>OY728164.1:627402451-629902451 GCA_963277665.1 Viscum album | reverse complement strand
AATGAGTTATAAGTTTATGAAACCTATTTTGCGTTTATGGGTTTTATGTTTATGAATCCTGCTTATTTTGATAGTTTATTTTTTGAAAAAATGATTATGAAAAATATATATTTTCTATAGGTTATGATATTATTATAGTTTTATGACACCCATTTCATTTCATGGGTTATGATATGACAATTTAAAATCTTGTGAAAAATGTATATTTAATTTCATTATGATATAGTTGGTACATATTTCTCCCTAAAATTCATTGGGTGAAGATTTATATATGATGAGGCAATGAAGTGAAACTAGTCAACATGCTTCATCCACAATTGGAAATAGGTTCATCCTTATCCACTATGGGCTGATGGGGAAACTAGATCCACTATGGGGAGATGGAGAAACCTGATCTACTATGGGATGATGGAGAAACCTGATCCCCTATAGAGATATGGGGAAACTCGATCCCTTATTAGGAAAGGACTATGTCGGGGGATGGTGGTGTGTCCATCCCAATAGTTATAGTTCCCATGGACTACCCTGATAATATATATCAATGCATATTGACTTGTAGGAAATGATATTACATGTTTATGTGTATTCTAAAATTCCATGTCTTACACCTATATTAATCTTTCATGGATTATTCTCTTTATTCTCTTATGATTCATGTTTTCTAATCTTCTAATATTTATGCAATGATTCATGTTTATCATCATTTATATGCATTTTATGATCTTCAAATGTTATTATCATTTTCATATACACTTACGTTCATGATTATGATTAGGTTCTCCCCTTGTTTATCCTTACTAAGCATATAAGCTCAAACCTTTTTATTTTTCCTTTACCTGGGTTATGAATATACATACTTTATATTATGTGTCTAATAAGGGTGATAGTAATGATGAACCTAGTGAGAGATATTATAGATCACATATATAAGAGTGTTTACTTTTATATATTTCTTATGTAAATAAACTGTTAAGGTCTTCAGATGTCTTTTTGTGTAATGTATTAAGTATTCCATAAAAATGATGTAATTTTTATTTACGCAATTCTTGGGTAGTTATAGTTGGTATCATAGAAAAGGATTATTCAACCTTTAGAATCTAGAATAATATAAATATAGTGATATGGTAGGGAATATTTCTATGTACGTGTCAAGGTATATATCTATGGATAAGATTAAAAATGAGGAAAGGTATTTGAAAATATCCAGGAATTTTGGTAAATGATAGAGAAAGTGTTTTCCTAGTATTATATCCCATTTTGTATACTAAAATTGGATGTGGCTCTAGAAAAAATGTACCTAGGGGTAACAAATCTAAAGAGGCTTGTCGGGAAAGACTCGAGTATAACATGGTTTATAACATTGGACCTTACTGCACATCAAGTTTGAAACACTTGGAGGTTATGAATTTTAAATTAACAAACTCTTTATGAACCATAATGAAAGATTTGAGTATAACATGAATATGAATATCCTTGGATAAACCTATGGTTTCATATATTAAAGAATTATGAGTGGTGATTTAGACATCACATACATGATTTCATTAAGATTATGTGGTTTTCCTTTATGATAAATGATTCTCACACTATGCTTTCTGGTTTAATTCAATGGAGGAAACTGAGAGGAACTTGGTTAAAATATAAATTTTCAAAATTGGAAAGTATGGGATTTATGAAAATAGACTTCTTGATTTGATATTTCATGAATATAATTTGGAATATGGTATTAGTACTAGTTCATAAACTAAAGATAAAGAGAATAAAAATGACTTGTGAAATGTATGGGATGTTCTTCTAATAGTATCTAAAATAAATGTAACACTAATGATTGGATTGAGTAACCATATGACATGATTCATATTTCATAGTATATGAATGGTATTAAGGGATAATATAATGAAGCATGAGTTATGGTTTAAAAGTAAATTTGGATGATTTAAGTGTATATGTTTAGGGATTCAATAATTATGTTATATGAATCTTGACGTATGTTTTTTACAATAAGGATTTAAAAAATATATTGAATGGTGATGTTGAAATAGAACAGGGATTTAATGGAAATGTGATATTTTGATTAAGGGAATGTAACAATTAATGGGACCCAAATGTTGAGAAAATTGTGTTTAACTTGGATAAATAGACGGTTGATATGGATGATGTAACTTAGATAGTTGTGATTACCAAGAAATTGATTATTTATTTGCAAAAAATGTGGTCGATGTCATTAAGAATGAAGATTAAAACATCGTATATTCAAGGAATATATCGAAAAATCATTGAAATATGGAAGCATGTATTTTTTACAAATGTATTTATGGTAATTTTGGTTGTTACCATGTTTCATGAAAATATATGATCAGGGTATTCACATGTTTTGAATGTGATGACCGAGAGACAATTTGTGATGTATGGGGGATCAATGTTAATATGATTTCATGACCTTATTTCTAATGTATTGGATTTTCATATTCCTGAAGAGTTATATGGTTAAACATTTATGGAAATACTAAGTAAATATTTTTGTGAAGTTTGTGAGTTTAAAATATTATATCACTTCATTTGGATTTATTCATTTTGGGTAACCTATTTTAACCACTTTGTTTCGAGGGAAACTAAATACATATGGAATGCCTTATCATGGATATCATGATTTTTTATTGCTCAGGAATAAAAAATTCACCTTTTGTTTTAGAGAAAAAGGGGAAGTAGAAATTTGTTAAGACACGACCATAGCGCACTAGTGCAAAAACCTTTATTACGTCGATTTTTTTAGCTTTTAAACGTCGGTTTAAAGGTGAAGTTATTGCGAGAAATTTTAAAAATGTGATTTTTTGTGTATTTTAATTAATAATCGACGTTAGAAAAGGGGTTTAATGGTTTTTAATGTCTGTTTTTAAAAAATCGATGTGAATGACCATCTGGAAAAGATGTTAAAAATAAATTTTTTAACATCGGCTTTTAAAAAAATTGATGTTAAAAGTCATTTTTACGACATTTAAGTAATAAACAATATTAAAAGTTATTTTTCACATTACTTATTAAATAAAATACATAATATTTTTACCATATTGTATATAATTTCATATGATTTGATTGGACAGGTTGTAGAGCTTAAACAGAAAAACATACAAAAGTTATGACCATCAAAAGATTTATTTATTTTTCTCAACAAAAAATTTAATGATCCAATTGTAGAATCATCTTATAAATAATTCTAGAATGTGATAAAGGATTCTTAGTTTTACCTTGATATGAAACATTATCATCCATTATAATAAAATACGAATAATTAATTGGATTATTAATTAAGAAAACTTGTCATAAAAACTATAAATAATGGAAAAATAATTTCAAATACCTTGAGGAGATAACGGAAAGAAGAAATATTGGATTCACATTGAAGATGAAACATGTCAATTCAGTGGAACGAATGTGGTTGAAAGAAATTATCATTAAATGGTATGTCAATTTTCAAAACAAATTATAAAAACCATAAATAATGGGTAAATAATTACAAATACCTGGTTGAGATTGTAGAAAGAAGAAATACTTGATTTATGTTGAAGATAAAATGATTCGAGTTGTGGAAAAAATAATGGTTGAATGAAATGATCGTTAAATTAAGATCTTTGTATAATGAAAAGATATAATTGAGATGAAAAAAATAAAATGTAGTTTTGAAAATTTTAGGTGGTAATAGGAAATTTTAAATCCCCGAAGTAAAAAAATTAGAAATTTGAATTGGAGAGATAGTAAAATTATCTTTCATGTCAGTTTTATGATAACCATCATGAAAAGATATTAAAATTTTCCCTGATTTTTCATGTCTGTTATATAATAACTAACGTGAAAAATCTATTTCTAAATATTTTCATGTCAGTTATCTAAAAACCAAAATGAGATGGTACTTTTCACTATGGTTATTAAATAAACATTGTGAAAAATGAACTCAAACATGAATTTAATTTCTCCTGCTTCAATTTGAAACGTCACAACGCTCAAATTGAGTTACATATCAAAATTTATGGCCTTCGGAAATTGGTCTTCCTTAAGACTTCTTTTAGAGAAGATCAACTTCCGAGGACTATAACTTTTGATCCGTAACTCCATTTAAGATCCATGACCTATCAAATTGAATCTTGGGAAATGAGATACATGTATGAAATCATTTTTCATGTTTTTTATTAAATAACCAACGTGAAAAATACCTTTTAATTTAGCTTATTAAATAACTGATGTTAAAATTTCATGAAAAATGATTTTTTACATCAATTCAAATATAACCGATGTAAAAAATTACAAAAATAAATTTTCACATCGGTAATATAATAACCTACATGAATAAAAATAATTCATATATTTTCACATTGGTTCTAAAAACCGAACTTGAAAAAAGGTGACATTAATAATAGTTTTTTCCTAGTGGGGTGAGATTTTAAATATGAAATGGAATGAAATAAATTATTTATAACATCTTGTGATTAAAAATTTATTAAACATTAGGAAAATGGTGTTGAAATAGAATTATGTCTTATTATCATCATTTTTTATGATATTAATGAACTCTTTCACAAATCTTCAATT
Source organism: Viscum album (assembly GCA_963277665.1). NCBI lineage: Eukaryota > Viridiplantae > Streptophyta > Magnoliopsida > Santalales > Viscaceae > Viscum > Viscum album. The sequence continues at coordinate 629,897,867 of OY728164.1, read as the reverse complement.
TATGTATTTATGATTCATAATTTTCTCCAGATCACCCACTTTTGTGTGATTAGTTATCCGTATCATTATCTTTTATTATTTATGCTTCTCCTCCATGTACAATCCCCATTACTACCTTTTTCTTCTTATTTGGAAACCTAGTTATGTTTTACATGGTGTAACTATTTTGTTTCCAACATTCCCTTTCTAAAGGATGTTTTAGTATTCATTTTTATAATGTGGGTTTATAAGAAAGGAACATTCATTAAAACTTTAATAACACAGAGAATTATGAGGGAGAAACTTATTTCAAGGGGGGTATAATGAAACACCTTGATATTTTGTGAATTATATTTTATGAATTAATTTAATCATTTTGATATTTTTCATTTCTCACAAAACTGAATGTTTTTAAAATAACTATGTTTAGCTTGAGATATACAAAGAACCAAGTTAATCGTGCACTACATGAAACACTTAGATTACCTTGAGGTACATGAAACACTATATTTGGATTTTATTACAAACAATTTCTAGTCCCTATGATATCTTGTGTTACATGCAAGGTAATGTTTTACCGAACTACACGATATTATTAATATTAGTATTTGAATATTATTATAGCTACCACCTAGCCGTATGAATGGAAGTTATGAATAAGATTAACTAAATTGAGATCATATGATTTACACTTGTATATAAAATCAATCTTTTTGTCATCAATTTTTGGAAGTGAATGTAAGAACTGTTTAAAAATAAAAATAACTAATTTTCTATGAAAATTATTTTTCTATGTACAAACACGATTTTATCTTAATAAATTAAAAAAGAAATTTTTCATTAATGTTTTCAATTAAATTTATATAATATAAATTTAATCAATATTTTTTTTAATTCATCCAATATATCTGATAGATATAAGATAAAAATAAATCCAATTTAATGAATAAATATTTGTATTATTCTAAATGAAAATATTCTTAACTTTTAATGGAGAAAATATTTTAAATATGTTTTCTTATCTTTTAAAATTTTTGTTTGAAAAAATAAACTTCATTTTTAAAATTTGAACATAAAAATTAGATTGTGGTAATTTTTTGGTATTTTTATGTGTAGTTTTTATTTTTATGAATAGTGAAAATAATGATTTTTAATTCAAAACTTTTTTTTTGTATAATTTATTTACATAGTTAAATTAAATTTTATTTTGGATTTAAATTTAACATAATTTAACCCAATTAAATCATTGGAACTAATTTCACATTGAATTTTTTTATAAAAACATTTCAATGTTTCGGACCATTTCTATTTAAAACCTGTGGTCATGGCACTTCTACATGATTAATTTTCATTTAATTTTGGATAAATATTTGATTATAATTTTTAAAATGTATTATATATTTGAAATAAACAAAATTTATAATTTATAATTAGGTGAACATAGTTTTTTCTAAAAATTTTACAGAATGTGAATAAAATTAATTACAGCGATTAAGAGAAAACATTTCTTAAAACAGACAAAAACATAAATATAAATCCCAAAATGAACTAGCTACTTTTAAAAAATCCATTTTATATTAATATTTAGTCCCTATTATCCCTTGTATCAAATTTGGATCATTATTGGAGTCATGTGTCTTAAGAAAAAATTAGGGAAATTTCCCTTTTCAAAAATTTACAATAATACCACACCTCCTCCGCTATAAAAAGGAACTCACCCCTCCCACTTATTCATATATATAATTCTCCTATTCATGCCAAAAATATGCTCAAATAATTTCCCAAAATCAGTACATTCTTCCTATAAACCAGCCTTTTGTAATAATTCCATCCAAGGAAGGACTTTGGGGTATTCTAAAATGATTTACCCAAAGAAGAGGTAACATCCTACCTCATGATCCATTGATTTCTTTTCATTATATTACCTCTAAAATATTTTTATTCCATTATTATATAATAAAATAAGTATTCTAAATATTTTGAGTTTTTTTATTCTATGTTTTTAACTACACATACACACAATTTTATCTAATGGGTTATAGACTTACCATTCCTGTGTACGATGAACTACCGCATCACAAAATGATGATGTACGTTTTTCCTTTTCTACCTATCATGGTTAGATATTATGTTAGAACCCATTTTTATATTATATTTACTATATTTATGATTTATTTATTCTTTTATAACTATTATATATAACATAACATCATGCATTCCATTTTTTGTTAACACGACATCTTCGTTTGTTGATGTGTGGACTAATGTCTTCTCAAAGTATTGGGATTTATTCACAATTTACATGGAAGGTATTAAAGATGATTTTAGTGAAATTATATGATATATATTATGTAATAACATTAAATTAATGATGTGATATTTATATATATATACACATGTATGTAAATTACTTTCTTTCATTCAAAAAGACAGGAAAACGAAAACAACATTCATGCGTACGTATGACTTACTATCTTCATGAACGGTGTATTCCACTTCAAATATCAATATTTTATAGAATATTATAAATATTTATATAATTAATATTTATGATATATAAACAATGTTTTAAATTTTAAAAATAATCGAATTGTGATCTATGTAAGGGGATCAAGAATAACAAGTCAATGAATATTTAAAAAACAACGCAGATATTACCCAAAACTTAACGTTAACATGGAACTATTAATATATAGGTAATATAAAGTCATAATAAATTAATATATGGTAATTGATATAATATTATTGTTTTTCCTATTTATAATAAACTTATATCTTTTATACATGATGGTTGAATGTGCAGGAATAATGTTAAGACTTAAAGTAAGGGTTTTCACATCTCACTTTTATCTTCTTTGAGACACAACCCATGTTCACCTACTATTTTCTTATATATGGTGTGTATAATTTCCATGGATTTATTTTGTGACTATTATGATTAATTTTAAGGGTATTTAAATATCCAGTTGATTAAATTTCTTTTATAGGGTTTATGTTTCAAAAGTTACCCTATCGGTAATGTAATTTTGTGTCAATTTGCCTTCTTTGAGGCACATGCCATATAATGTGCCTATATTATCCTAAGAGGTGTATAAACTACACATTGACATGTTATATCATGAATATACTTCTTTACATGATGTTTTAATCTTTTTTTAATTTTATTTTCATAAATGGGGAGTATGATTAAAAGATACCATGTTTTAAGAGTTTATTGTAACACTCTCATCATTTATTCAGATTTTTTAAAAATTTTGATTTAATTAATGAAATATTATGATAAATATTTCAAGGTAACTCCTTAATTTTATGAAAAAATGGTTATAAATTATATCTTAAATTATTAGTACCATTATACCAATCTTTGGTACTTAGTATAATTAGTAAGATCTTTTTAAGAAAATTCAACTTTATCTACCTCTTCAGTCAAAAATCTATGTCCCTTCAAATCCACAATTTCTAAAAATTCATTAAAAATGTTATAATATTATCCTAAGATATTTAAATGACATTTTTACCTATTTTATAAATTTTTAAAATAATATTTCAGTTTTTAAAGGAATCGTATTGTCGTTTTAGGATCAAAGAATTTTTCTAAATTTTTAACAGTGCAAAATGAATTTTTGACATGTACAAATTTATCCATAATCATGAAAAAACTTCCATTGATGATTTATTTGAAATTATAAATGTATTATTTTTATAAAAAAGTAATTTTCACTAATATTTAATAAATTCATTATTTTTAAATTTATTTTCAAATAAAAAGTTTTTCAAAATCTTATCAAGCATTATTTATATAATTTTAAATTATTTTCAAGGAAAACAGTTTTTATAAATGTTTTTTTAAGTATTTTGAATGATTTTAAAAAAATATTTTTCATGTTTTAAAATGGTTTTTTTGAAATAAATATATTTAAATGAATTCAATGATTCGTTTATATGTTTTTATACTATTTACAATGAAAAAATGTTTTTAAAATGTTTTCAAGTTTCTTTTTTAAGTTTTTGGGAATAATATTTTGAAAAAAATTCAACATTGTTTTATATGTTATCAAGGGAAATAATGATAAAAAAATTTTCAAGGTTATTTTATAATTTTTCAATGTATAATGTTTTCAAAATGTTTCATATAGTCATTTATATGTTTTAAATTTATTTATAAAGAAAATGGTTTTTAAAAGGTTTTATGTTTTAAAAATAACATTTAAAAGAACAAATGATATATTTTTAATGATTTTTTTAAAAGATATCATATTTTGGTCCTTAAGATGTCATATGTTGGTGATACCCATGTCTTTCTGGGGAAATGATCCAAGGGTTCCTTTTATATTCTTTATCTGAATGGTTTATGTTTTGATGACATGATACTTATTAAACCCATTTCTCTTTCACTAATTATATGTTTATAAAACCTATTTCTCTTTAACATGATATATGTTTAAAATTATCATTTCTCTTTCATAGTTTATATCTTTATAATACCCATTTTTATTTCACATGTTTTATGTTTATGATACCCATTTCATTTGCATGGGTTATATGCTTATAAAACCCTCTTATTTGCTTGAGTTATGTTTTTACTAAAGGATAATGAAACCTATCTATTTTACATAGTTTAATATATGACTACATGTTTATAACACCTATTTCATTTCATGGGTTATGAAATGAATGTTTATGATCTTTTGGGACATGTATGAATGGTTTTATTATATGTTTGGTGGGGCCTATATCTCCCACCAATACATTGAGTAAATATATATATCTCTTGAGATAATAAAGGGAAAAATGTAAATGGGATAGATCCATAATTGGAAATAGATTAGTTCTGGTCCACTATAAGAATATGTGGAAAACTGATCTAAAATTAGAAGATGGGAAAACATGTTCCACTATGGGAAGATTGGGAACTAGATCAACTATAAGAATATGGGGAAACATGATCCACAATAAAAGCAAGGGAAGCCGATCCACTATGGAAATATGGGGAAACCCAATCCATTATATGGAAAAGACTTTGACTGGGGATAGTGGTGTGTCTCACCTAGTAGGTGTAGTCCCCATGAAGAACCCTTAATATATTTATAAAATCTTATTGAAGTATATGGAATGATATTACATGTTTATGTATATTCCACAATTCCATGTCTTACTCCTATGTTATGATTTATTTTCTTATTACATTGAGTCCCTTATTATTCATGTCTTATGAAATTCTTTATATTTATTCCTGGATTCTTGTTTTTGATCTTTGATATGCAGGTTATGATCTTTAAATGTTATACTCATGACCCCAAACCCACACGTTCAGGATTATGATTACGTATCTCCCTTGCTTACCATTAATGATCATTAAATCTCAACCCTTTTTTATGTTTCCATTCCCCAGGTTATGAAAGTTTGTATTATATATGATGTGATTAATAATGGTGCTATTCACGATGAACCTAGTAGGAGATATTTTATCTCACTTATCTACCAATGTTTATGTTTCCATGTTTCCCAAGGCACTAAACTAATACGGTCTTTGTACATTTTTTTATAATGTATTAAGTATTATGAAAAAATTATGTAATGTATATGTACATTATTCATGTGACATTATATTGTTCAGTTTGGAAGGATAACAAGGTCACTTGTACTGTTTCGATATATTTTACTCATTTGGGAAGGGATTTAAATTTTGATATAATTTTTTTAGAGTGGAAAATAATAATGAATTTGATTTCATTTATGGTATCATAAAAAAGAATAAAATTTTAATAAATAATATGGTTAGAAAAAATAGGTCAGACAGAAAACTAATTAAATCATAAAATCACCCAAAGAAAAACTTTTCACTTTATGAACAATTTTTTCATGCAAAGTGAATGAAATAAAAAATATGTCAGTATTATTTGAAACCCCCCGTATCCTAATTACTAGAAATTTTTAAATATTACATTGACAATAAATTTTTAAAGGATTATTCCAATGAAAATAAATATGTAAATGAGATTTTTATTACACATTAAAGGAAATAAAAGGAATAATAATATTTATTTTTGGTTATTCATCATCATTTAATCCATGAAATAAACACCCTACAACCCATAGATGGACGAACTGTTGAACATAGAAGCAATGTTAAGCTTAAAAAATAAAATTAGGTTTAAAAAATTAGAAGAATCATATAATAGAGAAGTTGAATTAAATAAGGTTGAAAAAACTAGTGTTTTAGTAATTGAAGTGACCTATAACTAAAACCTATGATCTATTATGGAAAAATAATTGAAGGATGATCCAAAATAAAATTAGGTACATAGTGATTTCAAATGAACCATTCATAAAGGTGGAACTGTAAATTTATACAGACCATGAATGTTGAAAGTGATAAGCTACTCTTCAATTATAGAAGTATGATGACACTTTGGTTATGAATCTATAACTTGAAAATATAAACCAACATATATATATATATATATAAAATATATTATATAATATAAAATATATTTACCAATAATCCCATGTAGTTGAATTTATTTGGATTCTGTATCGACAATTAATCATTTCTAATCATATTTCATGACCTGCATTTTAATATATCAATAATCCACATATGTATAAAAAATAATAATTAAAAATAAAAACTTATAAAAAATAACAACACATTCTTAATTTAAAAATTGATTAATTTTTTATGTACTCTTCCTAATACACTAACATAAGGAAAAGAAAAAACCTATAAAAAAATACCAACTAAAATAAGAATTTTTTATAAACACTCAGTTCCTTATCTTTAATTAAAAGCTACATACCTACGATATCTAAAACATATAAAAATTAAAAAAAACTTTATGAAAAAAATGATTGTTTAATTACTCATTTTTAATAATTAACTAATATTGACATACATGGAAATTTAATTTCTTGTGTAGATTGAATATATTTTTTATAAACCCATAACCATGTATACAGTAGATAAAAACCGTATTAAAATAAAAAAAATACCATCTCAATGTTGAAAAATATTTTCTAAGTACTCATTTTATTAAACATTAATAAAAAGATACATACCAGGTAACTTAAATCAAAATAATACTTAAAAAATAGTCTACAAACAAACTACAAATATGGTTAAGCAATTACTTGGTATATAACATGACATCACCGAAAAACTAAAATAACAATGAATGTTTTAATATTAAAGAAGAATATTTTTATGTAAAACATAAAATAATTAATATTAATAACTTATTCAAATTCATTAAGTCACCCAATTGAGATTATATCATACATGAATATGAAATCATAATATCCATATTCCACACATACATTTTGATGATGACATTGTGGTTATAAAACAAAAATTGAAAATAAAGACAAAACTATATTTAACTATAACAAAAACTAAATACCATTTAATATAATATTTATTCACCATTACTTAAACATATTGGATTTTATCTGGAAACATTATCGTCAAGTGATATTTGTAAAAAATATATCCATGATCTAAATTTCCAAATATATCAACTTCAAAAACATGTATACAAAATATGAATAAAAAATAATTAACTTATAATACAAATAATAAATGTTACTTGTCTAATAATTTTCTGATTTTTGTAAGAACACATCCTAATAAATAGAAAACCCAATTTCATTTTCAATCATTTGGGTGGAATAAACAAACCTTCCAATAACCTCTAAAATATAAAAAGTTCAAAATTAATAACATTTTAATGAATATTACCGTATAATTATCATTGTGTTCATACCTATATGAAAATGGATAAAACCAAAACCCAATATCCATATTTGATAATTTATATGATATATATTAATCACTATGAATTGTTTTCCCACATTGCACAACCGTTGAAATGAATTCTGGATCCATATGACCATAAAATCTTGCGGTCTCATTTTGAATAAGAATAATGTATAGATACCTAATTAAATATTTAACATAGTAGGTCACCTAAAATCATCTTAATTTAAAGAAAAAAATGGAAACATAAATTCAATTACATAGGAAACTACTACAACTTAAGAATTATGTGCTCATTAAAAATAACCAGATCCATGATATCTTTTTTCAGTATTCTCAAGGGATATTATCTTACACATATATCATGTAATAATAGTGGGTTCACTTGACCCTAGTAAATAGTACTTTTCAACTATCGTATAATCAATACAGTGTGTTATATATGATGTACCCCTACCATTACAGTATAGATATTTCTACATACACTATTTAAATTGTGATGATTGTATATTATTTGTCTTATCAAAAGGTTATAGTAGTTCACAAGAAATAATGGGAACCTTGAGATACTAGGACATTAATCATAATTATTTTTCCTATGATATAGATACATCATACTAACTGGAAACAGTATATGTATGACTATTATGTTATGGAGGCTCAAAAGCATTGATACATTTTCCTAGAAAGTTTAAACATGGTGATCTCTACTAGGTGAGATCCTGAAGACATGTCCGCTAATAATAACACCACATGTTTTGGGTGTCATTAGATGTCCCAATAAATAGACAAGTGTATTAGTCTCTTGAATTGAGATCAGTATCAATGTGTTACATTTGATCACATAATTTGATGCATGAAAAAAACCCTGATAATGAAGTCATAGAGTGGTATCTTTTTTTAACGTGCTTTATCGGTGTTATGGAATTGGTCGAATAGTCAAATTATAAATTGTTACTTTATGGATAAGGAAGTAATATCTTGGGACTGGTTGATTAAGATGGTAGTACCTTTATAAGTCCTTATCCAAGGTAGTTAGATTTATGTCTGATATCTACAAACAATAGAGAATGAATCGATTATTACACATGGTTTCTTCCTTGTTTATGAGATATCTAATTTTAAAGAGATTAAATTACACAACACATGTTCAGAAAATGGTTATCGTTGATACGGATATTCATTATTTCTTTTTGTGCCCTAATGGATTGTTAGACTCTACTCGTTGTCTATGAATACTATTATTTTCTATATATCTAAGGTTGTAGAGGGTCACATATAATAGAGTATTCAAGAATCATACCTATTCTGGTGAGTAGGTAAATTGGATATGGTAATCCCCACTATGGAGTCAGAGTGTAGTCTAAGTAATCTATCACCGATGAATAATGAAATTCATTATTATTCATTTAAAAAATAATTGGGATGAAATTATTTATTAAAATTTTCCACAAGGTATTAATCGAATATTATAAAAATATATATTATACGAATGAAATTTATTTCAATATTAAATGTTTGTTTAATATTAGGGAAAATTATGTGTAGATTTAATGACTCCAGATTATCACATAATATATTTAATATATTTTATAATTTTGTGATAAAACATAAATAATATTTATGATTAATTTAGTTCATTATAACTATTTATCAACATCTTATTTAGTCAGTATATTGTTTATGATTGTTGGGGAACATTTTTTAGGCATTTCAACCTTAAAATCTATAAGCAAGAGAGAGGAACACATTTTGATGTGTTGTTTATTCCAATGGCATAAGAGCCCCTATCACTTATTTATTTCTAGAGATATAATGTATCTATCTAAGAAATCGATCCCATATCACCTTTTAAAGATTAAAGGCACATGGTCGATTTGATCATTGTGATGTGTGAGGATTCATACGAGCTCCATTATAGATCCCAAAATTTGAGAAAAGGCAGGAACACTGATTCTTATCCCATGTGTGGATGATATAGAGGGATTTGGATTTGCATTTTTTGTGAAATAGTCTCTGGTTAAAAGATGAAGTTGAGTTCATTTTAATTCATTGAGGTAAGAATTATGTTTTATTATTGTGCCTACAAAATTCATGTGAGATCCCAAGACCTATTTCGGGGACTATATCACTGTAGATGACAAGTTTTGTCACTCTGGTGATGGAACATTTTAAATCCCTTCTGCCACAACAATTATCTCCATTCCACCGTACAATGAATTAGTATTAGAGGGATCACATGAATTTTATAATCAACGAATATTTATTTTTATTTAAATTTAATTAGATGGTATTATTTCAATATCAATAGAACAGATTGTGCATCGATCCGATTTCAAACTACCTTTTTATGGCCATCCAATTGTTTATGGATTGATAGTGGTTTTATACAGATATTAAATTATGAAGAAATAAATATTTTCTATAGGTTACTTATCCAGATGTGGTGGGAGTATGTTATTTTGTGATGATTCAGGTCACCCCAAATTTCTGGCTAGGATCCTGCTAGAATCCTACAGATGGGGTATTTTTTGACCGATTGGATTAATTTAATCAGTGATTTTTTTAATAATTTTTAATAGGGTATTTTAAATTAGTAAAACATAATGAAATCAATTTTCTCCAGTGGGTAGCTAGATTTTCACAGGTCATACATGTATTTCCACAAAAAAATATGGACCGATATTTCTTAGGCATACTACTACGAATTTAGAAAATAAAAATGATTATTAAAGTTATTTTATTCAAAATAAGATGGAGCCAAAGTAATCTCCCCATGGATGATTCCACCCCACCCCCTGTGTAATGAATCATGTTTTTGAACAGGTTCATAATTCCTGGGTAAATTTGAATTTTCAGTTTGCTGGATATGCCAACATGATTTTTAGAATTTTGGATGTGGTTTTTAGTGTTTTAATTCCCCAATGAATTTTTGTGGATGGGGTTTAAAGCCGTTAATGTTACTCTATAGATCAGAAGGTTTTTAGGTGCATCGAGGCCCAGAAAATATTTTTTAAAAAGGTATAGTAAAGAATATGAAATTAAAAATTTACCCCTCTTTAATTAATATTACTTCTTCTTTTTTCTTCTTACCATGTATGCACCTCTCCCACAATAGTCGTGGAGATATCATATTCCTCTCATAGACTTTGAACTCTTTCATCCATCCACGATTCGATTCATGATCTGATAGTGGATATGGATTCATATCGATAAGGACTACAATCCATTGACTTAATTTATTCTTTTTTCTCCATAAAGAATATGATTTATTTGTGATCAATTTTGACATATTTTCATTGTGTTTTTCTAAAATCTCAATTTATCTTATTTCGGGTTGATTTAGGTGGTTGGTATATTTATCCTTAAATTTATAGTTTATATTCGGTGTGTTCTTAAATATTATTGATGGATTTTTGGGGTATTAATTTAACAAATTAATTATTACTTTTAAATTTATTAATTGATGTTATGGGATGCCATTGATTATACCCAGTAAATTAGATTATGCAATTCTAGGTAAGGTGATTGAGTTAGTTGTCCATGTTTTTCCATTTTGTTTAATTTAAATTAATTATTTATGCTACTATTTCATTGGTTCTAGGAGAATGTGATTGTCATGGACCAAGATACGTGGGTTTATGTTGATCATTGTGTTGGGGAGACATGGTCATTGACATTGAGGTAATGAGGACATCAGGACAAGGGGATATCCCATGGTATGTGGGATGGTGGTTTCCATTGGACTTTTGCGACATTATTGTATTTGGCATGAGGCTGTTGGATGATGTGGATTAGTAATTGCTGGCAATTTATGCTCACTATTGTTGGATGAACACCATTCAAGTTAGTTTCACATAGATAGGACATAGTTATTGTGTTGTTGACAACTCATTATGGGTGGAGGAATCCTTAAATATAGCAGATTAGGGGATAGTTTTCACCATTATTTATGGAGGAGGATCTCACCATAGAAATCCTCAATTGATGGAATGGAACAATTTGGAGATGATGTTGAGACCATCAATCGAGGGCTAAGTCTTGTCGTTATATTGAGAATGACAGACTGAGATTATTAGAGGACATATATCATTGTGCTTGTGGACATTGGGTTGTTGATCCTATGATGATATAATTTACATTGTATGGATGAATGTCATTGTGCTACATGACATAGGGTTATTGAGCCAGTAGTGACTTTTGTATGGATTTCCAAGGGACATGGTGGATTTTGGTTGGAAAGCCACTATTATTTTATTACATTCTTGATATATTAAATGTGATGTATCAAATGGAATGATATGATAGTGACATGGTTTTTGGAGGAGCCCGATAAATCTCTAGGTATGATATTATTTGGGGGACACCTGGGCACTAAGACATGGGTCCATTCCCTTGAAAATAAATATTTGTATATATATAATATATAAAAATATATATATTTGGTGTAATTTGTTCAAATATTTATTAGCATTGGACTTAGAAGCTAAACCATCAATTTTGGGTATTGAGGATAAGTGGAGTGGGTTATTTATACTTATGTAGGTGTTGATAATATTTATTTACATATTCATACAATGTATAATTATGGATGTATGGAAGACACGCATTGGTGATAGCCTACTGAGTTCACACTCAAACACTACATAGTCCCCCTCAGGACACATGTAGACATTATGTTTTGACTTAATTTTTTTTATTAATAGCAACACTTTTACGAGAAAAGTGAGAAACCAAAGGGTTCCGCAAACATCCAAACAACCCCAAACAAAAAAGGGTAGCAAATAGGATACCTCATTCAAGCAGAAGCATCAACCACCATCCCCATGCAGGACACTTGGCGATCCCATGCAAGCATGGTCCCTCCCGATGTCGCCATCCCTCCAAAACAGCCATGTCCCAAATGGACTACAAAGATGATGGAAGAGAAACCGAACCCAACGAAGATATCCTGCGACGAACCAACAAACCAAAAAAACCACAAACATAGAAAAAAACCACCAAACACTTGACAGCAATAGGAGAAACAAACCCAATTAGTCCAGAGGTGACGCCTCATAGGAATAGGAAAAATTACCAAAGCATAATCTGAGCATGTTCGTGCTTTCCTCTCTATACAGATTCCACTTCATTAGCCATACCATGGCATCAGGGTCTTCCCCAATGATGTCTTCATATCTATCAGCCATTTTGTCACATGTTCGGATATATTAAACTTTGCTGATTTTCCGGTTGTTGAATCCTCTCATTAGGATTAAATCCTGTTTGTCAATCCACCTGGCCTACTCGATGTTGACCTCCACTTTGATAGGTCTTCCCATCATATCGGCCTCCTCCGGAGGGATGTTGACATAGAGAAATTCCTCTACCATAACCTCTTCAGAGAAGATGATAGGTTCATTAATGCTCCTTCCCATTTTAGAACTGCTGCCTATTCCATTATTGTTCACCTTGGCCCCAACCTGTGGGTTCTCCTACATGAGAACCTTGTCAGATGATGTTTCCTTCTCACCTAGTTTAGATTTTTTACCTGACCGTGTTTCCATAGGCTTCGGTAAAAATGAGTAATCCTTTCATTCTCTCCATTTATTCTTCTTAGGAAACATCTCCTCCTCCTGGACCTTGTCAACTCCCGAACCCCCCTCAGTCTGCCCACCCCCTTCAACCTGGACCGATTCAATGGTGTCCAAACATTCAAAGGGATTGAATTTCTCAACACTATTTTGGGTCCATCACTTACCTTTTGGTGACTTGGTTCAATCCTAAGAAGCATCCTTTCCTCCCCTAAATTTCTTCGTCCCCTCCCCGGCTTGATCCTTCAACCCAGCAACAGGACCTCCAGCAGAAACGCTCAGCCGCTGTTCAGCATGGATACCTTCTTCCATGTGTTTCCTCCCTTCCTTCTTAGCAGTTTCCTTAGGGCCTGCCACCGGTTCCAGACCCAAACAATCCCCCTACTTATTCTCCTCCAAAAAAACATCACCTTCGCCCCCTGAAAGGGCCTCCTCCTCCAGAACCTCAGCCACCTTACCCTCTGTCAGGACATCAAACCTGTTATTCAAAGCCATAAAAGGCTTGGCCACATGATCCAACACTGTAATTGGTTTGGGAATGTTAACCACCTCCAGAGTATTGTCTTCCCACTTCTTCCCAACATGTTCTAGTCCCACGGTGGTAGAAGACAAAATAGCTCCTGCCTCATCCCGGTTCGTCCCAATGCTGGCGTTTCCAATTGATTGGTCAACCTCCATGGAAATAACACTAGAACCAGAGCCGAGGAGATCCCTTGCTGTCTGATTCCTCCGAGGATCCCTCTCTATTTCTGCAACCCCCTTCATCTTCGAATCCCGACCCATCCTCGAATCATTACCCAGTTCAGTGTGTTGTATACCCTCCTCATAGCTTGTCCTCACCTCTTTCCCATTGTGACCATCCCTTCTCACATGGAAAACTTCAGTCGAATATCCTAATCGCTTGCAGCAACAACAAAAATCTGTCCGACTTTCATAAACAACCCTCTGGTTACAACTGTACTCCTCCCCAATTGTAATACAAATATTTTCAAAAGGGGCGCGCGAAGAATCCATTTCAATGCACACTCTTGGAATTACCGGATGGCAGATCGCTTCCATGTGGTAATCAGAACAAAGGTATCTTCCAACCATGTTTCCCAGTAAACAAATAACAGATGGATTTTGAAACGGTAAATGTATGTTAGGAAAACTAACCCAAACCGCAATGGAGGGGGAGTTCCGGTTCATATGTAGATCGAACGACCATCACAGGAGCATAAAACAGATGCCTTTGAAATTACGAGGCGCCCAAGCCCACGACTGGATGAGGTCTGCCTCAGACTCAAATCGAATCATGATTTTCTTGCTATCCAATAGACCCACGACCACACGTTCGCGAAGATCCCACGAAACAAATAAAAAACAATCTAAATCATCCACCGAAGGTCTTCTGTTCTTGAAACGAGCCACCAGGGTCAGATTCATCAAGGCCGAAGACTCCGTGAACTCAGAAAGCTAGAGAGGAAGGTTCGTTGTTCCATTGAGTAGGTCAAGCACATTAGGGTTAATGGATGCTTTCGGAAAATAAGGAAGATATTCTGGGTTAGAAAACGGCTGGAATGACCGAGCTCTCCCGTGAGACAACCAATCCCCCTCCCCCATTAGGGGGGGAGGAGCCGGCACCGTGGCCGCCGTCGTCACCAGAAGGAAGAGTGCGTCGCTAGGTCAGAGAACAGCCCTCCACATTATGTTTCTGAGAACAAGTTAGGTATCAGACTTAGGAGATTGAAATTTGTGACAAGAGTTGTATGACGTTATGAAAAGATGGATGGTAATGGACAAGGATTATCCTTTTCATCAAGATGGATATTCTTTTGGGTTTTTATATCTATGTGCATTATGGTCGGCCACATGAGACCTTTCTTGTTTGTTTTGAATGACCTGTATTAAATGTTTTTCTTCGAAAATGGTATGAAACATTATGGATTACTGTTAAATCTTTTTTTCATATGATTCTATTGGGTCATTTCTATTGTTTCCGCTACTATGGTAATTTTTCACTATGTTATAAATATACATATATGGACCGCTATTATTACGATCACTGGAGTGTATAGTCTCTCTACTATCACCTAATTATAACCACTCTACTATTTGACATTCTTCGTTTTATAAGGAGGCATTCCGAAGGTTCAATGTCACACAACCATGGATCATCGATTAAGTGGAACCTAGTTTAGGGATCAAAAAATGGCATAAACAGAGTTTTGATTCCTTTTTTGTATGAATATTTGTGATACGGTTGACCGAAGACTAGGATGTGTTCGGAATTGTGTAAATAGCTTAGGTTTAGGTGCCTAAAACCTCATATAATGGGAAAAACACAGTTTCTAGGGGTGTGAAATTGATATTATGTTTTGTGCATTTATGTTGATTGATTTCCACTTGAGTGAGGCACTTAGGTGGGATGTTATTTGATTATGAAATTTTGACCCTAGGCGAAGTATGTTGAGAGAGGAGTGCTAATCCATCAAGCTAGGAACTTAGGCTCGTCTGATGTGTGTTTATTCCTGTGGTCATCATTAAGAGAAATGGATTCACTAAGTGGGGTTGGGTTGTCTAAAATTTCAACGACAAACTAAATAATGTTTTCTTGTTTAGTCATTTTTTGTGGCATTCTTCTAATCCAACCAAGGTATATGGCTCCTAATGAGATTAGTATGTGATGATATGAGTATACAATATGCATGGTATTGACTTTTTTAAGGGTAGGAATGAGTAATGAAAGGGTGTTAGATTCTCAAAATGTCAACAATAATCTAAACATTGTTTTGCAATATCACCTTTTGGTGGAATCCTACCCAGCCACCACATTTATATGATATCAGACATACATGATATGTGATGTCTGGCTCTATTATGGGTAGGAAAATTGGACATGAGTCCAGATGATATGTGATACCTGACTCAAATATGGGTAGGTAAGGGGACATGAGGTTAGATGTCATATGGAGTGGTTGTGGTAAGGGATTATAAGGGTGGTGAGATGCATTACCAATTATTGATTTCCCTATATATGATACATATGTATATATTTTTATATCTACTAGACCATTTTGTTTTGTCTTCATCATGATTCCCCCTATACAACTTATAGTGGAGCGTTATGATGGAAGAGATTTGGTGTCACAATAGTATGGATGAGATGAGGCCCTAGAGGGTCGACATGATCCTCCTAGGGGACATGTTGATCATAATCCATAGGTACAGGCTTTGTTTCTTGTTAGGAATCCATATAAGATGGAATATTTTGGACAGTGTTGAGATGTGTAGCTTAGGGTGATCTTGGTGTGAGTCATGCATGGTATTGATATGGGAGACCTAGGAGTCGAGTCATCAATGAATTATTTGAATCATGAGTACTAGTCTCAGAACCCACCATTATTATAGGGAGAGGGTATACCATAAGCATCCTATAAATGATTCATTTCCATACAAATTATTTTTGATGAGATTGGGAATCCCCCGAGTTGGAGGGTGAAGCTTGCTCTAACATTCATATAGGACTGAAAAATCACCTGTTGAACATTAAGGTGTCAGATGTGAGGCATGAGGGACTATATCCAAAATGTTTTTAGTCTAGGTTATTCTAGAAATATTTGATGAATATGTTTATGGTGGATATACACTATAATTTCATGATCATATAGTAGGGAGATACTTCTGTTATGGGTTATATAGTGAATTTCATAGACCTATGATTATTTTTACATTCCACGGTGGGTGAAAAAATTGGTTTGTGAGGATATTTGAGGATTCATTATGGAACACCATTAGGGTGTAGGAAAACATCTTTATATTGACCTCATTCTTGGAGGAGATAAATCATGCACTAATGGACAAGAAAAACTAGATGAACCAGTAGTATTTGAAATGAGGGATAATGCCATGTGAGTTCAGTGGTGATGCTTTTAGTAATAGGAAGTGGGGCTGTGAGGAGTTTTAGTTGGTCAGTCAGGATAAAATCATAGGTAGTCTTTTGAGGAGTGGTTCTTCGATAGTTTTCTTAATTTATGGGAAGACATGGAATTTATAGACCCAGTGTGAGGAGGATCTAGAGGATTGTTGAGAATTTGCTCAGATAGGGCATCTGGAGAGGTATGGTAGGAATCTTTCTATGGAAGCTAGGATCTGGGGACCTTCTCTAACTGTGTGATCTGAGGTAGGACTGAGATCGGTAGTAGGAAATGGTAGTTGAAATTATGTTTCATTCATAAGTCAGGAAAGAGAGATAGAGGCCCAATAGTGTGGTTAGTGTCTGGTATCTGATGCAACTTCGTAGGGAGGCCATGCCTCAGTTGGTCATGGTTCTGGTTATGTTTTGCTATTGATCTTGAATCTTCAAGTCATTTTGGGGAGCCTAAAATGTCTATTAGTAATACATGATTGTGCTGTGAAATTTTTCTTATGGGATGGACACTTTAATTTTTGACATGATCATTTTTAGTGCATGAGGTGCACGCGTGACACTGAATTAAGCAGGCCTTGGATAATATATGGGCATCAGGTATGATGGGTGGAATGTATAAGCTGTGTACACATCAAGGATACAATGATAAGGGATATGTATTTATATATGATGTTGGATTACTTATGAAAATAAAATGTGATCCCGGATCTTAGAGAATCTATTGTGATGTTGGATTCATGTGTTTCTGTATGCCATTTTTTCTTTCGAGCATTTGATGAGATGTTAGACTTGATGGGTTTTAGTTATAAAATAGTAATGATTTGATTAGTTGATGAGGTTCATGAATGAAGGTATGTCATGGTAATATTTTTATGTCCATGTATGGTTGGTGGCACCATTGAAATATTGTATTCTGGGGTTGGGAAGTGATCTTGTAGGTAATTCCTAAGGTGGGGAGTGCAATTAGGGGAATTGACCATGAATATTAACTGGAGTAGATCGAGGTGATGTTTGAGATATGATCATATTCAGTATCATATAATCTTGAGACCCAATAGGCGAAGTATAAATTATCTTAATATGGGTATATTATAACATCATGGGTTTTTAAATTGGTAAGAATTCCTGAGTAAACATGAATTTTTAGTTTGGTGGATATTATGAATTAAATTCAGAAATTTGGAACCTAATTTCACATGTTTGAACAACGAAAGGAATAATTTTTGAATGGTTTTTAAATATCATCATGTGCCTTAGGGTTAAATGGGTTTCATGTGCATTGGGTCTCAAAATTAGAGTTTTGTAAAGGTGTAGTTAGAGGTTCATGGTTTGATTTAACCTTCAAGCTTTTATGGGGAAACCATGGAGGGTGTCTGTAGCTTATCTCAGAGGGTGAGAAAATTATGTGCACAATTTTTCAAACCATGCATCCCAGACCACAAATTGTTTTCCCCTTAGGCATTAGGTGTGCATGGATGGTATGTGGCCAGACCAAACCATGCATCCAAACCAAGAGATCTTTTTTAATTGGGTAACCATTTTGATAGTGAGTGGACACAATTCATAAAATGTTATCCAAACCATTCCAATTAATCATGAAACTTATTAAAAAGATTCAAATAAAATTTCCCTATATTTATTTAAGACTAATTATCTTATTTTCTACCCCTATGTAGGCACCTCTCCTCCAACAACTGTGGATCTCACCTCTCCATCTCTTAGTCTTAGGACTCCTTCATCTGTCTGTGGTCCGATTCAAGATTCATCGGTGGATAGTGATTCCTCTCAACAATTCCTTTAATACATTTCATTATTGTATTATTTTATTTCTCTATATAGAATTTTATCTACATGTGATCTATTTTTCCCTATTTTTAGGGTGATTATTAAAATGCTTGATTTCTCTCCTTTCCGTTCATATTAGAGTCCAATATTGGATAAAAGGGTGACTATGAGTATAAGGTAGGTTTTTATTATATTTTACTAAAATTTATGGTTGTTATGGGATGTGTTCTTAAATATTAATTATGGGTTATCTGGGGAAATATTTTAATAAATTAATTATTTATTTTTAAATTTATTAATTAATGTTATAGGATTTCATTGCGTATGCCTTATTCTATTTGATTATAAGGCTGGGTATGGGGGTTGAGATAGTTGGGAATGTTTTGTAGTTTCTTTAATTTAACTTAATTAAATATGATATGATCACATTTTTCCATGGGATTGTAACGAGAATATACTAAGATACATGGGGTCATGATCATCATTATGATATGGTTATATGTGTAAAGATATTGAGGTAACAAGGTTGTCATGTTGACGTGGTACTTGAGATATTGTTGACTATTGATCTTGGGTGACTTGGTCTCTTGTGTCCTGATGTTGTTGGATTATTCGGCTTATGAATTGTTGGTTATTCCTGCTCACCATTATTAGTTGATGTTCCATTAGAGTCATGTTCACACAGATAAGACTCAGTTGACTATGGATAGAGGCCTCTATAGATATTCTGACTTAGGGGATGGTGTTGACCATCATTTAGGGGGGAGACACTCACTATAAAAAGCCATGGTTGATGGCGAGGGATCATCTGGAGATGGTGTTGAGATCATAATTTGGGGGATTATGCTCACAATTAAATTAAGGATTATTGGCCATGATTATTAAGGGACAGAAATCATCATACCTTGGGAAGTTGGTCTATTAATCCAATGATGATATATTATACTTTAGGGGATGGGTATAGTGGTGCCATAGGATGTCATCATGTTGAGATGATGATGATTTTTTTATGGAATTACAGGCGACATGGGACATTTTGGATGGTCTCTCCATTATAATGCTGGTGATTTCTCAATATATGGTATGTGATGTATCAGATTGAACATGATGCTAGTGATATGTTTTTGGGAGGAGCCCAAGGGATCTCCATATATGATATTCTTCTCCGGAAGCCTAGGAACTATGCCATGGGTACTCTCCAATACAAATATGTCTTAATATACATGTAATGTATAAAGATATATATTTTGGGGGAATGTGTTCAAAGATGTTCTATAATTGGATGAAAAAAGTAAATGCTCAATTCCGACTATTGAGCACAACTGTGGCGGGTTATTTATAATTATGTGTTCTTTGATACAATTTATTTACAAAACCATACACCTTATAATTATTTATAAAAGTCAAGAAAACATTGGTCGAGGACTAATGATTTCATACTAATGCCCTATATAAGACCCTCATGATATATGTAGACATTATGGTATGGAGATAATGTATGGGATCAGGCTCGTGAGATAGACCTTAGTGATTAGAGTTATTTTTCATTAGCATAGGATGTATGACAGTGGACCCGATGGTTCCTTTACATCAATATAGACCTTATTTTGTGTTTTTATACCTAGGTACCTATACGGTCATCCATGTGTGAACATGATTTTCTATTTTGTTGGACATGTATGACATGTTTTTATCTACAAATGGAATGATTCCTTGGGGCCTATTGTTAACAATTATTTGGTATATTCATATTTTGTGTCATTTATATGGTTTCCATTATTTTTTTCCATCTTCTACTGTGTTATATATATATGGACCACTATTATTATATTTATAAGAGGGTATATTCTCTCCACTATCTCTTAATTTCACCCTCATTACTAGTAAGAAGCATTTGGTGTCTGGGGAGTTTCACCAAAGGCCTAGTGGCACACTTTCCAGGAGACTGGTTAAGTAGCACCCAAGTCACGGAGTTACACACAATTTATCATATTCATCCACCTCACCAACACATAGTAGAACCAGTTGTCACCTCTTATATCTCTACCCTCGGTCGTCCATGCCTCCCACCTATATCCATTCGTTGTAGATGCATCCATGCTCCTCCCCAAATGGACTATTACCCTTAACCCTCTCTGGTTTAGATACCACCATAGGATGGTCAGCTCAATCGCCTCCCAATAGACACACTGAATAGAGGACCTCACTTTCATACCTCACTAGCTATGCCATTCCTCCAATGGATCCTTTCAAGACTGCCACCCTTCTTTGTGTTGCACCACCACCTCTGGCCAGATCTGACAGCCACCATCAGGATCTGTTAGCACCAATTGAAAAGTTTCTCATAGTCGAGTAGTTATGTCTGAAACCCCCATTATATTGAAACCATGTGGATACTTTAAGGATATCTTGTTATCTTCCATGGTGGTTCCTCCTTCGTTTGACCCCTCATGAGAACCCCACCTTGATTGAGTTCTAGCCACTCTAGTGGGTCTTGGGTGACCCAACTTGCCTCACAAAGGGACTCGGTGGATCTGCTTATTCTAGAATGGTTCAAGGAGGATCTTCCAAGCCCTAAACACCCCTACATGAGGTCTTTGTGGGATATAATAGGATTTTTCATGATAGGCCCACCATGCGTTGGCCCTACGATGGGATTTTGAGTCCGGTGAAAATTTATATAATGATGATTAATTTAGTTTTTTATTTAATTTTAGTATTAAATTAAATTAAATTTTTTGATTAAAAAATTCAATATATTATTATTCTAAAAAATTAATTTAACATTCATATTGAATTGAATTAATTTATTAATTTATATTTAGGTATAAAAATCAAATTTTTTGAATTTAATTATTTAATTAATTTTATTTTAATATCCCTCATACATAAATTTACTATATTTTAATTTTTATCATGCTTTACTCTTACATATTGAATGGTCCGGAGAACTGACCTTACATGTGTATGCCTGGTTTACTTAATTTAATTAGTTATTAACAATGTACGATGTTTATAATATGTATTTAATTAGATAATCTATTCAAACATCTTAATTTTTTCTAATATAATAAAAATAAGGGTCTTCTCACCCAGTTAAATGTGATTTATCATTAACTTATACTCATAAGATCCCCTCGGCAGCATGCGGGTAATTTTGAACTACAATGAGGTTGCTATAAATCTTGGACCATTTCAAGTTGAGTCAAGATTTAGATGAGAAATGGATACACTAGAAATGGGGATGAGATACAGCACAATTCGAGATACTACTAATGTATGATTACCTTAGGTCATGGTTGATACATTAACTTTAAATGGATTAAAAAATATTAGATTCTCAATACTAGTCATGTATTTTTGTTTCAATTATTAATTTTTTTATTATTTTTTGTATTTTCATGACAATGGGAAACACATAAAATAATAAATATTATAATCAATAAATATTTGATGGATGTTTCTCTAATATTGTTAAGTCATGAGTGTGCTAATATAAAATTAAAATATTAATAGAATATAATTGTATTATTTAGAAAATAACATAAAACATCAAAAAATATTAAACTTCTAAAGTCTTCCATTATTTTAATTTGAATAAAAATTAGGTGTATGGGGTTATCATCAGCCATAGTTGAGGTTTCCTTCAACTACTGGGTAGTTATTTTGAGAGTGACAGATTTAATTGACTAATTATGGTAACAATAGATTAGCCATAAATATCTTGTTTCATCTTTATATAGAACTGTTGAGCAATAATTTTCATGATTTTAAAAGCTAGGACTTTATTCAACTGATTAAGAAGTTGTAAGGTAATGTTGTTGTCCTGTAAAAAATCCACCTTGAAAACGCTGATTAGTGGAATAACCATAGCCTGTAGACTTTGAAGGGAGGTTCAATGATAACATCCACTAGAATAATAAAATGATAGAGTGTTAGGATTATAGTATATACGGTTTTAATTATTTTATAAAATAGTTGGATATATTGAATAATATTCAGTAATATCTAATCAGTAATCAAGATAAAAGTACAATATGTTTGATATTTTTTTTTGTAAAACTATAAATAAATATCACTACTTAACTATTATAATTATTAGAAAAATGGAATTCCCAAAATGGAATGAGTTTCCAAATGAAATTATATTCACTTCACAATGTACTACATTGTCAAAAATTCAAGGTGATCGTATCCCCAAAACCCATTGAGACACCTCCGTAAGTGAGGGTGAGAAAAACTCATATAAGAGACTCATATAAGAGACTCATGTATGAGGAATATAATGTTTTTGTATTAACGATATCCTAAATGTATGATGTGAGTTGTGGATAAAATTTTAGTACATGAATGATTTTACATATTGTCTCATCTCCAAGATTCTTGTGAGGAGAATGTGATTTTAGTTTTTAATGAGTGATGATTACACCTACTATGTTTAAATTTAATGGTGGACCATGATAATTCATGAAATTCAATTCTTATATCTTTTAATCCAAGTTACTTTAGTTTCATTTAATATTAAAAAATGAAAATAACATAGAAAATTATTCATTACCTAATGGGCATGGTTCTCCAAGAAAAAAAGAAAATTAAAGAAAGAGGAATATTTAGTTCTTTTAGAGAACAAGTTAAAAGACATGGAGAAATGGATTATGAAAATAATTAAGCACAATTAACTGGTGAATATTAATTCAAAGAATATATGTTTTTGAAATAGGATTTTATATTATTCACATATCATTAATTAAATCTATGGGTATTTAAATACAATCAACTGAATTAAAGAAGCAAGCAATCTCTTATTCTTTAGGAATATGCATCAATTGTATGTTATATTTTTTCCCTTATTCATGGGTCTTAAATACAAAATTCCTATAACATATGTGTATTTTAATTATAGTAACTTTGTATTGAAACATTATAAAATGTATGTTATTTTCTCCAAGAAGCTGATAATGGATGGTTCCTAAGTCAATGTGGATAAGAATAAAAATTATACTTGCCAAGTAAATGGTTTTGGTTGAAATATTGTTAAGAATTAATAAAAAATTACTCTCACATTTCATTTAGTCACAAGGATAAATTATTATAGTTTTTTAATGAATGTTTTTAGTGGTGTTTAATACTCAAAAAAATATTTATGTAATGCTTCAATCATAGGAAATGTATAATGAATATAAAAATATGAAGACATATATTCCCAATTTTGGAAAAATAATAATTTTCAATAAAATATAAATAGGTTCTAAGGATATAACATATATGGTATTTAGATTGAGTGGATTTAAACATCTTAGGTATTATTGACACATATACCTATTTATTTCGGATAAAAAACCAATAAAAATAATGGTACATCTCAAAGCATTCTAAATTAGATTAGCTGGAGAGTGTGAACCATTCCAAGGGAAAGATAGTGGTAAATAAACTTCATTATATTCCTTTGAGTGATTATAAAGGAATGTAATATTTTAACATAATATAAGTATGGTAATAATATATTATATTATTTGATCTGGTGTGATGAATAATTTCATGACCAAGCATTCAGTGATCGTCCTAACGTAGTTTAGATTAATTCCTAAACACACAATACCTTATCCACATCAAATTTAGGATGAAAATAAGTTGAATAAATTATAAGTATTTCATTTTAACATTTTTAAAAAAATGTATCATGTAATTTTTAATAAATCTAAATTTCCTTATACACATTAGAGTAACTATGCCTTTAAAATTTCCATCAATTTTATAACTCAGACATTACAGATATGTCCATTTTCTGAGACATAATTTCCAAATAGAAACGTTATCCCATAACCATATTCCAACTATTATGAAAATTGGATATCATATGAGTTATTTTATGATGAAAATCCTTTATTCCTTAAGTACATGTGTTAAGATACAAAGTGTTTGTTAAGGATATAAAAAACATGCATAAAGTTAAACACAACGTGTATATAAAGTTTCTATTCTAAACATTCCCAATGATATTACTTAAATACATAAGATAAAAAATATATATTTAAGTTAAAGAATACATTTATAAAAATGTATGAACATATATATTTTAGAGAGTGAGAGAATGATTAACTTGGGTTTAGCCAGTGTAGGAGATAAATAAATAGTTATCATTGCAATAAGTTCCACATGTGGTGTAGAAGAGAATGTTCTAGAGACACATACTATATAGTAAGGTCAAAAATATATTTATGGTTTTTTATTCATTGTGGTTGGTGATACATTATTCATTGATAATAATAACTTCTTCATGTAGGAAGTATATATAGATTCACTAAAATTGACAAGATTAATAAAAATTCAACAATTGATTGAATGTATCATTGTACTGGGGTCTTATTAGATTGAATTCTACGTTGGGTATTCAAGTGAAACTATACTGGATAGTGAAATCATGGTACCAATAATGCTTTATTGGTAATACCAAGTTGTTATACCTAAATCCATTAGAATATTACTTTTCATAGCTAATTTATATGTTCTATTTATTGAGTATTGGATTTCGAGACCACCAATCATGGAAGGTGTCTAGTCAATGAAACTATAAAGGAATAGTGACACCATATAATTCCAATAAGGGGTACAAGTTACTAAAATATAGTTTGGGATTGATGTAACAAACACACTAATAGAACATTCAAATAGAATGAATATTATACATGTATCTTCCATAGGTTATTGGGAGGACTATAGTTTTACAATTAAAATATGTTTTCTTAAAAATGGAAAATATATATTGATATTATAGTTAGATAAGAATAGAATGAACTCATATATTGAGAGATTTACTTAAAGTACATAACTAATTTTTTAAATGTGTCTTCTACTAAGGTAGATCAAAAGGTTTCATAGACCATGTAAAATGACATACAATGAAAGGTTATTGAAAAATAAAAGTTTTACCAATTTTAGAGATATTTTTTCCATGGTTTAGGGAACCCTTTCTGTGTATTTGAACCACCCAATATATTAGCAAGATAGTGAATACCATTAAAATGCACAAATCATTCCAACATAATGAGAGTATCAATACCATTTAATTTTATAATCACTGAAAGTCTCTCTCGGATCTATTACTCAAGGCAAACCTTCTCTGGATCGATGGCATGTGATCACAGTGATCGTCGTGACCCTGA
The DNA here is from genome assembly GCA_963277665.1 of Viscum album. NCBI lineage: Eukaryota > Viridiplantae > Streptophyta > Magnoliopsida > Santalales > Viscaceae > Viscum > Viscum album. Next base: position 629,871,701 of record OY728164.1, on the reverse strand, counting down.
AGGATTCATTAGAGCTCCACACTAGCACCTAGAATTCATAGAATGGAGAGTGCATAGATTATTGGAGTGTGTGTTTATGATTTGGAGGGGTTTAGATTAAGATCCATTGAGAAATAGTTGTCAATAATGATCTATAGTAATGAACTCTTAGATTCAAATGAAGTAACCATTAATTTTATTTTTTGTTCTTATTAAATTAACATGAGATCCTCGAACCTAAATCAGGGCTTGGAACATCAGCGACGACAAATTTTATTTTCTCTGGTGATGAAAATTTTCAATCCCCATCCCATCATATTCTTCTATGCATGTCTATAGAAACATCTCATATGTCATTCGAAACTCATAAATATTATCCATAGAATAAGAAACATGGATTAATCTTATTTTCCCACCATAATGCTTAGATTAATTTAATGATGTTAGTCCCAAGACATTTTTTTCTTTTTTACTAAAGCTATTGATATTATATACTCCAATATAAATTAAATTTTATAAAACAATACAACTAATGTTTAATCAAATGAAAATATTATTTAAAAAAACACATACCTCATATGAGAAATAACGAAGAACGATAGCTGGCCAAAAGAAATAATAGACCATATAATATATATATATATCTATTAAACTCCTCAATAGGAAATGGATGAATACTAGTCAGTTCAATAATATCAAATATTGATATTCTTATATGACATAACTACATAGGCTGGTGAGACAATGAGTCCCCAAAAATATATACAAATCCATTTCCTATAATACTTATTTGGCGATCGCCAGCATAAAACGCATAGTATATGGTCTGGCATAAATTAAGAGGAAGAGGATCCATGTAGGTAGGATGGGCACGCTATGTAGGCTCTATAGATTGTGTCAGCTTCAAATACTATGATCGTATCCAAAATTTTCGACACATATCCCACAGTTCTGATTGAATTTTTTCATCCATAGACTTTTTCAGCTGTATCGGTTCAAATTTTAAGGAATATATTTCTGATTATCATTATGTATTGCTTTGATGACCACAAACATTAATTACACTAACACTTAACTAATATCCTCTTATGTGGATGGGGTGTTCTGGAATTCCTAATGTAGTAGCTAAGATTTAAATCCTACACATAGGGATAAAATTACCCTATATAAATTACTCCTGAAGGTCATCCTGAAATAAAAAATTATAATGGTATATTATTTTCGATAATTTAAAAAATAAGAACATTTATTGAAAGTAAATAATAATTTCTCCCAATTTTGTCAGATATTTCCTTACATTTCACTATAAGATAATTTTAATTAATTTTCTTCTTCTCTTTTCAATTTTTCATGGATAATGGTGGAATATGGAGGAACAAAAGATACAACTTTTGAAACTATAGTAGATTGAGATCTTAATGAAACAATATTTTCTACAATCATTTTCTCTTACAATAGTTGATACCCTCCATGTGATAAAGTATGAGGGAATACATTCTGCAACTAGATCTCTTGATGATATCTTTTGGAGGCCTGTTACATAAAAATAAACAAATATTTTATCAGTTAATATACAAGATATTTTACAAATTTAAATGATTATAATAATATAAATTCTTTATCATGTTGGCTGGAAGCAAAATTTTTCCACGTATTTGCATCGAAAAACCATAATTTGGGCATTGGTTTTCATTATGTAACTTCAAAAAACATAATATTTTTGAATTTTTTTTAAAATCATTCCATTGAACCATAGATAGATGTATAAATCATTTACCAATTTCATCAATTTGTTCAAAATTGAATGTCATATATAATATAATAAATTAAATATTAATCATTCAAAATATTTAATATTTGATAAATGTGAAAAAAATAAATCATATGATTTATTTTACTATTATTGACTCCCACATCTACTCTTTCATTATATTTTAGGTGTAATTACAATTTGGATATAAAATGTTAATGCTGCAACATATTTGTATTGTGATATAACATGAAAATTGCATTTCATTTGGGCATGTTGGGTTATTAATTTCATAAAATTTAATATGTATTCTCTAGTCTACATAGATAAGTGATAGTTTGGGTAAGTATGTAATACCATGTTTACCAACCATAGAAATTGTTTAATCCATAATAGGAAAAGACTCCTCCGTATAGGTCACACAGTAGTCATAACAATACAATTTCTAAACTAAATGTTATCCTTCATTTAATAATTATATCATTGAATATCAAATACATTAAAAAAACACATAAACCTCATTAAATGGTCCTCTTCCTTTTTATCATTCATTAAAATAGAAAATTTGAAGTAATGTTTTTGTACCTGAATATTATTATAAAATTTTATATTTAAAAAAATTATTTAAAAAATATAGTGTCACACATGTGATTGTTTTTAGAAAAACGATGTCCTGATTATTAACCAAAAAATACGAAATTTAAAAAATTAAATATAAACATTAATTCTAAAATTATGGAAATATTTATAAATTTAAATTCCAAATTTACAAAAAAAAATTATGTACATTTTTTTATTCAAAACATAATGATTTAAATCGGGTTTTTAATGAAAAAATATAAATCCATAACTGTTGAATATAAAATTTAACATAAGAATCATATAAATAATAAGATTTATATAATTAATCATCTAATAATTAAGAAAAATAGATTTTTTAGCCATGTAAATTTCAAGAAATAAATAAAATATTAATACTTAATTTAATAATTAGGAGTGTAATTTATTGTTTTACCATATTCGTTCATCCTGATCATTTCTTATAGCATATACTATGTCTGTATTATAGTCGTTGTTATCATCTGGAAATCAAATAATAGACTAATGCAACACATATAAATTCATAACATCGTCATCATCCTCATCAGACAAATAGATTATTTTCCCTCAAAATATAAATGACCACTAAACATTCAATGAATCAATGAAATAAAATATTTTCTTTTCATGTGTCACCATTATAAATAGTTCCTATTTGCAACTAAATGTTTTCAAATTAACCAATTTAAACCCTTAATCATCATGTTTCAAACCACTAATACTCTCTATCTAGTTAAACATAAACACTATGACTCAAAATTTAGTATGCTATATTCTATATATTTTCTTGATGAACTCCAAAATATATTATTGATACAAAAATTGGATTTTTAGCTTTTTCTCCAAACTAATGCAGTTATTCAGCAATAAACATTACCCCCTATTTTTAATAGTAATATTTCTTTTCTAGAATTTTTTTTAAAATGTGTTCCCATTAATATCAAAACCAGACCATGTATTCATATTTAGATATGGTCCCCATGACAACAGTTTTAGTGATTTTGATGATGATATATCAATGACGAATTTTTCATTAAACCAAGAAAAAAAATTCTTTTTATGTAAAACCATCATCCGTTTTCATTTATTTTGAGATATTTTACATTTAATTCAGTAATATGTGATAATATATATGGTTGAACCCCATAACTATTTTTTAATATGTATAAATGTGCATGTATTACTTCATCAACTAGATCAAACATTCCCTTTAATCCTTAAATCCCTCTTCCTTTACTATCAACTACCATACGTTGAGATATAAGAACACCAATATACCATAATTCAAATAAAAAATAAATATAGAAATCAATAACCTATTATCATACATATTTTTGATCAATAGTGGCATTTGAAAGATATGGATTTTTATCATATACCTTCAAAATAGTCATATATCATTCAAAAGGAAAAATCCAACATAAATAAACAGGATCACATAATCTTATCTCATGCACTAGATGAATCACTATATAAACCATTATATAATATAGTGTAAGTGGTAAAATATATTTCTTGTTGAAAAAGTATAAGAGTATATTCATTCTCTAGCACATCTAACAATATTGGATCAGTGAATTTTCTATAAATGGATTTGAAAATATTACATATCATGATGGTAGAATTTCCAACAAGTGTTGCAAATATATAACATTGTACAACTGATAGTAGCTATTTCATCCACACATGAAAATAATAAGATTTTATACCTATTAAATTATAATCCTTCAATAAAACCAAATTATTCACATTTAAAGAATACCGATTGGGAACATTAATTCCATGAAGACATTAAAATAATTCATCTTTTCTCCCTTTATTATTATATGAAAAGTCATAGGTAAACATGTTATTTTTCCCTTCATAGTGATAGACAACACCAAATATGTTCCCATTAATATCAACTCCAAAATAGCATGAAATGTATATTTTTTTCTTTCCTTTTATGTCTACCAATGTTAAAAACACTGTTACATATGTTTTTCTCAACATACATAACATCAATGTTATGTTTTATCTCTAAAAGTATATGATAATGTATTTTTAAAAAGATAGATATTTTCTTGAAGATATTTTTTTGATGACTAGATATTCCTTTTCGTCCAAGTGTGACATCAATATTTTATGCCCTGTCATAATATTCTTCAACTAAAAGTGGTTGTGGAAGAATATTATATTCCTATAATCTATTATATTATTTTTTCAATCTACAATAAGGGTAATTAATTTGAAAAAATATTTGAATTCCCATGTATAATATCTTTCATTCATTCTTCAATTGATAATATTAAGCGTCTTTATAAAAAATAGAAATGCTTTACGTCAATTAATCTTTTATACAGAGATGTTTTCATATAGAGAATGATTTTTATAGTCATCATTATTATAACATGAGAAATACAATACCCATTATTATATGAAACAAAAAACTATAAAACATATATCCCATATAATAGTTTCAAATAACTAATTAATGGTGAATGTTACACATAAATATCGTTTCACTGATATTTTTTTCCAGAATTCGTGATGCTCATAAAAACATATTTTTATTCATACATATCTGGTGGGATAAGTTATAAACATACAAAAAAATAGGTCATGGATAATTTTTTCTAATTACGCAATAATATGGATTCATTCCATCTATTCGCTTTCCCATTGTGTGATTTCTAACATCACTAACAAAAAATGAAATTGTTTATCAAATATCTTCCATTGAAGTTAATTAATTGGGAGATGCAAGTTACCATCATAGATGTGCTCATATATATTCCATCTTATCTTTTTTCATAAAATTAATTTTCAAATATATTCTTCAAACATGGAATTATTAGACGGTTTCAAATTTTATTACTATGAGGTATGATTTCATTACCTAATAATGGATCAAAGTTAAATAATTGTAATTATCATTAAGAATTATGGGATGTTATAAAATTTATTTAGTAAGAGGTTTCATGAAAATACAAAAGAATGAATTAGTGTCTAATCATTCAACCATCTTATAACATGATGTACCATATTTATTATTTTTTTAATGTTCAAATTCCTTCTAATACAATACAAAAAAAATTATAGAAATACTGTATCTTTTTATACCCCAATCTAATAGGGAATAATAATTTATTGACCTTATAATTGGAATCTAAAATCCTTTTCCTTTCTAGAAGTAGCACTTTTAAAACATCAACAAACATTGAGAAACTTTTATCCCACCACCAATTTCATTATTACATGTTAACTATTCTAAAAACTATAGATAAAACTATATATTTAATGCAACTTAAGAGTAATGGTATCAGATAATCTCAATACAATCTTAAAAAAGTTGATATTTTTCATTTTTTTCAACACCAATATCATGAAATAATTCTTAAATAAAATCATATTTCACATTCTGAATATTTTTCTTAAAAATTAGGTGTTAAATTATCCATTCTTTAACCATGCCAAAACAAAAATGTATAATTATGGATAAAGAATATATAATGTTATGATCCTTTAATTATATGGTATATAAATATCTCATATTTAAATAATTAATGCATGAACATAAAATAAAATCGTTTTAATGTTTTTTATTAAATTCAAAAACATTATCAACTCCCATTTAATATTCCTCAATAGTTCTTCATAAATTTAACCAATTAAGATCCATTAAATACATATGATCATAATATAAAAGGTGAATATATTAAAAAATATAAAAATATAAAAATATATATAACATAAAATTTTAAACATAAAAACATATAAATAAAAAATTTGGTTATTGAGAACTTTTTGATTATAACAAACAATTATACATAATAATAAAAACATATTGTGCATAATTTATCTTAAAAAATAAAAAAGTAATACCTAATTTCTTGTCAACCAAATATACGTAATTTATCTACAAATTTTAAAAATAATAAAAAACAGATATATATAATTCATAAAATGAAAAAAATATAATAACTTAAAAATTATCAATACAAATAATTATACATAATTTATATCATAATTTGTTTATAAAAAAATTAAACATAAAAAATAACTTACAAAAAATAATGAAAAATAGCCACTAATTTATTTACAATTATATAAAAAATTATACCAAAAATTATACAAAAATAAAATTCAAACAATTATCATAATAATTATTCAAAAAATTATACAAACAATTAAACAAACATTTATACATAAATAACATACAAAATATTACAAAAATAATTATGAATAATATTTTACAAATAATTATTATATAAATTAATTATCCTAAAAATTAGTTAAACATGAAAAAATATAATAACTAAAAACAATTATGAAAAATATATACACAATTTATATTAATGAAAATGAAAATTGGATGATGATAATGTAAAATAACTTCTAAATTTCAATAAACAAAATCGATGACTCTGGAAATAGAGAAAATGTTATATGTTTGATTAAAAAATTCTGAAAAAGGAAATAATTAAAACCAACAAAAACCACAAATCATGATTGTGGGTTGACTGTAATAGTTATAGGATCCTGGAATAAGAATGAATAATTGAAGATATAGGACAAATAACATAAAAAGTGGATGAAATTTTACATCAAAAGAGTATCAAAAGTGGTTGAGGTCGTAGATTCTATCAGTGTCATCATCATTTAAGAGTCAATCTAGAGAGGGTTTTGAGAGTAAGAATAAAATGAAAAGTGGATGAACATCTACTTCATGAGATAATCGATGGTGGTCGAGGTCATCAAAGTTGTCGGTGCCATCATTGATAGAGAATCGGGTGAGAGAGAGGGGTTTGAGTGAAATATAAATACTATTTTGAAATATGGGTATATTTCATAAGAGGTTTTTAAAGTAATTTATCATGAAAAAACAACATTAATGTGTTTTTAAAATTACTTTTTAACATCATTTTTTTAGAAATAAACATTAAAATGTTACATATATTATTTCTAGTTTTAATGAAAAATGATTTTTTTTCAAATACCATTTGACATCAGTTTTCCTAAAAATGACTTTAAAATATAAATTGAATGAATTTTATAATCTTTTTTAACGAAAATTATTTTATAATTTAAATCACTTACCTTTAATCATTGTTTTTTTATTAACCACCATTAAAACCCCAACATTGAAGCCATTATTTCTAGTAGTGTGGGTTATACCATTTATATGAGTGATTGAAAGAGTGATATAAAATGATGTCCCAAGTTAGTTACAAAACATCTCTATACTTTCTAATGAGTTTTCATATATTTTTTTATTTAACAAGGTAAGGTAGTGTTTTTTATATTAAATTAAGAGTTATTGTTTTTTTATTAAAAATTATGTTTTTAAGAATATTTTTTTCAAGGGTTATCATTTTTTCTAAGAAACCCCCATGATTATGATTTTTTATTTATGTTTTCTCATAATTTATTCTTTGAAAATAATTACGCAATAGATTTTATGCCATGTGTAAATAAATAATTACAGTAGATCTATTTTTATTATATTATAGGCATAAATCGCTTATATGAAATCACGTTTTTAAAATAGAATAATTAGTTTCCTATATTTTTCTATATGTCCCTTAATGAGATTTTTTTTCTCATATCATGTCTTCAAATGAAATTTTTACAAGGATTATGAATGAGTAGCAATGTTAAACGATTCATATTTCTATATATATATTTTACCTTGAATGAAGTTGAAAAATATTTATAAATAACGTTTTTTGGAAAAAATGGATATATTTTTAGAATTTACACTTGAAAATTGTTTTTGTTGATTTTATAAAATTGTAAATGTAAAATAGCATTGGGTGTGTATGAAATCCAATATTTTTTATGTTTTTGTAAGTTTTGGATCAATGAAATTGGGCCATTCTTTTTTGCATCAAATCTATAAATGTAATGATTATATTTATAGAACCAGATCAGAGAGTGTTGGTATGGGGATATTATAGTTAGTATCAAAGAAGGGTTTAGGTAAATTTTAAGACCAAGATGTTTTCATGTGAGATTAACTGAATAGTTCTGGATGCCATCAGGGGATTACATGTTTATATTTGATCATTATGTAAAATTCATATACACCCCTTCTGAGGTTATATATTATGGTATTTTGAGGTGATAAATAATATTTTCAAAGACATTTTAATTTGTTGTGTTATATATAACCACTAGGTTTATCAAAAAGGATTATTTCAAAAGAATGCTATTATATTTCTAGGATATGTAATATGAAAGGTATGTTATAACCTTCTTTGTTAAAATATTCTTTAATGTTGAGTTTATTATGTTAAACTGGGATATATGGTTATTTTTTTATGGAATGATCTATGTTTAACATTTGGTTTCATTGTTGAATGTATAAAATTAATGTACTATTTATTTATTTGAAGGTTTATTCATTTTCGGTATTATATTATCGTATTATAAACATTTTGGTTTTAGTAATGATTTCTAACAAATATGTTTTCAGTATTTTATACAAATATTTTTCAATTAGAAGTTGATTATAGTAAATCAAGAATTAGATATTTATACAAATCATTTAGATTGAAATAGTTGATATAGGTAGAAACTAATTGAAACATGAATCCAATAGAGCAAATTTTATTTACGAATTTGAATAAAACCAATTATTTATATTTCATAATTTCCAAAGTCTATATGCTAAATCAATTAATAAAATATAAGAAAAGGTCCTGGAAATTAAAATTTTATTCAATTACCTTCATTTTTAATGAATTTTTGGCCTTTTAACTCCCTTATTTATTTATGGATTTATAGTAATTAACATTCTATTGATCATTCAATTTATTATGATCAGTGGTATATATCTGTATCTATCATTATTTAGACATTATTTTTTCCCTCCATGTACATATTTCCACTTCCCAATAATTTTAGTTATTTGTTATTCTATATGACCTTTGTATTTGTTTTTTTTCAAAAGGAATGTTGATTAACCCTTTTTATGATGTTGGTTTCAAATAAAGGTATTTTAAGATGATAAACTATTTATTATCAAGCTCAAACAAAATTATGATAAATTAATTTATTAAAGTATTAAATAATATAACACCTCAATATTTGGAATCTATTCTTTGTTTTAAGTGTTTATAAGAAACAAGATCAATCATAAACGAACCACTAAATATTATTATTTAAATAATACCGTTATAACCTAGCCCTTGAATTTTCCGATATGAATAGAAGTAAATGAATAATGATATATATATATATATACATATAATTATCCTCCTAAATAAAAATTCTTTTATTAAATATAATGAAATAAGATCACAATTTTTAGTAATGTCGTTTTATACTTCAAAAATACATTTTCTTCAAAAATGAGTTTAATTGAATTGTTGTGAGTAGATATTATAATTAATTTATACTAATTTTATAAAATTTAATTGATAAAAAAGATATCAGTTTTTTAATCATCATTACAAAATTATTATATGGTGAAACTTTTTTATTTATATAGAAAGAATAATTTTCTACTTAATAATGAAAAAATATAAATTTAATAGAAAAATATCTTCTCCATTGTATTATTTTCGAATTCATATTATTAAATTGATTTTAAAATTAATTTTTTTTCTTATGAATACAAATAATTTAAATAATGTCAATATAATAATTATTATTCTAAATTCTGGTATAAAAACATTTTTAAACTTATAAATACATTTTTTTGAAAGCTGTTTTCATTTCATTTTTCGGGTTTATTTTAAAATTAATATCTTCCAACATAGTAATTGAACATGATAAAATGGATTAAAATTTTCACATCAAGAGGTTTAATTTTTTTAAATAGTTTCCTCTTATTTTTCCCTTCATGAATAGCAACTGATGTAAATATTTTTCTATTTATTAAGCATAAATCAGGTAATTTTGGTTAAAAATAATGTGATAAGGCTTCAAAACTATATGATACAACATAATTATTTCAATACATTGACTTTATTATTACCATAATAATCCAAAATATATGTATATAGATACATGGTTCCATTTTCCTTTGATAATTTCCATAATATTATTTTATGTAAAAAATAAATCTAATATTACACTCTCTTTATTTTATCATATTTAAGAATTTTTCCTAGGTATAAATAGAGAATATGTTCCATTATAAATTTTTAATTAAATTTATAGTTTATTTCTTTTCATTTTAAATTTTTTTTATTATTTAAATATTATATAATTACCTAAACTATTAGGTAACGACTACATAGTGTTTGTGCAAGAAATAGGAAAATCAAGAAATTGATTTTTGAAACTCTAAATGTAATACTTCTTGGGTTAGTTATAGTGTATTGATTTTTTTTAAATAAATATGAAATTATATGGATCTGTTAATTGATTTTATTCAAATTATAATATTATCTTCATGTCATTAATGTCAAACTATGTGAATAGTCCAAAAAATTACTATAATTTTATATTATCTTAAATAATATTTTATTTAATGACTAAAAATTACTAAAAAAATTATATTCGAAAAAATAAATAATATATAGTATAAAATATAAATAATTTTCCAATAATGGAAAACGTTTCCTTTTATAGTACATTTCATGACCCCTAAAGAGTAAAAAACATTGATATCTTTGGAATCATCAAAGGGTTAACATTGGTTAAAACTAGGAGATAATGGTTAAAAAATCACCAAGCATGGACTAAATTTTATTTTATGAATCTATTAATACTCATCATCATACTATTTCTAAATATATCATTTTGGTTCCACTTTTTAATTAAATTTAATTTACAATGAATTATAACATTGAGTAATTCCAAGAGTTCCCTGCCCCACAACTATAAAAGGGAACATCCTCCACTGTCTTACTCACACATTTTTTGGACTCAATAATTAAAAATATCTAAAAAATTCCAAATCATCCATACCATACATGACCTAGAAATACCAACCTATAAGGCTTATGGTGTATGCTAAAGGTGGTTTTCTAAGAAGAAGGTATAATTCCTAAAAAACATATTTCATATTTATTTCTTCTTCTTAATTACTGAAATCATATTTACAAATCATAAAATAATAAAATTAGTATATTAAATATAATAAAATGTTATTTTTATTCTTGTATAACAGTTTTTCAACTCTTTTTCCATCCAATGGGAAATGAAAACATCTCTCAAGCATAAACATGGATTACCCCCTCCACGAAGTGATGTGTTTTATTTTCCATCACCACCTATCAATAATTTTTATAATGATGTATTTAATATATATATATACATGACATTAATTATATAATTATAACTATGTGAAGATAATATAAAATATATTTTCTTACCTTTATATTAGTTGGAAAATGATAATGATGTCCATACGTATGTGTATTTCCACATGCACAAAGCGATGTGAATTGTTTTTCATGTATGAATTTCATGGATATTAATAAAATTTTATTTAATAAATAAAAATGATAATTAGTTCATGATTATAATTTTAGATTTTATTTATTAATTTATACTGTGTCCACATTTATTTTACTGAGATCACTTTGAAACTTTGAACTAAACATCCTCAAAACACACGATGCGGACTAACACAATTATGTAATTAAATATTAAAATGAAATAAGTGAAATAAATTAATTGATTAGTTTATAAATAAGGTAATAAAAATATAAAATGGTTTTACCATGTAAATAACTTATATTTTTTTATTATATAGATGTTAAAGGACATGTATGACCGGTTGGTTTCAAGGTAAGATATTTCACATCTCAGTTTCATTTCATTAATACTTATTCTATTTTCAATGTTTTTTTACTATATTTAGTATATAATAATACCGTATGGATATATTTTATCATCAATTTTTTAAATAAAGTGGTTTTCATATACATTTCATGTTCTCTTCTTCAACATCCTTTGGATTCAAAAATTAAAAAATCAATAAGGGACACTTTACCATGTAACCTTATTTAAAATGTTTTAATGATACAATTTATAAAAATTATTATTTCATTTAAACTTTATTATAATTTATTAATAAATTTATAAAGAAATTATTGAATTATAAAGATATTTTATATCTCCTTTTTCTGTGTTTCAAATTTTTTCAAAACTAATCATTTTTTACATGTTTTATATGGGATAATTTGATTTTATTTTTAAAAGGGAAAAAGAAATGCTCTATTTTAACACATACACTTTCAATGGATTTTTCCACCACTAAAACTTTTATTTTAAATTATTATTTCATTATATTGTTCAATGTTTTTCCAAAAAAAATCATCTTCAATTTTTTTTTATGTTTTTTCAAAAAGGGTTTTAAATGTAATAGATATTTCAATATCTATAAATGAATTTCTTATGGGTGTGTGTATGATCATTGAAATGAAATAATTCAGGTGTTATGATTATATTATATATTTTGAAAAATCTTGTGATTTCAAGTGAGAAAAATATAGATCATGATGATGGGTCCACCTGATATAGCTCTCTAATGCACTGAGTAATTGGATAGAGTAAACTAGTTATAGGTGTCTCCTTGTAGACTATTGGAATTTACTAGGTAGGTTTTTCCATTTGTAAGAGTGATTGTATGAGTGGTCTGAAAAGTATTTTTGAAATTACCAAAATAAATTTTCTATTCTTTCAAATGATATCTCATGTGAATATTTTTATTTCATATGGTATGATAATGATATTTTGTTTTAAATTAAAGGTTAATCCTATTTGGATACAAATGTATTTTTCTAGAAAATGTATTTCTAGGGTTATCATATTTTATAGTAAACACTCATTATTATGATTTTTCAATAATTTACTATTAAAAAGTTTTTTATGAAAAACATTAGCTAGTTAGATGATCTCATGTGAAAATAAACAATTATTTTTTATCCAATTTTATTATTTTATAGGAAAAAATCTATTATATGAATGTACTGTAATGAAATAGACTAATGTGAATCCTTTATTTTTCTATATGTCCCTTATTGTTATTTTTTTCTAATACCATATTTTTAAATTATTTTTCATACAGATTAAAAATGATTAGAAAATTTAAAAAATCCAGAGTTCTATATATTGATATTACCATAGTAAAAGCAATCATGTATTTATAAATACATGTTTTGAGTGAAAAAAAAGAAAACATTTTCGAAATATAAAATTTAAAATAGTGTTTCAAAATTTTATAAATCATTAAACAAAAAATATTTGTGGGTATGTAAGTGATATAATATTTTCTAATGACGTTGTGTGTTTCAGATGACTAAAAGTGTGATTTTCATTCTAGTATCAAAGTAAGAAATGTAAAGATTATGTTTTTAGCCACATATAAAGTATTACAGGTTCAAAGATACTATAAGATAATATGTAGGAAACCAGTTATATCATTAACCTACCCAGCTATATGATAAAGGTCTTGAAATGTTATTTATTATGAAGTAATAATAAAATTAGTATTTTTGAAGATTTTTTTAAAAGAATGACCAATTTAACATACATCACATGTATGTTAAGACCATTATAACCCATGAAATCATTATTATATTATGTTTTTAATTCCTTTTGTGTATGCATGATTTTAATGATTTAGTTTTAAAATCCTCTATCCATACAAAAAATTAAAATTTTCACAACATATTAATGTGAATCCCTTTAAACAATCTAGAGGTTTGTGTTACTCAACCAAATATAAAATTAAAACACATTCATAAATATAAAAATAAATATTATTCACAAGGTATATATACTCTTCCTATAAATGAATACATTTATATTTCATTGATAGTCCCCATATGATTAAGAAAAAAGTGATAGATAGCCAGCCTATCACATTTCTAAGATAAGGCATAAGCTTCCAGACCAGGGAGTAGTCTAACCTTAAGTCCCTCTCCACGTGGTGACTTTATCCAAGAGATATTTCAATTTATGAAAAATATAAAATCTCATATGCACATACTATATTTAACAACTATTAGTACTCTTATAACTCTAAAACATTGAGTTCAAGGTAGTGGAAAACTAAATATTATGATTTCACACCAAGCATGTGATACATGTCTCTATCTTCTAGATGCAGTTTATCTCATTAATATAGCATGTTCAATCGTCATAATTAATAAAAAAATTAAAATAATGAATATTATAAACGAATTTAACCAATAAATAAACTCATTATTTATTTTTCAAAATATGAGTATCTAATATAAACAATTAAAATTTTATATAGGATTAAAAAATAACATTCTATAATTAACAACACTTAAAAATTTATTAATAATTTATAAACTATAAGGAAATTTATATAAGATAAATTTTAATATCAATTTTAGGTGTGTCATATTTTTCTATTGAAAATCATATTATTAATTATAAAATATAAATGATACATGAGAGTGATATACTGCATGACCCGATCATATTCAATGATATGTTATCTATCATATTCAGTGAGTATAATAACTAAATATTATGGGTTGAATTTTATTACTTTTATCATATTTAATGAAAAAACGGATATCTTTTTTATGTTTTAGTACTCAATTTTTAATAAAAATGGAATGAAGTCATATTTTATGGTATCACATATTATATGATATGATGTAGTTAAAATCTTTATGTTTCTAATATATGACACCTTTTGATATATATTAGTCACAATCAATGGTCAGTTGAAATAAAGGATCTTATTTATATAATATAATATCATATCTGCCTAAATTCATAATGTTGTCAAATTCATTGAAAAAATTAATGATTCACACACTTAATCCTTAATGAAAAATTCTATAATATAGTTGATAGGTTTAGGGTAAACATCTATACCTCATAGTAATTTACAAAACCGATATAATTCTTGATTTATTTGTAATAAAATCAATGTTCATGGAAAAATGAATAGTGTACCTATAATACAATAGTCGTAGCTTACAGAATGGTTTTGTTAGAGTATAAAAAAAATTATTAAGAGGGGTATAAGTGAATAAAACCATTTTGTGAGGAAATACCATACAAGATAATATGAAACTTCATATAATATTTAAATGATGAATACTGTAAAATGTATCTAACTTTCAGTGAAGATCTTTTATTGCATTTTCATCTCCATATGTGTTTGATGAAGATCACTGAGTGCAAAAAGCATCCCATATATGTTGTGAATCCAAATCATAATTGAGTAAAACATAAAACATGTGTTATTATCGACTCTCCATGATGTTATAGCATCTAATTTTTATATTACATAAATAAAAGTGATCTCTGGGTTACATAGAGGTTTGACCAAGAAACACGTAAGCTCTATAATGATCTAAGATTTTAAAAGAAAAAAATTATGTTTTATGGTGTATATGACCCATATCATTGAGATTTGATGAAATTTTAATGAACTGATACGTTATGATATATATTTTTTAAAATATATTTAATCTCTTTGAGAGCTTGAGATGTTCACAACTCTGGGTTCAAACAAAATGTGATATTCTATTAAAATATTATTATCTAAACATGGCCATTATAACCTAGCCATTAAGCTAACGGGTATGAATATTACTAAACATATTATGAAAATTATATGGTATAAACATGTATAAAACTAATTAAATTGTTATCTAATGATTAAAAATAATATATGAACCATTGGAATGAAAAAGAAATGTTTTTTGAAAAAATGTATTTTTCTAAAAGGCCATATAGTCACACTTTGAAACAATAATTTAGAATTTATTTTTACCAATTCTAGATAATTTATTTTAAAAAATTAAAGAAAATTAAACTATTAATATCTACATTAATTTATGGTCATATTTTATATTTTTTCAAAAAAGATTAATTTTCCAGTGAATAGTGAAAAATATGTATTTTTACAAAATATTCAAATATTTTTAAAAAATTAAGATTTGTTATTATTTTAATTTGATTTAAAATAAACATATTTTTTATTTTTATATATTAAAAATAATTAATTAAATTTAAATCATTTTTATAGTAGATTTTATCATAAGTATATTTCTAATATTTCATACAACTTTTTCTCTAAAAACATCTTAATGTGTATAATATTAATTCCCAATAAATAATAAAAATATAACCTAATAATGAATTATTTATAATAAATTAATATATTATATATCTAAAAATATTAATTGAATTCAATTAGTTATTATTAATTTTTAGATATTTAATATGAGACCATGTTTTCCTTAAAAAACAATTTCTTGACAAATCATATTTTCGAAACGTCCAAAGAATAAATTTTCAATTAAATACATTAAATTACATTATTTGAATATTAAAAAATGAATTAATATTTATAATCATAATAATTTATATTATCTAATAATTTTAACTTAATTTTTGACTATAATGAGAAGTGAAACCAAAAACAATTATTTACCATGGTTATGGTAAAAACGAGCCTACCAGGGTGTTAAACTAAATATATAATTGTTAAAAATAACCAAAAACATGTCTAATTAGTATATTATAATCATATATAGATTTTATATATTCTAAAATTAGAAAAATCCCATTTTTATTCATTTTTTCTTTTGAAAAATGTTGTTCTAATTCATTCTTTTCAGAAATTCCATGTACGTCCTCTCCCCCACTTATAAATGTTCACTCCCTCTTATCCTCCCAAGATGTCCAATTTTTTTCGACAATGAAATTCCAAAGTAACTTACTTATATACATAACCTCATCTTAAAATCCTTTTTTTCTCCAGGAATCCAACCTAGGAAAAATCACGGTGCAATCCAATAGAAGTATTCCGAAGAAGAGGCAACGTCGTTAATCGAGAGTTTTATTTTATTTCTTTGTCCACCTCCTTGAAATATGATTTAACTATTTTGATATAAGAACCAACGAATATAAATTATCATTATATATTTTTTTATTTTAATTTTATGAACAACATCCATCTCCTCCTCCTTCAAATGGGAAACAAAATTCTTGATCGTTTGTATGGTGAACTATTCCCCCATGAACCGACGTAATTTGTTTTCCATCACTGATTATCTTTTCTAGATATAATGATGAATATAATGGTTATATATGATATTTTTTGATATAATTATAATTTTTTATTTATAATATCAAACAAAAAAATTTAATTTCTATTCTATAGGGAATATAATAACATCGCTCATGTGTGCAGCAGATGATTGCCTTACGATGTGATGTGATTTGTTTTTACTTACACTTTAAATATAAAATAATGAGGATTAATTTTATGTTTATATAATATATATATGAAATATTAATCATTATATAAAATAAATATATCATATAATTTCTTACCATACAATCCTTTGAATATATGATAACGTTGTTCAAGTGTATGATAGACTACTGTTTCGTGAAACGATGTTAATTGCTTTCACAAAGGATTTTCAAGGATGGTAATAAAGGATAAATTTAATCAATATATGTGATATATATGAAATAATATTTATTATTGAAGATTAATATATAATCCAATTATTTAACCATTCAACCATTAAAAGTATCATAATGCCACTTGTTTGTATGTGTGCCCTACCTTCTCTAAGGAGTGATTTGATTCATTATCTATTTTCAAAATTAAATAATTCTTATAAAGATAATTCTAATGAAAAAAATTATTTTTATTGTATTAATATAATTATATATTTGATATAACTACATCTAATGTTCTAGATTTTGATCATTAATGACAAAATATGTATGCGAAAACAAGTCAATTGACAATGACAATAATGACTATAAAGAATGATTCTTAACGAACCAGTGACAAGGCATTAGAAAAGGGATAATATATGACATTATAAATATTAATTTGATTTTTATACAAGTTAATAGAATGTTTTAAACAACTATACATGAGTTTAAATTTCACTAAACTAAAGGGAAACACGACTTAAGGGTTTTTCCTAACTCAATTTCCATCTATTGGGTTATAGATCTAATTCATTGTCTATTATAATCCAAAACTCTGTGAGAAATGAATTCTAATTTATTTGTTTCTATTTCAAATTTTAATTTTTCCTATATTCTTTTATAATAAAAAATGACCACATTGATTAACACTCACATAAAATATATGAACATTGTACGGTTTTCATCTCAAAATTTCTTTTTTGAGACACTTGTTATTTTACACACCAAATTTATATTGAATGGTGTATATAATTTTCCATTAAATTATATATCATTATTCCTTACTATATTATATTTTATGTTACAATTCACATACTTTATTCATGGTAATTTTTGATTCAAAATGTCACAAATAATTAATTTTTTATGGTTCAATATCATTTAAATTGAGACCTCTTATGCTTGATTTTCCATTGAAGGAAATTATTTAATAATTTTCCAATCAAATAAATTAATTTTATTATAGTATATTTATCCATGAAGATTTAATGTATTAATTCCATTTACTTCTCTTTTTTACATAAAATGGTTTATAAATCTATTTCATGATAATCGACTTCATTTGTCCCTTTGGTCAAAAATCATTTTTATTACAAATCCAAGTTTTCTAAAAATTATTTCTAATAATATTTTACTGTGAAAATTTTAATACATTTTTACCCTTAATTATTTTTTAATGAATTTTATTAATAATAACATTCCAATCATTTTATGAAGAAGGTTCTTTTTTAATTTTCTAAAAAAATGTGAAAGAAAATATTTTTTTTATGTATTTGGCATCATTGAAAATCTTCACCCATATTTACCATCCAATGATATATTTCTTCCTTTTTGTGTTTAAAATGATATTTTAAAAATAGTTTATTTTTAGTATTTGATGATTTTTTATATTTTAAATATGTTTTTTCAAAATTTTAATGTTATTTTCCTCACGAAATTTTCAAATTGATCTATAAAAATAATTTTCTTTCTATAATGACATCCATAATTTTTACTTATTGTGAAAGGGTTATTTTCATCAAGAATATTTTTATTCATTTTAAAATTATTTTCATAAATGAAAAATAAAATTTGATGATATGTATTGTTTATAAATTATGTATATATTTTTCTCACATATATACCTTGTTTATTCTCCCTTCCTTTAACATGGTAATACATGACTTTTGATAATATCTCAAATTCCATCATTATGAAACTTCCATTAAATTTGATATGTAGTAATAAAATGAAATAAATTTAATTCTATTTGTAATTCATATGTTTACTCTTTATTATTGATATCCTAACGTGGAACACATATTCATGTACATGAAATGAATGTGACTACGATACCATGATCATATGTTACCACGTTCTTTATCTTATTCTTCAATGTGATTAATCATCTGGATTCTATTTTATGATATCATATTATACATTTGTATCACATGTTATGCTTCCTAATGATGTTTATTCCATTACATGGTTTTTTAGGCCACTTCATTCAATATGTATTCTCAAATTTGTAGAATTAATATTTTGGATCTTAAATGAATTCTAGGAGCTCACTGTGGAAAATTAAATTAGGATACCATGTTTTATATATTAAGAACCTCGTCTTCCAAATACACTTCGAATTTATTATCCTTATCTTGTAATAATTGCTATTTATTTTTATGAACCTTGTAATGATATATATAAAAGGCTTTCGTATCTATAAGAAAACAATTCCATCTCATGGGAGTTCATTATATAGGCAATTAACGATTCTTTTTTATTATCCTATCATTTATTAATTTTATAAAACACATTAATTATTATGATTATGAATTATATTTTATTATATAAAATAACTTGTGAAACCATATCCAAAAGTCATTTTGGATATATTCCAAAACACTTTTGTAAATATATCATTATCTTAACCGTAAGTCACATTATATTTACCACCTTATAATGAACCATCCAAAACACTTCTAGATTAACTCTAAAACACATTTAGAGTCAATATATGATTAATATTTAATCCACATATTGTCAAACACAAATTGTGACACCATGGGCCTTAATATCATTGGGAACAAATATGATTCTATAGATCTATAAGTCTAAAAAAAGAGAGGCCTCTATAAAACCATCATTAACCGTCCAATTGTAGATGGATCTAGCATGATATCTATCAAATTAATGTATCTCAATTACTTTGATAGAAATTAATTATGATATTAAATTTTTTATTAACATATTTTCACTTTGTATAACATATTCAGTGGCCATAGGACTTGGAGCATGACAATCCCAATCAACCAACCTATATGTTCTTAATTATATGAGCATAAACTAAACTGATTAACGTATACATCACATGTCATTTATCCTTTTAGATAACAAAATAACATTTTCCTTATATAGGTAGACATATAATATCTAGGTGTAGTTACACATTCCCATGATCATTCTTAATCAATGACCCTTATGAAATACTTGTCATATGAGTGGACAAATACCATATTGGTTATGCTCCAACCGATGTCATAATTAGAAACAAACCCAACAAAAAATATATTAACTAAGTCACTACATAGGCTTATATAAATTGGGTATCAAATTGTGAATGTTCTCATGCTATGAATCTCACTAAAACTAGGTATTGTGGACTCAAATATGAACCATGCACCCTATGCTAACCAATGAAATATGTATTACAGTCCATGTGGTATATGTATTAGGTCATCCAACTCAGACAAAGAATCGTGTTATTTGTATTATGACTCATGATCTTATTCAATATCTCTATAAAGGAATCCATCTCACGCTAACCTTTATCTTTTTTACATTCTATAATAATCCATGAAGAACATCGGTTAAGGAAAAATATGAATTCATACTTTAATAGGTTAGTTATCATTATACTTCAGGATATATATATATATATATAAATTTATGTATCAAACATTAAATAATATTAAAATTTTGGTTTACTTTAATATAATACATTTTTATATTCTAAAAATTACTAAAAAAATTCAAAAATAAAACTAACTAAAAAATCTTTTATCATATCATATATGTAAAAATATCATAATATCCTTATGTTTTTAATAATTTATAATTTCTATATCACATGAAATCATATGTTATCCATGTCACATATCTATTTGAGCATTTGGTAAAAAACTCCCACTAAAATATTTTGTGATAAATATATTTAAAGTATTGTGGTTTGAATAATGGTGAGATTTGGTAATCATATTAAAAATAGTTAAACATCATGAACATATTCAAACTTCATAACTTCATACTATAAAATATTAAAATATCATCTTTTTATTATCCATCCTAAAAACATTTCAGATCAATAGACAAACATGGTAACATAAGATTGGTGTTATCCTATGATTTTTAATATTGATATTCTCTAGGATTAAAAATAATCAAACAAGTTTCTTAGATATTATATTATTTTTTAAATAGATTTGTTTTGAAACAATACTGACATTTTGGTTGAGGAAATAACATTTATTTTCTTTTAATAAAAATATCAAACAAATAATCTACTATCTTCATATCATATGTGGTTTTATTTTTGTTTGTAAAAACATCATTTAAAAGAAGGATTTATTATAATATAGCCTCGATGGGTGGTGGGAACACATACTGAAATATTTTAACTACTACTTGAATAAAAATTTTATACTGGATAAAACAAATTTATCCCTATCATCCTCTCAAAACATGTTATATAAATTCATTAATCGTAAACTATGTGTATATAATAAGTTATAACAACTCTTTGTTATCATACATATTTTACTATTACCTAAGATAGATGAGATTAAGATACATATGTTTATTATAGTTTCATTTGAGCATCATAAAATCCATTACATTCTGTTTTACAATCCTTTCAAAATTTAAGAATTAATTTCTATAACATTCATACCTAACATGGATATTCTATAGTGTTTCAAAAAATCCATCACTTATATCATGGAAAATCCAATAATATTGAATTGTTACAATACATTCTTAACAACCCTAGTTTTTTCTGACCATGATTATCTTCTTTTAGAAAAAATACTTAAATTTTCAACCAAAATTGTTTCCGCCAGTTTTAACTTATACCTATTTGTACTATCAATATTGTACTTTATAACATATGAATAAAATTCATGGTTAATATATATTCCCAAAACATTTAGAATATCATGTAAAAATTGTTTGAATTCATTCATATATTTAAAACATTTCCAAAGATGAAAATAGGACAAAAACCCTAACCAGAACAATCCAGTTTATGTCTCCCCTTAATGCATGATACAAATCAATAATATGTGTATCGAAAAAAATACTTATATCTTTTTATTAAAAGGCCATTTTTTTCATGCAATTAATTTATAAATGTGATAAAATACAATTCTTATGATAAAATTATTGTATATAATCAACCCAGTGTTGACCTCACTCGACACCCAAGTCGGCCCACCACACAGCTCAAAGCATGTTCCCGATCACCATATGTTAAAGAAAAGAATCGGGTAGAACAAACTCATGGATGAGAATGATTTCACAAATGGAAAATGGGAAGTAACATACCATAAAATAATATTTCAATGTCGATATCATAAGCTTCAATATTATATGTTAATCATATTCGATAAAAAATGACATGTATACAAAACATGACACAATAATACATATACATGGTATATCAAAATAAAAGACCAAACTCAAAAGAAAGGGTGTAACACCAAGAAAGTCCCAAGTACCACTAAATGGGTGAAAAAAACAAAATTCACTCCAAATGAGCCCATCCTTATGGGATAAAATATCCTTAAAAAAATAAATAATGTTAATCAGTAAGAGCCACCATGTTACATTGTGACATTACATTTACCTATGTCTTATAAAATTAAATTTTTTAATGTCTAAAAGGGCCCAATAATGGTGTGCGGCACAAATCCTAGTAGGATACCGCCATAAATATATATAATTTTATTACCCGTGAAAAAAAAAGAATCCAGATCGAAAACATTTTCAAATCTGAAAAAAAAATTAAAATATATCATTTCCCAAGAAACATTCAAAATCCCTTGGGGTTTACATTAATGAATTTTTTTTTCCTGAAATAATTCCTAATCATTGGTCAAATATATAAATAAGTCCACTGGGAAATATAGGATAAAAATACCTAAAATGTATAATAAAGGTGAGTATAACATCACCATCATATAACCATTTAAATAGAAAATAATCAAATTGGCATAATACATATCATAACATCAAATGGAACTAATAAAATGAATAAAGTATTTAATCCAATCTGAAACTAGTAATGTTCACGTATGGGCTCTAAATATTGGGCCTATTTTGTGTGAGTAAAAAAGTATGATACCTATCTAATCAATGGAATCCAACAAGATATTCCCTTGTCCTAGAACCACAATCTCACATGGTCTCTCAGAAACAAACATGGAGTCTCACATGGTTTTCCTACCCAAAGGCTCACTCAATCACTTAATGAAAATGGAGTCTTGCATAGTCCTCCCTCTAAAGGCTTACATGGTCCCTCGAACAACCATCTCACTCATACCTTTGTTAACCCACATTCTACTCTATTCCAACACAATCGAAAAACATTACCATATTAATAAATCCAATTCAAATCTTTTTTTAGAAAAGTATACCTAATTAATAAAAAACCCCTTCCCAAGTTAAATCATTTTCTAATTACCTTCTAGAAATCCATTTAAACTAATAAAACATGTTCAAGCCATTTTATCAAACAGTTATGTTGCACACATTTCACACCCATTTTGAAAAAAACATTAAACAACCAAAATTCCAAAAAAAAAAATACATTAAATTCATCAAATACAGAATAAAAACCAAGAATAAATTGTTTAGATAAGAATTTATAGAAAATAAATGAAATATGAAAATAAATTTAATGTTTTTCCATGGAAAAAATACTTAAATAGTGACTCCTATCGTAGATTTGGTCTATTTCTCTCCATTCATGAAAAATATCACCTAGAAGAGGTAGAACCAAGCCTCGCAAACCATATCTACAATAAATCAAACAAAAAACCCCATTATATTCCGTAATTTTTCACTACTTCCATTTATAGGGATCCACACTTCCTCAAAAATAGAAGAATGAATATTGAAGAAGGATGAAGGAGAATAAATCAAGGGTAAATCAACTTAACTCAATAAAAAAAACTATGAATGGAAATAAAAATCCAACACGGAAGGAGGGAGATAGCTACAAGACTATGGAGTAGGGGTTTTATACGCAGGGGGATAAATATAATCCCTTAAACATCAAAACATTAGTAGGAGAATAAGGTAAAATTTACATATTATAGTGAGACGGACATGGTCGCATGTTTTGGCCACCTAGTATGGAAAATCAGGCGCCCACTGTGCATGTACCAATGTCCAACCAAAATGAGAAACACTATTTCCTCTAGAATGTCACACCGTCTTAAAAAACTTTCTCAAACATTGTGAAAATGAAAAGTAAAAAACTAAAGCACTCCTTGTACAGTTTCTACATGGTTTGTAAAAATCATTTCCTAATCATGCCCCATGTTCTGTCTCCCAATAAACTCTCTATTTCAACCCCTCAAACTAAGGAACTCTATGATCACTCTCAAGGATATATAAAACTCAAAATTATACATACCAGTGAACCATTGGGTTTTCTATACCCCCCACCATACAACATTCATAGCCAAGAAAGTATTTATGCTTCACTATAAGAAAACAAGTTGGGCCACTACTCCCTTACAAAACTGTCTTATCCCAAGTCTCATGACAATCATCTCCAAGATTCCACTGCACATTAATAAATGACATCACCTTTCCACAAATAACCATGTTCTAAACATCCATAATATGAATAAGCTTCTCCACTATAGTGGCACCAGGCTCTAACTTCAAATCATCCCACTTAGTGGGTGAGATGGATTTGGATGGTATCTCTTCAAATGAGATTTACAAATGACATCAAGAGTCGAGCCCAACCATGGTGGAATATATATCCAGTAGGATAAATTCCCATGATTGTACAAAAAATGAATTTTCATGATAAAAAATGATGCCAATTTCCCCTTCTTTCCCAAGATACCGTGACCCAACTGATCTGATACACCTTGAAACCAATGATCTTCACCCAGAAAATCCAACACAAAAAGAAGAAGGAGGATTTATGACTTATGTTGGAACTCATATATCGATATCTATTTATAAATAAAAATATTATCTTAGCTATCTCCTAGAAAAGTCTCAGTATAACAAAGGAATTCTTACCCATCTAATCCCAGCAAGATATGGATGGGCACGACCGGTTGTACAAACCCTTAAATGGGGCTATTCTGATTGAGGTATGATAACTTTTATTATATAAAAACTCATCTTAGAGTGTGTGCCTCTAACATAAACCACTAAAATCGAGCACATATGCATACAATGTTTCCTTGATAATCTGGATGGCCTACATAAACTGATGATCTATCTGTGGGTGATATTTAGTGCTCAATCTCAAATGGGTTCCCAAAGCCTCCTGGGGTCCCTAAAAATTTTTATATGTAAAATAGGATAGCCTTTCTGGAATTATCAATGATGGAGCTCCATGAATCCAAATAACCTCCCAAATAAACGTTCATCTAAGATCCTCTAACTTCTTCAAATATCTAATAGAAAGAAGATGGTTTGATTTCTTCAAGAAATAGATATTCACTAATATGGGATCATTCCCACTTAGAGTACAAGGTTGTATAAACACATATTCTATAGAAATATTGTCCCACTTACACACTATCCTGGGATTTGGCTACAACAATCTAGATGGTCTCTGATGCTTATATTTGATACTTTGGTTGGTCAAACATCTGGAAACTAAGTCCACCATTTCTAGTCTCATCTTGGGTCTACAATACCCGCCTCTAAAGGTATATTTTTTGTCTCTTCAAGGTGAATGGACCAACTAGAATTATGTGCCTCAATAATCACGTCCTACCTTAAGATAAATTGTAAAACTAAAATATTATAGAAGATAAGGTGACCAAAATCAATCACACAAGGTCTCCCCACCATTTAAATCACTGCTAATATACTAGAATTCAGGTTCATATACCCACTCAATACAAACTCGATAGATGATAAAAGGAGTATCCAAAATGATGGAAATGAATACTTAACATTTATCCTATTTCATGTATAATATTTGATCATAATATTAGATCATCAAACTCCACTCATCCATTGAACCAAATACATCATATACTATAAGGTTCTTAGTCAATATGTGAGTGACCACATTCCCCGTCTAGGTTTTACATGCTATATCAAAATCAAAAGTATAAAATTACTCCACAAAATTTATCTATTTTAGGATCTGTTCTCTCGGAGTGAAAATTCACTTCAGGCACTTGTGATGAAAATAAGCTAAAAATGATTCTAAAAGAGGTTGTTTCACCACATCTTTAGTGGATGCATAATATCTACCAATTCTTAGTCATGGGAGGGATAACTCCACTCATGTGGGAATAACTATCTCATGACCTAGGCTACCACATGTCCATTATACATTATCACACACCCCAAACCCACATTTTTAAATTATTATAAATGGTATAACCTCTCTTAGTATCATGTAGAATAAAAAATCAGAGAGGATTTTGAACGGGTCTATAACTACTAAATAGACCAATTTCACTTCTCTTCCTATAAAATTTGCATTCCTTTTGCCGTTAAAGCCTTAATGGTTGAATATGTCCTAGACAAGTCCTAAAAAATGTCTATAATACCTAGGCATTGAAGATAACTATTGATATTGAACAATTTCATAGGCTCCCCACGGGACATGAATAAAACCCTTTCCATCCCGATCCTCTAGATGAAATTTCAACACCATAATCTCACATGGATCCATCTGATATGATGGAAAACAAATTAGGATCATCCTAGGGAGAAAATTAATAGTAAACTTGTCATATTGTGGTGGAAGATATATCAATAAATCCTCTATAAACACATCTAGGTATCTTCTGATGACTATAGGAATGACACTATAAGAACACTGCTCAATAACCTCATGGAACAACCTGGACAACTGAAATGAGATCAACCCTAACTATGAAGCGATTGGTTCTTCCCTACCTGAACATAGATCCCACTAACCCTAAAGGATGTGAGTGCTCCCATCAGGAGTAAGGAACATGAACCTATGATGATAATATCCTACTAAATCCTTCATGGTAATAAAAAACTCCATGATTATAATGATGTTGAAAACATCAATATCCAAATAGAAGGAAATCCAAAAACAAAACCATGTTACTTTCTATAACATTACACTCAAGGAACATGAAACTTCTATCATTCCTCCAACCCAAGGGGGTTAAAAATCCATAGAATACAATATAAAATCACCTCACATACCTAGAGCATCGATCATATTATGTGAAATAAGAGAATGAGATGTTCCAGTATCAAATTAAACTAATTCCCTGGAAGAAGCAATGAAAACCATACCTCAAATGATGTCTAGCCCGAAATATAATTCATCTAGAATGACCTTCACTATAAGCTGTCAACTTGGATCAGACCCACTTCGATTATTATTCCCTTGGTGAGAGTCACCTTTACCAGGGAGATGATATCATCCTCCCATGGAAGCCTCCAACTTTACTTGGGAGTCCTTCCTGAAAATTTATCCTACAACACTCCCACATGATGATAATTGACAAAAGAACTTGAGATTCCCTATCTATGCACACTAATGGAACATGCTCATTAATTTGGTAAAATTTGCATAGTGTGTCCAACATTCTCCTACTAATAATAGAAAAGTTTTCTATTCCTCATAGGATCCACATAATCTATTCCCGACGACTTCTAGACACTTTTTCCAATAACTATCCTGGATTCATCTTGATTCCTATTCTATTTTAATGAAATAATTTCTTATAACCTACTAAAAACACCACTGAGACCATTATAACTAGTAAAATATGCTTCTTCCATAACCACCATTTACACAATATTTCAGTAGGTTGGTAGACACTGAATAATGCGTATAAATTTAATATATGTCCTCAGTACTATCTCAATATACAAAGCATTGAGGTAATAATTTATGAGAATATATGGACATACATGAAGAAACTAACTACATATGGTAGAATACTCCATCACTGAATGGTCACCATACTATAGCATCAGTAATTTTTGGGACTTGGAAACTCTCAAGGTATATTGTTATAAATTCTAATTGAATACCACTTTGAGGGGGGTATACATGACATAACCATGTTCTTCTAAAATCATAATTGACTTCCACCACTTTCTATGAAGCCCTTCAATCACATACATATAAAATACCACTTTTAAGGTCTAGATGGGTCATCAAGAACATGAATATTCACTTGATATAGTCCAATAACTCCTCGTGATCATTGGGTACCTTTTCACCATATAACAAAAGTAGGTTCTACATCAAATATTCTTGATTATGGTACATGATTCATGGATACTCACAACTACCCATTTTACCCATGGTTTGGAAAGTGAGAATCACCAACTCCACAAAATCCGAATCAATAAAAAGTTTTTCCAACTGGGTAATATATTCCTCACCCTCTCTATAATTGGATGAGATCCTTTATGGAGGCATTGTCTATATGACACATAGTATAAGTTTCATTTAGCATAATTCATCATCAAATCACAAAAAATTACCTAAATAAAACCCCAAATAAGGAAATCACAAAAATAACTACGATGGAGTGAAAAAATTATAGGAATAACCCATAACAGTGTCCAAAATATTACCAAAATCCCAAAAAACCTAGGGAAACGTGAAGTTTGACATGAATAAGAGCCTGTTAGGAAATCCCCCATTCCTACCTCTCAAGTCCCAATGGTCTTAGCTCCAAACCTCCACTCACTCTAAAATAAACCAGCTCTGATAAAAAAATTTAATGAAAAACCTAGGGTAGACCAATCATGTCACCCAATTTGGCCCCCCACATGGCCTGACATGCGTTCCAAATCCCCACAGGTTGGAAAAATGAACTGGGCATAACCAACATTTATTTGGGAGCAATTTCACGACTTATAAATGGGAATGAATCATCCATAAAATTAGATGGACACACCAATATCATAAGAGTCAATAATAAAAGAATATAATACACCATATAAATGAAATTCATCAAGAAAAAACAACACAAAACAATAAATATTCATGTTATCTCAAAATAAAAAACCCAAACTCTACAAAAAGGGTGCAACACCAAATGGGGCCCAAGTACCCACCAATGGGTACAAACACAAAAAATGAGTCCACATTAATATATCCTTGTGAGACAATGTATCTTCTATAAAACACCAGATTAAGATAATCAATAATATCTACCCTTGTACATGTGGGTAACACCCAAACCCCAGTTACTCAGAGCCAGTGAAATATTTCAATACATTGGAATGGTTACAAGGAATCAAGTCCCGAAAGACCGATTAGTTTAGCGGTCTTGGAAAATAGATTACATACATGAACATTACATTAAACTTTATAACATAAAACACTACATAAATAATCATTCGAGAAATCCTTTATTCCCCTATGAAAACCTGTATAATTGTAATAATACACTTTTTGGAATATTTGGAAAATAAAACATATGAAAGGGGTGTTCTCAAATGCTCAGTAAGGATAAAAAATATAGAGGAATCTATCATAAATAATCATAAACATTTATGGAAAGGTATAAAAATGAAACAGAATCCCTCTAAACATAAACATAAACATAATATATAAATGTTAAATCAAATAATTCCATTTACTTATTCACATTGAGATTCTACTAGTCTAATAATCACATTTAACATTAATAACTAAACTCATAATGATGGAATGCATAATGTTGTACATCTTAACCACGAAGTCAAGGCCTCGTGCCAAGACCCTAAAAATTCATTTTGTCAAGGACTTGTGCCATGATAGTAGTTTGTCTCATGATACCCATTGATGCATCAAGGGGCTATAGTGGTCTATTCTCATCACTTACATAGTCCAATTCATTCCTCATATGAAAATTTTGAAACATAACATAAAAATTTGTATTAAAACAAGCATACTAAATGTCAATACATTAACCATAAACCATGAATTGTATAAAAATAGCACTTCCATAGTTAAACATATCATAATTAATTCAATAAAGGTTGTATGATTTTATTATAATAAATCAACCTCAATCAAGAATAATTCTAGTAAATGATGTTAACATGTTTAAAATGATACATAACACTCTTTGAGAGAAATATATTTATTTTTGTGAAATCATTTAAAAGTAACACATTTATAAAGGAATTAATTTAAATGATATTTCTGAATCAAAGTGTCCCATACCACATTAAAACATTTATTAGTAATTAACATTTTAAAACAATCATTTCCATATAAATAAATCCTTGAAATTATTTTTAAAATATAGACATTAATTAAAAATATTTAGAAAAATAAATCATTAAAAAATATATATTCCAGATCTTGCTAAAGAGTCCCTTCCAATGAATATTAAAATATTACATTTGGGAACATTTTTATGAAACATTTACATGGATGATAAATATGTCCCAATAAATACTTATACATAAATAATCTCTTATAATAATGAGATTGAGGAATTAACCCTAACCATGTAGTTTTCCATTAGTCAAGGGTACATTTAACCTCATGTATAATCACTGTAGTATGTTATTAAATTGTACCAGATATATATTAATATTTATGATATCATATCTGACTCATTTATGACTTTATACTGCCCATTTAATAATAATTTCCATGTTTAGGTAACATTTCAGGTAATAATTTCTTTCTTTATAGTACGTTTTTAACTTGTTATTTTTGATCATATCAATTATTTCATGATTTAAATAAATCCAAAATATAAATCATGATTTATATATCATATATATAAAGAATATAATTATTTATAATAGATAGATATATGAAATGGAAACACCGTTCATGGAGATTGTAGTTCGTACGTACGCCAGAACGTTGTTTCTGTTTTCTTATTGTATAATATGGAAGTAAATAAACAACATATATTTATCTTCATAAATATATATTATTCTAGTACCAATATTATTTCATATACCTAACAATATATATATATATATATATATATATATATATATATATATTCTTTGATGGGTGATCGTTGAAGATGAATCTCACTGCGACATTGAGATGGTAAGTCATACATACACACGAGCGACAATATCATTATATTGATGGTGAAATGGTGTTTAATTAGATGTTATAATATATATAACGAATCATTACCATGTCATATTTATTATTTACATTAAATATAGTCATTATTATACCCATCCAAATAATGTAGTGTTGAATAAAAAACTACACCACTATGTGGAGATGGTAAGCCGTACACACACCTGTTTGGTAATTCTGTCATTCATATGAAGAATTTAATAGTGAATATGGTTGTATAATATTTATAATAAAATTTCAGTATTTAGAAGGTACTGGAGTGACTTTATAGTATGGAAAAAACAAATAAATAAGTAGTGTAATAAGAAAATAACATTGAAAGAGGTGATGAAATAATTACCTCTTCTTCAGGTGCTTCCTTTTAATTTAAACAAAAGGGATCCATATGTTGGATTTATGAAAAAATTAATTAGTCTAAGTTAACGTGATGGTATTTGGGAGGATATTTGAGCAGGGTTTGGCTGAGCCAAATTGCTTGGGAGGTGCCAATTTACGAGAAGGGTAAGCACCCTTTTATAAGAGAGGCGAATAACACTTTATGAAAAGCTTTAAATATTAATTTATCATAAATTCATTTTCTATTTATAATAGCTAAAAATTGATTTCTTTAGAGGAATGGTATATATGGGTCTCAATCCACTTAACCGATAGTTTTTAGAGTTGTTTAGATCATCATATTGACCTTATCATTTAAATTAATCCCTTAGATAAATAGCTTAACTCTTACCATGTCTTCTTGTATTTTTATACGAAAAGGATAATATAGTTACTCTATGTTTTCAAGAGAACCTAAATTAGAGAATGTATGAAATGATAACTCTATCCAAGTTAGTTGACAGAACCTTATATTTTTATTACTTTTATATTATTTAATAAAATAGTATTTATTTTAAAATATCATTTATATCAATTTTGTTACTATTTAATACATTCTTTTTAAATCATAAAAAAATTATTAATTAGATAAGAATTCATTTAATACATAATAACATGTCATAGTCACCAATAAAATTAGTTTATGTCATAAAAAGTTTCAAATTGTATTTATTTTATTATTTATAATATCATTTGTTTTAATCACTCATTAATAAGGTAATCACTGCATCATAATTATGGCATAAATAAAATCAATTATTTAATGTCTCAGATTATATATAAAATACCATTATGTAAGAAATATTTTTATCATTCTAATGAATGTATATTTTTTAATTTATCTTATATATAATCATATATTAAAAATGATTTAGTTTTTAAAATTTTAATTTAACTCTGTTAGCTCTTCTTTAAATAAAATATAATAAATGACTTAATCTAACCCAAGTGAATAAAATAGGATGATATTTTTGTCCTAACATTTATTTGGCTCAACAAAAACTTATCAAATAGAATTAGGACATGTGTTGGCGTAATTTTATATTATTATAATATTACTTTTACCTCTAATTACCCTATTTTCTTTTAATTGTGGTAAATAAAATTGGAATGTTACTTTTCCCCAAAAAATATTTTCATCCTATTGAACAAAATTTTATTTACTAATGTCAACCATGTGTCTCTAATTTCTAAAATTCAATTCATACAATCGGTAGAATTACGTTTTATTCAAATTTTCAAATGTTCCTAGAAGGTGTGTAAATGTGTCTAAAAGGTGGGTAAAACATGTTAAAAAGGATCAATAAAATTTTATATACCTAATATTATTATAAAATGACTCCAATGAATTAAATTTTACTAATACATTTATTATGTATCCATTTTTACTTTTAGATAAATTTTTAATTAAAAATAATTATTTAAATGAAAAAGTTGGTTTTTATGTACTATGTAGTATTTTTCACTATTTATCAAATATTGAATGTCTCCAGAAAAATATCAAAAATTCACCATAAGATAATTTTAATATTCCCAATTCAAAAATGAGGTCCATTTTTTCAAATTAAATTTTTAGGAGTGTATAAAAAAAATTTATTATTGTTCAAAAAATGACATAAAAAGTAGTTCTTTTTAGAAAAAAGATTTTCAAAATATATAAATATTTTAACAAATATTATTCATTTCATTATAAATATATTTAATTTTTGTGAAAACATAATAAATAACATTTTATGTTTAAATTTTTCAATTTAAATTACAATATTTAATTGTTAAATAAATATATCATTTAAATAATTACAATACTAATGTGTTGTGTCGCAAAAACTCAATCTTACGTATAACGCAATCCAAGTCGGTGTTGTGTGCAATATAATTTATTAAATTAATTTAAATATATAACATACTACAAAATCATGGGGTGTTCCATTCTCCCCATATTTAATAAATTTCTTTCTCTAAAATTGAAAATGTTCTTCGAAAATAAAAAGTTGAAAATAGAAATACCATTTTGGAAAACACACATCGAAAATAGGGTTAATAATATTTAGTCTCAATAAGTGGGAAAGGGAAATGAAAAAGTCCCCAAAAAATTAATATTTATAATAAGAGAACATTGGTGGAAATTATAGACTCACAAATGGAGAAAAAAAATATTTATAGGGAGTGATTGAGGTCATCAATCACAAACAAGTGAACAATAAATGGAAATTTGAGGGCCTCAAAGCCCTAAATCTAAGACGATTTAAAATATCATAGGTTAAATAAAACATATTCTATTATGATAAAACCATTTTGGTTTTACGATATTTTCCCTAACTTTTAAGAATTAATTTCATCATAGAATAAGAAAATAAGAATACTTGAAAAAGAAGAGTTTAACAATTTAACTAGTTTCTACCAATAACTCATCCTTCACTCCAAAAGATAATAGAACTAAAAATATTCAATTTAATGTAATCATATCGGGTCCAACAAAAATAAATTTATAATTACTCTATCAAACCACGTAAAAAACCACAATATACAAACCAGGACATCATGTAGGAAAGTTGTAGGTGATGAACCCTTATCAACCTTCGGTTGTGGGTTCCAGTCTTGCAACCTTGTCGAACGTGACAGGTTGTCGCCCGACCTCTAGGATGACCTTTTTATAAAAATCCAAAAATAATCATATCAAATGTTGTTGGCACCAAAATATTTGAAGAGAAGAAAGATGAAAAAGAGGAAATGCGCCCTACCCCACGAATCCATGATGCAGAGCGCCCTAGCAACACGGCCACCATGAAGCAACAGAGGCGGGACGCCCCATGAACACCCCTGACGTTCACGAACCCACCTAGAATCCCAAGAGGTGGTACACTCCACGAATTCCCTTGACGTTCGCAAACACACCGTGAAGCCCAAGAGGCAGTACACTTTGTGAATGCCCCTGATGTTCGTGAGCTCTCCGCAAAGCAAAGGAGGTGGTACCCCTCTGCGAACTCGGTTGATGTTCACGACCCACCGTGAAGCAACCGAAGCCCTCTTCGCATAGTGTAAGCTTTTCTTCACGACACCTTTTTCCTATAAATACTATGCTCCCCATGATCCCCCCTTAGATGGACAATCCGACCTTTCAGCTTCTCAGCTCCCGAATCATTAAGCACCCTTTGTTCTGCGAACCGTGAGCTCCGTGAGGTATTTTTGCATCGCGAGGAGCCTCCACATTGTCTTTTTTTGATCCCCTCTTCTAAGAGGGATGCCTTTCATGAAGCCTAAGGTATTTCCCGATGGAAGGAGATCCCCAAGGGGACCTGGGTTGCCACGAAGTGTTTATGATTCGTGAAACACCCCTCCTGTACATATGATCCACATGCCAAGGCTGGGTCACTGTACTTCACGAAGCACACTGGTTCACGACACTTTGCATCACGAGGAACCTATGCTCCACGAGGCAGTGCTCTCCGAACTCCCTTCCAATTCACGAAGCACCTCCCACTTACACCTTATCCCCATTATAAGGCTAAGGAAACCCACTTTGCGAAGCACACCCCTTCGCAAGTGCCCTTAACCACGGATAGAAATTGCTCTCCACAAGGCCTCTGCCTATGGACCCCTCTTCTTGGAAATTCCTTTTCACGTGCGACCCTCCAGGTTTTCACAATATGACTTCAATGTCCCCTGGGTGATACTTTCCGTAGTGTTGCTTCTCTTAATGCTTTTTCGCATAGACATGCTAATGGAAATTTATTCTTCACATAGCCATGCTAAAGTGGACCCCATGATGCTTCGCTCTACGACCCCCCTTTCACCACGACATTTCTGGTACATTCCCTCCCACAAGGAGCAGAGGGTACCGGTCATGTAAGTCCTAGGGTTACGGTGTAAACCAACCTCGTCTGACCTACACGACGTTAAACTGCCAATCACCTCATCCTCAACGCATGATGTTAAACTGTGACATCACCTCGTGCCTCTCACATGGGGCACCCCCACCTTGGACATTATCCACGCCCACTGATCTCCACAGTGGATGATATCCTCTTTTTGGGAGTGGCGTCTGTCCGCAGGGGAAGGGTATCCATCTTATTGTAAGCCATTATTCCATCTTGCAGAAGGTAGCATCCATACACCTCCGTACTTCCCCACCTCCAGGGCTAGTGGAGGGCATGATAGGGAACGAGGCATATCCTTTCATCGTTCCAAAATCGCTCTGCCACTACAATTTTTCACCCTCGGACCTCCATCATGAAGTAAGTCCCAGCAAAATGGGCTGCCTAATGCATAAGCCCCTCTTCGCTTCCCACAGAGGCACCTTTTGTGACGTGACGGTCAAGTCCCTGCACCCTCTTGTTTCTCACAAAGTGTATGACTCCCGTGGGCAAAGAGTGAGCACCGACCATGACAAAACCTGGGCCACCTCATACTGTATTCCCCAAACTCCTCCATCACGCATGACGATAAACTGCATCTCATCCCGCATAACATTAAAATGTACACAATTTTGAACTACAAGGTCTTTGATCAATGTCATAGCATGGTACATAGGAAGCCTCCACAAGGTTCAAGCCCACCGACTGGTCGTTTCTTCATGTCAGGTTCCACCAACATGCCGCATGACGTTAAACTTCATTCCAGTCCAGTGGTAAGCCGTTGTGACTAACCCGAACTATGTGAACATTGATCCATGCCAATTCATGGTACGTAGGAAGCCTCATGAGGTTTAGGCCCAACACCCATCAGACCCCCAATCCATCTTCACGTCTGTACTGTAACATTCATTCTGAACTATGTGGACTTTGATCCATGTCAAGGCATGGTACGTAGGAAGCCTCCATGAAGTTCAATCCCACCATCCACATGGACCAAGGTCCTTATTCACATAGGTACCCTGACACGCCCTTGTCCCGCATGACGTTAAAATGCATCCCAATCCCGCAGTATGCCATTGTGACCCTGTCATCGAGTTGTTCTGACACCCCTTCATGTCATTTCAAAAGCATCTTTTCAACCCAAACTACATGGACTTTGATCCAAGTCAAGGAATTGTACGTAGGAACCTCATGAGTTTCAAGACCAACACCCATTGGACCATGGTCCTTCATCACGTCGGTTCACCGGAATCCAATATGAACTACGAGGTCATTGATCCATGTCACGATGTGGTACATAGGGAGCCTCCCTGAGGTTTAAGTCCACCACCCATTGGTCACTCCGACCACCATTTCATGTCGGTTCTCACCAACCAAACTACGCGAACATCGATTCCCCGCCATGGGGATACGTAGGAGGTCTCTTCGAGACTCAATCCCACCATCACCATCATCTCCACCACAGTTCCATTCCATTCCCCTTTCACTCCATGTAACTTTCCATCACACATCCTGATTCTTATCTGGGATGGCACATCCTGGTGAGATCATGCCTCCCTATTCCCCTCTACAGCATTCTGGAAGCTGCCCATGGGCTGGCTCCAATATCGGTGTTCCCTCATGGGGTCCTCAATCTGATCCACTACAGCTAGTGTTTTCATCAGCCTGATCCATCTCCGATGGATGTTAAACTTGTGACATACCTTGTGTTAAACATGGGAAGATGAGGAAAACCTCAAATACATGCTTATGGCATATGATTCACCGTGCTCGATGTGGGATTCATCGGGCTTCTGCACCCTCGAGAAGCCCTATAATAAGGGAATAAAGATATACACACAAATTCCCCAGCATTCAGACACATTAGTGATGCCTCGACATGACTACTCCCCCAATTGAAGGTTTATGGCCTGACCGAACAGCTTAGAATGTCCTGACATAAGCGTTGTAATTAACCGAAGTCCATGGAAACATGGCACTGGGAAGAGTTTCACGAAGAATTTATTAAATCTATTTGGGAGACCCAGACTAGGTGACAAGTTCTGAGGAGGAATCCATATAAGGAAGAACTGACATCCCATAGTCCCATTTAGATCAAGAAGAAAATGTCATTGAACAAGTAACAGATGTCGCCTGCCTTTGGAAAGTGGGAATGTGGGGCAACAGCTGCGCGTCCTCTACAGACGGATGTGCGCGCCCTAGCGAAAGAATTTGAAACAGAAATGGTGAACCCTACAAGAAATTCTTCTCCACAATGTGTATATCAGTAGTGTAACGCCCCGACCACAGTTACCTAGAGTCGGTGAATTATTACATAACATTGGCATGATCACAAGAAAGATCAAATCTCGAAAGACCGATTGGTTTAGTAGCCTTGGAAACACTAGATATATTCATAAAGTTTTACATTACCTCATAAAGTGAAAAACAACTACAAAAACATATTGTCTTCATATTCCACATTCATATCCCCACATAATATCCCTGCAGGTCATTCATAATTTACTTCTTCACTTCCTGGGAAAAATAAAACATAGAAAAGGGGTGAGCTCAAATGCCCTGTAAGGATAACAATATAGCGGAAACATTCATAAATAAGAATAAATATTTAAGGCAATGTATAACT
This sequence comes from Viscum album, assembly GCA_963277665.1. Lineage (NCBI taxonomy): Eukaryota > Viridiplantae > Streptophyta > Magnoliopsida > Santalales > Viscaceae > Viscum > Viscum album. The sequence goes on along the minus strand of OY728164.1, from coordinate 629,833,326 downwards.
AAAACAAAAGCCTTTTAAACATGAACTTCGTCATAGTATGGCAAAAGTGAAATGAAATAATGCCATTTACTTATTCCCATGGATATTCTACTAATCTAATAATCACATGCTATATCAATAACCACTTTCATAATGATGGAATGCATAATGCCAGACTATCATAACCACATAGCCAAGGCCTCGTGCCAAGACAACAAGTAAGATTTTGTCAAGGCCTTATTCCAAGACACTAGTTTGTCTCATGAGACCTACCGATGCATCGACGAGCTATAGTGGGCTCCACCCGTCACATATTAAGTCCAATGCATTCCCATATGAAATGGTTTAAACATAAAATAAACATTCTTATTAAAAATAGCATACGAAATGTCAATACTTTCACCATAAACTATTAATGGTATAAAAATAGCACATCCACAGTAAAACATATCACAAAACCATCAATACAATATAGAAGTTTTGTATCATAAAAAATCAACTTCAAATAAGCGTAAAATCTATCAAAGGATGTTGACATAGATGAAATCAAAAATCTTTTTATAGAAATATCTCTTTCTATTTTTTAAATAATTTAAGAGTCATATATTTAAAAAATAAAACATTTTCTTTGAAAATATTCTTATGATATTGTAAGGGAAGCTTCGACGATTTTATAACGGTGGAAAATAACTGCACCCATCGTATAAGTTAAAAGAAACATTCTTACCTTAATTCTGTCGAAAAGGTTAAAAGCACCTTGTTTGGAAAACAACAGAAAGATTCCTTTATAAAACTCTTATAAAAAGTAAAAAAAGGGTATAAATGAATTTAACCCATATTCTTTTAAATAGTAAAAATGTTTTGAAAAACATTTTTATGAAACATGGATGTGGATGATAAATAGATCCCAGTATATTATTACGTATAAACAACCTCAGATAATGAAGAGATTGTGAAATAACCCTTACCTTGTACATTTCCATGGTTGGGGTAGGTTAACCTCCTGTATAATGGTGAAATAATTGTTATTAAATTATACAAGAATCATATACATTCATATGATATCATATATGATCTTTTAACATTGCTTTGTTAATAATATCTCAGTATTATCGTCGTTTCAGGTGTTAACTTACTTATTTTCTTTTATATGTTTTGTTACATAAGACATGTTTGTAATGTATAGGTTGTATATTATTCATATACATAATGATATAAAGTCCTTAAACATCATTTTTAAATCATCAGATGATAAATATACTTGAATGGATATGATGGAGAATGAATCTCATCGCGTTCGTGTAGACGGTAGTCCGTACGTACGCACGAGCGACAATATCATTATTTGATATTAAAATAATATATAAATGGATGATATATCATATATAAAGAATCATTAACATGTTATATTTATTATTTACATGAGTTACACATCATTATTATACCCATCCAAATAATAATATATTCAATAACAATTACACCACGACGTGGAGACGGTAAACCGTACGTACGCACGTATGGTGACATGTTATTCAAAGGGTGGATAGAATACTGAATATGGTTGTACCATATTTATAATAACATTACAGTATATATATGATACTGGAGTTATTATTTTAGAATGGTAACAACAATGGAAAACGAAGAGGAAGAAGAAAGGAACTCGGAAAAGGGTGGTGAAATCATTACCTCTTCTTCGGGGTCTTCATTTTGATTTGATCTAAAGGGCTCTTTAGGTTGGCTTTCTGATCCAACTAAGGCCTCTAGGATGTATTTAGGGATGTTGGTAGAGTATTTTGGCAAAGTTTTGCCGAAAAAAAAGGCATTGAAGGTGTGAATAAAATGATAAGGAGGAGTGCCCTTTTATAAGAGGGGTGAGGGGTACCTTTGGAAAAGCTATAAATATTAATTTATAATAAATTCATATTCGGTTTCTAATGGCTCCAAAGTTGATTATTCAAAGGCTAAGGCGGGGATAGGTCGAAAACAACTCAACCAATAGAATTTAGACAGGTTTGGATAATTATATTAACATTATCTTTAAGTATTAACTCTAAGTTAATTAGTTTCACTTTTACAATGTCTCTTTGTATTTTTATATTATATGGTTAATAAACGTACTATATACATCCGAGAGACCCCCAAGTGGTCCATTAATGATACACCTATCATGATATAAGCCTCTTGGACGATCCTTAGATTTTTAGGAATTTAATATCAATTAATAATATAATATTTGTTTTCAAAATTCTTTTATGTCAATTTTGACAATATTCAATAGTTGATTTTTGTGAAACTCATAACAGAATTATTACTTAAAAAAAATTTAATTAAATCAATACTAATATGTCATATTATCCTAGAAAATTATTTTAATTCATTAAAAGTCTCAAAATATATTTATTTGGGTATTTATAATATCAATTATTTTAATTTTTCACTATTATGGTAATTACTGCATCATCATTGTGTCATTAATAAATTAACTTCTGTAATCTCTAAAAATTATAAATAAAATATAATTATGTATTTAATCTTTTTATCTTTCTAATGAATATTTATTTTTAGAAATCCAACATATATAACCCTATGTAAAAATTGTTTTTCTAAAAGATATATGCTTGTGTCATTTTTGTATTCATTTTAACTTAATTAAAATTAAGTGTCCCTATCAACTACAAGTGGCTCCATGGGGTCCCAAAATCGACCCAAATATGACTATGCTCGAACATGTATCAATGAATGAGGCTAGGACACGTTTTAGAGTAATTTAATATTATAATAATATTATTTTTTAACCCTTATTTACCGAATTTACCATTAAACCATGGTAAATAAAATATTTACCGAAGTAATTATTCAAAATGTCTAAAAATAAAAGTTACCTATTTAAAAAATTGGATCATCCTGATTCCAAATATGGAATCCATTTTTCCAAATTCAGCACATAGAAGTGGCAGAAATTAATTTAAAATTAATTCCCGTTGTTAAAACAAAAAGCGTGTTTTTAAGAGATAATAACTATCAAAAGATTGACACTTGTTTATGTCCGGTTTAATTGTAAAATTATTTCAATGACCAAAATTATATTAAATGGTAAAAATATATATTCTAAATATACTTTAAAACCACTCAAATTCATAATTTATCACTATTAATTATTTTGATTAAAAAAAATTGTTTTTAATTACAATTTATTAATTTTCACTATTCATCAAAATATTAAAGTTATCCGAAAAGTACCAAAATTTCACATTAGGATAAATTCGATATTCCGAATCCAATAATTAAGTCCATTTTGAAATATAAAATATATATAATTTCAAAAATTAGGTATTACTATTCATAAAGGCTAGTTTGATTGGTTATGGTGTGTTAGAACTCGGTGTTGCGTACAACACATGCTATCACATTATTCAAAGAGAAGCGTATCGTAGAAGTTTGGGGTGTTACATTCTCCACTCCTTCAAATAATTTCTTCCTAGAAATTTCTAGAATACTTATCAAATGAAAAGACTCGGGTGGTTCTTCATCATAAGTTCTTCGGGTTCCCACGTTGCCTCTTCCATCTTATGGTTTCTCCACAAAACTTTTACCAGACGCGTCATCTGGTTTCTCAGTACTTGTTCTCTCGTATCAAGAATCCTGACGGGCTATTCGCAATAAGACAGATCGGGTTCCAATTCTAACTCCTCATAGGTGAGTACATGCGTTGGGTCATGCATGTATTTCCTCATTAGAGATACGTGGAACACATCGTGAACTTTGGAGAGACTTGGCGGCATTGCCAATCGGTAAGCTACAACCCCTATTCGTTCTAGAATTTCAAATGGTCCAATGTACCTGGGACTCAATATACATTTCTTACTAAAATGTATGACTCCCATCCATGGAGATACCTTCAGGAAAACATGATCACCGACTTGAAATTCCAAATCCTTCCTTCGATTATCGGCATAGCTCTTCTTCCTACTTTGAGCTGCTTTGATGTGATTTTGGATTATCTTCACCTTTTCCATCGTTTCCTCCACCAGTTCTAGACCTACAAGTTTCCTTTCACCAAATTCATCCCAACAGGTTGGTGTGCGAAATCTCTTTCCGTATAATTCTTCATATGGTGCCATTTGAATACTCGAATGTAAGCTATTATTATAGGAAAATTCTACCAGAGGTAAATACTGATCCCACATACCCTGAAAGTCACGTGAGCAGGATATCAACGTGTCTTCTAAGGTTTGAATAGTCCATTCTGATTGTCCATCTGTCTGAGGGTGGTAGGCAGTGCTCAAATGAAGTTCAGTATCTAGGGATTTCTGAAGACTCTTCCAGAATTATGATGTAAAACAAGGATCACGCTCAGAAACAATCGATAGGGGTACTGCATGAAGTCTCACAACTTCATTAATATATAGTCTTTCTAGACGTTCTAGTGGTAGATATTCTCTTATAGCAAGAAAATATGCTGACTTGGTAAGACGATCAACAATAACCCATATTGCATCGTTCCTACTAGGAGTCTTTGGTAGCCCCATTACAAAGTCCATCGTAATATTGTCCCATTTCCACTCTGGTATGGGAATAGGTTGCATGACTCCTCCAGGGTGTTGCCTTCCAGCTTTCACTTATTGACAAACCATACATCTTGACACAAAATAAGCAATTTCCCTCTTCATATTGTCCCACCAAAAATGTTCCTTCAAATCTCTATACATTTTGGTACTCCTAGGGTGTATAGAGAAATTGGAACTCTGAGCATCATCCAGCAATTCTCTTTTTAGATCAGGTATATCGGGAACACACAGTCTCTTCCCGAATTTCAAAATTCTATCTTCATACACAAAGTCTCTCTGTCTCCCATCATTCACAGCTTTAATCTTCTTTTGAAATTCTTCATCATCGGTCTGAGAACTCTTAATCCTTTCTAGTAAAGATGGTTTGGCAACCATTTGAAAAAGCATTGATGTTTCTCCTTCCCTGGTTATTCCCATGTCTATCTTCCCTATATCCATGAAAATTGGATCCCTTTCAATTCTCATATTGTTTAAAACTCCATGAACTTTTCTTCTCAAAGCATCTACCACCTTTTTTGCCTTCCCTGGGTGGTAGTGTATCGTACAATAATAATCCTTGAGCAATTCATGCCATCTCCTTTGCCTCATGTTGAGTTCTTTTTGTGAGAAAATATACTTCAAACTCATGTGATTAGTATAAATCTCACATTTTTCACCATAGAGGTAGTGCCTTCATATATTCAATGCAATGATCACAGCTGCTAACTCGAGATCATGAGTAGGATAGTTTTGTTCATTAATTTCCAACATTCGTGATGCATAGGCAATAACTCTATCATTCTGCATAAGGACACAACCAAGTCCTTTCTTCGATGCATCACTATAAATAACGAACCTATCATTCCTCGATGGTAGAGTCAATATAGGAGCATTTTCTAATCTTCTCTTTAGTTCATCGAAACACTCTCCACACTCTTTTGTCCAAACAAATTTAACCCCTTTACGTGTGAGCTTCGTTAATGGGTTAGCCAATCGGGCAAAATTCTGGACGAAATGTCGATAATAACCTGCCAAGCCAATAAAACAATGTACCTCAGTTATACTCGTAGGTGCTGGCCATTCTTTGATTGCCTTGGTCTTAGAAGGATTGACAAAGATTCCATCTTTATAGACAATATGGCCAAGAAAAGAAATCTTATGAAGCCATAATTCACACTTGCTAAACATTCCATATAATTCATGTCTTCTCAGAGTCTTCAGGATAATGTGCATGTGATTTTCATGATCTTCATAGATTTTGGAGTATACCAAGATATCATCAATAAATACAACCACAAATTCATCGAGATGCTCCTTGAAAACTCTATTCATCAGATCCATGAATACAGAGGGTGCATTAGTTAATCCAAAAGGCATTACAGTAAACTCGTAATGCCCGTACCTGGTTCGAAATGTTGTCTTCAGAATGTCTTCCTTCTTCACACACAACTGATGGTATCCAGATCGAAGGTCAATCTTTGAAAATTATTGAGCTCCATGCAGTTGGTCAAATAAATCATCACTGCGTGGTAGGGGATACTTGTTCTTTATTGTTATAGCATTGATCTCCCTGTAGTCGATGCGTAACCTCATAGATCCGTCTTTCTTTTTAACAAAAAGAACAGGGGCTCCCCGTTGAGAAACACTAGGGCGAATAAATCCCTTATTACTCAATTCCTCTAGTTGTGTATTTAGTTCAACTATTTCTACAGTGGCCATTCTATAAGGGGTCTTTGATATAGGCCTTGATCTAGGAATTAAATCAATGGAAAACTCAACTTCTCGTTCTGGAAGATGTCTAGGTAAATCTTCCGGAAATACATCTAAAAATTCTTTCACAATAGGTACATCCTCTATTTGAACATTCCTTTCCTCACCCATAGTTATTGCATTATCTTCCTCCCTAATAATTGAATTTAGTTGAGCTACTGGGGGTGGATCTAAATAAGAATTAGGTGGTGACGATTCTGCTCTAAAGATAAGGTGTTCCTTATCATCATCATCAAGAATCGTAACCTCTTTCTTCTTACAATAAATCTTCGCATCATAGTCCGAAAGCCAGTCCATACCAAGGATTATATCAAAATCAATCATAGGTATGATGACGAGATCAGAAGATAAAAAACATTTATGTTCTCTAATGGGGACTGATTCACAAAACATTGTTGCAATTATACTTCCCTTAGGAGTTTTAACTGACAACTCCCTTGTTAAATCAAATTGGAAATATCTAATTTTCATAGAAACCTGGGAATATATGAAACAATGTGATGATCCAAAATCAAATAATTCATTTGATAAACTTGAGGAAACCATTAAATTACCTTCCACCATGTCTTTCGGAGCTTCTACATCAGTAGTAGGGATAACATAAACTTGTTCATAATCCCTTGGCCTTTTCAGAGGTATGTTCTCCTGATTCTTAGGACATTGATTTGCATAATGCCCCATCTCCCTGAAATTGTAGAACTGAACATTGGTAGCTTCCTTCTTCCACTTGCAATCACGAGCTTGGTGGCCTTTTTCACCACACTTGTAACAGAATCCCATTCCCTTCAAGAAAGTACCGGGGTGTTTCTTCCCACATTTACCATAGGATGGATATTCAACCTTTCCCTTCTTCCCCTTATTCCCATTCCCAGATTGATCAGCAGGTCTCTTCTTCTCTTGCTTTGTTTTAAATTCATAAGACTTAGAGAATTCCTTTTCAGTCATGATAGCACATGAGACAATGACTTCGTATGATGAAAAGGATTGTGAGACAAATGCTCGACGGAGAATTGATTTCAACCCATCAAAGAAACGATCAATCTTACATCTTGGGTTACGTATATAATCTCCAACATACCTTGCTAACCATGTAAAATTATCCTCATACATTGTGACATTCTCATCCTCCTTTTGTCTCAGACTCAGAAACTGCCTTTCCATATCTGCTCGATGGCCGCGATGAAAGTATTTTTCTAAAAACAGATCTTTGAACTCCCTCCATTCCATACATGATACTTCATCATCTTCCTTCGTATTTTGAATCAATGACCACCTTTGATCAGCATCTCCAGGGAGGCGGTAAACTACCATGATAACTTTTTCCCTTTCACTACTCCCCAAAGCCTGAAATATTTTCTCTTGGGAAAATAGCCATTGCTCAGCTACTAAAGGATTTGTACTCCCATTGAAAGTTGGTGGTTGTTGCCTCATGAATTGATATAACATTGATCCTCCACGCTGCGGATCAGGGTGCTCCATTCGGGTAAGGTTATTATTCATGACCAGAGTGAGTTGTCCCAGTATGGTGATTAGCTGATCGGCACCAGTTGCATCACCAGCTCCACTATAATTATCTTCAGCAGAGGGGAAATCCCTACATGGAGTGCGTTCATTGATACGGTTTCTATTTCTTCCACTAGGCACCATTTCTAAATAATGGCATAAACTAGATCAGTTTGGGAATCAAAATACATAATCCCATACTTATAAAAAACATAACATAAATTGAACTATTTATGGATATAATCCATAATCATAAGAATGTTTTCTTTGAGGAAGTATATAATCATAGACCCTTCATAATGATTTTTAAAGAGAATGAGAGTTATCCTAAGAATATCCCCCGGGAGTGTCGTAACCAAGAGTACAACAAGTCCCGTATTCGTGCACCAGTTCCCGTTCGAGTCTAGCTCAAAGCGGTGTTTTCAGGTTTTACCCCTAGGTACATCTATGCCAGAGCCGCCTCTACCTGCTCGTATCCAGATAGGGATGTATTGCTCAGAAAACTCACAAAATATCTACAATACCAAAATTTTAAGAAGTTCTTCTATACTAATCCTCAAAGTTCATCTTAGGTCTATGTGCTCTAATCAGAGTTTATCTAAATCTAGATTCTAAGGTTTGTACTAAACTTTCTCTAATACCAACTGTAATGCCCCGAACCCAGTTACCTAGAGTTGGTGCATTATTACATAACATTGGCATGATCACAAGAAATATCAAATCTCAAAAGACCGATTGGTTTAGTAGCCTTGGAAACACTAGATATATTCATAAAGTTTTACATTACATCATAAAGTGAAAAACTACTACAACAACATATTGTCTCCATATTCCACATTCATATCCCCACATAATATCCCTGCAGGTCATTCATAATTTTCTTCATCACTTCCTGGGAAAAATAAAACATAGAAAAGGGCTGAGCTCAAATGCCCAGTAAGGATAACAATATAGCGGAAACTTTCATAAATAAGAATAAATATTTAAGGCAATGTATAACTAAAACAAAAGCCTTTTAAACTTGAACTTCGTCATAGTATGGAAAAAGTGAAATGAAATAATGCCATTTACTTATTCACATGGATATTCTACTAATCTAATAATCACATGCAATATCAATAACCAGTTTCATAATGATGGAATTCATAATTCTAGACTATCATAACCACATAGCCAAGGCCTCGTGCCAAGACAACAAGTAATATTTTGTCAAGGCCTTGTTCCAAGACACTAGTTTGTCTCATGAGACCTACCGATGCATCGAGGAGATATAGCGGGCTCCACCCATCAAATATTAAGTCCAATGCATTCCCATATGAAAAGGTTTAAACATAAAATAAACATTCGTATTAAAACTAGCATACGAAATGTCAATAATTTCACCATAAACTATGAATGGTATAAAAATAGCACATCCACAGTCAAACATATCACAAAACCATCAACACAATATAGAAGTTTTGTATCATAATAAATCAACTTCAAATAAGCGTAAAATCCATCAAAGGATGTTGACATAGATGAAATCAAAACTCTTTTTAGAGAAATATCTCTTTCTATTTTTGAAATCATTTAAGAGTCATATATTTAAAAAATAAAACATTTTCTTTGAAAATATTCTTATATTATTGTAAGGGAAGCTTCGACGATTTTATAAAGGTGGAAAATAACCGCACCCATCGTATAAGTTAAAAGAAACATTCTTACCTTAATTCTGTTGAAAAGGTTAATAGCACCTTGTTTGTAAAACAATAGAAAGATTACTTTATAAAACTATTATAAAAAGTCAAACAAGGGTATAAATGACTTTAACCCATATTCTTTTAAATAGTAATTTTTTTTTGAAATACATTTTTAAGAAACATGGATGTGGATGATAAAGAGATCCCAGTAGATTATTACGTATAAACAACCTCAGATAATGAAGAGATTGTGAAATAACCCTTACCTTGTACTTTTCCTTGGTTTGGTTAGGTTAACCTCCTGTATAATGGTGAAATAATTTTTATTAAATTATAAAAGAATCATATACATTCATATGATATCATATATGACCTTTTGACATTGCTTTGTTAATAATATCTTAGTATTATCATCGTTTCGGGTGTTAACTTACTTGTTTTCTTTTATATGTTTTGTTACAAAAGACATGTTTTTCATGTATAGGTTTTATATTATTAATATACAGAATGATATCAAGTCCTTAAACATCATTTTTAAATCATCAAATGATAATTATACTTGAATGGATACGATGGAGAATGAATCTCATCGCGTTCGTGGAGACGGTAGTCCATACGTACGCACGAGCGAGAATATCATTCTTTTGATATTAAAATAATATATAAATGGATGGTATATCATATATACAGAATAATTAACATGTTATATTTATTATTTACATGAGTTACACATCATTATTATACCCTTCCAAATAATAATATATTGAATAACAATTACACCACGACGTGGAGACGGTAAGCCATACGTACGCACGTATGGTGACATGTTATTCAAAGGTTGGATAGAATACTGAATATGGTTGTACCATATTTATAATAACATCACAGTATATATATGATACTGGAGTTATTATTTTAGAATGGTAAGAACAATGGAAGAAGAAGTGGAAGAAGAAAGGAACTTGGAAAAAGGTGGTGAAATCATTACCTCTTCTTCGGGTTCTTCCTTTTGATTTGATCTAAAGGGCTCCTTAGGTTGGCTTTCTGATCAAACTAAGGCATCTAGGTTGTATTGATGGATGTTGGAAGAGTATCTGGTCAATGTTTGGCCGAACCAAAAGTCATTGAATGTGTGAATAAATGAGAAGGAGGAGTGCCCTTTTATAAGAGGGGTGAGGGGTACCTTTGGAAAAGATAGAAATATTAATTTATAATAAATTCATATTTGGTTTCTAATGGCTCCAAAGTTTATTATTCAAATTTTGAGGTGGGGAGAGGTCGAAAACCACTCAAAAAATAGAATTTAGATAGGTTTGGGTACTTATATTAACTTTATCATTAAGTATTAACTATAAGTTATTTAGTTTTACTTTTACAATGTCTCTTTCTATTTTTATATTATATGGTTAATAAACATACTATATACATCCAAGAGACCCCCAAGTGGTCCATTAATGATACACCTATCATGATATAAGTCTCTTGGCCGAACCTTAGATTTTTATGAATTTAATATCAATTAATAATATAATATTTTTTTTAAATATTATTTTATGTCAATTTTGACACTATTCAATAGTTGATTTTTGTGAAACTCATAACAGAATAATTATTTCAAAAAAATTTAATTAAATCAATACTAATATGTCATATTATCCTATAAAATTATTTTAATTAATTAAAAGTCTAAAATTATATTTATTTGGGTATTTATAATATCAATTATTTTAATTTGTCACTATTATGGTAATTACTGCATCATCATTGTGTCATAAATAAATTTACTTCTTTAATCTCTAAAAATTATAAATAAAATATAATTATGTAGTAAATATTTTTATATTCCTAATGAATATTTATATTCAAAAATCCAACATAAATAACCCTATGTAAAAATTGTTTTTCTAAAAGATACATGCTTGTGTCATTTTTGTATTCATTTTAACTTAATTAAAATTAATTGTCAATATCAACTACAAGTGGCTCCATGGGGTCCCAAAATAGACCCAAAGATGACTATGGTCGAACATGTATCAACCAATGATTCTAGGACAGGTTTTAGGGTAATTTAGTATTATTATAAAATTATTTGTTAACCCATATTTACTAGATTTACCCTTTAACCATGGTAAATAAAATATTTACCGAAATAATTATTCAAAATGTCTAAAAATAAAAGTTACCTATTTAAACATTTTGAACATCCTGATTTCAAATATGGAATACATTTTTCCAAATTCAAAACACATAAGTGGCAGAAATTAATTTAAAATAAATTCCCGTTGTTAAAACAAAAAGCGTGTTTTTAAGAGATAATAACTATCAAAAGATTGACACTTGTTTATGTCCGGTTTTATTGTAAAATTTTGTCCAATGACCAAAATTATATTAAATGGTAAAAATATTTTCTAAATATACTTTAAAACCACTCAAATTCATAATGTATAACTATTAATTATTTTGATTAAAAAAAGTTGTTTTTAATTAAAATTTAGTAATTTTCACTATTCATCAAAATATTAAAGTTATCCGAAAAGTACCAAAATTTCACCTTAGGCTAAATTCGATATTCCGAATCCAAAAATGATGTCCATTTTGAAATATAAAATATATATAATTTCAAAAAGTATGTATTACTATTCATAACGGCTAGTTTGATTGGTTATGGTGTGTTAGAACTCGGTGTTGAGTACAACACATGCTATCACATTATTCAAAGAGAAGCGTACCGTAGAAGCTTGGGGTGTTACAAGTAGCGCTCGATACATCAGTAGAATGACGTTTCACCGGATCCAGATATCCGGAACCGGGTCCCGCTATGAAAATAGAGGGGCTGGCGTGAAACTAACCGGAAGAATGGGTAGTAGAATGTTAGGAATTCTGTTCTACAACATTGTCAGCGTGGATCCCTTTTACCTGTCACGGAAGACTGAATGAAGTTGGGGCACTGGTTGTTGATTTATTTTCCTTGCAGTGTTGATTTGTTAATCTCCCTACTTATCAGGAATCAGGTTGTTCTACAGGGACACAATCACCGCCCACCCGCCTACGCAGGGGTAGGGGAAACACCTGCACAGCCGCTCTGCATGGCTCCACTGCTATCTCAACGACATCTGCATCCATGAACGTGGGGTGACCATGCCCCACTCCCCATCGGAATTCATCCATCTAAGGGTGATTAACGACCTCATATTCCATTATGAGGAGGAGGTAATAATCCCAACTCGGGATATGGGCCGCCTGAACATGGAGGCGTCTAGGCCCCGATGTCTACGCTGCTCCCAAGGGCCACGCAGGGAGCCCCTACTCCCCACCCCAACATTCAATCGTTTCAGAAGCATGTCCTCAGAACTCCTTGATGACTCCCTGCCTTACACTGATGAGGTGGGTAACGTCTCGCTCAGCCCGGTCAGAGTCCCGATTGAAGGGCTCCATGCATGGGCCCCCAGCCAACCACTTCAGTGCCGTCATCCGGCCTCACCAAAAGAGCAGGTAGGCAATGTGCCTACACCACCTACACCGGCTCACCTGACCCGACACCAATGTTGGGCCGGGGCTAAGGACACCCACCAAGGGGTGTTAATGTCGATAGCTACTATGGCCCGAGCCCCTGCCGGTGCATATCATCATGTCCCTGCATGCACTGAGCAGGGGCACTTATATGCCCAAGCAAGATCGTGGCCCCAACCACCACATGGTCAGGCTGTGTCGACTCTCCATGCCGCAGGCATGAGTGGTGATCGCCGCGAACCAACCCACATTTATGTCCCCCCGTACTGAGGTCCTCCCTGTACCACTACTCCACAGTGCGTGGGCCTTCCCTACTCTGAAGCTCGTCATGGAGGTATTCCCCATGCTACCCCCAACCCGAATGAAGGCATGCCCCGCAGGAGTGACACTCGGTGCAGAAGCCTCTCCCACGCCCAACACACTAGGTATGGATTTCCTCCTCCTTCCCCTGACCGTCGATGTGATGAAATTGACCATACTATCCCTCTCTAACGTGGGGATCCTCCTTATGTAGTCTCTGTAGTTGGAAAAGGTCCTCCTCTCCCAGGAATTGAAAGGGGTGAAGGTCAGCCTCACTCCACCCGCATCAAGCATGGAGGTCCTTCCTATGCTCCCACCATTTTTGACGGAGGTTTAACTAGATCAGGTGCTGTTCCTGGAGGTCCCCCCCATGTACCCTTAGACATTTGTCTCAGTGATCCTCGCACCCTAGCCGTTTCATGTGGATGTAATCTCTGCCCTGACACCAGCATGGCCCCAAGACTACATGTCGGGAATCAACATTGTCCCGAGGAGCTGCCTTGGGGTAGCGGGCGTGTCGTCGCCACCACAAGAATATTCCTAGGAAGGCCTGGACAGAGATCAAACTAGACCGCTTCTCGGATTCTGAAGCAGAATGCGACCCAGCAGTGGAACCCTCCCCACGATCATCCGTGTCAAGGACCGGGGCAGGAATAAGGCATGTTAGCTTCATCCATCCAGAATGTGAAGTCCACCGGATTCCCGCCTCTCTTTGCAGGTACATCCAAAAGGAGGAAATTTATGGAGTCCCATAGGATCCGATCATGCAGTCACCACCATCATCACCAGAAACGCCCTCTACCTCGATCAGAGATCACAGAGAGATATTTTGGGGACAGATGGCCATTGAACAATAGTGTGACCCATCACCGGTAATCGTGATCCCTGCACCAGAAGCTGTGGATGTCAGCCCGTCGTGTCATGACGTTGTGGTCAGGTCACCTCACTCTTTGGATGATGGCCCAGAATTCGGCGGCCAGTTGGCTCGTTCGCCATATTCTCCGCCCCCCCAGTTTACATTCCCAACAGTCTGCCTTAGTACCGTTTCTAGTTCCTCAGCCACCACTGATTGACGAGTGGGGAAATATAGGGGAAGACCCCGAATCCGAGCCCAAGAGCTTCTGGAACATTCTCAAGGAGAAGCTCTTCCAAGAGATGTTCTGGCTGGTGGCAGCATCGAACTTTCGTGCACCAGAATCCCTCACCCCAGAGGAAGTCGAGTGCTTCCGTCAAACCCTAGGGGTGACTCACATCCATATTCATTATTATCAGGTGGTGTACCCTAGGATCCAAGATCACATCAAGGAAATTAGCAAGCAATGCCATCTGGTCAATTTTGCCGCACTCCCTGTGGCCCAGCGCCCCGAGTCGCCAAGTCGCCAGAACACCCTCCAACAATAATGAATTCAGAGTTTCAAGGTACCCCAAAAACCATCAGGGAAGCTACCCCCCATGTGCATGTCCATGGATGGGGACAATATGTCACCCTCCTCTTTAGTCCTATTCGATGGCAGCCCGACTCCTTATGCGACATTGATGACATTCCCCCATGAAGGCTTGTAGTTCACATGGCTGACATAGTGGACAAAGAGGATGAGCTGTAGTTTTCATGATGGAGACTTACCCAATAAGCGTGTACCACCACTGTTGGACCCATCATGGAGGATTAATCATCAGCCGAGGAACCTCCTAGGCCTCCCTGTACCCACTGAGATGTCGGTACTTAGTGGTAATTACGGTAAGGGTAAAGAGCATGTCAGAGCTATCAAGCACTCCGACCCGTCTGCCTCAGTGCAGAAGACGGACAAAGACTCCGATAAGGCCTTATTGCGCCATCTACTTGCTGAGTAGAAGAGTCTGGTCCATGAACTCTTGTCAAAGCGCGCTATAGATCGGTGACCTGACTATGGTGATCCTAGGTCGGGGCAGTAGGGGATGGAAAAACTCCCCCCGGTGAGATGCCTATGGGAAACCCTGATCATACAGCTATCGTGGATAGGGATGAAGCCAAAACTCATGGAAGGAGGGCGTGACACATCTCGCCAAACTTTCCCGAATGGCACGACAATCTGAGGAATCCATCCTGGGTCCCCACAGCTACCCCACAAGTCGCTCCTCCAGATGCTCCATGAGCCGTTGAAGCCATCTACAATGTTTAAGAGCCCGAAAATGAACTCGTGGTTAGGTATCCCTTCTAAGACAGGGCCCCCCCGCCCGGATGATCCAATAGCATCACTCATCACCCAACTCGAGGCGTTGGAAACGTGGTAGGTGGCAGTTCTACAAGATGGTAATCCATATCCAGTTTGGGTGGATGTTATGCATGCACCCATGGGTTTTGGAAATCCCACTTTCTCTCCCTTTAAAGGGACAGGGGACCCGCCACATCACCTTGCCCACTTTTCATCCAGGTTTGGCCCCATGTTGGGGACCCCGGCACAACAGGAAGTCTCCAAGCTACAATGTTTTCTGCAGACAATCAAGGGCCCTGCGTTCGTCTAGTATAACCAGCTCCATATTGGATCAGTGACTGACTGGGAGGATCTTCGCTGGCAATTCCTATACTAGTTCAGCTCTACCACATGAAAGACCAGCATTAGAGACCTCTTCACGTGCGAAAAAGGCCTGATTAGTGATTCACAGACTTCATCACCCTGTTGAAGGGCCTCACATACTCCCTCAATATGCCACTGACTCAAGAAAAATTACTGATGATGTGCGTAGGGAATATGAAAATAGAAACGGTTCCTTCCCTGATCTCTCAGAACTACCTAGGAGGGTTCCAAGACATCTTAGATAAGGCCCAACGCCACGAGAAAGCTCTACAGCATGCTAGTCAGGTAGGTCTGTTTCCCCCAGTGATCCTAGCAAGGAGGGCGTCCAGAGCCGAGCCGCCACGGTGGCCCAAATAGAAGCCTCCAGGCAGCTAGATTTGCTGCCAGTGGGACTGGGCCCACAACCTTGTAGAGGCCCTCCACCTCAGGCATAGCCTCCTTCCCAGCAGTGACTCCTCAGAATCGGATGGTTCCCCCATGCAATGCACCACCACCGCCTAGGCGGGACAATCAGGCTCTTCCTCCTCGGTAGGATCCTCGGGCCCCTCGTCAGGGTGAGGCTCCCAGAGCCCCCTATCCAGAAAAAGGCACCAGAAACTCATTCAATGAGGCTCAGGTCCTCAGTTACATTCGTAGTGCCCTGTAGAAGGGGATTGTGCACTTACCAGAGTGTAGAAGGCCGGTCGAGGCGAATCTCATCGATCACCCAAGCTACTGCCACTTTCATTGGATTCTAGGGAACACCCTCAAGCAGTGATATGTGTTTAAAGACTTCCTCCAAGACCAGTTCAATAACAACATAGTTAGGTTGGGCATGTCCCTGACATAAGTGGCGGGTGTCTTTGTCAGGTCAGAAAGTGGTAGCGATGATGAAGGTGAGTGGAAGCAGGTTCCCAGCCATGGATCACAGAAGTACGATGACTGGATGGCTCATAAAATAGTCGCCTGCACCCATGGTATTATTCAGGAACGCCTGAGTCAGCCTGATCCTTTAGAAGATGTGACCAATAACTCTACATCATCATCTCAGCCGACCTCTTCCCAGAAGGGAAAGCAGCGGCGATGCAAGAATAAACAACGTTCTCTACCACTCCTATCGTCATCCCGCACTCTCAGTGACTTCAAGCCCCCTGAGATAGGGTTTCCTCCCAGAATCTGCCCTGTGGTGGATGATTCTTCATGCGACTGTTAGGGGTACACTTTGGTTAATACCGTGGATTTGGTAAATCCCTATATGACTCCTAATGAGGGGGAACACCTGGAAAAACTCCCCAATGTCCTCGGTCGACATCCATGTCAGCGGAACCACAGACACATGGGTTGTCAAGGCACATTAGCAGGCAGTTCCAGCAAGGCCATGCACACTACTGAAACTATACAGCATTCCCATCGCAGAGCTTATCATGCGCAACCTCATCATCTGGTGCCCTCAGAACTATCCAAACTGTCATTAGTGCTACTAGATCAGGCAGAGCTGCATCGTCTATACCGTGGCTAGTCTCTCCCTACCGCAGAACAATCTCAGTTGTTTGGTCCTCATCCTACAACTACTCATTAGGCCACGACTACTGAGAAATGAGATGTACCTAGCACTATCCAGCCGCCAGCCCAACCGATAGGGCCCGCCATGCATCCAACTGCAGAGCGACCTCCAGTAAGCAGAGGCTCGCAACTGGCTTAGAAGTAAGATGTTCTGAAGAACCTTTCCAGTATTCTAGTAAGGTTTTCTATACTTGAGGCACTTCGCCTATCGTCTGACATGCGTGAGGCACTCACTGGGTCCCTATGGAGCCCCCTCCAGTTTGAGATAGGGGCAGTAGTTGTAGAAGCCTCCCACGTTGGGCGATTGAGAGTGCCGAATTCCAGGCAGTTATCTCATTCTCTGGTGAAGATGAAGACCCTCCCATATAGGGGCACATTTTTCCATTGTACATCACTGTCTAGTTAAATGGTATGAAGGTCCGCCAATGTCTTGTTGACACGTGTTCTGGGATTAAACTAATCCCGACTTGGACACTGCCGAAGCGGGGTTTGTATGAGGATGATCTAACTCCCTCCGACCTCAGAATCCAGGTATACTATATGACCAAACAGACCCTTGTTGGAAAGATCCGTTTGATGCCCCGGTTCGGTGGCTTAATGGATAGTAAAAAATTCTTGGTTGTCTACCAGGACACCGCGTACAACTCATTCATGGGTAGTCCATGGCTCCACCTTCTTTCATCATTCCCTTTGTCGTATACCCGATGCCTCAAATAACCCCTCAATGGTCGAGTAGGTGTTCTCCAAGGAGATGCGTCTCCTTTTGCCTCTTATGAAGCCTGTTATATAGAATATGGCAATTATAAGAGCAAGGATAAGCATATTCTGGCAAGTGCGGTTGAACCCGCCCCTATCGCAAGTGAACGCTAGGCAGGTCTGGATAATGCCTACATCTTCCCGATCCAATGGTTGGAGGCCACGACCCCCGACATGGGGTAGTACTTTGTCATTTTTGGTACAAGAGGAGGGCATATTCCCATGTCCAAGAGACAGCGGAAAATATCCTCATAATCCTACACCAACCAGGCTCGGGTGATCCCGGAAACTCCTACCTTTGTACGGTATCAGGATTTCAGGCTCATGGCAATGGCAGTACGTCATACATGTATGTTTCGCTGGGCAGGAATTAACCGACTCAAACCGACGCACCACTTGTACTTTAATGTTATCAAGCGCGGCCCCATGGGCCGAAGAACAGATGGGATTGGATCAAATGCCATAATTTCTATGGTCTCCATGGCGCATGAATCTTATGATATGATGACCACTGCAGCTCAAGCCGGCACTAGCCTCCCATCAGAGTCTAGTGCCTGGGAAGCAACTCCCCCCCCCCCCCCCCCGCATAAGATCCCACCACAACTGGAGATGACGATCTAGAGGATGCTCCCCCTGCCTATAAAGAAGGTGTCTCTGCCACGATTGATAAAATGGTACAGGTGAACCTGGGTAGAGAGGCAGATCTGAGACCCACATTGATCAGTGCCGCCATGTCCCTCGAAGAGCAGTAGTAGTATGTGAACTTACTTAACCATCACCGTGTTGTGTTCACGTGTAGTTATGGAGAGATTCTAGGACTAGATCCCTAGGTATCCTTCCACCTCCTTGGTCTCCCGACAAACCATCACGGGTTCAAGAAGCCTCCCAGAAAGATGCACCCTTCCCACGGTGCCATGGTTGATGCCGAAGTTGACAATCTTATCAAAGACAACTTCATCAAGGAAGTCCTGTACCCCAAGTGGCTAGCCAACATTGTGCCAGTCAGGAAGAAGAAAGGGCCGATCATAGTCTATTTCAACTTCCGTGATCTCAACCGCCACTATCCGAAGGATTATTTTCCCTTCCCAGTGATAGAGTTGTTTATTGATGACATAGCTGGGTTCCAAGCCCTCTCCATCATGGATGGGTATTCCGGGTACAACCAGATCCGGATGGCCCCCGAAGACAAGGAGTCCACCGCTTTCAGGGCCCCCATGGTACTTTCTATTACCAGTTTATTCCTTTAGGCCTGCAAAATGCAGCTGCCACTTATCAGCGGGCCATGCACCACATATTAAATCCAATTCTTGTGACATAGGTAGAGAACTATGTAGATGATCTGGTGGTCAAATCTCGTCAGCACCAGGACCATCTCAAGGACCTTCAGAAAGTGTTCGGTTTCTTCCAATCCCACCACCTGAAGATGAACCTGCTTAAATGTGCCTTTGGGGTCACCTCTGGTAAGTTTCTTGGCATTGTTGTTAGGAACCAAGTCATCAAGATCGACTCAGAGAAGATCAAGGCCATCAACCAAATGCCTCCCCTTAGAAATATTCGGGAGCTTCGAGGTCTCCAATGCAACTTAGCCTACATACACCGATTCATTGCCAATCTGGATGGAATGTCTAATCCCTTTTCACAGCTCATGAAGAAAGGCTCTTCCTATGAATGGGATGAAGAGTGTTAGCCCGCCTTCAAGGAAATCAAATAGCATCTGCTCCATCCTACGGTCCTGATGCCACCTATTTCCAGAATTCCACTGGTCCTTTATGTGACCACCATGGAATGGCATCTAGGCGCCCTGATCACCCAGTAGAACAATGAGGGGACAGAGAACAACCTCTACTACCTTAGCGGCATGCTACTCAATACGGAGACCAGATACTCCCCCATCGAAAATAGATGCCTTGCACTCATGTTTGCCATACATTAATTGCAACACTACCTGCAGAACCATGTGGTATAGTTGGTATCTTGGGTGGAACCACTAAAGTACATTATGAACCGCCCCATGTTGACTGGATGACAAGCATGGTGGGCGGTGATCCTCCAGCAGTTCGGCATCGGGTTCGAGCATTAGAAGGCTATCAAGGGGAATACATTGGAAGACTTCCTAGATTCCCATCCAACCACTATGGATCAATACCTAGACCTGGATTTTCCTAATGAGGAAATCCTCTTAGTCGATCATGTCATCCTATATTGGCTAATGCACTTCGACGGTGCCTCCCGGAGTGAAACCGGTACGAGGATCAATGATCCTAGGCTCAAAAAAGTGAGTCACAGTATCGTCTTCAATACCCCAGTGTAATCCGTTCTGACATAATCATTCCTATTGTCAGAAGGCTACACCAAAAATGAGGTTGAGTATCAGGCTCTCATCACTGGCCTCGAGCTGGCCCATAAAATAGATGTGCGGCATTTCCACGTGAAAGGGGATTTAAAACTAGTCATCAAGTAGGTCAATGGTTACTATGTTGTCAGAAAGCCAGAGCTCATGCCATTGTTGGAGTGCACCCTCTATCTAATTGCCATGTTCCCTTCTCGACTAGAGGTTACCCATGTCCCTCTGTCATAGAACGGTCGAGCGGACGCTTTGTCCGGCTTAGTTGTGTCACATGCAGAATCCAATCAGGGTGATTTGATTATACTTGAGGCACAATAGAGAGTCATTTCCCCCATCACCCCATAGAACGGAAATGGCCTATGGGTAAGCCATCTTACAGCTACATCCTCCACGTCAAGAGCCCCAGGTTCTTCAGATACAGTGGTTGAGGCCACTCCCAACTGGAGAGTACCTTTTTTCGAGTACCTTCAAAATGGTTACCTCCCAGATGATCGGGCCGAGCGCGAGCGAATCCGATATCACACACTATAGTTTACCCTCTATAGTGGTCCTAGTATTGAGAAGATCCTCTATAAGTGTGGTTTCGATGGTGTTATCCTCCGTTGCATTCAAGGAGTTGAGATTTCTCAGGTTACGCAACATGTTCATGTCGGTTCCTGTGGTGACCACCACGCTAGCCCAGAGCTGTCCCATCAAGTCCGGAGGCTGGGGTACTTCTGGACCTCTATGATCCATGATTATATTGAGTTTTCCAAGAGATTCCATACATTCCAAGTTCATGCTATCTTATTTTCATTGGTAGTCAGAGTCTCTCCAGTCCACCATGTACTCTTTGCCATTTTCGGTGTGGGGAATCGATGTCGTGGGACCATATCTGCCGGTGACAGCCCACCAGTGTAGGTTCATCCTGACCGCTAAAAATTTCTTCTCCATGTGGGTAGAGGTAGTTTCACTCATGGAGGTCAACTCTCGCTATCATGCGCATGAAAATGGATTGATCGAGGAATTCAAATAAACTCTATCTAACATTTTGCAGAAAATGGTTGGTCAGAACAAGAAAAGATTGTCAAACAAGCTCTTCCACGCCCTCTGGGCATATCAGATGATGACTTGCAATTCCTCCCAGGTGACTCCATATTCCCTGTTGTATGGGGATGAGGTCGTCCTGCCCATCGAGATCCAGCTGCCATCATTACACGCTGCAGTCTATTGACCACCAGGTGCTAGATAAGGTGGCCGAAATCCTTCTAGCTGAAATGGAAGCACTAGAAAAGAACAGGCTCCATGCCCTGCACAATCTGGATAGGCATCAGAATAAGATAAGTAGAGCCTTCAATAATAAGGATCACTTCTGTTCTTTTTAGCAAGGCGACCTGGTATTGGCCCTCCGAGCGCAAATGATCCCCGGTAGGAAACCACCCAAGTTGGAGCCCAAATGGGAAGGGCCATACATCATCCATAAGATTTACCCTAAAGGATAATAATCTTTGGTTACCATAGATGGTGAGCGCATAATTCCTCCCACCAATACCATATTCCTCATGAAATAATTTTCTTATGCCACCGGGTTTTGCATCACCTTAAAATACACCTTGTTATGGCACGACCTTATATTGTACGGTCCCGCATGACCCTAAATTACACCTTGGTCCGACACGACCTTAAGTTGTACGGTCCCACATGACCCTAAACTGCACCTCGGTCCTGCACGACCTTAAGCTATATGGTCCCACATTACCTTAAACTGGACGGTCCCGCATGAACCTAAACTACACGATGGACCTACATGTCCTTAAAATATCTAGTCCTGCATGACTTTAAACTTCTTCATAGTCATGCATGACGTTAAACTACATCATCACCCGTCATAACGTTTAACCACTCATTATCATCCCGCATGACAATAAACTGCAAAATGGACCAAGCTCTATGACCCTAAACTAAGATCTCATTCATCCTCACTGCACGATGTTACAGTACAAGCTGGTCAGACATTCCTGACCAAAACCTAGCCTCAGGCCCCTTGGCCATCTTTGGCCCCTGACCCTTGTCCTCACTGGACGACGTTAAACTGCAATCTAGTCAGGCCTTCGTGACCAAAACCTAGCCTCAGGCCCCTTGTACTTCTTGGTCCCCCGACCCTAATCCTCACTACAAGATGTTAAACTGCAAGCTGGTCAGGCCTTCTTGACCAAAATCTAGCCCCAGGCCCCTTGGACTTCTTGGGCCCCTTGATCTCATCCTCACTACAATACATTATACTGAAAGCTGGTCAGGACTTCCTGACTGAGGCCCAGCCTCCGGCCCCTTGGCCTTATCTGGCCCCTAACCCGGGCCCTCATGTCGGATTGTATGGTGTGGTGTGGGATTATGTCCTCATTCACATTAGGTTACTCGCTTTGTCGTACACATCCTCGGATCAGATGTGTTTCATCATCCTACATGACGTTAAACTACGCTTCTAGAACTACGTATGGCTTGATTCCCATCCTCATGGGATATGTATGAATGCTCATATGTCTCTTTTTGAGCACATCCCCAAACTCTTCTCTTTGACTACCCCTGGGTATATCTTCCGCGGGGGGTCCTCACATGATTTGGAGTAGGCTTCCTTAGCCCCACTCATACGAGTATTATAATGTTCGCACCATGTGTACACTCCCATTATTATATCCACCCCCGTTATCACCGCACGACATTAAACTGCATGGCCTTCATGAACAACGTATGGCTTGATTCCCATTATCATGGGATACGTAGGAACGCCTGGACACTTCGTCTGTTGTCCCAGCCCAAAATCATGAATCTCCCCCTCGGTTTAAGACGTATGGAAGGGTGTATTCTTTTCCCCCAATTCACGTCGAGCATGCCTCGGTCTGGGTATATGTCCCCTTCCCTAAAGATGTTTGCCTCTTTCGTAGATGGGTACAACTATGCTTCACCCGGTCCTTGACTAGGATTCCATCACTTTCCCCATCCGAAAGGGCCCCTGAATGGTATAGATGATAGGAATAAGGGTTATCTTACCACATTGGGCCAACTCCCTCGAGGATGTCGAGCAACAAGCTGATACAAGTCCCCCGTTTCGATTGTGGTCAGCAGTTGATGCTCATTTTTCACTCCCATATCAAGTCACCATAGGGATGTTGTGTTTTGAACATGCAAAATAGTTGTACTGGATCTTCAGGTCCACCCTGAGATGTCTCAAACATTGAGTGTAGTGATTAGTTCTGCCCCATCTTGAATCAACGTACTTCCCTTCGGGTGGTTCCGGTTGTCGGACCCCTAGCCCATGTTCTATATGATGGTATTGTGCAGTGTGGTGTGGGGATATGTACTCATTCACGTTGGGTTACGTTCCATGCCATACACATCCCTGGACGAGACACCTTATCCTCTCCTCTTCCTTACATCAAGACATTAAAATGCAAGCTACTCAGACCACCCTGACCAAACCCCATCCTCAGGCCCCTTGTCCTTCTCGGGCCCATAGACCAAGATCTTATCTGGAGTGTACGGTGTGGTGTGGGATTATGTCATCATTCACATCGGTTTATTTGTCATACCAGACACCTCCTTTGTTTGGGGGAATCCTATTCCCCTCTTCATCTTTCATGACATTAAACTGCATCTGGAGAACTACATTTGGCTTGATTCCCATCCTTATAGGATACGTAGGACCACCCGAATTTCTAGGCTTCTGGTCCGGCCCCATTTCCCAGAAATCTCCATTTCATCTTGTCCCCTTGGCCTACCCTTCCTCTATGAGGTGAGTATATGGTGTGGCATGGGATTAAGTCCACATTCACATCGGGTTTGTAATGACAACGCCATGTATCTCTATCTCCTGTCAACCGTTTTCAGTGGTTCACCAATGTGCCTAAGGGTACTTTGGCCTTGTACCTAGAATGTCGGACTCTTATCAGACATGTTCGCACCTGCTTTTCAGGATTTGTGTTCCCCTTCATCAAGGCTTTCATCACCTTTCACACGAGGAGGGACCCCCAAAAAATGGCGTGGATTCTACCCCTAAGGGTGCTCCTATTGTTACGGGCCAACAGACCTGAGGGTTTTAGACAAAAAATCGATACAAATCCTGCGTTGCGAATATGGTTAGAGGTCGATGCTTGCTTGTTATCCCCACATCAGGAAAACACTATATGGATTCTACGACTCCGCCACTTTTTATTGTTATCCTTCATCTCCATGCCAACCCCATTATGTCCAAAATGTCTCTTACACAATTCACATCCTTATCCACTTCATCATGTCCAAGTAGATCTTCGAAACTCTTTTTACTATTCCTCAGTGCATATATGTGCATTAGGGTAACAAAATACACAGTAAGAGTTTCCTTTAGGGCTCTGTACCGATTTCCCTTTGATAAGTGTTCCATGTATTGCAATAAGGATCTTCCTCCCTTGTTTCCCACCCCGAATTTGACTGAATTGGGCTTAGGGATTGGGTCAAGGTATGCGCTTACATGGAAAGCTTCCATACCTCCATTTTCCGAGCTCTAATACCCTAAACTATTATCATCTCAGAACTCCGTTCAGCTCGATTCCAATCTTCATGGGATACGTAAGAACCCCCATACACCACTGTCTATGGGTCCAGCTTGAGTTCTGCTAATATGACTTCAATATCCCACCTTCGGGACTTTGACTACAGGACCGTGTGGTATGGTACAAGATTATGTCCTCATTCACGTCAGGTTTGCAATAGCAGCAACAAGCACACCCTGTTCTAAAAATCAACCATCCTATTTTTTGTTCTGCATGACATTAAAGGGCACCCTCTATAACTATGAGTGGCTTGATTCCAATCCTTATAGGATATATAGGACCACCCAAATGTCTATACTTTAGGTCCATCCCCACCTCTTAGAGATATCTCGATCTTCTAGTCACCTAGGCCCCTTGGCATGTCCCTCTCAGTGAGGGGGATTTATAGGTGTGGTACACGTTTTTTGGAACCATGCCCCCCTTCTCCCGGGAATCCTCCATCTCTTGACCATCATTTCTTGGCCGCCCTCAAGTTGAGTCCCTCGACCCCTTTTAGTGGTTCGCCCATGTGTTATGAGTACTCTAGTCTAGGGCCATGATTGTCAGATTCAACTTGGTCATGTTCAATCCATTTGTCAAGCTTCATGTTCCCCTACATTCAGGCGTCCATCATCTTTCACACCCAAAGGGACCCCCATGAACGACCTCGATACCACACCCAAGGGCTCTTCTACCATTATGGGACAAGGCCCCCGAGGTTTTTGGATAACAAATTGATAAAAATACCATGTTGCGGACATTATATCTGGTAGATGCTCGTTTGTTTGTCCCCATTTCATCTTAACACAATAAAGTGCTGTGTTGCGAACATGGTTAGCAGTAATCCTATGTCATCACGCTTGCCCCTTCACCCCTAGAATGTTGGTTGCATTATTCACGTTATTTTCCACCCCATCGTGTCCAGGTGTAATCTTGACACTCTTGGCGTTATCCCTCAGTGCACCTCTACACGTTAGGTGGAAAATGCTATAATGAAGCGTCCTTCGGGGCTCCCACGGTCTGAGCTCGAAGGCCATAAACTAATATCTTCATTAAGGGATATGTGTGGCTCGATCCTCATCCCAATGGGATGCGATGGGTCACTCAGATGTCTTGTTTTCCGAGTCCATTACAGATGGGAGCTATTTCATAATTCCCCTTTACCTCTTACCCATATTTGGGCCCCTTTTCCCAGGTTCCTATCTCGGAATTACGTATGGTGTGGTGTGGGATCATGTCCCCATACACATCGGTTATGTTTCATGGAATCATACACATTCCATTCCTAGAATCATCTCTCCTACGTCTGCGCTGCATGACATTAAAATACATGCTCAGTCCTATCACACGACCCTAAACTGTGACATTATTGTCCTGACCGCACGACGAAAAAATGTATCGCATTGTTATGACCTAATCATAGAGGACATCACGTTTGGTATCGGTCAGGCACCATACTATTTGTCAACACCTGCTATGGCTTGAATCTTGTTGTGATGACAGGGCCTACGACCTAAGGCCCATTGCTTCACAAAAAAACCACTCACCTTAAAGGACAAAAAAGATTTATCAAATACAACTCCTCTTGGTGCGAGGGCTAGACCCGCGCAGCCCTTTCATCTTCTAGAACTACATATGTCTTGATTCTAATCCTCATGAGATACGTAGGAACGCCCGAGAACTTCCCCGCGGGCCCATACCAACTTTCATGTTCGGTCGTTCGACTCAAGCACATCCCCCGAGGACACATGGTATGTAAAGCTTATGTCCTGATTCATGTCGGGGTTTGTAACCAACTTACCGTGTGTCCCCTACTCTCCTTACCCACTCATGGTACGAGTTCAAACACCTTAAACTAATACCCTCTCAATAACTACGTGCAACGTGATCACCATCATCATGGGGTACGTAGGAACACCTTTTCACTTTGATTTAGGCACAACTCAACTCTCGTTTTCGGTCCCTTAACCTAAATAAACTCTCTGAGAAGCATGTGGTGATCGGAAGCCCCGGTTCCCATTCATGTCGGGTATTCGAGTTACCCCACCATGTGCCTCCTATGTTTCCTCTAATCCATTGTCCGAATTCTATGACCCCAAACTAAGATCTCCCTATGGGAAGGCACTCAAATCCCTCTATCTAATATTTCTTAGTAACGTATTCAGATGTATTATGACATAGAGTCTGAAGTGTGGAATGTTCATGGGGACATCCCCTAATTCAATGTCCAGGCTTTTTGTGCTCGCTATTTGGATCCTCATCCTCTTTCACATCCAAAAGGACCCTCGGACGCCATGGATACTAGGCTTAAGTGCTCTCCATGGATGTTAGCCCTAAGGGTTCTTCTATCATTTCGGGCTAACATTCCTAAGGATTTAAGAAGACATTTTCAACAGGTCCAGTGTTTCGAACATTGTCAACGATCGACCCTAATTTGTCTATCCCCATTACAGGAAAACGTGATATGGTTGCTGTATTTCTGCCACAGTTAATCGTTATCCTCCATTGTCACACTGCCATCATTGTGATCCAAGAGTGCGCATCATGATTCACGCATTTCCACTTACACATGTTTAAGTGTAATTCCGACATATTCATCATTATCCTTTCGCATGTCTAGGTGTGCTAGATAGACATGTTAACATCATTGGGCGGTATTCACCGAGCGTTCCTTCACCCTAACCTGCCCTTTCCTGTGTCGGGAATGTCCCCCATTACATATTGATTCCCACATCGAGCATAACTCATGTGGGCTTAGTAGTTTTGGTGGGATATGTACCGGCACAAAAAGGCTTCTCCTCGTCCTACATGATGTTAGAATGTTCTTCTAGAACAACATTTGGCTGGATTCCCATCCTCATCAGATATATAGGGACACCCTTGTATTTTTTCCTAGTGTCCAGCCCCCAGGAGTCATAAATCTTGTGCTTCCCCCCTTTTGGACCCTTGTATGGACCCCTCGTAGGGAACCGTACAACTTTAACTCTGCTCTGAACAAGTTCAGGATGCCCTTAGATTATATTGGGAAGCAACGACTCCCTCATCAAAGAGGCTCTGTCTGAAAGAAGGAATGATCCACGACCAAAATGATGCATCCATTCAGTGTTCTCCCTCCACGGTGGCATAATTTCAAGTGTATTGGATTCTGTTCGAACAAACTCTCACTCTACAATCCACGCTTTGCGTCTCCCCATATTCGGACTCTCATCCTCTTTCATGTCTAGAGGAACCCCCTTACTGTATGGATGCTTGACCTATGGTATGCCTTTTTTCGTGGGCCAACATTCCAGAAGATTGGTCATGTTTGGAAGGACCCACTAACAATATGGATGCTCAAACTATGGTTTGCCTAATGTCCTGGGCCAACGTCCGGAAAGACTGATCGACGATATTTGAGTTAGACCCCATGTTGTGAACATGGTCAGCGGTCGACCCTCATTTGGTGTCCCCATTTCAAGATAATGCAATATGGATCCTGCATTTCTGCCACAGTCAATAGCTATCCTCCATTGTCATGCCACCCCCACAGTGTTCTGAATCCTGGGTATGGTGATTCGCACTTCCCACTTCTCTATGTTCGAACTTATCCCGACGCCGTTGGCGTTACCCTGCTTGTGCATCATAGCACACTGGAAGAATGGATCGTTAATTATTCTGAAGAGATCCTCGATAACGAAACTCATGTATTCAAAAATCAAAACATGAAAGTACGTCTGAGAGTTTGAGTTCCCTAAAACACTCGAGAGTTTATTCCTCCCATGGACGGGTTGACCCCGTCAAAAGAACATTGCAGTTCTGCCACCCTTCGACTTGTGGCATCCAGGAGTGGCTGCCTCTGGCTCAGCTCTCGATCCTCCTTAGTAGCGATGGGGAAAAATTCATCAGCCTCAATTTGGTCCCACTCCATGTCAGCCTGAATGACGACCATATCTTCGGATGCTTGCCTTAGACGCTCGTCTGAATCTGCCAACTGGACCTTCAATTGAATGATCATCTCTGATTGTGCATTAAGAGAGGCTGAGTGCTCATCTGCCTTGATCCGTAGCTGTTATATCTAATATTCAGCCTCCCAGAGCTTCTTGATGTTCATCTCCTTCCTCCGCTGCCAGCCCACGCTGAGGCCGTAATCATACTCCCGGATCATCTCCCCCATAAGATCTCGGATGAGCAGGTGAGGGCCTTGGGCATCCACTTCCCCATCACATAGATCGTGCAACCGCAAGCAAAGTCTGTCTATCTCATCCAGCCATAATTCCTGGGGGTATTTTTGATAAAGTGCACGATCATCTTCCATGATTGACGGTGGAAAATGTCGTTGTCCTCTTCGTCAGAGGCTGTCTCGTCATAGATTGCGTGGTTGGTAGGCTCCTATACGGGGCACACCCTCAGGATAACTTCAGTGGGATCTGCATCTGGAATGGGATCAGGCGCGAAATTTGGCGATGGATCAGATGCGGTGGGACTTAGTTTGACTGGAAAATCCTCATCGTCGGTCCCCACCTCAATGACCTCGGGCATGACCCCGCTGGTGGTCCCGCCAATGACGAGGGAAGCTGTAGCTCGAGTGGGCTGGGAAACTATCTCCATAATTACCAGCATGCCTCTGAGAGGGGAGTCGCTAGAAATCCCGAACAGCCTAGCCACAGTGGCCCATGCCAGCCGAAGAACTGTACGTAACATGGAAGGGCATGGAATTCAGTTGGCATGATCAGCATGTTGAAGTAATGAATTTAGCGGAGAGGACTTACAGAGATTGAACTCCTTGAACTGCTCCAGAGTAGATGCTGACGGGACCCAAAAGCGTGGCCTTTTGTATATTGATTTAAGGTCTACATATTCTGGAGGAGCCTCCTCAGGTGTACTAGCCCCGCCAGAGACATAACTGGATGTGGCCATATGCGCGGGTTCCGAAGGTCCTACATCATCACCCCCAAGGGGTGAGAGAGAGGTTTCTATTAAAGGTCATCCTGCACAGTTCAGATGTTGGTAATATGTCCATAATGACATGAGAGCAGACCCAAAGGGAAGAAACATGGAATTTTACCTCAAGAGCCTCCGCAAAATCATCGAGATCCGAGTCCTGATCGCTGACGTCGCCTTCCTGCAACGGGCTCCCTCCACCAGCCTCTTCACCCCGAGAGTATTCAGATGAATCATTTGATAGGGGGAATCACTCCCTATGCATGGTGGCCGATAGTTGTGGGGTATCCATTCGATCCAGCAGTACCCTCACCCGATCTGTCATTGGGCGTGAGGCCCCACTGGAATGTAAAAAGTCCTCCAGCTCATCCAGATATTGCTCCACCTCTGCTAGGGACACTGTGAAATCGGCCCGGACATGGCCTATACCTGGTAAATCCATCCCGAGGTGGTTCATCTATTCCCACATCTCGGAAGGGATGCGGAATTGCCGGTTGACATCCCAAATGTCTCTGACCTCTGAAAAAACCGCATTATATGGCATGTCGATATGGCACAATCATTTCCCTAGAGCCTGGTGGATATCCTGCAAAATACCCTCAGTGGCCACCCTTCCGGATGGACCTACTATCCTGGGAACACCAGGTCCACTGCCACTGTTAGATCCTCCACTACTGCCTCACCCTCATCTGGTGCAGGACTCTCCGCCACAGAATCCCTGCCACTGCGAGAGGCCCTTTTCACCCTTCGACCCCGACCTCAAGAGAGGGGAGGCCCACCATCACCTGCTCGAACTGTTGGCTTCTTCAGAATTTCTCCCAGATAAGATACCTCACTGATTATGGTATACACCTTCACCAGTCCAAAGGCAGTAGTGGGAGGAGGCAATGTATTTCGAATTTTCCCGTCTTCCCGTGTGAACATGAGTGACAATTTCTTCATCACACACGAGTAATCCCCAGGGTGGACCTCCCAGTATACCAGCGGGGTCAGCCACTAAAGGCACCAGAATTGCCTCGCGAACCGGTGCGGGGAGTACGGATCGCAGAGCCTCTCACGGTCCACCCTCACCACCAATAATCCACCTCAAAAGGCCAGGATATATGACCGATGCTCTTTCTTTCCATGGCCTTCTTCTGTGAGTACCCCCGTCGGCAATGGAAATCAGTTGATGTTAAACTCATCCTCCTTCCACACCCAATTTAGAACCAATGGTACAGTTAATTTGGCTTGAAAGCTCCTGGTAGCATTCAGAATGGATGGGCAGAAGTTTGTCCTCAAGGGAGAGATGCAGTTCAGATATTCGTAAACCCCCCTGTTGTGCACCGCGATCCACCCATACAGAAGAGGAAAGGGCCCACATATCCTCAGCGGCTTCTTTCACTCTCTAACATGTCATAGCATCTTGTTCAATCTTAAGAGAATTAGAATCACCAGATTGACCTGCCTTTCTGTGGACAGCATGGATTCTATAATGAATGAGTTGGGTCGTACCCCCATGTTGGTATCCCTCACTTGTAGGATCCAACCACAGATAAGGGCCACGATGAATGCCACCAACCTGACTATCAGCTTTTGTTCAGTGATGACAATGAAACCCCAAGTCTTCCATTGGATGTCCTCCAAGAGCCACTAATACGATTGATCCTTCCCCTTTTGACGCCCCTTCGGGTTAGTTCGATGCCTCGTGGGAAACTCTCGATCCGCTGGGAAGTTCGGGAACTTTTTGA
The DNA here is from genome assembly GCA_963277665.1 of Viscum album. Taxonomy (NCBI): domain Eukaryota; kingdom Viridiplantae; phylum Streptophyta; class Magnoliopsida; order Santalales; family Viscaceae; genus Viscum; species Viscum album. The sequence continues at coordinate 629,801,638 of OY728164.1, read as the reverse complement.
ACCACTTATTGAAGTGGGCATCCTTCACCGTTTCTTTTTCATCTCTGGGGAACAGCTTAATCAATGGCAGCGCTTGCCGCGGAATCTGCTCCGGATCCTCCCACTCGATCACGATGGGGAGGAACTCATAAAACATATCCCCGAAGATTTGGACCCCAGAAATCTGGTGGACATCCCACAGACTGATGCAGACCTCCACATGGTGCAGCTAGAAAGTGTTGGTCCTAGACGACCATCTACTCAATTGCTCTGGCATCAGCTATTTCAGTTGATATATGTGGAATTGGGAGGCCCATTTCCCCTCATACAAACACAATCTTCTCAGCTCAGCTCCAAACTTCTCCCATGAGGCACCTACCTAGTATGCCCATGGCCAATCAATAGGGATTTTTCCTCCCTGGTGCAGGTCCCACTCATCGGACCACCCCTTCTTCGAATCCCTCAAAGCATACTTCAGGATTGTGTGGTACATGGGAGGGAACATCTCTGGTTGAAATGGCTTCCCATAAATGTTTTTCAGATGATTTTACAGGCAGTCGGTGGTGACAGGTGTGAATTCCTCCAGTGCATGACCATCAGCCACCCTAAACCATTGGCGCTGGCATGACGTTCTCCTGAACTAGTATGATGGATTATCCCTACTTTCCTCTTGAATGAAGACGTCATTCCTCAGCGCAATGTCATAGAAGGGAAGCCTCTTGCACAAAAAATAGTTCTTTTGGAACTCTGATAGCATCCCCATCAATGAATTATGGTCCGAGTGGCTACAGACCATCTATCCTAGGCCCAAACAATGTTCTATCTCATCCCTCCAAGCAGCGTCTGCAAGCAGCCCCTGCACAGCTTCTTGATGGGACATTGGGTTTCAGAACAAGGAAAAATTTCAGATCGGTTCGTGATGCTTGTTCACGGAGCTCGTTCGTGGAGCTCGTTCATACATCCAAGCCGCGGAGCCTGGCCCCGACCTGCTAGCACACATTCGCTTGTCGCTGTCGCAATGTCAAAGAATCGTGGTTCGCAGCTTAGCCCGATTCGCGAAAGAAGTATTGTAGTACGCGGAGCTTCGCGAATTGAGAGCGCAAAAGGACAAATTCGCAGATAAAGGAAAGTAAAAAATAATATTCCACCCACTATTTATAGGCATCGACCCTCGGAGCTTCGCGGTGCATCTGGGAATGTTGACCTTTTCCGCACACGTGGTCTGCACGTCGGTTGTCCACCTCACGAGCCCTCTTCGCGATCTATCTCCTCGAACGACTGATGATTTTTGAAATTTCCCTCATACTTCAACCCTTGATTCCTCCACGGATCCATGTTTGAGGGGGGGGTGTTTGTTTGCACCAAAATAATTGAAGAGAAGAATGAATAAAAAGAGGCCTCGTGCCCATCCCGGTGAATCCATGACTCGGAGCCCCCCCCCCCCCCCATGCAATGTCGTCGCCGCAAAGAAACAGATGCGGGACACCCCAAGAAATCCCCTAACGTTTGCGAACCCACCAAAAATCACAAGAGGTTGTATGCTCCACAAACGCCCCTGACCTTCACGAACCCCCCGAGAAGCCGAAGAGGCAATACGCTCCGTGAACGCCCCTGACGTTTGCGAGCCCGCCGTGAAACAAAGGAGGCGGTACCCCTCCGCGAACTCGGTAGACGTTCACACCCAGCCGTGAAGCAACCAAAGACCTCTTCACGCCGCATATTCTTTGCTTCGTAGCGACTTTTTCCTTCAAATACCAAGCTCCCCCTGAGTCCCCTAGACGGACAATCCAACCTTTCGGTTTCTCAGCTCCCAAATCGTGAAGCACTCTTTTCTCTACGAACCATGAGCTCCTGGAGGTATTTTTGCTTCACGAGAAGCCTCCGTATTGTCTTGTTTTGATCCCATATTCTGAGAGGGACGCCGTTCGCGAAGCCTATGGTATTTCACGAAGGAAGGGGAACCCCAAGGGGACCCGGGATGTCGCGGAACATTAATGATTTGCGGAACAACCCTCCTATACACGTGATCCACATTCCAAGGCAGGGTCACTATACTTCTCAAAGCACACTACTTTACGAGGCACCTATGATCTGTGAGGCAGTTCTCTGTGAACACCCTTACACTTCACGAAGCACCTCCCACTTGAAAATCTGCCCCATGCAAAGGCTAAAGCACCCCACTTCGCGAAGCACAACCCTTTGAAAATGCACTTCATGATGTAGAGAAAATGTGCTCCACAAGGCCTCTGCCTATGGACCCCTCTTCTTGGAAATTCCTTTTCCGGTGTGACCCTCTAGGTTTTCACGATGTGACTTCAATGTCCCCTGGATGATACTTCCCGTAGCGCTTCTTCCCCTAATGATTTTTCACATTGGCACACTAATGGTTGTTGATTCATCGCATAGCCATGCTAACATGGACCCCTCGATGGTTCTCTCTATGACCCCCCTTTCACCAAGATATTTCTAGTACCTTCCCTCCCACAAGTAGTAGAGGGTACCAGTCATGTATTTCTTAGGGGTGAGGTATAAACCCACCTCATCCGAGCTGCAGGACGTTAAAATTCCAAGAACCTCGTCTTCAACACATGATGTTATACTGTGACATCTCCTTGTGCCTCTCACGCGGGGCGCCCCCTCCTTGGGAATTCTCAACTCCCCCTGATCTCCAAAAAGGATGATATCTTTTTTTTGGGAGTGGAATTTTTCCGTGGGGGAAGGGCAGAAATCTTGGTGTAAGACCCTAGTCTTTCTTGCAGAAGGTTGCACCCGTGCACCTCTGTACTTCCCCACCGCCAGGGCCAGCGGAGGGCATGATAGGGAACGAGGAACCACATTTCTTCGGTCCCAAATCCCTCTCCCACTATGCTTTTTAACCCTCGGGCCTCCATCCTAGAGTAAGTCACAGCACCATGGGTTGGCTAACATGTAAGCCCCTCTTCGCTTCCCATGGATGCACCCTTCATGACTTGATCGTCAGGTCCCTGCAACCTCCTGTTTCTCACACAAAGCATGACTCCCGTTGGCTTAGACTATGCACCGACCATGACACACCCTGGGCCGCCTCAGAGTGTAAGCCCCAAACGCCCCTATCCCGCATGACGTTAATCTACATCTCGTCCTGCTTTACATTAAATTCTTCACCATTTTTAACTACGAGGTCTTTGATCCATGTCATGGAATGGTACGTAGGAAGCCTCCACTAGGTTAATGACCACCGCCCGGTCGTTTTGTCATTTCAGGTTCCACCATCTTCCCGAATGACGTTAAACTACATTCTAGTCTAGCGGTGAGCCATTGAGACTAACCCGAACTACGTGGACTTTGATCCATGCCAAGGCATGGTACGTAGGAAGCCTCACGAGGTTCAGACCGAACACCCATTGGACCCCCGGCCCATCTTCCCATCGGTACTCCGACATTCATTCTGAACTACGTGGACATTGATCCTTATCAAGGCTTGGTACATAGGAAGCCTCCATAAGGTTCAAGCCCACCATCGACCTCGACCAAGGTCCTTATTCACGTCGGTTCCCCGACACACCCTCATCCCGCATGACATTAAATTGCATCCCAATCCATTGGTAAACCATTGTAACCTTGCCATCCATTTGTTCCGACACCCCTTAATGTTAGTTAAATAGCCCATTTTCAACCCGAACTACGTAGAATTTGATCCATGTAAAGGCATGGTATGTAGGAAACCTCACGAGGTTCAAGCTCAACACCCATTGGACAACGTTCCTTCTTCACGTAGGATTACTGACGTCCATTATGAACTACGAGGTCTTTGATCCATGTCAAGGCATGGTATGTAGGAAGCCTCCCTAAGGTTCAAGATCACCACCTGTTGGTTGCTCTGACCCCCACTTTCACATCGGTTCTCACCAACCGAAATACGCGGACTATGATTCCCCGCCACATGGATACGTAAAAGGTCTCTTCAAGACTCAAGCCCACCATCACCGTCATCTCCGTGACGGTTCCATTTCATTCCCCTTCGACTCCATGTAACATTCCATCACCCATCCTGATTCTTATCTGGGCCGCCACATCCTGGTGAGATCATGCCACCCCATTCCCCTCCACAGAATTTGGGAAGCTTCCCACGGGCTGGATCTGATATCGGTGTTACATCAACGGGGTTCCTCAATCTGATCCACTCCATCTTGTGTTTTGATCAGCCCGATCCATCTCCACTGGTTATTAAACATGCGAAATACCCTTTGTTAAACATGGGAAGCTGATAAAAAACTCAGATACATGCCTATGGAATTTGATTACCCGCGCTAAATATGGGATGCCTCCGACTTCCGCGCCATCGAGAAGCCCTATAGTAATGGAAAAAAGATAGACACACCAATTCCCCATCTTTCAGACAAGTTAGTGATGCCTCGACGTGACTACTCCCCCAATTGAAGGTTGCTGCCCTGATCGAACCCCTTGGAATGTCATGACAGAAGCAGTTTAATTAACTGGAATCCATAGAAACATGGAACTTGGAAGAGTTTCACAAAGAATGTATTAAATCTATGAGGGATACCTAGACTAGGTGACGAGTTCCGTGGAGGAATCCACGGAAGGAAGAACCGACATCCAATCATCTTGTTTTGATCAAGGAGAAAACACCCCTGAACAAGGAACGAATTCCACCCACCATTGGAAAAGCAGGAATGCGGGGCAACAGCTACGCGTCGTCCATAGACGCATCCGTGCGCCCCAGCAAAAGCATCAGAAACAAATGTGTTAAGCATAAATAATATTATCCAATTTCCAACATAATCTATTCCAACCATTAATCTTATCCAAAATACATCGGGCCATACTCACTATCCAAAATTTATATGGAAGGTCACATAACAATGATGTGAATACCTTCCTCGTGTATTCTCTTAAATCATGGTAATAAACAGAATTACTAGAAAACCATATTGAATTAGTTCATTCTTCCTTATTCCTTATACAAAACATAGAATACTGGATATACACCATAAATTAAAAAATGATAAAAACTCCCAATAATCATGATATAAACCGCTTTTTAGACAAACCATTAATATGTTCCAACAATGTTAATAATACCCAATTTACTTTATACTAATAAATTATCTCAGTATGAGAAACATATTAATGTTTATCTTTCACACAACCATATATTTTCCCAAAATTTTAACTTTCTATTGAGTAAATTTTTTTAGTACCATAGGATCTCATATTTACAATGAAATATTCCGGCTGTACAATCGTTATTTATTTACACAATTCATATAACTTGTAAAAAATTGATTAAACTCTCAAATGACATAATTCTTCAATCCAAAAAAATAAATAGATTAATTATTCCAAATCTACTGTAGTAACAGATTATGCTGGACCTTGATCCCTTTGATTATTTTGAGCTATATTCCCTTGATGCTTATGACATTAATTTTCGTAGTGCCCCATTTGACTATAGTTAAAACACTAAATATTATTCTTTTCTTTCTTCCCTTTGTATTCTTTTTCCTGATGAACGTTTTCTCCACACTTATAATAAACTCCCATTACTTTCAAGCATTTACCAAGGTGGTTCTTTCCACAGTTATCAAATATGGGAATATACTTCATTCCCTTATTCCCTTTATACATATTTTTCTATGCCATCCTATTCTACTCTTGCATCCCTTCAAAGCCATAGGACTCGAATAATTCATTACTTATCTTATTAACACATGATACTATTAATTCATATGTTGTGGATATCTGGGAGACTATTTCCCTTATAATTGTTGGCTTAAGAACATGAAAGATATAATCCTTCTTACTCTTTGGATCATGTGTATTACTGTATTTCTCATTCCTTATACTATGAACCATTTCTAAATGACGACATACACTATCTTAGATCGTATCATCATCTATAATTCCACATTTATAAAAATTCTCAACAATAATTGAATATTTACACACATCTAGTCTCATAATCATGAAGTTGGATTCTTTTCTGACATATTTAATCACAAATCATCTATAATGGTTTGTAAAGAAAATGTGAATTATACTAATCATATCTCATGAGAGTGTCAAACCAAGGGCACAGTAAGGAATGTTTTCATGTATAAGGATACCCCAGGTCAAGCACAAAACTCCTTGTCAGAGTTTTAAATCCAAGGTACATATGTGAAAGAACTATATCCACATATAGTATCTAGATAGAGACGTATTTCTTAGAAAACCCACATAATATCTACATTATTAAATTTTTTGGATGTTATTCTATACTAATGCTCTAAGACTATCTTATGGTAATGTTTCCAAATCAGAGTTTATCTAAATCTATTTTCCAAGGTTATTTCTAAACTTCATATGTTACCAAATATTACGCATAGAACCTAGTTACCCAGAGTCGGTGCATTATTTTAATACATTGTCTTGATTACAAGGAATCCAGTCCCGATGGTCCGTTCTTTTTAGCAGTCTTGGAAAATAGATTAAATACAAGACCATTACATTACACATTCGAACATAAAACAAAACATAAATAATCCTTTGAGAACACCATTATTTCCCTAGAATAACCCTATATAAAAATCATAATACACTTCTTGGCTTCCTAGGAAAATAAAACATAAGAAATAGGTGATTTGAAATGCTTAGTAAGGACAAAAAATATAGCAGAAGCTATCATAAATAATCATAAAATTTTATTCCAAGGTATAAAATTGAAACACAATCAATTTAAACATAAATTATGAATAATATGGCCACGATAAATCAATAAATTCAAATTTTTATTCACATTTATATGCTAGTAGTAAAATAATCACATGTAACATTAATAAATAATATCATAATGATGGAATGCATAATGTCGGACGTCTTAACCACAAAGTCAACCATAAATATAAATTTTGTAAAGGCCTTATGCCATGATACTAGTTTGTCTCATGAGACCTACTGATGCATTGATGGGCTATAGCAGACCCCTCCGGTCATTTACTAAGTCCAATGAATTCCTCATATGAAAATTTTAAAACATAACATAAACATTTTTATTAAAACAAGCGTACAAAATGTCAATTGTTTAACCATAACCCATGAATGGAATAACAATGGAACATCCATATTCCAAAATATCACAACTCATTCAATAATATGTGGAAGATTTTAATATAATAAATAAACCTCAATCAATAGTACTAACCAGTAAATGATCTAGACATAGTTGAAAATTATCAGTAAAAGACATTGACAAAAATATCTTTTTTGTGACATCATTTAAAATTCACACATTTATAATGGAAGTCATTAAAAATAGATTTTTGAATAAAAGTGTCCCATACCACTTTGAAACTTTCAAAAGTAATTAACATTTTATAACAATCATGCCCAGAAATATAAATCCTTAAAATCATTTTTAAAACAAGGATATTAAATAAAACGATTTATAAAAATAAATCATTAAAGAATATAAAATGTGGATATGGATAAAGATTCCTTTCCGCAAAACCTTAAAATATTACTTCTGAAATCTTTTTTATGAAACATGGAAATGGATGATAAATATGTCTCAGTAAATACTTACCTATAATCAATCTAGAATAATAATGAGATTGAGGAATTAACCATTACTTTGTACATTTCCATTACTTGAGGGCACATATAACCTCTTATATAATGACCATATAATATTATTAAATTATACTATAGCCATATTAATATTTATGATATCATATATGATTCATTTCAGACACTATACTACCCATATAATAATAATTTCCATGTTTAAGTATCATTTCGGGTAATAATCGCTTTTTTGTCGTACATGTTTTGACTTGTTATTTTTAATCATATAACATACATCTTGATTTAGATACTTCCAGAATATAAAACATGATTTATATATCATATATATTCATTATATAAATATGTATAGTAGATAGATATATGAAATGGAAACACCGTTCCTGGATACGGTAGTCCGTACGTACACATGAATATTATTTCCATTTTCTTATCATATAGTATTGAAGTAAGTAAACAAAATATATTTATCTAAATAATTATATATTATTCCAGTAGAGATATTATTTATTATACATCATAATTAATCAATATATATATTTATAAAAATTCTTGATGGGTGATCGTTCAAGACAAATCTCATCACGTCGTGTTGACCGTAAGTCATACGCACGCATGAGCGACAATGTCATTATGTTGATGGTGAATCATAGTTCAATTGGATGGTATAATATATTTACAGAAAAATTATCATGTCATATTAATTAATCAAATTAATTATACTCATTATTATACCGATCCAAATTATGTAGTGTCGAATAAACAATTACACCACGACATGGAGACGGTAAGCCGTACGTACACACATTTGGTTACATTATCATTTATAGGATATATAGAATAATGAATATGGTTTTAGAATATCTACAATAAATTCTGAGTATGTAGAAGGTAATAGAGTTATTATTTTAGTATGGAAACAACAAACAAAGTGGAATTGGAATATGAAAAGAACTTTGAAATAGGTGATGAAATAATTACCTCTTCTTCGGATGCTTCTTTTTTTTGAAAAAAAGGGCTATTTATGATGGATTTATGAACAAATTAAGGCCACTAAGTTGAATTTAGGTTAGTTGGGAGGATATTTGATCTGGGTCTAGCTGAGCCAAATGGATTTGGAGGGGTGAAGTTATGAGATGGGTAAATATCCTTTTATAAGAGAGGCGAAGGGCACTTTAGGAAAAGATTGAAATATAAATTTATTATAAAATAATTTTCGGTTTATAATATCTTAAAATGTATTTATTTCAAGGATACGGTGGGTATGAGATTAAATACACTCATCCAATAGTTTTTATACATGTTTAGGTCATCATATTGACCTTATAATTTATATTTAACCATTAGTTTAATAGTTCAACTCTTACCATGTCTTCTTCTATTTTTATACTACAAGGTTAATATAGTTATAGTAAGTTTCAAAACAAACCTAAAGTAAATAATTTATGATAATATAACAATATATACTTTTTTTTGAATAAAATTATATTTTTATGACTTTTTTATTATTTAATAAAATACTATTTATTTTAAAATATCATTTATTTCTATTTTGTTAATATTTAATATTTGATTTTTTAGAAGACATAACAAATTAATTAATCCTATAAATATACATTGAATCCATTATAACATGTCATATTAAGCTATAAAATTAGTGTATAGAATAAAAAGTTTCAAATTATATTTATTTTAATATTTATAATATTATTTTTTAATCATTCATTAATAAAGTAATTGTGTCATCATCATTAAGTCATAAATAAATTTAATCATTTAATGTATAGAAATTATAAAAAAAATACCATGATGTAGGAAATATTTTAATATTTATAATTAATGTTCACAGTAGAATTTATCTGATGTATAACCCTATATTAGAAATTATTTAGTTATTAAAATTTGAATTTAACACTTATAACACTTCTTTAAATAAAATATAATAATTGTCCTAATAAAACCCAAATGAATAAAAAAGGATCATATTTTTTTCCTAAAGTTGATTTGGGTCAGAGAACACATATAAAATTGAATTAGGACTTCTTTTGGGGTATTTTTATATTAGTAAAATATTATTTTTACCTTTAATTACCCTATTTACTTTTAACCTAGGTAAATAAAATTCAAAAGATCTATTCACCAAAAATTATTTTCATCCAATGGAAGAATATATTATTTACTAATGTCAATAATGACTTTCATATTTGTGAAATTAAATTCACAAAAGAGAAAATATTACATTTTATGCAAATTTCCAAATGTGTCTAAAAGGTGGAAAATTTTCTTAAAAGGTGAGTAAAAGATGTTAAAAGGCTTCAATAAAATTTTATATAGCTAATTTTATTATAAAATGACTCTAATGATATAAATTGAAATAATATATTTATTATTTATCTATTTTGATTTTATGAAAATAATGTAATTAAAAATAATTATTTAAAATAAAAAGTCAATTTTTATAAACTATACAATATTTTTTACTATTAATCAAAAATTGAATGTTTTTTGAAAAATTACCAAAATTCACCCTAAGATAATTTTGATATTCTAAATTCAAAAATGATGTCCTTTTTACAACATTTAATTATTAGAATAGTATAAAATTAAATTTATTATTTTTCACAAAATGAAATAAAAAGTAATTCTTTGGTGAAAGTAGCTTTTTTAAATATATAAATATTGAAACAAAAATTATGATTTTCATTATAAATATTTTTTATTTAAGTGAAGAAATTATAAATAACATTGAAATTTTAAATTTTACTAATCATATTACAATATTTATATTGTAAATAAATTTATCGTTTGAATGATTATAATACTAATGTGTTATTTTGCAAAAACCCAATCTCACATATAACGCAAGCCTTGTTGCTGTTACGTGCAATATAACATATTTAATAATTTTAAAGAGATAACAAAATATTAAATCATAGGGTGTTACATGGTTCCCTTACCATTAAATGTGTCCTATAAAATGAAATATGCAAACTCCCAAGAGGGCCCAAGAAGGGTGTGAGGAATAACGTCTAGTAGAAAACCACCATGAATATATTTAAGGATTTTCACTATGAAATCCAATAAACATGTTTGAAAATTTTTTTAAAACAAAACTAGACTGAAAATATACTATTTTCAAAAAATATATCAAAAGTCCATTGGTTTTCTTTTTAGAAATAAAACATGGTTTTCCACACAAAAAATCTATACATTGCTCAAATAGAGGAAAAAGTATACATGTAACAACATGATCAAACATAATTAAAAGGAATAATAATTTGGAGTATAACATTAATATAATATAAAAATAAGAATTGAAAATAAATATTTGGGAATAATTCAAATCCATATAACAAATAGTACTAATCCAATGAAGATAACATTTAATCCAATCCAGAATGAGTAATGTGCACATATGGGATCTAGCTATAAGGCATATCATAAGTGAGTAAATTATTATTATAGATAGATTAGAAATGGAATCTCACATTATATTCCATGGCCCCAACTACAATATCTGACACAATCTCTCGTTAACAAAAATAGAATCTCACATAATATTTCTTCTTAAAGGTACACTAAATCCAATGGAAATAGATAGAGGTGTGCATGATACTCCCTGTGAAATCCCTCATAGTCCCTAGAATAAACATCTCACCCACACCATAGATATCCCTTCTGTTAATCCATGCCAATATAATCAAAATAATTACCCATATCAATAAATCCATAACTCAATTAATTTCATAGTAAATTATTACCTATTTTTTAAAACACCATTCCAATGGTAAATACATTTATAAAACCATTTTCTAAATCCATTTAAACCCTAAAACCCTATTTGATCAATTTTATCAAATACTTGGGATGAAAACATGCCACCCACATTTGTGAAACAATATTTAAATACTCAAATTGCCAATATTAATCCATAAAATTTATCAAACATTGAAAATGAACCAAACATAATATATTTAAATATAAATTTAAACATCACAAACCAAAGGTGATAATAAAATTAAAGGTATGAAATAGAAAATACTATTAAATAAAGACACTTATATCCAAATACTATCACTCTTGATAAACACCTCCTGAACGAGGTTGAACCAATACCCACATTCGAAATCCATAAGAAATCATACGAAAAACCACATTAAAAACAGATCATTTTGTAAAAACCACTCTTAGCATTCCACACTTCTACAAGAATTAAAAAATAATTCCTAAAGAAGAGTAAAAATAAAAAAGTAAGTGGAAATTTAATTTCCTTATGAAAAAAACTATGAAAACATAGAGAAATGAACCAAGAAAAGAGGGGAGAGCTCCATGAACAAGGATGAGGGGCTTCATATGTGGGGGAAGAAAAAAGACACCCAAACATTAAGAAATTGAAAAGGTAAAATGTGTAAATTTATAATTTTAAATGATCAAGATAGGGTCACGTGGTTTGACCACATGGTTTGGAAAACCATGTTCCAATAATGTGGGTGACACTATCCACTAAAAATAACCCACAAAGTTTTATACAGGGTGTTTCACAATTTGAAAAACCATTATCAAACATTGAGAGCAAACACTATCAAATAATACAACAAATTACTTTTGATTTTTTTTTCATGATTTGAAAAAAACATAAACTGAGTTTTGTCTCCCCAAAAGCTCCCAGTTTTGACCCCCATCACCTGGGAACTACAAGAATGCACCCAAGGATAAATAAAAAAAATTATAAATACCAATGTACATTTTGGTAAAACATTTAACTAGTATTGAAGTGTCATTGTTTTCAATAAACCAACTCTTTTCCCCATTAATTTAAATAAAAAATCAACCTTAAATTATTTCCAAAATCTAACCTTATATATAATTACAACACTATGTAAAATATATAATTAATATCAAATATCTATTAGAATAAAATAATTGATAAATATAAATAATAAATTTAAAATGAAACTTTCAGTCTCATTGAGTAATAAATATATTCAATCAAATTTAACATCATTTGATATTCCCTATCATATTAATTATAAGAGACTAACATTATTTCAATCATCTTCATAAAAAATAATTTTGAATACTTCTGTTGAGACTAAGGTTATTGTGGCCATTTATTTGTCTTATTACATTGAAATATTAAATGAATCACTCTATGCTTCCATAAGCATCTAGACTCACTTCTTTAATAATTTCAACACATTAATACTAAGGAATGAATTTTTCTTATAAATCAAAATTTCCAAAGTAACATATTCTAAATGAAAAATATTTCCTAATAACATTTCAAAAGTTACCAATATAAGAATATCTTATAATATAATTATCCTTAAAAGGGTTTGACCAAAAAAATTATCCTGATAATTTTGGTGATATTATCTACCAAAAAAGATTTTATCAGATGAGTATCATGTATTATTAAACACTTAATAAGGAATTTAATTAAATGGAATCCCACTAAAGTTATGACCCCTATTTAAAAATCCATGATATAAATTAGTGGGATAAGACCAATGTTACACCATTACTTATTAAATCTATCATATAAATAATCCATGATGATATATCATAGATTTTTTTAATAATATCATATATTACTCTTGGATAGTTGAGTAGAAAACCCATTATCCAATCAATCATATAAACATAATCAATACCATTCCTCTGGAATCCTAACCATTAGGGGTTCCCAACTATTTTAACCGAAATAAAATTCCTCGAATAATCGAACAAATGAAAATAAATGAATTTGTATTCTAAGGGCATTCATACAAAAAAAAATAAAATGATTTTACTTATAACTTGTTTGTATTAGACATGATAATTTAGGGGTACCATGAGGACATCGAAAATACCTATTTTAGGTTTTGAAAAATGATTTTTTTGAATGAATATCAGACTTTTTTATTTTTAGGGTATTTTAATATCACCATCTTATCTTGTTTTATTCACTTTTATTTATGCATGATTCTAGTAATTTATTTTGGAATCTCATTCCATCCTCTAAATCAATTTGTTTATCCCATATTGATATATAACACTTTACACAACACATATGTTTTTTATACTATCCCAGAAATATATTTCAAATATATTCATACATATCTAGAACCATCATATGCATAAGGTACATGAACAAATCATTTAGAGGCATTGTTTTTCCCACATGAGTAATCCTTGAGTGATAGATAACCAACCCCCTTTACCAGCCTTAACAAGGCATAAGCCTCCATGTAGTTAGGTAGTCCGACCTCAAGTCTCTATACACGGGGAATCATTACACAAGATAGAATCCAATTAATCATAATCCTAACACCTAATATGGACACAAAATATATTAAACATCTATGTTCATATTGATAACTTCAATTAAAAACTATGGTAAAGGTCGATGAAAAACTAAATTCATTATAAAGTCAATCCTAGAATGTAATGGAAGGATATATCCTTGAAGTAGTTTGACATTATTAATTAAATCATACACATCCATAATATTTCATAAATATCATACTAAACAATAATATCGTTGGGAAAAAACCTTAAATAAAAAACAAATTAAAACATTTAAACATGTGATAGACACTTATGAACAATTTATAAATAAAACATAATTATAAAAAGTTTATAAATTTATCTCTAATATTTTGGAAATTAAATATTTTTAAATACAAAAATTTTATATTCATTACAATATGTACCCTTTTATATTTACTATTAAATGAATTTTCCATTTTAATTATATGTTTTTATAAGAATTATGTAAAAAAAATTTCAAATACTATTATGTCGACATTTTACAGAATCTATATATCTTGTAAATTAAAAAAATTAAAACCATGATCATAACAATCATAAAAAAACTTCTTATATGGTTTAAATAGTATCTAAATAAGGACACTTTTATTTTTGTAAAATTCAAAATGTTAAATTATTAGAAATTGATAAATAAAATAAAATTATTTTATATTATGGCCTTATTTAAAAATTTATAACCAATTATTAATTTTCACCTCTGATTTCTAAATTAACAGTTTTATTTATAGACCATAAGTAGATCCATATAATCTAGTTAAAAGGTATTTAAAATATTAAATTTTAATATTTGGGAAAAAAAGATTCACAAAATTTCATTCAGTTATAAAAAACTATAATTAATTAATCTATAAACCTTTTATAAATAAAAATATATCAATATACCTTTTATTATAATTTATTATCATTTTATAAACTATTAAAACCATTTTTTATATTAATTTTATTACCATTTTCTATATACCCATACACATGAACCCATTAAACCATGAAGTTAAATTTTTTCTGTCATTTCACAGACACCATGTATAAGATTCATCTTATTCTTCAGAATATGTGTAAGGGAATTTACTCATTAACTTTAAATAACTTAAATTTAACATGATTTATAAATTTAATAGGAAAATTACCTTTACATAGATTATTTATGCCAGGGTAATACCTTTATGTGAATGATTTACATAAGGGTAAGTCATGATATACCTTTACATGTCCTTCAAGAGGAGTTGTGTAAATGTGTGATATCTCTTTAGCTTTAATAATCTTTGATACCTATACGCAACTATAAGAATCCTCATTGTGTAAGGTTATAAACTTTATGTAGCCATGTTTTGCATCAGGATATGTGGTATGTTATCTTTACATGAATTTTGAGAAAACCTAATTAGCCTTACATGCTAGTGTATAGTGTAATGGTACACAATATCATACCATTATGTAACATATTAAATTTAAGGGTAATAACATGTGAAGATTATATAGAGAGATCCACGTAATGGTAAGGAAGGATGACCCATAGGTTGACTACTCTGTATAAGGCTAAATCTTTTGTTAAGGTTTTGAATCTCAACTACATTAGGGTATGTTATTGGTTACTTTTATGAATCCCATCTCGGTAAATACAATACATATACAAAATTAAATTTATAGAAACATGTTATGGTTCTTTGTTTTTTGATTTATTCTTCATTTCAATGAATTTTTTCATAAAAATTGATCATAGATCTCATTGATACCTCTGTAAGGGTTTTTTTGAGTATAATAAAAATTATTAAAATCAATAGAAATGATTAAAAAACATTGTAATGATTTCCTATGGATGATAATATGAAACTTCATAAAATATTGATATAATGAATGTTTTAAATCATTCGTAGCTTTTACTGATGACAATCTTCTACCTCTTCATCCCCATATAACTTTGATTATGTTCAATGAGAGGAAAAATAAATTCACTTCTGTGGTCTATCCATGGGATGAATATATCACCAATCAAATTTTTCAGGAAACTACATTCTCCAAAATGCTTCATAAGATCATCTTTAACGGAGATAAGAGAACTAATGCTTTGGGTTCTAGGGAGGTTCACCCAACAAAAATTTATGGATATATACTGCAACAACATGAATATTTATTATAGAGGAAATTAAATATTCACCATTATTGTCCAATAATTTATTCATGTGATGGAGAACATTAATAAATACCATGGAAAACTAATGCTTTATATGCATTTACTCATTAAAATTTCATATCACGAGACATTACATTAATGATAGTATTTATGGGAGAATCAATAAATGAGAACTATTTATCATTTTGGAAAAAAAATTAAATTTCATGGGAAAGAAAATAATAATTTTAATGCAATACGATATTATATATATATATATATATCATAAATAAATATAAGGCTTTATGGAATAGTCATATTCTCTTTATATTCTATTATATGTGGAGTATGTTTTATATATATCACTGAAGTAGTAAATGAATGTTTCCTTCCTCCAATGGGATTACAGATTTCTTTGGATCCCATATCATATAATGGTTAGCTTGAACCACAGAAGTAGTTCTATCACCCTCACCAAGTGAAAAATGTGTTTTAATAGGAATATATCTTCACCTATAATGGATGAAACCTGATTTATATCCATTGAAATTCTAATAATTGAGACCCTACAACATAATATTTACAATTATAGATTCAATACAAATAGTTGTGACTCTATTTTCACAATATATAATCAAATCATAAAAAGAAAATATTTAGTCACATACTTACCCAAGACCATTTAGTTTTATATTTTCAGATATTTTTTAAAAACACATTATGTAATTAAATATATCTTTTATGTGAGTTTCTTTCTAACAATAACCATCTTTTGTTATAATAATTCTTAAATATCTCCCATAAAATTATCATCACATGAAACCCTTTTAGAAATAAAATATATAAAATCATTCTTAATAAGAAAGGGAAATTAAAGCTTGATAAAGGTGAGGTCAAATTCCCACTAAGGATAAACATGGGAATAAACAAATGAATGTCATCATTGAGGATAAGATGATAAAGAGGGTATGAGAAAATGATCAAAGTGTAGGAGAATTAATAAAGATAATCTATTCCTATCAAAAAATTGATCATATAACATTATTAATATGATAAATATTTCTCACAATAAAAGATACATTTGAGACAAAAATCCTAAGCCAAAGGAAATCAAATTTGGTTCAATAGAATCAATATAACTCGTAATAATCAAATAGAAAATATTTTAGTATCTGAGGACATCATACATTCATCATATAATTACTTAAAAAGGGTAATTCCAATAATATCTTATGAGTAACATCTATATAGTTAACTATGTCATCAATTGGGAGTTATTAACACTTAGTAAACTCCATCTTCTCTTATGAGTAACTTTAATCTAGTCAATTTTGTCACATTATCCAATGCGTGCGAGAGATATATCAGGATCAGAAGTCATTATAGGCTATATAAGGCTCACCCCTCATCATTGAAAATATTCATGAACCATTTTTTAATGGATGTATTTATATCTTATATTTAATCCTAAAAATCATAGAAACAACCATCATTTCATTCATAACATGAGTATGACGTGCAAAAGATATCAGTTTTATATTAATCACTTTAAAAAAACATTAAAAACATCTAGGAAAATAAAATTGATGGTATCATTAATCTATATCCCCATTTAATTATAAAAAACATTTAAAACATGTTTAAATTGGTGAAAAGATTTTGGGTAAAAGTATTTAATTTTTTTTGAAACAATGAGTTTAAATAAAACCCCCTTTTGAAATTTAAAATAAAAAAATGTCTCACAAAGAAAACCATATATGGGTTTTAATAACCTATTTATTTTCATAAAAAGTGTAATATATTTTTTATTGTATGTATATAAACTAAAAAAAGTAAATAATGTGGGAAATATAGAATATATCTCAATGAGGACAAAATTAAGATAAAAAAACCTTTTCGACATTAGAAACATTCAAAATCAAAATTAATTAAAAGTTATAAAATGACATGGCTCTATAAATACCATTAGCCAAAGGAATTAATAGCTCAAAATATATTCACGGTGAAATAATTACAATATATAAAATAAATCATGGTGTACAACATGAAACATGTCTCAATAAATTAAAATTGAGACAAAGAAAACCCTTAAAACTTTTATAACTTTTGAGTATATGTGTCATGAAAGAAAGAAAAAAAAGTAACTTTAATTGTCTATCTAAAATAGTTATTCATGATTTAATATTTTAATATTCAATATATACATCTTGTTAATGTAAATAGGCACGTAATATTAAACATATTTAGAAAGGATTTTGAGATGACAATCACTTACACATATCATAACATTGAAGTGAGAATTAATCAATGATGTGATTGTGTTGAAAAAAATAAAATTCATATTATATAATTGTAAATAAAAAATAAAACAATAATATGTTATTGTACATACAATCTTAGCATAACATAGTCAATAAAGAAGTGGTATTACTTCATGAAAAAAATTTATTTTATAAACCATTTACCTCGAGACCTGACTTGCCTCATACATCCAAAAACTACATGAATAGTAAATTTATTATAAATATACACTTTATTAATAATATATTTCATGTTAATTATTTTATTTTTACCCCTTATTATCATGTTTTATTAATTTACTAAATTTGTATAGTTCACATCGGTCGTTTTGGGGTCGTTTGGCTCAAAATCTCAAAATCTGATCACTATATATAGAAGATTCAAAGATGTTAGTTCAATGGATTCATAAATTATATAATATTTATGATATAGGGTAAATATCATTCCAAAATCACGGTTGTTCAATAATTCATTGAATTTTTTCCATCCTGAAATTCATCCTTAATAATGTTATATTTTAGGATAAAAAATAACCATGTTTGTTTACATTTTCATTCAATGACATAATGGATAATTTACAATTAATAAATCATAATAATTAAAGTAATTGAAAATCAATATTATATTATATAATAAAATAAATTTTTAATAATACCCATGAGAGTCTTAAAATCATGAAAACTACATTATCCATATAGATTTCGTAAAACAATCATAGCGGATGACATTTTTAAAATGTTTTTAAAAGGATTTTAAAAATAAAAAATATGTAAATTTTATAAAATAAATTTTATTATATACGAAAACACTTATTTTTTATAATTTTTTAGTTATTACTTTCATTTTTCAAAAATTAATAGTAAATTTTGAAATGAAAAGAAAATATTTGAAAAACACACATTTTGATGTAATAACATATTATGGAGAAGAGTTTGTTGAGAGGTACCATGTGAAACCCCATCATAAATTGTTCAAATAGAACCTAGTTACATAGGAACAGAATCATCATGGAAATATATTTGAATTTTTTAGACGATTTTATGATAACTAATCATAATTAAGAATGGTGAAAGATGCTCGAAAACCCTTACCTTGATCATTGATATGCCAAATTTTGGTAGAATATAAGTCTATTAGGGGAGAGAAATTGTTTCACTCCATTGGAGTAGGGGTTTAGTGATGGAATTTTTATGCGTGATTTGGGTGTGGGTTTAAGAAAAAACCAAACTCAAATGTTTATTATAAAAGGTTATATTAATTCCAATTTATAGGGAAAAACATTGTTGTTTTCTTAAATATTTACTCATTTTGGGTAAGGAATGTAATTTTAAAACTTACAAGTGGAACATACACAAGCCATGAATGATAGGATATAATATTTCCCCTACAATTGAGTAAATATAGGAATTTAACTATTCTAAAATCATTTAAAAATAATTTTTAACCATTAAATAGAATTTATATTAATTTTCATGGCAATTTATATATTTAGAAATTATAAACATAAAGATTAAAATTTAATTTGAATATAAAAATAGGTCACCGTCACAAATACATTGTTTTTATCTTTGAAAATTTTGGATAACCATCATTATTCCAAAACAAATTACCTTTAATATTTATAAAATTATTTTTCTTGATGTTTCTACCGCTTGCACAAGTGTTGCGTCGATATTGCATAAGTACTCAAGTTAATTTTACCATTAATATCCATTATAAATTAATTAACAGTATGGGAAAAATGGATTTTTTCCATTGGACTATTACGACGGGAATAAATCCCGTCGCAAAAGGTCTATCCAAGAGTTTATTTGTGACGGGGGTTACATCCCGTCGAAAATTTCAAATTATTTGCGACGAATTTGGTCTCCCGTCGCAACAAGTTTGGCGCGGGTGGCGAGCCAAACCACGCGAAGGTAATTTGCTATGGCGGAATCCCACCATCGTAAATAGTTACGTATTTGCGACCGGGCCCCTCACAAATACCCGGTGTGGTTAATAGTTTTTTGCGACGGGATGTCGTCCCGTCACAAAAGGTGTGCCAGCAGGGACTATTTGTGATGGGACCCGTCACAAATACCTATGCCCGCATAAAATAATGTCGACAGTTAAAATGTATTTGCGACGATCCCCGTCGCAAATACTCGGCAGCGGTTAATAGATTTTTGGGATGGGATGTCGTCTCATCGCAAAAGGTGTGTCGACAAGCACTATATGTGATGGGACCCGTCGCAAATAAATTTTTAACCGACGACAGTATTTATTGCGGGCGTAGGTATTTGTGACGGGTCCCATCACAAAAGATACTATTTTTGACGAGATCCCCATCAGAAATATTCCAGTCGAAAATAATCTAACCTATATATAGCCCAATCTGATTTTCCTCTCATTCTTCTCAATTCTTAGATACTATTTCTCTTAAAACTATGATTTTAGAGGGAAAAATTTTCTAAGTTAATTTTTTTTCACGAAGATGTTGTGAAGCCATCTACATCAACAGAAAATCAGTCTTAAAGATATTTATGTTTTATTTAATTTATTATTTATTTCATTTTTTGTGTTAATTTTTATTATTGTTGATTACCTGTAATTAAAATAAATTCAAATTGTTCTGTCATTAGTATTTTTTTGTACTAATAAATTGAAAATTTTACAACTAATTTTTAATAATTAGTAGTAATTAATAATTATTATCAATAATTAGTAATTTATGTAATTAGTTGGTAGTAATTAATAATAATTGTTAATAAATAGTAATAAATACTATTAATTAGTAATAAATATTAATAATTATTCATAAATAGTAATAAATAGTAATAAATAGTAATATATAGTAATAAATTGTCATAAATAGTTATAAATTGTCATAAATAGCAATAAGTTGTAATAATTATTAATAAATTGAAATAATTTGTAATAACATGTAATAATTAGTAAAAATTGTAATAATTAGTAATAAATTGTAATAATTAGTAATAAATACTAATAATTACATTAAATATTATACGTAGCAATAATTGGCAATAATTAAGTATAATTTGTATTAATTTGGAATAATTAGGATTAATTAAAAATAATTAGGAATAATTAGAAATAATTAGTAATAATTAAGAATAAATAGCAATAATTAGCAAAAATTAGCAAAAATTAGCAATAATTAGGAATAATTAGCAATAAATAGAAATAAATTGCAATAAATAGAAATAATTAGCAATAATTAGAAATAATTAGTAAAAAATAGGAGTAAATTAGTAATAAATAAGAGTATATTGTAATAATTTAGAGAAAATTGTAATAATTAGGAGTAAATTGTAATAATTAGGAGTAAATTGTAATAATTAGTAGTAAATTGTAATAATTAGTAATAATTAATAAAAATTAGTAATAATTAGTAATAATTAATAAAAATTAGTAATAATTAGTAATAATTAGTAATAATTTTTACTAAATAGTAATAATTAGAAATAATTAGAAAAAAATTGTAATAAATCGTAATAAATTGTAATAATTAGTAACAAATTGTAATATTTAGTAATAATTTGAAATAATTAGTAATAAATTGTAATAATAAGTAATAAATACTAATAATTAGTAATAAATTCTATTAAGTACTAATAATTAGAAATAATTAGCAATAATTAGCAATAATTAGGAATAATTAGCTGTAACACCCCAGGATTTCAGAGTGTGTTATTTCTTAAAAATAATTCAATAACTTGCACTACACCCAACACCGAGTTCAATCACACCATTAAAAGAGGTCATGAATATTATTAACAACATTTTGAACTTTATATAATCCTTATAATTTTAGAATCCCTATTATGAGTTTCTTAGTCATATTGCAAGAACAGATTCATTTTCAGTATTTCACTTTTATCAACTTCTAATAGTGAAACCTTTTTAAATACAATATTTTAAACTTTTTGACTAAATGGGGACATCAAAAATTTAAAATGAAACATCCCAAGCTTCCACGGTACGCTTTCCTTTGAATAAAACAGTAGCGTGTGTTGTACGCAACTTCGAGTTCTAACACACCGTAACCAATCAAACTAGCTGTTATGAATAGTAATACCTACTTTTTGAAGTTATATATATTTTATATTTTAAAATGGACTTCATTTTTGGATTCGGAATATCAAATTTAGCCTAAGGTGAAATATTGGTACTTTTCGGATAACTTTCATATTTTGATGAATAGTGAAAATTACTAAATTTTAATTAAAAACAACTTTTTTAATCAAAATAATTAATAGTGATAAATTGTGAATTTGAGTGGTTTTAAAGTATATTTAGAATATATTTTTACCATTTAATATAATGTTGGTCATTGGACATAATTTTACAATTAAACCGAACATAAACAAGTGTCAATCTTTTGATAGTTATTATCTCTTAAAAACACGCTTTTTGTTTTGACAGCGGGAATTAATTTTAAATTAATTTCTGCCACTTATGTGTTTTGAATTTAGAAAAATGGATTCCATATTTGGAATCATGATGTTCAAATTGTGTAAATAGGTGACTTTTATTTTTAGACATTTTGAATAATTACTGCGGTAAATATTTTATTTACCATGGTTAAGGGTAAATCCGTTAAATAAGGGTTAATAAATAATATTATAATAATACTAAATTACCCTAAAACGTGTCTTAACCCTATTGGTTGATACATGGTCGACCATGGAAATCTTTGGGTCTATTTTGGGACCCCATTGATCCACTTGTAAGTGATAATGACACTTTATTTTAATTAAGTTAAAATGAATACAAAAATGGCATAAGCTTACATCTTTTAAAAGAACAATTTTTACATAGTGTTATACATGTTGGATTTTCGATTATAAATATCCATTAGAAAGCTAAAACGATTTCCTACATAATGATATTTTATTTATAATTTTTAGATATCAAATAATTTAAATTATTAATGACACAATAATGATGCAATGTTTACCTCATTAATAAATCATTTAAATAAATAAGATTATAATGATTAACATATTATCTAAAACCTGTCCAATTCTTATTGGTTGATGTTATTTAGAATATTAGTCATCTTATCTTCGACCTCAATGATTTTTGGACCATTATAAACCGAATATAATTATATTATAAAGTAATACTTTCACTCTTTCCTAAAGAGCCCCTCTTCTCCCTTATAAAAGGAGACCACTTCTACTCATTCCTCACACCTCTCAAGCCACTTGGCTCGTCCAAAATCTTCCCAACTAAGCTCCCCACATCCCTATCCTCCTCCTTGAAGCTTCCCTTTAGGTAGAAAGCATTTCAAGAAGTCCTTTGGTTCCAACCAAAGTGAGTTACCTAAATTAAAGGTAACGATTTCTCTTAAATTATTTTCATTTATTTTGCTTCTCCAACCCCCAAAATCTTTTTATTCCTTTCTTTTGTAACAACACCAGTATCCTCAATATACTAGGATGTTGTTATAAGAAGGATTAAAACTACACATACACACAACTCCATCTAATGGATGATGAACATAATGTTTCTGTGGATGGCAAACTAACGCCTCACGAAATGATGATTGTTCAAATACATCTTACCGCCTCTCATGGTGGCCATTATGATGGCACTGTAATTAAATATGATATTAATGATATATATTTTATATATAAGCTTCTGTAATTCCATTTTATTTCATACCATTATTCGTTTCATGTTGTATATACATACGATAATTTCATTTGAGGAAGTGCGGACTACCGCCCCCTTAAAATGATATGACTCGTTCATACCACAAATGGAACGTATAAAGGATGGTGTTAATGAACTTAAGTAACATATATAAAATATTATATTATACTGGAATAGTAATATACCTATGTATCATTTGGATTCAATTCTTTTAAAATAAAAATTAAATGGAAGTAGTGTTCGTGCGTACGTACGGACTACCGTCTCCACGAACGCGGTGAGATCCATCCTCCATCGTATCCATTCAAGTCTTATTCTCATTTTAGGGTTAAAAATAATGTTAATATCAATCTGATTATGAATAAGATTTAATCTATCCATTACAAACATGTCTTACGTAACCAAACATTTAAGAAGAACGAATCGATTATCACCTGAAACGACGATAATACTAAGATATTATTAATAAAGCAATGTTAAAAGATCATATATGATATCATATTAATGTATATGATTCTTGTATAATTTAATAACAATTATTTCACCATTATACAGGAGGTTAACCGACCCCAACAAAGGAAAAGTACAAGGTATGGATTTATTTCGCAATCTCTTCATTATCCGAGATTGTTTATACATAATTATCTACTGAGACCTTGTTATCATCCACGTCCATGTTCCATCAAAATGTATTTCAAAACATTTCTAATATTTAAAATAATATGGGTCAAAGTAATTTATACCCTTGTTTGACTTTTTATAAGAGGTTTATAAGGGAATCTTTCCGTCGTTTTCCAAACAAGGTGCTTTTAACATTTTCGACAGAATTAAGATAAGAATGTTTTTTTAACTTATACGGCGGGTGCTGTTATTTTCTGCCGTTATAAAATCGTCAAAGCTTCCCTTACAAGCTTATAAGAACATTTTCAAGAAAATGTTTTATTTTATATGGCTCTTAAATGGGTTCAAAAATAGAAAGAGATATTTCTCTAAAAAGTGTTTTGATTTCATCTATGTCAACATCCTTTGATGGATTTTACGCTTATTTGAAGATGATTTATTATGATACAAAACTTCCATATTGTAATAAAGTTTTGTGATATGTTTGACTGTGGATGTGCCATTTATATTGCATTCATGGTTTATGAGTAAAGTATTGACATTTCGTATGCTAGTACCAATAATAATGTTTATGTTATATTTCAACCTTTACTTCATATGAATGTGTTGGACAAGTATGTTCCAGGTTGGGGACTAGTTAAAGTAAGCCCTCCAGGTTGGGGACTGGTAAAAGTAAGCCCTCCAGGTTAGGGACTGGTAATGTAAGCCCTCCGGTTTGGTCTCCGGTTATTAGAAGGACTCCGGGTTGGTGTCCGGTTATTAGAGGCACTCCGGGTTGGTGTCCGGTTATTAGAGACACTCCGGGTTGGTGTCCGGTTATTAGAGGCACTCCGGGTTGGGTTCCGGTTACAGTTAGCCCCAAGGTCTTGGGATGAGGCCTTGACAAAGAAATTAGAGTTCAACATTATGCATTCCAACATTATGAAAGTGGTTATTGATTTTTGCATGTGATTATTCGATTAGTAGAATATCCATGTGAATAAGTAAATGGAATTATTTCATTTTATTTATGCCATACCATGTTGAAAGTTCATGTTTGAAAGGCTTTTGTTTTAGTTATACATTGCCTTAAAAGTTTATTCTTATTTATGAAAGTTTCCATTATTTTGTTATCCTTACTGGGCATTTGAGCTCACCGCTTTTATATGTTTTATTTTTCCCAGGAAGTGAAGAAGTAAATTATGAATGACCTGCAGGGATATTATGTGGGGATATGAGTGTGGATTATGGAGACTTTATGTTTTTGTAGTAGTTTTTCATTTTATGATGTAATGTAAAACCTATGAATATATCTAGTGTTTCCAAGGCTACTAAACCAATCGGTCTTTCGAGATTTGATATTTCTTGTGATCATGCCAATGTTATGTAATAATGCACCGACTCGGGTAGCTGGGGTCGGGGCGTTACAGTTGGTATCATAGGAAGTTTAGTACAAACCTTGGAAACTATATTTAGATAAACTCTGATTAGAGCACGTAGACCTAAGATAAACTTTGAGGATTAGTATAGAATAACTTCCTAGAATTTTGGTATCGTAGAGATTTTGTTAGTTTTCCAAGCAATACATCCCTGTCTGGATACGAGCAGGTAGAGGCGGCTCTGGCACAGATGTACCTAGGGGTAAAACCCGAAAACACCGCTTTGAGCTAGACTCGAACGGGAACTGGTGCACGACAACGGGCCTTGCTGCACTTTTGGTTACGACACTCCCGGGGGATATGCTTAGGATAACTCTCATTTTCTTTACAAATCATTTTGAAGGGATTATGAGTATATACTTCCTCAAAGAAAACATTCTTATGATTATGGATTATATCCATAAATAGTTCAATTTATGTTAAGTGTTTTATAAGTATGGGATTATGTGTTTTGATTCATAAACTGATCTAGTTTATGCCATGGTATAGAAATGGCGCCCAGTAGAAGGAATGAGAACTCCAGAAATACACATGATTCAAAGAGAAGGAAGGATCATATCTTTCATGGTCTTAAGCTAGAATTTATAAGAGAAATAGTCTCCCATGTATTATCATCATATGAAGAAATAATATCATGTATTGATAAGATAAGTAAAGAGTTTACTGAGTCCTATGGATTTGAAGGGAAGCAAGAGAAGAAAAGGATGGAAGAGAGAAATATGGATAAAGGGAAGAGGGAAAAGAAGAATTTTCCCATATGTGGTAACTGTGGAAAGAAACACCCTGGAACTTGCCTGAAAGGAATGAGAGTTTGTTATAAGTGTGGAGGAAAAGGGCACAAAGTACGTGACTGCAAGGGTAAGAAAATGGTTTAAAATGTACAATGCTTCATTTGCAAGGAGTTTGGACACTACGCGAACCTATGTCCCAGTCATCAGTCTATGACGCAAATGATGCTATTGGATAATAATCAAGTTATGATACTACCACAGATGAAGAGGAATGATTAGAGTTCTTATGTTGATTATGTCAATTGAGTGTTGTATCAACAATGTACTTGTTATAATAATTATGGAGTATATAAGGATTGTACTGCAGTACTATTTCATTAAGGACTTGAGATTGTGTGGAACAAAGAAAAGTGACTCAATAGCAGGATAAATTTTTGGAAAATATATGGTTGAGAGAATGATAAATCATAATATAGTTCTGATACTGAGGTAGTGATTTTGGAATAATATGTGATTGTTTTGGATAAATTATATTGGAAATTCTTGACTACCTTGGAACTGATTAATGATTTGTATATTCCATCATTGTTGGGGTTTAAAACATTTTTGGATTAATGAAGTATATCCTGCATTCTATATGGAATAAGGGATCATGAATGTAATCAATAAGGAATATGGTAATACATGATGACGGTATTTATATGCTATTACGGGGTAAAAAGGATCTATATTATGTTTAACTTCCTTATAAATGTTGGACTGTGAGTTTGGATATAATTATTTTGGATAGTTCTTATTTGGATTATTTTGGATTTCCATAAAAGGACAACCCGGAGGTCGGGCAGCAACCTGTTGCGTCCGGCAAGGCCGCGAGACTTGAACCCGCAACCGAAGGGCGAAAAGGGTGTATCACCTACCACTGGCCCAAGAGATGTCCTGGATTAAATAATGTAGTTTTTTTAAAAGATCTGGTAGATGAATTATAAATTCGTTTATTTTGGAACCCTGTACGAATAGTATAAATATAATTTTTTTTACGAGTGAAAGATGAGTTTATGGTAGAAATTTATTAATGGACAAAACTATAATTATAAAGTAAGTATATCTCCTTATGATCTTAGCCAATCTCATAAATAAATTCCTCAACATTAATCATAGAAACTTAGAACAAAAATGTTTTCGTAGATGGTACCTTAAATCATCACAAATTTATGGCTTTGGGATTGTTGGCCTTTTCATAGCCATGTTCTCTACCACTCTCCATCAGATAATTGATGGTTAGATTTCTCTTCCATATCCATATTTTCCTACATGGAACCCTAGTATGTGTTATTTTCGGTAATCTTCATACTTTCCACTCTTTATTTTAAATAGAGGCCTCATTAATTCATTTTTCGATGTGGGATTTCAACTAAGATATTTTGAAATGTCAAAAATGTGTTGTCCCAATACCCTATATTTTGTTGAACCGATAGTACTTAAAATCATCATAGATTGATGAGTTTAAGGACCTCAATTTTATACTTGTTTGTGATTGATGACCTCAATCACTACCTATAAATATTTACGTTTTTCCTCCAATTATTTGTCTCTAATTGCCACCAATGTTCTCCTAATCGAGATCATAATTTGGTGGTGACCCTTTCATTTATCTTTTCCTCATATTAAGACTAAATTTTAGTAACCCAATTTCCGATGTGGGTTTTCCCACAAATATATTTTCTACTTTCAACCTTTTATTTTCTAAGAACAATTTCAAATTGCGAGGACGCACTTTATTGAAGGAGGGGAGAATGTAACACCCCAGGATTTCAGAGTGTGTTATTTCTTAAAAATAATTCAATAACTTGCACTACACGCAACACCGAGTTCAATCACACCATTAAAAGAGGTCATGAATAGTATTAACTACATTTTGAACTTTATATAATCCTTATAATTTTAGAATCCCTATTATGAGTTTCTTAGTCATATTGCAAGAGCAGATTCATTTTCAGTATTTCACTTTTATCAACTTCTAATAGTGAAAACTTTTTAAATACAATATTTTAAACTTTTTGACTAAATGGGGACATCAAAAATTTAAAATGAAACATCCCAAGCTTCCACGGTACGCTTTCCTTTGAATAAAACAGTAGCGTGTGTTGTACGCAACTTCGAGTTCTAACACACCGTAACCAATCAAACTAGCTGTTATGAATAGTAATACCTACTTTTTGAAGTTATATATATTATATATTTTAAAATGGACTTCATTTTTGGATTCGGAATATCAAATTTAGCCTAAGGTGAAATTTTGGTACTTTTCGGATAACTTTCATATTTTGATGAATAGTGAAAATTACTAAATTTTAATTAAAAACAACATTTTTAATCAAAATAATTAATAGTGATAAATTGTGAATTTGAGTGGTTTTAAAGTATATTTAGAATATATTTTTACCATTTAATATAATTTTGGTCATTGGACATAATTTTACAATTAAACCGAACATAAACAAGTGTCAATCTTTTGATAGTTATTATCTCTTAAAAACACGCTTTTTGTTTTGACAGCGGGAATTAATTTTAAATTAATTTCTGCCACTTCTGTGTTTCGAATTTAGAAAAATGGATTCCATATTTGGAATCAGGATGTTCAAATTGTGTAAATAGGTGACTTTTATTTTTAGACATTTTGAATAATTACTGCGGTAAATATTTTATTTACCATGGTTAAGGGTAAATCCGGTAAATAAGGGTTAAAAAATAATATTATAATAATACTAAATTACCCTAAAACGTGTCTTAACCCTATTGGTTGATACATGGTCGACCATGGGAATCTTTGGGTCTATTTTGGGACCCCATTTATCCACTTGTAAGTGATAATGACACTTTATTTTAATTAAGTTAAAATGAATACAAAAATGGCATAAGCTTACATCTTTTAAAAGAACAATTTTTACATAGGGTTATACATGTTGGATTTTCGATTATAAATATTCATTAAAAAGCTAAAAATATTTCCTACATAATGATATTTTATTTATAATTTTTAGACATCAAATAATTTAAATTATTAATGACACAATAATGATGCAATGTTTACCTCATTAATAAATCATTTAAATAAATAAGATTATAATGATTAAAATATTATCTAAAACCTGTCCAATTCTTATTGGTTGATGTTATTTAGAATATTAGTCATCTTATCGTCGACCTCAATGATTTTTGGACCATTATAAACCGAATATAATTATATTATAATGTAATACTTTCACTCTTTCCTAAAGAGCCCCTCTTCTCCCTTATAAAAGGAGACCACTTCTACTCATTCCTCACACCTCTCAAGCCACTTGGCTCGTCCAAACTCTGCCCAACTAAGCTCCCCACATCCCTCTCCTCCTCCTTGAAGCTTCCCCTTAGGCAGAAAGCATTTCAAGAAGTCCTTTGGTTCCAACCAAAGTGAGTTACCTAAATTAAGGGTAACGATTTCTCTTAAATTATTTTCATTTATTTTGCTTCTCCAACCCCCAAAATCGTTTAATTCCTTTCTTTTGTAACAACACCAGTATCCTCAATATACTAGGATGTTGTTATAATAAGGATTCAAACTACACATACACACAACTACATCTAATGGATGATGAACATAATGTTTCTGTGGATGGCAAACTAACGCCTCACGAAACGATGATTGTTCAAATACATCTTACCGCCTCTCATGGTGGCCATTATGATGGCACTGTAATTAAATATGATATTAATGATATATATTTTATATATAAGCTTCTGTAATTCCATTTTATTTCATACCATTATTCATTTCATGTTGTATATACATACGATAATTTCATTTGAGGAAGTGCGGACTACCGCCCCCTTAAAATGATATGACTCGTTCATACCACACATGGAACGTATAAAGGATGGTGTTAATGAACTTAAGTAACATATATAAAATATTATATTATACTGGAATAGTAATATACCTATGTATCATTTGGATTCAATTATTTTAAAATAAAAATTAAATGGAAGTAGCGTTCGTGCGTACGTACGGACTACCGTCTCCACGAACGCGGTGAGATCCGTCCTCCATCGTATCCATTCAAGTCTTATTCTCATTTTAGGGTTAAAAATAATGTTAATATCATTCTGATTATGAATAAGATTTAATCTATCCATTACAAACATGTCTTACGTAACCAAACATTTAAGAAGAACGAATCGATTATCACCTGAAACGTCGATAATACTAAGATATTATTAATAAAGCAATATTAAAAGATCATATATGATATCATATTAATGTATATGATTCTTGTATAATTTAATAACAATTATTTCACCATTATACAGGAGGTTAACCGACCCCAACAAAGGAAAAGTACAAGGTAAGGATTTATTTCGCAATCTCTTCATTATCCGAGATTGTTTATACATAATTATCTACTGGGACCTTGTTATCATCCACGTCCATGTTCCTTCCAAATGTATTTCAAAACATTTCTAATATTTAAAATAATATGGGTCAAAGTAATTTATACCCTTGTTTGACTTTTTATAAGAGGTTTATAAGGGAATCTTTCCATCGTTTTCCAAACAAGGTGCTTTTAACCTTTTCGACAGAATTAAGATACGAATGTTTTTTTAACTTATACGGCGGGTGCGGTTATTTTCCGCCGTTATAAAATCGTCAAAGCTTCCCTTACAAGCTTATAATAACATTTTCAAGAAAATGTTTTATTTTATATGTCTCTTAAATGGTTTCAAAAATAGAAAGAGATATTTCTCTAAAAAGTGTTTTGATTTCATCTATGTCAACATCCTTTGATGGATTTTACGCTTATTTGAAGTTGATTTATTATGATACAAAACTTCCATATTGTAATAAAGTTTTGTGATATGTTTGACTGTGGATGTGCCATTTATATAGCATTCATGGTTTATGAGTAAAGTATTGACATTTCGTATGCTAGTTCCATTAATAATGTTTATGTTATATTTCAACCTTTACTTCATATGAATGTGTTGGACAAGTATGTTCCAGGTTGGGGACTGGTTAAAGTAAGCCCTCCAGGTTGGGGACTGGTAAAAGTAAGCCCTCCAGGTTAGGGACTGGTAAAAGTAAGCCCTCCGGTTTGGTCTCCGGTTATTAGAAGGACTCCGGGTTGGTGTCCGGTTATTAGAGGCACTCCGGGTTGGTGTTCGGTTATTAGAGGCACTCCGGGTTGGTGTCCGGTTATTAGAGGCACTCCGGGTTGGGTTCCGGTTACAGTTAGCCCCAAGGTCTTGGGATGAGGCCTTGACAAAGAAATTAAAGTTCAACATTATGCATTCCAACATTATGAAAGTGGTTATTGATTTTTTCATGTGATTATTCGATTAGTAGAATATCCATGTGAATAAGTAAATGGAATTATTTCATTTTATTTATGCCATACCATGTTGAAAGTTCATGTTTGAAAGGCTTTTGTTTTAGTTATACATTGACTTAAAAGTTTATTCTTATTTATGAAAGTTTCCGCTATTTTGTTATCCTTACTGGGCATTTGAGCTCACCCCTTTTATATGTTTTATTTTTCCCAGGAAGTGAAGAAGTAAATTATGAATGACCTGCAGGGATATTATGTGGGGATATGAGTGTGGATTTTGGAGACTTTATGTTGTTGTAGTAGTTTTTCATTTTATGATGTAATGTAAAACCTATGAATATATCTAGTGTTTCCAAGGCTACTAAACCAATCAGTCTTTCGAGATTTGATCTTTCTTGTGATCATGCCAATGTTATGTAATAATGCACCGACTCTGGGTAGCTGGGGTCGGGGCGTTACATTAGCAGTAATTACAAATAAATAGCAATAAATAGCTATAATTAACAAGAATTATCAATAATTAAGAATAATTAGCAATAATTAGGAATAAATTGAAATAATTAGCAAAATTTTGCAATATATATTAATAATTAGAAATAAATAGCAATAAATAGCCATAATTAGCAATAATAAAGACTAATTAGGAATAATTAGTAGTAATTACTAATAATTACTAATAATTACTAATAAATACTAATAATTAGCAATAATTAGCAATAATTTGAAATAATTTGAAATAATTAGCAATAATTAGAAATAATTTGAAATAATTAGCAATAATTAGAAATAAATAACAATAACTAGGAATAATTACCAATAATTAGAAATAATAAGCAATTATTATCAATAATTATCAATAATTATCAATAATTAGCAATAATTAGAAATAAATAGAAATAATTATGAATAATAAGCAATAAATAGAAATAATTAGCAATGGATAGAAATAATTAGTAATAAATAGCAATAATTAGAAATAATTAGCAATAATTAGGAATAATTAAGAATAATAAGGAATAATTAATAATAAATACTAATGATTACTAATAATTACAAATAATTAATAATAATTAGCAATAATTAAGAATAATTAGGAATAATTAGAAATAATTTTCAATAATTAACAATAATTAAAAATAAATAGAAATAATTAGCAATAATTATGAATAATTGGCAATAATTAAGAATAATTACTAATAATTACTAATAATTACTAATAAATTGTAATAATTAGTAACAATTAGCAATAATTAGTCAAAATTTGCTATAATTAGCAATAATTATCAATATTTAGCAATAATTAAGAAATAATTAGTAATAATTAGTAATAATTAGTAGTAATTAGTAATAATGAGGACTAAATAGTAATAATTTGGAATAAACAGGAATAATTAGTAATAAATAGGAATAAATAGGAATAAATACGAATAAATTGGAATACATTGGAATAATTAGTATTATTTAGAAATTGTTTGTAATAACTAATAATAGTTAGTAATAAATATGAATAAATTATAAGAAATCAGAATACATAGAAATAAAAGAGAATAATTAGTAGTAAATAGTAATAATTATTAATAAATAGTAATAATTAGTAATAAACAGTAATAATTAGTTAGGAATAATTAGAAATAGTTATTAATAAGTTTAATAAATTTTAATAAATTTTATGAACTTGGAACACTTTCCAGATGATTGACGACACTCCATTTGCTCGATAACTTTTCTCCTTTAAACTCTCACCGACACAAAATAATATGAAAATTGTGCTGCTACATAAGAATATTCAATCTCGTGCAGACGATATTGGTTATGCTTTCATAGGTTCATATTTTTATAATGTTTTCAGGCGGTGAAAAATGGAAGAAGATGATTCATCGACGATACGGGGGCTCTTTTGTCAGATGGCTCCTTTACTTGCATCTTTCTGAAACTGAAATCACAATGATGAATCTGGTAAGAGATACAAATATTCATTTCCGTGCATACGAGAATGAATATGTGTACCTCCAACTGGATTCTTCATTATGATTTCGGTGTGAGGAAGATGTAAGCCGTTAGACAAAAGAGTAGTCGTCGATCCACTGGAAATTGTGTCGCACGTAATTAATGGTAATTACTATGAAGTATTAGTAATTATTTATCTTCTTTTTTCAGATAGTGTTTTTATAATTTCAAATTAATAAAAAAGTGTGTTGAATTTATATTTTGTAGAAAAATATGGTACAAGGAAGTCGACATCAGTCATTATTAGATGACCGCGCTTGGATAAATCAGTGCAGAAATCTAAATGGTTCTCGTTTAAATCCTGTATATATTGAGGGTGTTGAAGAATTATTATAATTTGAATCATCAAAACCAGAATATGTTTCAGAAGGCACAGTTAAGGTTCCATATAAAAAATGTGCTCTAAGAAAGATTGACACATTTGACAGGGTTGGAGGACATCTCAAGCGGTTTGGTTTTCATCCAGATTTTGTTTTTTGGTATCAACACGGTGAACACAGTTCTAGAGAAGATACTAATAACATGATTCCAAATCCATCACGATTCCAAATTTTAGTGCATGATGTTGCAGGTCTATTTGTTCAACAAAAATAATTCATTATGATATCGATTTAAGTCTTGATTTGGAACCATCCGAATTTTATTGTTTTTTGAGGTTTACTGAGGATGCATTGTTTCCTAGTTTCAAGATAATAAAATTAGAAGCGGTTGAAAAATTTATGAATATTAAATAAGATAAGGCAACGTCAAATAGCTGTTTTGATCAGATATTATCTTTGGTTAAAAAACAGTTACCTGAAGGAAATGTGTTTCCTACAAATTACTATGAGATCAAGAGGTTGGTTCGTAATCTAGGCCATAGTTATCAGAAGATTCATGCATGTGAAAATTATTGCATCTATATTATGGTGAAAATGAGTCGTTGGATAGTAGTCCCACATGTTGACAATCAAGGTATAAAGAAGCTCAACTAGGGAATTCTGGATTGATTCCTATAAAACAGTTGAGATATTTCCCCCTTACACGGAGACTAAAACATTTATTTATGTCTCATAACACAGCATCAATGATATCATGGCCCAAAACCATTATTTTAACCAGTAAATGCTTGAATCATCTATCTGATGTTGATTAATGTAAAAATTTTGATCGCCTGCATTCATCTTTTTCTTTATAAGCCTGAAACGTGAGATTTGGTATTTCTACTGATGGTTTCTATCTGTTTGGTTCTTATGGTAGTCAGTATTCATGTTGGCATGTCTTTATAACTCCGTACAATCTATCTACATAGAGGTTGATGAAGGAGCACTATATCTTTTTGTCCTTAATAATCCCAGGATATCTGAAAAAGAATACAGATATTTATTTTAACCCATTGATTGATGAGTTAAATGCATTGTGGAGTAATGGTGTTAGTACATATGATGTTTCTGTGAAACAAAATTTCACATTAAAATATTAATTGATGTGGTTGATAAGTGAATTTATGACATTTGGCATGTTATCTTGCTGTAGTACACATGGTCTAAAATCATGTCCTTACTGTATGAAATAAAACAATGCTTCAATTCTCACCATTAGAAAAAAATCTTCCTATTTGGATTGTCATCGCTGATTTCTTACAACCGATCATCCTTTTCGAAAGATAAAATTTGTTTTCTAAAAAGGAAAAATTGAAATGGATGATCCTCCAAAAATGGCCTCAGGAATAGAGGTCAAATCCGTTGTATTTTCATTACCTCCCATCACATTTGGGCCAATAGTAAACCAACAAAAAATTCATTGCTTTGGGAAAGAACACAATTGGATAAAACGAAGCATTTTTTGGGATCTCCCATATTTGTTTGATTTGTTGGTCCAGCACATTTTGGATGTATTGCATATTGAGAAGAACTATTTTGATAATTTATTTCATACAGTTTTGGATACACCAACTAAGACCAATGATACTGTAAAAACACGATTAGATCATGTCCAAATTTGCAGGTGACCAGAACTTGAACTATTTGAAACTTTCAGATCATAGAGTTTATTGAAGCCAAAAGCATCTTATACACTTTCTAAAGAGATCCTCTTATTATTTTCTTAGTGGATTTCAGATTTGAGACATTAATATGGCTATGCTTCCAATTTGGGAAGATGTGTTAAAAATGGTAATATTACATGATTAAAAAGTAATGATTGTCATGTTATAATTGAAAGTCTTATGAAGATTGGATTTAGAGGTTTGTTGAATTCTATTATTTCGGATTCGATGATGGAAATATCAAATTTTTTTGGACACATTTGTGCAGTGCCAATAGATTTCGATGCACTAAGAAAACATGAAGAAAATGTTGTTGTAATTATATGTAAAATGGTAAAAATCTTTCTGCCTGGATTCTTTGACCCAATGGAACATCTGATAATACATTTTTCACTTGAAGATAAATGTTGAGGTCCAGTACAGTATTGATGGATGTACCCATTTGAGAGATGCATACAGAAATCAGAGAATAAAGTACGTAACAAAGAATCAGTTGAAGGCTCAATTGATGAAGCTAATTTGCAAGCGGAAATTGATTTTTTATGCTCACAATATTTTGGATCTGAATATACCTCAAAACAAAACTACATGGGTCTGAACAAGAGAAATGATAAAGATGAAATGGAAAATCATTTATCAGTTTTAAATCATCCCAATCTTGGCTTCGGTGGTGTTCAAGAACGATGGATTTCAGACGATGAACATCACAGAACTCATACATATTTTCTGATCAAATGTGAAGAAATGACATCATTTGTACAATGAGTGCTTCTATCACTTATTCTATAACTTCTGTTATAGTATGTAAAAATATTTTATTTGTAGGTTATATGATAATAATCTCAAGAAACAACTTCCAAAAATTACAGCAGCTTCATATGAAGAACGGAGGTAAATTTTTTTCTCAATGGTTTCAAAAACTTCTAACATAAATTATTGATGGTTTAATATTAATTAATTTTACAATATATTATATTGATAATTGTTTTAAAAAATTCCAGGTGTCTCAAATTGCAGATAAAATAGATAATCGATGGTGTATATTGATTAACCCACCATCGAAAATGGTTAAATCTTATAATGAATATGTGGTGAATGGTTTTCGATTTCAGACATGTGCATATGGGGAATTAAAAAAAATGAACAGTGGAGTTTGTTTGAGAGGATCGCATCATAGGGAAACTGAATTTCACTTTTACGGATTTTTGGATGAAATTATTGAGCTATGTTATCATGGAGAATATTACATAACGATGTTTAAATATTGGTGGTTGGATACATAGAGAGGCTTGTCTGTTCATCCGACTCATGGAATCGTTGATATTAAATATAGAAGTCTTCTTGTAGTAAATGAACCATTTTTACGGCCTCAACAGGCACATCAAATTTATTACACGAAGTAATGTGCTACTTCAAGAGACATGAGTGATTGGTGGAGCATAATAAAAATGAAATATCGGGAAAATCAATTTACCCAAACTGAATGTGGTTCTTCAGAAGTGGAATGCATTAAAATTTTTCAAGAGACTACTCAAAATCCATCTTTTTCACAAAGAAACATGAATATCGATGATGACATCCCACAATTAAAGTTCCATGGTGACGAAGATGTTAATGATGTTACAAATAAAATTGAAATTACATGGTATAGTATAATTGAGTCTCATCTGGATATTGATGATGCTGAGGAGGAATATGAATACATTGACATCATGAGATGTGAAGATGATGATAAAGGTGAACATTGGCACAATTAAATGCTGGTTATGATCATAACTAATATATATATACATATATTTATAATGGTTATTTTCAACTATCTGCTAACAACATTCATTTTGTGTTTCATATGGACTCTGATCTATTGCATGAGTTAGAGGAGGCCGAGAAACCATTGGATGAGGGGGATGTGGGATCATCTGAGGCTCATCCTACTGCTGGTTTAGGACGTACACGGAGGGGGCGTAGTCTTGCATGACTGATGATTCTGGACCCTATCCTCGAGCGACATCCACGTCTTGGCTTCGATCCACGCACACAGATGTATGGTAACTGGTAACCTGTATATTTTAGTAAGATTTCATTAATTTATTTATATATATACTAATTGTTTGACTATATATTTTCTCCCCAGTTTTTCACAAGTAGCTGTTGGACAGGGGAGTACTATATTGCGCAATTATTTTTCTCATCCATGTACCACATGGGAACAGATTCCCATTAATGTACAGCTCAGCATGTACAATCATTGGCTGGTACGTAAATAAATAATATTTATTTAGAAATTGATTTTGAAATTGATTTTACTAATAACATGATATTATAATGTATTTGTAGGTTTTATGGTATCCTATCGATTATAACATGTGTGATGATATCCATGAACCATGGGAGGTGGCAATGCGTGAGTGTTTGTGTCAGTTTTTGTACAATTTGAGAAAGATAACCATTATGAAAGCAGGAGCAACAATATTTGATGAGTCGGGTAGAGCCCACTGACCAGAGTATATTTCATCTCAGGTTTGGGATGGATTATGTGCACATTGGTTGTGTGGTGGATTTTAGAGGAGGTATTCATTGGGTCGGTTGAACCGGAGGAGACATGAGCTGATGCATCGAGCTGGTAGTCATAAAATTAGTACGGATAGAAAGCTTCTGGTAAGTATTTTATTAAATATTTTATATAACATAAAATGTAAACAATTTATTTTATATTCATATAGGTAGTCGAGCATCCCGATATTATAGAGTACGATGTTTATCGAAGGATATATAATGATCAAGCCACCTGAGAGATTAGAGTTGATTTTCAGCATCAGATTATCGTTAATCTTATTTTTTTCTTCAATTTGACAATTAACTGCATATAATAATTTCACAATTTAATTTTCAAATTAGAATTGAAGGAGTTGTATGAGGCTATGACATCTCAGACATAGGATGAGGGTCAAGACGAGGAGACTAATCAGACCAGTGCCCACCATTTCGACGAGGCGGCATGGAGGCATGTGACTTGGTATGGCTTTGAGAAGGGACCTATAGTTGGTATCGGTTGTCATGTGACTCCTGGTACATATTATTGTACTGCTACGATGTCGGCGTCCAACTCAAGAGGAGCTCGTGGAGAGGCATCAACTTCATCATCATAGTATGAGGAGTAGTTCCAAGCTCAGAATGATCATATAGAGAGTTTGTAGAAGCAGCAAGAAGAGATGCATCAGCAGTAGCAACAACAACATCAACAGGAGGAGTAGGAGATGCGTCGATGGCATCAGCAACATCACGAGCGGATGGAATACATGCACCGTCTGACTTGTAGTTTAGGGATAGAGTTTCCTCCACCAGCTCCTTTACCTCCTCCACCTCTTCCAAAAGGCGACCCCAATTATTTTTTTATGTAAAAACATTTGAATTTAACATTTTATATAATATTAACTACTTAAATTTTCAATCTTTTTTATAAGTGCGGATATTACATTATTTAATTTTTAATATTTTATGATTCTTTTTGTGAATATTGACAATTCTAATTTTTTTTATTTTAATAATTGTAATATTATTGTTTCATTAATCATAATTTTATTAAATATATAATTTCTATATTATAATTTTTAATGTATGTTTTTTATAATAATAATAATAATAAATATAATATTTTATGATTTTTTTATATTTTTTTGTGAATATTGACAATTTTTTATTCCTTTACTAATATTAAAACTAATTTATCAATAACCATAATAATATTTTATGATTTTTTTATTTTTTTTTAATATTTAAAATTTAATTTTTTTTTATTTTTTTAATATTTAAAAAATATTATAACTAATTTTTCAATACTAATAATTTTTTTAAATTTAAATTTTTAAAAAATTTATATATTATTAGAGAGGGGATCAGTTGGGACGGGTTCCCATCGCAAATAGCCAACATATTTTTTTAAAAAAGGTATTTTTGATGGGATTGCAGGCTCATCACAAATAGTATTTGCGACCGGCCCGTCGTAAATAGTCTAAATAATTATTTTTAAAATTGTATTTGCGATGAGATTATGGGCCCGTCACAAAAAAGTATTTGCAACGGGCCCATCACAAAAAGTTTTAATATATAAAGTATAAAATTGGAGACTTCTTTTCGATGGTGAAGTTCACATCGTAAAATATATTATTTGTGATGGGTCTGGCACAAATAATTTTTTTTGTGACGCAATTTTCTACAACGGGCTATTTCCAACGAGACCTCGTCGCTAAAGCTTATTTGTGACGGGATCCTGTCCCAAATACCTAGAAATCTAGTAGTGTAATATCATAAAAATAATTTTTTTCATAAAAATAACTACATATAACCATTCATTAATTCTTTTTATCCCAATGAAAACAAATTAGAGACATTAAAATGAATAGATTTACATTTTGTTATTAATCATTACATAATATAATATAAAGGTCGTAATAAATGTAAAATGGGCCGAAATTAATGTAATTTATAATATATAATGAGGTTGGTAGAAATGGGATCACCCAATGAAATAAATAACACTTTGAAGAGATTTGGAGACCTTATCTCATAGTTTGAACTATATTTATCACATTTTACCCTTTACCAAGGTGATACCTTTTTACCTAGGTTAGTAATTTTTATTACATAATAAAAAGAAAATTATTAAAAGATTTAGTTATAATGGTTAAAAATATTGCAACCTTTTTGTTAGATTCAATTTATATAGTTAGTAAAAATTATTATCGAAAAATGTATGAAAAAGATAAGAAAATGATTTTCTGAAAAAAAAGTCCATTTCAAGAATAAAGATGGTTTTACACTAAAATTATAAATATTATTAATTATAAATACATTAATTTAATTATAATTAAAACATAAATTCAAATGATATTATTATCATGCCAATAGTGACTGGAATCTTCCAAAAGGTCTATTAAATGCAATGATCCTAAAATAGAATTTAATTAAAATAAAATATTACATAAGTTCAAAATAGGGATGAATGGGTCTCCAAACAATAAATAATGTTCTTAAATACATTAATTTAAACATTAAACACATTTTTTATTCAAGAAAATAGTTTTATGAATTTATAATTTAATAATTCATCTTCATGTTTTTATTAATGGTATGGTATTTATAAAAAAAGTTATTTTTTCACAATTCACCTAAAAATCGTGGATTTTAGAAAAATATCAAAAGTTAAACCGATGATAATTTTTAAATTTTGAAATAAAAAATTATGTTCATTTTATAAAATTAAAATTATAAAATTTTGAGATTTTACTTTTTATATAAAACCATATAATTTTTATAAAATAAATTATTTAGAATAAAAATATTTTATTTTTGTGTAAAAATTTCTTAAAATTACAATATTGAATATAAATAAAAATATATATTAATGAATATTAACAAAATATTTAATTTTATTATTATTAACATTACATATGTTTTCCAATTCTCCCCCCATTTATGAAATTTTATTCAAGAAAATTTTTATTGAGCTAAGTAAATAATAGTTTCTAAAGAAATTTTTTTATTAAAATGATTTTAAAATACATTTTAATTAATAAATTGGTCTTTGAGCATAATAAATCATAGAATATATTCTAAAAATGAAATCTTTAAAAATACATAATGGTTATCAAGGTATATGTGCTATGGAATATAAAATATATGATCATGAAAGGAAGAACCATTTTAATATAGAATTTGTTTTAGAAAAACTGAATCATTAAAAGGGATAAAAAAATCCTTTTAAAAAATGTAAAATGGAAATATTATGTCCACATGGAATAAAAGATAATGGTATTCCCAAATAAAGATTACATTGGTAGGAAGTGAAATTAGGGACACAGAAGATAAATTTCTATTAAAGAGGATGATATTTTTTTAAAAAAATCTTTTAATATTAACTAAAATACGTTCATAAAAAAGGAAATTTTTAAATAAAATTTGATTTTTCCTATAGTTAGAAATACTCATAGATTCTTCCAAAATGTCTATAAAATTGACCATTTTCATTTCAAGATCCATTTTCCTGAGTTCATGGATTATTTTAATAAGAAGATAAAAAATAAAAAAATATCATGAACGACTAGTGCTATATCCCCTATTATTAAAAAGTGAAATCCCAAAGAAGAATAAAGAGAATATGAATTATTTCATATAATAATATCTTCCCTCGTTCCAATTAAATATAAATATAATAAAAAAATACAATTATATATTTCGTTTACATAT
Source organism: Viscum album (assembly GCA_963277665.1). Classification (NCBI taxonomy): domain Eukaryota; kingdom Viridiplantae; phylum Streptophyta; class Magnoliopsida; order Santalales; family Viscaceae; genus Viscum; species Viscum album. The sequence goes on along the minus strand of OY728164.1, from coordinate 629,759,300 downwards.
TTTTAAAATTCAAACCAATCCAATTCATACTATAATGGTTTATGGTACATGGTAACCGTGGTCTGATTCATGTATGTGTAGATATAACCAGGTATTATTTTCCAAGGAGTAATAGTTTTAAAACATAAATTATCAATAAGAAAAAAATTCCATTACATAATTCCTAGATATGATGAGAATGGGGAGTCATCCTCTATATAATCTCAGTTTTTATGAATTCTTTGAGTTTACATTAATTTAATGATTTCTTCTAGAATCTTTTAGAGTTTTTCACAATTACATGGATTCCCCCCCCCCTCTATTTCATGAGTAGAAGCCAAAAATCCGTGATCTTTTTCCAAAGACCCACCATATTTATACCTTACCTTAAAAAATTCTTAGATATACTCTCAATGCTCTTACACTAAATCCAGAGCCATCACCAACAATGATCCATCTAAACTAAGCCCACATTCCGCTATTAGATGATCCAATCACTCTCTTTCATTTATCTATGTAACTTGAAAATCCATATTTCTAGTACTTCTATTCGAATGATACAAATCATTTCCCTAATCTAAAACTATAGTGGCATGATTGTTTGCATTATCTAGTAAATCATTATAACAACCCAAAATCCTATAAACGAGATTTCTCTTATTATGTTTATTTCATATATTATATATCGCATAAAATTACTTCAAGAAAAAAATACAATCTTTTTAAATGTATAATGAATGAAATAAGAGGTATTTATAGAAATTAATGAACATATCCCGATGAAATAGTAGTATGAAATTGGGAATAGAAATGTGACCCTTATGAATAATAAATCTTCCAAATGAATAGTAACCTCAACCATGAATGTATAAATTAAATTTAGGAATCTTATAAATGAAGATATGATATAATTATATCATAGTATAAGTAAGTTAATATTTTAAAAATTAATAACTATGTGATGGTAGTTTTGAAAGTTATAAATAATTAATTAAAATGATATAAAAAAATTATTTTTATAAAATGTATTCATAAATTAATATTTTTTTTATTAATATTTTTTGCTAATTTTATGAGACATTAGTAAATATTTTAATGTGTTATAAAATCTGTTATAATTTAAATTTTTGTATTTTTTAAGTAAATAATTATTTTAATTAAAAAATATAATTATCATATATATAAAATTATTTTCATAAAATAGAATTAATTTCTTAAATCTACACATCAAAATATGGTTAGGGTGAATTATTGGGATTTTTCTAATATAATTGATTTTTTTGTGAATAGTAAAATACGATACTTTACGATAAATGTTAAATAAATTAATTATTGATGTATAATGGATGTATAGATAATTTTATCTAATAATATCAAGATATAATTGATTATTTTAAAATATTTGTTTATAATTCTCAAAATATTCATAGTCTTGAACCAAAAATAATAAACAAATGAATCAAATATTCAAAAAGCACCCCTCTTCTCCTCTATAAATACCACCCCTCACGACACGTTATCCTCACACAATCCAAGAATTGATTACAGTAAAATTTATGACTAATCCTCTTCCCAAGACTGTCCCCCACGTTCAGTATCATTTTTCCTCAAAAGTAGACAAAAACCAATTCACATAAAGAGGATCTTAAGGGAGAGAAATCAAGAGGTAAATTCATGTTTCATTTATTTTTTTTCAATTTATTTTAATTTATTATCCTTCTCTATCCTCCCCTCATCCAAATAATATGATAACTCCAGTACCTAAAATATAAAATATGTTTAATAGTCCAATGTAAAAATCCATCACCAATCCCCTTCTCATCTCACTTTTATTCTAAAAATGGGAACGTATTCTTAGAGGGGTTGTTTCAACACATTCAAGGATGAAAAGGGTTCATTTTCATTAACAATATTCAATAATATTCATAAAACCATTTTAATTGTTGAATTTTTTTTAAAATTAATATTAAAATCATTTTTATGTACATGAAGTAACATTTTTACCTAATACTAAATGATGAAACACAACGAGTTTGTTTTGATCTAAAACTGCTAAAATTAATCTTAATTTATTACCATTAACAAGTTATCTAATGATTCGTCCTTATATTAATGAATATATATATATATATAACTAATTACACTTATGGATGTTTATAAATGACATATAATTTCAATTATGGATAATTATATTCGTTTTACATAAATTTCATTACTTATAAACAAGCAAATCTATCATGAAAACCAAGAACATGAATTCTCTTGCACAATAAAATTCAAATATATAACTCATTAGAAAATAAATAAGTGAACATACTAAAACTATAATGAATCAAATAGAAATAGGAATGTTTCCAAACCAATAAGTTAATGTATTTAATTTTATTATCTAGGATATTGAGGTCATGTGCAGAACACAATCAAACAGAAGGAATGATTTTTCGTCCCAAACCTCAATTTCCATTCGGGATTTCCTTTATCCCTCTATACACTAATTTAATTCTTCGTTTTTTTATATACATGTTCTCAATTCTATTTAAAATTTTCAAAAAATATATACAAAAAATATATACTTTTATTTATGGGATAATACAGGTTTTAAAAGGTACCCTTCTCAATTATCCCCGGCATGAAAACTCGATAAATGTTAACTTCTTGATTTCATACTCCTTTTGAAGTACCATAAATAATCTGATTTAAGACTATTTTGCTTTTCTTAATTCATTTATTTTGTCGTGAAAATACATATTTTTCCCATTTTGGTTTTATGTAATCAATTTCAACAAATACAAATGATTTTTCCCAAAGAACCCTTCTTTATAAAGTAAAGGGGTATTTATCTTAAGAATTTATTAATTATTATTTTATATTATTATTTTTTATTTCCAAAAAATATGTGTAATTTTATGATTTTTTAAGATTGATATTTTTTATCATCCACAATATTTTATTAAATGGGTTTTGATTCGTTTGATTGTGGATGTTCTATCTTGATAACATTCACTATACTACTAAGAATGGTTAGTGATTATATTTATACATTGGGGATTTTTAATTACATTTCATATCTATATGTTATTTATGTTTATCCCCATTTATATTTAGAATTAATTGGACATATTAAGTGATGGTTTGGGCCCTCTATATCCCCACTATGCATCTGTAGGTCAAATGAGACAATCTAGAATAGGTTTTTTTCCCATTATGTATGGTGTCTTGGCTGAGGCCAGGACAATATGTTTATAATGACTAAATTAGACATTCCCTCATTATGAAACTAGTAATTGGTATTATATGTGATTATTCAACTAGTATAATATCCATGGTTAGGTTTTATTATAGAATTATTTATGTATATTTTATTCTTTCCATTTTATGATCAATATTTTGCTTTATTAACCTATGTTTTTAGTTATTAACCATACCTTATTGTTTATATTCATTATATATTCTAATATATTTATTACCCTTAATGAGAATCTGAGATCACCCCTTACCTATATTTTTCCCTAGGATGTGTAGATATATGTTATGAATTAATTTCAGGGATAATCTAGAAGTTGATGGGGTTTTCCAATGGATATTCTATGTTGTTTTTACCTCAAAGATTTAATGTAAAATTTATGTATGTATTCTAGATTCCAAAACTACTAAACTAATTGTTCCTTTTGGATTAGAGTCTTTTATATATTCTAATGTAATAATATAAAGAACAAACTCTAGGATACTAGGTTGGGGTCTTTATAGATTTAATCAGAAGATGCTTAATTGAAACCTTGGAAACTATAGTTATAAAAACATAGATTAAGGAATATAACCCTAGAATCAAATTTGAGGATAAGCATAGAATAACATCATAGAATTATGGTAACATATTGATTTTGTGATAATTCCTAGAAATAAACCTCTATCTAGATACTAAAAGTGGACATGGTTCTGATACCGATGTACCTAAGGGTAAAACATCGACAAGGTGTCTCAGGCCTAACTTGAGGTAACCTGATACATGATAACATGCCTTATTGGACACCTAGATTGACACTCCTAGGGGATATACATAGTATAATTCAAATTTACTTAACAAACCATTATAAAATATTAAAAATTAAATATTTCTCCAATGAAATCATGTTTCTGATTACGAGGTTAGTTATGGAAAAAATTTTGATTTATTTTAAGTATTTCTCCAGTCCGAGATTATCCATTATTATTTATAACATAAATTAGTGTATTCCATTATATAAAAATTATTTATATTGGAAGTAATTGAAACTGTATCAACACTCAAATCCCATACAGGTATTTCCATCCTATGTAGGATAATGATATTAGTATTGGAACTACTAATGGTTCTGAGAAACATATAATTGTACTGGGACAACTGACATAGGTATTCAAAAATAACCTTACCCATAGTAAGGACCATATTCCACAATTTGGAGGATAAATTATAGACTTCTTTATGTGACAAAAACCGTCATAATTTAGTGGGATTATAAAACCATTTATAGTATATCATTGGATAAGTTCCTTGGGAAATATATTTATCGCTTTGGAAAGTAATGAAAGGGTGGAGGTTATCATAGTAGTTTATCATCACTTTAGAGAGGTAGATCAGTGGTTACTGTTAATTCAAAACTAAAACAGGGAGGAGGAAATTGAAAATATGGAATGAAATAATTTTTAATAAATTTTCTATGAAAAATACTTCTTTCGCCCACATTGAGCAGCTATGGAGAGGAAATTCTTGAGCCTGAAACCAAAATAGGATGAAACCATTGTTATGTATGTATCCAACATTACATGTTTATCAATTCATTACTCAAACTACATACGTAATCCAAAGCATAAATATTAATCATTTATTTTATGTTTTAAAACCATTCATCCGAAGGAAACTGGTCTCCCAAAATTAATCATCATATCAAGTTATAGTCTCACATGTTATCAATATAGAAAAATAATTCTATATGTATTTTAAATTTAAAGGGAAGAAAGAGAAGAAGAGGGATACTGATCAAATTTGAAAAAGAAATAAGAAAAAATGGATGATGGGAAGGGTTGATTTTCCATCCTATGATAATTGTGGAAAGAAACGCCCTGGTACATTCTTGAATGGTATAGGTCCTTATTAGAAGTGTGTAGAAAAAGGCCACCATGCCCTTGATTTCAATGAAAATAAAGAAGCTACCAATGTTTAATGAAACAATTTAAATGAAATGGGACATTATGAAAATTATTTTCCTAATCATCAAGGAAGCATTCCCTAAATAAGTCCAAGGGAGTAAGGCCAAGATTATGTGGTCAAAACTATTGAGGTTGAAGTTTCTAATGATGATGTGGTATGTACTTTAACTATTTCCACAAACATAGAAAATGATTTATTTGATTCATGATCAACACATTATTTTATATCTTCCTTGTTTTTCAAAAAAAAATTTAGACATTTTACTTTTGATTTAATAGTTGAGTTATCAATAAAAACTCTTAAGTAAAGTATCATTGCAGTAAATATGTGTTAGTGATTCCTTTATATAACACATAAACATTCTTTATTTACTATCAATGTAATCATAAATATGATTAACATAGACATAATCATCGGTATGAGATGGATTTCAAAATATGATATGAAAATTAATTGTAAGAAGAAGGAAATTATAAATGGAAAGGAATTGTATAATCCCTTATTATTAGAGTATAAACCACATCATCTGATTCATATCTAGATCCACCTCAATTAGATATTCTAAATGATTTTTTTTGGGGTGGAAGAGAAAACCTCATATGTGGACGAGGAAAGAAATATTCAAATTTTAGAGATACATATAATATAAGAATACATTGATGTATTTCAAAAGGATTTTCTTGGTCATACTCTAGAGCGGGAAGTTGAGTATTTTATTGACATAGTCCCAGACACAAGGAAAATATCAATGACTTATTATATAATAGACACTATGTAATTAGTGAAGCTGAAGAAGGAATATGAGGAATTGAGTAATAAGGAACACTACCGCAAAACTAGGAATGGCAGGTGCCCTCCTTTATCAGCGCAAACGGAAAAGCACTGATAAATGTACCCTTTATCAGCACTAAAACAAGCGCTGATAAAGGTGTTCCCTTTATCAACGCTTTTCTTTAGAACTGATAAAGGGTACATTTATCATCGCTTTAAATATACCTTTTTCAGCGCTTTTATAGTACAGATAACATTTACATTTTTCAGTGTTTTTCATAGCACTGATAGTATTTATTGTATACATTAAATAAAAAACACATGTTATAAGTAAATATATATATATATACATATAATTAAATAATTATAAGATTAATAATAAATATATTTATTAGATTTTCATGATTTATTAATTCATTATATTTAATATATATATTTATTATAATTTTTTTATATTTAATGTATTTATTTTATTTATAAATATATATTACTTTTTAATATATTTGTATAATTAAAATTATTGAATTAATTTGTGTTTTCCAATGATTTGGGGTCAATGAATATATCATATATGCGAATATATATGTGCATGAATAATGTTCATTTATAGATTATAATTACATATCACGTTGATGTGTTATTGATTTATAATTAATTATGTTACCCATATAATATATATGTTCTAAAAAATTTACACTCATAATTAAAATTATATTATATTTAAATTATAAATATACATTTTATTATATTTTCAATTATATATATATAAATTTACCTTTCAAATAATTTTATAAGTATTAAACAAGATATATTTATTTAGAGATATAATTATTAATAAATATATTTATTTATTTATCATAAATTTAATTTTCAATAAATATAAAATAATATCAATAAATTATTAAAATTATACATTTATCAGCACTATTATTAGCGCTGATAAATTATGTCTTTATAAGCGCTACAAAAGCACTGATAATGGAGTCTTTACCAGCGCTAAAATGAAAACGGCTGATAACGTCAACCATTATCAGGGCTAAAAAAGTGCTGATAAAGTCCAACCTTTATCAGTACTAAAAAGCGCTGATAAAGGGGGTCTTTATTAGCTCTTTTCATTTTAGCACAGATAATGACCCCCTTTATCAGTGCTTTTTACTAGTGCTGATAAAGGTCCACGTGGGATTTATAAAATTCACCGGGTCCTCCTCCTCCTCCCTGCACCCTGTCATGCTTTTGTGGAAGCCCTACCATGCGATGCTGCCTCATCTCCACAACTACCTTCTTTCCGACGCAGCCGGTGCCTCATTCTCCTCCTCCACCACTGTGGTCGCCTCCTCCGCCTCATCCTCCGGTGTCTACCTCTATTCCTCCTCCTCTGTCGCGGCTCCTCCTCCTCCTCCCCCTCCACTGCGGCTCCTCCTCCTCCTCCTCCACTACGGCCACCACCTCCTCCTCCACTGGCTCCTCCCCCTCCCCCTCTCCCTCCTCCACCACCACCTCCTCCTCCTCCTCCTCTGTCTACTCCGCTACCTCCGCTGCTTCCGAGCTGCCTCCCACTGCCCCCGCTGCCTCCGCACTGCCTCCGCACTGCCTCGACGCTGCCTCGACGCTGCCTCCGCGTTGCCTCTGCTGCCTCCGCTACCTCCATTGCGTCTTCTATAGATGCCTACTCCTCCTCTACCACAAGTTCCTCCTCCTTAAGGTGAGTAAAATTGAATTTTCCTGAATTAATTTTGTTTTCATTTATTGTCAATATTGAGATTAATTATGATTTGTCATAATTCTTGTGTATGATGCTTGTGTGTGTGACAATTAATCAGGATTTGGTGTGTAATCAATATGACTATTAACTTTATTGAATCCTAAATGATCAATGTAATTATATTCCTTTGAAAGAAAAAAATATAAGGAAATATTTATGGAATCTTATATAGGATGACATACTATGTGGTATAATTTTTTTAATGGATCATGTCATTATAAGGTGTTGTAGTTTCTATGTTTTTAACCATTGATATCCTTGGAGTAAGGGGTGTATTTATACATTATATATTTATTTGATTACTACAAACTAAAATAACATATCTAGTTGTTTGGTTGGTTAATGATAAAACATTGTTTAGCCTCATGGGTTTTATTAATGGATGAGTAATAGTATATGGTCCAAGAGATAGAGGATCCATTTAGAGGTACATCCTATGATCCCAATGGGATAGGACTTAAGTGAATGACTTATATAGGTCGGTTGAGGGTCTATTGGGATATTTAAGTGCCCTTGATAGTTTACGGTAATTAATGAGTTTTTTGGTTTGAATAATCCCCTCAATATGTGAATTGAAAAGGATGATATGAAATTTGAAAGTAGTAAAGTCTTGATCATAATAGAATTTTTATTACACTAAGAGTAGGAGTATTCCGAACAACCATTCTAAAATTTGGTATGGTGAGTAGATGAAGTAAAAATTGGAATCATATTATTACTATCTTCAAAAGGAAATTTAGTTATGGGTTTTAGATGTATTTTACCAATATATTTATTGAGAACATTTTCATATATGAGTTAGAAGATCATTAAAGGTGAGAAAATATGAAAAATTTATGTTTTTTGTGTATAACAAGTGTCCCAGAACAAGGAGGACATGATTAAAATTTTATGGGAGTGTTCCAAATGACGATGTTCACTCTAGTGAATGATATCACACCATAGTAGGGATGGTGTAACTATGAAGAATTTGATTGGTAGGAGAGAAATGTTGTAATATGGAACATTTAACTATAATGGATGTCTCTAATGGAATATGGAGGGGTAATTTCATTGGGATACCTAGCTCATGAAAGTAAATGTTTCACTAGTTTGGGGGTCCAATGGTATCAGTATGTAAAGAAAAGGCTCACATTATAATAGTGTTATTTCATACCATAGTATATTGTTAATTTTAAATTGGTGTATCATTTTCTTAAAGGGACATTTCAGACCATGACACAACTTTAAGGGTCACACCATGAACGGTATTCTATTGATAGTGGTAAATATGAGCAGATATGAATCTCATTTTATGATATGTTATCTTAGGCCATTAAGGTGGTGAAGGATCTTTGGGAATTATATTCTAAGTAATTTGGAATTAGGATTCATTTCCTATGGAAATAATTTATACAAAAGAACATTTAATCTCTATAAATATAGTGTTACATGACCTGAATCAATGATTTGGTTTCAATGAAGAATCCTTCAATTACCCAACCATTCAATCCATGGATTGTTCTATAGATGGTTCAGTTATGATTTGAGGATAATAATATGGTTGCACACATAACCCAAATTCTATAGGCAGTTGTCGTCGACGAAGGGTAAATTGATGAACTTATAGATTTAGATCGTTATATCATGTATATGGGACTATATTGTTATATCCTTACTCTGTTCATTATCCTTATTGATAATAAACCAATAACAAGATTCACGACATCATGAACACTACGGATAAAAAAATTTATCACAAGAGTGTGTGAAAAACGTAATTATCCCCTGATCCATGTGAGTTATTTCATTGAATTACTATCATCATTTTACAATCACTGTCAAGATCCCTTTTTCACTAATTAGTATTCAAAAATGCATTTAGATTATGAGTTTTTCGTAACCATTATTTCACCCCCACCTTAAAGTAGTTTTCGACTCTCACCTAGTTTTTTCGCTTGTATGCGTGGGTAACTATCCTTCCTAGTTGTAGTTGGGTGGTTAGAATTTTGATGTGTTAACCATTATGACTTCTTCATGATTTTGTTTGTGAAATGTTCATAGGGTATAATGGAGATAATAAAAGTGATAGTATTTAGAAGGTGGAATTTGAATTGTTGTATTGAGAGAAAATTAGGTAAAACTTATGGGATATGATATTATAAAATAGATGATGGATATTGGTGGACATCCACAAGTAAAAACCCAGTAGATTTTATAGGGAAGAATGTGGAATTCATTCCCATTAATGTGATGAGATTTCTGACCATTTTAGTTTTACTAGTTTGTTTGTTTGTTTTATAGTGGAGAAGGAATATATGGATTAGTATGTTCTCAGTCGTGTTTTATATATAAAGGTATATTCCTGGAGTGACTATATTATAGTGTATGGGTCTAAAAAAAATAAAAAAAGATTATAAAATTCTAGTGGAGATCTAGGAAAGGGTTTGTGTATGTCTTATATGTGTGATGGTTTTTCATCAGGCCATGATAATACAACATGCTTATAAGGTGACTATTCTCTATTTAAGTGGGTTCATATTCTAGTGTATAATTGTGATCCATGTTCCCCTTATATGTACACTACGGTCATGGATTATACCAATGGTGACCATTGTATTGGTATATTAGGGGTATAGACTTGATTCATAGTAACAATGGTTTTGGTATGTTTGGGTCAAAAACTATATCAATGGTTCCCAAAGTTGTGGTATGTTAGGAGATAGTAAAGGATCCATGGTGACTGAGGTGTCTAGATTTTAGGTGTCTAGATAAGATCCATGGTCCTCATGGTATGAGTTTTTAGATTCCTAAATAGGATCCATGGTTCAAGTGTATCAGATTCATATCAGCCCATATGAGATGCATAGTTCCCAAGGTTTGGGTATTTTTGGGTTTCATAAAATATCTGTGATGTATGTGGTATGGTTGTATTAAGAGATAAGATTTTTTTTTGGAACCCATGGTTTAATGTATTGATTCTCACGAAATATAGTGTTTTTTGTTTTTTGTTATATTTATTACCATACAACAATCCTAATTTATTTCTATCATAATGTGTGTTGTTTATTTATTTGCGTTCATATAGATAAACCTAGTATATTATGATTTATATTAGTTTCCCCATTATTGGTGTCCTACTAATATTTTATCATTCAACCTACATAAGATCATTAATGTATGTATGGACCTTATATAAGATTAATGATTCTTACCACATATAATAGTTGATCATATAAGAGTTGGTTGATGGTATTATGTATAAAATACCTAGGTGGGCCTTGGATACCCTATGCTAAGTCATCCGGACTATTAACATGACCCTCACTTATATCATATCTCCCCATGTAGATATCTTAATCCAATTATAAGGAGGAAATCCTCTATGTCACACTTCAACAATCCGTATATGGAGTATCCTACTCTTCACACACACCATGACCCTTATATATCCATAAGAGGGTTTTCCCCATCACACGTGATATATAAAACTATATTATCCATCTTCATTAGGCCTAAGACTATAATACCTACTCAAATAGCTTTAGAAAAACTAACTATGTTATACTCATCCTCAACCAAGACAATTAATGAGTAAGATCCCCATCATTTTTTAAGTATCTAGTTTTATATCTAAATTATACTCATATTCCATCTCCCCTAACCTATATACTCATACTTTGGATTTGAAATAGGATGAATATAAATAAATAATGGATAAATTCCAATCAGTTGATGAATGATTATGATGAAGGCGTGAAAGAGTTTATTAAGTTTGCAAAATATCATGCATATGACCCTTCTCAAATCATTTGTCTGTGTTTACGCTTTTTTTTTAGTCAAACCCAATTAATCAAGAGTAGTTGGTAGAACATCATATCTTTCATGGAATAGATCAGAGTTATACATGTTGGAATAAACACGGGGACACAACGAATGTAGGTAGTGGCTGTGATAACACATCGTTTTATGGATAATCTGATATGATTACTAGTATGAACAATAAATATGACTATATAGAGGATGTGATTACAGATGTAAATGATGATGATGATCTTATTTAGGAAATGACAAGGACCATCGAAGATGAACTTTTTGATTTCCCAAAATTGTTTGAGAAGTTAAAAATTTGTGCAAAGACGACATTGTATGCTTTTTTCACTAAATATATAGCACTGTCATCCATACTGAATCTATATAATTTGAAAGTAGACAATGGGTGGAGGGACACCAGTTATACGGAACTACTTTTTCTTCTGAAAGACAAGCTCCCAGAAGGTATTGTGCTCCCGAGATGAACATACAACGCAAAAAGAATGCTACACTCGATGGGTATGATCTCTGAAAGAATACATACCTGCCCAAATGACTCTATACTATTTCACAAGGACAACAAATCACATAAAAAATTCCCAAATTGTGGTGCTTCTCGATACAAGAAAGATGAATCAAGTCCTACAAATGATGTATGGTACTTTCCAATCATTCCAATGTTTAGGCACCAATATGGAAGTGAGGAGACTACAAGACAATTGACATGGCATGCAAATACACGAATTAAAGATGGGATACTATGTCACCTGGTAGTCCCTCCTTAGTGGAAGAAAATTGATCATTAGTATCCTAAATTTGGAAACAAGTCGAGAAACCTTTATCTTGCGTTATCTACAAATGGAGTGAATCCTTTTGGTTTTCAAAGAAACAGTCACAGTACATGGCCGGTTATATTGGTAAATTATAACTTACCACCTTGGTTATGAATGAAATGAAAATATATCATGTTATCTATGCTTATATCAGGACCAAAACAACCGGTTAACGATATTGATGTTTATTTAGCTCAATTGATCAATGATTTGAAATTATTGTGGGATTCAGGTTTTACTTTGTATGATGCCTACAAAAAGGAAGATTTAACATTGAGAGACATGTTGTATGGGAGGATAAATGACTTCCCTGCTTATGGAAATTTGATAGGATATAACATTAAAGGAACTCTAGGGTGTCCCGTTTCCAAATAAGGTACACAATCAATTAGGTTGAAACAATAGTAAAAAATCCGGTTTCTGAGACATCGCAAATTTCTACCCTAAAGACATAAGTAACAATATTGGACGACATCATTCGATGGATGTTCAGAATAATGTACAACACCTTCTCCACTAATAGGTGATCAATTGTTTGAAAAAGTTAAAAATGTCTACACTAGTTTTGGTAAACCTGCTTCAAAAAACCATATTAAAATAGGTTTGAAAAAGAGATCAATTTTTTTTAAATTACCATACTGGAATTGTCTATTTTTTAGACATTCTATTGATGTTATGCATGTAGAAAAAATTTATTTGATAGTGTCATCGAAACGTTGCAAAATACACCTTAAAAAAGATGGAATTAAGTCTAGGATGGACGTGGTTGAGATGAGAATACGAGAATAGTTAGCACCAGTGAACGGTGAAAAATGAACATTTCTTCCTCTCCTGCTTACACTCTTTCTAGGTAGGAGTGATATCAGTTTTGAAACTTCTTGATGACATATAGGTTCTAGAGGGTTATTATTCAAATATCAGGAACCTCGTGTCAATGAGCGATTTGAAGTTAAAAGGTATGAAAAAACATGACATCAATTTTCTGATGCAAGATCTCATTCCTATTGAATTATGTTGCCTATATTCCAATAATGTCTGCCATACTTTAACGAAACATTGTTTCTTCTTCAAAGATATATGCAGAAAATTTATAGACCCGATGAAATTTCCAACTATGGAAAGAGAAATTGCCATCATATCATGTTAATTTGAAAGGTTCTTCCTGCCTTCATTTTTTGATATGATGGTTCATTTGATGGACCACTTGGTGAGAGAAATTCAACTATGTGGTCATGTATATTACATATGGATGTACCCCATTGAACGGTATATGATGATTTTGAAACGGTATGACAAAAATTGATGTCCTCCAGATGGTTGTATTTTGGGGCGATATATTGTGGAGGAAGGCATTGAATTCTGTACCGAATACCTGTCTGGTGTGTAAAGCATTGGCCTACCAAAATCTCATCACACTGGGAGGCTTGGTGGTGAAGGAATTTCTAGAAGACAGATTTTCACAATCAATATTACAGATTAAGAGAAGGCCCACCTTTATGTTTTTCATAACAATTTCTATGTTGACCCATATGTTGAAACCCAAAAAGAAATTCATAGGCATTTAAATCCATCTAGGGATAAAAATGGATATCCGATACACATAATCGACAGTTTATAGGATGGTTTTGGGACCAGATTTTTAAGATGTCAGATGAAAATCCAAAGTCAATTTCAGACCGACTTTGATGGCTAGCCGGAGGACCAAGTGTGTATGTATTATCTTAAAATTCTTATGTAGTTAATGGTTATACATTTTATAATAATTAACATGATGAAGACAATACCATGCAGAATAGTTAGGTTACACTTGTGGATGAAGAGATGCATGATGCCGGTGCTAAGGATAGAAATCTAATTTATGCGAATATTTCATACTTTGGTATCATCAAACAGATATGGGTGTTGGATTATACAGAAATCCAAGTTCTGATTTTTCAATACAAGTTGGTTATTGACAGGAGGGCTGTTAAAATAGATGAATTGGGATATGTGAAAGTTTATTTCAGTAATGAAGAGGAGAAAGATGACCGTTTATAATGTAATCATAGGCAGTGCAAGTATTTTATGTTCAGATCCCGCAAAACAAAACTGTTCAATTGTTCTTTTATCGACCAAAACAACTAAAGGGTCAGATGAAAATTCAATGGATAATGACCCTTTCATTGGGACTTTGCAATCATTTCGATGTACTCCCAATGTAGAAGATGTTTTGTATTTCATATTAGAATACAATTAAGGGACATATATTGTCGATAGTGGGGTCAAATCCCTTCAGACTTTAAAAAAAAGAGTTCAATTATCAGGTTATTTTTTATTGTACTAGAGATTGAGTTATAGTATGTTATTATCGACTGACTGCTGCTTTTATGTTATATAAATTAAATGTTTAACAACATCTGCAGATAATGAATTCTACACCTGCTAATACACCGAATCCCGAGACACAACAGGTTTCTCATCCTGTTGCATCTGGTCTTACTACTGAGGTACAATAGGTCACTCAACCTATTTCTACTGGTCCCACTACTGAGGTACAACAGGTTTCTAATCCTGTTATTTCCTGTCGCAGTGCCAATGCTAGCGCTACCGAGGAACATAATGATGATGTATAAACTGAGGAAATGGTAGGCAATGAATCCGTGACGGCACAAAAAAACAGGCACGCCATAGATTGACAATTTTTTCCAAAATCTATTAGGCAAAATCCAAAGGCATCAAATATGATGTGGGATGGAATAAGCAAGGCCAGCATGTAAACCCCAAATAAGCCATGTTTAGTAGCTACATTAGAATTTTCACTCGGTAACATGTGCTGATTGATATAGAGTCGTGGCACCATGTTGTCAGTGGGCAGAAAACATTAATGTGCGAAGAGATTACGGTAACACTACGATATCATTTATTTAATTTATTAAAATAAAATAATATAAAATTCTGAAATATTGACTAACTCTACATCATCTCTTATCGAGTGAATTTATAGTAGATTTCTCACACAATGAATATGTATTAAGACTGGAAAGAAGTGTTCATATTGGCCTTCACAATATTTTAACGAAATTTCATAAGAATGATGCTGAAGGTAAAATCAAGCCGCACCATCCTCCTCTTTATGAACACTTGATATCACAAGGAGTGTGGGATGCCTTTTGCGACCGACATGCTGAGGAGAATTTTTAGGTACACTGTGTATGGTAACATGTTGGTTAACATTTCTTGTATTCATCAGTTTGATTGAAATTTTTTTATTTATGAAACAGCAACTGACTGCTGAAAATAATGAACGGGAAACAAAACCAGCTTACCCATACCGTAAAGCAAGGCTGGGGGACACTTCAATTGAAAAACAATTGGTACATATTGTAAAAGCACGCTAATACTATTATGTGATACAAAACAACACTGTAACCATGTTTTCCTGTTTATATGAAGATTGATGAATATAAATCCCAAGCCACTTCCATCCCACACCATGTGCTATGGAAGGAGGCCCGTGTTAATAAACAGGGGAAACTGGTTGATGAAAACACACAAAGTGTGGGAAACCTGTGTAAGTATGAAATAATAAACATTTGTTTTCCTTTAAATCACTATTACATCACGATGGTTACATATTTTCACATATTTTCTATTTGACATAGTCACATGAATCAACAACACACGCACCAGATGTGGAAATACATTCAGTGGCCTTGAAACAGCCAGAACCGTATGGCCACGTCAGAGGTCCGGGTTTTGGGGTGACACCCCGGGAATATTTTTAGAAAAAAATTAGAGGAGGAACAAACTAATGAAATGAAAATGATGAGAGTTAGACTAGCTACCCTTGAATAAAAATTCCAATGTTTGGGAGATTTGCTGAAAACATTGTTGGGGGAGAGGTGAAGAGAAGAAACAACTCATGAACAACCCACCCCACCCCCACCAGATTTGAGGTGAGCCATTCCCCTCAAAGACATAAATTAACCGAGGTAATTAGTGGTCTAATATTTGTTTTTGTGAAATGTGAACCACATAGACACTGATACCTTTCTTGTAATGATATTCTACTGGGTGAAAATGACTCTGATTTATATCTTTCAACTCCCACCCATCACTTTGTAGCGAGGGCTACGATGCTCAATATGCATAATGACATGCTACACTCTAGACCACTTCCAACCGGTCATGTAAAAGTGTCAATTACTGTATCTCATGAGCCGAGTTCCGAGATAACCATGCCAAATGACTATGAAGACATTCATACGGTGGAAAAAAGATGTTAGAAGATTCGTTTCATGGCCGTCGAATCTTGTAATAAAATGTGTCGACCAGGAGGTATTCATTTAAAATTACTTTTTTAAGCATAGACATTAACATTTAATTAGAAAATGGCTGAACCGATGAATGTTATTATAGAAGGACAAAAGGAACTAGCTAAAAAAATAATGTCTAAAAAGGAAAAACCAACTGATCAAAACGATCTACTGAGGGAACCTTCATCCCACCCATTCATATATCTACATTTAATATCATTGCAAGCTCATGTTGATACGAAAATTAATGATGACAATAATAATACAATTTTTGATGATAATAATATGTACGGAGATGAAACATTAGATTTTGTTACTGGTAAACCTATAGCTGAAATCATCACATATGACTGGTTAGACGCCTTAGTTAAAATGTTCCAATGAGGTATGTTTTTATGATTTGATTTTAAAAAAGCTGATATACAATGATAATTATGGCTAAATACATTTCATATTTTTTTCAAGGCATATATATGAAAAACAATTGATGGTATTTTTCCGTGAATACATATTTGAACTTGTTAGTCCTCACACCATGTCCACACAACAAAAAGAAATAGATTCCGATTTTCTGGATGAATTAATGTCAAACATTCCCAAAACGTTTCAATGAAAAATTATGACTTACATGATTTTTTTAATACCAACATTGCAGGGGTATAACACTAAATTTTAATCAGTTCATTTATGTTTTCGTTTCTATCATTATTTATTCCTTTTTGTGTTTTTACGCAACATTGGATGCTCATTGCAGTCAATTTGGATACTCTAAAGATTTATTTTCTGGATTCACTACATAGATATTCAACAAACCGACCACACCTAATGGCGATTGTCAATTTCTAATACACTATATCCAACATTTTAGAAATAAATATTCAGTTATATAATTTATATTATCTTTTAATGAGGATTCTGTTATGATAGAGCGATGTATGAATTTCGTCTAAAGGCAGGAATGAATCCAAGGTCTAAGGACGACAAGGCGCACGAGATCTAAAAATGGAGAAGTATCAGGGAATATACAATTATATTGCACTATCCAAATACATATCAAAATAGATTACTTATTTTTCTTGATGTTTCTCCAGTTTCCAAAGAAAAAAATTGAATGGACTGCGGTTATTATCTTTGTAAATTTATGAAAGATATTATATTTCATGAACAAACAAGCATCCCTGAAGTGTTATTTTTGAAAATAATTACTATTTTATTTAAAATATTTATTAATCATTTGTGTATTTATATTTCTTCAGTACTACTATGACTATCGCAAAAACTCATATTCACAAGATGATATAGATATGTTTAGACACTAATGGGAAGTGTACCTGATGAAAGAATATAAAAAAAAAGGTAAATGATGGTGTATTCCTACAACTTATGTTATCTTTATATGATCCTTGATATCTTCCTTGTTTAAACTTATTAATCATCTATGATCACCCTTTCTTATGTTTCACATCCTTAGATTATGTAAAATGGTTTTAGAAATGATTTGAGTTTTTAGTAAAGAGTAACTGAAAGAGAGAATCTTATGAACTATTGACATTCAAAAAATACGGCAAACATGTTAGGATTGTTTTGTTACATTAGTAAAACGATCCATGAGTCCTTTTTAACCTGTACGAATCGACCGCACCTCAATCCAACACATGGTGTGACCGGTATGGCTAAAGTTGTATGATAACACTTTCAAATTGACATTAACTTTAGAAAAAACACAAGTGACATACGGAAAACTGAGAAAACGTGTTCGGATTGTATTGATAATTTAGTAAAACGATCCTTGAGTCATTTTTGATGTGTAAAAATCGACCACACCTCAATCTAATGCCCATTGTGACCGGTATGGATAAAAGTGTATGATATCAATTTCAAATTGACATAAACTTTAGAAAAAAACACTACTGACATACGGAATACCAAGAAAATGCATTTGGATTGTTTTGATACTTTAGTAAAACGATCCATGAGTCATGTTTGAGGTGTAAGAATTGACCACACCTCAATCCGACTCACAGTGTGACGGTTATGGCTAAAAGTGTCTGATACCAGTTTGAAATTGAAATTAATTTTAGAAAACAACACTACTGACATAAGGAATAAGGGGAAAACACATTAATATTGATTTGATACTTTAGGAAAATGATCCTTGAGTCATTTGTGAGGTGTACGAATTGACCACACATTAATCCGACCCACGGTGTGACCGGTATGGCTAATAGTGTCTGATATCAGTTTGAAATTGACATTAACTTTAGAAAACAACATGACTGACATACTAAATATCCTGAAAACACATTTGGATTGTTTTGATACTTTAGAAAAATATTCATGAGTCATTTGTGAGGTGTACGAATCGACGACACCTCAATCTGACGCACAGTGTGACCGGTATGGCTAAAAGTCTCTGATATCAGTTTGAAGTTGACATTAACTTTAGAAAACAACCCAAGTGACATAAGGAATACTGAGAAAATGCATTCGGATTGTCTTGATACATTATGAAAACTATCCACGAGTTACTTTTGAGGTGTAAGAATTGACCGTATCTCAATCCGAAGCACGGTGTGACCCGTATGACTAAAAGTGTATGATATCAGTTTGAAATTGACATTAACTTTATAAAGCAACACAAGTGACATACGTAATACCAATAAAACGTTTTTGGATTGTTATTATACATTAGGAAAATGATCCTTGAGTCATTTTTGAGGTGTAAAAATTGACCGAACCTCAATCTGACGAACGATGTGACCGGTATGGATAAAAGTGTTTGATATCAGTTCGAATTTGATGTTAACTTTAGAAAAGACCACAAGTGAAATACTGAATAAAAATAAAATGCATTCGGATTGTTTTGAAACATTAGGAAAATGATACGTGAGTCATTTTTGAGGTTTATGAATGGACCACACCTAAATCTGACGCACGTTGTGACTGGTATTGCTAAAGTTGTCTGATATCAGTTTCAAATTGACATTTACATTAGAAAACAACATTAGATACATATAGAAAACCAAGAAAACACGTTCATATTATTTTGATACATTAAGAAAACGATCCATGAATCTTTTGTGATGTGTAATAATTGATTCCACCTCAATCTGATGCACCGTGTGACTGGTATGGCTAAAAGTGTCTGATATCTGTTTCATATTGACATAAACATTAGTATACAACGTCTAATAACATACATAATACCAATAAAATGCATTCATATTGTTTCGATACTTTAGTAAAGCGATCCATGAGTCATTTTTGACGTGTAAGAATCAACCACACCGCAATCTGATGCATGGTGTGACCGGTGTGGATAAAAGTGTCTAATATAATTTTGAAATTGACATAAACATTAGAAAACAACATAAGTGTCATACTGAATCCGAGAAAATGAGTTCAGAGTGTTTTGATACTTTGGGAAAAAGATCCAGGAGTCATTTGTGAGGAGTAGGAATCAACCGCATCTCTATCTGATGCACAGTGTGACCGGTATGGCTAAAAGTGTATGATATCACTTTGAAATTGACATTAAATTTACAAAACAACACATGTGACTTACAGAATACTGAGAAAACACATTTTGATTGTTTTGATACATTAGTAAAACAATATATGAGTCATTTTTGATGTGTGAGAATTGACTAGACCTTAATCCAATGCACAGTGTGACCGATATGGCTAAAAGTGTCTGATATCAGGTTCAAATTGACATTAATATTAGAAAACAACACAAGTGACATAAGGAAAGCTGAGAAATCAGGTTCGTATTGTTTTGATACTTTAGGAAAACAATCCATGATTCATTTTTGATGTGTAAAAATCGACCTCACCATAATCCGATGAGCAGTGTGACCGGTATGGCTAAAAGTGTCTGATATCAGTTTCAAATTGACATAAACATTAGAAAACAACACAAGTGACATATAGAAAACTGAGAAAATGCATTCAGATTGTTTTGATACTTTAGGAAAATGATACATGAGTCATTTGTGACGTGTAAAAATTGACCTCACCTCAATATGACACACAGTGTGACTGGTATGGCTAAAAGTGTCTGATATCAGTTTCAAATTGACATAAACATTAGAAAACAACACAAGTGACATAAGGAAAACCTAGAAAACGAGTTCGGATTGTTTTGATACTTTAGGAAAATGATCCATGAGTCATTTTTAAGGTGTACTAATCGAACACACCTCAATCCGACACATGGTGTGACCGGTATTGCCAAAAGTGTCTGATATCAGTTTGAAATTGACATTAACATAAGAAAACAACACTTCTGACATAGGGAATACTGAGAAAACACATTCGGATTGTTTTGATACATTAGGAAAATGATCCATGACTCATTTTTGAGGTGTATGAATTGACAGTACGTTAATCCGATGCATGGTGAGACAAGAATAGAAAAAAGTGTCTGATATCAATTTGAAAATTGAAATTAACTTTAGAAAACAACACAAGTGACACAAAGATTATTGAGCAGCATTCTGATTGTCTTGACAGTTTAGGACAATGGATCATGAGTCATTTGTGAGGTGTACGAATCGACCGCACCTCAATCCGATGCATGGTGTGACTGGTATGGCTAAAAGTGTCTGATATCAGTTTGAAATTGACATTAACTTTAGAAAACAACACAAGTGACATATGGAATACCAACAAAATGCATTTTGATTATTGTAATACATAAGGAAAACAATCCATGAGTTATTTATGTGGTGTACAAATCGTTCGCACCTCAATCCGATGCACGGTGTGACCGGTATGGCTAAAAGTGTCTGATATTAGTTTCAAATTGACATTAACATTAGAATACAACACATGTGACATATAGAAATTTGAGAAAAATGCGGTTGGATTGTTTTGATAATTCAGGAAAATTATCCATGACTAATTATTGAGGTGTACAAATCGACCTCACCTAAATCCGATGCACGGTGTGACCGGTATGGATAAAAGTGTTTGATATGAGTTTCAAATTGACATAAACTTTATAAAATAACACTACTGACATACGAAATACTACGAAAATGCATTCCTATTGTTTTGATACATTAGGAAAACGATCCATGAGTCACTTGTGAAGTGTACGAATCGACCACACCTCAATCCGACGCACGGTGTTACCGGTATGGCTAAAATTCCTGATATCAGTTTGAAATTGGCATTAAATTTAGAAAACAACACTACTGACATACGGAATACCGAGAAAACACGTTCGGATTGTTTTGATACATTAGGAAAATGATCCATGAGTCATTTGTGACGTGTACGAATTAACCGAACCTCAATCCGACCCGCGATGTGACTGGTGAATCTTTTCATTAGATAAAGAATTAGTATTTATTAAAGGAGATAAATCGTCCATAAACATATTGATTTTACATTTTTCCATTTCATTGTTATCATAATGAAACCATTTGATTTTATCATTTACATATTTTAATTTCAAATTTCCATATTAATGTAGTCTTTCTTATTAATGTTTTAATTTATTTTATTACTGTATTACTATCAGAATATTTGTTTTCTTATATAGGTGAATTTTTTTCCTTTAGTTCTGATTCTTTGTTCGGCAACAAATACTGTGGACGACAATTTTTGAGAATGGATCACAAATATCAAAGGACGAAACATTAATGATTATAACTGTTGTTAGATAATTGTAATTGTAACCATGTAAAACATTGATTGAAATGTATATTGAAGTGTGTTTGTTTTGAATTTATTATGTTATGTAATTGGATATGGCATTGTTTTTCAAAATATTGTGTGCAGGAGCTATTTTGTGTAGGTTTCTAGGTGCTATTTTGAGCAGGTGTGCTGGTTTGTGTAGGTGTGCAGGTGTGCAGGTGCTGGTTCTATAGGTGTAGGGGAAGGTGCCTTTATCAGTGCTTTTTTGAGCGATGAAAAAGGACACATTTAACAGTGCTAAAAGAGTGCTAATAAAGGGAGATGTTATCAGCGCTCAATATAGCACTAATAAAGGCACCTCTTTATCTACGATGTCATTAAGAGTTTATTTCAAGCGTTGTTAATGCCAGTTTTTAGCGCTGATAAAAGTCCAAGTTGTAGTAGTAGAAATTATTCACCCTAGTGTTTCCCCATAGGGATCCTTATTATCATTGTCAATAATAAATATGGATATTTGAGGCTCTGCATTGACTATAGATATATCAATGCTATTACAATAAAGTACATGTATCCCCATCCTCGCATTGATGATTAATTTGATTAACATTATGGAGGTAAATATTTTATAAATATTGAAATTCGATCTGGATATCATAAATTGCTTTTGAGGAAGTAAGATACTCAAAATACAATATTTCAATACAGGTATGGACATTATGACTTTATAGTAATGTCGTTTTGACTGACTAATGCAAAGCATATTTTCATTTACCTAATGAAAAAAAATTCAAGGAATATTTTGATGTCATTTTTGTAGTATTTATTGAAGATATCTTGGTATAATCTATAATATATAAATACCATGAGAATAAAATTATGATTATTCTAAAGACTCTTAGAGGAAATAAATAATATAGGAAGTTTGGCAAGTATAGATTTTGGCTTCAATCAGTTTCTTTTCTAAGACATACTTTCTCTATGTATTGAATATCAATTGATCCTATGATGATAATGGTGGTTCAAGAATTTCCTACACTAACAAACATAATTGAGGTATGTAGTTTCATTGGTGTTTTATGTACTATTTCCGTTTTGATCTGAATTTTCTCCGATTAGCCAACCCATTAACCAAACCTACTTGTAAAAGGGATAAGTTAATATGAAAAAAAAATGTGAATACTATTTTGAATAATTGAATAGGATATTAGTAAATTCTCTGATCATGAGTCTACCATAGGGAAATAGTGGATTTGTGATTTAATGTGATTAATCAAAGAAAGGACTCATGAGTGTCCTTATATATAACAATAGAGTTGTTGTATATGCATCAAGGCAATTAAAAATTCATGAAAAAAACAATCAATATCACGATCTTGGGTTAGCAGCTCTAATATTTTCTATAAATATATAATGAAACTATCTCAATAGACAAAGACGGGGTATATATACAAATCACAAGATCATTAAGTATATATTCTTAAAGAAATAACTCAACATGAGGCAAAGGCGATGACTCTAACTACTCAAGGATAATGATTTCTCAATACACTACAACCCATGGAAGGAAAATAAAGTAGAAGACGCTTTGATCATGAAGAATCATAGTGAACTAAATAAAATTAGGATTGGTAAGAATTATAGGTAAATGAATCTATCAAATATGAATATGGGAATTATCAAGGAAGGTGAAACATAATTACTTTTTTAATTGATTTCCCAACCACATATATTAGGTTCTTGGGTATAAAATTATATTCGAACATACACACACCACACATATTGGAAATCAAGGAAGGTCATATCCTCCTAAGGGAATATCCCACTCATAAATCCTTATTTATTTAGTACATGGACAATCGGACCAATAAGAATGAAGCCCATAACATGTCCTGAAAGACCAATATATCATAATGCCTACATCATCCTGTTTGTGTCATGCCTATATCACCACTTTCCAGCATCAAGCCTATATCAACACCGATGTCACTTCCTTCCTGTGTCATCATCTACGTCACCACCAACATAATATTGTAATAGTATCGTTCTCTACTATGATTTGAACCTTGGTCTGATGCAGAATTATCGGGATCCATTACCACTCGGGTAATCCCCCAACTGCAATTGGTTTCCCAAACATCTTTATTGGAAATGTTTAAAATTTCTCAGTCTGATAATGAGAATAATCAAAATAAAATTAAAGATATTAATAATGGGATGTTGGGAGACTTCTTGAATGATGATAAAATTATCAAAATTAGGAAGAGGTTTTTTGATCCCTTTGTACCCGAGCTAAAAAGGGAGTTATTGGATTATTCTTTAGTGTGAATTTCACTATACACCCATGTAGAACAAATATATATAGATATTTCAAGGAACATTTATAGTGGGATAATATGAAGTGTGAAATTGCTGATTATGTATCATGATTTTTAGTCTATCGAATGTAATGGTTGAAATACAATAACCTTGTGAAGTCATGAAACCTTTATCTATTTCTACATGGAAATGGGTTGAAATCACCATGTATTTTTTCACTAGATTACTAAAAATACATGAAAGAATGATGCAATATGAGTAACTGTTGATGGAATTACTAGATTTTTACATTTCTTCACTTCAAGGAAGTATTTTCCACCGGATCTCCTTGCAAGACTCTATATTAATGATGTTGTAAGAATTAATGGAGCACCTCTCAAAATTGTGTCTGACCATGATCCATGACTTACATTTACTTTTTAAAAATTATTCCAAAATAATTGGTTATAGAGATTCATTTATGTAATTCTTATCACCCTCAAATAGATGGGAAATCATAAAGAACATTACAATCATTAGAAGAAATGTTGAATTCATGTTCACATGACATTCAAGGTATGTGGGATCAGTATTTTCCATTTGTATAATTTTACTACAATAACAATTTCCATCCCAATATTCAACAGGTACTATTTGAATCATTGTATGGAAAAAGATATCATACACCAACTTTTTAGGCATGATGTTGGTGAAAGGAGGCTTGTATGCCCATATCTTATGGAGGAAACAATAGAAATGGTAATGATTATTCAAAACTATATCAAAGGATGTCGAAGTAGGGAAAAGAGATATGCTAATAATCAACAAAAGGATTTGAAATTTCACGTAGGGGATCATGTTTTCTTGAATGCATCTCTAGGGAAGGGTGTTATATGATTTTGGATGAAAGGTAAACTAATTACCATGAACATTGGACATTTTAAAATCCTAGAGTTAGTAGGATATATGGATTATAATTCTGTGATTTCTAATACCCTTTCTAAAGTACATATTGTGTTATAAATATATTTGTTATGAAAGTACAATCCAGACCCATCACATATCATCACATCTAAATGAATAGAATTGGATCCTAGTTTATCTTATTGGGAAGAGCCTATCTATATTTTGAAAACTAAAGAACATGTGTTAAGGAATTGGATGATTCTTCTGGTAACGTTAGTTCGACGAAAATCATAAAATTTAAGAGGTTACATGGGAGCCTAAGGATCTTATAATGAAGAACACCCAAATTTGTTTTGGGGGATAATCTAGAAATTTCAAGGATGAAATTTTTATAGGAGGGGACAATGTCACCACCCAAAATTCTATCACGGATATTTCCCTTCTTATTTTTATTTTGTATAGTATTGATCACATAAAATATATTATAGAACAAAATTCAAACTTTATAAATAAATAATTAATGAGATAAGAGGCAGTTCTAGATTTTAATGAACCCATACAAATGAAATAGTAACATGACCATAATAATAATAAT
This sequence comes from Viscum album, assembly GCA_963277665.1. Taxonomy (NCBI): domain Eukaryota; kingdom Viridiplantae; phylum Streptophyta; class Magnoliopsida; order Santalales; family Viscaceae; genus Viscum; species Viscum album. Next base: position 629,733,238 of record OY728164.1, on the reverse strand, counting down.
ATGAACCACACAATTAGTAAATTAGCCAAATGAATAATTACCTCACCAACCAATGTATAAATATACTTTAGGAATCTTATAAATGAAGGTATGATATAATTATATCATAGTATATGTAAGTGAATATTTTAAAAATTAATAATTAATTGTTGGTATTTATAAAATTCATAATTATTTAATTAAATAAATGTATTTATTAAAATAATTTAAATTAAATTTATTTTCCTAAAATATATTCATAAATTAATTGTTTTATTGTATAATTATTTTAGGACAATTTTATGAGACCTTTCTTAATTTTTCAATGTGATGTGAAATGAGTTATAAATTTAAAACCAATATTTCTCGAGTAAATGATGATTTTAATTAAAAATTAAATTTCTCATATTTATAAAAAAAAATTTATAAAATTGAGGGCATTTTTTAATTATATATGTCTAAAAATTGTTATGGTTATTGTTTTGTATTTTTATAAAATACTTGATTTTTTATACTAAAATACAACAATTTACGATTAATGTTAAATATATAAATTATTGAGTCATAGGTGATGTATGACTAATATAAGCACATAATCTTGAGATATCATTAATTATTTTAATATATTTTTTGATATTTCTCAAACTATTCTTATTCTGTAACCAAAATATTATACAAATGAATAAAATATTCAAAAACACCCCTCTCCTCCACTATAAATACCAACCTCACAATCCCTTCTCCTCACACCTTCCATGTTTGAATAATTATGAAAGTTCTACTCAATAATCTTCTCAATACCATCCCCCATGTCTAGGATACATTATTATAAATAAATACTAAAACCAATCCCCTTAAAGGGGTTCTTAAGGAGGATAAATCCAGAAGAAAAAATCCTCTTTAATATCTTTTTTTCTTTTCAATTTATTATATTTTTTTATCCTCCCCTCACCTTCACCCATGAAAATTGAATAATAACTCCATTAATATAAATATAATGTAGTTTTATAATTCTTATGGAAAAATCCATCATCAAGACCCTTCTCCTCGCCCTTTTATGCTGAAAATGGAAACATATTATGTGTGGTGTTGTTTCATTGCTTTCAAGGACAACAAGATTTCATTTTCTATGACCATCTTCACTATTATTCATAGAAACATTTTATTAGTTGGAAGTCATTTTAGAATTTATATTAAAACCCATTTATGTTTTGTAAATATCTTAATTACCTAATAATACGCGATGAAACAAAACTAGTTTGATGTGATCTAAACCTGCTAGATCTAATCTAAAATGATTATCATTAACATGTTATCTAATGAATAATCCTCAAATCTAAAAACTAAACAATATAAAAATCCATTATAATTATTTATTTTCATTAATAATGTATAATTCCAATTATATAGATTTATACCCATTTGTTTTATATGTTTCATTTCTTTTTAACAAGAGAACTGATCCTGAAAACCACGTAAACAAATGCCCCCGAACTATGAAACTAAACACTATTACCTGTCAATAAATCCATAAACGTACATAATTAAACTATAATGAATAAAACAAATATATAAAAATCTATGAGTCAATTAATTAATGTATTTAATTTTATTATCTAGTATATTAAGTGAAATTGAATAACACATTCACACATAAGGCATGGGTTTTCTTCCCGAACTGTCATTTTCATTCAGGTTATGATTTCTCCCTCTATACACTAATATAATTATTGATTATTTTTATCTAATTCCTTATAAATTATATTTATATGTACCACACACATATATCTATATAATTTCATATTTTTATATGGGATAAGACATGTTTTATAAAGTTCCCTTCTTAATTCATTCCAATATGCAAGCCCGAATAAAGGGAACTTCCTGAATTTTACCCATTTATAACTACCGTACAAAATATTTTTTAAGACTCCAAATTTTATCTCAATTCACGAATTTTTTTAGGAAAAAACTTATTTTTTATTTAGTTTCTATACAAAAAATTATAACAAATACCAATGAATTTTCCAAAAGAACTCTTCATTGAAGAGTAAAAGGGGTATTTTTCTTAAGAATTTATTAATGATTTTAATAGTGTATTTTCATTTTGTCAACATTTATATTTAATTTTATACGTTATTAAAATTGATCTATTATTTTTATTATCAAAAATATTTTATTATATGTTCTTTTAATAGTTTGACATTGGATCTGCTATCTTGATCTGATTCACCATACTACTCGGAATACTTAGTGATTATTTTTACAGATTGCGGGTTAATATATACATTTCACGTGAATATGTTGTTTCTGTTTATCCCCATTAATACTAGGAATGAATTGAATATAATATTTGATGTGTGGGGCCCAATATAACCCCACAATGCATCAATAGTTCTCATGAGAAAAACTAGATATGGTTTTTATCCATTATGTATGGTGTATTAGTCAAGGCATTGAAGACATGTTTATGATGTATGAAATTATATATTCCCTCATTATGAAACTAATAATTGAGAGCCGCTGTTATTATTTGACTATTATAATATCCATGTTTATGTTTTATTGTTAAATTATTTAATCTACATTTATTCCTGCCATTTTATTTACAAGTTTATTTTTTATTGACCAATGTATTTAGTTACTTACCTTGATTTATTTTTTATGCTAATGATAGAATCCCATATATTTCTTAAAAATAATAACCATAAGAGATCAACCATTTATTATGTTTTATTTTCCCATAGTATGTGATTATGTATATTATGAATTAATTGCATGGATAATCTAAGAGTTTATGGGTGATTCTATTGGATTTTTGATGTCGTTTTCCCTTTCATGATGTAATGTAAAATTAATGTATGTATAATGGATTCCAAAACTACTAAACTAGCCAGTACTTTGGGATTCAAGTCTTGTATCTACTAAAATTTATTAATATAAGTCACTAAATCTTTTCTACTAGGGTTGAGTTCTTTAAAGTTGGTATCATTAGAAGTTTGGTAGAAACTATAGAAACATGAATTAGAAAAAATAGATCAGGGAACATAACCATAATAAAGACATTCAGAATTACCATAGAACAACATCCTAAAATTTTGGTAAGATAATGATTATGTGGTTATTCTAAGAAATACATCCCTATCTGGATACTACAAGGGGATGTTGTTCTGGCATAGATGAACCTTGGGGTAACAAACTAAAAATGTGTCCCATGCTAGAATTGAGGTATCCTAGTATATGACAACAAGCCTTACTATGCATCTGGTTTAACACACTCGGGGGGATTTCATAACATAATTCATAGTTCCTTACAGACCAATATGAATCATTTAAATGAAAATATTTCCCCAATGAAACCATGTTTATGATTATGTGATTATCTATGTATATAATTTCAATTAATGTTATGTGTTTTGATAGTTCTTGATTATCCATTAAGATTAATAACCAAGTTTAGTGTATTCAATTATCAATAAATGGTTCATAGTGGATGGAATGGAAAATGTATCAACATATTTGTCCCATGTATTGATTTACCTCATATGAAAGATATTGAAATTGGTACTAGAGCTGTCACAGGGGTTGAGAAACATATAACTATACTTACATAGTTGACTGAGGTTATGAATAATAACCTTACCTGTATAGAGAATCCTGATCTACAACATGAAGGAGTAAAGTTATACCACTTTTTTTGACAATAGACTCCATCATTCAATGGGACTATAAACCCATTTGTATTGGAGGAGTGTATAATTTCCGTGGAGAAAATATTTCTCTCTTCGGGAAGTAATGATTGGGAGAAGGTTATCATTGTAATTTATCATCAGTCGTGAGATGCAGATTAGTGGTGGTCATTAATTCAAAAAACAAAGGAGGAGGATGAAATCACAAACATATAATGGAATTAATTTTTGGATATTTTATTGGAAAAATATTTCCCTCTCCATATATGAGAAGATATGGAGATGTAGTTTTTGAGCATTAAAAAAGAGAGGATGAAAACGTTGCGAAGTATGAATCGAAATTTACATGATTATCAAGGCATGTCATGGACTACATATGATATCCAAGTAGAAATATTTATTGACTATTTTATGGTTTTAAACCCCTACTCTAAAGGGAGATGAACTCTAAAAAAATTTAACATATCAAGATATAGTCTCATGTGCTATCAAGATATAAAAACAATTCTATAAGTCATATGAATTTAAATGAAATGAATATAATAATAGGGCTAATGAAAAATTTTGAAAAATAAATGAGTAAAATATGACTATGGGAAGAGTTTATTTTCTATCCTGTGGTAATTGTGTGAAGAAACACCCTGGTACTTTCCTGAAGGGTATGGTTATTTGTTTGATGTTTGGTGAAATAGGCCACCAAGACCGTGATAGAATCAGAATTAAATAAGATACCAATGTTCATTGATAAAATTAAAATGAGATGGGAAATTATGAAAAATATTTTCCAAATACTTATGAAAACATTCCCCAAATAAGTCCAAGGGAGAAAGGACAAGCTTATTCCATCAAAGCTACGAAGGAAGAAGATATTAATGCTGTGGTGCCATGTACTTTAATTATTTTCACAGACTTATTGAATGCTTTATTTTATTCTATATTATCACATTATTTTTATTTTTTCTGGATCACAACCTACCAGCATCATGCCTATATCACCACCCATGTCACTACTTTATTAGTGCATTTATAGAAAAAACTTGAGGAATTGAGGAAATAGGGATTTATTTTCCCTAGTATTTCTCCATGGGGAGCCCCTGTTCTATTTTTCATGAATAAAGATAGATGCATGAGTCTATGAATTGAATATAGAAAAATCAATGTTATTATAATAATAAATAATTATCCCATGCCTCTCATTGATTATTTATTTGATCAAATTAATGGAGATCAATATTTTTTAAACGATTTACCTTTGATCTAGATATCATCAATTACATGTGAGTAAGGAATATAGTCCAATGATAGCATTTCTATAAAGTTATGGACATTAAGATTTTACTATATTTTTATTTGGATAGACTAATGCAACATCTATTTTCATGGATTTAATGATTAGAGTATTCCTGGAATATATTGATTAATTTGTCTTGGTATTTATTAATGATTTTATGGTATACTCCAAAAGCTAATAATAACATGAGAATAAATTTCAGATTTTTCTAATGACACTTACAAGAAATGAATTTTATTGGATGTTTGGAATGTCTGAATTTTTGATTCAATAATTTTCTTTTATTTTCCACATTTCTTATATGGATGTAATCTCATTTTATCCTGTGAAGACAAAGGCCATTCAAAAGTGGCTTACACCAACAATCACAATAGAGGTACATAGTTTCATTGGTTTATGAGGTTACTATCAATGTTTAATTCAAAATTTTACCAGATTAGCTAACCCGTTAAACAAGAAAACTCGTATAGGGGTTATGTTGCTATGAAAAAAATAATATGATTTTTTTAATTATTAATGAGATGTTTAGTAAATGTTCTGATATTGACTCTACCAATAGAAAATTGTGAATTGAATATTTATATTGATGCATCAAAGAATAGAAATAGTTTTTTCCTTTTATAGAATGGTTGAGATATTTCATATTCACCAGTGAAGTTAGAAATTCATTAATAAAAATATCCAACTCATTATCTTTAGTTAGATTCTATTATCTTTTCTTTGATGATATAAAGACACTATCTCTATGGTGAAATATGTGAGATATACACTAATCACAAGATCTCGAAATATATCTTCTCACGGAATGAAATCAACATGAGGTAGAGGAGATGACTTGAACTAATGAAGGATTACGATTGTTCAATAAACTACCACCCAAGGAAGGAATATAAGGTACCAGATTCTTTGAATATGAAGGATCATAATGTCCTAAAAATGAGGATTGAAAAGGATATTGTGTGTATGAATCATGAAAATATGGATTTAACAATTATCAAGGAAGGTGAAACATAATTACATTTTCAATGGGTTTCTTGACCATATTTCTATGAATGTATTAGAATTTATTAGACTCATGATGATAATCCTCAAAATAAAATTAAAGTTGTGAATGATGGGAAGCTGGATGACATCCTCTATGAGGGTGGAATTATAATATTTGGGAAGAGGATTTGTGTTCTATCTACAACTGAATTAAAAATGGATTTATTGGATGATTAACATATTTTTAATTTCTCAGTACACCTTGTTAGAACTAAGATGTTTATATATTTTAAGGATCATTTTCTGTGGAATAATATGATGTGAGAAATTGGTGATTGTGTATCAAGGTGATTAGTCTGTCAAAAAGTAAAGGCTCAATGACAAATTACTAGAGGACTCATGTAATATATACCAATTATTACATGGAAATAGAATGAAATTACTATGGATTTTCAAATGTATTACCAAATACACGATGATAGAAGATACAATATGTGTAATTATTGATTAACACACCAAATCTGCACATTTAACCTCTACAAGGAAGGATTTTCCAATAGAGTGACTTGTATGACTATATATTAATTATTTTGTAAAAATAAGTTGATAACCTCTCTAAATTTTGTCTGATTGTGATCCACGATTTATATTGAAATTCTGTAAATGTATTCAGAAATTATTAGATACTGAGCTACAATTGAGTACATATTAACACCCTCAAACTAAAGGATAGTGAGAAAGGATTATCCAAAGATTATAATACATGTTAAGATCATGCTCACTTGACTTTAAAGGTTTGTGCGATCAGTATTTACCTTTGGTATAATATTTTTTATAATAATAGTATCCTTTCAAGTATTAAAATGGCACCATATGAAGAATTTTATAGAAAGTGATGTCATACACCAAATTTTTGGTATTATGTTGGTGAAAAATGATTGTAGACTCAGATCTTGTGGAGGAAAAAAAGAAAAGGACAAAACTACTCAAAACCATATCAACGAATCTCAAAGTAGTAAAAAGATCATTGTTGATAATAAAAGGAAGAATTTGGAATTTAATGTTTGATATCATGGTTTATTGAAAGAAATTCCATGGAGGGTGTAATAATATTTTTGAATAAAGGGAAATTGATCTGTAGGTATATTGGTCCTTTCGAAATCCTATAGAGAGTAGGAGATATGGATTTTCGTTTGGTGATTCTGCATTTACATTCTAATATACACAATGTGTTCTATGTCTCTTTGTTATGGTAGTACATGGAAGACCCATTTAAAGTCCTCACTTCTGAAGGAATTTAATTGGAACAAGACTTATCTTTTTTGTGAAGATCCTATCTGGATTCTAGATGCCAAAGAATAGGTTTTGAGGAATCAAATGACTCAACTATTAATGGTACTTTGGAAATGAATATAAAATTAAAGAGGAAATATGGGAGCCCGAGAAACTTATGATGAATAATTACCCAAATATTTTTATGGGGCTACAATCTAGAAAGCTTGAGGATGAAATTTCTGAAATAGTGGAGAATGTACCAACCCATAATTCTATCAATGAAATTATCCTTCTTATGATTATTTAATATATAATAGTTCACATAAACTCACATATAGAACACAATAAAAACTTTATAAATGAAGAATGAATCAAATAATTGGTATTTATATAAATTAAAGAACCTATACTGATGAAATAGTAACTTTACCTTAGGAATATTAATACGGCCCTTATGAATAGTTTATCATCTAATAGAAATGTAAACTCACATATTAATGTATAATTAAAATTTAGGAATATTATAAGTGAAGGTTTGATATAATTATATCATAGTATAAGTAAGAAAATACTTTTTTTTTAAAAAAATTAAGTGTTTGTATTTATGAATGTCATTAATATTTAATTAACGGTTTATAATTAATAAAATAATTTTACCAAAAAATTTTTTTCATAAAAATTATTCATAAATTAATATTTTTTTATTTAAATTTTTTTTGATAATTTAATGAGACTAATGTTAATTTTTTAGTGTTATAAAATCTTTTATTATTTTAAAATCTGTATTTTGGGAGTAAGTGATGTTTTTTATTAAAAATTAAATTTATATTATTTATAAAATAATTTTTATTAAATTGATTTCATTTTTTAAATCTATATGATGAAAAAATTAGGGTATTTTTTATTGGTATTTTTCTCAAATAATTGAATTTTTGGTGAATAGTAAAATACACTAATTTAATATAAATGTTAAATAAACGAATTATTGAGTCATAGGAGATATATGGAATATATAATCTCATAATCTAGAAATATAAATTATTATTTTAATATTTTTGGTGATTAATCTCTAACTATTGATAGTCTTGAGCCAAAATAATAAACAAATGAATGAAATATTCAAAAAAAACACCCCTATTCTCCACTACAAATACCACTCCTTCACCATACAACTTCCAAGTGTTGTGACTCATCAAATTTCTATACAATTCTATTCTGAAGACCCTCCCCCACTTCTAGGAACGTTTGGTCTAAAGATAAACCAAAACCAATATTCTTTAAGGATGTTTTCAAGTAGAAGAAATCAGGTGGTGAACATCCTCTTTCTTTTCTTTTAAATTTTTCAATTTATTTTATTTTCTAATCCTTACCTCACCTCCCATAATCAAAATAGAATTACCAAAAAAATACGATACATATAATATAATTTTATTACGGTAATGTAAAAAATAAATCATCATAACCCCTCTCCCCTAACGTTTATTCTAAAAACAGAAACATAGTCTGTGAGGTGTTGTTTCATCGCCTTCAAGGATGACGAGTTTTCATTTTCAATAACTATCTTCAAGGATATTTTAAAAAAATTGTTTAAATATTTTTTAAAATATATATTAATTTTTTTTATTTTATATAAGAAACATATTTTCATTACATGAAATGATGAATCAAAATAAGTTTGTTGTGATCAAAAACTGAAAAAAAAAATTAATCTAAAATAATTATTATTAACTTTTCATCTAATGATTCATTATTATATATAGAAACAATATAAAAACCCAATTACAATTTTTTATGTTCATTAATAATATATAATTGTAATTCTATATAATTATCCCCATTTTTCATATATTTCATTACATATAAATAGTCCAACCGATCCTAAAAACCAAGAAAACAAATTATCTCGAATGATGAAATTGAACTCTCTAACTCATCAGTAAGACCATAAATGATCTTATTAATACTATAATGTATAAAATACAAATATAAAAGGTTATGAATAAATTAATTAATTGATTTAACATTATTATACTCGATATTAAGGTCATGTGAAGAACACATTTAGACATAAGGTAAGTGTTGTTTTTAAACTAATATTTTCATTCAGGTTATGCTTTCTCCCTCTATAATAGAATTTAATTATACATTATTTTTATATAACTATTCTAAATAATATTCATATTTTATAAAAACTTATATCCATATGAGTTAATCTTTTTTTGATTGGATAATACCTGTTTTTAAGGCTCACTTTTAAATTCTACCAGATACGTAAGCAAGATTAAAGGGAACTTCCCAATTTTTTTTCTATTTTCAAGTACCAAACATAATTTTTTTAATAAACCCTTATTTTTATTAAATCACTATTTTTTCATGAAGTCCCATATTTTTTAATTTCTGGTTTTATACAAAGAATTATGACAAAAAAAATTATTTTTTCCAAAAGTACTCTTCATTGGAAAGTAAATGATGCATTTCCCTAAATAATTTCTCCATGATTTTAGTAGATTATTTTAATTTATTTCAAAAAATATGTTAAATATTTCGGATTTATTGAGATTTATCTCTTATGTTTATCATCCACCATATTTTATTAAATTGATTATGATCAGTTTGACTGTGGATGTTCTATGTTGATACCATCAAACATACTACTCAAAATGATCAGGGATTATGATTGTAGTTTGTAAAAAATTATTTAAATTTAATATGTATATGTTTTTATGTTTATCCCCATTCACATGAGGACTGAATTAGATTTATTAATTTATGGTTGTGTCTCTCTATCACCCCTCAATGAATTAGTAGGTCTCATGAGATAAATTAGATAGGGTTTTTACCCATTATATAAGGTGTCTTGGCCGAGGTATTAAAGGTATGTTCATGATGTATGACATTATGCATTCCTTCATTATGAAACTAGTAATTTATAGTCCATGTAATTATTAGAAAAGTAGAATACAATTGGTTATGATTTATTATGGTATTATTTAATCGGCTTTTAGTCCTACATTTTATGAAAATGATTATATTTTATTAACCTATGTTTTTAGTTAATCAACATGCCTTATTGTTTATGTTTCTGATTGATTTTTTTATATTTATTACCTTTATTGTGTAGCTGAAATCACCCCTTTATTATGATTTATTTTTCTCTAGGATGTAAATATGTATATTATAAATTAAATTTAGGGATAATCTATGTTTTTATATGTGTTTCAAATGGATTTTCTTTGTTTTTTCCATTAAATATGTAATCTTTAATTCATGTATGTGATATGGCTTCCAAAACATATAAATTGATCAATCCTTTGGGATTTTAGACTTGTATCTATGAAAGTGTATTAACATAAGACACTGAATCAGGGATACTAGGGTCAAGGTCCTTATAAACATGTTCTATTGCCTCAATTTCAGGTCTTTTGTTTTAGTATCCCTATAAATTAATAAATACATGATACTAACATGCTAATTTCCCCAGTCATAAAGGGATTTAATCGTTCCACCAACAGCACCATTATCCTTCATTTATTTACTCCTTAATTTCTTTTTACAATAATACTCTATATTTCATAGTAAAAAATAATATACAACATTTTTAATGTAATCATACATTACATGACCAATAATTTGAAAGTTCACATAAAAATATTATAATTTCTGATATTCCACATTAAGAGAGATGTAATCATCTAATGCAGAAAAGAATATATTAATAATAATTCTCTTTAAAAATCCATAAAAATATATTTAATCATAAAAATCATTAAAATATTTTAAAATAGTCGAAAAATATATTATAAAATCATATTAAAATATACTTTGAAAAATAAGAAGAAATACCCTTCTATTTTGATAACATTTAAAGAAAATAAAAATTCATTTAATAATTGTTAATGTATTTTATCTTGAAAACCATATAAAATAAATTTAGAGAATCATTTATGTTTATTAAATAATATTCTTTAAATAGGATAAAAAATATGGAGGAAAATATTTTGGGTAAAATTAATTAAAAATTTTCAATCAATGAGTTTAAATGAACCACCTTTTTAGCCTTTAAAATTCAAATACATCAAAAAACCATATGTAGATATTAATATCCTCTAAATGTGTCTAATGTTTGTCACAAATTAGATTCATTGGAAATATATAAACCGCTCTCTGTAAATAAATTGAGTAATATATATCACAACTCAATGAAAGTAAAATTATGATTACAAAAATCTTTTGACTTTAGTATCTTAAAAAATCAAAATATATTAAAAGATATAACATGTATTGAATCTATAAATATAATTAATTACATTAAAAATTATGTCAAAAAATATATATTGGTAAATAATTATAATATATAAAATAAATCATCATGAACAACATAAAACATTTCTCATAGAATTGAAATTGATATAATAAATACTCAAGAAATTTTTATAAAATTTGAATCAATTACTCAAGAAATAAATAGATAAAAATGATCTTTAAATTCCATGATAAAAGATTTATTCTGGATATAATATTTCAATAGGTAATATATACACCATATAAAATGAAATAGGTAAATAATATTAAACATGAAAAGAAAAATGAGCTTGAGACAAGAAACCAATTGAAAGATCATAACATTGAAGTGAGAATAAATTAATTAAGTGATTATGTGTAGAAAGATAAATCCACACTACAAAAAATATGTCATTACATACATAATAATAGCATTACATTGTTAGTATAGATGTGGTATAACTTAACAAAATGTAATTGTGTTAAGAAACCACTAATCTTGATTCCGGGATTGCCTCATACATCCAATTCCTTCTTGAATAGTTAAATTAAATTAATTATATTTGTTATTTAGATCATATTACCTTTTTATTGCCATTTTATTTCCCCTTATTATCATGTTTTTTTCAATTAATAAATCGTTATTGTTCACATCTGTCATTTTGGGGTCAATCCGTTCATAAAATGCAATCTTGTTTGTTATATACATAATAGTAAAAGGTATTTTTTAATGGACTTAAAAACAATAAAATATTAATGTTATAGGTTTCATATTATTCTTTATTTAATTATGTTAAATAGGTTATTAAATTTTTACAATCTTGATAAGAATACTTAATAGGTTTTTTAATGGTAAACAATAACCACGTTTCATTACATTTATATTCATTTATATAATTGATAATTTAGAATTATAGAATCCTAATAATAAAATATATAAAATAATATATTTAAATTCTCTCATAAAATCAAAATTTTTGATTACTGATGAAGGTCCTAAATTCATGAGAACATCATCATTCATGTAGGTTGTATAAAACCACCTTGGTGAATGATGAATTACAAAAGTATTTAAAAGAATAGTAAGAAAGAATTTTTTTAATTTAACCTAAATAAATATTATAATATATATAATAATAATTTATTATAAATTTTTAGTTATTACATTCATTATTAGAAATTTAAGATGAATTTTTGAAATGAAATGACTTTCCATGAAAAACCAACTTTTTAACATAGTAAAGACTAATAATAAGAGATATATTAGAGGAAACAAGTGATAAACCATAATAAATTGATCAAAATTATTATATTAATATACGAATAGAATAATATAATTAACACATGTTAATTTTTAATATTATTTTAAGATAAAAAATCATAATTAATAATTGTGAAAGAGGCTTAGAAACCCTTACCATGATCTTTGAGATCCAACCTTTTCATTGAACTTAAGGCCCTTGTAGAAGAGATATTTTAACACTATAAGGAATTAGGGATGTGATATTTTATGTTTGAATTTTTATTTGGGTAGATTATTAAGAAATATCAAAACTCATATGTGTCTTTGGGAAGGTTATATTTTGCCCCATTTATATGAAGAAATATATGGTGTTTTCAAAAATATTTTTCATTATGGGTAATAAATGTAATTTTAAAAATATAATAGGGAAAATAATTGTATCATGAATTATAGGAATATAACATTACAATCCAAATTAGTAAGCATAATAATTTTTTAATATTTTTATAATGATTTAATAATTATTTTTTAACGTTAAATATATTTTAAAGGCATTTTCATGACTATTCATATATTGAAACTTTAAAGGAAAATATATAATAATGTAATTTAAATATAAAAAAATTATAAATCACTAATATGATATGATTATCCTTAAAATTTACAGAACTATATAATTCATCCCAAAAATATTTTTTATAATGCTTTTTAAATAATTTAATAGATTTCTCTACACCTTGGAGAAGAATTCTTCAACGTTAAAAAAGTGTTCAAGTAGATGTATCAGTAATAAAAAATTTAAATAAATTATTATAACATAAAAAATATATTCATATTAAAAATATATATTTATAATCCATTATAACTTATTTTTAAATTATTGACAAAATATTAGAGATATTAAAAATAGATTGACATTTTATAATTACTTGTTATGTAAAATAATATAATGTTCATAATCAAGTGAAAATGGCACCAAATTGGATAAATTTTATACAATTAGATGATTATGGTAAACCTAAACCCATATAATTAAATAAATTCTTGTTTTTCGAGGCATTGGGAGACATCATCTCATTGTATTAACCCCATTTTACATATTTTACCCTTTACTAAGGTGATAAATTTTTTACACAGGTAAATAATTTTTATTACTAAAATCAAAAAGGGAAATTATTACCAAATTATAATTTTTCCATTCCAAATATTTCTTGATTTTTATTAAATTCAATTTATAGAGGTGACAAAAACTACCTTTAATAAAATTCAGAAAAATTCCTGAAAATAATTTTTAGAAAAATACATTTTAATATTAGGAAGGTATTTACACAAAAATTATTAACATTGTTGATTATAATCTCTTTAATTTTGTTATAATTATAGAAATTAATTTCATATGATATTTTTATCATACCAAAATTTATTTTAATATTCTAATGACAATATTAAATGCAAATTTCCAAAAGTAGTTTTTAATTAGAATAAAATATAACAGAAGCTCATGAAATTTAAGCATTGATTAAGAAATTAAAAATAATTTTTTAAATTCTATATTATACTAACTAAACACAAATTTGGTCTATTCAATGTTTTTATTAATTTTTAGTTCAATCTTCTATCATCATTATATTTTAAATGTTACTATATTTTTCAATTTTCATCTAAAAAGAATCTATTTCAAAAAAAATCCCAAAACATTATCCTAAGACAATCATTATATGATAACATAAAAATGAAATTAATTTAACAAAATTAAAATTATAAAATATATAAATAAGAATTCTTTAGTAAAACCATATAATCCATGAAATACATTTTTTTAAAATAAAATTATTTCTTTTCTCATTTGAAATATTTATTAAAATTACTATAGTAAATATGAATATATAAAATATAATAATGAATATTAATAAAACATGAAATTTTATTCTTATTATAATGACATGTTTTTTCAAATAAGGAAACTCTTCACTTATATAGTTTATTCCTGATGATTTTCATTTAATGAAGAGTTTCTCCCACATCAAGCATATCAGGTGCCATCTCATGCAACCATATGTTACAGCCCATTTGGATGTTATTAGTTGAAACATTCAATTAATGCGTTTTATTCTATAAATGATCCACCTCAAGGAAAAAAATAGAATAAACCATGTGGGGAGGGATGGGGTAGAATAATGCATTCACATCCCATACAGTTGTATGTTTTATCATATGATATAATATAGGCAATAGAATCATTCTCTGATTTATTTACGATATATTTATATTTTAAGTAGTGATATGTATCTCAATCATATCATACCATATTACTTCCAGAATATATAAAACATGACAAATTATAAGTGTGAAGTGTCTTCCAAAAAACAAATGATATGAAAAAATTAGTTTGTTGATGAAATTAATTATTATTATTCTCAAGTCAACAGTAACATGAAATGAAATATTCATTAATCCAAAATTATATATGACGAAATTAATTAAAAGATACTTTTTTTAATTAAATTTAAGTTCAAACATGAAAACATTTTTGAATCATTAAAAATAACTGAAATTTTTTAGTTTTTTGTAAATATTTTGGATAAGAAATTTTTACTAAATTGTGACCTATATGAATAAATCAAAAACTAATTAAATATTTAAGGATCTTAAAATTTTTCTAAATTCAATATCATAAAAAAAAATTAAATTTATATCCGAGTGTAAATATTTTAAAAATGGAAAAACAATCATATTTTTCAATGTAATTTTATTATAAAGATCCCATATTCATTTCTGAAATTCATGATCAAATTAAGATTAAATTTAATTACAAGTGTCTACAAAATGACTAAAATTTAATTTTTTATAATTTAAATTCATTTTTATGTTTTAAACATGTGTAAAATGATCAAAAATGAAAAAACATCATGTTTGCAGTAAAAAATTTAGAAGAATAGTCATTTTGTCATTTTTGAGTTACAAGAATGAACTACATATGATTCCAAAATGTGACATGTTCTGAATGATTAAATGCGTAATTTTATAATTAATAGATTTATAGGAATTTTACATGTATATATATGATGTTCAATGGGGTTGAAATTATTGAAGATCCAATTTTTCTGAAAAATATTTTACTTATCATATATGAGTAATTTATACATGGTAAAAAAACCATTATGTTTTCATTTTAGGGTATTATCTTTTTAATATTTTTTATGTCGCACAACGCTTTAATTATAGGTTAGTTATTCCAAAATTTTAAAAATTAATAAATGTTATTAATAATATATATTCTTCATGCATATTATTTCATTTTACAATACTTTGTATTTTTTTCCTAGAGAAGTGATGTAATATTTTGTAAATATTTTAAAAAATAGAGCATTAATGGTTATTGTTTGAAGCATTGAAAGGTCCCTTGAATATTGTTCATTTTTTCTACAATTTTTTTCTATACCTTTATCAGCAGCCCATTAAAAAAATTCTCAAACATAAATGTTCGTATGATAATTAATGTAAATGTTTAAACTATTATTTTTTGAATTCATTAATATTTATTTAATATTTATTTATATAAATTTACACATAACATTTGACATAAATATATCATTTATTTAAAAAAATGCTTACTAAATTTATCAAAAATGATCACATGAAATTTTCTATTAATATTAACCACATGAACAATAAATATTCTGAAAAAATCAATCATAAATGCTAAAAAACACGTAAATGTTCATATAAGATGTGTATGTATGTGTGTGTTCATATAAAAATTAATTATTTAAATTCTAACAAAACATTTGGCAAAAATTAATAATGTTTCATAATTTTTATAATTTTTATTTAATTAAACTCCATTTTTAATTTATTTACCATTCATTATTTATTTTCTACTTATTTTTTCATTTTTTATACATGAAACAAAAACATTCGAGATGGTCACTCATCCTTACACTATTATCACTAATTAACATTTAACACGCTATGTACTAACTACTCCAGAAAATGAATTTACATATAAAAATATATAATCAAATTTTATTTAACATATCTGACAAATAAAACTTATTATATAAATAACTAATGAATAAAATTAAAAATTCAAAATGAACTAATAATGATTATTATATTATTTTAAAAGTTACAATTAATTAGTTAGTTAATTAATAATAAAAAATTCATTAATAAATATTTATTATTAATTTAAAATTCATTGAAAATAAATAATTTATTTTTAACAAGTAATTATGATTTTAAATAACATATAATTAATAAATATATATAATTTATAATTAAAAATTCATAATTGGTAATTCATAATCAATAATAGAGAATGTATAATTAATTATTAATAGATGTCACATAACAATTATCAAATATCTAATATCAATTAATAATTACTAATTAGTAATTATTAATTAAAAATTAAGACTTAGTAGATAATCAATAATTAACAATTAATAATATCACGACACCCTCCCACCAAAGATTCCCCTTCTGAGCTAGCAATAGAGAAAGGGAGATAATGACCTCGCGAGTTCCGCCTCCAGTTGGCCCCGGAGTGGCGACTAGCATCAAGGGTATGAGTTTTCACAAATATGGGAGGCATTACCCTTTTTATAATGTAATATCAGGAAATAAGATGAGTCAAACACAAAAAAGAAAAGGAACAATTAAATAAACACAAACCAATCCCACATGCATATGTAAACAATTCTGAAACAAGGTACAAGTACAAGAAAGCTCAAAAAGTACAGTACCAAAAGAAACAAGAGTAAACCAAACTGAAACAACTCTTACTGTCCCGACTAGTAGGGTCCCGCACGGCCCTAGTAGTCCTCCTGGAATCCTGAAGGTAAACTTTGGGTGAGAATACAAGTATACTCAGTAGGGAAACCAAAATCTCTCATGCACAGGAGGGGAGACATCATAATTTCCCATGAGAACAACAGAAGAAACCAAAACCTAGCAAGGAATTCTATCCACCCAATCTCACCAGCCACGCTCACCAGGAACACAGAACAACAGGTAGTAGTATATAAGAACTAGAGTATTGGGTACCCCATACCATTTCCCACTAGTTAGCTGTTATTCTTAACGGTGAACGTCCTAATGCTACCACACTCTTCCTGCTTGCACACACCTGGGCCTCAAGAACCACATATATCGCTCGCACACACCTGGCCCTCACAACCACATATCCCTCCCACACACACCTGAGCCACAAAAACCACAATAACATCCTCACCCTAACACACCTGGGCCTCATCCCGATGATTCTTGTGAATAGTAAAACTGTCTGAAGAGTCTTGGGCTAAAACCACCACAATCGAAACCTACCCGAAGAGTCTAGGGTGTAAGGTCGCCTCATTCCATCTAAGCCTATGGAAGAAGAATCAAGAAGGAGCTAGTAACTAAGGGTAAAACACCCTCTCCCATGAAATGGGAGTGTTCGGAACTAAGTGCTCAACACGGGTGGGGTGCAACAAAACAAAAAGATACAGATATATATATGTATACAAAACAAACAGCCCAACCTATGGCATCAAAATAGAGAAACTGAGCATGTGCTTCAGCATTTCTACTACGAAGCATGCATAAAACAATAATCCCAACCTCGTTTATGTTTTCAGGTTTCAACAGAATTAGTTTATTATTTCCTTAACTACTGGGAAATTAACCAGAACCAACCATATCAATCGTTTGTAAAACATATCCCTGCCAAACACAAGTCAAGTTAGATAAAAAATAAGTAACACAAAACCAACCTTTTTATCATCAGTCGATCCCCATTGATTGTTCCCGTGTTGAATTCATTATCATTCCCCACAATTTATTTAACAACATTCTATTTTCTTTTAATGTCACAACCCATTACTGCAGCCATGCTACCATTATAACCACATCTCCACAACCGTATCACAAAACCAGGCTCCTGCCACATCCTTTCCCCTTTAATATCATTTATTGTAGCCCCACTGCCCATCCTATCTATAATAACCCTGGATTCACCAGATCCCCTTCCACACAACAAGTAACCAAACCAACACCCACATGTTCATTATTACATTATGTTCTACCGAGGTGATCACACAAGGGTTCAGAATATTCATTTAATCAGCCAACTTTTTGTGATTAACCAATTTCCACATTCCACAATGTTTCCATAAAAACGGTCAAGAAAGATAGGGAAACATTTAATTGCACAAGAAAAGGCCCCCAACGACCGAGGTTTTTAGTAGGCATAAGCCTATTAAATTCACAACATAACAAAAATATAAACATAAAAACATCCCCATTCTCGTTCTTTAAGCCATTTATTATCTTCATTAAACTGGTTCAACATTGTCACATGAAATCAAGAGGACACCCATCCCACACGATGAAATAATTAGAGAGACGAAGGTAAAAACCCTACCTCAACAGGTTCTGATGACAATGCTCCCCCAGATCAACATTAGAAGACGTCTTTTGGCGTCTGTCGCTTCTGAAAAAACCCAGCAAAAACCTCCTCTAGTGGAAGCTGGGAAGGAAAGGCTGAAGGGAAAGAAATAGATCAATTCTCAGAAGTTCCACATCATCGTTACGATCTCATGACCGCTGACAGATCGTAAATCAGAGCTCAGACGAAGAATTTATGGACGAAAGGATCTTTGGAGTCTCTTGGTAGAGCTCTCCTCGAATGAATGGGGAGGAGAGGAATGATTTTAAAAGGAGGAGATGAACCCTCCTTTTATAGGTGAGAAAAACTAAAGTACACGGCGTGTACTTCTTAGTACACGGCGTGTACTAGGCCATTTCACATGGTCGCCACGCGCCATCCAACACGGCATTCAACATAGCACACAGTCATTGACTAGCCAACACACAGTTTAAGGGTAACACGTACGCAGGGAGGAACTACAAAGAGTGTAGAATAGGCTACATGGCGTGTACTAATTTATTTCACGTGGAAAGGACACGACCTCAACATGTCACATGGCTATTGACTGGTCAACACACGGTTTGAGGATAACACGTACGCGGTGAGGAACTACACGGCATGTAGTATGGGCTATGTGGCGTGTACTCATTTATTTCATGCAGAAAGGACACGACTTCAACATGGAACAAAACCGTTGACTATTCAACACATGGTTTTAGGATAACGTGTACGTGGGGAGGAACTACACGACATGTTGTATGAGTGACATGGCGTGTACTCATTTATTTCACCCGGCGTGGACACAGCTTCCACACGGGGTATACCCGGCGAGGTGGTACATGGCGTGTACTCACACTACACGGTGTGTAGTTACAAAATTCTGAAAAGTGTGGGAAAGTCCATTATACCCTCCAGAACACTTCATGACCTTCTTTTCGACAAAGGAATGGTTCAGAGTGGTCTGGTCCATTATATCAGATTCCTCTTAAAACATTGTCATCCCTGAGAATTCAAAAACCAACCCAGAGGAACCCATCAAGATTCCTCTTAGGGCCCTCATTATAATAGGAACCCATCCAACAACCCTAATCATATGCGATTGGAATTCCTTCTCCTATATCGAGATATTATCCACTTTAGGAAAAACTGACTCACCTGCACGGTTTTAATCATATCTGCATTAATGCGTCTCGATTAAGAATTGGGTCTTCCCACTTCCATATAATAGAATTTTTTTTAACTTAACCTACCCCAACACTGTAAAACAAACACACTGCCAGAACACATGGCTAGGGGAAATTCCTTCTCCCATGTCGAGATATTATCCACTTTAGGCAGCACTGAATCGCTAACACGAGTTCAATCGCATCTGAATTAATGCGTCTCAATTAAGGATCAGGATGTTCCCTTTCCCCAAACATCTGGACATGTTACTCACTTCAAGAGAACAAGGAAAGAAAACGCCTCAAAACCAATAAGTCATGCATTCTATATATCAAATGTACATAGAATAACATTAAAACAAAGCTCACAAGAACAAATAAAAACTCAAGTCAAAACAACTCCGTGTACTGAGCGTGCATTTGGGCCTACCACTCCCAAGTGCTCTCCTCGAGGCCTCCATGCCTCCACAACACACAAACCAAGGCGAAGGTTCATCCACAGAGCACCTTGTCTTTACGATCCTCGATTCTAATTGGTCATTCCTTGAAAGTAGCGTCTTCTCCCATATCTAACTCTCCCAGTCGATAACGTGAGAGTCGTTGTGTAAGTACCGACAAAGCTGGGAGATGTGGAAGACGTCATGAACCTTCTCCAACTGCGGTGGTAGGGCTAGCTGATATGCCACCTCACTGACTTGCATCAGCACCTCGAAAGGTCCAATGAACCTAGGGGAGAGCTTACTCCTCCTCCCAAACCTCTCCTTCCCCCATCGAGGGGAAACCTTCAAGAACACATGATCTCCCACCTCGAACTCCAAGGGACTCCTCTGATGATCATCATAAGTCTTCTGTTGGTCCTGAGCCACTTTCATCCTCTAAGACACAAGCTGGACATTCTTAGTGGTGCTTTGTACTACCTCTGGCCCAAGAGAACCTGTCTCACCAACCTCTGCCCAGAAAATTGGCGAACAACATTGCCTTCCACACAAAGCCTCAAACGGTTCCATGTCAATAGTAGAGTGGAAGCTATTGTTGTAGGAAAACTCTACTAAAGGCAAGTGTCGCACCCATGATCCTCCAAAATCCAGAATGCATTCCAGAAGAATATCCTCCAACTTCTGCATATTCTGCTCTATCTGTCCATCAGTTTGTGGGTGGAAAGCAGTGGTAATGCATAGCTGGGTGCCAAAAGAATGATGTAACCCCCTCTAGACTCAAGCGGTAAATCGAGTATCCCGATCTGAGATGGTAGTCTTCATAACTCCATGAAAACGCACCATGTTTTCTATGTACCACTATGCTAAGGTACTCACTGGGCCCGACTCCTTAATTGCTAATAAGTGAGCTGATTTCGTCAGCTGATCCACCACTACCCAGATATCATCATAAACACCCTGAGCTTTGTGTAGTCCTGTGACAATGTCCAATGAGATGTCATGCCATTTCCACTCGGGGACATCTAAAGGATTCAACAAACCTCTGGAAACATGGCATTCATCCATTCCTTGATGACTTACTAGGAACTTAGCCACAAACTCTACCATTTCCCATTTCACCCCTGGCCCCCAAAACTGTTCCCTCAAGCCTCGGTACATTTTTGAAACTCTCGGATACACCGTGAAGGAAGAGATATGGATCTCACATAGAAATCCCTCACGCATCACCTCCAGAACAAAAAAACCTTCCATGAAAAAGCATCTGATGTCGGTTGTCCTCTGACCATCCTTATGGAGAGTTCCCCTGATCTATACGATCCTGTATTACTTCTTCCTCAGAGTCTCCCCACTAAGACTCTTCCACCTTCTGCAACAAGTAGGGCTGCACCATTATCTGAAACAATTATCCTACAACACCCTCTACCCTTGCATCCAAGTGCAAGGAAGCCAACTCTCCCATCGCTTTCCAAGTATCAGCAAATTCTTGAACCACTTCCTTATGCGACTTCCTGCTCAGGGTATCAGCCACAATGTTGCCCTTAATTTCTGTGTAATAGATCTCGAAGTCATAGTCTTGGAGAAACTAGACCCATCTCCACTGCCATGACATCAGGTCATGATGGGAGAAGGAATGACACAAGCTCTTGTGATCTGAGAAGACCAAAAAGCGCTCCACAAAGTGGTAATGTCGCCACAACTATTGTGTGAACACTACTGCTGCAAAATCTAGTTCATGGGTGGCATAGTTACGCTCGTGAGGGTGCAATTTCCTAGACCCATAACAGATCACACCCTTCTTCTGCATCAGTATGCACCCCAAAAAAAGGCCAAAATCATCAAAAAACACATCATACAACAACCCTTCCTCTAGAAACCTGAATACAAGAGCACTGCACAACTTCTCCTTTAGGTAGTCGAAAGCTTTCTGGCACTGCTCCTCCATAGGATGACCTAGTTATTCCTATTCAAATCCTTCAATGGAGAAGCAACTCGAGAGAAGTCTGAAATGAACCTCCTATAATAACCTACCAACCTCAGGAAACTACAATCTACTGCCACATTCTGCGGTGCCTCCCAAGAAACAACTGCCTCCACCATCGATGGGTCCACTAACACTCCATGTTGAGACACCACATGCACATGTTAGTGTACTTCTTGCGTCAATTGCTTACACTTCGACAATTTCCCATTAAGCTCGTGGTTTTGAAGGACATCCAAGACTGACCTGAGATGCTTAGCGTGCTCCTCCACTAATCTTGAGTAGATCAGGATGTCATCGATAAACACAATGAGTAACCCGTCCAGAATGTCTCGAAAGATAATGTTCATAAGTCCCATGAACACAGCTGGAGAATTTGTAACTCCAAATGGCATCACTAAAAACCCAAAGTTCCCATACCTGCACCTGAAAGCCGTCTTCCAGATGTCACTATCCTTTACCCTCAGCTGATGATATCCAGATCGTAGATCATTCTTAGAAAACCAAAATGCTCCCCTTAGCTGGTCAAAGAGATCATCTATCTTTGGAAGGGGGTAACAGTTGTTGACAATCACATGATTCAACCTCCGGTAGTCTATGCATAGCCAGAGACCACCATATGCCTTCTTCATGAACAAAACTAGAGCACCCCATGGCGACATGCTAGGTCAAACAAAACACTTCTCCATCAGATCTTCAATCTGAATCCACAACTCCCGAAAACTCCGAATGTGCCATCCGATAAGGGGCCATCAAAATCGGACGGGCACTAGGATGTAACTCTATCCTTAACTCAACATCACGTCGGGGGGGGGGGGGGGGGGTAGAGTCACAACCTCCTCTAGAAAAACATCGAGGAACTCCACAAAAATTGCTGGAACATCCATCATCTCTGTATCCTCTGAAACCACGGATAACCAGCCTAACAAGGAAAGGAGAGGCTTCAAATGTCGTCTTCCCACCTGGTAGCTCCTCTCTCCAACAAAAGCTACATGCTTCCCATCCACGTTATAGAACACAACTCTTCTTCATAAGCAGTCGATAACGGCACTAACAGAAAATAGCTATTCGATGCCTAGGATGACATATTATAGTTTCATCTGTAGCAAAAGAAGATCCCCGCTAGATTGATGTGGTCCCAATGTCAGCCCACATCCCTGGAAAACACAAGATACGCTAGTCTAACCTCCAACTGGGGAACTCAGCACCAGGGTTACGGAAAGACTCTCTACATATAGACACAAATCATGTGATAGATTAGGTGAAACAAAGGAGTGCGAAGCTCATGAATCAAACCAAGTAGAAATGAGAGTGTTGAACAAACTAATGGTACCTCGCACCACCTCTGGTCCTGCGGGAGCTGCCAACTCTGCTACATGCAACTGTCCACGCCCATCTCCTCTAACTCTCTTATGTCAACCACCTCCCAGACCACACCCTGGTTAAGGCCCCTGAGGAGCACCCTGAGGTCGGCCTCCTCCTGTAAAGTCTGCCCTCTGAGGATTAGGGTCCTACTACTTCTGGAGTGGCCTTGTCGGCAACTGGTGCTGCTGAGGTGGGCGCTGAACATGCCCAACTCCACTGTACTGAGCTCGGGTCGGGCACTGACTCTGAATGTGCATGATACCTCCACAAGAGAAACACTTCGGTCCTTGGATAGTGAAAATGTGACGAGGACCTGATGATCTGAACTGGAACTACTGGGGCCTGCTCCCTACTAGCCTGAAGCTGGAAGGCCATGTCGTAGGAGACTTACTGCTGACTACCTTCCCCTTCGACGAACCTGGCTGGATCCCCTCTCATGGTGCACCTCCCTGCGAGTGAATACTCTCTAAAACCTCATTCTTCTTCTGTACTACCAAGTATGTCAGAAGGGTGAAGGTGGTGACAACATTCTAGAGAGAAGGACAAAGTTCCTCCTCCAAACGTCTCGCCCGAGACTCCTCATTCGGAATGGGATCCGGAACAAATAATAGAATACCCTTGAACATGATCCCCAAATATCATACTGAAATAATACCCTGCTAGAGGGAGAGCGACTCCAGCTGCTTCTCCTCCTTGATTATGGAAGAAAGGAATTCCTCTCGGAACTCCTTCTCAAAGTCAGCCCACATGACCTCTACCTCTTAACTCTTTACGAGGTAGAGCATCCACCACTAACGTGCCACACCTCTCAGCTAACTGACTACTAGGGGAACCCAGTACTCCCTCAGAGCACAGATCAATGTAAAAGCAATCCCAAGATTATCAAGCCACCCCTCTGTTTCCATATTCGATGTACTACCCTCGTACATCTTGAGGATTTGTCACTGGAAATAACGAAGAGTCTTCTGCCACTGGCCATCTTCCTCCTCTCAGTCAACCCTCAACTGATAGACTGCCTAAATCTGCTAGGTCTCGACTATCTGAGTCACCCGGGGACAAAGTCCATGTACCATAGATGTACGGCAAACATTGATAACCTAAGCCCAAGTAGCACGAAAATCTCTTAGTGTTTAATTTTATCAATTCATTTCAAATTTCTTTCCCAGAACACCCAAATCAAGTAAAACACAATCATGATGATGCATGTAAATTCCCTAGGGTCTCTACCATTCAATTAATGTAGTCTCAATTGGTCATTCAGTTGGATCAGAGTCCTTGTATCAGATCACAGGGGGACCTAAAATCCCGTGTCCTAGCCGGTCTTCCATGGCCTATGCCATGAACCAAGATAAGCCAACACTGTATCCCTACCATCACATGAAATCCTCTCTGTGCCTAACTCCAGACTCCATCCTATCTCTCTACCATCAGCTCTGATACCATTCTGTCATGGCCCCCTCCCACCAAAGATTCCCCTCCTGAGCTTGAAATGGTGAAAGGGAGATAATGACCCCTGAGTCCCGCCTCCTGTAGGCCCCGGAGTGGCGACTAGCACCAAGGGTAAGAGTTTTCACAAATATGGGAGGCATTAACCTTTTTATTATTTAAGATCGGGAAATAGGATCAGTCGAACACGAAATGAAAAGGTACGACTAAATAAACCCAATAAAATCCCACATGCATGTTTAAATAATTCCGAAACAAGGTACAAGTAGAAGAAAGCTCAAAAAGTATAATACCAAAAGAAACAAGAGTACATCAAACTGCAACAACCCAACTGTCCTGACTAGTAGTGTCCCGCATGACCCTGGTAGTCCTCCTGGAAATCGGAAAGTAAACATAGGGTGAGAATACAAGTATACTCAGTAGAAAACCTAAAGCTCTTGTGCACAGGTGGGGAGACGTCTTAAGGTCCCGTGAGAACAACAGAAGAAACAAAAACCTAGAAAGGAATTCTATCCACCCAACCTCACCAGCCATACTCACAAAAAACACAAAACAACAAGTAGTAGTATACAAGAACAAGTGTATTGGGTACCCCGCACCATTTCCCACTAGTTAGTTTCTCTTCCTAATGGCGAACGTCCTGACACTACTAAACTCTTCCTGCCCGCACACACCTGGGAATGATGAACAACATATCCCGGCCACAAACACCTGGGCCTCACAAACACATATCCCGCCTCCACACACCTGGGCCTCACAACCACATATCCCGCCCGCACACAACTGGGCCTCACAAACCAAAATCAAATCCCTGCCCGAACACACCTGGGCCTCATCCGGAAGATTCTTGCGAATAGTAATCATGCCCGAAGAGTCTTGCGATAAAACCACTCCAATCAAAACCTACCCGAAGAGTCTTGGGTGTAAGGTCACCTCAAACCATCAAATCCTATGGAAGAAGTAGATGGAAGGATCTAGTAACTAAGGGGAATACACACACTACCATGAATTGGGAGTGTTTGGAACTAAGTGCTCAACATGGGTTGGGTGCGACAAAACACAAAGATACAGATATATATGAATACCAAAGACACATCCCATCCTATGGCTTCTAAACACAGAAACTGAGCACGTGCCTCAGCACTGCTACTACGAAGAACGCATACAACAATAATAACAACCCCATTTAGGTTTTCATGTTTCAAAAGAATTAGTTTATTAGTTCCTTATCTAATGGGAAATTAACTACAACCAACAATAACAATCGTTCGTAAAACATATCCCTATCAACCACATGTAATGTTAGATAAAACACAAGAAACACAAAAACAACCTTTTTATCATCAGTCGGCCCCCAGTGATTGCTCCCGTGATTAATTCATTATCGTTCCCCACATTTCATTTAACAACTTTCCACTTTCTTTTAAAATCACAACCCATTACTGCAGCCCTTCTGCCATTATAACCACATTTCCACAACTGTATCACAAAACCGGGCTCGTGCCACATCATTTCCCCTTTAATATCATTTACCGCAGCCCCTCTACCCATCTTATCCATAATTACCTAGGATTCACCCCCTTTCACACTCCACGTAACCAAACCAACACCCAAATGTTCGTTTCTCCATTTTGTTCAACCGGGGTGACCACACAAGGGTTCCAAATATTCATTTAATCAGAAAACATTACGTGATTAAAATTTTTTCACAATCCACAAAGTTTCCATCCACAAAATGGTATAAAAATATAGGGAAGCATTTAATTGTGCATTCAAAGGCCCCCATCGACCGTGATTTTTAGTAGGTATAAGCATATTTAATTCACAATATAACAAAAAGATAATCATAACAACATCCCCATCCTTGTTCTTTAAGTAATTTATTATCATCATTAAACTGGATCAACCATGTCTCATGAAATCAAGAGGACACCCATCCCGCATGATGCACACATTAGGGAGACAAAGGTAAAATCCCGACCTCAACAGGTTCTGATCACATCGCTCCCCCATATCTACTTTAGAAGACGTCTGTCGCCATCCATCGCTTCTGACAAAACCCGGCAAAAACCTCCTCGGGTGGATGCTAAGAAGGAATGGCTTAACGGAAATAAAAATATCCAAGCTTAGAATTTCCTCCTCATTGTTTCGATCTCGTGGCCGGTGACGGATCGTAAATCAGATCTCGGATGAATATGTTAGGGAAGAAAGGAGCTTCAGAGTCTCTCAAGAGAGCTCTGCTCGAAGGAATGGGGAGGAGAGGAATGATTTCAAAAGGAGGAGTGGACCCCTCCTTTTATAGCTAAGAAAAACTAAATTACACGACGTGTACTTCATAGTACACTGGGTGTACTAGGCCATTTCACACGGTCGCCACAAGACTTCCAACACGGCATTCAACACGTCACATGGTCATTGACTGGTCAACACACGATTTGAGGGTAACATGTACGCGGGGAGGAACTACACGGTGTGTAGTATAGGCTATACAGAGTGTACTCATTTATTTCACGTGGCAAGGACACTGACTCAACATAGCACATGAACATTGACTTGTCAACACACAGTTTGAGGATAACACGTACATGGGGAGGAACTACACGGCGTGTAGTATGGGCTACATGGCGTGTACACATTTATTTCACGCGGCAAGGACACGATTTGAACATGGCACACAACCGTTGACTGGTCAACACACGGTTTGAGGATAATGTGTATGCGGGGAGGAACTACACGGCGTGTAGTATGGGTTACATGGCGTGTAGTCATTTATTTCACGCAGCATGGACACAACTTCAATGTGGGGTATACCCATCAAGGTGGTACACGACATGTACTCACACTACGTGGCGTGTAGTTAAAAAATTCTGAAAAATGTGGGAACAGTCCATTCTACCCTCCAGAACACTTCATGACCTACTTTTTGACAAAGGAATGGGCGGGAGAGGTCCAGGACATTACAAATAATTACTAGTTACAATAAAATAATTATTTACTAATAATTAAATTATATTTTTATAAATAATAATTAATAATTATTATTAATAAAAAAATTAATCATTATAATTTAATTAAAATTTTAAATAATAAAATATACATTGTTAATTATTTATAATTAATAAAAAATTGAAATAATCATTACTAATTAAATATATCAATATTAGTACAATTTAAAAAATACCATAAAAAATAATTAAAAAAACAAACTTATATATTTAGCGATGGTTTTGACCAATGCTAAAGGTATAATTTTTTAAAAAACATATGAATTTTTTTGATGTTATTCTATAACCATCACTAAAAAATAAAAAAACATTTAGTTGTAATTTTGAAAACATACACTAAATTTTTTTATTAAATTTCTTAATCTTGTAGTGATCATGTCATTTATTTATATAAATATTCACATATTTTTCATGTTCATTATTTTAAACAACATGAATATTTATAAATTTGTTAAAGTCACACACACCAATATATATATATAATATAAAAAATAAAACTACATTGAACCATCTCTTGTGGAAGAGGAAAAACATAATCTAAATAGTCTTTCTAAAGAAGGAGAAGATCTAGAAAAATAACGAATGGTATTATGTTCCCTTGATTATCCCCAAAAACAAAAGTTGGTTTGAATTAAAAACTTACATCACATATGAATAAGCATATTCAGTTTTTATTTATTGGTTTTTCAAACAACGAGACTCAAATTATTCTATATTTTTCTCCCACCCAGATAATCCTTAATCTATGATTATCCATTTGACTTTGATGCCTTTAGTGAGAAGATTAATTTTCTTATAAAGCCATGATATGGGTTAATTGGTGTTCTACCTAATGAATCCTTATGAGATCTCCTATATTTTATTCTCCTTGGTACTTCCCTAGAAAATAATAGGTCCCTTTACAACCATTTACATGTCTATAAGAATAGTATAATATTATTAAGATAAATCATAGTCAAACGTGTTTTGAGATTTATTTATACTATACTTTTTTGGCTTATTTCAGATGTATTCATCATCGTCATCATTATGTAATTTTATTAAAAGGAAGGAGAATGAACAAAAAGGAAGACAAATAGAAGAACTCCCCCATGAAATAACCTAATGGGGCCAGAGATGGTGCAGCCTGAGTGCATCTCCATTAATAATGATAATCTCATTGGGCTTAATACTACGTGCATTGTGCAGAAAAACCTCCACCATGCTAGTGAAATCCAATGAGGCCAACTAGTTTGCAACATTGTTCCGCTCCCTCTAGGTATGAAGCACATGAGCATAAAAATTTAAGGATACTTTTACATTTTCATATATCATAGATAATCGACAAAAAATAATCACCATAACATTTCAATTAATTTTCAACAATCAAGGAGTCTATTTTAACATCCAATATAGACAACCCCTTTTACCTGCATAGTCTGAGACTGGTGAGAATTGTCATTGCCTCCACTTGAAGGTATGATCCATAGCCCAGTCTCGATGAGAACAATATGTAAATCAAGCCTTTATTATCATGCACCACTCCTCCTCTGATTATTTTCCCCTAGACACAAGAACCATCTACATTATGTTTCATGCCACCTAAGGGAGGACGCCAGCAAACCCTGTTTCCTTCTATACATCTAGATGGAAAAGCCCCCTGAATCCTACCAGAAAATGATGAAGATATGAATCCTCGTTCAAATACCTCACTGCCTTATTCATGTCAAGTAACAGATTTTTTCCCAGATGATAATTACACTAGTCTTCACAATCACAACCTTATTTTTTATCATGTTTTGCACCTGCCAAATACACCTTCACCCCACATGCAGCACCAGCGAGTGGGTTACCCTCTCAGGGCCTCCTCCCTTTGACCTAGGAAACCATTTATCAAGAAAGGTTTGGATAGCCTCATTTGAGGATAGGGTCGTACGGAATTCCCAAACGAAATTCCACACCTCACACACCCAGTCACTACTAAATAACAAATGAGTATTTCTCTCGTCACTATGAACCCAACAATTCAACCACCTAGTCAGAATGTCGATTATAATACTTCCGATGTTATCATCCGGAGAACTCTATTTTGAATCCTATAGGTTAGAAAGTTGAACTTGGGGGATAATTTTTTCACCAAAATAATATCATACCATTCCCTGGAATGGACCTACTCATGAAAAATAATACATAAAAACTTTTATGAGAAAAGGCCCAAGGAGGAATTGGTGAAAACACATTTATCCTCTGTATTTAGCTCAATGAGATGAAAACAATCAAACTACTGCTTATCCAAAACTTCATTAATGAATTTAGGGAAAAGGATAGCTTCCATGAACAAGATATAGGTGACCGGACAACCAGGGTACCCTAACACTACTCCTCACCAATCTTGGTGCTAGATGAAAAGATCATCTGTCCCACCATCCAGTTGGAGAAATGGTTAATCATAGTGATAATGGGACCAATCAGCGACCAGAGAAAAGAGTGACACCCCCCATTGAGTCTTTATGGCTAGAATATTACTTGTGCATGGTATTACTTCAGATGGTACATTGTTCTACGATGCTCCATGAAAGCCTTGCATACAAGTAGTAGAGGGTATCCTTCAGTTTGTACACGTTGATTCCTCCTTCACCAACTAGCCACACCTTTCTATTCCAAGATAACCATTATTTATTACCCTATAATAATGTATCCAAAATGAAAATGGAGAGAGTCATGTTAATATAATGGGTAAAACTATTAGGAACCTTAATGGAGGAGAGAACATGGATTAGAGAGGCCAAGAATACCTTGTTCAACAGAGCAATCCTTAGGTCAAAATAAAAAAAATTGTTTTTCCAGTTCAACACTTTATCCATAATCCCACTGAGGAGAGTGTTAATGTCCCAAATCCGGAGCATACTAGATGATATGGGAGTTTGAAGATAGACCATAGATAAATCACCCCTATGTATGCCTAGAAACCGACTAACAGACTCCACCCTCTCTACGGAGCACCTTTTTCAAATGAAGAATTCAATCTTTCACTTATTTATGATATGATACCTACATCAGCTATAATCATCCAAAACTCTGTTAAGCTACTCATGGATCTACTATTAGCATTCCAAAACAAAATGGTATCATCAGTGAAAATGAGGTGAGGGATTTCCAATTCCCTCATCTTACAATGATATTTAAGGATTCCTCCATATTTTATGATTCTTTGAATGAGATTATTCGATACATCTGGAATAAGAATGAACAGAGATGACGAGATGGGGTCCCCTTTCCTGAGGTGATGTGTATAATTTATGAATCCATGTGATTTTCACATAAAAATCACTGGTAACCATGAAGATAGGAAGAAACAGAATATAATATCAATATTTCAAGAATTGAGAACCATATCTGACAAAACTCTTTTAATGAAGCTTCAATATACCCGATCATAGGACTTGTTCATATCATTGTTAATGACCTTGATAGGCCCAAGGGTTTTGAATTTTATGTCTTTGAGTGTCTTCTGATCCATAGCAATGGATTCTTGGATCGATCGACCCATGATAAACCTGTGTTGTTCTGGGATATCCACTGAGGAATATGGATAGCTAGTCTGGCATTAATGATACTAGACAAGATCTTGTATGGGACATTACACATACTCATCCGGATGTAGTGAGATATTGAAGAAGGGATCTTAGTCTTAGAAAAAAGAAAAAGGGTGGTGGAATAAGAAAATCATGGTTAACTATTCCCTTGAAAGATATCAAATATGGAATCAATCAGATTATCTTTTAAGGTATCCTCGGAGTTCCTATAAAAAGAAGAAGGGAACCCATCAGGACCTGCTATGCTAGTTGGGTTCATGTGCATGAGTGTATCCTTAATCTCTAGTCCACCTGGAATGGCTGCCAAGATGTTGTTGATCCGATCAGATGCAAGGATAGGAAACACAGAAAAGAAATCTGAAGTATTCAGAGGATAACCACTGACAAATCACTCATTTGGACCATCATGAATATCTTGGGGGAATGAATTAGCCATTTCCCCCACAATTTCCTTGTCATTAGTGAAGGATCCATCTTCTAGTAGGATGTTTGGCTTGACCAGTCATTTCCAATCCTTAATTCATACATGAAAGAAATCTGAGTTATTTTCTCCCTCATTAAGCCATTTGATCCAAGCCCTCTCTATGGAAACGTGCTCCTACATGAGGATTATGTCAGAAAAAATACCCTTATTCCCCAAGATCTCATCATAGACCCTATCATCCCACACCACATCCAAGCTACTCTCTAGGAAGTAAAACACCTTCATGAAATCATTTAATTATTCTTATAAGAAAAATGAATATAGAAAATTATTGAAGCTTATGTCTTAGCCTCCGAAATTTACAGTTAATGTTGTACCACTTGTTTCCTTGAGAACTGACATCCCAAATAGATAAAAACAAGTCATGATAGCCTGGGATGTCCACCCAGAACTGGATATACCTGAACAGATCATAAGGCCTCTTCAAATAATTCAATGAAACAAGAAGAGGGGAGTGGTCTGAAATTCTCCAAACCATATGTGTCACCTTCATGCTAGAGAAGATATAGATTGCTTGCATGTTAGCTAGGTAGTGATCCAAATTGCCCCATGACTGGTAGGGGCCCCTACTGGTTCTTACACCAAGTAAATTTTTATCCCATGGAGCCCAGATCTAAGATACACTTTGATGCCATGAAATGAACAATGAAAAAGATAGATTTCCTAGGAAATGGGCCTTTACCCTTCCGTTCATCCATATCATACCCAACATTAAAATCACCCACCCCCAATGATCCATGGTTCAGAGCCAGGGTCGAACAGTCTTAACTCCCTCCACAAAGACTCCCGAGTGTGCATATCACAGCTCCCATACAAAAACTTAGCGTAGAATGAATCAAGATTGAGGGTTACCTTAATAGTGACAAATGGATTCTTAGCTTGAATCTTGTCCACAGAGCACCACCTATTAACAAAGATCCATATATTCCTATTAACCAAGTCAGTCTGTATACTTACATGCATTTACAACTTTTTGGAGAAGTCCACAATTCTAGATGGTTGATGTTTGGGTTCATGAATGTCCATCACGATAGCTTTGTGACTAGAAAATCTGAGAGGCTAAAAATATAAGATTTTACCTAGGATCCAATCCCAATAGCATTCAAAATAAACAAGGGAATCATTTTAAAGTGAGAACCATAGGACTAGATCCAAATATCATAGCCTTCTTAAATGTGGAAGGATATTTCCCTTGATGAAAATTAACCATGGATCTTTGTAAAAACCCATGGCCCCTTATCCAACAACACCATGGGAGAAATTGGACTTCCTATCATGTACATGTTATAATTCTTCCTAAAACAACCCGTGGAAGGACACCCACCTTCTCTAGTTCCCCTAGGATGGTGGGAGAAACATCAGAAGGAAGGTGGGGAAAAGTAGATAAAGGAGGAGAGGTAAATCACCCAGAGTACCCTACAATGGCGTGATAAAGCACCACCATAGTCCACTGGTTCTCCACTGATCCATTACCCAAAATTACAGCGTCATGGGAATAGGAAGCCAATAGACCCGATACCTTAATTACTGCCAGAATAAATACTAGAGAGAACATAATGAAGATTACAATAATTAACAGAGAAGGATAAACCTAGGAGGCATAAACACTCCATGGAAAAACGGAATGAGAGCCATGTCATCCTCTAATCTATCCAGAACCATAGAAACCAAAGTGGCCACTAGGGAAACCTCAAAGGGAATAGGATGGGGAACTACTGAGAGATCCTAAGCCACTACTAGGACCTCCGAAAATGGAGCAAATGAAGAAGGACACTCACTACAACCTCCCCTACCACCGCACCAAGTTACTTACTATGTCCCTTGTTCCATCAATGACGAATGACTTGGAGATAGTGGCCTTGAAGGAGGAAATGCAAGAAAATCCTAGGGAACACCGAGTAAAACAGATCCTGAACAATGTTAAAGAATACTCAACCTGAAGGTCAATATTATCTATTTGGGGACGTGCGATGTAGAGACCCGAAGCTAGACGTACCTGGACATTACATTACTTTTTCGGAATACTTAGTACATAACAAAAACACACACACAAGGATCGTAATAGTTTAGTGTATTTGGAAACTCGTAATGTAATCTTCTAATCGTGGTGAAAGATCTTCAATATCTCCCATAAAGATTTTCCCTTTTTTTTACCTAAAACCTTTCTTTATATCCTGGGGAAAATAAAACATAAAAGGGTGAGCTCAAATGCTCAGTAAGGGTAATCAAAAGAAAAATCAATCACATCATATTCATAAGAACATAACATTTGGAAATCTTAACCTGCAAAAGAGAGCATAATTTCATAACATGGGATAAATCATAGTAGTGAAATGAAATCCCAATAAGCATAACTTAAAACATGATACTTTGTGGCATACACACATAATCATAGAGAATAATTTCTTTTTAGTTATGACTCATTTCCAAGACTATCAAAGTGGACAATGTCCCATTCTGAATCGAGTCACCCTCATTTCAGTCCTGTTTCACTGAACCGGTATATCTTCCATTCCAGCCATGTCTATCTAATGAGATATAAAATCTTTACCCAATGCATTGGAGGGAGATATAGGTCCCAACCATCTTATAATGAATCCTTTCTTATGTGTTCCACATAATCATAAATCATACATCATCACATAACACATGTAACAAAAAATGGGATTCTTGAAACATCATGACATCATAAAACAAATCATATAAGGTAAATGACTTCATAAAAATAATTCCCTCACAAGATAATCAAATCAATGTAATAATAGGGATAAAAACAGAACCCTTTATTAGCTTATATGGAAAATAATTTTGATAAAACACTTGAACTCCAATCTTGAGGAAAATATCCTTTCTTCTTCAAAAACACTTTTCTTTTCTTAACATGTCATAAAATTATAAACTAAAAGAAGTTGATTAAAAATAAACATGATAACTTGTAAAGGAAGCTTCTTGGAAATAATGTTTTAAGAATCCATTCATGCTGTATAAGTTAAAAAACCATTCTTTCCGTACTTTGGTCGGAAAAGTCAAAAAGTACCTCGTATGAAAAACGAAAAAATATTCCTTTCATATCTTTTACTAAAAACTTACTGAAGGGTAAAATTGGATTTAAAAAATTGTAGGTGGATGGAAATAATATTACATATTGAGGAAACATGTATGTGGATGATAAAATACACCCCAGTAAATGCCAAAGTAAATACAATCTTGGATAAAAATGAGTTTGTGATATTTTCCCTTACCTAAGGTCCGACATGCTTTGTAAGTGTCCGAACCTCCTATATAATGATTTAAATCATGTTATTGACTTATTCCAGAATTATATTCATTGTTATTATATCATATATGGTCCACTTATGACTTTGTATTACCCGTTCTTTTGTAAATTCATGTTAAAGTTGCATTTTGGGTAAAATCGCCTCATTTGTCGTTCGTGTTTTTAACTTGTAATTATTCATATGATTACTTAGATAATGATTAATTAATTCCAGAAAATAAAAAATGATTTATATATATATATTCAGAATATAAATATATAATAAATCAGTAAATGGAAAGAAATACACTGTTCATGGAGACGGTAGTCTGTACGTACACATGAACGCGGTTTTCGTTTCCTTATTGAATTGAATGGAATTAAGTAGATGGAATACATATAAATATAAATAATTCCAGTATAATTATTAGGTCATATATTTCATTATTACTTATTATATATACTTTATAATCATTCATGAAAGGTTAATCATTGAGAATGAATCTCAACGCGTCGTGGAGACGGTAGTCCGTACGTACGCACGAGCGATGATATCGTTCCCATGGTCGTGGAATTGTGTCTAAGTGTATGTATACTATTTCAGTATCAATATCACTTTAAAATAATCATATATAGTTACTCATTAGACCTTTATACCCATCCAATTAAGGTGGTGGAAGAAAATAGATTACACCACGGCGTGGAGACGGTATTCCGTACGTACGCACGCGCGGTGATTTCCTTTTTCTGTAGGATGGATAGAAGGTTAATTAGAGTTGTTTCATATTTATAATAACATATCAGTATATAAGAAATACTGATATTATTACTTTATAATGAAACAACTAAAGAGGAAAAAGTTGAAGAAGAAAGAAATTGAAAAAGATCTGTAATGGATATTACCTCTTTTTGACGCGCCTTTTCTTAGCCTCCACTTAAAGA
Organism: Viscum album; assembly: GCA_963277665.1. NCBI lineage: Eukaryota > Viridiplantae > Streptophyta > Magnoliopsida > Santalales > Viscaceae > Viscum > Viscum album. The sequence goes on along the minus strand of OY728164.1, from coordinate 629,696,433 downwards.
ACTATGGATGGTATTTGAAGAAGCCCAGGACCTCTAGGATGATACTAGGGAAGTGGAGAAGGGATTATGGCAGGGGTTGGCCGACCTTGAAGGCTCAAAGTTGTGTGAGGAAGAGAGGGAGGAGGTGCCCTTTTATAAGGGAGGAGAGGGGCACCTTAGGAATATCTCAAAATATTATTTTATATTAAAGTAAAAATCGGTTTATAATGGTTCCAAAGGGTCTTATTTCAAAGATAAAGTGGGTATGGGTCGAAATAATATCAACCAATAGTATTTAGACAAGTTTAGGTTATTATTTTAACCTTATCAATTAGATTTAACATTAAGTTAAATAATTTAACTTTTACCGTGTCTTTTTGTTTTCTTACACTATATGGTTAATACACTTACTATAACATGACAAAAGAACCCCAAATTGTTTATTATTAATATATATGTCCTTATCTACGTAATTTGGCCGAACCATAGATTTTTAGGAATAAAATAACAATTAATAATATAATATTTGATTTAAAAACTATTTTGTGTCAATTTTGACACTATTTGATATATGATTTTTGTGAAAGTCATAACAGAATTATATGTTCGAACCAAGTTTATTAAATCAACACTAATATATCATAGTAACATATAAAATTAGTGTAATCCATAAAAAGTCATAAATTACATTTGTTTTGGTATTTATAATATCAATTATGTCAATATTTCATTAATAAGATAATTACTGCATCATCTTTGTGTCATTAACAAATTAAATTATTTGATGTTTAAAAATTACAAATAAAATACCATTATGTAGGTAATTTTTTTAGCTTTCTAATGAATATTTACAATTGAATTTATCTTATTTATATCCCCATATTAGAAATGTTTTAGTTATTAAACATTGATTTTAACTATTTTAACTATTCATTAAATAAAATAATATTAAATGCCATAATCTAATCCAAGTGGACCTAAATGGTCATATTATATTCATAAGGTTGTTTTTGGTCGAATTACACTTATCCAATAGAATTAGGACATGTTTTAGGGTAATAGTAATATCATATTTACCCTTAGTTACCCTATTAACTTTTAACCGCGGTAAAAAAAGTAAAAAGTTACTATTCACCAAAAATTATTTTCATCTCATTGAACCACATTTAACTTACTGACATCAACCATGTCTCTCGGATTTTTGAAATTCCATTCACAGAAGCGGTAAAATTTTGTTTTATGAAAAATTCAGTTTTTTAACTACCACTTAGTAGTTTCACTATTCATCAAAAATTGATGTTTTCAGAACAATGCCAAAATTTCATCCTAAGCTATATTTCATATTCCAAATTAAAAAATGAAGTCTATTTTAACAAATTCATAACATAGAAGTTGCATTAATTAATTTTATAATTAAATCCCGCTGTTAAAACAAATAGCGTGTCTTTAAGAAACAATATCTATCAAAAGATTGACACTTGATTATGTCTGGTTTAAATGTGAAATTACAACCAATGACCAACATTGTATTAAATTGTAAAAATATATTCTAAATATACTTTAAATCCAATCAAATTAATAATTTATCACTATTAATTATTTCGATTGAAAAAGTTGTTTTTAATTAAAATTTAGTAATTTTCACTATTCATCAAAATATGAAAGTTATCCGAAAATCACCAAAATTTAACCCTAAGATAATTTCGATATTCCGAATCCAAAAATGAATTCCATTTTAAAAAAGAACATTTACAAAATTTTAAAAAGTGGTTATTACTATTCATAACAGCTAGTTTTAATAATATTTTAATAGAATATCGTTGTTTAGAGAAACGTGGTGTTGCGTACAACACACGCTATCGTGGAAGGTCGCGATTGCGTGTAATTCAATCCAGGTCAGAGATGTGTGTTGTGAAAGCTCCTTTTGGTGTAGCGTATAACACAATACATTAATGTAATTAAAAATAATATTTTTCATAAAATATTTGGGGGTTACATTCTACCCCCCCTTAAAATGAATTTCACCCTCGAAATTCGTTGGGGTAATAAATGGTTTACTATTAGAAGGTTTCTTTAATCGAAACCCACATCGTAAAAATGAATACCAAAACCAATCTTTAAAAACAAAAGTATTAAATGTAACGGTTACCCAAATAATCTAATCACTGGGTTTCCACATAGGTGAAAATATGGATATGGAAGAAAAATCTAACCATTATGTTCTGATGGAGAGTGGTAGAGAACATGGCTATGGAAAAGCCAACAATCACAAATCCATAAATTTGTGATGATCTAAGGTACCATCTGATTAATCAGATATAAGAGCACTAGGACAACATTTTTGGTTTTCAAGATCGTTTCCTTAAAGTTGAAGAATTTGAATTAGAATAAATACTTACTTTATTTTGGTACAATCTCACAGTTTTTCGTGCCTTGAACAATTTCAACTTCATCTCATAAATAAATGAAGTTAAATTTGTTATTCATGAAGTGTTAGTATGACATGTCATTCCATCTATCTCAAACAAAAGGTTATGAAAAGTTATTAAATATACATAAGTCATTCTTTAGTGAGATTAATCATATATGATTCCTAAAATGGACTTATACTTCATATATCATACATCTTAATAAAATAAAACTAGTTTCTACTAAACAGGGACTTCCTGTAGGCCAGTGGTAGGCAATAAAGGCCAGCCACACTTCGGTTGTGGGTTCGATTCCCACAGCCTTATCCGACGTGATGGGTTGTCGCCCGTCCTACAGGTTGTCCTTTTTCTAAAACTATATTACTATAACATCCCATCAATAATATTGAAAAATTTCTATCCTTAAACAATAATATATTATTTCCAACATAATCCATTCCAATTTTTAGGCTTATCCATAATATTGCAGTCCACTCTCATAATATAGTGAAAACAATTACCAGAGATTTAATACCATCGTTGATCCCCATATATCATAAGATATGTCTTGTTGGTCACATTCCAATCATGTGAATACCTTAATCATGTATTCTCTTGAAAAATGAATACCAATTAAACCTTAGTGAAAACATGAATGCTGTCAAAAGTTAACTCTTTCCACATACCAAAATCCCAAAATTCTATATACTCTAACCATGATATCACTTATTCCTTATATCAATCCTGAGCTCATGAATACTGTTAAACATTTCATTTTCACGTTTTCCATTCATTATGCGCATATCATCTTATATCCAAAAATATCTCAATCACTTTGAATACCACATTAGACCAATACATAAATATTCCAATACTCCATGATACAACATTATTTTGGAATCCCATTACATAAACACTTAATCATTCCACCACATCGTTGTCATATTCAACATCGCCAATAGTGATAGCATGTGACTTCCCTTTTCCTTTTGCCTTAAGCGGTTGCTCATGTCGATCATCACTAACCCTTGGATTAGGGCATTTATTAGCATAATGCCCCATTTCCTTGCACTTGAAGCATTGAAGTGTTGGTGGTGCATTCTCTACAGTGTTTTCTTTATTCACATCATTAGAAACCCTTTTTCCATTACCTTGACACTCAGCTACTCGATGACCTTCTTTTCCACACTTAAAACATTTTCTAGTCCCTTTAATACAATCTCCACCATGCTTCTTTCCACACTTTGAGCATAAGGAAACATTCATCTTCTTTTCACCATTATTTTGAGATTTCTCCTTGAACTCCATCTTTCGTTTCTTGTCAAAACCATGAGATGGATTTGAAACACCAACATCCATTTCTACCTTGATAGCACAACACACAATTTCTTCATAGCTACCGAAGTCTCATATAGCTAATTCCCTTCGAAGACATGGTTTTAAGCCACTGAAAAATCGATTAACTTTACTTTGAGGTTGGATGATAATGCCAGATGCATACCTTGCAAGTCTTGTAAAATTCGCTTCGTATATACCAACAGATTCATCATCCTTCTTCTTCAGCTCAAGAAATTCCTTTTCCATCTTTGTTCGAAGAATACGAGGGAAGTACTTACTGAAAAACAAGTTCTTGAACTCGTCCCATTCCATGGACTCAATTTCATCTCTTGGCCTCATATTCTTGATAAGATTCCACCATTTATCAGCTTCACCTTCCAAACGATATACTGCTAAGATGACTTTATCATGTTCAGAACATTGAAGAACTGAAAATATCTTTTCAGTGGTACTGATCCATTGTTCAGCAACAAGTGGATCGGAAGTCCCACTGAAAGAAGGTTGACGTTGCCTCATGAAGAACACAATAGAATATTGTTCCCTTCTATGCTCATTTGGAAGTATTGAATGATTCATAGCTTGTGTAAGTATAGCAATAAGATTTTTCACTCCATCTCCCATAACATTTGTTTTTTCAGGAGGACAATCATTGCATTGTCCATTTCATTGATCAACATGGTTCCTTCGGGTTCCAGCCATCGTCTAAAACCCAAAAAGAATACTGTGAGAGGCAAAAATCATGATACTGAAAACAACATAATAAAGGGGGAGTACCCTCAATATCTAACATCTTAGGTTAAATTATAAGATCGTTAGCTCAATTCTAGGACTATAACGTATACGTATACTTAACCTTAGAGACATCCCTAGACATACCTTAGAAATATCTCTAGGGATCTCACTAAAGTTCTCGCATCCTAGTTTACAAAGGTTGACCAAACCTTTCCTATGATACCAACTGTAGAGACCCAAAGCTAGAAGTACATGGACATTACATTACTTTTTCGGAATACTTAGTACATAACAAAAACACACACACAAGGATCGTAATAGTTTAGTGTCTTTGGAAACTCGGAATGTAATCTTCAAATCGTGGTGAAAGATCATCAATATCTCCCATAAAGATCTTCCCTTTTTTTACCTAAAACCTTTCATTATATCCTGGGGAAAAGAAAACATAAAAGGGTGAGCTCAAATACTCAGTAAGGGTAATCAAAAGAAAAATCAATCACATCATATTCATAAGAACATAACTTTTGGAAATCATAACCTGCAAAAGAGAGAATAATTTCATAACATGGGATAAATCATAGTAGTGAAATAAAATCCCAATAAGCATAACTTAAAACATGAAACATTGTGTCATACACACATAATCATAGAGAATCATTTCTTGTTAGTCATGACTCATTTCCAAGACTATCTTAGTGGACAAAGTCCCTTTCTGAATCGAGTCACCCTCGTTTCAGTCCTGTTTCACTGAACCGGTATAACCTACCATTCCAGCCATGTCTATCTCATGAGATATAAAATCTTTACCCAATGCATTAGAGGGAGATATAGGTCCCACCCATATTATAATTAATCCTTTCTTATGTGTGCCACATAATCATAAATCATACATCATCGCATAACACATGTAACAAAAAATGGGATTCTTGAAACATCATGACATCATAAAACAAATCATATAAGGTAAATGACTTCATAAAAATAATTCCCTCACAACATAATCAAATAAATGTAATAATAGGGATAAAAACATAACCCTTTATTATCATAGATGGAAAATAATTTTGATAAAACACTTGAACTCCATTCTTGAGGAAAATATCCTTTCTTCTTCAAAAACACTTTTCTTTTCTTAACATGTCATACAATTATAAACTAAAAGAAGTTGATTAAAAAAAAACTGAAAAAGTGTAAAGGAATCTTCTTGTAAATAATGTTTTAAGATTCCATTCATGCCATATAAGTTAAAAAAAATTCTTTCTGTACTTTTGTCGGAAAAGTAAAAAAGTATCTCGTATGAAAAACGACAAAAGATTCCTTACATATCTTTTACTAAAAAATTACTGAAGGGTAAAATTGGATTTAAACAATTTTAGGTGGATGGAAATAATATTACATATTGAGGAAACATGGATGTGGATGATAAAAAACACCCTAGTAAATTCCAAAGTAAAAACAATCTCGGATAAAAATGAGATTGTGAGATTTTCCCTTACCTTAGGTCTGAATTGCTTTGTAAGTGTCCGAACCTCCTGTATAATGATTTCAATCATGTTATTTACTTATTCCAGAATTATATTCATTTTTATTATATCATATATGGTCCACTTATGAATTTATATTACCCGTTCTTTTGTAAATTCATGTTAAAGTAGCGTTTTGGGTAAAATCGCCTCATTTGTCATTCGTGTTTTTAACTTGTAATTATTAATATGATTACTTAGATCATTATTAATTAATTCCAGAATATAAAACATGATTTATATATATATATTCAGAATACACATATATAAAAAATCAGTAAATGGAAATAAATACACCGTTCATGGAGATGGTAGTCCGTACGTACGAATGAACGCTGTTTTCGTTTCCTTATTGAATTGAATGGAATTAAGTAGATGAAATACATATAAATATAAATAATTCCAATATCATTATTAGGTCATATATTTCATTAGTACTTATTATATATACTTTATAATCATTCGTGAAAGGTTAATCATTGAGAATGAATCTCATCGCGTCGTGGAGACGGTAGTCCGTACGTACGCACGAGCGATGATATCGTTCCCATGGTCGTGGAATTGTGTCGAAGTGTATGTATACTATTTAAGTATAAATATCACTTTATAATAATAATATATAGTTACTCATTACACCTTTATACCCATCCAATTAAGGTGGTGGCAGAAAATAGATTACACCACGGCGTGGAGATGGTATTCCGTACGTAGGCACGCGCGATGATTTCCTTTTTCCGTAGGATGGATAGAAGGTTAATTAGAGTTGTTTCATATTTATAATAACATATCAGTATATAAGATATACTGATGTTATTACCTTATCATGAGGCAACTAAAGAAGAATAAGTTGAAGAAGAAAGAAATTGAAAAAGACCGGTAATGGATATTACCTCTTTTTGACGCGCCTTTTCTTAGCCTCCACTTAAAGAACTAAGGATGGTCTTTGAAGAAGACCAGGACCTCTAGGATGATACTAGGGAAGTGGAGAAGGGATTTTTTCAGGTGTTGGCCGAGATTGAAGGCTCAAAGTTGTGTGAGGAAGAGAGAGAGGAGGTTCCCATTTATAAGGGAGGAGAGGGGCACCTTAGGAATATCTCAAAATATTATTTTATATTAAAGTCAAAATCGGGTTATAATGGTTCCAAGGGGTCTTATTTCGAAGCTAAAGTGGGTATGGGTCGAAATACTATCAAGAAATAGGATTTAGACAAGTTTAGGTTATTATTTTAACCTTATCAATTAGATTTAACTTTAATTTAAATAATTTAACTTTTATCGTGTCTTTTTTTTCATACACTATATGGTTAATACACTTACTATAACATGCCAAACGAACCCCAAATTATTTATTATTAATATATATATCCTTATCTAAGTAATTTGGTCGAACCTTAGATTTTTAGTAATAAAATTACAATTAATAATATAATATTTTATTTAAAAACTATTTTTTGTCAATTTTGACACTATTTGATATATGATTTTTGTGAAAGTCATAACATAATTATATGTTCAAACCAAGTTTATTAAATCAACACTAATATATCATAGTAACCTAGAATATTAGTGGAATTCATATAAAGTCTTAAATTACATTTATTTTGGTATTTATAATATCAATTATGTCAATATTTCATTAATAAGATAATTACTGCATCATCTTTGTGTCATAAACAAATTAAATTATTTGATGTCTAAAAATTTCAAATAAACTACGATTATGTAGGAAATATTTTTAGCTTTCTAATGAATATTTAAAATCGAATTTATCTTATGTATAACCCCATATTAGAAATGTTTTATTTATTAAACTTTGATTTTAACTATTTTAACTATTCATTAAATAAAATTATATTAAATGTCATAATCTAATCCAAGTGGACCTAAATGGTCATATTATATTAATAAGGTTGTTTTTGGTCGAATTAAACTTATCCAATAGAATTAGGACTTGTGTTAGGGTAATAGTAATATCATATTTACCCTTAGTTACCCTATTTACTATTAACAGGGGTAAAAAAGTAAAAAGTTACTATTCACCAAAAATTATTTTCATCTCATTGAACCACATTTTACTTACTGAAATCAACCGCGTCTCTTTGATTTTTGAAATTCCATTCACAGAAGTGGTAAAATTAAGTTTTATGAAAAATTCAGTTTTTTAACTACCACTTAGTAGTTTCACTATTCATCAAAAATTGATGTTTTTCAGAACAATGCCAAAATTTCATCCTAAGATATATTTCATATTCTGAATTCAAAAATTAAGTCTATTTTACCAAATTCATAACATAGAAGTTGCATTAATTAATTTTATAATTAAATCCCACTGTTAAAACAAATATCGTGTTTTTAAGAAACAATATCTATCAAAAGATTGACACTTGATTATGTCTGGTTTAAATGTGAAATTACAACCAATGACCAACATTGTATTAAATTGTAAAAATATATTCTAAATATACTTTAAAACCACTCATATTAATAATTTATCACTATTAATTATTTCTATTGAAAAAGTTGTTTTTCATTAAAATTTAGTAATTTTCATTATTCATCAAAATATGAAAGTTATCCGAAAATCACCAAAATTTCACCCTAAGCTAATTTCGATATTCCGAATCCAAAAATGAAGTCCATTTTGAAAAATAAAATTTACAAAATTTCAAAAAGTGGTTATTACTATTCACAACAGCTAGTTTTAATAATATTTTAATAGCATGTCGTTGTTTAGCGAAACTTGGTGTTGCGTACAACACACGCTATCGTGGAAGGTCGCGATTGCGTGTAATTCAATCCAGGTCAGAGTTGTGTGTTGTGAAAGCTCCTTTTGGTGTAGCGTATATCACAAGACATTAATGTAATTAAAAAGAATATTTTTCATAAAATCTCGGGGTGGTACATGCGATGTCGAGCTCAATATATCTGAAGGCCTCTATGGATGATAGGCCCCTCCTCGTGCCTCCATCAGAGCACAAAAATTTCCCAATGGAGTCACCAATCAACTTCCGGAAACCACCAATTTTGAATGTTAATAACAGCCCTGGAAGAGAGATTCATACCATAGCTAATGATATTTCCTTACCTCTATGAGCTTCAAGGGACCATTTAGTCAAGATAAAAGTCCAATGACACATGGAAGACAAAACCTTATACCAGGCATAAATATAATCATCCATTGAATCAAGGATGATATAGAAAGAGAACATTTGAAAGGCCAAGACCCGTGTTGGTTGTTCATGATCCTAGGAAGAAACTCAACATTAGAAGATAGAAATAGGAGGCTTGGCCACCCCGAATCAAGCCACCATAGTCCATTTTACGTAGGAGTTATCCTCCTCTATAGAAGGCACCAAAATACTCAGCCTATCCTCATTACCCACTCTCAACAACTACACCGATGACACAAAGATTGCCGTGAAGCATAGAGGACAAGGATGCCGAGCGGAGCCATAGAGGGCATCAAAACAAAGATGTAACAACACCTAAGGAGTGGGAATGTATGGGAGAGGAAAAAGACAAGATGTTGCTTGAACATGGAGTGAGAGCCGTTGGGGAGCCATAATAGAGGCAAAATCATCCCTCTTTCATGGTGTATCCTTGTATTTTTCTAGAATATCTGAATGTTTGAGAAAGAGTATCAAAATATCAAAGTATACTAGTACCTCATTATCAAATGATGGTATGAGAAGAGATTTATAGGATTATAAGAGTCTCGACCATGATTAGGGTAATTCCAAAATCCAAGAATCTCATGGATATACCCATTTTATAGAACCTAATCATACTTATCGATAGTTCAAGCATTAAATCATGTGTTTCAACACATGAGTTAACTTATTTTTCAAAACAGGAACCACATGCATGCATTAATTCATCATCCCCACATTACATATGATGTATTTATTAATTAATGATACCTGAATTTTTAGGAGAGCCATAAAATGTTTGAGCTACAATGAATATTAGAGAAAATTCCATATATACCACCCTTAAGATATAACATGTAATCATAGTTCATGGTAAAAAAATTAGGTTTTTGTAGGTTTTATAAATTTTTATTTCATATGTTATGATATGGCACAATCATACCCTATGAATGGATATTTGAAAAAAAATAGAATCTTATTCCATTTTTTATTATTTCCCCTCAATCATAAAATAAATTTTACATCAATTACACGAAAAAATTTTTTTTTTCATAAAAATATTATTCTATGATTTAGGTATATCTTACTATACGATATTCCATGTATATATCACATATATATAATCTTTAGGGAATATATCACCTTCAATCTCCCACATGACTAAATATTAAAATACATTATGAAATTTTATCTTATATAATTTCATATATGAGAACCTATTAAATCATATCAACATAACATTTAGATATCTTCCAAAAGTATTTGTAATTTTATCATTAACTTAAACATGTATCACATCAAATGAAATACCTTGTGAATACATATCCAAAAATATTTTTTAGTAACTCAAAACACTTTTATAGTATCTATTTAATTCAAACTCAATACATATTCAATTTACTAATAAGTGTTACCCCAAAATATTTTAAAAAAATAAAAAAAGCACCAGATTCCTAAATCTAGTCAAAGAGTGGACTCTAGATAATCTTCATTAATAATCAAGCTATAATGTTATTTGGCCAAATTTCTATCCAAAAATACATCTCAATATTAGGGTCCACTATCAATATCTCATTCAAAAATACACAATCCTAGGTTAAATTTTTCCACAACATTGAGTTACTATAGGAAAAATATTATGTCAACACCATATATCTAACTTATACATTCCTAATTCTCAAGTACATGCTGAGCTAGTCGATGACCACATATCATTCCATCCATCTTTTATAGTTTAGTTCATCACATTTCTCTCACCCAAATAGATAAGAAAAACATATTTACTATCTAGACATGGTCACACACACTCTGATATATCCCAATTGGGGTAATGGATGTGATGATCATCCTACAAGAGGGAGAATCTTATATTATTGGAGCTCCAACCAAGGATATGATCAAAAACATACCCTAACACCCACTAATTAGGTAGGATACACTAGATTATGTATGAACGGTATCAAAGTATTATATTTATTATTCTATTTATATTTCCAACCTTATGTAATGGGGGTTACTATATGATCCATACAACCTTGGTATACCCAATACATATTGTAAGAATATCTAAGTGGTAAACATAGTGGGTTATCCAGCACACCAAAACATTATTTATGGCTCATAATAATATTTCATATCTTATACAAGAATCATATTCACACTAGCCACAACATTTTTTCATAAACTATAATACTCCATGAAGAACATATATCTTGGATAACTCAATGTCATAAATTGATAGGAAAATTATCATTATACATCTTGAAATCTGTATAAATATATACATATATGCATCCAACATGAAAGAATGATAAAGTGGAGACTGGATTATATATGTAAATTCTATATTCATAAAACTGTTATAAGAATACTTAATAAAACCCAATATAATAATTTTCTAACATATCATATATAATATAAATCAAGATCAGCCTTATTTTTAATGAGCTTTTTATTGTTTTATTAACTAATTACATTTATATATAATTACTCTAACAAATCTATGCATCCATATTATAAAACCCAACAACTGAACTCTCTACTGAGAAACATATATGAATAATGGATGTTTGAATAATGGTGTTATTTAAGAATCATATTCTTAATGGTTAACTACATAAACATATTCAAACTCATTAACTATAAAATATCAAATTTTACGATGTCTGCCTTTGTTTTCAACATAGGAATTTTTTATGTTTATCAGAAACATTCTTGGATAAAATCCCATAAAAATTATGCCCTTAAATCCAAATGTAAATAATGTAAATATTTAGATAATTTCATAACCGAAAATATTAATTTTTTTAGGAAAAAGTGAGATTCATTTTATTAATGTAAATAAATGTAATTATTAGAATTTCTCATTATCGTCACATATCATAAACTGTATTGGATATTAATTAATTCTCACCATTAAATTTTGACTAGTGTATCCTTTTATTTTTAAAATTTTTAACCTCTCTACGTTTCAAAATACTCCAAATTGTCACTTAGACACTATATAAAATTCCAAATATCATGCTAAGAAAAAAAAAATCATTATTTTTAGGAAATAACTCTTATTTTATTTTATTATTAATGCTCAAAAAATAAAAAATTTCCACATCATATATGGTATTCTATGTGTTTGGATAATTTTCCAATGAAAATAAAAAAATTTATCATAATATTCCAATGATGGGTTGTAGGAATGTCTTCTAAAATATTTAAAAAGATATATGAAAAAACAATTTATCCTAGATAAATTTGTTTTATCCTTATATCCTTTTCCAGACATGTTATCATATCCTATGAATAAGAAACCAGGCGAATACAATTAATAATCTCATTTTTTTCATTATGAATATTTTTTAGTAAATAGTTTCTCATATCGTATATGACAAATGTGATTAAGATACATGGTATTTTATGATCAATATATGTTTGATATATTCCTTTACAATCACATCCTTGGTATAACAATTCTGTCTTCAGAATTTGAATACAAATTAAAATCTCCATAAATTCTTCCATTTAGTTTGAACACATGTATATTTAAAACACTTGAAAATTATACTTTTTTATCACATACTAATAAAAATAGAAGAATAAAATTCAATAATAGTGGTACCTGACATAGGAAATCCATAGAGTTTCATAAAACCTTTCATATATTTAGAAAATTTCATCATATGGAATCATTATTCCACCTTCTTAATGAATAATGTAGGTTTAGATGATCATGAATATCTATTGAATAAACTATTTTTGGACTCATAAATTAACTTTAATTATTATGATTTTTTATTTAACCCATTTTACAATCCATAAAACACTAGAACATTGAAACGACTTGTGAATTAATATATTCTAAAAACATAAGAATATATACTATAAATTAATTAAGTTCATTTATATTGTTGGTACATTACCATAGATGACATAAGATGACTTATTTAACCAAAACAATCCTAACAATTAGTCTAACAAATTATTTAGAATAATTTATCATGCTGACTATGGATTGACATACCAAATCATATTGAGAACATAAGACTAAAATTCATAATGTTATTAAGAATATAATTCATTTAAAACACATTCAAATCATTATATTATTTTTATAATAATCTAGATTTTTTTGTTGATCACCTTTAATGATTATTTTTTTCGGGAAAGTGTTACTCAAAAAAATAAAATTTTTCATTCACAATAACATTTCATAAGATTACATTTTAGGATTTTCTTATATTAGACTTATTCTCCCATAGGATTGATCTCAAAAATATGTTTAAAATGAAAATATTATTAATAAAAATAGAATTTTCTATCAGATGAGTCTCATGCACTACTAAAATTAAATAGGTAATTTTTTTAAATGGGATCTCACTAAAATGATGACCCTATTTGAATTTATCACATTCAACAATGGGAAAAGATCCATATTTATCTATGAAATGAGAAATATAGGGTGTTTATCTCAAGAATTTGTTATTTAAGAAGCCAATCATCTCATCCCTACCATATATGAGATTTAAATTATTGAGGGAAAAAATCTTTATACAATCCATCAAGTGTGTAAAAGTAAATACATTACTATAGTGTTTTCATGACCCACAGTCTCTCAAAAATCCTCTGAGGCTTACAATGAAGAAGATATTAACACCCAATGTTCAGCTACAATAGGGCTCAGGTTGGTGACTATAACTAAGGGTATAAAACACAAACATTGGAGGCATTACCCTCATATGTCCCAGGAACACATAAAAAATACCACCAATTAAGATCATAATATATGTAAATCAAGATCCATAATAATACAACAATAAATTAATAATTTCCATCAAATTGAATCATGAGGTATAATACCAAATTGAAACACTTAATATACGAGTCCATAGAAAAATAAGAGATACAGAATTCTACTATCTATCAGCTTCACCAAAATCAAACTCAAATCCTAAAAAATTTATATATATATATGGGTGATAATAACATGTAAAATCAGTAAGATAATACGCAATGCCTCTCATACAATTATGATTGAAGCACTATAATGCATCAGTGAACAAGTAGTAAAACCATTGAGCAACTATTAGGTCTACCACCACCAATCCTCACCAAGGCTCACACATTAATCATCGAATCAAAGTGAAATAACAATACATCAATAAGATATGTTAATAGGTTCCCCGCAACCAATTACCTTCTATTTTTCTTCTCTCACGCCCCAACATCAAATGTCTTATCACTAAAAAAATAATTAATGGGTTTCCTTAGTTATTTAGTGATCTAGATTTCATTTATACTACCACCTAATTGTTTAGTAGTGTTTTATAAAACCACTTCATATTTCATATGTCTCTAGTCAATTAGAGACATTTTATTTTATTTCATAGAGGGGTTTTAAGTGTTATTTTTTTTTGAGATTTTAGAGGCGATTTGTTGTTTAATTTTTTGTTTGTTTTTTAAAAAATATATAGAATGTAAATCTAAATAAAATAAAATTAACCACCAAAAATAATTTCATAAATTTTATTTTAGAGGTAGTTAATCATAATTGATATTAAATATATACAGTAATATATGTTTAGTGATGGTTACAAAAAACACTGCAATATCTATTCTGAAATTTTTAAAAAATAATTAATAAATAATTATAAACGTAAAAACACTACCATGAAATATACGTAAACATAATTATATGATAAACTCACCATTCATATATCACAGATTCCCAATTATACAAAAAAAAATATCACCATAACCTATGTCTCAATCACCCTATACATAAACCAATACCTTGGTCATCAATATATACATATAAAATATGGTGAACCAAAACACATGGTAAATATACATCCATTTCATGACCTCCAATGAATCTTCCATTATCAACATCATCTCATCAACTGAAGCCAACCATGTCATCTCATCTACTATAAAAAAAATATAAAAATTAAAACTAAATCTAGAAATAAAACTAGAACATTTATAAAAATAAAATATAAATATAAAAGACACAAAATATATTCATAATGTTAAACCTCAAATTAGTTATTTTTTTAATAAAATAGACGAAATTTTAGCAAAATATAATATATATTTAAAAAAAATTGAAAAAAGAAACATACCTATTTAAGATAAGATGTAACACTTGAAACTAAAAATGGATAAGTAAATATTCTAATTTATTTTTAAAGTGATGTGTGGTGTGCATGAAATTTATTTAAATTTTTTATTTATTATGAAATCATAACATGTCTTATATTTAAAAAACAAATAAAAAATGGTTGTTCCAATAACTCATATCAATTTGAGGTCATATTTTGGGTTTTTACCCTTCCAGACATGTTTTATTGTTTTAAGAAAATAAAAATGCATTTACGACCATAACGTGTAAACCATCATTTGAAATGGTGTGCCATCGATTAATAAATTTCACAATTAAATATATGGAAGGTTTCCCTTATTTTCAAGATAATAGGGAATTTTTTTTCCTATTTTTTACTATTTCATGGATGTTTTCGTGTTTTAAAACACAAAAAAAGAGTTTATGACCGTACCAGTAAAATTATCACTCGAAATGATGTGATGTCACTTCCTAAATTTTAAAAATAAATTTATAGTGGCTCCCCCCTAATTTTAGGACAATCCAACATTGTTTCATTTGTTTTGACCTTCCCAAAAAAAGTTTAGTGTTTAAAACCACTAAAAATAATTTATGGCCATAATAGAAAAACCATCATTTTGATGGAAAAGTCATTAGTTCATTCATTTAAAAACTAAATGTGTAGTTATTTTCCATTGAATTAAGGAAAATCTGACACTTTTGGTTGATTTTGACCATTCCATGCATGTTTTAGTGTTTTATAACTCTAAATGAATATTTATGCCCATAACGGTAAAACTGTCATTCATAATGACATGACATATCTTAAAAAATTAAAAAATTAATTATATGGTCATTTTCCAATGTTTTTTTGGACTATATGATGTCTTTTTCTTTGTTTTGACCGTTCCACGCACATTTTAGTGTTTTTAAACACAAAAATACATTTATATCCATAATGGGAAAACCAACATTTAGAATGACGTGTTGTTGGTTCTTACATTTGAAAATTAAATCTACAAGGGGTATCCCTTTATTTTAGGAAAATATGATAATGTTTGTCTAGTTTTGACTATTCGACACATGTTTTAGTGTTTTAAAACCCTAAAATGTACCTACAAACAATATCGAAAAAATGGCTACTCATAATGACATGTCATCAGTTCCTACATTTCACAATTAAATATATGGTCGTTTCCCCCTGATATCCTAGAAATCTGACATTTTTTCCCGAGTTTTTACTCCAAGACACTTGTTTTTAAAGGATTTTATATCTTTCATAAGTTTTTACCAAGTAATTATGATCAGATCAAATTTCTTATTGATGTTTTGTCTACGTATATAAGTAAAAATAACTATGTAGTGGTTTAACCTTTTTTAGGACAATCCAACATCATTATTCTGGTTTTGAAAATTCCACACACAATTTTGTGTTTAAGACACTAAATATGCATTTATGACCATAATGGGAAAAGCGTCTTTCAGAACGATGTTCTGTCAGTTCCATCATTTTAAAAATAAATGTATGGTCATTATACTCTAATTTTTGGAAGATAATATGTCATTTTTTGGGTTTTTACCATTGTATGCATAATTCTGTGTTTTAAAACACTAAAAACAGGGTTACAACCATAACAATAAAAATGTCATTGAAAATGATTTTCCATTGGTTACTATATTTTAGAATTAAATTTATTGTAATTGTACCCTAATATTCAGAAAATCAAGAATTTTATGTCTGGTTTTTACTGTTCCATGCATGTTTTAGTGTTTGAAAACACTAAAAAACATTTATGACCATAACAGGAAAACTATAATTCGGAATGGAGTGACGTCCGTTCCAACATTTTAAAATTAAATATATGGAAAATTTCCCCTGATTTTAGGGAAATCAGACATTTATTTATAGTTTTTAACCCATGAAACTTATTGTTAAAGTATTTTGTACCTTTTACAAGTGTTTATCGAGTCAAACACATCAATCTAGATCAGATTGTTTTCAATCTTACAAATAACGATCTATAATTTATTTTTGATATGTAATAATCAACCACACATCAGTCCTACACAATATGTGGCATGTATAACCTGAAAT
Organism: Viscum album; assembly: GCA_963277665.1. Taxonomy (NCBI): domain Eukaryota; kingdom Viridiplantae; phylum Streptophyta; class Magnoliopsida; order Santalales; family Viscaceae; genus Viscum; species Viscum album. Next base: position 629,679,115 of record OY728164.1, on the reverse strand, counting down.
GATTTTTTCCTATATAACATTGTCATTTTAGTTTTTAATAGATGGTATATGTGTTATTTGAAGATTCCGTGGGCCTGAAATGGAGTTAGGGATATTAAATTGAAAAAACATTTAGAAATAATAAACATAACACCTTATTAGTATATTACAAAATTTAAACATATATTTTAAACTAGTTAAAATGCAGTATAAATTTAATATAACCAATACTTGAGTATAAAAGACCTTTGTTTTCCAAGTTGTAGGAAAATTCGTCTATTCATTATATATATGAAAATATCAGTAAAAAATTAATAAAATATAATGTTTTTACAAAATGACAGACATACAAATAATGAAACCCCGCCAATATCTCCTAGATGGAGGGTTGACCAACTTACACATCATCAAAGGTGAATCAGGTGGTGTGCTACAAATTAAATCTGGGGAAATAGATGGATCACTAGTAGTCTTGGGTACAATGAAATCTCTAGGATCCATAGAAGATGACAGTTGTGATGGCATGCCCTGAGATGCTGATCGGCCAGAATCCTGATTTTTTTGTTCTCAGAATTCAGTCATTTAAAATGGGTATGGTATATTAAATATATATAAAATGAAAAACTAAATGTTTTTTACAAAATATAAGGAAAACTAGAACAATGTATAAATGTACAAAACACTTATCAATGAGAAATTTTAATATAATATCATTAAAAATTCACACACTCAATTTTCTTCAGCGTTATTATCTTCATTTCTATCAACCTACATTTAGAAGAGTCCTTAATTTCCACTCTATCTTTCAAGTCCTACCATTTTTATATTTTCAGGAAAACACTGTTCAATATTTGTGGGTGATGAGGTTCACTATTATAAATGACCTATTAGACTTCATCTCTCATATCATATAAGTCTATCTGCATTAAGTGTACAACAATTCTCTAACCTTTATATATTTCAACATCGACATAATAAACCATATTTGATTTTAAATCCAATATAAATAGATCATGCGATGAACACTCACTATTATCCATCAAGCGAGATAATTCGATAGGAGAAAAATGTAAAAAATATTTCATTATGCCCCTATCAATGTTGACCCACATGAATTTGAGTAAGAAAACTGAATAATATCCATGGTAGTTTAATTAAATTATATAAATTATCTTCCCATAGTATGTCACCTATGTAAATGTAAATACATCATAATTTTGAGTTTTCAATTATTCTTTGTGATAAATTTTACAAAACCAAAAGCCTTGAATATTATTGGAATCAAATCTCTTATCCTACCTTAAAGGACCTCACTACAAGAAATTAAAATCATTCAATATTTCAGTTTTATTTTCAACATTAATTATTTAGAAAAACGATATAAGTTTTTATTTTTAACATATAAAAAATAACTACACATCAATAATATGAATATTATCATATACTCACATTATCATTGAAGAATTCAACAAGATCTTTATTAATATATTTTGTTAATTCTAGCTCATTTAAAGCTTGTCCACTTAGTCACCTCTTTGTATACTGTCACAATTCATCAATAAATAGATATGTAATAGTACTATTGAGTGTCACATATCTATGTGCTTGTAGTAATTGTAATCCATTTAGTGTAAATTATGACCCATTTTACAATGGTCTTCAAAAAATTAGAAATACCAATAACTGATTTTCAAAACTAGAATTAGTGGAGAAGTCGTCAGCACATCCAACTTGAATTAATCCATTCTAAATCCCATCCAATACATATAACACAAGGAAAATAAACCTTTTTCTATATAAACTTCAATAATAGACCCTTCTATTTGAGATTTATTCCTCATAAATGATATCAAATGACCTACATTCCTCATGAAAAAATAAGAAACATATTAAAAAAATTTATTCAATTATTTGTTAAAATTTAATTCACTAATGAAAAAAATCAATGTAACTATCAATTGGATACATCCACAAATAGTTTAAAAATCAACAATGTTTAGATTCTTTAATCAAATGAATAGTCAAATGAATCATGGTTGTGAATACAGAAGGGGGAGACAACTTCTATAAATGAAATAGTTTCAAAAAAACCATGAAGTTTATCAATCTTGGTTGGAATGAGGGGTTTTTTATTAAGATCTATAAAGGAGGTATACAAATCATATAGAAACTCATTTTCCTTTTTAAATAAATTATTATGTAGATCCAAACGAAATAAATACTGTATAAAAATATTTGAGTCACGAATTTTTATTCCATGAAACATTTTTTGTTTTGAGTCAAAATACCTTATTTTTTACTTGAATTTTCATATGGATATTTTATATTATTTTAAGTTAGAATTAATTATTATTTATCAATATATTTAAATTTAAAAATAGCTGGTGGATACTTGATAGTCTCATTTTCCCCCAAACCATTAATTATATTCATTGTCACCAATTCCTTTTGAGCATTAAGGTGATAATTTTATTTACACTGCTCATTCAGCACTGTAAAAATTTTGTTGTCAAAGACATTCTTCTAAATACGAATCACATCAATATTATGATGTATCAAATTAAACTCCCAATAAGAATGTATGAAAAGTATAATTGTTTTCTTCAATTTCTTTGTTCTATCTTAATTGGATGTGGTGCCTCGTACCCTTTTCCACCATCATTAAATAGATGAAATTTTCCAAATTTTTCAATGGAATTCATTAATATTCCAATGATTTTTGAACCTAATAACACCATTAGTAACTTTATCATTTCATTTTATCAATTGAATCATGTCTTGTAAAAGCTGAGTTTATGATAATCATTAAGAAATCAATTATGAAACATAAATCACCATTTTCTACTATGATATAATCATTGAAATTCGAAATAGAAATTAAAACTCGACAAGCCAAACTAGCATGAGTGATCTATGCAGATAAATTTTCTAGTCCACTAAAGTTAGTAACTATCTACATAAATGTAGAATGCATTTTGAATAGTTTTCACATTGAATCATAAAATGATTTTACACCATCATCCTATAATTCTTGCAATTATTTGATTAGAGGTCGAAGGAATATTTCAATGTCATTTCCAGGAATTTGTTTTGGGAATAATTATCTAAATAATGAAATAAGTATTCTTCATACACATCAATAGAGGTTGATTATAAGGGACCCAAAAATTAAGAAAAATTCAATAATTAAAACTTAAAGTACCAGAAGGGTTTGAACCATTAGAATCCAATCCAAAACTTACATTCCTAGGATCCAAAGAAAAATTAGATATATAGAATCAAACATATTCTATGTTTTGTAAAATTTTGGACGTCTAATCAAGCCATCATTTCTATCTTCATCATCCCACATCATGTCGTGTGTAGTCTTAGATGACATGAATAATATTTTTAATCATGGTTTGAGTGGAAATTAATATAATACCATTACATGAGTGTTCATATAAGATTTTATCACGGGGTTTCATTGATTTATAATCTCACTATAGTTCATTGAATTCCATCTTCTTTTATGACATCATATACATTATTCTTTATTAGACTCTTCCCCCAATAAATCATTCAATCATTAGGGAATGCATGCATCTTTGTATAACCAAGTACATGTTTTATAATGACTTTATTCATCTCATAGAATGATGAAACAATCCTAGATTCAATAAATTCATCATAATGAAACTCTAAAATCATGAACATTTTTTTGATAGTAATTCAATAGAGACACTTGATATGATAAAACATTAGTATAGAAGAAAACATTGAATTCTTGGTACACCCATCATGTACTTTTTTCTATCTATCATCAACTAATTCATAATTTTTTTTGATCACCGGAGTTCTGATCAATATTAACCTTCTCAGGATAAAATAAAGAATCTATTGATCAATTTAAATCCTGGACATTTTATTTGAAAAACCAAATTCATCATTTAATAAATTTCAAAACTGAATTCTCCTCCACTTTATTACATTGTATTTTATAGAAGTATTGTCATTGTTTTGGATTTTCATAAAACTTGATTCACAATTCCAAATCCAACATACATATCGTGAGGTAAAATGAGTCACTAGTAAATTCTGATATACTTCATTTATATCCAAACATCGCTTGAATTTACAATCATGACAAAAACATTTTATTCTACCATCCACAGATCGGTTTGTAATTTCATAATCTAAAAATTATTCCAAACCCTTAGGTTATTGAGGTGTGTTTTGTGGTAAATTAATCTGTCTTTTATCCATATGTAATGGATTTTATTCTTTCTATACATTTAGATGAAAATATATAAAATTTTAATCAAATAAGTAAAATGAAAAATAAATATCACCCATATTCTCAATTTCTTTTTCAGAAAAACTATAAAGGAAAATGGGATGAATCAAATACTGAACTTTTTCTTTCTAATGTTATAATATAAAAACATGAATCAGATAAATTATTATTTCTCACAAACATAGATAAATGATATGAATAAAATAAAATGTAATGGTTTATTCTACGCCAGTGTTGTAACTAAGAAGTGTTCATTCCAGTGAAAAATTAGCTTCATTGATCACGAATTATACCATTTCCCATGATATAACTTAGACTACGAGAACCCCTTAAAAATATGAATAAAAAGAATAATTTATTTAGATATCATGTTATATCATGCTTAACCAAAATATTCAACTATATACGTCTATATGCTATGGAACTGGTTTACTGTGACTTCCTGTTGATCCATATATTTTATAAAATCATCTCTATTCACATAACATTAAATAGTACATTCCATAAATTTCATATAAACATAAAAATATGATGTTATAATAACATTGGATAAATACTATTGTGATTTTCAAAATAAAATGATAAAAAAATATTTATTTGAATAAAAAAATTACACATTATAATATGTTTTTTTAAAAACCATGTTAATTTTAATAAAATACATAAAATTATGTTTTCTATTCCAATTACCGTAATCAATAATTGATTATCATGCATGTAAAAATTAACCCAAATTACTCTATAATTATTTGATATATTTTATTAAACTAAATGATTCCTCTTGTATGGATACAACATGAATCATTATGATAAATTTAAAAAAGACATAATATATTATTTTCGTTGAATTTATCCTGAGGTACTTTTATAGGGTTGGGGATGAAAAAATGTTTGACCCAAAACACTACCACCAATTGGTCATGAGATGAAAAATATCCTCAATTACGTTTCTGTCATAAATTCGAGGCATTTTCATATACATAACAATGTGGGATTCATTAATATCAAATAAAAATCATGAAATTATGAATGATCTAGATTCTAAAACCATCATTAATCATATATATTTTTTTTTAATTTTTATACAACATAAAAAAATTTATGATTGTTATTACTCCAAACTACTAATTACAATATCCAAATAGCACATTATAAATGAAAATTACGTATACATTTACTATCTAATGAATAAAAAAATATATAATGTTTTTATCACACATTATTGTCAATCTAATGGAACAAAATAATAAAATTATGGTGGGGAAGATGCAACCTTTATAGAGGTATTCTTTTCCATATAGGAGTGGATCTGAGCCATGTAGAGGGAGCTCAAGGGGGGGGGGGTCTACATCACTTCCATAGCGTGGAAATGATATGGGGTGAGGGAGGTTAGAGGGGGGTCACATTGGTTGTTAGCAGACCAAATAGGATTTTGGAAGGGGGAAGAGGGTCTACTGGGGTCAGTGTTGGAGGGGGGTCTCGAGGGTCGCGGGTCATGGGCTCAGGGTCATGAACTTAAGGTTACAGGCTCAGGGTCCCCGCTACAGAGAGGCATGTAGGAGGGGTGGGGGAAATTAGGTCTTAGTCTCGGGGTTTCCACCAGGGAGAGAAGAGGAGGAGGTTGGTGTGGGGGGGGGGGATGATTTTGGGTAGCATAGAGGGATCAGTGGAGTGAGAGGTTATATAGTTTTTCTAAAACATATATATATGGTTTTAATTAAATAATTGCTAATAGAAAACATTAAAAATATATCAGAACAATTTTATGAAACTAATAATATATTGCATCTATATTTTACCGAATTAATTTTGTGGTAGTTACTAGAACTGCCACGAATAAACCACCACTAACCAACACATTACTTATATTGTATACTCAATCTATTATATATTAACATACAAAAATTAAAATAAATCCCAACTCTCATCCCATGATGATCACCACATCCAAAAAATAAGAAATATAATATCTCAAACTATATGAATAACCTAATTATCATATCTTATGCATCCATCCCTTAATTTATAAAGTGTATTAGGTAATCATAAATATGTTGTATATCAATCTCATGTACTCCTCTTACCATTAACGACCCCCACTATATCTTATCTAATAAATATTCATTGATGTATGGTATTAATAACACAAAGGAAATAAACCTCATTCTATACTCCTACCAAGCATAACCCCCATCATGTATTAATATAATAATATAGTATGCTTGAATAGAGAACATGGAAGAGGTGGTATCCCTCCATCCAATATCAAAAACCTCTATGTTGGAAAAACACCTGAATCCTATAACAGTAGGTGTTGGTAAGGTTTTCTAAAATAGGATGGTTGAATATAAAAAACATAATTAAATATATCATATTACATAATTTCCACACACAATATTAGCCTATAACGTTCACACCAAAATAGAACCATTACTACCCACCATCCCCACCTCAGTACTTTCATTGCACACCACTACCACAACCAACCCACTTTTATACAATAAAATTATGAATTCAAAATAGGATAATTAGTCATACCATTATGAAATTTTCAGATTCATCAATACCAAACATTTTACGTTCATTACACCATCTGATTCTATATTTAATGAAAAACCATTCCTAGCCATTTACCCATTGTGTTTCTTCATTAACAGTTCAATTATATTCCATTAATATCAGGAAGCTACAATGAAACCCTAAAAAACCATGCATTCCTTCGATAAACAAATATCCATCCACTACTGGTAACCAAATCAAGGACACCACAACCCCACTGCTCAAAAAACACTAACAACCCATCATCATCAACTAACCACTATGAAACCAGCCTGAAACACATCTCATGATAACCAAAAAACCCTTGATTCCCCACATATTCCAACTAGAATAGCTCTTCTATGTCACACATACTAACCAATGAATCTAAAACCATCCATATTAATCCCCCATAAAAAATAATTGAAATATATCGACAATAAAAAACACTACCACATTATAGAACAATAATTACATAATCAAGTAAGACCACATCCATCTATACTTAATAATGAATTCATATTAGATTCCCATATTCGATGAGAATCATTTGGTACATTCTTTAAATGAATAACCTTTTTTGAGAGGTGATTCTAGTAAAAAAATAAAAAAATCAACTCAAAGGGATAATAACAACCATGCTTTTCAAAAAAATAATAATAAGAAAACATAAATATTATGAATAATAACATGAAATTAAATAAACACATGTTGTTCATCCCATAACCATCAAATTAATTTATGTCCAGTTCATTATCATTATTAGAATAATCTATAATATTTATCTAAAGGTAAAAACATCATGTCAATCAAAAATCTACACAAATAATAGAGATCTCTCAAATACAAAACCTTTTTGAAGCTCCAATACACAAATAAGGAAGAACCAATGATCAACAACCACCAATTTCAATGAAAAAACACCCTTAGACTTATCCATAAAAAGGAATCAACAAATACACCCCAACACTGATCATTCTATAAGAAACCTCTTGGTCATAATCACAAGAAGTAAGAATATTAAGAAAGAGGGGGAGGAAGAAGTGAAGAAAATAATTAGTGTATAACTAAAATCATGAAATAATTACTCTATAGGAACCTAGAGGTTATAATCCATACGATATATTAATAGAGAACCCTAATGGGGAATTATGTTTAATGGAATAGATCAAAAGTCGAACCAAGGAAAACCAAACCCCCTTTTTATAGAGAATGATGAACACACCTCCACTACAACATGGTGTTCAATAATATAATTGTAATGTCCCCAAGTCAATGGAGATATGGTTTTATTGAATTTGAAACCCCAAAAATCATATACCTTCAAAACCATATAGAATATATTTTACTACCAAAATACCATTCCCAATGGCATTTTAGACATCGTTTCAACCCCCTATAAAACCACCATGGTTTCCCTCCATAGAACATAGATAAATCCTTCACTATTAGGAAGCACCACACCTGGTATAAGGACACAGTGAGGCCCATATATTTATTTCAATTATTCCTCATGTGAATTACCTCCACCTTGACATCATTCCACCATTGGCATACTTTTAGGAATTTTAGGGGTTCTCATTTCTAAAAAGGAAACTTCATAAATTTGAATTTCATCACCATAACCCCCACTTTTTTGTGGATACCTCCTCGTAGATAAACTAAACCTACAAAGATATCATGAAGCATAATTCCATACACTAGGGGCATGAATATATCATTGTGAACCATATGGGATCCTTATAGAAAAAAAACATCTTCCAAAATAATCACTTTGGGTTTTTAACTCCCTGTGGTGCACTAAGGGACTCTATAAAAAACCCACCACAAACAACGGATGATAATGGACAAAAAAATGGTCCGAACTAAAAAAATATCTCACCACCAACAATAGCTGATAATGGACAACAAAAAATGGCCAGATCTAAAAAAAATAGATCACCACCACCATGACTAGTGGACCTTTAGATGGGAAAAAACTCATATACGATTTCAAAAACACTTTCAACACTGGTAACTCAAAGAGAAACTATTTGAAAAGTTCTAGATAGTTACATTTGATACCTTTAAAATGATTTTGATCCCTATGAATCAAAACTCTACCCATAAATAAAACCACAACACTACCAACCAGGAACTCCTTGGGAGATACTTCTGAAATGTGATGACATCATCATCCAAATGAAATAGAAAAAACAAGTAATATGAAATGATCAGAACAAGGGATAAAAAATTTCCATAAATAATCTCAAGAAACAACTCAAGCATCACAATAAAATAGCTCAAAATAGTTTAGGGTCCTGATCATGAATATTCGAATAACATTCCCACATACTCTCCTTCACACATCAATTCCACAATGTAACATTCACTAATGTACTGGAATTCCCATATAATAACTTCTCATAATGATCCTGAATCACAACCTATTACTCAATTAATGTGGCATTATTATTGATATATTTATCTCTCCAATCGATGATATGAGAATAATCACGAAGATACCATTGGATACATGACACATGGTAGAAATAAAAGATAAAAAAATCCAAAAAACAAGTTACAATTGATCCCGACCTTTTCCAAACACCAGGACAAATCAAGATGACTGATGAACTAGAGAGAAATCTTACTCCTCAGGGAAAAATTTATTCACCCATGATATATGGTAAATAACTAGGAACACATGGTATCAACCCTTAAACTCTAATACACTCCTCATTCAATTATCATATGATTTATAATGTTATCCCACCACCATTATTCACTCTATTATCATTTAAATGATATCACTCATGCTCTGTAACACATCAAGCCTAAGGACTACTATTTCCCATACCTCATTTTATCAGAACAGGGAACTATAAGGATACCCAAACAACACCTGTAAAAATACCATTATAATGGATGAGTGATATATATTGTTATATGAAAACTCATCCAAGGAAAAGTGTTACACCCAAGATCCACCGCAATCCAGAATGAATGATCACAACATATCCTCTATAATTTAGATTTCTAGGTCAATATACACTTCCATTTGTGGATGGAAAGAAGTGTTGAGTTGTAACTAAAAGGTAACAACATATATAAATAATCTATATAATCATGAGTTAAAATGAGGTTTTTGGTCCGAAATGATATTCCTTGATACCCAGTGAAGTTATACCACCCCATCCACATACTACCATGCTCAATCCTCAAAAATAACTTACCCCCTAATCATCTAGAAAAGGGATAAATTAAACAATAAATCCATAATATCTCAATTAGAATCAAATACTACCTTAAAATGTAGTATTATTTTGAAAGAATAATTTAAGACTTCATCTCATTTATGCTTGGAAACACCCAATAGCTGTAATAGACCACATAGAACAAGATGATCTACCTTTACCTACTAATAGATGATGCACATGAATATGAAATTTTCAATTGAATACATAATGAAAAAATAATATATTTGACCCCTAATATGTGAAACATATTATAAAAACGATGATTCTATATCACTATGGAGATATGGAACTCATGAAGAAACTCCTCAAACACTACAAAAATAATAAAAATCCTCCCTTGATATATTATATAATGTCGGATATCCTTCGACCATCCCTCTGAGGCATCATTATGTACAAAATAATATTTCAACACCTCTACCTTTGATTCTCTCCACTGAGCCTCCTATACTCACTAGATCAAGGAAGTCTTCACTACCATCTTAAATTAAACCTTTCTGGCACATGCCTCCCCTACATCAAGTTATATCACCCAATCTCACCAATCACTCTCCATGAATCTAAATAATCCAAAACATCACTTCTACAAAAATTCCTAATTATGACATAAAAACTATATTTTTATCCCCTAGTATGAAGGATATTTAAAATTCATAATCATAGAGAAAATCTATCCACCTTCACTACAATAGTTTCAAATATCCCAGATAGAAAAAACACATGGATATGTTTTTATCTATGAGGACCCCAAACGGTTCAATAATGAGGTAATTTTTCTATAACATTATAGAAAAACCAATGATTATATATTGATATCATGGATTCCATAGATACACTCATGTGGACATAAATACCTATACACATATGAGATCACTTCCTCATGCTACATCAATAAGCAACAAAAGATGATATAAGATACATAAAAAAACACTCCCTCCTCTATATGTTGTAGGAAATGGGAACTACTCATCCTATAATTAATGTATTCAAAAGATTATAAGACTAATCAATACACCTAATTCTCGATTTTCTCCCTTCAAAAAATTAATACAAATTCATTACACCCTAAATTTATATTAACCTCTATAAATAAAAATTCTTCCATTCTTGTCTACACAAAGTATGTCATATTCCACCTAATATAAAACTTTTAATGATCAAACCTACCCATTTCCTTTAATCATAGCTTCTCTATATGATTATATCTTCTTCTTAAATCATGATATTCCTTGGTTGGAAAATTATTTTATCAAACATTGTATTTTATATGTTCATCTAATATCTATGCCTCAATCTATTTTTGAAACACTTTAGCCTTTACCCGAGTTAAAACTACACAACTATATATTGTAATTTAATCATATTAATAGATGTTTTTGTAGAAGGAATGATTTAAATCCAATCTTGAAAACCCATTCAATTGAATGCTCAAAATTATAAACTCCCATTAAGAATAATTCACTAGATTCTTCGCAACACTTATAGTGTATTATAGAATATTTAGAAAATTATTGTATCCCATACCTTCAAGAAACCTCTATCAAAATCAGATAGAATCATGTATCTTACTTTCATGATATTTGTATCATTTAAATATCATATTTTCATCATAAAATTGTATATATTTATGAAAATCATAATGAAATTTTAACAAGTACCACTATATACCAAACATTCATCCAATAACACTTTGTAAAAATTATTTCATCCATTAGGACTCCATCTGATTATTACTATAAATAATCATAATAAATTCTTGGAATATATTCCTCAAAACCTCCCCCATATGAAGAATTTCATAAATACTAACTATCATTTTCATTAAAACCCCATCCTATGTATGATGATTTTCATATAAAACATATGTCTGATGACTTCAAGCACAAACATATATCTGAGAATGTTGATGAAAATTCTTCCACATAACATCATACACATATATTTGATAAAAAATTTATAGTTGGTTCATCTAACAGAAACAGATCAAAAATATTAAAAGATCATCCGATATCCTTTATCTGATTAGATATTATCTGATTGAACTTATTATGAGATAGAACTTTTCTATTTGGAATTTATCAATTTGGAATTTCCCAATGATTTTTTTTATTATATACCTTTAAAATAAAAATTATTCTATTCAACTAACATTACAAATATTGAAGACAAACTCTTTTTATACAAACCACTACTCAAAATCTTATTTTTAGTAAACTTTACAAGCATCAATGTTGGAAATATGAATATAAAAAGGAATTTCTCTACCTTTCTTCTTACACCTGGATAATGGGATCTTTTATAACTAATGATGCTTGAATAATTAAAAACAATAAAGAATCACCAAATTTATAATTCATCAATGAATCCATCCTATGAAATTTTTAGAATCAACTTCATCAGATTAAATCTCCATCAAAAACCCTCATTATGAAGAACATTTTTCTAGTAGACTCTATTCAGAATCTTCAGTCTGAGGAATTGTTCTGAAAAACAAAGTCAAGTATTGTCTTTCCTTTCTCCATATGGTGGAGGGATTAAAATATATATTTGTTTTATGTGATGACAATAAAATATAATAGTCTTATTTATACAAAACATTGATATTGAAATTTATCTAATCATCATACAAATCCTTTGAAAACCCCTCAAAACTTCCTAGTCCCCAAAAAAATCCACTTTATATTTTTTACCAATCAAGGAACATAAATGTACATTGTAACTCAGAAAATGGATTACTTATCTGAAAATTGGAATCCTACCTGAGTGAACTCGGTGTCAGAAACAATAATCATTAAAGAACAATACCATGTTCTCCATAATAATTGACTTAATGAACTTCTTATTCAACTCAAAACTATTATCACAAAAATAATTTTTTTATACAAGATGGCTTTTTTGGCATCAACAACAACAAAATATTAAAAAATTTCACAAATATTAAATCAAATATGACCCCTTTTACAAACTTCCCCTATATATAGGACCTTCCTTAAAAGTTTAATCATATACTAATAGATAAATTTATTCAACTCCCAAAGACTACATTATCAATACACATTATGTAGAGGGGATAGATTTAATATACCATGGCCTTAAAGGAGGTAGTTTGACCAACCATTAAGAACCTCATCTTAAGAAAATTTATTTCAAAAATGGTTCAGTGAAGATATCATAAACATACCCATTATATGATAAAAGTAAATATTTTTTTTTTCTCTACAGGTTATTTATTAACGGGATATTTTATATCAATGTTCATAGAATGAGAATGTTTCACTAAATATTTAGTGAGATTTATAGTACATTCATGATCACAACCCCGAATAATGGGAAAATTCATATATAAAAATATGTCTTCCTACTACTTTTTCATCCACAGATGTTCTATTTTTTCATTAGTGGAAGAAAAAAAAATATAACTTATACTATACTGAGAGTCACTAAATTTTGTTTCTTTGTATTTAAGTAGACAAAACATTCCCCCATGAAATACACTGCACTGGATGTGGATTTTCAATCATCTACACATATAACCCAATCATCATCAATATAACAAAACAATTCAATATAGAATGTTCTATTATATTTTGAGACAAAAACGGTTGTGGTTATGTTATATGTGAGATTCATTTTTTTATCCATGACATAAGATTCTTTCGGATCCCTATTATGGTTGTGAAAAAGTGTAGCACCATGAACTATATATTTCCTAGAAATTTATAGATATAATAAACTTATAACCAACTTTATAAACTTATTTGGATCATCCTCCTTACCTTCCATATAGATTGATGACTTTATTTTCATTGAAATTGGCATATAAACTAGATTTCAGTATTCCATGAATGAATTCCATAGATTTTCCATATATTACTTCTCTTATGTTAAGAAAATATAATTTGCATTTTTTGAGATTTTCATAATAAAAATTATTTCTATTATCCTAGAATGGAAGTTTCATACAACTTATCCATCTCCTAAATAAATAATTGTACATGTTTATTCATCATTCCCTAAAAATATAATTCCATTAATATACAAAATCACATTTAGGGAATCCTCTTGATTGTATTTAATATAGAGGTTACTATGAACACTTCCTTAATTGACATTATATTTCCATAAGAATGTATCAAATTGGGAATACCAAGATCTGAGTGTTTTCTTTAGACCATAAATATTTTTTTTTCAACATACACACAAAACATTCTTCTCTACCATGCATTACTACAACCAGTTTTTCAATATAATATTCTTCAATGAGATATCCATTATTAAAATATAACATGACATCGATCAAAAATATTTTATCTCATAATTATATGGAAATAGAAATATAAATTATTTCATATTCTAATATTTCTATCGGTGAAATCGGATCAAAAAAATTATTTCCCTTATTTTGTGAATAACAATTACAAACTAGTCCTTCCATATTTCTTATAACATCACCATTACTACTCGACATGTTTGGAAACCCAAATTTTTTCTGATCACATTCTTTTTGTTTAGTTTGGGTACAATTTCATATGTATCAATTTTATATATCTGATCTATCTCTTAATTCACAACATTAATACACTCTTGATGCTCCAATGCTTCATCAACATCATTTGTCTCATGTTCTGAATATAAAAATGTATATCATACTAAATTTTTTTTCATCAAGTTGGAAATATTTTCATTTATATACAATTATGTTATAAAAATACACATATTTCCTCATCTTTGGATGATAAGAATGATATTTTTCCTCATCATTTGAGATAACTAAGTCATAATCTTCATTTCAAGTAGCATCAACATTGTTACAATAGATACAAACGTTTTTTAATTAACTAATTGAAACCACTTTATATTCCCTTTCATTCATATCTAAAACTATCTGATAAAATTATTTTTTAGATAATTCATGAAATTTCACATCTAATGAATAAAAAATATTTATTTTTATTTATTATAAGACTTTTATCCTCTACTATTAGAAGGTATATAAGAAGAATTATATCAATACATAACTAATAAAAATTCTCTAGATTATAACCCTTGATTTTCATAATGAAGGGAATTTCAAACCCCCTTATGTACTTCAAAAATGGGGTAAATTTTTAATGAATCTCGGAAGAAGCCATGTTAGAGTTCAACCTAAATTGAAAAATATTATGAATATAGATTAATTATCTTGTAGCTTGCCTCTTATTTTTTTGGAAGCATCATGATCAATAAATATTGTTTTTTCCATCTTTACTAAACATATATTTATTATTTTTGAAACAGCATATTTTGTGGTATATAAGGTACAAAAAAATAATAATGAATTATTTTCTTTTCAGATTAGTATATAAAATTCCGAATTGTATATTCATAAAAATTATCTATTTCAATATTCATCACATAATATATACATTTGTGTCTGCACATCATTTTAAATGATTAAACATTTTTATAGAATATGATTTAGGTTTCAAAAACAATATACATGAAATGAAATAAAATTCATCATTAAATGAAATAACAAACTGCTATATTCTTTTTTATTATTTAATCTTGTTCCCATAAATATAATAATATATCAGAACTAAGGTACAAGTTGAGTGCATCTCAATTTTTTGATGTGATGGTTTTGAAATCCTCCCTTTTTTGAAAATGGAAAAAACAATATCTTATTATTTTCAAGTGAGTAACATGAGGGACATTTTATATCATTGTTATCTTTATTATATTACTTTGATAGATATGTCCAATTTTTTTATGAAATTGATGATTTTCTTCGATCATGCTTTGATAGCATGAACATTTTGAATAAAAAAAATGGAACAAGTTTCCCTTTATTCTTTCCCCACTAGTTAAATCATTTCTATATTAAAATAACTTAACAAAAAACAACCATATTTCTTGAAAAAAATTATTATTACCTCCATCAAAATATTTTGAAACACTTAACGTATTTTCTTTTATCCTATCAAAAAATAAGGATCTTTTGTATTTTATTTGTTCTTCCCCTATGATATTATATTCAATACCATTGATTCTATGTGAGTCATCATTTCAAAAATTCATTTCAACTTATTTAAAATATTTCAAATTCATCAACATATTTAAATATCATATCAAATATAAATAAAACCCATTTTCCAGTATCAAAGGCCATTCTCCATTTATATCTTTCAGAGTTGTTTCAATAAGTAAGACCTTTTATTTTCATTTTTATTTTTTCTTTTATATCATTTGATATTTTTTGAACAATTTTTCTTTTTTGTGGATAATTTTAATACATCTTTTATCAAGATGTATAGGTTGGTCACATATTTCAAATGTTTTTTTTCCAACGATTTGAATAAATTTTTAACATTCAATCTGATTTTATCAAGTTTCCTTTTTTGAGTGAGTTTAATCCACTAAATATTTACCTCCAACTTCACATGAATTAAATTTAATTTTTATGATCAAACAAGCACATGTTTGTTGTATTCCAAAATCCTTTAGAGTACTATTAGTAACAATAAAATCCATATTTTAGTTTGTTACTAACATACTATTTTGAGTCATGTAACGCCCCGACCCCAGTTACCCAGAGTCAGTTCATTATTAAATAACATTGTAATGATCAGAAATGATCAATTATCGAAATACTGATTAGTTTAGTAGCATTGGAAACACTAGATACATTAACAAATGTTACATTACATCATAAAGTGAAAATCTAAAATAACTTGGTCACCATAGTCCACACTCATATCCCCATCAGACTATCCCTGCAGGTCAGTCATAAAATATTTCTTCACATACTGGGAAAAATAGAACATAGAAATGGGTGAGCTGATATGCTCAATAAGGAGAAAAATATAGCAAAAACATTCATAAATAATCATAAACATTTAAGGCAATGTATAACTAAAATAAAATCCTTTTAAACATGGTCTTCAGCATAAAATGGAAAAAGTAAAATGAAATAATGCCATTTACATATTTACATGGATATTCTACTAGTTGAATAATCACATGAAATATCAAATACAACTTTGATAATGATGGAATTCATAATGCCAGACTATCATAAACACATAGCCAAGGCCTCATTCCAAGACTATAAATATGATTTTGTCAAGGGATCATTCCAAGACCCTAGTATGTCTCATCAGACCTACCGATTCATCAAGGAGATATAGTGGGCTCCACCCATCACATACTATGTCCAATTCTTTCCTTTTATGAAAAGGTTTAAACATTTCATAAACCATAAAATAATTGTACCACAAAAAAAATGCATAAAAAAACATAACATTTCCACATTTCCATCACAAGATATTAATACAACACATTGATATAATAAAACTATCTTCAATACCAAAATAAATTAAAAGTAAATTTTTTTATTTATTTATCATTTTAAAAAAAAATTATGGCTTTTAGAGGAAGCAAAAACTCAAATAATTTTCACGGCGGCAGAGAAGTTGTTTTCGCCACATACGTACGACAAAAAAACATTCCCTTTTGTCGTTTAGTTAAAAAATTCATATCAAAACTATTCCTTTTGAATAAACATAAAACTCAAAGGGGTATATACACCATATAAAATCATGTTGTGTATAAAACAAATTATGCCTCAATGAAAGGATATTGAGATGAATTCCCTTACCTCGTGTCCGACATGACTCGATCGTTCAGTAACCTCTTGAATAATAAACTAGAGTTAATTTCTACTTGATAAAGTACCATTTTTGAGCTCGTTATTTCCTTTATATAACTTATTACCATGTTATTAACAATATGTAATTATTTATGTTAATAACGGTCGTTTTGTCGATCTTTGGTACTTGAGTCAAAAATAAACATCTTAAAATTACAAGTTGTTCATGTGGTAAAATATCCATTATATCAAAAATTATATTCATGATGTAGATATCATATATATCTAGTATATATATTTATTTATAATATTACATAACATTTAGAGGTAAGAAATGAAATGCACCTTTCTTGGAGATGGTAAGTCGTGCGTATGCATGAATGCTACTTTCATTTATATTTTGTATTTAATAAAATGAAATAATAATGATATAAATGTATATTATAATTCCAATATAATATCATATATAATATCTTTTACTCCATCCTTTATATGTCCCACATATGGCATTAACGATTCAAATCACTTTGAGGGGGCAGTAGTCCGCACATCCTAAAATTAAATTATTGCATTTACCCATAATGGAAATCATAAAGGAATTACATAAACGAAAAATAAAGAAGAATAAGGTAAACATAAACATAATATATATGATATATAAATATATTTAAGATGTGTTAAAATAATATTGAACAATCATCGTTCCGTGAGGCAGTAATTCACCACCCACAGAAACAATATGTTCTTTAACCATTAGACGAAGGTGTGTGTAAGTGTAAATCAAATAATTATCATAAAAATATCCTAGTATATTTCTGATACTGTAATTGTTACAAAATAAATGAGTAAAAAGAGTTTAAGGGGTTGGAGAAGAAAAATATAACAAAATAAAATAAGAGAAGACATTACCTTAAAATCGGATAACTCTTTTTGATTTGATCCAATGGAATTCTTGGGAAGACATATGCCCAATGTGAGGCTTATATAATTAATATAGGGATTTTGAGAGATTATTTGGGAATAGTTTGGTGGATCCAAATGGCTTGATGGTGTAAATAAGGTGGTAGACGTGGGGGCCATTAATAAGAGGAGAGGAGGGGCACTCATGGAAAGTCATGAAATGTTACATTATTATGAAGTGATTTTTGGATTTCAAAGGACCCAAAATTATATATTTCGAGGATAAGGTGATAAGGGTTCAAAATATACTCATACAATAGGTTTTTGACAAGTTTATGTCTTATATTTTACATTATCATTTCATTTAATTTAAATTGTTAATTAATGAGGTAATGGATGTATCATCACGATGTCATAAAAAAATTAATTTATTTAATGTATAAAAATTATAAACAAAATACCAAAATTTACGAAATCTTTTTATCTTTACAATGGATATTTATAGTCGAAAATATAACCTATATAACCCCTTGTAAAAATTGTTTTAGTAAAACAATGCATGTTTGTGACATTTTTATTTTTACTTTAAGTAAAAGGTATTAATTTCATTATCTTACCCATGTGGCTCCATGGGGTCCCACAAATTTACCCATGGAATTTCTTGGTTGGCCTTGATTCATCCCATAAGGGTAAGACATGTGTCATGGTAATTTCATATTATTATAACATTATTTTTACCTTAAATTACTCTAATTACCTCTAATCGCGGTTAATAAAACTGAAAAGTCACTATTCACCAAAAATTATTTTCATCCCATAGAACCACATATTACTTCCTAATTTAAACCATGTATGTCTGATTTTTTAAATTACATTCACAGAAGCGGTAAAATTTCATTTAAATGAAAAATTAGTTTTTCAACTACCACTTAGTGGTTTCACTATTCATAAAAAATTGATGTTTTTCAGATAAATACCAGAAATTCAACATAGGATAATTCAGATATTCTGAATCCAAAAATGAAGTCCATTTTGAAATAGAAAATTTATATAATTTCAAAAAGTGGGTATTACTGTTCATAACTACTACTTTGATTGGTCGCGGTGTGTTTGAACTCGAGGTTGCGTACAACACACGCTACTCTATTATTCAAAGAGAAGCATAAATGGAATCTTTAAGTGTTACATTATACCCTCTTTAAATAAATTTAATCCTCGCTATTTTAAATTTTTCCTCAAAAATAAATGGTTGAAAGTAGATAATACATTTGTGGAAAATCCACATCGGAAATAAGGTTAATAAAATTTAGCCTTAATAAGAGGGAAAGGGAAATGAAAAAGTCACCACCAAATTATGATCTAGATTAGGAGAGAATTGGTGGAAATTAGAGACAAATAATTGGAAGGAATTTGTAAATATTTTTTGGGTGCATTTGAGGTCATCAATCACAAACAAGTGTAAAATTGAGGGCCTGAAAGCCTTCAATTTATGGTGATTTAAAATATCATTAGTTCAACAAAACATAAGGTATCAGGATAACACATTTTTTTTAATATCCCATTCCTAATGTTTAAGAATTAATTTATTCATCGAATTAGATAGAGGTATATATATATATACTTGAAATGTAGAGTTTCAACCTTCAACTAATTTCTACAAAAACTCATCATTCCCTCAAAAAGAAAATAGAACTCAAAAATATTATATTTATCCTAATCGTACAAGGTTCCAAATATTAACACATACCATTTAGAATAGGAAAACTTTTTTGTACTAACTAGGGACTTCCAGTAGTCTAGTGGTAGATAATAAAGGCTTGTCACACTATGGATGGGGATTCGATTCCTGCAGATTTCTCTGACACGACGAGTTATCACCCAACCAATAGGTTGTCCTTTTACTAAAACTATAGTATTATAATAGTCCGAAAATAATCTTCAGAAATCATTTAACCATAAACAATACTATCCAATGTTCAACATAATCCATTGAAACCATTATAGTTATCCAATATACCTCTGTCCAGACTTTCTCTAAAAGGTCTCTAAATTCCAAAATCAATTGTAACATCAGATTCCCCAAACAAAGTAATGTTTTTCTTATTGTCACATACTAAAAATATGATTACATTAATCACATTAAAACCTTAATGAGAAAAACAAGTACTACAGTACAATCCTTATATATATCACATTTTATTATAACCATTATATAATCCTTGAGTCCAGATGTACCATTACATTTATTATTCCACTTCAACTATAGTAACATCATAATATTGGTCTCGATCCCTTGGCCTTTTCTATGGTATTTTTCCTTGAAGTTTAGGACATTCATTTTCATAATGCCCCATTTCCCAACAATTGTATCATTCAACATTTATAGCCTCTTTCTTTCCCCTACAATCATGAGCCTGGTGACCTTTTTCTCCACATTTATAACAAACTACCATTCCTTTTAGGATAGTACCGAGGTGATTCTTCCCACAATTATTGCATAATAGAAAATCCTTATTTCCCTTTTTCCCTTTATCTGTTTCCTATTCCACAATTCTCTTCTTCTCATTCATAACATTATTTTCATAAGATTTAGAGAATTCATTTTCTGTCTTGATAGCACATGAGACAATATCTTCGTACTGTTAGAAAGATTGTGAGACTAATGCTCGATGGAGAAACAGTTTCCACCCATCAAATAAATGATCAATCTTACTTCTTGGGTTACGTATATAATCTGTTGCATGCCTCGCTAACCTTGTAAAGTTAGCCTCATGCATTGCGACATTCTCATCCTCCTTTTGTATCAAACTCAGAAATTGACTTTCCATATCTGCTCGATGTTTACGAGGGAAGTATTTTTCTATGAAAATATCTTTTAACTACCTCGATTCCATATTTGATACTTCATCATATTCCTTTGTGTTTTGTATCAATGACCACCATTGATCAGCATCTCCAGTGAGGCAGTAAACTGCCATGATAACATTTTCCCTTTCACTACTCCCCAAGGAATGGAATATTTTGTCTAAGTAATTTACCCATTTCTCATCTACTAAGGGATTTGTACTCCCAATTAATGATGGTGGTTGTTTCCTCATGAATCTGTCTAACATTGATCCTCCATGTTGCAGATCAGGGTTCTCCATACGAGTAAGGTTATTATTCATAACCCGAGTGAGTTGTCCCAGTATGGTGATAAGCTGATTAGTACCATTTGTATCACTAGAACCATTATAATTATCTTGAGCATGAGGTAAATCCCTACATGGAGTGAATGCATTATTACAGTTTCCATTCCTTCCACTAGGAACCATTTCTACACAATGGCATAAACTAGATTAGTTTATGACTTGAAATACAAAATAACAGACTTGCAAAACACCTAACATAAATTGACCAGTTTATGGATATAAACAATAATCATTTTTTTGAGGATGTATATACTCATAAACCCTTCATAAAGGTTTGTAATGAAAATGAGAATTATCCTAAGCATTTCCCCTGGGAGTGTCTTAACCAAGAGTGCAGCAAGGCCCATTGTCGTGCACCAGTTCTCGTTCGAGTCTAGCTCAAAGCAGTGTCTTCAGATTTTACACCTAGGTATATTTGTGGCAGAGCCGCCTCTACCTGCTCATATCCAGACAGGGATGTATTGCTCGGAAAACTCAAAAAACTCTATAATACCAAAAATCTAAGAAGTCCTTATATACTAATCCTCAAATTCTATCTTAGGGATATGTGATCTAATCAGATTTTATCTAAATCCTGCTTCCAAGGGTAGTACTAAACTACCTCTGATACCAACTGTAACGCCCTGACCCCAGTTACCCAGATTCGGTGCATTATTATGTAACATTGGCATGATCACAAAAGATTAAGTCTCTAAAGACTGATTAGTTTAGTAGCCATGTAAACACTAGATACATTCATAAATGTTACATTACATCATAATGTGAAAAACTACGATAACATAGTATCCATAGCCCACACTCATATCCCCTTCAGACTATCCCTGTAGGTCAGTCATAAAATATTTCTTCACTTACTGGGAAAAATAAAACATAGAATGGGGTGAGCTCAGATGCTTAGTAAGGATAACAATATAGCGGAAACATTAATAAATAAACATAATCATTAAAGGCAATATATAACTAGAAAAAATAATTTTAAACGCGATCTTCAACATAATATGGAAAAGGTAAAATGATATAATTCTATTTAAATATTCACATGGATATTCTACTAGTTGAACAATCACATGCAATATCAATAACCACTTTCATTATAATGGAATGAATGATGCCAGACTATCATAACCATGCAGCCAAGGCTTCATTGCAAGAATACAAATAATATTTTGTCAAGGCCTCATGCCAAGAAACTAGTTTGTCTCATGAGACCTACGAATGCATCGAAGAGATATAGCAGGCTCCACCCGTCACATACTAACTCCAATGCATTTCTTATATGAAAAGTTTTAAACATATCATAAACCATAACATAATAGTATCACATAATACATGCATAATGGAATCACAACATTTCCACATTTCAATTCTAGGATATCAATACAACACAATGATATAATGAAACCATTTTCAATACCAAAATAAAAGAAATGTAAAACATGGTATTTATTTATCTTTTTAAAAAAAAATTATGGCTTGTAGAGGAAGCTGCAACTCAAATAATGGTCACGGCCGTGGAGAAGTCGTTGTCACCGCATACATACGACAAAAAAACATTCCATTTTTTCATTTAGTAAAATTCTTCGTATAAACAAGATAACTATTGAATAAATGAAAAATTTAAAGGGGTTTATACACCATATAAAAGCAGGTTGTGTATAAAACAAAATATTACTCAATGAAAGGATATTGAGACGAAGTCCCTTACCTCGTGTCCGACTTGACTCGATCGTTCTTTATACTCCTAAATAATAAACTAGAGTTAATTTATACTTTTTAAGAACATTTGTCAAGTTCATTATTCCTTTTATATCAATTATTACCATGTTATTAACATTATGTAATTATTTAAGTTAATAACGGTCGTTCTGTCGATCTTTGGTACTTGAGTCAAAAATATAATTCTTATAATTACAAGTTGTTCATGTGGTAAAGTATCTATTATATAGAGAATTATATTAATGATTTAGATATCATATATATCATATATATCTTTTTTATATATGCATTTATAATATTACATTACATTTAGAGGTAAGAAATGAAATGCACCGTTCATGGAGACGGTAAGCCGTACGTACGCATGCACGCTACTTCCATTTCTATTTTGTGTTTAATGTAATGAAATAATAATGATATAAAAGTATATTATAATTCCAGTATGATATCATATATAATATCTTTTACTCCATCCTTTATAAGTCCCACATATGGCATTAACTATTCAATTCACTTTGAGGGGGTGGTAGTCCGCACTTCCTAAAATGAAATTATCGCGTTTACCAATAATGGAAATCGTAAAGGTATGACATAAATGAAAAATAAATAATCATAATGAATACATAAAAATAATATATATCATATATAAATATATTTACATATTAATGGCCACCATGAGAGGTGTTAAAAGAATATTTAACAAACATTGTTTCGTGAGGTAGTAATTCGCCACCCACAGAAACAGTATGTTCTTTAACCATTAGATGAATGTGTGTGTAAGTGTAAATAAAATACTTCTCATAACAACAACCTAGTATATTTATGATAGTGGTTTTTTTAAAAATTAATGGAAAAAAAGTGTTTAAGGGGTTGGAGAATCAAAATAAAACAAAAGAATATAAGAGAAGACATTACATTAAAATAAGATAACTTTTTTTGATTCGAGATAAAGGATTCCTTGGGAAGACTTCTGCCCAATGTGAGGATTATATGAGTAATATAGAGAGTTTGAGAGTGTATTTGATCATAGTTTTTCTGAGAAAAATTTATTGAAGGTGTGAATAAGGTGGTAGAGTTGGGGGCCTTTTATAAGACGAGAGGAGGGGTACTCTTGGAAAGTCATGAAATGTTATATTATTATGATGTGCTTTCAGAGTAAAAAGGTCCCACAATTATATATTTCTAGTATAAGGTGATAAGGGTATGGAATATAATCATCCAATATGTTTTTACATGTTTATGTTTTATATTTTACATTATCTTCTCATTTTATATAAATCGTTAATTAATGAGGTAATCGCTACATCATCATGGTGTCATAAAACATTAATTTATTTGTTGTCTAAAAATTATAAAAAAATACCATAATATAAGAAATATTTTTATAATTCCAATGGATATTTATAATAGAAATTATAACTTGTATAACCCCTTGTAAAAATTGTTTTAGTAAAACAATAAATGTTTGTGACATTTTTATTTTTACTTCAAATAAAAGGTATTAATATCATTATCTTACCCAAGTGGCTCCATGGGGCCCCAAAATTGTCCCATTGATTTTATTGGTCGGCCATGATTCATCAAAAAGAGTAGGACATGTGTTAGGGTAATTTCAAATTATTATAACATTATTTTTACCGTAAATTACTCTAATTACCTCTACTCGTGGTTAATAAAACTGAAAAGTTACTATTCATCAAAAATAATTTTCATCCCATTAAACAAAATTTTACTTCTTAATTATATCCAAGTATGTAAGTTTTTTGAAATTAAATTCATAGAAGCGATAAAAATTCATTTAAATGAAAAATCCATTTTTTAACTACCACTTAGTGGTTTCACTATTCATCAAAAATTGATGTTTTTCAGAAAAATACAAAAAATGTATCATAGGCTAATTAAGATATTCCGAATCCAAAAATTAATTACATTCTAAAATATAAAATTATATAATTTTAAAAAGTGGGTATTACTATTCATATCGGCTACTTTGATTGGTCGCGGTGTGTTAGAACTCGAGGTTGTGTACAACACATGCTGCTCTATTATTCAAAGAGAAGTGTACCATGAAATCATGGTGTATTTAAAGTCATGTTTCACCTTTTAATCACCTTTTTCACCTTCCCCTTTGGAATTTAATTATGTGATATGGTTTTCGTAACATCCTGAAATTTGTTTCTTACCATCAACAATAACTCATATTGTAGAGATATTCTGTTTGGATATCAAAAAAATATAAACATTAGGGTTTGGACCTTTTATTTTTTTGTCTATAATAACATTCTTCATAACATACCATGTTATTATGGGTATCTTAATTCTTCTCTTCATCCTTTTAGGATCAATTTTGTTGTTCCTTATTAGGTTTACACTTCTTATAACTTTATCTACCTTTTGTAAATATGTTTTATAAATTATTAAGTACTTTATCTTTTTATGAATGTTTTTTTGACAAGTTATAAATCTACATCCTTTATGTTATACTTCTCTAGAAGATTGATTTTGATATTTTTCTCCTCATCGGGAAGCGTATTCAGATTATCAATTTATTTAAGCGAGATATATTTAACATCAATAGAATATTTTTGATTGTTATAAAACATATTTTCTTTATTCAACTTATTATTATACCTATCAATTATTAAAATATTTTCAAGACATTTCTTGAACTGTCACATGAGCATAAAATCAAACCAATTATTTTATTCTTCAAAACTACCAATTAAATTACTAGATAATTTTAAACATTCACATTTGGAATAATATTTTTTAGAAGTATCTTCACATAATTTATAAAACTCTTCTTCACATTCATTGTATTCTTTAGACATATACAAATAGTTTCTCCTTTGGTATTTATATAACTACTTATCATTTTCTTTAGAATGGGATTTGGATTTTTATTTCTTGTTATTGAGGGATATACAGGTATCTCAATCTTCATCACAACTTTCTTTAACATAATTTTTTCATGTAAAATTTGTTAAAAAATATACAATACCCTGGTATGCTAATATTTCTAGTTGTCAAATTACATTATACTTTCATGGGCATCTTTTCAACATTTTATAAATATAAGATATTAATTCTTCAAAAAATTTACTATCCTAATATTTTTTATTATAGTCATAAGATTATTCTTAGGGAAATTTATTATAATTTCCATTCATTATAGAATTTAATGAAGTTTCTCAATCATCATTATCTCTGTTCTCCATATCCATTTCTCTTATCATTTAATAAATAATGAGGATTATATATATATCATATAGATATAGAGTTTTTTTATATAAATCTTCCAATTATGAAAATATTTCTTCAATTTTTTGAAGAATAATTGAAAATATTTTTAAAATAGTGGTTGAATATTATAACATCTCACAAAGTCATATTATGTTGAAAAAAATATCATTCATGCTTGTAAAGAAGTCGCCAAAAGATTCATAATCACAAATCTTATGATCTTCATATATTTGATATCTATATTTTCAACTTAACATTCTCCAATTTCAAATTTCCATTATAAATGTTTTCAACTTTTCCAAAATTCCTTTATTGATTCCAAATCCTTTAATTCTAAGGTACTCACTTTTAGAGGGTAATGAATGTATAATATTCTATATCACCCATCATTTTTTAAAATTATAATATTGAAATTAGTTATGGTATATATCTCAACACTAGGTGTAAAAATATAATGTCATCCTCAAGAACATAATAACCTATGGACATATGATAACAAATCAATGTATCTTTCAAGATATGATATTTCAATATATAAATAACAAAAATATCCTCACTATTCATAAAATTCAAAACATCTAAGAAAATATCAGTTTTTTTCCAAATTTAGAAAATATTAAATGATGGAATCCTTTATTCTGATACAACTTGATGGGACTAATCAGGTTCTATCTAATCATAGAAAGGGGTGAGACGAATCATTGATCTTTTTAATTTTTTTATTTTCATATTTTTGAAACAACCTAAACCTATCATTAAAGGATTAAAACATTACATAAATCAAGAATATAATGTAACACCATGAAATTTTAAAATAATAACATTTTATTTGATATCATATGTGATTGGAAACACTAATATTAAACAACCCACAAAATATATTTCTTTATATTTATATATTTGATGTACTGTGGAACATGTAATCAGGTATCTAAATAAACTATAATATCTTATACCATCATATCCTAAATATAAAATTATAAGATATAAAAATTAATAATTAAATTAAGAAAAATAAGGAAATATTTTTATTATAAATAATATAATATTCTTTTAAAATAAAAAGAGACTTTTCTTAAAAATATTATATTTAAAAAAATGGGTTAGTCACGCTTTGTGTACATAATTCAAAATAAAATTTTAAAACTTTTGAATAATTTGTTTTACAAAATTAGCTCCATTTATTAAATCATTATATCAAAATTACCATGGGGTTATTTTTGCAGGTTTTTTTGTAAAGTCTCAATAGTACATTGAATAGTGAAAAAATGATTTTTATAGAAAAATGATTTTAATATTAAATAATTTAAATGGTTAAATTATATTTTTATTTAGTTTTAAAGAAAATATAAGTTCAATTATATTAATATTTATCAAATTTAGAACTCTAAAATCAATTTCATATTTAATTTTGATAGATAAAACATCAATACTTCTTAGAAATTTCTCTTGGAATACAAACATTTTCATCGCATTTATGGGAATAATTTTAAATTGTATTCTACCAATTATTTAAGTTTATTTTTTGAAAATGGATTAAATATTCATAATATTCTAATTTATATAATCTCCTATGTCTAGCATAATTTTTGACCATAATGAATAGTAAAATTAGAAAAATTTATTATCGCGATTCAGGTTTAAACATGTTTGTTGAGGGTTAAACAAGGATGATAAGGGTTTCAATTGACCTCAAAATTTCCATCAAAAAATTTTATGGACATATTTAGACCCTATAATCTTTGATAATATATATTTACCCATTTTGGAAGCTTTTCGCATGAGAAAATTAGGTTATCACTTTAACATTTCAAAATTTCCATGTGTGTCCTCTCCCACACTTCTAAAAGGCCACCCGTCTCATCCCCTCTTCACACAAAAAAAAAATTTTGTTCAGGCAATCACTTCACAAATAACTTCCTTACACCAATCCCTTTATTATAGTGTAATTTTTTTGATGGAAAAAATCATCCCAGGAATTATTTTTGTGAAAACTTAAAGAAGTTTTCTAAAGTTGAGGTATCATTCTTAAAAGAGCATTTTTTTTTGTTTCCTCTTTAAAATACATTCAATATTACTAAATCAGGATTATATAACAACAAAAATATCTTCAATATACATATATGTTATTATTTTAATGTAAAAATCAATATTAATATCCTTCTCCATCAAATGGTAAATAAAACCATTGATCATGTGTATGGTGGACTACGACTTCAAGAACTGATAAATTTCATTTTTCATCACAAACATTAAAGGATAGATTTAATAATGGATTTAAAAAAGTTAATTAATATTTATGATCTTTTTATACTTATGTAACTATAATAACACATATACCTTCTTTCATTCAATGATTCTTTAAATATGATAATGTTGCTTAGGTGTATCTTGGATTATCACATCGTGAAGTTATATGAATTGTTTTTCACATATGATTTACATTTAAACCAATAAGGATAAATTAAATGAATATATGTGATATATATCACATGATATTGATTATATAAGGTTAATTTATCAATAAATTATTTATCCCCTTAATCATTAATGGATTGATATCATCACATGTGCGTTTGTAGGGCACATCACCCCAACAATGCAATGCAATTAAATATTCCTGTAATACCATAAATAATGATTAAAATATAGTATTTAATGAGTATATATTACATTAAAAAAATTAATGTAGTTCTTTGTATGATGGATTTATATATTATACTGATGAACCATAACACTCTTGACAAAACATGCATGAGAAAACAAGACAATTAACCCCTGAAACAATGAATATAATGAAATATTATTATAAAATAGCTAGTCAAATGTTATAAGAGGATCTCATATGGTATTATAAAAATTAATATGGTTATATATTATAATAATAACATAGATAAAACAATTAACATTATATTAAAACATTCTCATCCAAAATTAAACATTTTGTATGGGACTTCACCTCAATTTTCTTTTTGTTGAGGCGTATTTTAATGTTATGCAAAAAAATTATATTATATGGTGTATAAACTGAAAATTTTACATTTAATATCATTAATCCTTCATAATTAATATTTTTTTATGTTTCATTTTGAAATATTTAATTGAAGGGGATTTTAATTAAAGGTTTTTAAGTGGTAATGGGTTTCATACCTCAATTTTTTTTCATTCGGTAATATTACTTCTACATTGTCTATGATACTCTAAGATTATGTGTGTATGGTATATTTATAATTTCATGTTTTATTTCCACCTATTTTATTTTTATTCACATTTGACACAAAAAATTAATCCTTTGATTAACACTCACTTCAATGGTATGATCATTATAATGGGCTTCATCTAAATTTCCCTTCAAATGATGCATATTGTAAAGTTATGTATCTAATTTATTTTATTTGGTGTATATAATTCCCCTTTTACATGTAATATCATGAATAATTTATAATTAATGGTATTTTATTTTTCAATTTTAATTATTTCAACCAACTGTATTTGACTTGAAAATTACCATGTCATAAAAAATTTCATAACATAATTTCTTTTCACTATGATATATTAGTTCTTCATTGGCGTTAATATTCATAGGTTATTTGTGTAATGAATTTTTTGTTATATTATGTTTTATTTACACCTGTTTTATGTGGATTTACATTTAATGCAAATAATAGATTCATTGATTAATTCTCATTTCAACATTATGGTCATTGAAAGGGATTTTATCTTAATTTCCATTTCATTATGACATATATTTCAATATGAGGAAATCCACATTTATGTGGTGTATATACTACCAATTAAATGTATTTAACATTAATTAATATTTTTTCAAAGTCATTAATGGTTCACGTAATGCTATTACTTAATGTGTAATATTTAAATGAAAATCTAGTCTTATTTCTATTTTGATCAGTAACATTTTCTACTATGTTCCAAAAGACTTTATTTTAGAAAAAACCCTATAGTTATGATGAATTAAATGTAATATAAAATTTATTAGGAATTAAATTACTTTATATTGAAACAATAAATTTATTGTGATCATTGTACATTTAATTCTCCTTAAATGTCCATTCTTTTTCATTGATATTCTAATTGCTTAAATCATAAATCATTTCATTGTATGATTTTTACATTGAGTGTTATTTTATTTACTGGGGAAATATTTATAATTTTTTATTTATTACTCAATCAAAATATTTTTTGATAAGTAATATTTTTCATTATTTAAATTTATCATTACATATTTGAGCAATGTGTTGGACATGATGATATGGGTGGGGCGTTGTTATAAACAGCCCATCAATGTATCAGTAGTCTCTTGAGATGAATCAATTTGATAAACATAGTTAAATAGATTTATGGTGTATAACTACCCATATATTTTAAACTAACTTGTGAAAGATATTTAACTTAGAGGAATCATGACACATATGATTATAATGTTCAAAAATTGAGAATTTCTTTCATTATAAATTATGCAATGACTATCCTTGAGATTTTCACAATGATATTATCTCTGGTTACATTTCATTATTAGTTTATTTATTAAATTTAATTTGTTTCTAGTTATTTACATTTCCATATTGATTATTCCTTATCATATAATGATATTAAAGTTATATATTTATTAGAGTTTGTGTTCAATTATTAACCATTCCATATTGATTATTCCTTATCTTATCATGAACGTCATGTTATTGATTAAATGGGATGTTTATTTAGATATTTACCATTCCATATTAATTATTACTTATTAATTATTCTTCATTTACTCACGATATCATGATTTTTATGTAAATATTATTTATAAATTTATAACACCATAATTTTGTTTCCATTCCCATGAATCAATGAAGTGTATTAGGAATCACATGTTAGGATATTCTAGAGGGAATAATATTATGCCTAAAAAAATAAGTTATATTTTTTGTTTTTAAATGTAACATGGGAGTCATGTATGAATCTAGTTTACCAAGACTATAAAAATAATAATTCCTTTGGGATTCGATTTAAAATATATTATGCCAATATAATAAAGTAGACACCCACTCCAGGTTATTAGGGTAAGGTTGTTACATTTTTTATCAGAGAATTTTTATTATATTAATTGAGATCATGATTTATAAAAACATAGATAATTGAACACAATTCCATGATATACATTTCGTATAATTGTTGAATAACATACTAACATTTTATGTCGAAATTATGTTGTTATTCCAAGAAATACATCCTTATCTGGAAACTATAAGTGGATGTGGTTCTGGCACTAATATACCTAAGGGTACTAACTCCAAAAATAGTGTGTTGGGATTGACTCATTAATTAAATAGTAAATAAAAATGGGTCTTAATATTCTTCTAGTTATACAATCTTAAGGAATATGCTTTGGATAATTCAAATTTTCATTATAAACCATTATAAAGGATTTGAATAGATGATGAAAATAAATTTCCTAGGATAAAACTAATGTTCCTTTGATTGAAAATAAGGTTTCATTATTTAGATATCATATAAATGAATATATTTTATTCCCACAATGATTATTTTTTATCACACGATGATTTATTATCAACGGCTAGAACACAAATGAATCGTATTGACATTAAAAACGAAGTAAAATGTGGTGACTACAAGTAATCAAATGGGATAATAATTGTAGTGAAATATAACAAGATTATTCATAATAATTAATCATGAAATATGATTATAAACACATACATTAACCATCTCTATTACTATCCAAGGATGATAATAATAGAGTTCTCTAAGAGATCGAGTTGTGTAGATGACAGAGGAAGGAAAAATTGATTTCCTTTATGTCTATAATGTGGAAGAAGACACCCAGAAAAGAGTCTTAATAGAATAGAAAAATATTTTATGTGTGGAAAGTGAGGGAATAATGAAATTAATTTTTGGAGAATAATTAAGAGTATGATGAAATAAATATAATTCCCCCGAGGGATCCACTTATAGGTAATTGTCATAAATGTGTGGAGCATAGGCATTATCCAAGTCAATTACATATTTTAAAGGTTAAATCCTAGACCATAGAAGGATCTATGTTGAAATAAAATTATTGATATATTTATTGGGATCTGAGAGTTATATTTTAGAGGTATTTTTACAAATGGTATTTTTATTATATGAATCATGATGTATATAAAGATTGTGATACTATTATAGGTATATATTTCTTCATTAGCCAAATAACTTTGGATACAATTTTGGGTTTACGAGTTTCTAATTGATCATAAGTCAAAGTCTTAAACACCACTTTTTAGGTTTTATATAATGGGAGCCTATCGATATTAAAGATATTTAGGGAAGAATTTATGTCAATAAAACCCATTGGTTCGTTTTATGTTTACTGAAACATTTATTTAAGGTCGAATACCAAAACATTTTTTGTGCAGACGTTTAATGGTATTAGTAAAACATAGGGTTTATGTTATATTGAATTTGAGAATATCAAGGGTTGTCAAAATTTTAGAAAAATATTGGAATTATATAAATATATTTTTAGAGAAAAGGACAAACTGCATGATGAGAGACAACTTGTTGTATCCAGAAAGACCACAAGTTGTGAAACCACAAGCAAAAGGAAAAAAGCGTATTGTGAAAACCACTGAGCAACGTGATGTTTTGGTTTATATGTCACTATTTTTATATAAATCATTTTATTGAAGAATATTAATGTTTAACAATTGGTATTACAATTGCAGTTTAGAGGTTAAATAACTTTTATAAACATATTAGTTTTATAAAATAGTTATAGATAGATGAATAGACATGACACTTTTTTATAGATCTTATGATCGGTTAAAAGTGATATTTAGTTCTTCATGAATAAAAAATGTATTTTTTTCAATATTGATTTCTTCAAGAAAGAGATTTAAATTTATTGAGACACAACCAATGGTTGAAATTGTACATAATAAATGTAAATATATAATGTAAATATATTTTCTTATATTTTTATAGAGAATGATAATTCCTAAAAATTTGGAAAATAATATTGAAACAAAAAAGTTATCCAAATACCTTCATATCAATTGAATCAAATGGCCTTTTAAATCATCATATATTTATTATTTTGAGGTTGTCAAATTTCCATTGATCATTCATGTGCTTATGGTGAATGATCTATAACAGTATCCATTATTATTTACTCTTTTCTTCGATTGCCATATCATCACTTAACTCTAATGTTATCCTATCTATTAATATAGTTATGTGTTATTATATATGACCTTGTTGACTTCCTATTCACTTTTAATAAGAGGATTTTTATTATCCCTTTTTACAATGTGGGTTTTCAAAAAAGGAATTTTAAAATATCAGACCCCTGATTTATGTGCACAAAATAAAATTCTGAGGACACAATTTATTTAAGTTGGAAATAAAGTACCTCCTTGAAATTATAAAATAAGATACTTTTATTTTATACAATATGTGACATGAATCATCGATCTTAAATAACACACAAAATATATTTCTTTAAGTTAATATTTTTCATAGCATGGGGAACCAGAAACCACGAGTCTAAATGAATTATATTATAATATATAATTATAATCTTTCCATTAAATTATAGGGTATGCATATAAAAATCTAAATTATGATTATTTTGGTCGCTGTTTTATTATAAGTAGAATGAGAATAATTTAAAAGTTAAATAAATGTTTCCTAAAAAAATGTATTTTTATAAGAAACTAATTGGTTGCTATTTGTGCAAAAAAATTTAATTTAAATATTAAAACTGCTATAGAATATATATTTCAAAATGAGATTCATTTCTGAAATAATAATTCAAAAATTATTTGAGTTTTTATTTTTTCGGTTTTTCTAAATAGTGTCATGTTTCAATGAATAATGAAATAAATGATTTTTATTAAAACCTGGAATTTCATTTCAATATTTTAAAAAATTCAATTATATTGTATATATGTTTTAATGTAAAATTAGGTAAATTATATTAATATTTAACTAATTTGGTCCATTTTAATCAATTTAATATTAAATTTTGATATTGGAAAATAATATACTAATAAGAATTTTCTCTTTCGAAAGCTAATTTTGTATTGAATTTATAGGTGTAATTTTAAATTTAATTTTTCCACTTCTGTGAATTAAATTTAGAAAAATGGATTCCATATTTATAATAAGAATAATTTATTTTATCTAATAGTTTCAACATAAATTTTTAGAGTAATTAATATGGAAAAAATAAAAAATTAATTACCATAGTTTATGTAAAAATAGGCTTACTGGGGGTTGAACTAAGAAGATATGTCATAAAATGACATAAATATTATACAAAACAAATTTTATAACCATATTTTGACCCTATAATCTATTATATTATATAATTACCGATTTTTTATTCATTTTTCATGAGAAAAGACATGGGTATCACTATATATTCTCAAAAATTCTATCTGGATCCTCTCTCCCGCTTGAAAAAGGTCACCACCTATCCTTACATATTCATACATACATAACCATTTGGTTATATAAATACCTACCCAAAATCATAATTACTCTTGTAAAAACTTTCTAGTTCCATTTTTTTAATCATAAATCCATCCGTAGAAGGATTTTTTTGAAAACATAAAAACATTTTTTGAAGAACAGGTAACGTTCCTAAATTTGTGTTTTTATTCTGTTTCATCTTCAACCCCCTTAAAATATTATTAAACCATGATTATATAATAAAATCATTATATTAATTATATTGATATGTTATTATTTTAAGTTCATACCCTATATCCATCTCCACTTCCATAAAATGGGAAACAAAATTGTCTATCATGTGTACAGAGAACTGCCACCTCATGAACTTATGCAATTCGTTTTCCAGCACCTCCATTCAAAGTTGGATATATAATGAATTTAACAAAACTATATGATATTTATGATATTATTATACACCATTTAGATTTATATATAATAATTTTTCTCATGGGTATGGTATAATACTTCCTCATTAAGTTATGTGATTCATTTTTCACTAACTCATTTCATGTAAAAATATGGATAAATTTTATGGAATGATATCATCACTCATGCTTACATACAACCTACCATCTCTATAATGAGAGGAGATTAATTTTCCATCTATATCCTCTAAGAATGATTCTAATAAATTTTATAATGAGTCAATATAATATTTATTACATTAATATATTCATGGAGATTATGGATCTATATCTTATACCTTTTAACTAGAAAATTTATGAAAAACACACTTTAGAAAAGAAGAAAATTAATACCAAAAACAATATAAATAATTAAATATTATTAATAATAAATAGGTTAAATGTTAATAAATGATCATATATGATATTATAAACATGAATATGATTATTTAATAAATTAATAAATCATTTAAAACCATTATACAGAATATTAAATGTCATTCAACCAAAACAAAGCCTCGGGTAAAGGATATCATCTCAATTTCAATTTATTGAGAGACATTTTAATGTTGTGAAATTAATTTATATTACAGTGTTTATAGACTACCCATTTAACATGTAATATCATAAATTATTCATTATTCATGGTAATTTATTTTTAGGGTTTTTAAGTATTTTATCCAAATTATTTTAATGAAATGTTACCAAATGGTAAAGTGTTTCATAACTCTATTTCTTTTCATAGAGTTATATAACTTCTCCATTGTTTTCATATTCTAATATTATTGGTGTAATGCATTTTTATTATTTTATGTTTTATTTACACTTTATTATAAGTAATTAAATTTGATACCCATAATTAATCCATTGATTAATCCTCACTTCAATTGTGTGATCATTATAAGGGACTTTGTCTCAATTTAACTTCAATGAGGCATATTATAATATTATTCACCTAATTACTTTTATATAGTTTATATTCTAACCATTTTACATTTAATATAATTAATAATTCATTATTCATTGTATTTTATGTTTCAATTTGAATTATTTCATCTAAGGGGTTTTCACATGAATATTTTCCAAGTGATAATGAATTTTATAACATAGTTTATTTTCATTGTGTTATTTGACATCTTCATTATGCTTAAAATTCATAGATTATATGTGTAATAAGTTATTATTATATAATTTTTTTAGTATTTCATGTGTATGTACATTTGATACATATAATTTATTCGTTGATTAAATCTCACATTAACATTATGATCATTATAAGCGAATTTGTCTCAATTTTAATTTCATCGACACATATTTGTTAATATGAACCTATTCACTTTTCTTTGGTGTATATAATACCCCTTTGATGTTTTTCACATGAATAGATATTTATTTATGATTTTTAATTATTCAATTCATGTTGTTATTTCATGTGTAAAGTTTAAATGAAAAACCGAACATATTTCTCTTTCGATCAGTTATATTTTCTGCCATGTTCCTGAAGACGTGATTTTTTCAGAAAACCAATAACTCCAATGAATTGAATGCTATTTATAATTTATTTTATGATGATTTAAATTAACTTTAATAATTCACTTTATTATGATCATTATAAATTGTATTTCCCATAAATTTCTGTTCTTTTTCATGGAAATGATTATTTTTTTAAATTGTATATCATTTATACATATATTGTTTATACTGAATGTCATTTGATTAACTTGGAAAATATTTATTAATCAGTATTATTTTCTCATTATAGATATTGTTTATAAGGTATATTATTCTTCAATAAAATCAATCATTTTATATATTAGGAATGTGTTTGACAAGCATATATTGATGGGGCCCTATTAAATATATCCCCTTAATGAATCATTTGTCTCATGAGACAAATTAGTTGGATAAACTTAATTAAATATTTTTTTATGTATACCTACCCATTTGTTTTAAATTGTCATTTGAATGGTCTTGACATTTGAGGTATCATGATGCATGTGATCATGATGTCTAACATTTGAGCATTTCCTTGATATAGAATATAGTTTTTATTATCATGGATATTTTCATAATGATATTATATTTTGATTCATTTAATTCTCTGTTTATTGATTAAATGTAACATGTTTTAATTTTTTTTCCTATTTATATTTATTATTCCATACCTTATCATAATAGTTAAGTTATTGATTAAATAGAATGTGTGTTCAGCTATTTACTTTTCCTATTGATTATAAATTATCTTATCATGATAGTCATGTGATTAAATAAATATAACATGTGTTAAAATACTTACGATTATATATTTATTAATCATTATCGATTATTTATCATTTAATCATGGTATCCTCCTCTTAACGTAACTCATATTTAGGTTATTCCTTTCAAAAAAATATTGGAATTGTACTAAGAATGATTTGAAAGGATATGATTGAGGGAATAATGATATTATTGAAAAATAATTATTCCGTAATTTGTGAATTCAAATGTAATATGTAAATCATGTATATATCTATTTTACCAATACTACATAACTATTATGTCCTTCAAGATGAAATTCCTTGTATCATATATTAATTTAATGAAGTAGACACCAGCTTTGGGTTACTAGGGTCATGGTCGTTACACTAAATCACAGTGCACAGGAACAAAAGTATTTACATGGTTTGATACAAAACAGAAGTATCTTTTCCTTGGAATGGTTTTGATAAAATCCAATACCACATAATCCACTAGAAAAAATTGGTTTTTTATAGTTAAATCAATCATGGAATAGATATACACATTTATTTCACTATGATAATTCTATAGTGAATGTTTTATCCACATAGATAATATATAACAAATATTTTTATAAAAAATATTAGAAACAATCACAAGTAGGTCTAGTATGTATTCACTATGATTATTTTAATTTCTACAGTTTTTTCTTTTTGAAAAAATTTATTCTTCATTTTCTTATACCTTATTAAGAAAAAAATACCTCCTAGGACTTTTGTATATAAATTCTATCTATTACACTGTTCATATGATTTCTTTGTCTAATTTTACATCCTGAAAACACAACACAGTTCTTTATAATTTATTATACACCTTTCTTATGCTCTTTTTATCCATTAACCTATAAATATATAACTCAATCAGTTTACCTATACTCATGGTTAATAAAATTATAGTAGATATATATCTTTATTCAGTGACTTCTCTATGTTTCCTATGATCACAACTTATTTGTCTGATTGAATCTTCTTATAAAACCCTGAAATTCCTTGTTATAAAACTTCCATACAAAAAATATTTATTTTATATGTTCTTATGACATCTCTCTCTGAAACTATTTCTACAGAACATTAAGTTTTTAACACATGAAAAGTATATATCTTTGTACTGTACATGCATCCAATTTATAGATGCATGATTAGAGGAAAAGGGAGGAATGAAATTTTATATTCCCGTTAAATCCAAAGCTCAAAATTTGAAAATCCCTTTCAAAAAAATCATTAAAATCTTGAAATCACATCTAGAGTATTCTAGAATATTAAAGTAAATTCTATCTTCCACTACCTACAAAAAACTTCCTTAAAAATCATCGACAATCATGAATCTTAATTTTATGATATTTTATAATTGAAAGATCATATTTATATCATGAATTTTAATATATTGTTTAAATAAATTCATAAGTAAATTTGAATTAGTACTAATGTATAGTAAAAATTCATCCAGTAAAAACTTTTAGGAATTCTTCCATCCGTTGAGACTCTGACCAATTATTCCAATATCAACAATATAAAAAATTATCAAATTTATTTCCTAGAAACTTCTTATGTTGGATGAAGTAGATAATATCTCTCTATATATTGTGTTCATATGCACACCACTATCCAATGAACATCATAAAAAAAATCCATATGATGAATTCAATTATAAAAATATATCTCTCCATACTAGAGAAACACCATCTTTATAATGATATACATGTATATATGATAGACACTTTACAAAATGATCATCTAATAAACAAAGAATAAAAATATTGAAATGATCTTTTGAGGAAATTTATTTTATTATAATTTTTATTATAGAATACAATCAGATTTAGACTTCATCTATTTGGACATTATCTGATGACATTACTCAGCATCATCCTTTGAACATAATCTTTTTTCTATTCTAGATAAATCATAAAAATCAATCAAAAAATCATTACATCCAAATCACTGTTTGAAAGCTACTATTTGGTAAAATTCCCAAAAATCAAATTATGAAAATTCTATATACAAATGAACTTATACCCCTTTATTTTTATGTTGGGATCATGTGACCATTCATAACTCATGATCTAGGAAACATTGACAATAGAAACAATCACCCAATTTAAAATTCACTGAACACTCTATTTGATGAAATTTTTATTATATTCTATATAAAATTATGTCTTCATCATAAAACCATAGAATTTTAACATTTTCTAGGTGGAATCATGGAGATTCCTGCCTCAAATTACTATAAAAATGGTATCTAGACTGGTCACCCCTAGACATCAAGCACACCTCCCCATATTCCAGTTGTTTCCAACTAGAAGTAAGGGTCCAATGATGGTATAGTGGGAGACTATTCCCACATAATCAGTGTAGAACAATGGTATATAATAAATAAATCAAAAAATTAATGAAGTGTAAATTAAAGTTAGTGGAAAATAAATTATCTCAAAAATAATAAATAACCAAATATATGAATAGTGTCATGTACAAAATAATGTTTTCCTGTACTAAAAGGAAATGAAGAATACATTGAACCAGGAATAAAAGAATAAAAAAATTAATAATTTTTCAAAATTGTATATCTATTATAATTCTTATATATTTATTGGTACTATTATTTTAATCAACCATTTACAAATTAACAGAAAAAATGAGATCAACAGGCCAAATTTATAGCTTACTCTTGCAACCAAGAAGACTCTTCAGAAACCCTAGTGTAATAAAATATCGAAAAGGATATGAGATATACTCACTAGTCCCCCACTAATGGTGTGTAATAATTTAATTCCATTAGTATAAATTTCATGAACATGATGGTATAATAATAATTTAGTAAATAAAATAAATGCAAACAAGATGGACTCAAGTTCCAAAATAGACACCCAGATGAGAAAACCTACGTCGGTCTAGAAATTCCTCTGAGTAAGTGACCATGGGTATATATATATATATATATATATATATATATATATATTCTCTATACACACAGGTTAATTTATATATTTATATATATATAATTCTACTATCCAGGACCCGATGCGTAACTCAAGCATCCATGGATTACCGTATGAGTCTTATAGATTGTCAAGGGAAGCCATAGAAAAAATCATAATCAATAGTGGTTTTCAAGCCCGAGAATCATAAATTGTGACAGAATCTATGACTCGTTATCATAATTCTAGAAGGATTCAATGTTTTAATATCACAATTTATAAAGGGACACCATACCCATAAATAATACTATAAGTGGCACCATGCCCATAGATGTCATTCCCATTAATAATAATGAGAGGGATCTAATTCACAAGACTATTAACATGAATCATAATATAATATATTCTATTCCTAGGGACTCTATTCCCTTTAATCATAATATAATAAACACTCTAACCATGGATTTCATTCTAATGAATCATAATATAAGAGACAATAATCGTAGGGATGCCATTCCAGAGTGTCACATTTAAAATTTGGTCACCATTCCCAAGTGTAACATTTAAATATGGGATGTCATAAATTTTTTTAACATTTCTATTGGGGATTCCATTCCCAATTATCATGAATAATAATATAAAATATCCTATCATATTTAATAATAATCCATAGTCCATTTTTAGTAATCATTCTGTATTACAATTCATTTAAAACATTAGGGTCATTTCATTTATAACTAACTAAGATGGTGATGGGAAACCCCATTACATTTATCCTTTTATTTTTAAATAAGACCATTTATAATTTATTTATATATAAGTTTTAATGTAATAAATCTATTCGAACATAGTTTATCATTTCACATCCAATTTTATCAAATCCCAAAAATTAAATTAATTCAATTTTCACATAACATAAGAATAATGGAGTCAAGCATTCCATTTTATAAAATGTCCAATGAGAAGGGTAAATTGTTGATTTAATCATTTTAGTAAATTAATTTTATCCATTTCTGTTATTAAGGATATATATATATTATTATAAACATATACTTTAAACCAAATGAGTCATCAGTGCCACTTACAATTCGTTCAGAAAATTCATTTGATGAACACCAATCTAGAATTCCTCAAATAGTTATTTTAAATCCAAAATGATGGTACATGGTTATGGATCATATAAATACACACTAATGTTGGTGGGTTGATCTATGGGGTAAAAAATGGTTCTATTAGATACATAATGGATAATTAATTTATGTTATTAGGTTATACGAAGATAATTTCATATCAAAGGGGTGACACACGGAGAATCTAATGCAAAAGATAATGAAATATTTTATGGAAATGATATATTTTGGGGAAAATGTATGAAAAAACATAACTAATAACTAATATGGTCCACTCATTTAATATTGATATTTTATTTTGTCTGGTGTAAGAGAAATCAATGAAATAGACAAATGCCAAGAATATAGTGAGAATTAGCTTGCATGATGATAACATTCAATACAACTAAATAATATGAGAAATGAAGAAGTAGTCGTCATAGAATGAAATAGGGGATTCAGAAATGATAAGTTAAAAGTGGTTCAAATACTAGAAAAGGAAGATCCACCACGGAATAGTGGTGGAAGGAGGTGCGCACCCGAAGGGCTACATGGGGAATTGAGGGAGGATAAAGGAGTAAAAACCTTAATATAGGTAGAGGAAAATCATAAAATCACTACTGTAAATAAAATGCATGGCTCAAACTCACATTTTTATAATTTTTCACCATCTATGTGGTTCCACTACATATATGGCACTATGTGTGCGGGCTAGGTGCATGATTTTCCGAACTGTGAGAAGCTCGTTCACGCCCCACTTCAATTTTCGATAGATGACCTCACACGACCACGTTCCTCCTCTTGAATAGTTAAAAACCTTTGTGAAACTATAGTTACCATGGAATAGGCCACTTGGATTATCATAGAGTTTGGCATGTTTTAAATAAACCATTTCTCTATAAAATACAAGTTTCATGATTCTATTACCCAGTTTTCACAAACTCTGCTCCAACTATGTGAACTTGTTTGCCTCTCATAAAACTAATTTTTAGGTACCAATTAAACCAATACTTTTTTAAACACCTAAAAAACTCTAGAGACTTTTAACCCACCAAAAAACAACACTTACATGTGTTTCAAAGATCATATTTACATTATAAAGATGCGTTCAAAAAACTATACGTCCACTAAATAGAAATTTAAAATTGTTTTGAAAAATATACATGTTTAGAAAACATTGGAATTAACAACCTATCCAACTATGAACATCCCATTCCTAAGAATCCTTGGGGAGAAAAATGAAAAATCACCCAACCTACCGATGTCATGTATAATCTTTTGAAATTGTGGCATTGTGTTTTAAATTCCCAATGTGCCTAAAAGAATTACGTCTAATTGTATTGTATATTAGTTGATAAAACTTGAGCCGATGGTGATATTTAGAATTTATTATTCATATGGGTATTACCCAGGACTATCTAACCCAACACAAAAACATGTCACTATTTTCTTTAATATCCAACCTATGGTTCTTCCCACCATATGTTCCAGCTTGTTCTGCCAATTCTGAGTTACAATA
The DNA here is from genome assembly GCA_963277665.1 of Viscum album. Lineage (NCBI taxonomy): Eukaryota > Viridiplantae > Streptophyta > Magnoliopsida > Santalales > Viscaceae > Viscum > Viscum album. The sequence goes on along the minus strand of OY728164.1, from coordinate 629,635,657 downwards.
CTTCCAATATTAGAATTTCCATTTCTAGAATTCCATTACATTATAATGACACACCCAAAATTATTTTCGACTCATGGAATAGCTAATTTCATATTTATAAGATTTATCTTGGTTGTTCTGGATTTTCCATGAAAATCCCCATTCGACCATTCACATCACTCGTCTCATTTGAAGGACATGCCAGATGTTGTTTATCAACGACTACATAAAACTAGGAAAGAGGAAGGCAATCCAGGCCACTAATTGCCAATTATCCCTAAAAACATCTAGTTTTAGTAATTGTTGCATCTAGAACTCAATCCCATCTCCTTTTCTCCGATACACGTGAGCTTTCTTGGAGCATGCTCACCAATGCCCGTAACTAGATTATATTGACGTATTCATCCCACATTCATTTATTTCATCATGTCATAATATGAATGTAGGCATGTACATGATCCAACATCCTCAGATCATGAAACTCCAAACATATCAATAAATATTGAATGAAATTCTTGGTTAACCTTGGAATCAAATAATGGAGTCTAAGGAGCTCATCCAATGTAGTCCACATTAATGAGTTTACCAATGAGATGCACGTACATAGCTGAGAAGTCCACATATCAAGAATAAAAATTTATCCTTACATCGGTAATCACCTAGAATTCACGTCAAGGAACTGAATGATGTCTATATTACTGTTTAAGGCCATCCTAGACAAGAATCCCAGTATCTCTCAAGACAACCTATGTTTTCCTAATAACCACACCCCCAAAGTGCAACTCCACAAAGTATATTTATCAAGACATTATGGAATTTAATTATTTATTTTATATTTTTGTATAATTGGAACTCTCTTAGTGTACACATGATGATTTCAATATAGGGGGCTTGATCTTCTTTTGACTAAGTGTACACAAATAGGATATCATGGTTACCAAGAAGATATGAGAAACATCTATCACATCCAAGATGAAGTGTCTAAGATGGTTTCCAAACAACCATAACAAACTAGAGATATGAAGGAATGGTAAAATCCCAATAAACAGTTTCTTTTAAATATTTTAGCTGCACCTTTCGACACACCATCATTAATCAACCATGATTCCTTCATTAACCATGGATTCCCTTATTTTCAAGTATAACAAATAAAGTGCAACCCAACCTATGACATCTTCAATTGTTTCACACAAAACCAATAATTTTATAATCAAGATCCATTGATATCATTTACATTATATATAATCATTACATTCCTTGGTCACTCATGCTCCCCAACCCTAAATATTGCATCTAGACTTCTTCAAAACCCACTACCAGGTTTTATCTCATGTATCATCTCATGGAAGAGATAAAATAAACTACTAGACTCACATATTTCAAAAGAAAATTCAACCACTATGAAATAGTATTTTATGTTTTCAACCCATTTACATATAAGGAAACAATTTTACTTGATTGATTAAATGTTACTAACAATAATAGTGTCATAGTAATCAATTATTAAGAGGAGAGAAATTTTCACAATTCATGCCCATCACCACTAAACACATATTACAAATATTGACACCACTCTCTTACCAGCTACCAAATTTATTAGAGAAGGAAGTTTGCCACTTAAAGCACGCTAAATCAGATTTACGCTAGATGCATGAATGATGCTCTCCCAATTTGTGCTTGTGCATGTCTTCTGTGTCAGACAATCAATGCGTACCTAAATCGATCAGTAGTGATACACCACCCAATCATTTTGTAATTTCATTCTAGGCAATGGGAAAAATAAATTTTTTAGAAATACCAAGTCAATCTACTCCGATGATAACCTATGAATGTAACCCAATAAATCAAAGCTCGATGATTTTCACCGAACTCATATGGTTCGTTGAATTATTTTAACGATTAATGTGTATTGCATGTATCAAAATTTATTACTCCCAAATTCCATCAACATAATCAAACTATATTTAATACTATATATAGAACTATCGACCATATGAATCCCAATATCTAAATGAAAATGTAAAATATTAATCCCATTTTTGTATAATACAATACACATATTAACCTAGCTGAATACATATTGAGTCATCCATCAATGGAGGAGAATATGGGTCACATGACCTACTATGTGGCTGAATATGACCTAGGCCTCACGAACCCATGGAACTGGATGATTACCTGATTCTCATTCTCTTTACATGGATCAACTTATCGAATGATCACCCATCAATCCTAGGTGTTGTTTTACTAACTATGATTCCTACTTGGGACAATGACACCTGAAAACACACACATTAGAAAACACATCACAGAATGCATCAATTACATATGTATGGACGTCACAATCACAATCGTGCTAGCTTTTTTATTTCCAACACAAGGTTCCAATCATAATCCAAGATTCATGCCACAAAATATCACTAGTCATTACATCATATCATGTAGTTTCATGAGAATGAAGTATAAGACTATGAGAAATGATCACATTACCATCTAAGAAAAAACTCACGGAAAAATTTAAATTAACTATACAAGAGAGTCGAGTTATGAACACTGCAAAAATTTTTCATTCAATATATTGCATTTGGTAAGAATTTATTGTTTAGAATACATAGTGTCTTAATTTATGAAATAAAAATGACTAGTTAATAAGAGAAAAATAGACCTGGTAATATTTTAATTCATTCCATCAGGAAACATATGAATGATATATCAAACTTACTTTTAGAAATTATTTATCTAAATGAAATACTGTCAAAAATGGAAAACAATTTTTGTTCATTTTTATAATTCCTATAGTTCTCATAATTTGGATTACTTAAATAAAATTTAAATTCATATTTAAAGAGGAAAACACCATATAAGTTGTAATTGGTATTTTTAATGAACTAAAACCACAAATAAATATTGTTCAAACTAGGATAACAAGTCTTTTTTAATAATAGGGGACTAATAAAGTATGATTCCATCATAAGCTTATATATGACACCATATAAGCAGTTAAAGACACTTTAAATAACAACATCATTTATGATAAACTTATCCCTTATGGGGTTAAAGACCAAAGAATATAAATAATAATAAAACATAAAAGGGTCCAACTATTTCATTCAACTTTTTAAAACACATTTAGTGTGTTTACATCATAAGCATCATGACCCAACCGACGTACATATGTCCATTTGGGAATTTATAAATTTATATATATAGGTATTCATACACATGTTATATAAGTAATAGACGTTATGAAGACAAAAAATACATTTATGAATTACAATTTATCACATACTATGGTCTAGTTGAATTCATTACCATTCATAATTTATAAAGAAACATTCATTTATTAATTATTATTGGAATACATGTAGTTAAACAAGGTTTTTATATTTGATTTTAGAATATAAAAAGTTCTTATTTCGTGGTTTGATTATATATGTTATAATTACCAATTTATAAGGTCTTATTGACCTTATAAACTATTATTGGTACATATTTTATCATAACCATACATCTTCAAGAACATGAGACCAAAATACCATATCTCAAAAATGTAGTGATTGGTTAGTTAAGGTGCCACTATCAGGCTATAAAGGAAAAACAATCTAGGTTGATTCTGACACTTTGATAACCAATTTTATTTCATAATGATAGAACAAATTTATATTAAAAATTAATAAGTATAGGTGTTCTTAAAAAATTCACCTAACATGTAATAAAAATAGGCATTTTACTAAGTCACATAATGCACAACCAATATGTATCATGTAGTCATGAAATTCAACCTTCATGGAATGGAATATGCATGACATATGAATCTATATGTGCCTATAATGATACATGTAACAATAATTACCTGACATATGGGACAATGATTAAATACCCTAAATCTGAGAAATTAGTATGTAGAACAATGTACACCAATCACTCAAGGTTAAATAATAATTGACTATAATAAGGAATAACATGAACAATAGTCCCATTCCTAGACACTTTTTCCTTTCCCCATTTGTGGGTTAATCACTCCATGACACAACTATTTATCAAGTGCTAATAGAGTCCTGGTATCATGTCTACCAGAATTGAATTGAAATATAAAGTGTATGAAATCATAGATACAACTTTATAGCATCCCAACCTAACTTAATCTAAAAAAATACCCAGATCGGTCATCACATGGCCTCATGCAACCCTCCCTATATGGTAGAGGCTTCTAACCAGTAGTAAGGATCCAATGATGGTATAATGGGGATACTATACACTAATTATCATAGAAGTACATTGGTATAGAATAAATAAATTAGTAGGGAATATAGTATAAATGGAAGAATGTAAAATGTAAATCATCAAACCAACAATAAACATCCAATTTCATGAATAGTTTCATATATAAAATGATATCATGTCAAATATAAAATGAAACAATCAATTTTTGGATGTAGGCCTAAAAGTATAATAGAAATAAAAAAATCCACAATGTCTATCTATATGAGAATCATGAGATCCAGCTCAGTCTTGTGCTCTTAAGATACAATGTACAATGTAACAACATGAAAAGAAAATTTGTAGACAAGCCAAATTCAGAACCTAATCCTAAAACCAAAAGTATAGTTTGGGTAACCCATAGTAAATTTGACTAAAAAAGGATCAAATATATAATCATTTGACTTCCAAACAAGGTTTATAGGGTTATTCAATATGTGGATATAAAATACAGTAGTGTGTAGGTATAATACTAATGTAGTAAATAAAATAAATGAAAAAAATACGTAATCAGGTTCCTAAATGGACACCTGACTGAAAATAACTATTTCAACCTAATATGGAACACCTCAGAGTAAGTTAATTGAAGTTTAAAAGTGTTTCTATTTATATATATGGTCTGTATATGTAGGTATGTTTTTATACATATATATATATATATATACTAATAACACTAGCTTGTGCTCATGCAATAAATCAACCTTCCATAAAATGAGTCTCATAGTATTCCAAGGGATTAAATGCCCAAAATTTAGAATAAATCAAGGATTTCATTCCAAATGTATCATAAATAGTGTGGAACTCCATGTGCGAGTGTCTTAATTTAGTAGTTATTCCAGGCCCAAATATCATGATTCATAGAGGGAAACCATTCCAATGAGTCATATTTTAATGGACACCATGAAGAAGGGTGTTGTGTCCATAAATCATAATGTAAGGGTTGTTATTATAATGGAATCAAGGAATATGAATCATAATTTAAGGGATTCCATGCATAGGAACTCGATTATTATGAATAATAATGTATGGTCTTCTATACCTAGGTACACCATGCCCATGAATCTAATGTATGTGTTTCCATGACTAAGGACTCTATGCACAAGTGTCACAATTAAATAGATGATATCATACTCATGTGTGACATTTAAATAGAGTATTTCATGGTGAATTTTAACATTTAAATAGGAGATTCCATTCCCAATTCTCGTTAATGAAAATAAAATATAGGATAACACATTTAATAATAAATCAAAGGACATGTTTAGCAAACATATCATACTATAATTCATTTACATCATTAGGTTCATCTCAATTATAAGTAAATAAGATGGTTACATGAATTACCATTCCATTTATCATTCCATTATGCATTTAGAGTATTTATAATTTATTATCATAAAAGGAAAAATAGAAAATGTCTATGCCAACATAATTTATCTTGAGACATTAAATTCGAACCGAACCCAACAATTCAATTTATTACATTTTTCACTTCAATTAATAATGATGGATATATACCTTACATTTAATTACATTTCCAATTAAATGGGTATATAAATTACTTAATAATTATAATAAATTCATGTTATCTAATAATCGTGTAAAGGATGTCTGTAGAATATTATAAACAAATTCCATAAACCATGTGATTCATACACACCACATACAATCCATTTAATCAATTCATTTGAGGAAACTAAAGATATAATTCCTCAAAGGACGATTTTAAATCCAAATATAAAGTGAATTGTTCTGAAACATAAAAATCACACCCTAAGGGGGTGGTTCAAGGTGATGTGGAAACCCTCCAATAAAGCAGTTATACAAATAATGTATATTTAATTTAAGGTGGTAGGTTTATGTAAGGAATTTCACATTAAATGGTAGACACATGAAGAATCCACTATGTAGAACAATTTTTTATTTAATATAAATTCTTCAATTTAATAAAAAATCATGATACCATCTACCTCATTTCTAGGACCATCCACTCATCCAATATAGAGCATTTATTCAGCCCAGTTAGAGAGGAATAAATGAAATATAAAAACTCCTTAAAAATATGGATATTTATCTCACATAAGGATAACATTCAAGATAGATAATGAAACTGATAATTGAGGAATGAAGAGTCATAAAATCATTTAGTGGATTCTGAAATGACATATGGTATGATATTTAGATACCAGACAAGGAAGATCCAACATTGGAATAGGGTGAAAGGGTGTTCAAACATGAAGGGATATGTAGGTGAGTTATTGAAGAGAAAGGGGTGTAACCCATTAATGGTGGTAAGGGAAAATTATAAAACCACCCCTCTAACAAACCTCACAGGTTTTCCACAAGATTTGGCTAACTATGCACCAACCATTTGGTGTCATTACCTATGTGTCACTAATGGTGTGTGGAAGTTTCATAGTTTTCCAAACAATGTGTATCATATGCGCTCCCCTCTAGAGGTTTCATGGATGACCTCACATTAACTTTCACCTCTTATTTGATAGTTTGACATAGAATTGAAACACTACAACTCATTTGGTCCTTGACACATGGATTATCATTGAGGGATTTATATTTTAAAGAATCTAATCCCCTATATAAATAAGGCCACATGGTTGTGTGGCATAATTTTCCCTAACCATGAACCAATCATACAACGATTTCTACGGCCCGAACTACCAAAAACTCATCTAAACACCCAATAGGTATCTCAATCCTTAAACACTACTTAAATATATAACTACCATGTGTACTAATTCTCATATGTACATTTTAAATATTATTTTAGAAAACATTCTATCCATAACATTGAAATTTAAAATTCATTAATAAAATTACCAGAGTTAGAAAACATGGGATATTACAACTCAGTCTTGAATCTTCCATTTGATGGAATTGGCCCTTAGAACTCATTAGATCCTTCTCTATACATTATACATTTATTGTAAGTCTTATAAAATTTATATGACTTGTGTTACGATAATAAAATAAAATCTTATTATTTATACAAGTAAATCATAAAAATCATTTTCTAAAAATCTTTTAGATCCTTTGAAATCAACTAAAAATTTCATGGTCCCAAAAATCAAACCCTTTGGATTTTGTTTTCATCCAATGAATAAATCACTAAAATTTTATATTCATAAAATAGTTTAAATATCCAATAATTTCATGACTATATGAGGGAACTCATTGTACGAATCAAGAATCATTAAACAAAAATACCATGTTGTTCGTAAGTAGTGACTAAAATAACTTTTTTGTTGTACAACAAGATTTCATCATAAAATAATTCCTTATGTGCTTTTTTTAATGACATCAAAAAATAGTAAATATAGTTCACAAAAACTAAAATCACATCTTAACCATTTTACAAACACCACATAAATACATTTCATTACATAAAAGGTTAACCACATACCATTGTATAAATATTTCTAACTATTTCACCACCTTTAAAACACTATCCGAAGAAATGTGAAATATATGACATATTTTCACAAAACATAGCCTTGATTTGAAGGAGGTTGAACTTCCATTTTCAACTTCATCATTGGAAATATTAACTTTGAAAATAATTTTTCGAATATATTAGAAACATTCTCTATTAAAGAAAAAACTGAAACTTTAATTCATTAGTTTACACATTCTATTTGATGAAGTGATATTTTATGTCAATGTTCATAGAATTGTACTATTTCATTATATTTTTAGTAAAATTTATAGAACATTGATTATAACATCCCAAGAGTAGGGGAAAATTAAAATCAACATGAAATTACTCTAACTATATCTTCATCCACATAATTTTTATTGTAAATTGAGTGGCAGGAACAATCATAACATATTCTATATTTCGAGTCACTAAATTCCATTTATATATATGAAATACAATATATATTTCACTTAAAAAACAAAAAAAATATGTATATTTTCTATCATCTAAATTTTTTCCCAATCTATATCCATATAAACAACCAAATTAATGTTTTCCAGGGCATCATATTTCAACCAATAATCGGTTGTGCCTCTCATAGAGCAAATTTTTTTTATTTGGATGAACTGATATTATTTTCATTCCTTTTCATACCAGATAGAATGTGTATAAATATAAAATATATATGTAATTAAAGTGATTATATATAATAAACATGCAACCAGTATTATAAGAACTTTAGGATTTACCTCATAACATTCCATATTTTTTTAATATTTTTCCCCACAATAATGGGTGTGTAAATTATCTTTGAGTCTTACATTCCCAACATCCATAAATGATACTCAGTAAAAATCTTTTTATATAAGTAAAATATATTTCTTATTTTTCTATATTTGAATTCAAAGAAAGTATTTCATTTCTCCTAAAGTGGAAATTCAAAAACACTTCTTCATCTCCACAAAAAACATTTCATGTGTTTCTTTACCATCCCATTCAAATATGATGTCATCATTATACACAATCATAAAATAATACAGTTGTTGTATTTATTTTATATATAGGTTACTATAACCTCATTCTTTATTGATGTAAAACATCCATTATTAATTACACAATTTGGAACACCAAGATCTTGGAGATTGCTTCTGCCCAAATAGATCATTTTAATCTTTCACAAAAAACATTCATTTTTACCAAAAATGAAGCCACACATTAGTTCAATATTAAATTATTCTTTGGGAACTCAATTAAAAAAATGACTTAAAAACCATCTAAAATATTTTATATCATCATTTTTTAGTAATAGTAACTCATATTTTTATAATTTCTAAAATTTCAACTGGTCGAAATGTCTAATAAAAATCAATGGGTTCAATTTTTGGGTAACCGTTACAATAAATCCATTCCATGTCTCTTATATCTTCACATTTTTCATTGAAATTATTTTAGAACATACAATTTTTATTTAACAAATTTTTTTTGATTGGTTTGGGTACAATTTACCATGTATAAATTATTTATATATATTCCATATTTTCATTCATATCATTAATCCACTCTTGATACTCCACATATTCACCAATACATTTTGGCACAACTTGTGAATATAATGATGTATGTGATAATAAAATTTATTTTCTTCTAGTTTAAACATTTTTTCGTGATCTATAATGATTTTATAAAATTCAACTTCATTTTTCAACCTATTATGAGATAAATGATATTGTTCATCATCTCTTGATATAACGGAGTCAGAAGCTTCATATTGACTAACTTCAACATTGTTATTATCATTAAATAACTTTTCGTATTGTTCAAAAAACTACCCTTTCTTCCCTTTCATCATTATATGAAACTATGTGAGAAATTTGTTTTCAGATATTTCAATAATTTTCATGCATAAAAACATTATAATATTTCATGTTTCTTTATCATAAAACATGAAGCCTCTACCGTTAGGAGGGAATCCAAAAAAATATTCCATTAACACCTTTCTAGTCATAATTCCAATGATTATAACCCTTCAACATTTTAATTCAAGGAACTCCAAACACCCTTAGGTTTTTCAAACATAGGGTAACATTGTAATATGTCTATAAAGGATTCATATCAGTGTCTGTCATGTATTAAAATTGATTTTGAACATAAACATTTTCTTTTGTAGATAGAGTCAAAAAAAATCATGAAGTTTCAAGTTCAATCCACATTGTTTGTTATATCTCCACCGAACATATATTTATTCTTTCAGTAAAATTATGTTTTATAATTTCTATAGTGTAATAAAATCATGATGAATTCTATGATTTTTATGATAATATCTAAACACCACACTTGTATATTCACCACCCTTATCTGTTAAAATATTATTCATATGATTTCCACTATATTTTTCAATTATTCTAATGAAAATATTATAAAAATTATATCCTATGATTTATGTTGAAAAATCATAATACGTGTTTTATGAGAAAAGTAATCTTTAAAAGAAATAAATTAAAAATCTCATATTTCTTATTTTTTACCCATGAATCCAAAAATATCTGATCGTATTAGTTCCAAGGGATGGGAAGAATCTATCTTAACTACATTATGTTCGTAGTTATTAATATTTCATTTATGAAAAATGAATCAACAAAACTTTATAATCCTTCTCAATTTATAAACATCGAAAATGTTTTCTCTTTTCATTACCATGTGCATATTATTGTAAAAGATATGTCCCATCCATTTAGGCCATAGATGATTTTCTTACATCATTATTTGATAACATGAACTTTGTGAATCACTAACTTCAAACAAGTTTCCATTTGTATATTAGCCCCTCATTACAAAATTCCAATCTTATATTCTATTAAAAAACCATATTTTCTAATAATAAATTTATTACCTTCATCAAAAATAATTTGAAACACCTAACAGAAAATGTTTCATCCCATAAAAAACAAGGATCTTTTGGATTTTAACATTTCTTCACCAATGCTAGAAGATATTTCATGCCGGATTAGGAGTGGATCATCATTTCGAAAAGTAATTATACAATATATAAAATATTTAACAAAATTAAAAAATTTAAAATATGCTTTCATAAGTGAGGAACAAACATTTTCTAGTATATTAGGTCATTCTTATTTTGTAGTTTTGAGAGCAGTTTCAACTACAAAGGACTTCTCTTTTCATTTTTCACTATTCTCATACAGAATTTTAGATTTTTTATAAAAACTGTTTTCTACTAGAATCATGATTATTCATCATTTTTAAATAATTCTAGGCTGATCACATCTTAAAAAAATTGTTACCAATGGTTTTAATCTAATTTCATTCTTCTAACTGATTTTAACATATTTATTTCCTTGAGTCAATTAAATCCCATTCAAAATTTTCATCCAGATTCCTCTTGATTCAATGTAATGTTAATGATTAAAAAAACACATATATTTTGAATTCCAAAATCCTCCACTATTCCAGAAATAACTATAATAGTCTTATTTCCCACTATTACATACATACTATTTTATTTTCTCTTTATTCATTTCTACAATTTCCTTACCTAATACATTGGAATTTCATTATGAACAAATTTATTGGTTACGTCATAAAATTTTATTATTAAATTCAAAATTAACTAGTGTTGTAGAAGATTTTGGTTTATAATTCAAAACAATAAAAACATTAGGGTTTTCAACTCTTCTTGTTTTGGAAAAAACATGGTCTTATTAACTTCCCTTTGATTTTTAGCATCATAAATTTTCTTTTCAATATTTGAGGATAAATTTTGTTGATCCTTACTAGGTTTAAATATATTAGAATATTCAACAACATTGGTAACTATGTTGTTAAAAGTTTTACCTTTTTCATTATATTTTGAAATATTTTATTTAATGTGTTCAAACTCAACCACCTTCAATTTCTAAATTTCTTCGCGATTGATGTTGATATTTTTCTTCACATCATGAAACCAATTCAAATTATCAATTTCTTTTAGCTACATGGATTTATCTTCAAAAGAATATTAATTATTTTTCATGTAATATTTTCGTACATCTACATCATATTCTCCCCCTCATGTTTTACAATAATTTTAGGACATTATTTTATCTATATCATAAGAATAAACTCTAAATTATTATATTTTTATTATTCTAAACAACTATTTTCTTAACTATTTAATGTTTATTCATTCAATTTTTCGGTGAGATGTTTATCAACAGCATCATCATGGATGTTATCAGCCTCTTATTCATTGTGATCATCTTTGTCACACAGAGAATAATAGATTTTTATTTTGTATTTATAGAACCTATAAACATTTTATTAATATAGGATTTAGATTTTTATGAATTCTTCTTGAGGGATGAACTTCAATTTCATTCTTCTTAATCAAATTATTAATCATCCATTCATTATAGAAAAATTGGAAAAAATTTCAATATATTCATAACCATTGAATTTCAATGTTACCGTTTCTTTTTTTCTTTCATGTGCCTTTTTTTACCATTTTAGTAAACAAAGACCAAAGCCCATAAAAAAATTTACTAACCACATATTCATGATCAAAGTCACTAGATTATTCTTCTAAAATTTTATTATACGTTTATTTGTTACAAACATTGAAATAAATTCCCCCATAAGGCTTCTATTATTTCTTTACAAACTATTATCTTATTATTTTCAATTGATGAGATTATTTTATAGATCATCTAGAAATTGATTTCAAGATATTTTTCTTCCTATGATGAATTTTTTTCATAAAATTTATCTGGAACAATTCATAAGTTATTTTCAACAATTTTAAAATCATACATATTATCACTATGATATATTATATTGGTAAAAATTCCATTAACCCTTATAAAAGTCAGTAATAGATTCATAATCACCCATATTAATATATTCATACATCAGTCTATAGATTTCATCCTATCCATAATCACTTTTATTTCTCATTTTTAAATAGTTTTAATCATTTAAAATATACATTTATTAATTCCAGAACCTTTTACTATACAAAACTATGTATCATAGAGTGAAGAAATAAAATTATTTCTGGCTCACCAATAATTTTAAAAATATTTATTTTCAGAAGTAGTTTGGTGAACTCCCTCAACACATGGTGAAAACACATTTTTATTATCCTCAGGAACATGATAGTTGATGGAAATAAGATAAAGAAACATTAAATATTTTGAAATATGATATCTATTTACCTAAAAAATGGAATCCATTTATTTTACATAGAATTATAAAAATCCGTGCAAATATGTATTGTCTTCCAACACCAAAAAAGATTCATGATGGGAACCTTTACTCAATTACCACTTAAAATGGATAATTAGGATATGTGTGATAGTTGAGAGATGGAGGGGTGAATTCATGATAATTTTTTATAGTTTATTACTTTTTTAACAACCTTCACCTCTAGTTAAAAAGTTTTGACTTTTCTAAAAAAATATAAGAAACACATTCCATAAGAACACAAGAATTGGAAAGTTTCACCACTAAGAACAATATCTAGGGCTTTCCATGGTTTGGAAATAATTCAATACCACATAATCCACAAGAAAACTATCCTTATAATTGGTTACAATAAGAAGTGAATATAATTACACTTGTTTTTCAATATGATCAAACAATAGTTCATGTGATCTCATTATAGACAACATGTAACAATTATTTTTACAAATATTGTTTGAAACCTACACCAATAGGTTCAACATGTTGTCACTATGAATTTTGTACATTATTCACATTTATTTTTTTTAAAAAAATTCATCATTTTCATACCCAATATTATTTATAAGCTTCCTCCTTTTACCTTGCATAAAAATTCCATTTGTTTCATTGTATGTCTGATATCTTTTTATTGTTTTCTATATGAAAAAAACCATCTGGTTCCTTCTGAAAAATGATAAAACTTCCTTAAACTCTATTTTTTCATTCACATATTCACACAGTATGTATGATTAAACCAGATATCAAACATTGTTTGTTGAATTATATCTATTTCCCTTAAACATAACATATTTATCCAATTTAAAATTATTCATCATGAAAGAAATTTCATATTGTAAAACTACCCTTCTGAAACTTTTTAATTTATACGTTTGTCTGATATCTCTATATGAAACAATTTCTATAGCAATTCATCTTTTACACATGTGAATAGTACAAATCATCATACTTGTAATGCATAATATTTATAGATGAATCAGTTGATGAAACAATAATGATCTAGTTTAACTTTCTTTATCAATAAATAAATCAAAATCTAAAACTCCTAAAAAAAAATTGGATACTTCATAACATTTCCATAATATTTTGGAATATGTATTTAAATTATAGCATCTTTTACCTTCTAAAAAAATTATTTAGTCTTGGATATAATGACTGATATTCCTTCCATGACATTTGAATCATTAATATATCATATTTTCTACTATAAAATTAATTTAATTTTGAAAATTTTGTAAATAAAATTGAACCAGCAAAACTTTATACCAAACCATTTCTCAAATGAACATTCTCCAAATTCTTCTATCTATGGAGTGTTTTCCCGATTATTGATGTACAAAAATCATAAAAAATTCTCAGACATCTTTATTGGACACTTCCTAGACATGATTACTTTCATTATAACTTTATGTCAATTGTCTTCATACACTAACCCCTATATGACGATATTCATAGGAAACATTCATCTGATGACTTCAAATGCGAATGTCTATTTGATCATCAAGAAGAAACATCATCATCAAAAAAATTTACACATCAATTTGATAAATTTTTTACAAAATGATTTTCAAATATTATAAAATTGATTATTTTTAAATTATTATCTGATTTATTCCTCTAGTTAGACATTATCTAATTGATCTTTGTCCAATTTGGGGTTCATATTTTTGGACTTTTTCAGATGAAATTTCTCAGCATATTCCTTCGAAAAAATTTCTTCAATTATCTAAACATTAAAAACATCAAACACAAACTATTTTTTGCCAAAATTATCTAAAAAAGATATTTTCCATTAAAAATCATGAACATTCATGTAATTATGTTGTACATACCAATGAATTTCTCCCTATTTACTTATATACATGGATTGTGATATCTTTTAGAACTCATGGTGTTAGAAACATTTACAATAAGAATTCATCCAAATATTTATACTTCACAAAAGAATGTATCTAAGGAATTTTGTAACATAATCATAATTTTATTACATATCTATATGAAATGATCATTTCTATAAACCTTTTCCATCAGACACAGTCCAAAAGTGGTCATCCAATTGAATTTGTTCAGAAAACTCAGCCTATTTTTCTCTATCTATTATAATTTTTTTTGGAAGACTTAACAAAGTTATATGATTTATGTTTGGATAGAAAATATAGTATTATTATTTATATAAAAATACAAACCCACTGTATATATAAATTTTCTAACTCCAAAAATAATCCGTCCGAACTTTACAGTCCAAACAATCGTCACGAAACAACGTATTAACTCCATTGAAAAGATATTGTATTTCATAATATTATTAAAATAAGATAATGTCAAAATGGTTGTTTATCACCTTGGGTGTGGGAACCAATTGGTGGTGGATACTAGCCAAGAATAAAAATCCCATGTATGAAATCAAATCAATGTAATATGAAAGATAGATGATAACATTTTTCAATGAATAACATCCCCCGAATATCAATATTAAAATTAAAAGAGTGTTCCTTGGACTGGAGAAAATTGAATATTATTCTATCATGGTTTCTGAGGAAAAAATCACAAGGCTTTCAGGTTATGCATCCATATTTTTCATTGACACTAAAATTAATGTGGAATTTTTATTTAGTGGATGAAAGCTGATTCTGCAAAAATATTTAGAGATTTGTGACAAAGATTGTTAAGAAGAGATTTCTCATCAAACCCTTAAGGATGAGATTGATATTTGTGATTATTAGTAGTTTATAGGTGATTGTGATAAAAATAATAAAATAGAGTTAAATTTAATAGGATTAATAGATAAATCCCATAGACCAAAAAAAATCAAGCTGACCACATGAAAAATGTATAGAAATATGTATCCAAGAAACTATCTCAAGGTAATAGGGATATGCTTTAAGTGTTTAAAAGAAGGTAATTAGGATAATAAATTTTGAATGGTTATGATGAATCAAAATAAAGTGATGAATAATAGAAGGAAATTATCAACACAAAATCTATATTATGGTATTTTAACTACAGTAAAAATAAAAATCACGCAATCCAATTATCTATTCCAAGGGTCTTCGAATGTATTCGACAAAAACAATCTCTAAGGCCGGGAGAGAATGGAAGGGATTCTTCTATCACTACTTCAAGTGTGGAACCTGATAAGGGAGTTGTGAAAAGTATTCTAATTATTCATTAAAAAATTGAATCATATTATTTTATTATAGTTCTATACATTCCTTAATATCATGTAATTTTTATAGAACTATTAACATTCCACATCAAAACACATAAAGTGAGTTATCTGGGAGATCATTAAAAGGGGAAATTATTTTATCCTAATTATATAACCCCTAGTCAATGTTTCTAGACCGAACATCAAATAAAATATTTTCATACTTCGTATAGTGGAATTCGATGCTATATTTGGCATGTATTGCCTATATTTATATAAATACAATATAAAATGTTGGTATTAGGAAATAACTCTCCATATCAAGGTCATCCTCTTATTTTGTACAATTGTAAAGAGAATGATGAATCTCATTTGGAATATTATTCTAATTAATGGATATAATTTCATTATGAGTATATGTATTTGGAACAATATATTATGTTCAATGAAAGAATTATGCTTCAAGATGTGCCCATTTTGAGATACTATACTGATTTATTACCTACATAGTTTCCTAGTACACATCCTGATTGAGAGGATTTGTTCTACATTTAATTTATACCAATATATCTACCTATATCAAAGACTATTTATATAATGGAAACCATTGAGTTTATATAACTGATGATTCAGTTTCCAGAAAATCTAGAAATGGGTTTTACAAACCCAAATGTTTTCATATGGGGGTGTGTTAGTCCACTTCATCATAGATAAGGATAATTAAATTCACCATTGAATTACTTATCATGAACTCAACATGATAGAAATAAAGAAAATGTATCCTCTACCAAGAATTAATTATTTTTTTATTAGATACGTGGGACTCAATACTTCTCTATGGTGGACCATCAGATAGGGTGTCACCAATTAAAGGTGAAGAACGATGATATCCCTAAGAATTGTTTTTGAGTAGGGTGTAGGTACTATTTTTTTGTAGTGATTCACTTAAAATTCACTAAATCATTATAAACCATAATTTATATAATGAATAGAGTTTTGGATATTACCTAGAAAAATTTGTGGTAGTCTCTATAAATGATATTAATATATAATCCAAAAAAGGAGCATGAGGACCATTTGAGTAGTGTACTAAATACATTTCAAAAAGTGATGTCTTATAACAAATTTTTTCATTTTTGATGGAGGAAATATCAATATTGGGGCATGTTATCACCTTAAAAGATATATTTATAAATAATATTAAGAAAATTGAAATTGGGGAGTATCCCAAAACCAAATTTGTGATAGAAATAACTATTTTCTCTGGACTATCTCAGTACTATCAATAATATTTGAGAAAATTCCCTTGATTATTAAACCCTCTATGTAAGCTGAATCGAAAGGGAGTTTATTTTTTTAGACTAATGAATGTGAAGAGGGCATCAAGGATTTGAAAAATAGTCTTATCACTGCACCAATTCTCTCAATACAGTTAAGTGGGAAAATGTCATGGTATATTTCAACTCTTCGAATAATGACTTTGGTTATGTGATGAAAAAATTTTAAATGGTTATGTAATACTCTTATGGGAAATTGAAAGTTCATGATCTAAACTATCCAATGCATGATTTTTAGTTAGCTACAGTAATCATTGCATTAAATAATTTCTTGGATTTTCTCTATGGGAAGATATATAAATTATTTATGGATTATAAGATACAAAAAATATATATCCACATATGTTGAGAATAGTATTCTGTAATGAAGTAGTTTATAGATGATGAATAACTATGATATCTTAATCTATTACCTTCCAAAAAAGGTGAATAAAGTGGATGATTCTCTATGTAAAAAGGATCGTGAAAACTTTTCAATCAGTATAACTAATAAGGATCATATATTTTTCTACTTTTATAAGAACCACATGGAATACATAAAGGAAGTAACAACATTAAACATAGCACAACTGATTTCTCAAAAATCCATTTTAGAGAATAAAATTGATGATTAAAGTGATTATTTGGAAATACAGAAGATGGTTTGAGTTAGAAGAAAATGAAATTCCTTAGAGATAAAAATGGATGAAGAATAAGTTGTATGATTGGGGCCCTGAATATGTGTACCCTCAAAGTATAATAAAAATAAAGATGTTTTGAATGATGTACATAGATCAAAATTCACTATCCACCCAAGAATTAAAATAATGTATCAAGATCTATAAAAGTGTTATTTATGGGAATATATAATGAAAGAGATAAAAAATATACATCATTATTCTTACTATTCCAAAATGTTGAGTTAAAGGGGATAAAGTCCAAGTTAATAATAAAACCATTACCCATACCTATATGAAAATGGGTAAACATCACCATAGACTTTGTCGTAGTTATTATAAGGACATATAGAGAAAATAATTCCATCTGGGTTATAGAGGATTGACATACACAGATTTCACATTTAAATATTATTTGAGAGGACATATTACTCAATAAACATGAAATTATATACATAAAGTAAGTGGTATGGGTGTACATAACACCAATATCAAATGTATCTGATCAATATTTAATATTTAACACTATGTTATTGAAAATTAAGTAACATAATCTAAGAACTGAGTAGAGTATTATTATGGATTAACACCCCATACTTTATGTCCAATATATGTGGACTATCAAGACACCCAATGATATGTTTAGATAATTCTCAAAAAACATCAATGGAGGATAAGATTAAAATATTCCACTGATCAAGTTCCTTTATAGTAACAACATTCATTCAAGCATCCAGATGGTTACATATGAATCCCTTGATGAGAAGATATTTAGAACAACTGTTTTTTTATAAATTTGGTGAATATGAGATAATAGGACATGAAATGGTTAAAAAGTTCAAGAAATTTATACATCACAACAATGAAGATCAATGTTTAAAAGATATCTGTATTGATAACAATTGGAGATACATGGAGTTTGTTGGCTGGGAAAAATTATTCCTATGTATATCTTCATATAAATGAGTTGTGATATTTAGGAATAAGAGATGGATAAGTCCCTAATACAACATCCCCTTTTGGAAATATTATCACACTAGAGTGGTATATTGTAGACTAGTACTCCCACAAACCCTATCACAAGAACATTCCATGTTCCACGTATCCTATTTATAAAGGTACATACTATACCCCTAACATTTACTCAGTCGATAGTTTGTATAATTAGATAATTATCCATCTTACATGGTGTTTAAAATAAAAATATTGGGCCATTGAGATGATGTTTTATGTAAAAAGGCAGATCACCTTGTCAATGTACTATGGAAGAATCTTGAGTATGAGAAGAAGGTATGGAAACTAAATGAAGTAACGATAAAAATTAACATAATATTTCTTCTTCTTGGTGGGTGGAATGAAATTTATATGAAGAAATTTATTATAGTTTTACCACTCACATTCATGGGGATTTAATGATTATAAAGACATACCTATATTTCTATGAATTTCATTTAAGTGAGTTTTAGTGTTTATATTGAATGATATGTGATGTGATTTAGTATAATCTTACAGATATTTTGAAGCATTTTCATGATCCTTAACATTTATATTTTTGTTATTAAAGAACTTGAAACTTGTTTGAATATCCATCGAAGAAAATAAAAGGATGTGGAGGAGACTCCATGTGATGTTGGAGTAGTTCTGACAACACTGACTTGTAGGTTACCTGATAATAGGACCTAAGATATCCAAATGTTCTACAAGATAGATTGTGGAGGAGACTAAACTCATTAGTTACTCATCCAGAGTACATTCCTTCTATTTTAATTCCACCAACCATTCATTATCTAGTTATAGATTACTGATGATGGCTTTCCTGTATCCCACAACTCTAGGTAGGCCACTGGCTAATCAGTAGAGGCTATATTCCATCTAAATTATTATAGGAATGTTCTATAAGAATAAATTATATATAGTTAAAATAAATATTATGCAGGTTTTCCTCATCTATAATATCCTTGGTGAATTTCATAACATTCTCTCATCTATTAGGGCCCATAAAAGGAGTACATTGGCTTCTTATTTAAAGACACTGGTTATGACCAAAGATCTCAAGAACAAATCAATGGCAAAGTGATAGAAATTTAAAAACCTCTCATATATCCTTTATCAATTTCTCAAATATATAATGTTATCACAATCTTTATCTAAAATCTCTCATTATAAATTGTAATCATCTATTCAAGGGATTTTTGAGTATAATTTTAATAGGGTTTATTTATGAAGAACCCTCTCTCTTATTAACAGAATTCAACAATGGGTTCTCACTCTGAAAATGTGAGGGATGTGTTCTGTGGATTTCAACAAATCTCAAGAGGGTTCTCACATTGTCGCATCCATTTGATGAAATAGAATATAACATCACAATGGTATTTGAGTAACTAATAGGATCCTTAATTACATATGAGATAATGATGAAGGTAAAAGTGAAGTATTCCAATTAAGTTAAAAATATCAATACAACCATCACTTTCAAAGACATTAATGATGAACCATATCTAGGTGAAGTTAAAAGAAATTATCGACACCCCATGGCCCTGAAAAATTCCATTCAGAAGAATAAATATTAAAAATTATATAATATGGTAACTCAATAGGATGAACTAGGAGGGGCATTCTATAAATTTTATATAAATGGTCTCATCAATATGGATCACACCGTATATAAATATAATATTAATGAAAATAAATATCGTATGAAGGATTTCAATGTAACAACATGTAATGAAATTTATGACTCCATAGACTCAAATCCTTCATCCTATACAAGTGACCCATTTCCTAAGTTCCTTATCGAACATGTTGATAAAGACATCGAGTTTAGTGCCAATCTTATTATTTCCACCTCTTCTTCT
This sequence comes from Viscum album, assembly GCA_963277665.1. Taxonomy (NCBI): domain Eukaryota; kingdom Viridiplantae; phylum Streptophyta; class Magnoliopsida; order Santalales; family Viscaceae; genus Viscum; species Viscum album. The sequence continues at coordinate 629,614,754 of OY728164.1, read as the reverse complement.
TCTTCCCAAAACTAATTTCCTTTATCTTACATTTATTTCTCCTCAAGTCATAATAATTATTAATATCTAAAATAACATCATCATCAACTGAAATATGGTTTCATCAATATTATATTTTATAAAAATATTTCTAAAGGAAATATAAGAAAGTGGTTAAAGAAAGATATCTACTCTAAAAAGATAAGGAGTTTCCCTTTATGTAAAAAATACCTATCAATTAAAATTAAAAATGAACTAGATGTAAATAAAGTCAAATCCAATATTCAATACCTTATGTCTACTACCAAATTTTAATTATGGTTAAAATAATCTAATTAAAATTTTAGGCTATCAAATATTGTGAAAATAATAGGCAAAAATTGGTTTCTCAAATAATTCATGCACCTCTAAGAATCCCTCAATAACTAATTTTATTAATGCTTTCTAGAAAGATAAATGATTAAATGATTATAAAATATTTTTTATTTTAATTTTTTAATGTTCCTATGATAATTCATGACTTGGTAGACCAAAATCATTCAATTATTCAACCAATTGTTTCAAAAGAAAATATTGTACAGAAAAAAATTATTTTCCTAAATCATTATGGGATAACAAATAAAATCCAAAGTATCTGTGTGTACCAAAAACAATCATCATTCGATTTTATAGGAATAATGTATCTAGAGAAAACCCTTAGAAGAACTATTGTAACAAGATAGTGATTTTTCAAGAAATTTTCATGGACGCCTCTATGGATTCTATTAAATCTATAACCTAGAAGGCCGTAACCTAACATTTGACGATAACTCTAAGGGTATGATAATCTGTGATGGAACCATTTGTTTTTTAACTTAAATATCATTAAAAATTCTTCATTTGTAAAACTATAAATTTTTTTACTTATAGTTAATTATTTCTGTGGTAGAAATTTTAAAAATACTCTTGAAAATGATTTTTGAATAGTTTTTATCCCAAAAGAAAAACATGCATTTACCAAATATAGATTTTAAATTTTTATATAATTAATATAAATTAACATTCAATATAAGAAATAAAATACATGAATTTACATGTTAGTGAGTCATGGACATGGAATATATTTCTTGTTCATTATAGCATATACACAATTGTAAAACTCAAATTTTATCAACTATTACAAGATCTTCCCAAACTACATTTCCAAGATGACATTATTTATGAATAATTTATACATGGTAAGAAATAAAAATCATATTTTAAATATAATATTTTAATTTTTTTTCAAAATAACTTAAATTAATTGAACATGATTTATATGGTCCTTATAAAATTGACAGTCTAGATGCTAAAACATAATGTACCATTATTTTTGTTTAATTTAAATGTTTCCCTTGGGATTATTTGATAATTCACAAAAGTGAACATTGTAATCCCTTAATCATTTTTTCTATATAAATTAAAGTTGAAAATGTTTTTTAGATTATTTTACTTCGACATGATCACAAAGAATTATTGAATAATTGTTAATTTGACGATTTTTGTCTTCAAATGGCTATAATTATTCTTTTTTGATACCCTAACCCCTCAATAAAATGACATAGTAAAGAGAAATATTTATCTATCCATCCAATGACTTGTATAATTTTTAATGAATTTAAATTAAATCTATCATCTTTTTAATGAAATATTTTTCTAAAAATCATTCATAATTTCTTTTTAAAATGAGGTTTTAAATGAACCATTCAAACTAAATAAGAAAAATTAGAACAATAATCTCTTTAAAATTATATTCCTAAATATTTAAAAAAACTAAATACCATCCCCTTGAAATCATCATTGGATATTTACAAGTGAGAACACATATGAGAATATCGATCTAAAAAGAAGTTGAATAACTTTTCTTTGTCACTCACATAGTTTCCCAAAACCTTAATGATACCTTTAATGATGAAAATTGGGTACTTTTTGTTCAATAGGAACTATATAAAATCTATTCAAATGATGTATGAATTATAATGGGAAGACCTAGTGATCATGTAACAGAACAAGATTTTTAAATGATATTTTACTAATCAAATTTATGTTATATTATATAGAATTATACACATACAATCCATATAGAAATTGAAATTAATTTGTTTTATTAATGGATATCATTAATTTATTTTACATCTAAACTCATGAAAATGTATAAAATATAATGGAAATAAAATATTAAATAGGAAAAATTAATGCGAAAAATGGATTATTTCATTCTACATGAATTATTTCCCCCACGAACAATACTATAGAAAACAAATAGAATATTTATAAACCAATCTATATATTAGAAAAATTAAAATATAGACAATTGGGAGAGTTTGTATTTAATAATTTATAAAGGAATGTAGAGGTATTTATAAGAGGTAATGTGACTTTTGGAAACATATCCATTGGGAAAAGTAACATGACTATTGGGAATAGTAACCGAACCGTTTGAATAGTAATTTGACATCAAAATGGGAAAATATAATATAAATAATATTTATCATGATTAATTTAAGAAAAAAATAAATATTACAATTCCATAAAATAAATATCAATTTAAGAAAAACTCAAATAAACTACAATCACATGTTTAAATTAACTATATTTTAATGTACTTCATAAAAATTATTATTTTTAAATTATAAATTTCAATTACCTATGCTAGAAAATTATTTTGATAATGTTTTAATTATTTTTGGAATCATCATGTTGAAATTTTTTACGAGCGATCTTTTAGAAATTTCTTGAAATACATCATCCTTTTGGTGAATTGTGAAAATACTATTTTTACATAATAGATTTATTTTAAATTATATCATTGATGATGAAATTAAGACATAATCAATTATATAAAAGTTTTATCGACCTAACAAATATCTAATTTGAAAAATAATTAATTTTTAATTAAATAACCATGTTTTCCAATTCTAAAAAATATTTTCCAAATTCTAAAGTCTAATGTATTGCATTAAAATAATAGTTTGTCATTTATTCACCTTCCTCTTTTTGAGTAAAATAATTAATTGATAATATAAAGGTAATAAAAGTCATAAAATAATGTTATTTAATTTAAATATATTTTATAATTAAAAAAACATTGTTATCAAATGGTTTTCCTTGTATATAACAATTTATACGATATTTTATCCTTAAAATAGTACTCTCCTCAAATATAAAGAACTCCATACCCATACCTTGGAAAAAAATCCTTCATCACTCACAAAATAAAAATATTTAGAAAAATATCTGAAACGCACTTCTGATTGTCGCCTATCGACTACTCAATGTTCTGGTTCTCTACTAATGTGTATTGTAGCACTCGGGTCGAATCCTCGATGATGATACTTTGTAATAGTCATTTTTTTATTTGATTGTATTTTTATTAGTGGGGTTTGAATGTAGTGCTTAATTGAAATGATTGATTGACTATAATTGATTTAAAAAATTGATAAATATTGGGGTGAGTTCATTATTAGGGAGTTAAGCTAGTGATATCCTCAAGATTTTCATTATATTGCATTTAAATTAACACCCACTTCACAAGTTGTCATCAATTAGATTTCAAATGTGATAAGGTTTTAATCCAATCCTTAACTTAACTAGGATTTTAATCTCTATCATTACTTGATTGTGGTAGTGTATTTATGGTTCAAAATATCCATGGAATCCATATGTTAAAAAAACAATTCATTAATCCATGACATGTTAATTCCAACATACACAATGTTACTTTAAAGAACATTCGTCGAGAAAAAGACCTTAATCACATAACATGTCTAAATTATAACTCAACCCAATTAATTATTTACTCATCCATTAAAATAATTACTAATCTGGTTATAATGATTATGGTGATAAATTAAGAATATAAGATGACTAAATGGTTAAGAAATGATTTGTGCGCCGAACACGCACACACGAATGATGATGAGAATTAAAAATGAACTTTAGATTGAATTAGAAAGCAAACAAAGTGAAGTGGATTGAACTGTTTTTAAAAAAATTTAAGAACATTAATATTATACTACAGAAGGTGGATGAGAATAAGAGATATTTAATGATAAACTTGTATTAAAACATAATTACAAAAGAAAGGACTTACAAAAATACAAAAATGAAAAACATAAAAGTAAATAAAAACAAATAGAGGAGGAAAGGTCTCTCTAGTGAAAAATTGAATATGGGAGATCCTCCCAAACTTTTGTCAAGACTTTGGTCGTTCCAATATTTTCTCTTCTCTTCTGAAATGCCATCCCCTTTCAAGCAGATAATGAGAGAGTATTTATATCCCAAGGAGTGGACTGTTTTCATTCCCAATCTGTCCCTCCACTTACATCTCCATGTTGGCTGTTCATAAAGCCTAATATCAAGAAATATTCTCCTAAAAAGTTGTATATAATACAGTTGGTTGACCTCTCTCAAAATTTGGAGGCATTTGGACCTATGTATCCAATGTTATGTCCGATGGATTAAACAATTTTAATCTGTCCATTTCAATCCATTATTTTTTATGTCCAAAATGTGAAAGGGTTTTTGAATACGAATATGCCTTAAAATCCGAATGCTTTCTCCAACAAGGTAGGCCGCCTATATCTCCTCTTTCTCACTGAAAATTATCAGATTGATTGGATTCTTACAGCATGAGGTATGTCGTACATACTGTACTGGTTTTATTTCTAGGCCAGAATGTTGGGCTAGACTTCAAAGCATATGTTGGGCCCCTTGTTCTTAGATTTGGGCCCTGATTTTTTTTCAAGGACTCCTTAAATTGTCCCCCAAAATATTATGGAGAATAATAGAATTTTGACTTCTATACATATCCTAGTAAATCAATGTTCATTAATAGTCCAGTTTCATCACAGATTCATTTGTCTTGTTTGTGAGTACCATATGACCCTTCAAATGGAAGAATTGGCTCATAGTACCTTCATATGAAATGTTTTATATTTAAATTAGAATCCTAAAAAACAAAAACCACAAAATTTGGATCATTATAGTGATTGTTATTATTAAAACAGTAAACTTACTCAATTGGACTACTTCTAAAAATGCTCAAAAAATATACTTAATATTAAAATAGAAATATTTCACACAAATTATGCACATTTAATATAAAATAAGTAATGTGAGTTTATAATAATTCATGATAATATTAATAACATCAAATCCCCCACACATATTTTTTTGCATGTCCTCATGTGCAACAAATATAAAAAATGACAAAATCATTTTCATTCACCAACAAATATTAAAATTTTGTTTTCTCCATTGAGGGAATGTTTTGACTATTTCACTCATCCATTTTGAATTCCACCACATGTTATTATATAAATAATGTTTAAAAATGAATTCATTTTTTTTCATGCTCAAATTTAAAAACGGAAAATGTGGACACTCAAAACTCTCACCTCTCAAGATGAAAAAATTCATTTGTGGAGGTTCACTCTTTCACCAACCAAAAGTGAAAATCATAGAGATTGAAAGAGCTCTCAGCTTCCAATACCTATCCAAAGTTCACAAGAATCAAGAGGTATTTTTAAGGGGTTTTTTTGTGGCTATGGGTCGGTAGGAATATAAATTCCAAGGTATAGAAGAATAGGGGTAAAACACAGACATAGAAAATGCAATGCACAATTTTTTTTAAATAAAACATGGAAGGAAATGAAAACACATATTTACAAGGGAATTATTATGTGAAGAAAGAAACAATAGAGGAAAAAGATTTGAAGGGGATGAGATTATTAAATATTTACAAACCACAAAACTTCTCCCAATGACATAAGAATATAATGCAAGTGTTCTTATTTTTCTTATTTTTCTTTTTCCAAAGTTGAACTTGGAAATGTTCTCACACTCATATCCTAACCCATGATTGATCTCCTCCCGATACTAATTGTAATAGTTGTAATGAGATAAAAGGTTGAGGAAGAGTGAATTTTGACCTACCCAAGAAACAACCCAATGTTTTAAAATTTTTTATTTGTTTTTGATTTTTTTGAACACTTTTTAAAAACATTTACAATATTACATAAATGAAAGTATATTACATTCCCAAAAACACACTAAATGAAAACCTCTCCCCCTCACATAAATGGATGCTTTCCCTCAAGAATATAATAACATGGTGAAATCAACAATGGGTACCCATAATGAAATCCACCCCCAACAATTAAATTGAAAAAAATTATGCAATGAAAATTCATCTTGATATTGGGTGAGAAAATTTATTGGGCTTGTAATGTGGCTATCAAGGAAAATGTTTTCATATGCTCGAAAGGTATTTCAAAAGGAGGATTAATTTATGGTTAATGGGAGGATATTTGGCTATTAGAATTTTCATGTGGTTTAGAAAAATGCATTTATCATATTCATGCACACTAAGGTTGGAAATTCAGCTCGAAGGTCCAGAAACTCAAGATTCAGAAATAGAGGTGAAAAAACACTCATTTTGAGAATATGGCCATAGGTGTCCTTGGCATGAAATAAAATGTTGTTCCTCATAGTTGGGTTAAATCATTTTCCAAATAAAAAATTGAGCAATAATAATTTTTTGGTTTTGACACAAAATTATTTATCCAAAGTCATGATGAAAATTCTAAATTCTTGAGAAGAAAACATGACTTTTGAATCCGTAAAATGATTAGGAAAAATTTAAAAATTGGAGGGTGAGTAAGAATTTGTCTTGATTTTTCTTATGGTTTCATAAATTATTATTATATTTTGTTTTTTTTAGGTTTTTTGTTTTTTAGTTTTTTTTATAAAGGCATACCCACACAAAAGAGAATGAGTAAATAAAATAAATTTTATGAGGAAGGAGGGAAAAAATGAAATGCAGAGGAAGAAGAAGAAAGTGGTAGAGGGAATAAGAGAGAGAGAGTGTGTGTGTGTTAAAAGTAATGTGGTTCCCCTTGGTTTGGATTTGGCGGGTCACCATCTCCATCTAGTGGTTGGTCGGCTGGAAAAGTTGGGGATCCAGTGGAAGTCGATGATGATCTAGGATTGTGCATCCTCTCATGGTGATTCTTTAATCTATGTCCATTAATTGTGAATGTCCTTTTGGAAGAGGGGACTTGGAGTTGTACTGCACCAAATGGGTAAACATTAGTAATAACACAATGACCTACCCAACAATAATTATGCATACCTAGGTGAAGCCAAAATCGATAATTGAAGAGCATACCTTTTCACCTTCATGGAATACCTTTCTCAGGATGTGTTTTCATGGACTAAATTGGATTTTTCTTTGTAGAGAATATAATTCTCATAAGAATCAAGTCGAAGCTCCTCCAGTTCATCTAATTACAACAATCATTCTTCACCGGATTATTCAAGAAGAAAATTACACATTTTCACTATAGAAAAATACTTATGTTGGATTTTAACTAGTATATTACATGCTTTACCAAAAACTAGCATAAAAGGAGACATCCCAATGGGTGTTTTATAGGCAGTTCATTAAGCCCAAATTGCTTCACCAAGCCTTTCAGACCATTATTTTCTAGTGGGTTCTACAATTCTCTCAAGCACTCTTGTAACTTCTCTATATGAAAGGTAATAAATTCCATTTGTTTGGGAGTGATATTCAGTAGAAGTTTTATGTACAACCCCATTGATTTTTAAAAGATATTCCACGGTTCTATTATCGAAATGGGTTCCTAAGTCACTTATCATAGCACGTGGTGTGCCAAATCTATGGAAGATGTGTGTATTTAAAAACTCACTAACAGTATGTGAATCATCCTTTCTTGCGTGTTTGGCCTCAACCCACCTAGAAACATAATAAACCGCAACAAGGATATATGAGAATCCATTGGATGGGGGAAATGGCCCTGTGACGTTGATAGCCCAAACATCGAAGACCTCACAGAAAATTAAAGGCTTTTGGGGGATTTCATTTCTATTCGAAGTTGTACCAAAATTTTGGCAAGTGGTACATGATTGACATAACTCATGCGATTCCGTGAAGAGTGAAGGCCAGAAGAATCTAGAGTCTAGGACCTTTTGGGATGTCCATTGTGGTCCAAAGTGGCCTTCACTAGGCATTGAGTGACATAATTCCTAGATAGTGGAATGTTTATCTTCATCAACACATCTTCTAATTACCATGTTTTTTCTAGTTTTCCAAAGTTTATTTTCTTCCTAAAAATAGTATTTTGAATCACTTTTCAACTTCATTTTTTGGTCATTTGAAAACTTTTTAGGATAAACACTAGAAACGAAGTAATTTACAATTTGTATATACCATGGTATCTTTGGTGTGAGATATGAAAGGTGCTCAGTGGGGAATTTAGGATCGATGACTTCAGAATGATACGAATTAGAAATTATACTCAAGTGATCATCCATAGGGATTTCATTTCCTGGTCTATCTTTCATTTCAATGTCAAACACTTGGAGAATTAGGATCCATCTTATTAGCCTCGGGTTGGAACCACTTTTCTTGAGTAAGAACATTATAGCAGAATGATCTGTGAATATTATGATTTGGGAACCTAAGAGATAGGTCTAGAATTTATCTATGGAAAAAACAAATGATAAATGTTCTATTTCAGTGAATATGTAGTGGGATTGAGTTTCATCCAATGTTTTTGAGGCCTAATAAATGACATGAGTAATGTTTTCTCTTTTTTTACCAAGAACATCCACAGCGGATCTATCAGAAGTATCACATATCAACTCAAAGGGTAAGTACCAATCTTGGTGTTGGATTATTGGGGTAGATGTAAGAGAAATTTTGAGTTCAACAAAGGATCTCTTGCAATCCTCATCGAAATGGAAAGGAACATCATTTTGGACAACCGAGTGAGTGGGAGGTAAATTTTACTGATGTTATGGATGAATCGTCGATAGAAACAAGCATGACCAAGGAATAAACAGATGTCTCGAACCGAGTTGGGTTTAGAAAGTTATAGGATCACTTAAATATTGGAAAGATCAACTTCAATACCCTCTATTGAAACAATGTTCCCTAGAATAATCACATTTGCAACCATGAAGTGACATTTTTCAAAATTTAACACAAGGCTACATTTGACACACTTTCAGAGGACTAGAGAGAGTGAATTCAAGATCGATTCGAATGACTCACCATAAATTGTAAAGTCATCCATGAAGACATCCATGAAGTCTTCAATGAATTCAGAAAAGATACTCATCATTGAACTCCAGAATTTTGCAGGAGCATTGTAAAGGCCAAAAGGCATTCTTCTATATGCATATGTTCCAAAGGGCCATGTGAAAGTAGTCTTCTCTTGGTCGTGAGATGCGATTGGGATTTGGATGTAGCTGATGTATTTATCAAGAATGAAATAGTGTGACTTTCCAGCTAATCGTTTCCACATTTGATCAAGGAATGGAAGAGGGTAGTGATCTTTTCATTTTTCAACATTCAATTTCCTATTGTCGATGCACACACGCCATTTTTTCTTCACTCGAGTTGTGACTACCTCTCCATGTTCATTTGTGACAACAGTTATCCTAACCTTCTTAGGTAGAACATGAATCGGACTAACCCATTCACTATTAGAAATTGGGTAGATAATACCAGCTTGAAGAATCTTGATGATATCTTCCCTAACTACATCATGTTTGAGTGGATTGATTCTTCTCTGTGGTTGTCTAATTGGATTGGATGACTCCCCAAGATGGATGTGATGCATGAAAAGGGAAGGGTTGATTCCTGGTATTTCATCTAGGTCCCACCCTACGTGCTTTATGTTTTTTTATAACACTCGAACATGTTTGGAATCCTCGGCTTCAATATGTGAAGATGATATAATGACATGATAAGAGTGACAGTTAAAAGGAATGCATATTTCTGGTGTTCCAGAAGAGGTTTCAGATCAGTCTCATCTTTTATTTGTGAGTTAGAAAACTCAGGAATGGAGGAAAGGGACATCAGTTGCTTAAATTTTTTTCTCCCAAATACATTCCAAGGTGGGGTAGTAGAGACCAGAGTTGATGTGGGATACAATATAGTTTTCATGTTCCTCTAGATTGATGGAGTTTATTAATGAGAGGTCCACATCAACTTCGCCATTTTTGAATCGGTTAATCATGCTGCAAATTTTACCAGATCCTTTTTTATTAGAACATTAACAACCTAGTGGATTGGGGTTATATTGACACTTAGAATTTTCCCCAGAAGCATGGATTGAGAATGCAGAGTGATCCTCAGATGGGTATCGTATGGCTTGTAAACTGTTCAAGTTGACCAGTTGGTCACCGAATTCTATGGATAAGATTCCTGAATGAACATCAATCATGGTTCTAACAGTCATGAGTAATGGTATTCCTAGAATTAGGGGGGATCTAGAAGAGTTCTCCTCACCTTCCATGTCAAGAACATAGAAATTAGCAGGGAAGATAAGATCATTGACTCAGACAAGGACATCGAGAATTATTCCCTAAGGACATGTTGTGCTTCGATTGTATAATTGATTAACAACACCAGTTGGATTTAAGGTACCTAGAACAAGGTTGGAGAATATGGATTTTGGAATGACATAAATTTAGACTCCTAGGTTTATGAGTGCATCATCAAATTTAAAACTTCCAATTTGGCATAGAACCGTAAAGGTCCCTGGATATTTGCACTTTATGGGAATAGACATTTGGGTGGAAACATTTTGAAAGGTCATATGTGGCCTCTTGTGGGTGCACAATTACTTAAGAAACATGGCATACGTAGGAATTTGTTTTATTGAATCTAAGATGGTAATGATGACTTCAACACATCTAAACGTGTCCATCATTTTAGGATTAGGTTCAATGGACTTCCTTGGTTTAGAACCAGCTCGAGGAAATGGAATTGGATTCCTATGTGGAATGGCTGGAGGTGAGGGAATGCATTCATATTCCTTTTCATGTTTCTTTTTCTTTTCATTATCTTGGTCAACATTCAAAGGGTAGTTGGAGGACTTATTTTGAGGCATAGAAATTTTCTTTCTTGATGTAACTGAAATTGCACTTACATTACCCTTGGGGTTGGGTAATGGTTGAGCTGAAAGTTGGGAAGAATTAGAAGGTTGCTGCGGACTAAGGTGGGATTCCAGTTGACCAATTTGGGTTTCCATGTTCTTGAGGCTGGAATGGGTGAAGGAGGCAAGATCATCCACTACACATTCCCATGGTTTCATAGAAGAAGAGGCTTGTCACGAATTGGGATTACAATGATTTTGGTTCTTGGGAAAGTAATAGTATAGGTTTTGTAATTGGGAAAGCTCACTAGGATAATGGAATCAAAGAGGAGGATTATTCCTTTGAGGTTGAGTAATAAAAGGATAATGTTGTTGGATGTTACCGACACAATGACCATATTGAAACTGGATTGGGGTTTGAGGAGGAAATCGAGAATAATGAGATATGGTATTACCATCACTATGGCATTGGTTATAGGAAAAAGAGAAACACTCAGAGTGAGGTTGGTTGAAGTTTCTAACAAACTGACCTGATAGTTGGGGGTTGGTGTTCCACAGAGCATATGCCGCATTGAGCTCCATTGGTCCAGATGAATCGGATTGATCCTATTGAAGTTGTGGAAATGTGTTAGTTGGATGAGATGGAGAGTTGCCGATTCCACAGTTTTTGACAGGTCCAGAAAACATTGATTATGGAGAAGATGATGTTGGGGATTTGGATGCCATAACTAGTTGTCTCATAAGACCTGTAAGTTCACTCATCCACACGGTAATCTTGTTCGGCTCTATGGATTGATTATCTTGGTCTTGTTTTACTTTAGCATGTTCTCGAGTATTGAATTATTTTGTGTTTTCGACTATGTTACTTATGAGATCTCTTGTAGCTGCATGAGTTTTATCAAAAAGAGCACCAGCACATGCAGTATGAATTAGAGTTCTCTCCAAATCCAATAACCCCTCATAGAAGTATTGGATCAAGAGTTGGTCAGGGATTTGGTGGTGTGGGAAGGTTGCTACAAGATTTTTTAACCTCTCCCAGTACTCATGTAGCGATTCACTTGGGAATTGACATATACCACTTATTTCCTTTCGAATATATGTAGTACGAGAAGCAGGAAATAATTTCTCTAAGAAGAGTTGCTTCATTTTATTCCATCTGGTTATGGAACTAGGAGGGATGTAGTAAAGCCATGACATTGCAGTGTCAATTAGAGATAAAGGAAATTCTCGAAGTTTTATTTTTTCTTCAGAAACCCCATTAGGCTTAATGGTAGAGCACACCACTTGGAACTCTTTATGGTGCATATGTGGATCCTCACCGGCTAGCCCATGGAAATGAGGTAGAAGATGAATCACACCCGATTTGAGTTAAAAGTCAGCCTCTATGTTTGGATATTGAATACCAAGAGGTTGGTAATTAAAATCAGGGGCATCAAGTTCTTTAAGATTTTGTTCCCTAAGATTTTCTATATCTAATTCAACTGGTTGTACAAGGAATGGTTCTTGAATTATTTGATTGTTTCTTATGTTCCACTTAAGTTGGTGAAGTGTTCGCTCAATTTCAGGGTCAAACAAATCCGAGGGATTTTTTTAGGAGGATATGGGGAATTTAGAGAGATTTTTAAAGAAAGAAGAAGATAGGTTTTTCTTTGTTTGTTTTTCGTTTATGATTTTTTTGAGAATAATGGTTTTTCATTGTGTTTTTTTAAAAAAAATTAAAATTTTGTTTTTTTGGTTTTTTAATACAATAACTAGAAACTAATAACTACTTAAAGAACCATCCCGGGAAACAATACTATTTGAAATGCACAGCCGATTGACGCCTATCAATTGTTCAATGTTCTGGTGCTCTACTAATGTGTATAGCAGCACATGGGTCGAATCCTCGACGATGATACTTTTTAATAGTCATTTGTTTTTAGTTTATTTTATTTTGATTTGGGGGGTTTGTTTGCAGAGCATAATTTAAATGATTGATTTTCTATAATTGATTTAAGAAATTGATAAATATTGGGGTCAGTAAATTATTAGAGAGTTATGCTTGTGATATCCTCTAGCTTTTCTTTATATTGCATTTAAATTAACACCCACATCACATGTTGATGTCGATTAGAATTCCTAATTGTTAAAGAATTAATCCAAGACTTAACATAAATAGGATTATAATATCAAGTAGTAATTGATTTTGTTAGTGTATTTATTGTTCCAATAATACATGGAATCCATATGTTAAACAAAAAAAGTCATTAATCCATGAAATGTTAAGTCCAACATACACAATGTTAATTTAAAGAACATTATTTGAGAAAAAGATCTCAATAACTTAACATATATAAATTATAACACACCCCAATTAAATATTTACATAACCATTAAAATGATTAATAATCTATTTATAATGATTATGATGATAAATTAGGAAGATATGATAAAGAATGTATTAGAAAATACTTGTGGCCCGAACACACTCACACGATCGATGATGAGAATAAAAAATGAACTTTAGATTGAATTAGAATGAAAAAGAAGGGAAGGGGATTAAAATGTATTTAAACTATTTTAGGAACATTAATATTAGACTATAGAAGGTGGATGAGAAGAAGAGATATTGAAGAAGAAACTTGCATTAAAATAGAATTACAAAAGAAAGGACCTACAAAATTAAAACAATGAAGAACATAAAAGTAAATGAAAACAAAGAGAGGAGGAAATGTCTCTCAAGAGAAAACTTGAGTATGTAAGATCCTCCCAAGCCTTGGGAATGGCGTTGGTCATGGAAATATGATCTCTACTCTTCTGAAAATGACAACCCCTCTCAAGGAGGGAAGGGGAGAGTATTTATAGTCTAAGGAGTGGACTATTTGCATTCCCAATCTATCCCTCCACATGCAACGCCATGTTGGCTATTCAGAAGGCCGAATCTTGAAAAATATCTTTCTTCAATGTTTTAGATAATAATGTTTGTCAAACTCTCTCAAATTTGGAGGAATTTGGACCTATATAGCCAATGTTATGACTGACGGATTAAAAAATTCTAATATGTCAATTTCAATCGAGTCTTTTTGATGTCCAAAATGTGAAAGGGGTTTTGAATAGGAATATTCTTTCAAATACGAATGCATTATTCAAAAAAGTTGGATTCCTATATCTCTGATTTCACAATTCAAAATCTCAACTTCATTGGATTCTTACATAATGATATATTTCATGCATACTCTACTAATTTCATTTCTCTACAAGAATGGTGGGCTGGACTTTAAAGCAAATGTTGGGCCCCTTGTTCTTGGAGTTAGGCCCTGAAATTTTTATCCTGGACTCAATAAATTTTCCAACCAACTATGGTGGAGAATAATTGAATTTGGATTTCTATATTTAGCCCAGTAAAAAAATCTTCATGAATAGTCCAGTTTCTTTATAGATTCTTTGGTCTTGATTGTGAGGACCATATGACCCTTCAAATGGAAAAAATGGTCCATGGTACCTTAAAATAAAAGGTTTTTTATTTAATGGAGAATCCTAAAAAATAAGAACCACACAATTTGGATACATATAGTTATTTTTATTATTATAACAGTAAACTGAATCAATTGGACTACATCTAAAAATTCTCAAAAATTATACATAATATTAAAACATTAATATTTCACACAAATTATGCACATTTCATATAAAATCCGTAAAGGGAATGTATAAAAAGTCATGAAAATGTTAATAACATCAATATCTTCTATAAATACGTTTATGATACTTAGGTAAATTCTAGAGTATCAAATTCAAAGCATTCAAGGATTCTATTTCTTAAAAAGATGAAACACTGAGAAAATGGTATGTTTTCATCAACCTCTCCTCTCATTTTCCACTTCTCCTCATTTTTTTCTCAGTTAAATTATAAAAAACCCTAATAATATTAATTTAGTAGTATTTTAATATTAAATTTGTTATTCTAAATTATATAAATGATTATATTTACAATGTATTTGTATTCTATAATTCCCCATCTCCTTCTTTGAATAATGACCCATTAACGTTCGGTTATGTTCCATTGAGGGTATTTCATACTATTTTATTATCACCATAATTATTTATGGTCATAATAAATTATTTATGATTTATAAATTTATAAATATATTTAATTTAATATTATACATTCATTTCTACTTATATATAAATGAGTCGGAACAAAAATAGTGAAATCGAAACAAATAGGGATATTTTAAGATAAATATGAAATCAAAAAAAATTACATTTAACAAAATGAATTCTGAAATATATTCAAATGAATATAAATGATAAATATTTTAGATAATTATCATAATTAATTTATGGTTCAATGCCTTAATAAACCAGTTTTTATTAATCAGGAAAATAAAAAGGGGCAAAAGAAAGAAGGATTTTATATAAGGTGATTATCATACAAAATTTATTATTTTAGGGTTATATTTAATTTCAATATATCCTTAATATTGATTTTAATAAATTTTATTAATTGTTACATGAAATATTCATTCCATTTTATTTCTTACTTGTTTTACCTCATCGAATTCATTTCTGGGACATTTGCAAACGTTTTTTTGGAAATGAATTTATTTTTTATAACATATCTTTAACTCATATTTATTTTACTCTAAATCAAAGAAAAAGTTTCTTTTATACCAAAATATAGAATCCATTATCTAATTTGGAACACAAATGATTATTCAATAATGTACGAGTTATGACACCCTTATGAAAACCATTTATTTTTATGGGTTTATTTCATGAATATGATTGTTATATGTTATCCATACATGGGGAATGCATGATTATGATAGTTTTATGGTGTGATGGGTGGGAGAAAATAATATATCCCTCGAATGATTTTTTAATGTGATATATATCATGATATTATTTGTATTATGCATGACCATTACTCCGTCTTTGTTCACAATTATGATGATACAATTTATACACATATGTTATGCTTTAAAATGATGATTTCATTGATCCTATGTATATGTGGTATTTGACCACTATGTTATGATGATTCGTTATTATGTATATGACACATTCCATTCCTTTATCAATGATTTCCCTCCTAATTATAATGATGACATTTTGCTTATCATATGATGATGTTTATGATTCTCACTTATGCCCTATTGTTTCATACCCCTTATTTATCCCATGATATTTCTATCTTACTGAGATTTTTTCTCACCCCTTTATTTTATATATATCCTGAGGTAAATAAAATTTATATGGGGAACATGATATATTTTTCAGGGATAAATTATATATATTAGAATAATATTTATGTTTTATTATGTACAAGTGTTTTATGGGACTAATTTTCTCACGATACTAAACCATTCCATCCTTGAATGTATTTTTGTTATATTATATATCCTAAAAATAATGTAATATTCATGTAATAAAATTTTGTGTTTCTATAGCTGGAATAAGATCATGATTTAGTTAATTTAAAAATTATGACTAGAAAACATTAATGAAAACCCTATTGAAAAATTTTAGTTTTAAGGGGGAATCATAATGTTTTGTTAAAGTATAAGAGTTTGTGGTTTCAGTGTGAATAAATCCAGGTCTATATATTATATAATGATGTGTTTCTGGTAAAAAAGTAAATAGGGATAATAACTCTTAGTTTTTTGGATTAGGAATTAATTTGATTTTCACCTAGTGCATGATAAAGAGTCTTTTCTACAAACCCAGTTTGACATCCTGGGGGATAAATCATAGTTATTCAAAGGCTTTATAAAAAACATTAAAAATGACATATAACTAAATTAGTTACTCATATTAAATATTAAAAAGTATTAATGTACATTATCATAGAATAATAATTTTAAAAAAATGATAAACATAGAGATCCCAAAAAAAATTACTTAAAATAAATTTCTTCATAAGAATAAATTATTTTTTCATTCCTTGTAGACATATGTTTATTTAAAAATTGTCTATTTTAGAAAATAGTGTATCTAGGTGAAATCATTCCAAAAACCTATGTGAGAGAAAATGCAATGATTTTACAAAGAACATTTCAAATGACATAAGAGATGGAGTTTGAAAAATCATGGTGATTCTTACCCAACTAATCCACCTGTTATGGAATAGTGAGTTAACTCAATGGGGATGATATTTTCTATTCTCCATTGTTCAATGAAGTAGAAATACATCTTGGATATATATTTTTTAGTCATAGGGGATGATCAATGGTTGGAATCAATAATTAATACCTAGGAAATTTTCTGAAATAGAAGAAAGGAATTGGGAAAATTTTATAAAGTTATTTATTAAAAACAACATCCCACAAACTCTTCAAAAAAATCAAATAGGTAATTCCTTGAGATTTAAAAAATGGAGAGTGAATTTTTCATGTCTTAAAATGAAACATTCTTAGTTCTTGATAGATAAACCTCAGGTTTTATTATCAACAATGATAAAAAATTATATATATTATATAGTGGTTTTAAACCACACCTTCAAAAGGATCAATGTAACCAAAAATCTTTGAGTTACAAACAAGTAATTCAATGGTGTATAATAGTAGATATGTAGTTTTGATAATAGTACTACGGATATGTAGACGAGAAGAGGAGAATGAAAATTCATGATGACAGATCATATTAAATTGTGTAATGAATAACCAACAATCAAAATGTCAAAAATGTAAAAATAAGAATCATAGTAATTTACTAATAAAAATATGGATATTATTGAAGTGTGGGAGATAAGGAAACCAAGATAAAGAATGTCTAATATACATGAAAAATCCAGCCAATAAGATAGAGGATGCAAAGGCACCTCCCAATGCACCACCCATGTGGAAATAATTTATCTTTGGTGAGAAATGTAATTAGGTAGGTCGGTGCACTAAATTATGGTACATTGAGTGTAATCAAAGTTGAAAACAACAAAATAATATGTTTTAAGTGAAATCTTATTCCATCACTACCACTTACATCGAAAATGAAAATTATGGCATACATGGTACACTCCCCTTTCACTCAAGCATGAAATTTTTTTTCTTAGATTCTTATTGTAAATAGTCATTTATATCCTATATGTATTCTAGAAATACGGAATCAAAACCCAAATACCATGAAGTATAGATATATGTTAAATCATAAAGTGGTGTTATAATTGTTATCCATGTGTTTTAATTATTTTTTGTTAGTGTTTGTGAGATGATTCTTCATGTGAATCCAATAATCCTTCCCCTTGTGGAATTTGACACTATGAAAGGACCCGACTGTAAACATTAAATATTATAGTTTTTTAATCTATAATTCACCTTCATTTCCAAAATTTATTATTGGATTATATTTTTAAATATTTAGGAAAAATAACTACATAGTGAACCAATTTATTACAAGTGGAATCTTATACTTACTATCCATTTCATCCAAAAAATATTAAAAATAAAACATGATTTCTTATGCTGATATATATTCACATTTTCATTTGATATCATCCTTCTCCTAACTCTTCCATAAAACTAGTTATAATATTTTTAGATCTCGGGATGAGTAAAACAGTTCAGTAAGGTACTTAAAAGAAAATAAACCATTATTCTAGTGAAATATCATAAAACATATCCTTAAAACATACCTTTATACCATGAACAATAGATCATCATTTCGAAAAGATCATTATCATTACTTTTAAAAATAAAAATATATTCATGAAAACTCATATGAAACAATATAAAATATTGGTTAGTAAATTTGGAAAACACTCATTTGGAATAACAAAGTAGTTGAATTCCATACACATTACTCTTACAAATGGGATAACCATATGATCGACTTCTATAAATGCCACTCTTAAAAATGGAATAGCCACAAAGCTAACTTCCATAACCAAAAAAATAATTATTTTAACAAAATAAAACATTAATTCTTAAAAATGATTCTAAAAATTTAATAATATTCATGGTGTTGTAAAAGTCATTATAATTATGTGTGTTAAGAATATAACATTTTTTTGTTGTTTGTCAAAACGTTTTGTATGAAAATACATAAAAAGATTCCATTTGAATACCAATGAATGAAATTAGAAATATAAATAAATTTTTCCTTACAATCCATTTTTATATACATAAATACATATATAAAATAATATCATGAATATTGAAACGAGTAAAATGATATGATAAATAAATATTTAAATATTCATGGTGTCTCATACAACATTGAACTTTTAAATCATATGAACTATTAAATAATAAAATTTAAAAAAATTTAAATATAATATTAATAAATAAATTAATGATATGATATGTCAAAGCATTATGTATATAAATAGCATAAAATAATGTGGGTTTATAACATCCAAATATGTCTCAATAAAAGGAGTCTGGGACGAAATCCCTTACTTGAGTCTAACACATCACATTCAATATTTATCTTTTTCAATAATAAAATTAAGTTAATTATTTACTACCTTTAAATTTAAATTAATTTTTTTATTACTTTTATATCATTTATTATCATGTTATAACAATTACTTGATTTTTTATGTTCATGTTAGAAGTTTTATAGTTATTCAGTACTTGAGTCCAAAATGAATTTGGTATGTCGTCATTAGCTATTGTGGTCATTATTAAATCATCTCTAGAATAATATTCAAAAAATAATAATAAATTTCCTAAACGTAATATAATTATTAATACCATTATTCAATAATGATATGAAAAGTGAATTACCTTATAATACGGTTGACTGTAAGACATACGTAAGCATTAGTATCTTTTTCATTTTCAATAACCATTATGGAATGAAGGTATATAAGGAACCATAATTTATATAAATTTATATTACATCAGAATTGATGTAAATTCATTACAACATATACCAAAACCATTACCGGACCATATAGGTATAATGTCTTTAGAAACTGTGAAACATAAACAACTTATTCATAAAACATCTACATTGTCTCTCATTTATTTCTTCTCAACTAGACTCTGTTATGACATATCAACTTAATGACCATATAAATGAATCGGGGAAAGGAAATATTGGAAAGGGTATTCTCAAATCACCAGTAAGGGTAAACTAACGAAATATCAATTATATCAAATTCATAAGAACATAACATTTGAAAATTTTATACTGCATATAAATGATCATAATATCTTGTCATGGGATAAATCATAATAGTAAAATGTAATCCCAATATTCATATCATATGGCATTTAATTATTTAGCATACACACATAAGAATAATAAATTATTTTTTATTAGTCAAGGTTCATTTCCAAGACCATCATAGAGGACTAAGTCCATTAATGAACCAATTTCACTGCTCGTTCTAGGTGTGTATTAATGAACATGATTTACATTCCATTCCATCCATGTATATCTCATGAGATATAAATATTTACCAATGCAATAGAGGGAGATATAGGTCCCACCCATATCATAATGAAACCATTTTTACGTGTTCCACTAAAACATAAAAAAATATTCACCATTGCATAACCCATGAAATAAAATGGGTTTCTTAAATGTCATTCCATCATAATTGATATAAAAATAGATTTCCTAAATAAAACATCATCATAAACAGAATATAATCATGGTAATAACATAGAAATAAATATAACTTTTTTTAAAGAGTGTCATCTTAGATTGAAAATAATTTTGGGCAGACAAATGAATTTAATTCTTCAAGAAAATATCCTTTTTCTTAAAAACGTTTTCATTCCTCAATGATCCAAACTATTTTAGAAGAAATATTTTTTTTTGTGAAAATAAACTGATATTAATATAGTGTATGATTAATGTAAATATGGTGTCATGAAACTGGAAAATACAATTCATGATGTATTAGTTGAAAAAAATATTCTTCTTGTACTTTTTCTGAAAAAGTCAAAAACTACATCTTCCTGAAAAAGACAAAATATTCCCTTCATATCTTTGATAAAAATATTACAATGGGTAAAATTTAATTTGAAAAATTTTTAAGGATATAAATAATATTTTGAAATACATTTTTAGTAAACATGGATGTGGATCATAACTAACCCCCAATAAATAATTATGAAAAAACAATCTTATATAAAAGAGAGATTTGAAGATTTATACCTTACATTAGGTCAGATATACTTTTTAGGTATTTGATACTCTGGTATAATGGTTTAAATAATGTTATTTATTTATTCAATAATAATAAAAAAAATGATGATATCATTTATGATCATATTTTCATCTATCTGTTAGTAACATTTCATTGTTAATCGTTATTTAGGTATTAACTGCCTTATGTTCTAATCCATGTATTGTCTAATAAGTTCTTAATCATATGTTTATGATATAGTTATATAATTTAAAGATTTTTATTATTATAATATAGATAATATTTATTCATTAAATTTATTTCTTTAAGCATGTTTTAAAGAAGATTATATAGAACGAATCACATCACACCGCCGAGATGGTAAGCCGTACATACACATGAGCGATGATATCATTCCCCTAATTGTTGAATGGTATTGAAGTGGATGGGGTATAGTATATCATAATTATTATAATGTTATAATAATCATATATATTTATAATTTCCACCATTGTACTAATCTATGTAAGGATCTATTGAAAAATAGATTACACAACAGTGTGGAGACGATAAGTCGTACGTACGCACACACAATGATTGCATTTTTCATAGGATGGATTGAAGGTGAAATGTGGAAGTTTCATATGTTGAATGACATATCAGTATATTAGTGATATTAATTTTATTAATTTATAATTAAATAACTAATGAAGTAAAAGTAGAAAAAGAAATAAATATGAATGTATCAGTAGAAGAGATTACCTCTTCCTCGGTTCCTCCTTTAAATTTCCACTTTTTGTACTAGAGATGGTATTTTAAGAGGACCAAAACCTCCAGAATTAAATTAGGGATGTTTAGAAGGAAATATTTAAGGGGGGTTTCTGAGATTGAAGTATCAAAATGAAGTTAATAGGTGAGGTAGGAGGTTCCCTTTTATAATTGACGTGAGGGGCACTTTTGGAAGCCTCTATAATATTAATTTTTAATAAAATAAAAAACTATAAAAATACCTCCAAAGTGTACCAAATTTAAAGATGAGATGAGATGGCGTTTTAATCTGATAAAACAATATTTTTTGGACAACTTGTTTTTTCAATTTAAACCTTATATGTTTCTTTCAAACATAGTAATTCTTTTAATTTTTAATTGTTGTAATAACATTTTAAATATATAATGGTAATAAATATTTACTTATTTTTATAAAATGTCAACAGTATCAATTTTTACACTAATCATTTATTTGACTTCAAATAAAATTCACACTAAAGGTAAATTCAAAAAATATGTTTAATTCATTAATAAAATGTCATAGTCACCTATAAAAGTTGTGGAGGACATTATTTAGTTCATATGATAATTATTTTTATATTATTAAAACCATTTATTTGATATTTATATTAATAAATTAATTTATTCATCACTGTTGTCTTATCATTAATGGTAATTATTTAATATATAAAAATTATAAAAAAATTTACTAGATGAAGGTAATTCTTTTAAATTAATAGATATTACCTATAGTCTATATTTTTCCTAGTTATCCAAATATTAAAATTAAATATACTTAGATAAAAAGAGATTGTGACAATTTGTCACATTCACTTGTTTTTATTACAATCATGTCATATTCATAGGTAAGTGCCCATAAAGTGATCAAATTTCAAAACATAGATGATAAGGGTCTAATTTAGTCATCAAATATTATTTTTACAACTTTCATGGTATGTTTATAAAATTATGTTTACCCTTTATTACCTGATTTACCTTTAACCATGGTAATAAAGTTAATTACCAAATTTACTATTCATAATGCCTGAAAATAAAAGTAGCCTATTAACATAATTTGGACCTACTAATTCCAAATATGGAATCCATTTTTCAAAATTCAAAATACATATGTTTCAGTAATTAATATACAATTAATCCCATTGTTTAGAAAACTGGTTTTAAAAGTTATAGCATCGGATAAGATTGTAATACTATTTCCTTGGAATTCAATATAAAATTAATGCTAATGACATAAATTATATTTTCTGATAAAAATATATTCCATTTATAATTTAAAAATATTTAATATTTTAATTTAACCATATAAATTATCTCGATGAAAAATGATATTTTTAATTAATTTTTAGTAAATTTTTACTATTGATCAAAATATGAATGTTATCATAAAAATACCATAAATTTATTAAAAGTAAATTTTAAAAATCCCACATAAAAATAACATGTTTATATTTTTATTTAATATTTTTTTAATTTTCAAAATATTAATTTAAAATGGATTTTGCATTCAGTGGTGTAAAATTAACCTTCAAAAAATAAGTTTTTATAAATCAAATAGTTTTTTATTCATAACCTATGACTAAAATATTAATTGAATGAATATAAAAAATATTTAATTTATTATAAAACACATTTATATCTCATAAATTACATTTCCAAAATTAGTTCACTCTAAAATAAAAATATCTAATTGATTTATATTTTTCATAAATAATTGATAGCCAATGAATTCATAATGGGTTTTCATAATATAGTAACAATTATTCCCAAAAAACTAATAGCTAGTATATAATATTAATATTATAAAAAGGAAATATCATGCTACCTTTAAACTCGTGATTGCATGCAAATAAATCTACTGAAGAATAAAAATTATTAAAAGAAAATATTTCATGAAAACATATGAGTGTTACATTCTACCCCCTCAAACTGAATTTCTCCCGTGAAATTCTTCACTTGGAAACAAATAGATTGTAAAACAACTCCCACATCATGTAATCAAGTTACCATGTAGCTTAATAAATTTTTTTGTTCCTCCATACAATTTTAACCATGCGAGTGGTCTTTGTTTTGTAGAACTTTTTCGCTACAAGCCAGAATCTCTGTCGATTGATCTTCATAAGAAATTTCTTTCTACAGTGGTTTGAATTATGAGATTAGTACGTGTGAAGGATCAGGTATGTAATTTCAGTGGATATATAGATGGAACACATCATGAATTTGAGAGAGATTCGGTGGAAGCGACAATTGGTTAGATACCTTCCCAATAGGATCTTATATTTCAAAATAACTGATATACCTAGGTCTAATCTTTTACATCCTTCCAAACATCATTACTCTCTTCTAGAGAGATATTCATAAGAACACCTTATCACCCACATCAATCTCTAGGTCTTTTCTTAGGTTGTCAATATTAATTTTTATAGACTATGATATGATCTTCTATTTTGATGAATAGATTTTACCATTTCTTTCATTTCATAAACAATATCAGGTAATAATAGCTTTATTTCCCCAACATCATCTCAACAAGTTTGAGTTATGACCTTATTTTGATATAAGGCATCATAAGGAGCCATTTGAATATTAGAGTGAAAGATATTTTTGTAATGAAAATGAAACCAATGGTAAGTGTTGATCCCAACAATCTTTTAAATCCATATATAAAGATCTCAACATGTCTTATAGAGTTTGAATTTTCCTCTCAGACTGAACCACTATATGAGGATGATAAGCAGTGCTGAAACATAACTCTATGTCCAGAGCAAGCTGAAGTATTCACCAGAATGTTGAGGTAATCCTCGGATACCATTAATATATAATGGAAAATGTTACTCCATCAAATATTACCACTTCCTTTACATATATACTTCCATGATGATCAAGAGAAAAATAATATCTTATAGAAAGAAAGTGTTCTCACTTTGTAATATCATCAACTATAACCCAAATTACATTATTTCCCTTGGATGTTTAAGGAAGTCCAAAGAAAATGTCCATGGTGTTGTTTTCCCATTTCCATTCTGGTATGGGTAACGGTTGTATCATCCCCTTAGATTTCTATATCTCAGCCTTAACTTACTGAAAAATCAATATTCGAGAGACATACTCGGTGACATATCATTTAATGTCAACACACCAGAAGTACTATTTCATATACTTATACATCTTTGTTATTCCAATGTGAATAGAGAATGAAAAACTATGAGCCTCATCCAATATATCCTTCTTTAATTCTGGTTGGAGAGGTACAAAGACCTGTTTCTTGAAATTTGTTATTTCATCACAATCAAGTTTTAATTTCAATACATTTCTCACCTTATTTTTATCTTTATATCTTCTTTCTATGCCAATTTAATCTTGAATTGTATAGATGGTTGAACATTCATTTGATAAAGATATGATTCCACACCTTCCATTAATATTTTGAGATATATCCTTTGCAAATCTATAAATATTGGATCTTTTTAGATCCATATCCATGATTTTCTATAATGGTCTTCTCAACTTAATGGATCCTCAAAAAAAAAAATTCATTCCGTGGGTGGAAATGTAATTAGAATTTGTAATCATTAATCAACTCCAACCATCTTCTTTTGTACATATTCATCTCCCTTTGTTTGAAAATACACCTTAATGTTTTATCATTAGTATAAATATCACAAATTTCACCATAAAAATATTTCCCACATATCATTAATGAAAATATTAGTGTAGCTAACTCCAAATCATGATTTGGGTGATTTTTCTCATGTATTTTCAACTTCCATGAGGCATAAGAAATCACCAAATCATTTTGCATGAGAACACACCACATCCCCTTTTTGGATTCATCAATGTAGATCACAACCCATTATCCACTCCAAGGTAGTGTGAGAATAGGTTCACTGGCTAACCTTATTTTTAGATCTTTGAAATTATCTTCACATTCCTCTATCCAAAATAACATAACTCCTTTACAAGTCAACTTGGTTCATGTATTAGATAATAATGAAAAATCATCCAAAAAAAGTCGATAATATCCATCCAAACAAAGAAAACATTATTTCTCAGTTAAGGTGGTGGGTATCGACCATCTCTCAATAACCTTGGTTTTTCTGGAACCATAGATCTCCCATATCTTGAGATTATGTGACCCAAAAATGAATCTTTCTAAATCCAAAATTCAGACTTGGTAAATTTTTCCTAAAGCTTCTCCTTTCTCAAGGTCATCTATACAATTATCAAGTGATCTTAATGTTATTTAATTCTCTTTTAATGGACATGAAAATCATTAATAAAGACTACCACAAAATGATCAAGATAGTCTCTAAAGAATCTATTCATAGGATCCATGAAGATAGCTGGGGAATTAGTAATAAAAAAGGCATACCTATAAATTCATAGTGTAAATACATTGTAGGGAAAGTGGTATTGGGTATATCCTCCTTTTTGACCCATAATTTATGATATCCCGAATGAAGATAAATCCTGGAAAAGTAATAACCTATGCATAGTTGGACAAATAAGGCATCAATGCAGGGAAGATGATATTTGTTTTTGATAGTGATCTTGTTACGTTCTTAATAATCAATGTATAGTCTCATTGATTAATATTTCTTCTTAACAAATAGAACTGGTGATCAATAAGGTGATGCACTAGGGAATATGTATCATTTATCAATATTCTATTAGAGTTACTTCGTCAATTCATGAAATTCAATTGTATCCATTCTATAAGGTGTCTTTGAAATAGGCATAGAACCCAGTATTAATTCTATTGAAAAATCAACTTCACAGTTCGGTAGAATACCTTGAGATTCCTCTAGAAAGACACCATGACACTCCCATATAATGGGTGTATTTATAATCATGGTTTTCTCCCCAACCATTTGAGATAACTAACCTTCATTTACTAGAATCAATACCCATAATATGGATGAAATATTTTATGAAAAGTCATATTCATCCTTGAATCGATAGATTCTCATAGATTAATATGGAATATTAAACGTGACTTCCCTTCATTGAAAATTGATATTAGCTCCATATAGTGAAATCCAATACATTCCAAGAATCCCATAAAATTACAATATAGGAAGGATCACAGGATTTGCAGGAAGAACATTGCCATAAATTCAACTAGAGAATAATTATATACCTTTGATTCAACTATTGTGCCATTAAGAGTTGTCACAGCTAACTCAACTTCTAATTTTTAAGTTAATAAAAAAATACCCTTAGAATGTTCTTATAAAATAAATGAGTGGGTGGATACATAATGATATAAACTATTTACTACTTTAGAGTGGATGGAAAGTGTACCTTCCACAAGTTCATTATCATACTCCACATCACCAACAGTGATTTCATGTGACATTCCTTTATCATTATCCTTAAGAGTTTTTTATGTCAATAATTATCAAAAAAATTGTATTTGAGCATTTATTGGAATACTACCCCACTTTCATGTACATTTAACATTGAAGTGTAAGAGGTTCATTCCTTGCAACCTTTTCTTTGTTCGCATCATCAGATATCTTTTTCCTATCCCTTCGGTATTCAACTGATGGATGACATTTCTTTCCCCACATAAAACATTTACTAGTCCTGTTAAGTCAATTCCATAAATTTTTCTTTCCACATATTGAAAATATGGTAGAACTCATCTTAATTTCACTGTGGTCTTTAGATTTTCAATTGAATTACATTTTTCTCTTATTATCAATCTCATATGACTGGTGGGTTACTCCAATCTCAATCTAAACTTGGATAGCTCATTATATAATTTACTCTTAGATATTGATGTCCCTTATGGCTAATTCCCTTTGGGGAATTGGTTTTAAGCCACCAAATAATTGATAATTTTTACTCTCAGGTTGGATAATAATTCTAGAATCTTACCTTGCATGTATTGTAAAATTTTATTCATAGGTACCAATGGATTCATTATCTTATTTCTTATGTTCAAGGAACTCCATCTCTATCTTTTTTTGAAGAATACGAGGAAATTACTTATTAAAATATACGTTCTTTAACTTGTACCATTCAATGGACTCAATTTAATCCCTTTGCCTCAGATTATTGATAATATTCCACCATTTATTAGCTACACCTTCCAAACAATATTCTGTTAAGATGAATTTATCATGTTCACAACATTGTAGAACTGAAAATATCTTTTCAATTGAACTGATCCATTGTTTATCCACTACTGGATCCATAGAACCAATGAATGAAGGTGGATTCTTTCTCATGAAGGACTCAACAGAATGTTTCTCCCTCTTCTGCTTTTTCGGATGTCTGGAATGATTTGTATCTTGAGAAAGTTGTGTGATCATGGCTACATCATTTTTTATTCCAAATCCCATAACATTTGGATTCTCAAGGGGACAATCACTATATTTAAAATCACATTCAACATTAACACGGTTCTTTAGGGTTCCATCTATTGACTAAAACAAATAAGCATAATATGAGAAGCTCTGATAATAATAGTAAAACCACATAATCAAGAATATAATTTTTATTTAATACACCTAAGCATTTATCATAGGTTATTCACGGTCATTTCAAAAAAACTGGAATTGTATCCTATACTTAGACATATCCATAAGGTTCTTACTAAGGATTTCTCATCCTAGTTTCCAAAGGTTAAATATAACTTTCCTCTGATACAAACTATAAAGAACCATAATTTACATAAATTGATATTACATCATAATTGATGTAAATTTATTACAACATATAATAAAACAATGATAGGACTATATAGGTATATTATCTTTATAAACGTGGAAACATAAAAAAAATCATTCATAAAACATCTACATTATCTCCCATTTCTTTCATCATAACTACACTAATTTTTAGTATATCATACATAATACCCATCTTCATGACCTGGGGAAAGGACACATATGAAAGGGTGAGGTCAAATACTCATTAAGGGTAAAAAAGGAAATATCAATTATATTATATTCATAAGAACATAACAATGAAAATATTATCCTATATATAAAAGATCATAATATCATGTCATGGGATAAATCATAAAAGTGAAATGTAATCCCAAAATTCATAACATAAGACATGATATTTTTTTCATATATATATATATAAAAGCATAGAAAAGCATTTCATTTTAGTCAAGGCTCATATCTATGACCATCATAGCAGACTTAGCCCTTTACTGATCCGAATTCACTCCTCATTCCAGCTTTGTATTACAGAACTAGATTTAACATCCATTCTATCCATGTATATCTCATTAGATATATATCTTTTCCCAATTTATTGGAAGGAGGTATAGGTCCCACACATCACATAATGAAACCGTTCTTATGTGTTCCACAATAATATAAAAAAACATTCACCATAGCATACCCCAAGAAATAAAATGGGTTTCTTAAATATCGTTCCATCATAGTAGATATAAAAGAAATGGGTTTCCTAAAAAACATTTCATCATAAATAAAATCAAATCATGTTAATAACATGGATAGGAATAAAACCCTTTTTAATGTGTGTCCTCTTATATTAAAAAATAGTTTTTTGAAAACACTTGAAATTAATTCTTGAGGAAAAAATATTTTTTTCTTTAAAAACATTTTCCTTCCTCAAAATACCACACAATTTTAAAAGAAATCATTTGATGTAAAAATGAACTTATAATATTTTAGGGTACGTTTAATAGAAATAAGGATTCGCGAAACTATAAAAATACATTAATGTCGTATAAGGTGAAAAAAATATTCTTATCGTACTTTTTTCCAAAAAAGTAAAAAAGTACCTCGTACCGAAAACGATAAAATATTCCATTCATTACATTTAGTAAAAATAATTCAATGGGAAAAATTTACATTGAATAATTATTGAAGGATATAAATAATATTTTGAAATACATATTTTGGAAGAATGTATGTGGATGAAAAATAATCCGTAGTAAATTCTTACTATTAAACCATCTTATATAAAAGTGAGATTTTCCAATTTATCCCTAATCTTAGGTCTGATATGATTTGTATGTTTATGAACCACATTTATAAGAATTTATATAAGGTTAATGATTTATTTCATAATCATAATAACTTTTTTGATAACATTTATAATCATATTATCATCAATTTGTTAGTAAAATTTCATGGTTACTCATTACTCGGGTATTAACTGCATTATGTTCTTATAGATGTTTTGTCTGATAATTTCTTATTCCTATTTTTATTTTTTAATTATATAATTTAAATATATGTATTAGTATAATATATATCATATTTATTCATTTAATTTATTTATATAATCATTGTTTAATGATGATTATGTAGAACGAATCACATCACACCGTGGAGATGGTAAGTTGTAGGTACGCACGACCGACAATATCGTTACCATAATTATTAAAAGGTGTTGATGTGGATGGCGTATAATATCTCAGAATTAGAATAATGTTATAATAATAATATATATTTTTTATTTCCACCATTATTCCCATTAATTTAAGGTGGTGGTGAAAAACATATTACACCATGGTGCGGAGACGGTAAGCTATATGTATGCACGCGCGGTGGTTTCGTTTTTCGTACGATGGATAGAAGGTGAAATATGATTTTTTAATATTTATAATATCATATCAGAATATTATTCATACTTATGTTATTAATTTATAATGACTTAACTAATCAATAAGATGTAGAAGAAGAAATAAATTTGAAAAAATCGGTAGAAGAGATTATCTCTTCCTCAGTGCTTCCTATAAATTTCCTCTTAGGATAGTAGAGTTGGTCTTTGATGAAGACCAAAACCTCTAGAATGAAAATAGTGATGTTTTTAAGGAAAAATGAAAATGGGTGGATGAGAATTAAGTCACAAAATTATGTGAATATGTGAGAGAGTAGGTTCCCTTTTATGATTTAGGTGAGGGGTACTTTTGGAAACCTCAAAAATATTAATTAAAAATAAAATCTAAACCAATCCAAAAACCACCAAAGTGTACAAAATTAGAAGATGAGATGATATAGGGATGTTATATCATTAACCAATAAATTTTGGACAACAAATTTGGACGATTTAAACAAATTATTTTATATTAACACTAGTTCATTCTATTAAATTTTAATTGTAGTAATAACATACTAAATCTTTAATGGTAATGAATATATAATTATATGTTGTTAATTTACAATATGTGGATATTTTATGAAATTTTAGACATTTTAATTATCAATTTGTATGTTTTAAATAGTTTTTTAATTTTAAATAATTTAATAAAAAGTTTTTTTCTAAAATTTCATTAGTGTCAATTTTGACACTATTCATTCATTTGACTTTAAATAAAATTCCAATAGAAGATAAATTCAAAAAAATATTTAATATATTTATAACATGACTTATTCATATATGAAATTCTTATAGAACATTAATTAGTTTATATGATATTTCATTTAATATAATTTAAACTATTTATTTGATATTTCTATTAATAAAATAATTTCTACATCACTGTTGTGTCATCATTAATGGTAGTTTTTTAATCTATTAAAATTATAAATAAATTTTTTTGAGGGATTTAATTATTTTGGATATAAAAATACTTTATAAATTCAATATTATCTCATGGTTATCCATATATTAAAATTAATATAATTATATAAGAGGAGATTGGGGAATTTTTTCCCATTCATTAGTTTTTATTGCATTCCTGACATATTCAAAGGTAAGTGGCCATAAAGTGATTACATTTCCAATATTATTTGATAATGGCTTAATTTATAAATACAATAGTATTTTTACAATTTTTATGGTAATTTTATACTATTTATTTACCCTTAATAACCTTTAACCATGGTAAAAATAATAATTACCAAAGTTAATATTCATAATTATCAATAATAAAAGTACCGTTTTAACATAATTTTGAATTACTTATTCCAAATATGTAATTAATTTTTCAAAATTAAAAACATAAAAGATGTGGTAATAAATTTAAAATTATTTCTATTGTTGAGAAAATGGGTTTTAAAAGTTAAAACATTGGAAAGGATTGAAATTTTTTTACCTATGAATTCATTATATAATTAATGCTAATGAGATAAATTATATTTAATGATAAAAATATATTCTCTTTATAATTTAAAACCATTAAATATTATAATTTAACCATATAAATTATCTCGATGAAAAAAGTTGTTTTTAATTAAAATTTAACATATTTTTACTATTCATCAAATTATGAATGTTATCAGAAAAATAACATAATTTTATCCCAAGTGAATTTTTATATACTGATTCAAAATAACATGTATATGTTTAAATATTAATAATATTAATATGTCAAAACCTTAATTAAAATTGATTCTCCATTCAAAGGTGTAAAATTAACATTTGATTTAAAAAAATAAATATTTATACATCAAACAGAGTTTTATTCACAAACTTTGCAAAAATATCCATTGGATGAATTTCACAAATATTTTATGAATTATATAACACATATACATCTTAGTAATTTCATTACCAAATGTAATTCACTCTAAAATAAAAATATTCAATAGATTTATATTTTTTCATAAATAATTGATTGCAAATAAATTTATAATGCATTTTCATAAGTTAGTTATAATTATTCTTGCTAACCTAAAAGCTACAATATAATTTTAATTTTATATTAAGGGCATCTTTTGGTTTGTTTAAACACACTATTGCATACAATACATGCAACTGAAGAATAACAATTATTTAATGAATATATTTTTTTAAAAAATATTGGTGCTACGAGGTAAGTATTATTTATCATTCCATAATGATCATAATATCATTAATATTATATTAAGAATTTAAATATACTTATATATATCATCATTTTTATGTGGTAATGAAAAATGTATCACTTCGCTTCATGGAGGTGATAGCTCAATCAAGCGCACAAATGACGTTGTCATTTTTTTGTGTATGATAAGGCAAAAAAATAGATGATATATTATTATTTAATAAGGATAAATATTCAATTAATATAATTTATAAACATTTATTCCATAATTATAAAATTTCATGAGATACGGTGATGGAAAATGAATTATATTGTTTTCGATGGGGTAGTCCTCTGTTTGAACGAACTATTAATTCATTTTTCATTTGATTAAAATAAAGATGGATTTTGGTGATTATAGTAACATTATAAAATATAAGAATATTTATTATTATATAGTAATTATTTCATATTTGGGTAAAAGTATTTTAATGAAGTGAAAGAATAAATAAAATATAAATTCTCAATTAAAAACGATAACTCTCTTTTAGACGATCTCTTTTGACTAACACCTTAACACCTCTAAAGAGGATATTATAACTAAATTAAGGCCTCTAGAATGTGGTTATGGATTATAAGAAGGTATTTGGGAAAATAATTTAATAACTAAGAAGGATATTAGGTGTGAGGAATTGGTAATAATATGTGCCCTATAAAAAGAAATGAAAGGGGCACTCATTGAATTTCAGAAAATAATTAATTAAAATAAATTAATATTCTATTCCAAATGGGTAAAAAGTGGATCATTTCTAATATATATGAATATGGGTATACATAAATTCATAAATAAAAAATTAGAGATGTTTTAATTATTTTTTTAATCCTTATTTTTTTACCCCTTATTTTACCCTTTTAACTCTTACCATGATATCCTGTAATTTACACTTTATGGGTAAATATAATTTCTATAAAATTTAATAAGACCAATAAATATGTCATTGATGACTTATTGGGACATATATAAGGATTGTTTATGAAATATATATTTTTAGAATGTTTATATCATTTAATAAAATATTATTTTGTTTATAATATCAACATTGTCAATTTTGATACTATTCATTATTTTAATTTTTAAAAACAAACATAAAAGAATTATTAAGTCAAAAAAAACATCAAAAGAATCTATAAAATGTCAAATTAACCAATAATATTCTTGTGTAATATTAATTATATAATATTAATATTTATTTTAGTATTATTATTTTCATCTATTTGATATTACGATTAATTTAAAAATTATTGCATCATCATTTTATAATACTTTAATGTAATTATCTATTTCGTAAAGATATATTGCCTTTATAAATATAAACATATTATACATTAATATAATTTATATATTCCAAAATATGCACGATATAACCCCATATTAATAGTATCTCACTTGTTAAAAATAAAAGTAAGATAAAATTGACTTTTCATTGAATAAAATACTATAAATGGGTTAAAGTATTGTAAGTGTATCCAAGTGGGAATAAAATTTTCCCATGTATGTTATGTGTCAAAAATAACTCATAAAATAAATTTTTTACAAGTTATAGGATAGTTTTATAATATTTATAGTAAAATTTTTACAATTTATTCCTGGTATACCTTTAACCATGGAATTAAAAAATTTAATAAAGTTACTGTTAATAATTTACAAAAAAAGGGATGTAATAAATTTGGAACATATTATTACAAATAAGGAATATATTTTTCAATATTCAAAATAGTTAAATTTCTAAATTTAAATAAAATATTATATAATTGACGAAATGAAAAAGTGAGTTTTTAATGTAAAAAATGATCAAAAGTTTTAAAAGTTTTTATATTCAATATAGATGTGAAATTGATTAAAATTACTTAAATTATATTAATTTATAATAACATGATATAATTATACTTTTAAAAAATTAAACAATATAATTTAACACTGTAAATATATTTTATGAAAAAATAGTTTTCAATTAAAATGCATTATTTTTTCAGTATTATTTAAAAAAACATATCATAAAGATATCAAAACATAAAACAAAGTAATATTTTGTATTTAAAATTGAAATGAAAATATTACATTGAAAAATGAAATTAATAAAATTTTAAAAAACTATATTTAGAAAATTTTGACAGTAAAAGGTGGTAAATTTGACTTTTTCCGAAAAATAAATCTTTTATGCCTGAAAATAGATTTTTTTATACCATGTCTGGAAGACTCATATGATTACTTATAAAAATTATATTGAATATTATATATATATATATTATTAATATAATTTGAGAAATAGTTATTTTATAATTTATTGGTATAAAACAAACTTGTTCACATTTAAATAGTTTTTTCATAATAATAGATCTATTTATTTTAAAAGGGTATTAAATTAATTTATAATTAATTGTTTACAAAAAATTATGTATATATACATGTGTAAACCGTATTTTTATAATTTAGTTTATAATAT
This sequence comes from Viscum album, assembly GCA_963277665.1. Taxonomy (NCBI): domain Eukaryota; kingdom Viridiplantae; phylum Streptophyta; class Magnoliopsida; order Santalales; family Viscaceae; genus Viscum; species Viscum album. The sequence continues at coordinate 629,579,775 of OY728164.1, read as the reverse complement.
TCATTCCCACCACTCTAATTGTTATGAGATAGCTACCATATTAAATTATAATATTTAGCTGTTTGTTTAATTTTGATGGTCCATATCATGTACACTATCAAACATAATGATTACTTTTAAATATTTGAACATTCAAGGTGTTCCATATGATGTTGAATATATAAATAATAATGGCCATTAAAGAATAAATTATTGAAAAATATTAAATAACATGATAATAAATTAATTAATTATATGATATTTCAAAGAGGGTTGTATATAAACCTCTTAAAAAAGGTTTGTGTATAAAATCAAAGTCTATCTCAATTAAAGGAGTGTGAGAAAAAATCCAATACCTTGAGTAAAAATCATCACATACAATCCTTTTCTACCTGAATAGTAAACATCAATGAATTGTTTACATTATTGAGATATTTAATAAATTGTATTAATCATTTTATATCATTTATTATCATGTTATAACAATGACATAATTATTTATGTTCTTGTTAGAAATTTTTTAGATATTTGATACTTAAGTAAAAAATGAAATTTGTTATGATTTCATTAGTTAAAGTGTTCATTATTATATCATTTCTAAAATAGTAAAAATTATATAATAATATATTTTATTCATAAATGATACTTTCAAATCCACTCATTAAATATGGTTTTCAAGATTGAACTATGTTACAATCACGGATGGGGTAAGTCGTACGTACACATAAGTAGCTTTTTTATGTTTCAATGATCCTTTTTGAAAGAAATTAAGTAATATTTATCATTCCAAAATCATCATACTATAAATAATGTTATATTATTAACTAAAATATTCATATATATATATATCCCATATGATGCGATAATGAAAAATGAATCACATCGCTTCATGGAGGTGATAGTTCACACATACACACAAACACCATTATCATTTTTATGTGTATAAAAAGGTAAGAACCAAAATGATATATTTATATTTAAAAATGATACACATTTAATGAATATAATATATAAATTTAAAATCAATCATCATAAACTCTCTTGAGATACAGTGATGGAAAATGAATTATATCGGTTCATGATATGTAGTCCGCCTTATGCACGAAAGATTACTAGTTTTTTCATTTTATGGAAATATAGATGGATTTTGGTGGTGATATTAAGATAATAACACCTTATTATATTTAGGACTGTTGATTTTATATTTCATCAGGGTGGAATAAAATGTTAAGTAAGTAAATGAAAAATAAATTAGAAACACTAAATTAAAAATGATAACTCTCCTTCAGGAAATATCATTTGATTAACACCTTCACACCTCAAAAATGGGTGTTATGCCTAACATAATGCATCTAGAATGAGGGTAGGGATCATAGGGTGGGATTTGGATAGATCTTGGGTGAATAAAATAGTTTTGAGTGTGAGGAATAGAGAATAATGGGTTCCCTTTTATAAGAGAGGGGATGAACACTCATTGAAATTTTTTAAATTTTAAATTAATATAAAATAAGTATCCATTTAAAATGTTCTCAAATTGTTTTATATATAATATATTATTAGGATGGGTTTAAATAAATTTACACAAATAAAATTATAAACGTTTTGATACTTTTTTGAATCCTTATCTTTTTGTTTTAACACTTTACCATTTTAACTCTTATCATGAAATTACGAAATTTAATCTTTTAGGGTTATTATAATTATAAAATAATTACAAATAAACAATAAAGGAGTCATTTATGCCATTTTGAGACTTATAGAAATAATTTGGCCTAAATATTTATTGTCAAGAAAATTATTTATTTTTATAAAATAGTATTAATTTTAAAATATAAAAAAGGTCAATTTTGACACTATTCATTACCTGACATCTAAAATATATCATAAAAGAGAGATAAATTAGAACAAAAAAATCCAAAACATCACTAACACGATAAAGGCACCTGGTAAATTAGTTGATGATATTAACCACCTCAAATTATATTTATTTTAGTTTTTTATTATCATTTATTTGATATTTTCATTAATTAAACAATTATTACATCATCATTATAAAAGAATTTAATTTAGTCAATTATTTATTAAAAATTTACAATAAATTATACTAATAAATATAAAAATATAATATTTAAAAATAATATTTATAGTCGAATATACACCCTATATAACCCCATATTAAATATATTTCACTTAATAAAAAAAAGTATGAAAAATTTTACTTATCTTTGAATAAAATACATTAAAAGGGTTAAAGTCTTCCATGTGGCATCAAGTAGACATAAAATATTCCCAATTATTGTTCTGGTCGAAAATACCTCATAAAATATTTTAATAGATGTTTTTGAGTATCTTTATAATATTTACAATTTTATTTTTTCCCTTAATTACCCGAATTACCTTTAATCATGTTAATAAGAAGGTACTAAAGTTATTATTCATAACATCCAAAAATATAAGGGTTATATTTAATAAATATTGATATTATGATTCTAAATATGGAATCCATTTTTCAAAATTCAATAAAATTTAGAAATAAATTAAAAATTAATCCTGTTGACAGAACAAGAACGTGGGTTTTTAAAGTAGAAACGTTGAATAGTATATAAATTTATTATATCCATTTTCAATGATAATTTGACTCCAATTACATAAATAGAATTAGATTATAAAAACATGATCTAATTATAATTTAAAAAATACAACAATATAATTTAATACTATAAATAAATATGAGGAAAAAGTTGTTTTTAATTAAAATATAGCATTTCATTTACTATTAATAAAAATATAAAACTTTATATAAAAATATAAAAAATTAAACAAAAATAATTTTCATATTCTGGTTTCAAAAAAGAAGTTATTTTTTTTGAAATAGTATTTATAAATCTTTAAATAACACGATATAAAACAAATCATCCATTAAAAGGCGGCAAAGGGAACTTTTTTAAAAAAATACTTATTTTATGCTGATAATTGGATTTTTTATTATATAATGTATATAAAAAAATATTAAGATTTAAAAACAGTATAAGGGATATTATATAAATAATTCAATAAGATAATTAAAAAATATTGATATTTTTATTTATTTGAATAAAACAAACATGAACAAATTTAAATAGTTATTTAGAAAAACATTTAATATAATTTTGAAAATAGATTTACATTCTTTTATAATTAATTGATCACAAAAAGATTAATTATATATTTTTTTATAAACCATATGTCATAATTCAGTTAATATTGTTCGTTCCCATTATTCTAATAACTATGTGATAACTACCATATTAAATAATAATATTTAGCAGTTCGTGTAAGTTTGATGTGATGTATCATGTATTCTATATAAAATGGTGTTTTAATTTAATAAAGTGGGATGTTAAGCACTATAATGGGCATTGATTGGATCTTATTATTTTGATAACACATAAACTATGATGAAAAGGAAATATCATTCTATATTCTCAACAAAAAAATGATTTAATAAAAATACAAGAAGGATCATGAATGTCATTTGGAAAATACCTAAACAGTGTTGGTCTTAATACCCATAAAAGAATAATACATTTCCCAAATATTTGAGTTGATTAAAATTATCATCCTTGATGAAATTACTATGGTAATGGAGTATACTGATATATTTCATGATGAGTTACTTAGCCTTCACCCCAATTTTGAGGAATTTTTCTCAATAGAACATATATCTAGAGCCCATCATATCCCCATGTAACCATGTAGGATAGTCCCAATTGAACATACAAATTTAAATAAATAACTAAAAGGGAATTTTGAAAAAGTGTTCAAATACCCTACTGCATCAACTTAGGGTGTACCAGTTCTCTTTGTCAATAAAAAGGGTGGATCAATGTGATTGTGGATAGATTATCAAGATCTAAAAAAGATCACCAAAAAAAATTATCCCATGTAAATTATTGATGATTTGTTCGATCAACTACAAGGAGGTCAATACATCTCAAAAGAGAATCTTCATTATACATATAATTATCCTAAGGTAGAGAAAGAAGTTATTTGGACTATATGATTTTGTAAAAGGTATGGTGATTATCATTTTATATTTATGCCCATTGAAATTAAAAATTCTACTACAATATTTATGGTTTTGATGATTATAGACTTTAGAGACCTCCAAAAAAAATTTTTGGTAGCATTTATCAAATATATTATCAGTTACCCAATATAATTGAGGAACATAAAAAACATATATAGATTATACTATAAATTTTAAGAAAAGATAAAATATATAATAAGTTTACTAACTATGTTTTTTGGATCTAACAAGCCACATTATTGGGGGATGTGATAGAATGTGAGGGATTTTTTGTGGAACCTTTTAAAAAATGAAATTAAGGAACATAAAAAACCTCATGTGTTAGGGAAATCCATAGTTCTTTTAGAATAATTGGGCACTACCAATATTTTGGGATATATTTTTCGTGATTTTCCAGCCATATAACTATGTTAACATGGAAATGGGTAAATTATGTAAGGATAGAATAATTTTAGGTAGATTTAAGGTTGTCAGGAAATGGATAATCACTAAACTTTTACTCACAATACCATCAAGTAGAGAAGGGATTGTGATATATAGTGTCTCTTCAAGGAAGGATCATGTTGTGTAATCATGAAGAATGATTAAGTGGTATTTTATGTGTAAGATATAAATATTACATGTATTGATACATGAGGGGGTGTATTGTTGTTTATAAAAATAAAATATTAAATTTTAACTAACCGCTTTTATAATTTTATCAAACAATGTTTAGAATTGATTAATTTTATTATCAATGTTAAGAAAGTTTATAATATACAATATAAGAATTTTTATATAAATGAACAGTAGTATAAAAAACATGTATAAATAAGAAATAACAATATTTATATATTAAGTTATAAAACTAAAAAACATTATAAATAATATTATATAATTTAAAATTTAGATTTAAGGAAGTCAATATCATTTAATTAGGGAATATTCATCATATAATTGGGTCAAACATCTCTGTCACAATGACTAGAAACAACCTTTATTTATGTTAGCATAGGGAATACATGATTACATGATCATTATATCATTCATATTCCTTAATAATGGACTCCCTATATAAAAAAAATCATACACAATTCTTACTAAATCAAAATATCTTAACTCATTTATAATGTATCCACATAATGAATACCTTACGAAAATGGATCTCTAAAAGCTAATATTAAAGCATTCAATATTAAAAATAGGTTACTAAAACATCACAGTAACATTAGAAATCTAGTGATGTAAAATCATTTTTCCCTTGATCATACGTTTCTATTTATAGATGTCCTTGTAATGATCATATTATGTGATTATTGGGATTGGTTTTATTAGCATAATACAAACTTCTTTTTCACATAGAAATATTTATCACAACATCCTCATCCAATATTCATCTTGAAATACACCACTATGTTGTATAAAGGTTTTGTCTAGTATAATGAGATATGTTCATCTGGTGTAATGTATAAAGTTATTTATGAGGTTTCAATAAAGAATGTTCATATATAAGTCATGTATAACTCTATTCAATAATGTAATTTATATAATCCAAGTGGAACATTTTCCAATGGAGTTTGTTATAAACTATCGACTAATCTTTTCAAACATACATCTAGTGACCTTTTTATCTTCGTTTCACTATTAAATATACAAGTCCATCCAGTAAAAAAGTTACATTTGATATCCTCATTGTGGAAAACATTAAGAAAGTTATATTTGTTGGAAAGGATGTACTTTGTCTAATAATATAGCTGTATTTTCTACAAAAACATCTTAATAAACTAAGGATGTAAAATGGTTTGAAAGTATAAACCTTTTAATATGGGGATTGTTATTGTAAAAATTATTTTTTCATGGTGTTGAAATTAACCTTTCAAATCAAAATTATTCCACATGATAATTGATGATCCATTAGTAAAACAACCTAATTCAAGATATGGAGTTAAAATATATGATAATTATCTAAAAGATCCTGTATCACTTCTCTATGGTTAGATGTGTGATATATATATAGAAAAAATACTCTAATGTATATATTAAAAAAATAGGTCAATAAGAATCAAATAATACGTTTAGAGTTGAACAAGTTCTACTATTTCCCTATTAAGTATCATCATGGAAAGATGAAAAATGTAGTTGATCCTCTTATTATAAAAAAGCTAATACACTATCCATGATGTGGATGAGAATGACCGTATAATCATTGATATGAAATAGATAGATCTAAAAATTATAATGTTAAGGAATATATCATAGATTTCACAAATTTTTTACCAACCATATATGTAAGAGAATATCATGAAGGAAGAAAAGGAATGATCTGGAGAATGAAAAAAGGTGGAATCCATAATTTAGGGAAAGATTCACTAATTTTACTTCAATGAAGATATTTTCATTCAGTTTGGAACTAGTTATTGTGTTCCTATAACACCTTAGATAAATAAATATTTTTTTTGATAATAAATATAGCTTATCTTTATCCATTCTCTAGGGAAGTACCATGATTTACCATGACCTATGAGAGATCTTATGAATGGAATACCAGAAAATGAGATTGTTGAGTACACCTTAATTTTCATGGTATATCAACAAATTAATGTACAATGATAGAAGTACAAGAGGATGATGCAAATATTTATCATACCAACATGTAAATGGGAGAAAATAGTCATGGAAATTTTCATTCGTCTCCTGAAAATATCCAACGGATGAAATATGATCTGGGCTGTGATGGATCTTGCCACCAAGATAGTACACTCAATTCCTACTTGGGAAGATTTATCACCTGAAAACATGTTGTGATATCTATAAATAAATTGGTGAGGCTGTATGGGGAACCAATTTTCATTCACTCCATTCGTGATACGAGTTTAACTTCTTTATTATGTGTAAGTCTTAATTATTATTTGAATACTAAATTGAATTTCTATACAACCTATTATCCCCAAAATGATAAACAATCTGAATGGACCATTCTGATCCATAATAGCATGTTGATATCCTACAAAATGTAATTTAATTGTATATGGAACCAAAATATCACATTAGTGGAGTTTCTATACAACAAATGCTTTCAATCGAGTATTCAAATAGATTTATATGAATATCTATTTGGAAAGTGATTTATAAATCCTACGTATAGATATTAAGTTGGTGGATGAAAAAAACATGGACCCAATTTTGTGAATATGTTGGAAAAAATGGATTACACCATCCAAAAAATTATAGAAAATCTTTTTAGAGTCAGAAGAATATATATACAAAAAAATTTAAGGCACATATAATTTAAATTTGGAGAAATTTTTTTACTCTGAATATCAAAATAAAATATATTCATGTAGTTTAGAAACAAAGGAATGTGTAATCCCATGTATATTTCTCATATTAGATCCTTGATCCCACAGGATCAGTGGCATGTTTTCTATAACTTCCACCAAAAAAGGTTCAATTTCATGGTGTCTTCCATGTACCTCTCTAGAAGAATTATATACATAATACCTCACATGTACAAAATATAGAGGTGGTAAAAATAGATCATGACCTCTATTATGAGGAGACGATATTCGAGATCTTGGATTATAGAGATAATGTTTTATAAAGAAAGACTAATAACCTAGTCCAAGTGTAGTGGTATGACCATAAATATGTTGAATAATTATGGGAACATTAGGAAAGGGTGAAAAAAAGTAACCTCATCAATACTCAATCTATATTATAAGTCATAATTTCAATGATGAAATTTCTAAAGGGTGTAAGAATGTAATGGGTTAGACCATATAAATGATAATTTTTTAGTGAATAAATGAGTGTTTTGTTATATAAAATTATAATCATAAATCACATAGAGAAAATAAAAACACTTTATTTCCTGAATATAGATCAGTAAAGTTTCCATAAAATAAAACCATGAAAATTAAAAATATTACAATGGTAAAAAAATTTCAATATAAAAAGTTTATTTGGAAAACATGGATCATTCAAATCCAATAGAAATATTCCTCCATGAATAACAACACAGAAAATGAAAAGAATATTAGTAGACTAATTGACATTATAGAAAGATAAATTATAGATCCATGAGAGGTATTTTAGTGAATAATATATTAATGAATGAATATGTATTTATAAGAGTTAATGTGACTATTGGAATTGTAACTTGACCATTGGGAATAATAACTTGATTGTTGGGAATATTAACCTGATCATTAGAATAGTAATTTTACATTAAAATAATAAAGTAAAATATAAATAATATTTTACGTTTAAATTAAGAAAATATAAATAATATTATTTTAAAAAAGAAATATCAAGATTAAAAACTCAATGAATCAATAATTTTTTTAAATAAAGTTTATTTTATTGTATTGCATAAAAATAATAATTTTTAACATTAAAAATAATAATTTCTTATGTTATAAAAATATTTTGATATTATTAATTCCATTTTTATATTATTCACTTCAATGTTATTAATTAGTTAATTTTTTTTAATTTTCTAAAATAAATCAATTTATAGTTGAATAGTGAAAATATAGTTTTCCACAATTAGTGTATTTTAAATAACACCATTCGTGATGTTATAATGGACTAATAAATTATATAAATGTTGCATCGATCAAAAAAATTATTTAATTTTATAAATAATTCATTTAATTTTAATAAACATGTCTTCAAAACCTAAAAACTATTTTCTAAAGTGTAATGACTAATGTTTTCCATTAAAATATTTTTTTTGTCATTTTCCACCATTATTTATTAAATTAATAAATTACAATTATAATGTGTATTAAAGTCATAAAATCAGGTTATTTAATTCAAATATATTTCATAATGTGAAAAAATTTAAATTTGAAATATTTACCTTGGATATAATAATTTATTCAATATTTTATCTATAAAATATCTCACACTACAAGTATAAATTACCTCTCACCTTTTCTTGTAAAATCTCTCTTACCTCACTCACCGAAAAAAATATCATCACAGACCCACTGTATCAGGCCCATGATAGTCCATAGGTACATATTTTGGAAATAAAAACAATGAAATTAATGATTACAGTGCTGTAGAAAGGAATAAACACTGTTAAATGGGTATGTTTTCACCATCATCTCTTCTCTTTTTCCTCTTAACTTCCTTTTTATCAGTATTAATTTCAAACCCAAGTATTCTAATATTAATTGAGTAGTATCTTAATATTATATTAATTATTTTAACCGACTATAACAATCAAATCTATGATGTATATATATACATTATAGTTCTCTTTCATCTTCTATGGATAATGTCCCGTTAATAGTCAGTTAACTTCCAATGAGGTTGTTTCCAGCAAACTCATTATAATCACCCATATATATGTTTATAATAAGTTATTTATTACACATAAAAGTATGCATAAATTTTTTTATGCATATATAATTAAGTCTAATTATGTATAAATGAACATGAACAAAAATAGGGAAATCGAAATAATTGGATCTTTTATGAAAAATATGATATCAAAAAATTTCACCATTAAAAAAGGAAATTGAAGAATAAAATAAAATGATTATCACTAATCAAGAGTGAAAATTAGTAACATTATCCACTTCTTTTTCAATGATTTAATAATACTATGATTTTTATTCTTGTTCATTATTCCCACACATACAAAATGTATTCATTACAATAGTTCCTTCCATGATATTACTCCAATTACAAGGATTTTAGCTTACCCATTTATTTAATGAATATTCTAATGTGATTTAATACACTAATGACAGTGTGATATTTTTATGAGGGTAAATAATAATGATTATAATAATATTATTATTTATCTTATAAAATTGATATATGATCTATGTTTTCCCAAGATACTAAACCATTTGATAAATGAATGTACTAATATTATATTATTTATCATAAAACAATATGTAATAATCATGTTATAATACATTTGTTTAGTATATATCATCGTTTTAAAGTATCTAAGTAGGGTTTGAGGAATAATAAAGAAAAACACGGTAATATAATGGGAAATAAATATTGTTTATTCGCTAAAGCTTATAACCAAGAAAAATTAATTGTCTCTTAAGAATCCATTGCACCAATCACAATGTTAGAATCCTTTATAATTTTATTAGGATTCACCTCAGAAATTAATTTCAAATTATTAATAATGGATTAAAAACGTTTATTTTTTGGTCGATTGAAAACTTTCCTAAAAGGAAAAGTTTATTTTATTGAATAAAAATAAGGCTATAAATTTATGAACAATGATTATTTATAATAATAATTTTTACCAAAATAGAAAAGATCATCAGGAACATTTTTGCACCATATCAACTAATGAGAAGTAACCCCATTATTATAAATCCCATCCACCAAATAGTTTTTTTTAAAATATTTATGCATGATGATATAATTCATGGATAAATGTGCATCCATGTAGTTTCTCCATATTACTGTTTAATTCTATGATAGATGAATGATACAATTTCTTGATAGATTGAATAATGTTAGTGGAGTCACACCAAAGCCACAATTTTATATATCCGAATATAATTTCAAAATCCAACCCATTAATAATAGAAAAAAGTTCTGCATCATGAGATGTGATGATACAAAAAGAAATATAAAAGCACTCAACTTCTTCACCATTATGTTTTCTTAAAATCACCACATATACAGAAGGACCCAGATTGCCTCTTGATGCCCTATCCATGTTGCATTTATCTATATCAGAAATAGAGGAATCTACATGAAATCCATGGTCAAAAAAGGGAGTTGATAGTTAAATATAATTATGAAATGATTAACAGTAGAAAAACAATGAATTGAATTATCACAATATCCATTATATCCATTATTTTCATATTATACAGTAGAGAAAAAAGGGACAAAATTGAATGAAAACTTACGGAAATTCCATCATGTATCATTTCATTTTCTTTCTTCTATATAAAAGCAATAAACTCCATAACAGAAACTTGAAATTATTTATGAACATGCTATGAAAGATGTAGATAAATACAAGTAAGAAGGGGATCACATATTCTAAATGAGATGGGAAATCTAATTTCTAAACAATCCACTATTATACTAAATAACATTTAGGCAGTAACAAATCCTATGAAAATGTGATTAATTTACTTTCTTTGAAGATGGCATAATACAAATCTAGAGAAACCACTAATACCAAAAACAAACAAAAAATCATCACTATAAATCCTGTAGTACATTAATATCTAGAAAAATAAAATATAGATGGAATAAGAAAACGTCTACTCAAAGCCTTAACCTAATTTTAGAAATTCCATTTAACAACCTCATGATAAATATATTTTGTGTAATGTCTCATAATAGACATGGGTTCTAAAAAAATAGTATCCTTGCCATTCATGAAGTCATAGTTAAAAACCAACTTCTTGATTTTAGAAGGAATCACATCCAGGTAAATTTCTAAATTCCATTTGATTAACACATTTATGTCAAAGTAAGTATCTTTAGAGTTAATATAGTTGAGAAGAGGTGTACCTTCCCAATTATCAAACAAAAAATTCAAGGATGAATGAATAGTGGATAAAAGGATAATAAACAGAGATTATGGAGTAATAATTCTCTAGAGTATGCCAAATAGAAGTTTCTAAAAAAATTAAATTCACTACATTAAGCATGTTAAAAAATTTGAATCTCAAAAATGAATGATACTCAAAATTATCATGAATAATTCTCAATATTTATTTATCCTATAAATATTCAATGAATTTTTAGATATTTTTAATGAAAAGCCCTCCCTGATCAATTGGTGTATATAATTGATTCCAAGGAACCATCACATGTTTTTCTGATGAAATATTTCATATATAAAACATTATTGAAGAAGGTTTTGATACTCTTAATATTATATATAGACCACATATAAACCATAAAAGTAAATTTTATTCATACAATCATATCTTTGAAATGACTAAATCTCCTATCCATTGAGAGAATCTTTCCCATCGAAATCTCGATGATCTTGACATGGATAATAAATAGAGAAATATTTTTAACACATGGATTTCCCCAAAATGTGGGGACACCATGTTAAATGAAAGGAAAAAAATCTTTTATAGTACCAATATCTCCAATTATATCAAAAATTCTAGCTAAAGAGATGTTTTCCCAAAGTATAAGAAATACTTATTCCAAATTATCTCCCACCATAATACTTTCTTATGTTGAAGAATATAATATTTGATGTTCTTGATGCTTATTTTTTCACATTGAGTGATAATTATGACCTCTTCATCATATCATATGTGTGTATGAGTGAGAAGGACTCTAGATGCTCTTATAGACTCGATTTTATTGTCAATTTCTATATTGAGAATGTTACTACTTAAGTAATATTCAAAATTCGAGAAGATGGTGGATGAGAGAGGATAACTTTTTTTAACACCAAATGTTCAAGTAAAATAGTCCTCATGGGTTCCTTTTTATATGAACTATGCTATGTCAAAATCCCACAAGTGTTCATACCCAATTAATAAAGATATCATCAAAGAAAAATTTAAAGAAAACCTTACAGATGAAACATCAGTCTAAAGTAAAAATTGAATTTTTAATATCATAATTTAGAGAAATGTTTCCTCCTCTAGTGGATTTCATGATCACAATGATTAATTTAGAAGTATTAATAAGGAAATACTGAATATTTATACCATTAATTAAACCAAAAAGTTTTAGTGACACAATTTGGTTTTCACTACTGAAGATCATGTGGGCAAGAAATTTACCCATTAATTTACAAATAGTTCTAATTAGAGTAGTTGGTCTGAAAATGTGAATCTCATTCACATTGACCAAATTAGAAATGAGAACCACAAATTGAGAATTAATTCTTTATGTTAACATCCCACCCTTGAAAAAATTACTTCCCATACTGCAAACATCACAATGAATAACCACTCAATGAGATTGAAAAAAAAATTTGGGAACCCATCTAACCCATGATTGATTCCATATTTTAATACAAATAATAACTTAACTAATCTAAAATAAAAGGATATGAGAACTAAGGATTGAATTTTCACATCAATAAAATGTTTGGGAACAATATCTCCCCTAAGATAAAAACTATAAATAGAACGAAAAAATATTATTGTCGAAAGAAACTACATGATCATTCAAGATCAATTTTATCAAGAAACACGCCATCATCATTGATAATAACTTGGGGTCTATTTATATTTCCAAATAATTGATGTGGGTTAAAAAATATAGTGTAATAAACACCTTCTTTGATCCATTTGATTTTATAATACATTCTTTGCATGGATTATTTGGGATTTAATAGAATATTGAGATCATGTATAGTCTTTTTCTCCTACCTAGAACCTTCAAAAAAATCATAAATTGAATCACATTGTCGAATGATATAAACCGATAATTCAAGAAGAGTGATATTTATCTACATGTGGATAAAGTTATCAAGAATACAAATTTTATATATTTATTTTAAGGAAATTGAGCTTAATAACAAAAGATAATACATCATCAATATAATTTAAAGAGTTCTATATATATTAGAACAATTTTCTAAATTTAGGAGGTAATATCTGGACATTTTTAAATTTGGATGGGAAATGTGGTTTATCGTATATAATGATAATATATTACAAAATATGTTACACAAGTTCTTTTTTATGTGGATTTAATTCTAAAACTATTTTTTGGAAATATCCACCAGGTGTTGAAAATTAACTTTTTCCATATTCTAACTTCAAATTAATTAAAACACTTTATGGTTTAAACCAATCCCCTAGGGCATGTTATTAACATATTTAAAGAAAATCTTTTTTCAACTAGTTAATAACGGGAAAATCTAATTAATCTCTTTTTTTAAAAAATATCTCAAATGATTTGTAACTAATTCATATTTAAACTTTTGATTTTATTTTTAGTTCAACCATAGAATATCATTATTTTGAATATCATTATATAATGAGAAATTAATTTGAATTTATCATCACAGGAGAAATTAAATTCATTATTAGTTTCCAATTTTCTCAAAGAGATGATGGTATTTTTTTAAATCATGAAAAAAAAAATTATTAAAATGATTTTGAATTGGTCATGTTATGGAAATTAGTATGTCCATTATAATAACATATTAGCGAAAATTGATTCAAACCAGTAAGCTGGTCAACCAAAAAAATTATAGAAGTATAATTGGAAATATACATTATCTCTCTATGAATCGATCATATATATTGTTCATTGTTTGTATTTATGATCATTTTTTATCAAATCCGAAGGAATCTCATTTCGAACATATCGAATGTATTTTTCATTATTTTAAAGGAACTAAGAACCTAATTTTATTTTATCCAAAAGTAACTTCTTCAAAAAAAATTCTTTTTATTAAGTGGATTTTGGAGTATTCTAACTATATAGGTTAAGTAAAACTAGGAATTTACACCTAATTTTAAAATCCCTCATCTCCTTGAGTTATAAGAATTAATACAGTATTTGTCTTTTTAAAACTAAAGAAGAATTCATAGCCACTGGGAATTTTTTCACCCAAATAATATGGATGAAATAAACTCTATTAAAATCACTGATTATTTATTACAAAATATGTATTGAGTTTGATAATATTAATTCCCTCAACAGTCCAAAAATTCATATCCAACAGTCACCCCAAACATATTGACTTTTGGCACCATTTTTTAAGATATCACTTGAAAAAGGGAGATATATTATTATAATTTTAATAGATTAAATATTAACTCACTAAAATTTTCACCATAACTCTACACATTGATCATTTAAAAATCATTAATTGTTAATGAAGTCTAGTTTTTATATGATTATATTTATTCGATCTATTTATATATTTTTATATATATTAGAATATTATTAAAATTTCAAATTATTTTTTCTTTTATATTTATATTATATTTTATATGATTAAATTATATAACTTTTGCTATCATTTTAGGTAGAGACATATCTCTTTTTATTTATGAAATTTTCCTTAAGAGATATATTTTTTAAAAAAAATAATTATTTTAAAAAACATGTCTTATTTAAAAATTTACAAAAATATATGTTCTTAGAATAAGTACTTGTCAAATTAATTTTCATGTTATTAAACCAAAATCATTTTTAAAAAATAATAAAATTATTTCTGTATAAGATCTATTTTAAATATATTTTTTGTTTTAATCATTATCTACAGAGGACTAATGATGAGTAAAAATATTTTATATAATTTTATCTCTAATGATATATTATTAATTTGAATTTGATGAAATTAATAATAAAGAAATCTTCATAATAATTTTTCAACTACAATGATATTTTTTCAATAATGAAATTAATTAATAGAAGTGAATATCGTACAACAGGATATTCATTCCTTTTTAAAAGTCTGTATCTTAATTACATTCTTATGTTTATCTTTTTTATCATTTTATTTTTTCTTTATCTTTATCTTTATATCTCATTTTTTCTTTTAATATTATTTATTGAGTTCTAAAACTTTTTTTATTTTCATTCTTAATTATTTACATTATCTCTCTCTAAAATATCACTATTAAAAATGGTATTTATAAGTCTAGAGGTGTTTTTAAAAATAATTTTTGTTTTCCTATTTGCAAAACATTTTAAATCATTTTTGATAAATCGAGTTGTCTTTCTTTTTGATAATCACAACAGGGGATAAATTTCCTAAATAATTATTTTCACAAAGGTGGATAAGTTCTTGAAATATTTTTTTTTATTCTTTCTCCATTCATTTCAAAAAGATAACTTCTGTTTTTTTTTTGAAATTATTTTAAAACCTTACACTAGTGCTCAATTAATACATAATGGTGGATATTTTCAAATTAATATTTTTGTTCTTAATGACATGATTTATGTGTTAGCATTTCTTGGGGATTCGTTAATATCATACATCTATTTCACCGTTTTTTTAAACTAAATTTATCATTTTATGTGAAGTTTTCATGATCATTAAATTGGTGGATATTTTTGTACCACTTTATTTCATGGAATTTTCATGATCTCAAACAATCACATATATTTATAATAATTCATTTTATGTAAGTTTAATTTTTTATATTTAATGGAAGTGAGGAATTTAATGGAATCCAAAATATGGATTAAATACTTGATAAAGTCTTAAAAATATATCTTATCATTCTTAAAGAACATAAAATCATTTTGATGATACATAGAAGAAAATAAAAGGACATGGAGTAAGATCCAATTTTAGTTTATGAAATACAAAAACAAAAAATAAATGGTTCCATAATGGAAGGACCTCAGATGTACAAATGTTCCACCAACCACCCAGTGGGGGAGCACTAGCACGTCGATGACTTGTCCAAAAGGGATTATTTAGTTTCGGAGGACATTGTTAAGCTACCAGAAAGTATCAGTATTTTTTGTGGTTTTATAATAAATCTCATCTCTTGGTTTGCCATATTCTACCCAATAGAGGATACTAGGTATCTGGTGGTATCGAGATGGTTTCTCTAATATTACCTTAAATGTGTTACAATTTAAAATTATGGAGGTCTTCCTTGTCTTATATGCCCCTGGATAATTTGTGAAGATTCATAATCTAAATAGAGGTTTTAAAAGGATTCCCTAGCCCTCTTAAGGAAGTAAATCGGTTACCAAGAATTATCTCAAGATTTAATCAATGGAAAAGTGAGAGAAATATAAAATCCTCTCACAGACCCATTCTAAATTTCACAAATATCAGAAAGTATCACTCCCTTTACCTCAAGTATGTCACACCAAATTATAATCATCCATTGAATAGATGTATGACCAACATTTTAAAATGTTTTTCCATTCAATCTTATCTCACCTATCTTCACCTTTCATTAACATAATCTCTCTCTTCAAAATTGAGGGATGTGTTCCTTTGATACCAGGGATGAACATTAGGGTTTTCAAAAACCAAAACATTGAGGTATGTGATTCTTCATAACTACTAATATTAAGGGATAAATAATATTCACCTCTCGAGTCAAAGGGTTGAGACATTGGGGAATAAATAAATATATTTATGATCCCCTGATAAATTTTGTTTTCTCTCTCTTTACTTTATTTCATTGAACTATTTATCATCAAATCACACACATTCATAAAAATGATTTGATAATTTTTATGGTTAATTTACATTGATATTCTATTTATATCTTGGGTCAAATTGATTAATTATCGCTCAATTAATTCCCCACTTTATCTTTTCTTGATCATTTTAATTTTAACTTTATATATTTCTCTTTTAATTTTTGTAAAGGAAATTCGGACCCCCTATTTCCTATTTATCCACCAAATATGTAAGGGGTTATTAATTTACAGCCCATAATTTTACCAAATTCACATCCATTTTGAATATGTTTATTTTCTTAATAGAGTGTTATATAAATCACAAACACCACATAATGGAACCAAGAAAAATTTATTATATTGACCGTAACATTATATACTAAATAAATCCTTGATAATGGAAAGTGTTAAAATGTGATAAACAATAGAACCTATGATAACTATATCATAAAAAATTGGATCTTCTAAATCACATAAAATTACCGCACTCACCAACAACATTGTAAAAATGAAACATGGTTTCAGTAATGAAATATTAATTTTATAAATGAAAATATATTTAACTTTGGGAAAATATAATTTAATAAAGAATTAATGAAATATGATTTATTTATGTAGGGTAAGTAATATATATAACTGATAAAAAAATTACTGTTGGAATAGTGATCTAACCATATGAATAGTAATACAGTAGTAAATAATAGTTACCTAGATCATATAATAGTAACCTCACCTATGTAATTATAAAATAATATTTAGTTAACTTTAAAAATTAAAATATAGAAAATTTATGTCATGCTATAAATAAATATGTTTTCTAAATATGATAAAAGATACATTCAGATTATTATAAAACACATATGTTTTATTTATATTTTTATGAGAAATATAATAATATAAAAGATTATTTTCCTAAAATTTGTTTATAAAATAATATTAAATTTCATTAAAATGATAATATAATTTTATGAGATCATAAGTATTTATTCAAAGGGTTAAAAATTAATAATATTGTTAAAATTAGTATTTTTCAAATAAATAAGGATTTAATTTAAAAATTAATTTTATAATATTTATGAAATTATTTTAAATAAATTGTATATTATTTTTTTAATATAAACTTTGAAAATTGTTAGGGAAACAAGTTTGTATTTTTTAAAAATATTGGATTTTTTGGGGAATAATGATATACACCAAAATACATTATTTAAAACTATATATTAAATAAATGATTTAATGACTCGTGGTTTATATTATAAACTATTAGTTTAACATCAGATGTAGTACATACAGTATTGAGTCATATGATTCAACACACTTGGTATTATTAAGACATAATTATAATCTAATGAATTATATATTCAAAAATAGTTATCTTCTACCCTTATAAATACCACCCCATCACCACAAATATTCTAAGACATAGAGCCTTCCAAATGTATTCCCAAATATCTTCCCAAACTTCTACCCCATGTCCTCAAGGTGATGGTATCTCATAAAAGAAAAAGTAAGGTTCCTTATGGTGTACTTCAATATGGATCTTTTAAAGTGGCAGTCTTCAAAATATATCTCATTTAAATTCATTTTTTCTTGTACCCTCTACTAAAACCCCCCATAAGTCATCACATAATGAATATATTATAATTAATATACAATAATGTTAATCTACTATTGTAATATCCATTATCCAACATCTTCTCATTTCATTCTAAAATGAAAAAATTGTTCAGAAGATGGTCAATTCAGCACCTCCATAAAAAACAAACTTAATTTTTCACCATCACCTTCACGGATAATTTAAATACATTTATTATGGTGAAAATTTATCTAAAAAAATATTTTATTTATTCTTTAACATTTTAGAGATTATATATATCAATAATATAAATGGAAACTCAATAATATCACAAGGCCAGAAATCCCACCTAAATGAACTAAGAGTATAATAATAACACCTATACTCTATGAATCATCATTATTTTTCAATTTTATACTATTATTATAACTTTTTTATCTTTTTGAAACACAGTATCTCAATGTAATTATATTTGTAGAGTTATTTAAGAATTTCATGTAGAACTCCCAAAATTATACAAAAACTAAAGTGATATTGGAAAAATGGAATAAACAATATTGGGGAAGTGATTAAAGAAACAGTCTCTCAATTAAATGATTCTAAAATAACATAAAATAATAATAATAATTTAAATATTTTTTTATAATGTTCATAATAATATATATAATAAAACTAATTTGATTATTCAGGATGTTAATAGGTTGTTTGGAAGGAATAAATGCATTAAGTAAGGGATCTCTTTGAACAACCCTATTCTCATAGGATTATACATTTTTCTCTATTTACCTCAAATTTTCAGTATTATCTTATTATATAAATATTAAATATTATGTATATATATTCCACACATATAAACCTAGTTTAGTTCAAATTTACATTAATACCCATATATTTTAGGGAATAAATTTTTTGGATAAATTTATTTTCTCTGATAGGATGTGTTACATATAACACCGATTTTTAATGAATAGTGATAAACTATTAATATTGTTATTTAAACAGGACCATTATCACTAAGCTATTAAAAATTAATGAATAAATAGAGATAATCCCATTTTAAATATTAAATAAAATGGTTTTATACATATTGAATATATTTCTAAAAATGTATTTAGTTTTCAATAAAGTGTTTATATGTTTCAAAAATACTACTTTCATAAAAGGAAATATTTTTTATTCATTGTTGGGAAATATAATAAAATTAAATTTGGAATTTTTTTTAAATTAATTTTATATAATAAACTTCTTTTTTTAAATATTAATTAAAAAATTATCATATGTTTAATTTTTGATATTTTTCTGAAAATAATAATTTTTGGATGAATAGTGAAAAATATTGTTATTTATTAAAAATTTATGTTTAATTTGTAAGATATTAAAAGGTTATTTTTTGTTTTAAAATTGGTTTAAAATTATAATTCATTCAATTATATACCTATTAATTAAATTCAGGTCATTGAAATCATTTTCAAATTTTTATATAATTTTTTTTTTCTTTTGAACATTTTCTCTTAGGAATACTACATTCCCATTACATTTTTGAGTATAATTTTAAATTAAATTTCACAAAATATGTGAAGGTAAGGTGGAAAAATTTATTCCACAATTTAAATCAAATTAATTTATACTATATGATATTTTCAACATATTTTTAGGATAAAATGAATAGTAAAAACTGTAAAAATGTATTGTCACGGCTAATGTTAAAACATGAATACTGGGGTTAAAAATATAATGGGTAAATTCACATAAAAAATATCCAATTACCAGTTTATGTACAAATTTAGAGCTTATGAATTTTAATATTTGGTAATTATTTATTTTGGGACCTTTTGGTATTTGAAAAACATTGATACACCTTATTCTTTCAAATAATTACAAGTGAACAACTCACTTCAATTATAAAGGGAAACCATGTATCCTCTAATATTCAAAAAAATAAAAATTTAGTTCAGAATAACCCTTAAAATATCTTAATTAAATACCTCCCTACATCCTAGAGTCCTTGGTTATATTGAAAATCTAATCAAGGAAGGCTTTACATTAAACCTGTATAGGTTGTCTGATAGATATGTAACGATTTTAACTATGTGTTTTTGTTTTAATTATTCATATAAATCCGTAAAATATTACTCAATTATCAAAATAAATTAACTCTGTTATAACCCATATATTAATATTTTAGTATGTGAATTTCATTACAAGAATCTATCTCCAATTTCATCAAATGGGATTCAAAATCATTATTTGTATGTATAGTGATCTACCGCCTCGCAGACCGATGTAATTTGTTTTATATCCCCACCCCTCATATATGGATACAATGATGTTTTAAATTGTTATATATTATATTTATGATAATATTGTACTTTTGAAATTACTTTATTACATAAATCTTCTTACTTTCTAATCTATGCGAATATTAAAATTCCACTCTTTTGTACGATAGTCTACCGCCTCGCAAAATGATATGCTTTGTTCAAGCCTTATATGGAAGGTACTAAGGATATTTTTAAAGAAAATATTATATATATATATATATATAAAATAGAAATTATCCATTAATTGTAATATATTATTTACCATTATTTCATTGAATATTTTTAGAAAATGGAAACAATGTCCATGCATACGTACGGTCCAACGTCTCCATGAATGGTGTATTTAATTTTTTATATATAAATTGTATAGATTAATTTAAATAGATAAATGATGAATATATATTATATTGATATAATTTTTAAAGTAGTTTATATTTTTTAGACTTGATTAAATTAATAGAACCTAAAATAAAAAATAAAAACATTTATGGAAAACTAAAGGGTTATTTCCAGAAACCCGGTTTTAATTTAGAATTGGTAATAAATGGGTAAAAAAAGGTTATAAGAAAATAATATAAGGTATTATATACACATATTATAATGGTTATATAATGTATTTATAGAATATTTTATTTGTTATACATGTGTTTTGAATGTGTATTAAGGAAGTTAATGCTTATGATAAGGGATTTTGACTCAATTTGTCTTCTTTTAGAAATAATAAATGTAATGACCTATCTTATTTTGAAGTTTTATATAAATACACATTGAAACATAAAATCATTGATATATTAATTATCACTATAATAAATTTTCTATTTAATTTTATTATTTTATGAATCTTATGATTCAATGTTAAAAAATTTGTAGTTATTTTATGATACAATATCATTATTTATCGAGATTGTTTTTGATTATATTTACAAGGATAAAATAATATGACATAAATCTCATGAAAATAAAGAAAATCTTTAATAGTTTATTTATATCATGATAATACATGTTTTACCATCACTTTCCTATCTTTTGAACTAAAAAATTAAAAATAATTTGTTTCTGAAAAAGATTCTTTATTTTTTTTCTGTGGTCGAAAACCATTTTACTTCCAAAACCATGTTTTCTAAAAGAAAACAATTTTTTTTACATTATAAAAATGATTTATTAATGAAAAATTACACATTTTTTTATTCTCTATAATTTTTTTGGAATGAATCCTCATGTTATTTTCCAAACAAAGAACATCAGTGTTTTTCCAAAAATGATAAAGGAATATTTGTTTTCACAAGAATGAAATTAGAATAATTTACTAATGTAATGAACATAATTTAATTTTAATCTTCCTTTAAAAATTTCAAAATTAATTTTCCAGTAAAATATTTTTTAAATTTATCTTTGAATTTATAGATTTAAAAAGAAATTAAAAAATTTAAAAGTGTGTTTTTATCAACAAATATTACAAGTGATCTTTCAAAATCATTTTATATCTAAGATGAAATGCTTTAATGTTACATTATATTTTATCCAAATATGATAAATTTATACTATAATTATTATTTATTAGTATGATTTTTTTATGATGACAAGATGTTTATTTATCCCATTTCCCTCTATAGGTTATACAATTATGTAATGTTTTTATAATTTCTTATTGTTTCACTAAATATACCATGATAAAATGATTATGAAACCCTATTCATTTTCTAGGGGTTATTATTTAATTAAATGACAATGAGACATTTTTCTTCTACACATGTTATGTTTTGATGAAATTTCTATAAAACACTTTTCTTTTCCATAGGTTATACAATATTGAAATGTTTTAGGAAACCCATTTAATTTCATTGGTTCAGATATTATGAATGTTTTATAAACCCAATTTTTTATAATATATTTTGACATGATTAAGGATGTATGATCTTTTGGAACATGTATATATGATATATATAATGTGATAGGTGGGACCTATATCTCCCAATAATTCATTGGGTAAATATTGAAATATCCTGAGATAAACTGGACATGAATGTAGAGTGAATCCTATTTAGTTATGTACATTTTCCACTGTTATAGTCTTGTGGGTGAAACATGACTAGTATGATAGATTAGTGAGTGAACCCATTCCACTATTATAGTCTTCTA
Source organism: Viscum album (assembly GCA_963277665.1). NCBI lineage: Eukaryota > Viridiplantae > Streptophyta > Magnoliopsida > Santalales > Viscaceae > Viscum > Viscum album. Next base: position 629,556,614 of record OY728164.1, on the reverse strand, counting down.
AATGATCCTCGAACAACTAAGGAAATGATTTTCTACACTTATGTGTATTATATAAATCTAAGTTTTATTCTAATTTTATGTGCTCTTGGTTCAGGTTTATTGATTCCATTATGATTCATGTCTTATAAACATTAAAGGTTTTTTCCATGACTCATGTTTTTATACATTGGAAATGCACGGTATGATTTTTTAAATGTTATTCCCATGTTATCAATCCCTTATTCTCATAATATCTTATTAGATATATTTTTCTAGTATTAAGAATCTAGTCTCCCCTAATCCCATGTTTCATTTATCAATTTTATGATGAAATGAATTATTTATGATAGGTAAAATAAGGGTTCTTGTGAAGAATAACATAGTGGCATATAATGTATATCACTAATTGAAAAGTTTTTTTATGTGTCAATGTTTTGAAAGGCACTAGAACGAAATGATTATGGAGTGTATCATTATGTTATGTACTGAATATTCATATATATTAATATTTATTATTTACTAAAATCTGTTTTAGTCTCAAAATTTCCTTTATGGTGATATAATGATTTAAAGATTCACTTCTCTATTTCATTTGTTATGTAGATCCATTTAAAGGTATCTTCTCCATTTTTACCTCATTTTAAGTAATACTCTATTCAATTAATTTAAACATCCATAGTTTCTAAAAACACTCATTTATAAATGGAAAAATATTCTTTCAATTAATATTTTTTGGAAAATTATTATACTCTTACCCTCGTTATATATGCATTACCCTTTTTCTTATACCCTTACTTAATTATTCCCATACAAAACCCATTTCATCACACTTTATATGTAATCTCTTAATAGGTAGTTCATTTTCATAATAGTTACTTCTATACTCCATCATATAAATCTATAATATTATTTTACCCCTAAATTTATGGGAATATTTATGATATGCTATTTTATTATCCTCCAAGAAATGATTATGTAACATATTTCTCTATTTCATGGGTATTTCCTTACTATTAAGTCTTTTGAATGATTTTATTATGTGTCAAACGTATCCTTGTACATATTATGATGTGAGAATCCAAATTAGACACCAATTCATTGTTTAATGTTTTTATCTCATAAGATGAAATGTATGGGATAATGGAGTAAACCTATTCAATGATGGAAATCTATCCACCATGTATTCATGTCTTGGTGGTGAGGCTTGACTTATACTTATGTCATATCATATGTTGTCTCAAAATTCATATGAATTCATGATTCCATGATGTTATATTATTTATTAAATTATTCCATTAGATTATTCACGATCATTTTAATTAATGATATCATCGTCTATCATTTGGCACATATGGTATGATTCATTATCATGGTTATTATCTTACTAGGTTTTATAGATCACCACATTTGTTTATGTATAAATCATTTTACCATAATAAGATTTATAATATCAAATGGATCTAAGAGATAATTATGTAATTATAAATTAGGGGTTTTTTAATTTTATAATCATTTCGATGTTTTAGGAACCTATTCTATGAAATACACCTGACCTCTCATTTATTGGGATGTGTTTACTAGATATTTATTTCAATAATCCTGTAATAATATTTATAAGAGTTTTAGGAATCTATATTCTCCACCTATATTAATATTGCATTCAGATCACCCCTTTGGTAGTAAAATTAGAAGGGTTATCCAACATCCACATTTATAGTGTACACCTTCTCCCCCTATATCTCTAAAATTCATAGGTGTAATAAATGGGGCATGTATCTTATTAATTTTTTCAACACATGTTTTTTAAATTTATTTTTTATTTGACGTGAATGTGAATTTTAAATGGATATTTTAAAAAAATTTATTAATTGTTAAAATATTTTACTTATTTGGATATTCATTATAAAAATGTGATTTTTGGTGTGATGTAGTTCAAAAATTCCTCACATTGAGTGTCCATTTTTTAGAAACAAAGTTTTATGACTTTTGAGTTGTTATTCCTTAATTATTTAGTTTTTTATGAATTCAAGTATTTTTGGAATATATTGGGTTTAATGTTAAATATTTTGATTATTTTCAATGTTATAAATGAATTTTATCATTTTATGGTTTTTTAGGATCTATTATTTTCAAATATTATTTAATAATTATACAAGTAACATTATATTGTGGAAATTGATCTTTTAAAAATTCTATCGTTTAATCAAAAAAAATTTAATTACAATTTTTTGAAGATAAAAAAATTTTCCTGATCATTTTTGTAAAGGAATATTAATTTAATATGTGTTTTTGATTGGTCTTAATTAGATATTTGATACATTAAGTATGATTTTTTTTGTTCTAATTGCCTTATTATTGTTCCCTCTTTATTAGAATCCAGGTGAGCCCATGATAATCAAAGGCTATCTTGAAAAAAAATGACACCACCAGGAATGTTACTATGAATCCATCCACCTACTACCATGAATAAAAAAACCTACCACCATGAAGTTTTGTGTTACTATTCCTTTACCCTATTTTTATTTCATGAAGAACCACACCCAATACTATTGTGAAACATTCTACTTCTGTGCTCATGCCTTGTATCTATGAATGATCCTTGCTATCATAAACATTACCTTTAACGATGCCTCGCCCATGAATTATAATATCTAGAGATTATAATATCTATCTCCTACAATAAATAGAAATGAAATATTATAATGGGTACACAGAGACTATGAAAATAGAGTAGAACATCTACTATGGCATTCCAATGAATCAATACCATTAAAAAAATTAGCTTCTATGAGATTCACCTTCCATGGATCCAACTGTGACCCAAAAAACCACTTTCTTGAATGATTGGATCATACACGCTCAAATAGTAACCATCGTTAAATATTCTAAAATATTTTTTTTATTCTATAACACTAATTAAATAGTTGGAATTTGAAATAAATAATATTGTACATACTAAGGGGGATGTGAAAATTGCTCCAACAAAAAACAACACCCGATGAATTGTTGGTTGAAAAAATGATGTTTATGAGCACCCTTTAAGAACCAATTAATGTTAGATGAGTCTTTCCAAAGGAATTTAATTTATTTTAATTTAAGATGATGAACATGAAAACATAGGTCACATCATGATGACTTGTTCATGTATATTCACTAGGGATGATAATTTCTAAGAAGGTATTGATTTTTTGAGTTTTTGACCTTGATGATAATGATTTTGATACACTAGGGAGATCAATCAATGATCAATGGTAGATGAAATTATGATAGGAAAACCATGATAAATCCATGTTTTTCAATTATTCTCACTCAGATAAGCGATATTCTCAAAAATTTCAAAAGCAATATGTGAAGGGGATCCATGATAGTTATAGCTTGAAGAAAAATCCCAAAAACATAGTTGAAGTTGAAATGAAATAAACATTTAACATTCTAGTAGAGATGAGGCTAGGGATATCATACCGAAACCAAGATTGTGCAATTTTAAAATAGTGAATTCAACTCCCTCGATTAAACATAAGCCTCACCAGAACTCACCCTTAATAAAATACAATCTATCAAGGGGATGAATTTATCATTTATTCATATTCATAATGTATGTAATTTATAAAGATGAAGGTGTAGAATGATGCTTCCTAGCACTGTGATTTCAAAGAAAATGGATTACACACTCCCCCTATGGTACATTAGGTCTTAATTAATCCAAAAACAACTTGATTAAATTGGGGACTTTAATGATAATTTTATGAGGTCATCCTCATTAAAATGAACTATATATGTTTGATATTGACTAATGTTTTAATTGTTAATCATAATAAAATATATGATTAGGAAGGATTATAATGAAAAATGAGTATCAATAGAGGCCAAATTTTGATCATTGGTTATCTAAAATTTGAGTCATTGATCTATGGTGAAGGGAATATTGCATAAATTTTAGTTTCAAAAATCCATGGAGCTCCCAAATTGTTGTAAGACCATGATTACAGGTTGTGTAAGGGTATTTAACAATTTCTATATCTATATAATAATTATTGAATATAATAAATAGAATACATAAGGGTGTAATTGGTTATTTATCACCCACTTTAGGTTACCAACCATCTTTTTTGGTTATGTGAAGGTGCCAACATAAAAATATTAGGGTTTTTAGGGTTCCATAGAGAAAAATTAAATTATACAAGATCCCTTTTTCATTATTCAAAAGATAGAATATTTAAAGAATAAATTCAATTACATCATGGATCATTTGACCCCAAAAAGTTGTGTAAAGAGGGATTTTTGATAGTTAGATGGCTATATAACTACTGTAAAATGTGATTATGATTGTTTTAAATGTAGATTGATAAATGGTAAATATGAGAGTTTCAGGGATGGAATTATTTGAGCTCAATTAATAAAAATGTTCAATGTATCTATTTGAAAGATAAATAGGTGGAATTTTAAAATAATTCTTGTCTCAAGGTCACAAAGACTAATCAATAGGGCTATGAATTATTTTTGGTCTGTATTGTATCTTGGTTTAAGAAATTAAGAAAAATTTCTTTTATGCACGAAAAGGATCAATAAGATGAATTCAAAGTGTTAAAGTAGTAGAGATCAAATGTAGGATATTTTTGGATAATTTGGAGGTTGTATGAATTCCTAGTAGATAGATTTGATTTGGTAATTTGAGATTGAATATGTTGTTACTTACTGGGGAGGCATGGTTATGTGTGAGGTGTTTGATTTATTATGGGAGATTAACTCTAAAAACATGATAATTATATTCCATACTGATTCGAATGTGGGATGGAATTAAAGAATATTTTTTATACTATGATGGTTATATCATGATGGGGGTTTATAATAAATTTTTATTAATAGAATCTTCTTAAGAAAAAGCTAAAAGAGAGACCCCCTGATCATAGGGGGACCTAAATCTATTCTTCGAGGATCTAACATAATTTAATATAGAGTTAAATCCATTTATTTCATATCATTGATCATCCATATAAAACAAAAAATAAAATGAAGTTGGATCATTGGTTAGAGAACACAATTTGTTACGACCCAAAATTTTATAAAAAAAACGCATCTTTGTGATTTAGTTAAATTTATTATTATGTATTATGGTTTTAGAAAACACATGAACATAATTGGTTTTATTATATCCTATCGAATAAAATGGATTTTTAATCATATTAACTATTGATAACATAGCCATTGAACTATGATATTATGATTATAATAAATATAGGGTTTTGAAAAATCCTATTGACATAGAAAATGGAAGTGATAGAATAATATAGCAGGATCATTCCCTATAAAGACCATTTATTAGAGATTATGAGGGAGGTAACATCATTAGGATTTTCTCTTGAAAAATCCTAAACTATATCTAACAATGTAATCGCAAGTGAAACGATTTACAGGAGAAACACAAGCTCATCAAGATCATGGCCCAAAATATGTATGTCAAACCAAGTCTCATTATCTCACACTCTACCCTTAGGGAATTTTCTAGTGTAATAAATTTCTATGTATAATGGACCTGATAATATGAATATTTATATTTTATTTCCAATTGGATAATTTTTATATATACTACTAATTATTTCAACTATATAAATGATTTTTTATACAATAAAATATTGATTGTATTTTTTGGGTAATATTCAATTTCAATTAAAAAATTTATGTTAATTAATTAATAGATTTTTGAAATAAATAATATTATAATAAAATATTATTATTTAATAACATTATTAGATATAAATGATTATATAATTTTTGTAATGTCAAATGTAATTTTTACAAGGGTTTGAAAACTGTTATTGTCAATAATCCCAGCATTTCTCAAGAAATATAGAATATTATTTTAAAAGTGTAAATTGATATATTCTTAAAATTATTTTAATAAAATTAATATTATATTTGTAATAGGAACATCAATATTATTTAATGGTGAAATTTTTTTAATTTTATAAGATGGTAAAATTTGTCAGTAAAAAATATATTCGGTATAAATATACGATGTGCATTATAAAATAACAATTGCCAAACATGATGTAGTAAATAATATAATTAGTATCAATGGAGAAATATATTTTTAACCATTAAAATAATTTTATTTTAAGTATTTTTACTAATTTTTTAATTCCATTTTGAATCCTCCAAAACCTATAATAGATTTTAATGTTTTGAAATCATTTCCCCCAGGGCATGACTCACTTACATTTCACCAAGGGTAATATTTTAATAATTTGGGCCCTTTTCCTTATAGAAAATGAAAACCACTTCCCTTTGTAATAAAACATGGTAAACAACATTGGGTGGTTCATGGTTCTGTTTAATTTATTATATCATATCTAAAACCTATGTTTGGGAAATAATAATGAACTCCCAACTCATTTCCTATACAATCCCACCCATGATCCAATTTCTCATTACTCAAAAATTATTGATAACATTCTTAATCTTACCTCCCCCTCAATATTCTTCCCAATATTCCCTCAATATGTCATGAATCACCTCCCTAAATTTATGAATTCCCTTCTCATAGTATGCAATCTTCCTCTCTATTTTTTATTCAAGCACCACTTTTATGGTATTCCTTATTAATTTAGATTTATTCAGTCATGGATATGTTCTAACATATAACACTTACATTCCATTTTATTTCTAAATAATGAGACACTCCTTTTACTCTCATTAATCACTCCCATGAACCTCTATGTACACAAGTTACCATTCTGAAATTTAGTAAGGGATTCTCTCATTCTCCCCTTTATTATAGCATCTTCATTAAGATATGAATTTCATATCCAATTAATAATGTTTTTATATATTATTCTATATCCCCCTTAATTATAATATTATTTATAAATTATGAGGTCCCCCTTTAACTCTTATTAACCCCTACCATGAACATTTATACATATTACAACACATACTTTACATACATTATTATTAATTCATAATTGAAGCACACTTATTACAACATATAAAAAACCATTAAAGGACCGTATAAGTATACTGTATTTAGAAACATGGAAACATAAACAACTTGTTCATAAATCATCAACACTATCTCCATTTTATTTTACCATATCTACTGTCCCTTTTGGCATATCTTACTTAATATCCTTCTTCCTGACCTGGGGAAAGGAAAAAATACAAAAGGGTGAGCTCAAATGCTCAGTAATGGTAAAAAAAAGAAATATCAATCACATCATATTCACAATAACACAACATTTTGGAAATCTTACCCAGTAAAAGAGATCATAATTTCCTAACATGGGATAAATCATAGTAGTGAAATTTAATCCAATTAATCATGACATAAAATATGAAACGTTGTGGCATACACACATAATCATAGAGAGTTATTTCATAGTAGTCAAGACTCATTTCCAATACTATATTAGCGGACAAAGTTCATTTATGATCTGATTTCACTCCTCGTTTCAGTCCTGTTTCACTGAACCGGTTTAACCTGTCGTTCCAGCCATGTCTATCTCATGAGATATAAATATATACCCAATGCATTGGAGGGAGATATAGGTCACACCCATCCCATAATGAAACCATTATTATGTGTGTCACAAAATCATAAATCATTAATCATAGCATAACCCTTGTAATAAAAATGGGAATCTCAAACATCATGCCATCATAACATAATCCATATAAGATAAAAGGACATCATAAAAATAATTCCATCATAAAATAATGAAATCAATGTAAAAATAGGTATAGAAACAGAACACTATATTATCTTAGATGGAAAATAATTTTGATAAAATGCTTGAACTCCATTCTTAAGGAAAATATCCTTTCTACTTGAAAAACATTTTCCTTTCTTAAAATGTCATATAATATTAAACTAAAAGAAGTTGATTAAAAATAAACATGAAAACTTGTAAAGGAAGATTCATGGAAATAATGTTCTAAAAATCCATTCATTCTGTATATGTTAAAAAACATTCTTCTCGTACTAAGGCCGGAAAAGCCAAAAAGTACCTCGTACTAAAAACATCAAAAGATTGCATTCATATCTTTTACTAAAAACTCAACAAAGGGTAAAAATGGATTTTAAAAATTGTAGGAGGGTATAAATAATATTACATATTGAGGAAACATGGATTTGGATGATAAATATTCCCCAATAAATTCTGAAGCATAAAGAATCTCGGATAAAAATGAGATTGCAAGAGTTTCCCTGACCTTAGGTCCAATTTGCTTCGTACGTGTTAGAACCTCTTCTTCTTTGATACGCCTCATTGAATTCTCCTCTTAGGGCACTAAAATTGGACTTTGAAGAAGTATGGGACCTCTAAGATGTTTCTAGGTATGTGGAGATGAGAAATTGGCCTGGGTTGCTCGAGCACAAAGGATCAAAGTTCTGTGAGGAGGAGAGGGAGGAGGTTCCCTTTTATAAGGGATGAGAGGGGCACCTTAGGAAAACTTGAAAATTTATTTTATTATAAAGTCATATTCAATTTTTAATATCTCCAATTTGATTTATTTCGAATCTATGGTGGGGATGGGTAGAAATACTCTCATACAATATATTTTAGATAAGTTTGGGTTACTATTTTAACCTTATAATTTAGATTTAACTCTAAGTTAAATAATTTATCTTTTACCATATCTTCTTGTTTTCTTACACTATATGGTTAATAAACACACTATAACAAGCCAAACGAATGCCAAGTTGTATATTATTAAAATATATATAACCTTATCTATGTAATTTGGCCAAACCATATATTTTTTGGAAAAAAATAACAATTAATAATAAAATAGTTATGTCAAAAACTATTTTATGTCAATTTTTACACTATTTGGTAATTGATATTTGTAAAAATCATAACAGCCTAATTAGTTCGAAAAAAGATAATTAAATAAATACTAACATGTCATATTAACATATAAAATTATTTTAATTCATAAACAAATATCAAATTACACTTATTTGGGTATTTATAACCTCAGTTATGTTAATATTTCCTTAATAATGTAATTACTGCATCATCACTGTGTCGAAAATAAATTAAATTATATAAAGTCAAAAAATTATGAATAAAATACCATTTTGTGGGAAATACTTTTCTCTTTATAATGAATATTTATAGTCGAATTTATCTTATTTATAACCCTATATTAAAAATGATTTAGTTATTTAAACTTTGATTTTAACTATTTTAACCCTTCTTTAAATAAATTAATAATAAATGTCCAAATCTAATCCAAGTGGTCCTAGATGATCATATTTTAAACCTAAGGTTGTTTTGGTCGAATTAAACTTATCCAATAGAATTAGGACATGTGTTATGATAATAATAGTATCATTTTACCCTTAATTACCCTATTTACTTTTAACCGTTGTAATTTAAAGTTAAAAGTTATTATTCACCAAAAATTATTTTCATCTCTTTGAACCAAATTTTAGTCCTTGATATTAACCGTGTCTCTCATATTTTCTAAATTCCACTCACAGAAGTGGTAAAATTAAGTTATATATATATTTGAAAATTCTCCTAGTCGGTGGGTATAAGACGGTGAAATTTCAATAAAATTTTTATATGTCTAAAATTATTATAAAATGACTCCAATGAATTACATTGAACATATATAGGTATTATGTATCAGTCATCACATAAAATAAATTTAAATAAACAAAATAAATATTTAAATAAACATTCGGTTTTTAAATAGTAACCGAGTGTTTTCACTATTCATCAAAAATTGAATGTTTTCAGAAAAATACCAAAATTTTACCCTAGGCTAATTTCGATATTTTGAATCCAAAAATTAAGTCCATTTTGAAAAATAAAATTTTAAAAATTGGGTTTGTTTAGTGAAACTTGGTATTTCATATAACGCAAGCTATCGAGGAAGGTCGTGGTTGCATGTAAAGCAAGTCAAGCTAGTGTTTTGTGTAGTGAAATATTCTGTTGATGATGTATATAACATAAAAAACAAATATCTTTCATAAAAATACCGGGTGTTACATTCTACCCCCCTTAAAAATGAATTTCGCCCTTGAAATTTATCACTTTGTAACAAACAGATGAGGATACCTCTCCCTCAACATATCCTCAAGCTCCAATGTAGCTTATTATAATTGGTTGTTGCTACATAAAACATTCACCAAGCGAGTGGTCTTGTTCCATATGACTTTTTCGCTACGATCCAGAATCTCTATCGGCTGTTCTTCATAAGAAAGATCTTGCTCCATCTGTACAACTTCTGAGCTGAGTACATGTGAAGTATCAGGTATGTACTTTCTTAGGAGAGATACATGGAACACATCCTGAACTTGAGATTGATTCGGTGGAAGCGCCAATTGGTAAGATACCTTCCCAAAATGATCCATTATTTCTAAAGGATCGATATACATAGGGCTCAACATTCCATTCTTTCCAAATCTCATTACTCTCTTCCAAGGAGATATTCGTAAGAACACTTTATCACTCACTTCAAACTGAAGATCTTTTTATCAGTTGTCGGCATAACTTTTTTGTCGACTCTGAGCTTCTCTTATGTGTTGTTGAATAGATCTGACCTTTTCTTCATCTCATCAACAAGATCAGGTCCTAATAGCTTTCTTTACCCAACATCATCCCAACATGTTGTAGTCCAGTATTTCATTCCATATAGAGCTTCATAAGGATCTATTTGAATACTGGAGTGAAAGCTATTATTATAAGAAAATTCCACCAAAGGTAGGTGTTGATCCCAACCACCTTTGAAATCCATAGAGCATTCTCTTAACATATCTTCTCGAGTTTGAATTGTTCTCTCAGACTGACTGTCTGTCTGAGGATGATAAGTAGTGCTGAAACTGAACCCTGTATCCAGAGTATGCTGAATACTTCAACAAAACTTTGAGGTAAACCTCGGATCCCGATCAGATGTAATGGAAAGTGGTACTCCATGCAATCTTACCACTTCCTTTACCTATATCCTGGCAAGGTGATCCAGAGATAAATCATCTCTAATTGCAAGAAAGTGTGGAAACTTTGTAAGATGATCATCTATGACCCAGATAGTGTTATTGCCTTTGGATGTTTTAGGAAGTTCAGTTAAGAAGTCCATAGTGATGTTTTCCCATTTCCATTCAGGTATTAGTATTGGTTTTTACATCCCCTTAGACTTCTGTCTCTCAGCTTTAACTTGCTGAAAACCATGCATCGAGAGACATATTCAGTAACATCTCTTTTCATGCCATCCCACCAGAAGTACTATTTCAGGTCCTTATACATCTTCGTGCTTCTATTTTGAATATATAATAAAGAACTATGAGCCTCATCTATAAGCTCCATCATTAATTCGGGGATGAGAGGAACACAAACCCAATTTCTGACCATTATTATCCCATCACAATCAAGGATGAATTCAGGAACATTTCTTACCTTCTTTTATAACTCTATATCTTATTTCTGTGCCTCTTTAATCTTCACATGTATAGATGGTTGTACATTCATTTGAGAAAGATATGATTTTCCCCTTCCATTATAATTCCAAGATCCATCCTTTGTATATCCATAAATATTGTATCTTTTGTGATCCTCATCATGGATAAGAAAGCATGGTCTTGTCGACATAATGCATTTTCCACCTTGTTTGCTTTCCCTGGGTGGTAATGAATTGAATCGTCGTAATCCTTAATTAGCTCCAACCATCTTCTTTGACGCATATTCAACTCATTTTGTGTGAAAATATACTTTAAACATTTATGATCAGTATAAATATCACACCTTTTACCATAAAGATAATGCCCCCAAATCTTTAATGAAAATATTACCGCAGCTAACTCCAAATCATGAGTTGGGTAATTTTTCTCATGGTTTTTTAATTTTCGTGAGGCATAAGCTATCACTATATCATTTTTCATGAGAACACACCCTAACCCCTTCTTGGATGCATCAATGTAGATCACAAACCTTTCTCCACTACAAGGAAGTGTGAGCACAGGTGCACTGGATATCCTTCTTTTTAACTCCTTGAAATTCACTTCACATTCCTCTGTCCACACGAACTTAACTCCTTTTCGAGTCAACTTGGTGAGTGGATTAGATAATCGTGAAAAATCATTGACAAAACGTCGATAATATCCAGTCAAACCAAGAAAACTTTGGATCTATGCTACTGTTGCTGGTCTTGACCATCTTTCGATAACCTCTGTTTTTGATGGATCCATAGATATCCCCTCTTTTGAGATTATGTGACTCAAAAATGATACTTTTTGAAGACAAAATTCACACTTGGTAAATTTTGTATAATGATTCTCCTTTTGCAGGGTCTTCAAGACAATTCTCAATTGATCTTCATGTTCTTCCTTGCTCTTTGAATAGACAAGAATATCGTCTATAAAGACTACCAAAAACTGATCAAGATAGTCTTTAATGACTATATTCCTCAAATATATATAGATAGCAGAGTAATTTGTAAGACCAAATGGAATCACTATAAATTCATAGTGTCCATACCTTGTACGGAAAGCCTTATTTGGTATATCCATCCTTTTGACCCTTAATCGATGATACCCTGAATGAAGAACAATCTTGGAAAAGTATTGAGCTTCGCGTAGTTGGTCAAATAAGTCATCAATGCACAGGAGGGGATATTTTTTCTTGATAGTGATCATGTTAAGTTCTCGATAATCAATGCAGAGTCTCATTGATCCATATTTCTTCTTAACAAACAGAACAGGTGCTCCCCAAGGTGCGCACTAGGGCGAATAAATCCATTATCAAGATTCTCTTGGAGTTGCTTCTTCAATTCCTACAACTCAATTGGGGTCATTCTATCAGGTGTACTTGAAAGAGGGAAAGCACCCGATACGAGTTCTATTGATATCTCAACATCACGATTTGGTGGAAGACTCAAAAATTCCTTTGGAAAGATATCATCAAACTCCCATACAATGGGCATATTCTTAATCGTGAGTTTCTCACCGACCATTTGAGATAAATAACCTTCATTTAGTGGAATCAAGACCCATAAGATGGGAGAAATTTCCACAGGATGGTTATGTTCATCCGTGCATCGATAGACGATCATAGATTGATCTGGAATATGAAATGTGACTTCCCTTCTTTGGAAATTGATATGACCACCATATAAAGAAATGAAATCCATGCCAATAATCACATCAAATTCTATTATAGAAAGGATCACAATATTTTCAGGAATCACATTCCCGGAAACTTCAATCGGAGGAGAATTATAAACTTTTGATGAGACTATTGTGCCATTAGGAGTTGTCATAGCTAACTCAACATCTAATTGTTTAGGTAATACAGTGATACCCTTATAAAATTCTTCATAAATAAAAGAGTGGGTGGATCAAGAATCAAATAAAACATTTTTTACTTTTGAGTGGATGGTATGTGTACCTTTCACCACATCATTATCATACTCCATATTGATGATAGAAATTGCATGTGACTTTCTTTTGCCTTTATACTTATGAGTTTATTGACATCGATCATCATCAACAACCCATGGATTAGGGCATTTATTAGCAGAATTCCCCATTTCCTTGAACTTGTAACATTGATGTGTAGGAGGTTCACTCTGTGTAGCCTTTTCTTTGGTCGCATCACTAGACATCTTCTTCCCATCATTGCGGCATTCAAATGCCCGATGACCTTCCTTTCCACATTTCAAACATTTACTTGTCCCCTCAAGACAACTCCCTCCATGTTTCTTCCCACACATTTAGCATAATGGAAAACTCATCTTCTATTCAGTGTGCTCTTTAGATTTTCCGTTGAATTCCATTTTCCTCTTCTTATCAAATGCATATGACTAAGGGGTTACTCCAATCAACCTCTCAACTTTTAGAGCACATCAAACGATTTCCTCGTAGGTATTGAAGTCCCTTATGGATAACGCCCTTCAAAGACTTGGTTTTATGCCACTAAAGAATCAATCGATCTTACTCTCATGTAAGATAATAATCCTAGAGCATACCTTACAAGTCTTGTAAAATTTTCTTTGTAGGTACCAACAGATTCATCATCCTTTTGCTTTAGTTAAAGAAACTCATTCTTCATCATTGTTAGAAGAATACGAGGGAAGTACTTATTGAAAAATAAGTTCTTGTACTCGTCCCATTCCATGGACTCAATTTCATCTCTTGGCCTAGTATTCTTGATATTATTCCACCATTGATAATATTCACCTTCCAAATGATATACTACTAAGATAAATTTATTAAGATCGGAACATTGAAAAAATGAAAATATCTTTTTAGTGGTACTGAACCATTATTCAGCTCCTAATGGATCAGTAGACCCGCTGAATGAGGGTGGATGCTGCCTCATGAAGGATTCAACAGAATGTTGTTCCTTCATTTGCTCGTTTGGAAGTCCTGCATGATTCATAGCTTGAGAAGGTTGTGTTAGCATGGCTACAAGATTTCGAATTCCAGCTCCCATAACGTTTGGTTTCTCAGGGGTACAATCATCGCATTGTCCATCACATTCTGCATTAACATTGTTCCTCCGGGTTCTATCCATTGACTAAAACTAAAGAGAATAGTGCGAACAACACTAATTATAATAGGAAACCACATAATCAAGAATAAAATTTCACACATAAGGTCTTATCATAGGTTGTTCATGGCCATTTCTAAAACACTAAGATTGTGTTCTAGGCCTCGATATATTCTTAGTGTTCTTACTAAGGCTTTCACATCCTAGTTTCCAAAGGTTGACTATACACTTCCTTTGATACCAACTATAATGACCCATTCTTTACATACATTTTTTTACTTCAGAATTGAAGCACATTAATTACAACATATAACAAAACCATGAAAGGACAGTATAGGTATAGTGTCATTAGAAACTGGGAAACATAAACAACTGGTTCATAAATCATCTACATTGTATCCCTTTTATTTTATCATATCTAGAGTCCCTTTTGAAATATCTTACTTAATATCCTTCTTCCTTACATAGGGAAAAGAAATCATACAAAAGGGTGAGCTCAAATTCTCAGTAAGGGTAAACAGAAGAAATATCAATCACATCATATTCATAATAACATAACATTTTGGAAATCATAACCTGCAAAAGAGATCATAATTTCATAATATGGGATAAATCACAGTAGTGAAATGTAATCAAAATAATCATAACATAAAACATGAAAATTTTTGATATACACACATAATCATAGAGAATCATTTCATAGTAGTCAAGACTTATTTCCAAGACTATCTTAGCAGACAAAGTCCATTTCTGAACCGAGTTCACTCCTCATTTCAGTCCTGTTTCACTGAACCGATTTGACCTGTCGTTCCAGCCATGTCTATCTCATGAGATATAAATCTTTACCCAATGCATTGGAGGGAGATATATGTCCCACCTATCTCATAATGAAACCAATATTATGTGTGCCATGAAATCAAAAATCATACATCATAGCATAACCCATGTAATAAAAATTAGAATCTTAAACATCATTCCATCATAACGTAATCCATATAAGATAAAAGGACATCATAAAAATAATGACATCATAACATAATCAAATCAATGTAAAAATAGGGATATAAATAAAACACTTTATTAACATAGATGGAAAATAATTTTGATAAAATGCTTGAACTCCATTCATGAGGAAAATATCCTTTCTACTTCAAAAACATTTTCCTTTCTTAAAATGTAATATTATATTAATCTAAAAGATGTTTATTAAAAATAAAATTGAAAACTTGTAAAGGAAGCTTCATGGAAATACTGTTTTAAAAAACCATTCATTCCGTATAAGTTAAAAAAAATTTCTTGTACTTTTTCCGGAAAAGTCAAAAAGTACCTCGTACTAAAAACCACAAAAGATTCCTTTCACATCTTTTAATAAAAACTCACCAAAGGGTAAAATTGGATTTAAACAATTGTAGAGTGATAAAAATAATATTACATATTAATGAAAGATCGATGTGTATGATAAATATTCCCCAGTAAATTATGATGTATAAACAATCTCGAATAAAAATGAGATTGCGATAATTTTCCTTACCTTAGGTCCATTTTGCTTCGTACGTGTTCGAACCTCCTCTTCTTTGATACACCTATATGAAACCTCATCTTAGGGGACTAAAATTGGACATTGAAGAAGACCAGGACCTCTAGGATGATTTTAGGGAAGTGGAGAAGAGAAATCAACAGGGGTTGGCAGAGCATGAAGGCTCAAAGTGGTGTGAGTAGGAGAAGGAGGAGGTTCCCTTTTATAAGGGAGGAGAGGGGCACATTAGCAAAAATTAAAATTTTATTTTATTATATCGACATATTCGTTATTAATATCTCCAAATTGATTTATTTCGAAGATAATGTGGGGATGGGTCTAAGTCCTCACATCTAGTAGATTTTAGACTAGTTTAGGTTACTATTTTAACCATATCATTTAGATTTTAATCAAAGTTAAATAAAATTATCTTTTATCGTGTCTTCTTTTTTTCTTACACTATATGGTTAATAAACTTACTATTACAAGCCATACAATCCCCAAGTTTATTATTATTAATATATATATATATATATATAAACTTATCTAAGTCATTTGACTGAACCTTATATTTTTAGGAATAAAATAACAATTAATAAAATAATATTTGTTTTAAAAACTATTTTATGTCAATCTTGACACTATTTGGTAATTGATTTTTGTAAAAATCATAACAATATGATTAGTTTGAAAAAATTTAATTAAATCATTACTAACATGTTATATTAACCTATAAAATTATTGGAATTCATAAAAAGTCTAAAATTACATTTATTTGGGTATTTATAACATCAATTATGTTAATATTTCTTTAATAAGGTAATTATTTCATCATCATTGTGTCATAAATAAATTAAATTATTTAAAGTCTAAAAATTATAAATAAAATACTATTATGTAGAAAATATTTTTATCTTTATAATTAATATTTATAGTCGAATTTATATTATTTATATCCCGATATTAAAAATGATTTAGTCCTTTAAACATTGATTTTAACTATTTTAACACTTCTTTAAATAAATTAAAAATAAATGTCCTAATCTAATCCAACTGGTCCTAAATGGACATATTTTATTCCTAAGGATGTTTTTGGTCGAATTAAACTTATCCAATAGATTAGGACATGTGTTAGGGTAATAATAATATCATTTTCACCATTAATTACCCTATTTAATTTTTACCGAAGTAATTAAAAGTAAAAAGTTTCTATTCACCAAAATTTATTTTCATCTCATTGAACCACATTTTAATCCTTAATATTAACCGTGTGTCTCGGATTTTAGAAATTCCACTCACAAAAGTGGTAAAATTCTGTTTTCTTTATATTTTCAAATTCTTTTAGGAGGTGGGTAAATGACGGTGAAAAGTTCAATAAAATTTTTATAAGTCTAAAATTATTATAAAATGATTCCAATGAAATAATTTGAACTTATAATGGTATTATGTATCAATAATCACATAAAATAAATTTAAATAAAAATAATTATTATTTAAATAAAAAGCCGGGTTTTTAATAGTAACCTAGTGTTTTCACTATTCATCATAAATTGAAAGTTTTCAGAAAAATACCAAAATTTCACCCAAGGATAATTTAAATATTATGAATCCAAAAATTATTTCCATTTTGAAAAATAAAATTTCAAAAAGTGGGTATTAATATTCATAACGGCTAGTTTTAATAATATTTTAATAGCATATCGTTGTTTAGTAAAACTCGGTATTGCGTACAACACAAGCTATCGAGGAAGGTCGCAATTGCATGTAAATAATGTCAAGCTAGTGTTTTGTGTAGTGAAAGATTCATTTGATGATGTATATAACATAAAAAACAAATACCTCTCATAAAAATATTGGGTGTTACAATACAACCCCGTTTTACTGTAGACATTTCACTATGATTTTCTATGCCAAAAAATTGTGTTGTGAATTCCTATACCCATTTCCTATCAAGAGTGTTCAACATTACTCAATTATAATTAATTTATTTGGAAATTACATGAATTTATTCCTTAATCCTTGGTCATGGAATAAAATGTGATGATAAATTATACAATTTCATATGACCAAATTTTCAGACTTATACATGTGAATGAGATGAGTGTGATGGGTGTGCATGAAATTATAATCCCCTAAATGTATTGGGTAATGGTTTATTCTCAAGATAAATCATGCAAGGGATTATGAATTGATCCTAATCCATCACATTATGTTTTCAATCATGATATCCTGGTGGTTATCCTTGACCTATGTTTATAATTCCATGTTTAATATTGTTGAAACATTTTCCATGATACATTTATGTTATCATGTTATATCTAACCTCATTCTTGATATTTATGATTATCACCTTATTTATATCTCATTTATATTTCTATTCTATAATATCTAATACTGTCTTTATTTTTTCCTATATTTCTTCCCTTACTGGACTTTATAACTCACCCCTTTCATATGTATGTTCCCCACTTATCCCATGATGTCTTATGTACGAAGGATTAATATGAGCATACTATGAAAGAATTAAATAATAGTGATCTATTACTGGTTATATGTTTTTATGTAATATAGCTAATTCGAAAATACACTAGAATTTTCAATCTTCTGATTTCTATTATGTGTACTCTTATTTATTGAATAATTATTTACTATGTAATATAGAGAAGGGTTATCATATGCTTGAGGAAGTGAAATTGGAGCTGGAGCTGGAGGAAGAGGAAAATAACATGATCTAAGCTTTATTATCTATTCTATACTTAATATAAATTTTTTAGATTATATTAATAAATTGTATTGATTTTTCTTCTATTGTTAATAGAAAATTAGTATAGGGGTTTAAAAACGATGGATTGAACAATATTTCATTTTCATGTAATTTATTAACATTGATCAAATAGTGTTGATGTATTCTATTTGAGGGTCTCAATTTAGATCCCTCGTGAGTATATTTTCACTCTACCCCATGTACCATTAAGATAAATTTAGACTATCAATTTTCATATAAACCAAAATTGAAGTACAAATCATAAAAGGTTATGGTCTTTATTATCCTCGAGGAAGCATCAATTTCATGGGTTCTATTAGAATGAATATTTCCCAAGAAACATAAATTGTGAGCTTATTTTTGAAAATTAAGATTTGTTATTATAATCCTCTTCATACATCTTCAATACCACTACGATTAACTCTATTAAATAGAATTTCAAAATTTCTATCATTTCCATAAAATTTTGTCTTCCTAACGATAAAAATATTCAAGTATAATAATCTTTTGTTGCTTTACATCTAACCCAAAACATTCCTCCAACACTCTAAATTCACATCACAAACTAATTTTCCAATTTGTTCCAATATTGGGTTTTTTATTTTTTTCATATTTTTTTATTTTTTTAGTCACACATATTCTGTATTCTCAGTTTTTTTACCCTTCATACCATAGTAATATTTTAAATATGTATATAAATAAATAATTTTATCATCCACACAATATGGATTCTATAATATATAGCACTATTTTTTGAGAACGTACATTTGGCCAAAATAATAAACATTAAAAAAAATAGAAAAAACAATAGAAATATGGAAAAAAACCCTTGCTTCAAAAAAATTTTAAAATAAAATTAAAATGGGAAACCAAGTAATTCTATATTTAGAAAATGTAAATGATGATCTAAATCTTCCACAACACCAATATCAAGTCTCTAATATTCCTAGACTTATGTAGTTTCTATTTCCATTAGTGTCTAGAAATCCTTTATTCACAAGTATTATTATTAGGTCTAGGAATAAAGAACATAAAAAAACCCTACCTTTTTTTTATTTCCTTCATTACTGATATAAATTAGGGTTCCTTAGAGTTCCATTGATATTTTTATGGTTTTTTACAATAATTATCTCTCCATGGGTTGTTTGGGGAGGATGTTTGGCTGAGGTTGTTCTTATTATTTCTCAAGGGAAAGGATAATATTTTTTCCCAAAATATTAATGAGGAGATATATGAAACATAGGATCAATCTTTCAATTCATTAATTTCCATATCATATCTTAAAAATACTATTATAGAGGTCAGACACATGAACATAGAATTTTAACAAAATGAGGGAGAATTGTCTCATGTGGCATGTGATATGTTTAAAGGCCTATATAAGAAATTTTTCAACCTCTAATTGGCTCCCCATCATAAGAATCTTTTTTTACAATAATATGAAACAATATAATCAAGATATTGTTGATCAATTTTGTGAAGGAGATTTTTTTGATATGACAGAATGAGACATTAAATAAATTTTTGAAAAATATGATAAAAAATATTTTTTTTATATCCATTTGTTTTTAGTTATTCATTAGGTTGAATCCAACTCTCGGACCACATAAGCATCTGTTGAAAAAACAAATAGGAAGAAACTTACTCGTTATGGGATGGATGGTCACATTAAAAATCGATTCCCTAATTTTTATATTCCTACTTATCCTAGGTAGTGTTTTAAATATCTGGATTTTACGAGTAGGAAATATGGGAATATTACAATATAAACATGGATATAAAAATTAACAAAACATATCTTATAGATACCATGGAGTAACTAAAAAACATGTTGATGCCCTTGTGTACTGAAATAAACCATGGAAATAGGTTTAAAAAATAGATAAACCATCAAATTAAAAATCAAATTTAGGGGGCTTGGTTAGGCAGTTTTTCACAAAGATAGAATTACAAAAGTAAATCATTGAAATTTTACGAACTAAAATGGGATATATGGTTTGGATTTAAATCATATGGAAAAGCATAAGCTTCCCAGTATAACAATTTTGAATCATAAGGATTATGTGGTATATATAACCACTATTAGTGGCCTAAAAAATTAGGAACCAATTAGGTTGAATCCTTAAGAATAGTAAATTAAGGATTTAATACAAAATAATAACTCAATCCTATATAATTAAATATATTTTAATCTAGATTTAAATTACCAACATAAAAAAATGATTAAATCAAAAATGAAAATTTTATGAAAACAAGATAAATGAGGTTGGGATTTACCAAAAATGGTATGAAGAAAGTAGTATTTTAGGAGAAGGTGAGTAGTTAACTAGTATTGAAACACTATTACACATTATTTATATTTCCATTAAAATTTTATATAAATAATGATCCTATTTATTAGAGATTCCATGAAATGAGTATAAACATTAGAATTAACATTCCATATTTGGAAGACATCGATAAAATTATATCATATATCATAGTTCACAAAATTTATCTTCATAAAAATATTAATGATGAAATTAGATACCATAAAATTTACTGAGGTGTGTAGTTAAATTATTTTGAGGGTATTGTCTCTATATTAAAAGGACCATGGTAGCATTTTATTAAACAAAAAATAGATGGATGTGGAGAATATTACTATTTATGTGGTTTTGGGGTGAGTATTAATATGAAACCCTTCCTGTTATTAAAAGTTATGGGTCATGATTATTTAAAACCAACTTCTTTGTCTCTTGAAATTGATGATAAGTCACTCACTCATCACTATAGAAGAGTGGATGACATACTAGTTAGCACAAATAATCTTATATACCCAAAAAAAATTATTTTTCATAATATTGAATGTGATGAAATAGTATCAATAATCCCAGTTAGATAATTACTTGTAAATTGGGGAGATTTCATTGATATGGGAAAAATAAAACTTACCCATTATGGTGTAGATGATGTGAATGATATTCTAGTTTTTTAAAACCCCCAGAATGAGGTAAATTGATTCTTGACTTATGTTTCTAAGAATTATTGTATCAAAATTGAGGTCATTTATAAAAAAGTTTTTATACCTCTTGTGGTTTAAAATATTATAATTCATTAATCTTTTTAGAGTATTACTCACACTATTGTTCTATATCCTCATTAATTTTTTGATGAAGAAATTACCATCCATGAGAATAATCTAGATAAATATTTCAATATCTTGCATACTGAATTGAGTTAACCTATTTATGAGGTCATTAAATTTGAAATTTATTGTATAAAATTTCATATTATAGGGGTTTTTCAATGTTAAAAAATATTAAAAAATTGAATTAATTCCAATCTAGACATATATTTTTCCCTTAAATCCTCTCACTCAATTATTTTAAACATGATATAAATAATATTAAAACTCTTATTAAAAAATTGGCTTCATTTAAGATAATATTTTAGTATGAAAGGTCCTTCATGAGAGATAAATTTTATTCCTTTTTTGGAATCCTCTAATATATTTTAGTTAAAAGTTTTTTTAAAAATAGTTACTAGCTTCACTTGTATCTGAGTAGATAAATTCTAATAGTTTATGGGAAAACATAAAGAATGATTCAGATCATCTTTATCAATGTTATATTATATATCCTTAAATATTTGGTCATATTAATGTCCATATAGTGATATAACCAACCACAACTATCATTCCAACTCCGGAAGTCATAGGGATTTTTGGGCATGCATTGCTAGAAGTTTTTGTTTGAGAATTTATTAAAGAAACGTATAATACCAACACTCACAATAATGTACCCAAAATAATCAATATATCATATCCACTAGGTTATTGTAGTTAAGTTATAATATATAGGTATGTGAGGATGAAGACTAAAAATTTACGAGTGCGTTGGTGGAAAACCGGGGTTTTTAGCTTTTTCTTTTAATTTAATGTTTTCATAAATTCCTCTACCTATGTTTAATTATAGCTATATACTTACAATAATTAATTGTATTTACCACTAGTAGTTTTGAATGATCTTTATAGAGAACATGTGGTACAAAATTGAATCAACTAGATCAACCCTCCCAAAATAACACTTATGTTTCTAATTAATTTAATATCAATATAATGTATTAAAATGAGAATTTGTTTTATATCTTGTAGAAACCCAATTAGATAATCCAGATCCCTTTTTCAATTTTAAAAATGGATGATACAATCAGGTGAATTTTAATGTACAAATCTTTTGTAATAATGAGATAATTTTTTTTTCATTATTACAGTTTAATGGTTTAAAAAAATTCCTACAGGTTTTTGAGAGAAATATTCACGTTGATAATTTTTTAGAATTGATGAAATACATGTCGAACACTTAGAAAATACAATTTTCTTTGATACTTTAACTATGTTGGTTTTCGGGTATAATACAACTTCATGCAATTCTTTTTTAATTGTTAATATCACCTGCTTATTTTAATATATGAGGAATATGATTTTTAAAAATAAGGATTTTTTTCAAAACTAAAATGTAGTGTCTAATTGGAACATTATATAATATTTTAATTTATTATGGTTCTTGTTTTATATAGATTCTTTTTTGAAATTCCATGTGAACCTTCAATTGATTTTTCACTAAAAATATGAAAATATTTTATGAACCAAATTGTCTAAAATTAGTTTCCACATTAGGTTATATGTGTGGGGAAGAGAGGTAATAATATGTTCCTTAATGTATGCTATAATGATTCAAACAATTTTTTTCAAGAAATTATTTCCTCCCTCTTTGGAATACAGTCATCACTTTTTTGTAATAAAATATTTCATTTAGTGTGTTATTAATTTAGGAAAAAAATCATTAAATCCTACCAAGGTGAAAATTGAATAGAAATTTGAGGGATTTTAATGATTCTAAAAATACCAGAATCCGATGATTTCTATGTGAATGCTTTCCACTATTTTTAGGGAAATTCTATTTAGGAAAATGAAATTCGAGTGTGATGTGAATGATTGTTGTATAATTGTGGTTAAAATTTGAAAAAATATAATATTTGAACATGAACCTCGGGGGAATAACATTTTAAAGGAAAAAACTCATCGAGGAAATTGAAATTATAATCATATAATTTCATTGAAAATGAAATGAAATAGGAAATTGGGATCACATAGAGATTCTCTGAGACATTATGCACTAAAAAATATACCCATACATTCAATAAGAGATAATGAATTCATGGATTAAACAAATCAATAGTGTACCTAATTTTCAAAAAGGATTTCATTAATGAAAGGGTAATAATAAACCAAAATGTATATGGGGAAAGTTATCTCATAAGATAATAATCAAATTTTAGTCAATGAAATGAAAAAAGGATCTCTGACTTTAATAACCTAGGGGAGAGTGATAATTTATAGTTCCTATTGTTAATGTTTTAACTAAAATTTAATCTAATAGGTTTTATTTTTAAATTTTTGACCTAATATTTGAATGAATTTTGGGATTGAGTGATAATAACAAAGGTGGCATGTAAATTCTTTAAAATGGACATCTTAATGATTTTACTCATTTCCAATGTGTTTTTAAAATTGGGAAGGATTTTCCATTATTTTTTACGAATATTTATAAATAAATAAAAAATAAATTGAAATATTATGTGGTGAAATTGATTATGGTTGGGGGAGTATGATTTGGCATGTACCTAATACATTTATCAATATCCATTTAGTTTAAATAATTGTGTTCTTGATGTGAATGTTGGATTTAAATGGATAATTTTTTAAAATGGACTAATTTTGATTAAATTTTATTTATTTTGGAAATTTTATCAAAATTAATAATTTTTTTGGTGTGAAATGATTAAATGGTTCATCACTGTGAGTGTTGATTTTTAGGGACAATATTTTGAGATTTTTGGCTTTTTATTTTTAGATGATTTAAGTGTTGATTAATTCATGTGTTTTTGGTTCATTATTGGTTTAATGATACTTATTTTAATCATTATAAATATTTTAATGGAAAATTTCTCATTTGATTTATTTTTTTTATTTAACAATTAAATGAGTTTTATAGAAACTATTCTAATAACATTGAATCCCATGTTACTATGAAATAAAAAGTTTCTACCATAAGTGATACCCTGAAGCCATCACCCTGCTACTCTGAAATTAAAAAATCAAGCTAGCATGGAGTATTATTCTACCATTACTTGACCCTATTTTACTAGAAAAAATCTCTAAATCCCTATATCCATGCATCATATTACTTGTGTTCCCATGAATTCCATCTGGGAACCATCCTTGCAGTTGAGAACCATATCTTAGTCCATACCACACCACATTATTTTGAAACAATTAGGTCTATCTAAATGTATTTTACTATGTTGAAAAACCACTCAAATAGTGGGAACACTATGACCATGAAAATAGATTGGGTCAACAACCATTTACCATCCTTGAAACTACTATCATGAAAAAAAACATACTTAAGTGAGTGTCACCTTACACGGATCTAACTAGGACCATGCACACCTCTTTTGTGAATGCCTAGATCATCGACCCCTAGATATTAACCATCTTTATAGTTCCTAAAAAGATTATTGAATCTATAATACTATCGAATATATTATATTTGGAAATCATAAATGTTTAACTAACTAAGGATGTGTTGAAAAATTGGTTCAACACTAAACATCACCCGATGAAGTATTTTTCAAATGATTGATGTTTATGAATACCCTTGAAGAACTGATTAAAGTTGTATGAAGATGGTTGAAGGTACTGAATTCATTAAAAGTGAATATAAAGAACCACATTATGACATTCCCATCAAAAAGACATGTTCATGTATATTCATTTAGGATGATGGTATCTCATAGGACATTAATTTTAGGAGTCTTTATTCATGAAGATAAAGACATTGATGACATAGAAAAAAATTGCAATCACTGGTTAATGATGACCCACAAGGCCAACCAAGATGGATCTGATATTTTTTATCAATCTCACCAACATAAGTGATATGCCCAAAATTTTGTAAATCTATTTGTGATGGGAATTATTGACAGCTACTGATCAATTTAGAGTCCCATAAACCTAGTTAATGTTGAAATGAAATTAAATTCAAACATGCAGGAAAAGATGAACGTTGGAGTGGCACACCTAAACCAAAATTGTACATTTGTGAAATTGATGATTTTGAGTACTTCTATTCAAATTTAAGTCGCTAGAGAACTATCCATATAAGAATATTTGGCTAATGAAGGGTATGAATTTATAATTGGTTGTGTTAATAATGATATTTCTTGATAATGTTTTAGGCTTTCTATTATGTTTCCCAACACTATAGATACAAATAATGTGGTGTATTCACTCAACAATCTATGTGTTTTGTATAAAAAAACTAAAATACATGATTAAAATTGAGACACTGATGATGATTTTCTAGGAATAGTCGCATTGAAATGGAATGTATGTGGTTGATGCCAACTACTGTTGTTGTTTTTAATCATAGTCAGAGATGTAATTAGGAATGATTATTTTGTGAATATAGAATCAACAAAGGACAAATTAAGATCATTTGTTTTATGATATTTGGGTCATTTATCATTCTTGAAGAAAAATGTGTATTAAAGATAATGTTAGGCATCCATAGCATAACCAAGGGGTTTTACTAGAATGAATCATAGTGGTGTAAGGTTCTTCCACTAAGAGTAGACTGGTAAACTGATAATTGATATAAATATGTAGACTAAGGATGGGTTCATTGGGATATTCATCACTTATTTCACTGTACTAACTATTTTTTGGTTATGTAAATGCGGTAAAATTACTATGGAAGGTTTGTGGGGAGTTTTAGGGTCAAATTAATTTATGATGGAGACCTTATTTCATTATTCTAAAGATAAGGAAAATAAATAGATAAATTAAATTATTTCAAGGACTATTTTACATTGATAATATTAATAAATAGGGTTCATGATAGTTCAATGATTAGAAGACAACTAAAAATGGTGGTTCTCACAGTTTTTTAATCTAGTAATATGAATGTTAAAGATTGTAATTTCTAGACTAGAATTCATCAAGTCAGATTGATTAAATTTTTCAATGTTTTTTTAAATGAATAGTTTGTGGAATTGAAAAATAGATATTTTGTTAAGGTCATACAGACTAATCCACTTGGATAAGACTATTTTTGGGTTCTCATTGCATCTAGGTTCAGGAATTAAAATAAAAATTTATTTTTTGGGTGTCCTAAAAGATTATGATATATTAATTAAATGTTCTAAAGTAGTAGATCTAAAAGCTAGAATATGTTTAGATAATATAGGGGTTGAATGAATCTATTAGATAATGTTTCAGAATAGGAATTTGAACTTGAAGATACTATTATATAATGAGGATTCATGTCTATGTATGAGGATCAGAATTTGTTAAGCGCTAATCACTATAGTTACATGATAATGTTGACCTACATTGACTATAATTACAAGTGTAAGATAGGAATATGTTTCCTAGGATGTGATGGTTATTGTAAGGCAGGTATTCAATTTTTTTTATTAATATAAGATTCAATATGAAGGACCTAATGAAGAGACCCCCAATTACAAGGGACCATAAAACAATTCCCTGATGGTCCACCATAATTTCACAAATAGGATAATCCCATTTTTTGGGATCATCAATCACCCTTCCTGTAAATGACTAATAGTGGAGTAGGATTAGATGTTGGAGAACACATTCAAGGAAGTGCACTTGGAGGTGGAGTAGGAGGAAGACACTGATCACTATAGAGAATATTTATTTTCAATTTTGTACTTCATGCACCAATGTATCTATATTATTTCAAATAATTTGTTTTATCATTATTAGATAATTAGTTTAGAGTTTTAGATCAGATAGTTTGAAATAAATTTCATCTTCCTATTCTTTTATTTAGATTTATCATTAAGGGTTGATGTGTTCCATCTAGGGATCTAATTTTCTATACCTTATGTGAATATTTTCACTCTACCCCAAGTACCAACTAGATAAATGTAGAGTATCTTTTTCATCATAAAACAATATTTAAGTACTTATAAGAAAAGGTTTCGGTCTTCTCTTCTCCCTGATGGAGAATATTTTTTTCGGTTATAATGGGAATAATAGTTATCAAAAGGTTCTTTAGAAGGGATATTTTATGTAATAAAAATAACTATTATAATCATTTGGACAAAACATCAGTACCTCCACAATTAATTCTGTATAAGATATTTTTACAATATTTATCGATTCCATATGATCCAATTCCCCTAACTAGATCAGGTTTCTATTATCACTATATTTTATGTCTTCACCTCTTCCCCACACATTCCTATATCACTTTACATTTACTTCATAAATTTACATCCAACATTGTTCTTATTTTTTTTTGTTTTATTTTGTATGTTTTTTTATTTTTATTTGTTACACAACTTCAACCATCCATGTGGTTCAACCTTCTGACCAAAATACTAGTTTTAGTTGGTATATAGATAATTAATTTGACTATCATCAAGATAAATAATTCATCATTAATATCCTTAATAGTTAACTCCCCATTTATAATTGAAATTCATACCCTAGATTTTCAATGATTATGTTAGTGTACGCTAGTTTTTTAAAGGTGATATTATTCTACCCATTCCACACATTTCTTAATAGCCCATACAAAACCACAAGTTGACCATTGAAATTTTCTTGGAATTTTCTTCCATTTGAAACATATTTCTAAAATAACTTGGTTCAATTTTCTAACTTTACTCCTCATAGATCCATATACAATCTTTTGGATAGAATATATCCTTATTTATTTTATTTCACCACCAATACAGATAATTTTAAGTACTAAATCACATTACTCATAGATTTCAGTAAGAAAAATTACAACATGGAATTGGAGTCATCAACAATGATTCTATGACTACTGAGTCAAATATTGTTTTAGGAAGAAGGAGTTTATGTTAACAACATAAAATTTATACATTTAACTTTATTTCAGTAAAATATATCAGATTGAATACCTCTCTATCTTCATCTTGTAAACAAATTGAATCAATTGGTGACACTAGTATTTGATATAATTTGGATTTCACTTGATATTTGTGATAAAAAATTCCCAATGATACCACTCTCTCATAAATTAAAAATAAGGCATTGATTTTTCCTTTTCAAGTCCCACTATATGATTAGATATTTACAGTGGTACCAATTACCGAACAAGTATTCATAATGATGGTCCACTTGATGAGAAATATATTTCATTCCAGGAAGTCCTTGGTATCATTAAAATTATCAGTGGATACCACATTTTTTAATACATAAAAAATTAACCAAATAACATAATATTTACTGCTTCTCCACTGAATTTTCTACTTTATCATATTGGACAGGTTTTACTAGTTTCATGGGTTTACATCATTTTATACACTTAATTGGTAACTTAATACCACATGAAAAACCATATATGTCTTTTAAGCCTCTCCATTTTTATTAGGATTTTAATTATTTGAACATAAACATCACAACATGCGGTTTCAAGATTAATATTTGATGATCAAAGTGGTTGTGTGAGAACACTTATTGAATATGACACCAATTTTGAATTGGAAAATTTCAGACTCTTCTTGTTTAATAATTCTCAATTCAACATAAACACATGTTATAATTCATCATAACCATATATGTGGATCTTTTCCTAATATATAACCCAATGTTTCATTTCTCTACATTATATATGAATTACTTCTAACAATAGTTAGAATCATTTAAATAAAACTAGATTGGGGTACCTCTAGAATCCTCATGCAGAGGATTGTGGATTGTTATAAAGTACCAACCCGTTGTATCTAGATATCTTCCAGGCCTTCACAGTGGTTCTTCATTATATAAACCCACTGGTAAGACATTATCTTTGGTTTGAATATTTAAAATATTAATTTATTATCTTTGGTCTCATCAAAATTTCAAGTCTTGTTCATTCATTATTATACACTTATTACATCTTCGATTTTAATTCCAATAGATTGGTCTATATGAATAAGAATTGTTTTCCCACATACTCAATCTTTTATTATGAGTTAGTTGTATAGGCTAGGTATTTTTCATCATTATAGGAGTTAAAAATTTTTTTATAACTTTTATACACTAATGTACCACAAGATTACTCTCAGTCATTCATATTTCTCCTTATGTGACATGCTCTGCCTATTTTATAGTAACTAACAAACTATTTTAACATGAATTCTCTTATAATTGAGTAACTAACTTATATTTATAAAAATAAATGAACTTAAATTCAATAACTAATCCTTTAATGAAACTTTTTATGGTATAAGTTCAAGCTAATCGAGATCACAACCCAAACCATATTCACCGAACCACCCCCATAAAGTGCCATCATCACACACCTGATCTTTATGCCATACACTGGCATAATAATGGGTTATGAATTTAGAAACAAAATGTTTGAATTTTTATCCTTTATTTTTATATAAATAAAGCTTAAATTTATCTAAAAAATTTATTACCTTATCGATGATTATATATTGTCTTCGATAAAAATTAAATTTTGTCATGGAGAAATCAAAATAGTATTTTTAGTAAATATATTGTTTCTATTTATAAACTCTTTTGAAAAAAAACTTTTTTATTTGAAATACGTGATATTTTAGTAAAATTTTCATATTATAAAATAATTATTTAAATATAAATGATATTATAATTTAATTAAGTTCAGGGTAATTTTTATAACATTCAAAAAGTGGTTAATATCGTAAAACATAGTATTTTCTATTAAATGTGGCTTTCTATTTGAAAGTGAAAATTACCATATTTAGAAAATTCTTTTTATTGAATAAATGTTTAAAAAAAAGAACATCAAAATTACCCAATAGTAATTTTTTTCATAATTCAATGGAAAGCCAAATTTTTTTTACAAATTAAATATAGTATAATTATAGGGTTTGTATTATGGAATCATAATGGAACAAAAGTTATGTAATAAATTTGGTAAAATAAATAAATATAAAAATTTATCTTTATCCTTCAAAATATTTTTTTTGAAGTTATTTTATTAATTTTATAAACCCTCAATGCTTCCTCCAAATCCTATATTATATTGTAAGATTTCGAAATAAATTCTTTACAAACATTACAGACTTCCACATCACCAAGGTTATTATTTTAATATGGTTGACTCTTTTCCTTATAAAATATTTAAAAAAACCACTATTTTGTAAAATAAATTGTAATAAATGGGTTGTTTTTTGGTTTTTATTGTTTTAACATATAGTGTCCAAAACCTATGTTTAGAAATTAAAACAGAATTCCCCTGTATTTTGATATAAATACCCACAAATCCTCCCTGTCATCTTATTTAAAACCCCATTGATCATGAATTTAATATCACTGTCCCTCTCTAATTCTATCATAAGGTATTCTTGATCTTTTTAAGAGCTCCAAACAAGCTTTTTGAAGTGCCCACTAGGTAAGAGACTCTCTCAACCTATTTTTATTTCAATTAATTTATTTATACTAAGACATTTCTATTTATCTATTTCTATGATGTATTGACTATTAAAACATTATATTACTATTTTAATGATTCCCATTTTATGATACACCACCATTAACTCTCATTAACCCCTTCCATAAACTTTATGTACACCCATTATGCTACAGAAATTATCTTACGATTTTCCAGGCCAAAAATATTTTGTAGTGAATAAAAATCCCAATTTCCACTCAAGAGTATTAACCTAGTTTTAACTGTCATTATAATAATTTATAATTCAATTTATCTAACCCACACTCTATAATCATCACGTTAATATTGATTATTTTGTTTCTTATGTTGTAAGATCTATATGTCGCACAAATTCATCCACTTTATATTTATTTGACATGAGGGACCATAATTATATATCCCTACAATAAGCTGGGTAAATTTTTTTATCTCATGAGATGTCATGTATAGAGAATGGGAGGTTATCCTAAGAACCCATTGTTATGATGTCTTAGCATTTATCCTTGAATTATGATTATTATGTCAGGTTTTAAGTTGTTTTCACATTCATATGTTTCCAAGATGTTATCTTCATATATTATGATTTGATGATCATGTTTTTGATTATCAAAATTTGTTGTCACCTTGATATTTCTATTGACTAAAATTTATTACATTGATCATGTTATTCCTTTATTATTCCATTATTGGTCTTTATAACTCACCATTTTCTCAAGTACATCCTCAGGTTATCAGGTACATTATTAGAATATCAATGGAATATAAGGAAATGCTTTAAAAAATTTAATTAATTTTTTTATACCCAGGTTTCATGTTAATGTTTTCTGTACAAAATTTCAGAAACACACTATGCCATTCAGTATTACATAATTGTATTATTATAATATTCATTAATAAATCATGAAATAATGTCTATAAAAGAAAAGGGTTGTTGAATTTCTACTCATTATTCTTCCCCCATTATAAGGTTATTACTATTACCTTCACTTCTTTTCTTATGTCATGAGCTATGAAACCATATAGGGATTATTCATGATAATACCTATGAGTTTCCCTGAGAGTCAGCTTATAATTTTTAATTGTCAATGGTCATTTCCAAAATTGATCTTCCTTCTTCCTTATTACTAGAGAAACATCAATATTTTTCTTCAAGATACTTTTTCATTATTTTTTGAAGGATACAATGAGTGTATCATAATAGGTTCTTGCTGCACATTTCATTGAGGTTCAATTTTCCCCTCAAGAAAAGTGAATTATTATTCTAACTTAACATTTATTTTGTAAATAATATTATTTTATGTCATATAAAGGGATGATTTTTTAATGAATTATTTTATTCTGAGTTACTAAAATCCCTTGACATATATATACGGTTACTAAAATATAAATCATTTCTAATAAATATCATTCATATTTTTATCTCTACTCATTTGAGATGTTAATATAGAAGAATTACTTCTTCAATAGAGAACTTGTTCTTCTCATCACACACTCATAGTATGTATCATTCCTCGAAAAAATTATAATTTCAACGGTTCTGTTACATGATATAATTTAATATAATATTTATCAAGAAAATTAATATTTTTTATAAATTTTATATTTGAAAATTCATTCCTATCACTTATTGAGGATCCAATGCTAAGAATATCCATATTCTATTTCCCATTTGAGATTCTAAAATTTTATTTTAGCTCTTGGATCCTATATTATTCTCTCCAACTATAAATCAACTAATATTATAATTGATTTGTATTTAATTTCAAATTTTATTCTCTCTCCATGTTGTTCCTTTAGAGTAAGAATTATTTAATTTAATTATTTCTCAATGGATTCATATTTCATGAACTCTTATGAATGTTTTTCGAGTAGATCTTTTTAATTATTCAATCAAAAATCCATATATATTATATCATAATTAAAGGTCACCTCAACTATATTCAACATTGTATTCAATAAGGATGGATTTTTAAAGAAATCATAGTCCACTTCCTGGATAATATCTGGTTGATTCACCTTCTCATTTAAGGGTTGGATCATGTATTTAATATTTTAAGAAAATTACTCAATTAATGAACATATGTAATTTTCATTTCCGCCATTGATTCTTCACTCCATTTCTTAACAAATGAGAAACATAAATTTATGGATAAATAAAGATCATCAAAGTCAAAATTAATAGCTTGTTTTGCATTTATATGCATTTCACATACCTCAGAGTGTGCCTCCACCTTTTTAGAAGTAATATTATTAATATTACTCTTCTTACCTTTATTAAATATGCATTATTCACTACCATTGATTTATGGTTTCCTATATTGATTAGTACAACAATCATCTTTTGATAAGATATCTTCATCCTTCTATACTTCCACAGATTTCCTATATAAAACTTCAAATGTTTTCCATATATCAATGGTACTAGAACACAATAATATAATCTTATAAAACCTATAAAATTATGATATTTTCAAGATATTATATATAAATAAAATTAAAATTCCTTCACTATTACTGGAATGTTTAAAAACACATTGAATTATCTCCATAACCTCCTTACCATAGGCTTGTTGGAACCCAAGAATTTGTTTCTTATAACCACCAACGTTATTTCCTATAAAAAATAGTGGCTTCATCAGAATCCATAAAGAAAATATAAATATATATTTTTAGGTTGGACACTTTGATATAACCTTTTGTCTATGATAACACTTGTTACAACAAGTGACACCTAATAGGTTGGGGGATTTGGGTTCATGCCAAATAAATATTTTTTTACATATTAAAAACATTTAGGATCTTATTCCCATGTTCAAAGGAGATATGTTCAACCTATTACATGATTTGATTTTCTCATAGCCTCATCGATAAAAATAATAGATATAGTGTAAAGTAAAGAATTCCCATGACAATACAATTTTACATGGTTCACCTATAGTAGGAAATGTAAAAGTAGAACACATTAATGATGTAAAAATATACCAAGTTTTTCTAATCATATATAGTTAAGTTGAAACAATTATTGGTCATGAAAAATTTATGTCAGTCTCATTACATTTATAATATATTCAAGGATAGTGTACTACCTCCCAAAGATCAATTATCTTGACCTATCCTTTCCCACAACCTTAAAATAATTATTCCTTTTTTGGTGACTTTAATGTATCTTCAATGGATCATTTACATGATGGTTTTTAATAGTACAATATAAGTACTCCAAAAACATTATAACAACTGAATTAATGATTATTTATGATTCTCTTTTTTCGAATATTAATTATTAATATTAGGAGAGATAAAATTCCCATGTTTAGGGTTGTATCTTTTTCTTTCACAATATCGCATCAACAATTGTTTTTCGTCAGAAGAGAGTAATTCCACCATAATATTATAATATTAAACTCTTACTTCATATAGTATGTTATCTCAACAAAAAATTTATTCCTATACTCTTTCATCATTTTATACCTCTAACAAATTCAATTTGTGAACTATGGTTTGTGATACTCATCCATATTGAACAACCTTATGAAACTCTATTGCAGAACAATATTCACCATGTACCACATTTTAAAAAAAAACTTATTCTAAACAATGTGAATTACTTTGCACTATGTGGTATATCACTTTGTGAAATGAATTCATAAAATATTCTTTTCATACTCCTTCTTTGTGAAATATTTCATAGAAACCATTTTTTATGGATTAATCATCTACATGAAATGAACATTATCTATTGTATGTGTTCTACTTTATTAACTATCCTTACTATGAAAACATCCCGACTTCTCTGATTTTCTAAATAATATGTGTATCTTCTATGAACTCCTATATTACATTCCTAATGATGAAAATGGTGGTGTATCTATAAGAAAATTCATTAAAAAAACTTAGATAATAACAAAATTATATAAATTCCATTTTAATACTCCTCCTCATATATTATCTTATGATTTCATATATGTTATGAATACAATACACTTTTTTGGGATATAAAATATAACTTACATTTGATGACACACAAAATTTATGCTACTCCAAGGATGATTCATGCTACACTAGATTTTTGACATTACAGTGCTTTGGAAATCACTTCCCTTCCATAAAAAGCACCTCTCTTTTGTGGGATTCATGAA
This sequence comes from Viscum album, assembly GCA_963277665.1. Classification (NCBI taxonomy): domain Eukaryota; kingdom Viridiplantae; phylum Streptophyta; class Magnoliopsida; order Santalales; family Viscaceae; genus Viscum; species Viscum album. The sequence continues at coordinate 629,521,218 of OY728164.1, read as the reverse complement.
AAACCCATGTTATATGTTATACAAAACGCTATTTAGGTCCCCATAATCCTTATGTGTCTTTTAAAAATCCCTATTTTGTTATGTACTTGTTTCATGGACCGCTTTCATTTTCCTTGAATACTTCACATTATATCCCCAAATACTCCAAAATATCATACCCAAAAAATTAGAAAAAACTAAAAAAAATATATATTTTAAAAAATAATCAATTTTGTAATAATTATTATTTTAGGTTTCTAAATTTTTAATTATTAAATACTTTCATATCCTTAAACCTATTTCCATCCATGTATATTCATATATTATGAATTGAACTCATTCAACATCCAATTAAATTCATCCATCCACTCTTCCATTTTATCTAAAATGAATTTATGATATCATTGGAACACAATACCAAATATTATAGATAATACCATATTATAATTCTATAGACAATTCCAATATAAATTCATATGATAACCATTTCTATCATTATTCCTATATCTTAACATTAAGATCTCTAGGATGTCACACTTTCAATGCCTTTCCAACAGCTTTACCAACACTAATAGTAGTTTTCAAGAAACCCAACAGATAGACTCTTGGGTATCAGAAGATACAATGTATATACTAAAGTGGATAAAAACGAGTGCAATGATCCAAAAGGAAACAATTAATAAACAATGATATATGATAAGTAAAAGATACTTCAAACAATCTTTGGTCTATTTGGAATGAGCATATCTATAATATGAAGTTGAACAAATACTGATCCCTAACCTCACTACAGACGACAACCTCCATAAATGAAGTAAGACCTATGTTCATGGGAGATAGTAAAATCATGTGGTTTCCCTCTAACAACCTTGTCTCCCATTGAAGGAACCTAAGCCTCCTTCATTGGTTTCCAGTATAACTGTGGAAGAAATATCTAATATAGGGGATGAAAAGAAATCTAACAAGATTCATCATAATGAACTCCATGAATAGTCAGGCACTAGATCTGACTGTACCCATGGAATCTATAAGAAACAACAATCAAGTATGTATCTCATAGTTACTCTCTCTAGTCTATTTCATTCACCATGATCGACTGGTAATATTACCCTATTAACCCATGATATTATTACCATTTCCAAACACTGATCAACACATTATTTCTGAACAATAATTTTTATTACTACTCCATCACAACCATCCCCCATTTGAAAAACCTCCTATTATTATTGTCAATATGAGAGTGAACCCCCAAAAATCCTTCCTCTAATTGGTTGAGGGTTATTTTTTAACATCTAGGGTATAGAACACAAATATGTGTGGCATTACCCAAATATATCCAATGAAAACATAATTAAATGAACCAATAAATTCTATATTATAAATAAAATAAGAACTTTAATAATCACCCAATTGAGGAATAATTCCTTAAAATGAAATCCCATGTAAAATGAAAAATAAGAACTCATATGAAAGACTCTATATAAAAACCAAACCTTAGTACCATAAAATATACCAACATCCAAAAGTCTCTATCCATGGGTAGGATTCCCTTGGCCATAGGTAACATAATCCATGATCTAAAATTTAGTATAGTTATAATTCACTAATATCAATGATATATAGTTCATATGTCTACAGGTTGTTGTGGAAACATTATTTTTCATTTAAATACGATAGGAAATGGATTTGATGATAATAAGAACCTATATCCTTGTGCATATTTTTAATTGATATAACCTTTATTATAGGGAAATATATCTATAGACAAAATTACCCATGCCTGTAGACTCTAAATATGTACCATATATCCATGGGAAATATAGATCTTCGATATAGAAATTTCGTAGAGAACTATAGCCATGATCATTTTTTCTGTGTCCATAGAGATATATTTAAAAAGAATTACATGTTCTTGTGTGTGTGAGAATTAATAATTCTATAATTGAAACAATTTTTGTGCCGGAGTGGATCAATAAGTAGAGACTTATTCAGAGTCATTTATTCAAAACGATATTCAATATTTATTTTTAATATGAATGAATTATATATATAATAATTTTTATATATAAATAACAAAAATTATTTACGAATCGGTGGTATTTATAACTAAAGGGTTATCCAAAAACATAGGTTAAAAACACGATATATTTTTATTATTTATATTATTACTATATATATATACACACCAGCACTCACATTGTTATAAAAATATATTTAGAAAATGACTTGTAACATAGTGGAGGTTCTTATTCTACGGTTGTAGAAAGGTTTTGGTTCATGCCTCCCTCCCCCAAAAAAGCAAGCATGAATTATTTTTCAAGTATCGTATATCCATAGTCAATGTGATCATGGTAATTGGTTGTCCATGTTGAATTTTCTATCCACATGGTCCATATTCCATGTCAGATTTCATATATCCATGGCCCATTCACATGGATATATACTTTAGGGTTATTTTTATGACACTAAATTCCATAGTCTATATGCCCATGGCTATAGGATCTATCCATAGGTAATTACCCTATAACAAAAGACTTGGCCCATGACTATGCCTCTTTTTGTACCAGTGGCTCAAAGTTAGAATTGTCCATTTTTGTCCCCAAAATCGCCCATGAAATCTAAAAAATATTATATGTATATGTTTGATCATAATATGAATATTCATCTGGATCATACTAAGGGTCTATCTTTAAATTGTGGATGAATAATAATAACACACTACTAAACGAAAAACAAAACCAATAATAACCTATCAGGTAAACAACTACCCATCCATACTAATTATCACTCTCAAAATTTCTCATCCAATGGTTGTAAAATTATATCAATTATATATGTATATAAGTTCCTTGAAATCACTTCCCCATATATTTTATACTCTCATTCCCCAAAACCAAATGTCTTGTGCTCATTCCTCTCTATATTAACATACCATTATAATAGGAAATCTCAACTCCCAACCTATTTCAATCACAACATCAACATAATTGGAAAGAAAAAATACAAACCAAATTAAATTACCTCAGAAATATTTAATTACTATACCCCACATAACATGTAAATTGTGGTATTGTGTCATGAATATGATGGAAATCATACTTGTGCCCTCCTCCTACCATTCATGACCCCATCATATCTTACCACATTTGTATCCGTGATAATAAGGAATCATGAACATGAATTATATCTACCTCTTGTCTTCCTACTACCATGAATGACCCCCACCATGTACTGATACCATAATATAATATACTCTAATGAAGAATGAGTAAGAGGGGGTAACCATCCATCCACCATCCCCAATATGGATATTGTAGAAAAACCTAGAACTTAAAACATTTGGTCATCAGTAATGTTATCATAATTGGGTAAGGTGTATATAAAAATCATTAGAATATTAATTTTATTTTATAATAGAATAAAAGAATCCTAGCCTGGAATATTTTCTCGAAAACATCACTATAATTATCATCCATTTTCATCACACAACATTTGACACGTACCAACATTGTTTCCATATATCACACCAAAACCAAATCACATTTTCACGTAAAATAACCGCTAAGAATTCATAATAAGTAAATTAATCATACAATTTTTTTATTTAAAAATTAGTCATTACCAATCATGTTATACCCATTAAACCATTTCGTTAAATATTTTATAAAATCCATTCCCTTTGATTTACCAAACCTATTTCATCATTAGAAATTACATTATATTCTGGAACTACCCTGAAACTACAATAAACTCAAAAACAACCAACCATTACATCATCCTACAAAAAGAAATCACTCCTTTTTATAGTAAATGTAAGGCTACTATAACCCCATTAAACAACCAATAATTACCTCCAAACCATTATAAAATAACCATAAAACATCAACACACAACAAATTTCATTCCAACAAACACAACCCCACTATCCCACACATTCTAACTTTTACAGCCCCACTGCACCATAGATGCCAAAAAATACATCTGAGCCTATTTATTGCAACTACCCATAATCATCGTGTAAACATATAGACAAAAAAATAACATATCACATAGAAGTAATTATGACCTAAATTTATACTACATCCTTCCATCTAAAAAATAATTTCATATTAGTTTCTATTCATCCACATAACTAGTTCATTACAATATTTATGTGATTAGCCTTTTATGAGTGGTGATTGTAATAAAAAAACTCATTTTATCAACACAAAAATCTTAATAAAAATTATGGTTTTCAATAATAGTAGTATGAAAACATAAATCATAGGTTTGATATCATGAAATCAAATAAACATATGTGGTTCATCATTTTCTACATTACTTTTATTTAGTTATGGTTCATTATCTACATTAGGTTAATCTGTATAAATTACCCAAAGATAAAAAATCATGTTAATCCCATAATTTTAAAAAATAATGTAGTGTTATTGAATCCCCTACCTCTTTAAGAATTTGATACATAATAAGGAATAACTATGGTTTTCCACCAAAAATTTCCAAGGGAAACACCCATGAATATATGGAAAACAAACCATCAGCAACCATACTCAAACACTGATCAAACTAGAAGAAACATTACTACCACAATAAATGTAAGACAAGAGAAAAACCATTATGGGATAATGGAAAAGGGGATAAAAAAACTAGGGAATAAATCAAATAACGAAATTTATATTATAGACAAACCAATAGGTGTAAATCTTCAAGAGATACAAATAGAGAACCATAAGCGTGTCCAGGGTCAAATAAGTTTTAAAGGAAGAGGAAAATTTGATCCAATGAAAAATAAACCTATTGTTTATAGAGAAGAAAACACAAAAATCCCCAATTCATGGTGTTCCCCAAAAAACAATAATGTTCCTCAATTAAAGGTTATTTGATTTTAGAGTATTTATACTCATGAAATTCACATGCCTTAAAAACTACTTTAAATATGATTAACCAATGTCATATCCTTCCCTATAGCATCAAAATAACATTTCAATTTCCTAGATATCCAAAATGGTTTTTCATAATGGGAAAAATAAAAATCCACCACCATTTCAAAGAACAATTCCCTTAACCACAACATAATGAGACCCAAATCACCCTTTCCTTTACTCCTCATGAAAATCAACTCGGCCCCAAAACCCCTATTACCTTTTTCATTTCATGGGTTCCCATTCCCAAATAGGATACTTCCTAGTCACTATATTCATCACTAGAACCACCCATTCATTGTTTCAACCTCTACCCAACTCAATTTAAACTCATATGATCTTCTACAACACCATGCCTTACACTATCAGCATGGATCTCTCTTTGTTTCCCATTTGGAATCCTAGCATGAAATAATCCTACCAAAAAGAGCACATTGGTAGTTTTACTCTACATGGTTCTCCAAGATACAATATTGACAATTATCCATGACCAAGGCCTCAAAATGTTCAACACAAAATAGCATTACCTACTACCAAAACTCCACAATGACCTCTAAAACACCCAAAACCCTAGGATTTTCTCTCTCCATGTTCATCATCTCTAAAAAACAATATCTCGCCTCAATAAATACTCTAAAAAACTTCTACATGCCTAATAACATAGTGTTGTGGACTTTAATATGGATAAAAACACAACTACTACAATAGGAACACCTCTAACACCCAGAACTCACTATGGAATGAGTTCAGATGATCTGAATTATTACATGTATTCTATGAATTTAGATGTCCATGTTATGTGTAACACTAACCAGACACCATGAATAGCTTTATAGAGTAAAATAAAAGGGTACCCCCCTTTTTTTTAAATTACATAATTTTATAATAAAATTCCATGTATTACTCACTTCCCTTACATGGGATAATATAGGGGTACCTAAATATGTCACAAAAATACCAATTCAGAATGATTAAGGTCATGAAAAGAATTACATTGGAAAGAATCTGAAAATTAGTATTTAGAATGGGATTTAATATCATCTAATTATATCATGTTATTCCATTTATATATGTATTCTTTCGAGAAATTAGTTGTCGAATAATATTACCTCCACCAAATCAGTAGGGCCAACCATAATGATGTGAAGCTCTTTACACAACTTAATTTTTTTGTTACATGACCAAAAATAGAATGCAAAAATATTTATACATATCCAAATTTATCTCAGTGATAAAGAACATGAACTCTCCATGTAAAGGCATATAATTATATGAGATTGAAAATTTAGAAATGAGTAATCCAAATGCGACATATAGTAAACTCCCACCTTTCTAGAAAAAAGGCATGTGCCTCCAAGCCAGTGGGAATTCCAACCTAATGTCCATCTACATGAGTATACTTTTCTCAAGATAGAATCTAATTCAAGATATTTCTAACACCTAATATATATAAATTTTATTAAAAAACTATATTCAAGCTAATAAATTTAACTAGAAACCATGGTCAAGTGGGTTGAAAAGTAAATCTTATGTAATCATACATAGCATTCAATGCATAAATTCTTGTATCTTAACTAAGAAGTAGTTTAAACAATTTAAACTAAATCATACACACATTATTATTATAAATAATTTACAACTATAAATAAATATTGGGATAATATTTATATAAATGATCACTTCACATATTTAAAAATGATATAATAATTTATGAAATGGTTACAACAATAACTAATTATAACCATTTTATTATTTTATATTATTCATTTTGAACATTCCATAATATTTAATATAAAAACATTATATAGAAAATAAAAGATCGAATGTTTTATATTATTCATTTATATGGAATTTTCTTATTATACTAGACATTTATATTAATTATTTTTTTCAATCTAATTTATATTATGTAAATTATTTACATAATCAAAATTTCAAATAAGAAAATTATTTAAACAAAGATAAATAATTAAATAACATTTTAATTTGGATTAAATAATATCCCTAATACGACACCTTAATTTTAAAAGTTGAAATTTATCTTTATGAACTATTCACGATCCTTAAAATTTAAGAAATTATATTTATGCCTTATTTTGTAATTTATAAACTCTTTATTAATTATATGTATAATTTTTCATATAAAAACATTATATTTAAACAAAAGGTATGCAATATTAATTTTTAAAAAATATATTTTTAATATTAAGGCATAATGTTGATAGAATATTTATAATAAATTTATCAAAACATTTCATAAATTCATCATAAACATTATATAATCCATTAATTTATAAGAAAATAGATAAACCTAAAAATATTCTGAAATATAATTTTCCATTATTTATAATAAATTTATAAATAATCAAATCTGATTAATAATTTAATTTTGTGTAAAATAAAATATTTCTTACCCATTGTATTTTAGGATTTAATTTATATAGTAAGTTCGGATTTTCCACATTATCTATTGTATTTTATAACAGATAAAATGTGGATATAATATCACCACTGGGGTAAGTTTGTATTGTTTTTTAAATTATTCAAAGTATCATTTTTATGATACGATATTCAATTTTTGAATATGGAAAAGTGGTGTTTTTTTATACTTTATCGCATATCCTTTGTTATGATATATGTAAAAACTGAAGAAAAATAATAACATAATAAAAATTTTAAAGTTCCTTAGATCATTTTGGACATAATTTATATGTTTTTATGAGTATATTAAATAATTTCCAATTTAATTTTTACCCTTACATAGAACCTATGCTCTACATAACGGTAAATATGTTTTTATCCATAAGTAGTCCATTTTTTAGGATCTATATAAAGGTAATCCCAATTTTCTTTCACTACATAATGCAATTCCTCACTATATATGGGTAAATTTTGGTTAGGTAAAGGTCACACCTATTTTCAAAGATTTATTAAAGGTACCCCAAGTAACTACATAAAGATATTCCTAGTTTTGTATGCACTATGAAAGGGTCATCATAGAAACCTTCTAAACCCATAGGGGATGTTTGGGTTTTATTATACCAAAATAAGGGTAAAAACCATACCTTAACATGAAATATATGAGATATGTAAGGGTAAAACTATGTTACCCTTACAAAAAGTGTATGATAGCCTTGAGAATTGACCCAAATATGTGGTGGGATATGAAAGCCATGTGGCCTTCCATAAGGTAAAAATTAGATGTGGTGGCCTTATGGTTTGAAATAGGATTATGGTAGGCTTCGTCGGGCATGTGGATCGACTCAAGACACATTATCCTTGTGGTCGCTGAGTGCCTCTACCCTCATGGATACTATGAGATACATGTGGTGAACCTTTGTTCAAATGTTGTTAATAACTTCCCCTTTGTTTTTTCATCTAGCATGGAGCCGAAGAAGGTGTGGTTGGGGTTTTTAGCAACTTTTTCAATTTACAATTTCTCAATACATGATTGGTTTTTACTTTATTGTGAATTAATCAATTATCATGGAATGCTCCCTTTAACATGTGCATGAATAGTAAGGATGCATTATTGGTGTCCTTTTTGATTAATAATCACACTCTTGAGGGAAATTATGTTGTATGTGAAGAATTTATGACTTGTGATCCAATTAAATGAATGGGATATCTTCCAAAAAGATTAGGATATAAAATCATTGAGTTGGAGGCAATGTTTCGATGTACTCATGACAATTGCTACTACATTTATTTTATTTATCATTTACTAATACTTGGTTTTTCATGCCACATTGGGGGTATGTCGATTACTTTTATATTTGACTAATGTTCCCACCATTATATCATATATTTATGTTATCAGAATCTATGTTTAATTGTATTATATTTAAATATTTTATCAGTTTATGGATATGATTACCAAAGGTATTGTCTCTCAATGTTACTTTAGATCCTCACTACTAGTTGACAACTATTGAATATAGAGATTAGAACATGGGGTTATGATGAACATCATAAAAAATAGTTGTTAAAAAATGATGATAAAAATTTTTATCAATGGAATATGGTTACTTTAATTATTTTTTAGAGTTATGTTTGAAATTAGATTGGGTGTGTATATCTAGAGTAGGGGAGTTATCATGTTCTTTTTCAATATCATGTGTTATGTAACTATAATTTTCCCGTGATGTGATTTTTGTTAGGTTTTAATGGGATTTGGGTGTGTTCGTGATCATGTCTAGGAAGACAAGATTACCTTCTATATATATAATTTTTTTCTTCTACATAATACTTCATTGATCTAATTCCTTGATTTCATCTAATTATAGTGATATATCTATTTCCCCTACTATTATGATAAATGTGTACTAGAATTAGTTATAGGAACATGAGAGTGATGTAATTTTTGTTTATATATATATATATATGATTTTTACTAAGGTGAAGTTATAAAGGGATGGGTATCAGCAATGGGTAGAACTAGGAGGGATATACCTTGTGTGACTATATCATAGGAAATTTATTCTGATTTAAATCCATTTTTCATGCCATATAACTCTATATGTTGTCCTAGTAAGAATTTTTTTATGACTTCTAAACATTAACTTTGTATTTTAGAAAATTTCATCTAAAAAATTATTAAATGGATATGTTGGTGGAGTAGGATAGACCACTACCTCAAGGGTGGGAATTCAATTTCTTCAACTAGACACATTGGATAATTCTTTTACACCCACTCGAGTGATTTATACCAAAGGGTCACTTTATCTAGGATACTTCCTCTTAGTGCATGTTAATTAAGGATGTGATTTCATAAATATGGTAAATTCATATATAGAAATTCATATTTAGTACCATTTATCCTTATTGGGAACTAGAGGTACTGAGGATGTTGAGTAATGGAACAATGAAATTTAGGGGATCATTGATCCATTGGATACTCTAGAGTACATTCAATTGATGTTTTTTACCATCATCCTATAAGGAACAAATAATATGTGTTTGGGTGTCATGAATTAAAAAGGAAGATGTATTGTTTTACATAGATTACCATAAAATACATTTTTAGGAGATCATTATGAGTATGTTTAATTATGACATTCCATAGGAGTTCATGGATCTTCATTGGGGATTGAGGATGTTGTCTTCATAATTGGAACCTTTAATTGAAATACTTCACTATATTTATGTATTGGATGGGACTGAGTTTCAGAAGGCTATGATGTTCTACATTGGCCTCGGACCATATTTTATGTGTCAGGTCTAGATTTTTTACCATATAAAATATAAGTTGGTGCTTAAAATATCCTTGATAATCGAGAAGGAACTAGGAGAGGAGAGAGTTGTGGGTTTCCTTTTAACCTTTAGTGGACATCATAATGATACTTATGATAGTAGGAAGAAGACGGGATAGTATCCACAATACAGTGGTGGAAATAATATATATTAAGAAGGGGTTCTTTGACACCTTCTATGAGAGAATTTGGACCTTGGTGTAACAATGGTTGATAGAGTATGCATCAAAGAAATATTTTCTCAATGACCTAGAAAAAGTGTCTTCATTATGATAATATGTGGTATTTTGTGAAGTTTTGTGTTATAGTTTTATATAGAGGTTATCATAAGGGTGTTGAACAGATGAAGGCTGTGACCTAGGGTTCTTGTCAGGGTTCTCAAAATCATCATCAAATCCCAAAACCATTTGTGACCTAGGGAATTTAGGTTTATGAATGGTCCTGGCTTTGATGAAAGAAGGATGTTTTCTATGGACTAGTTTCCAAATAATGGTGGTGATGGACAATCCACTATTCAAGGTATGATATTGATTACATAAATTTTTCTAGTAACTTGTTTAATATGGGTACATCCTATTAATTTATATCTACTCGATTTGTTACTACACCTGACATTCTGATAATGTTAGAATAAGAGTTACTTTATCTCGATAACCCCGTTAGGAATAAAGTATACTATTATCAACCATTTCTTGAGTGACCAATATTATTTGATGGATATGCTCATTTATGGGACTTCAGGATCCTTGCGATGACTAGATTTGATGTGATCATTAAGATAGACTTGATTTAAAATATTGTGATCACATAAATTGTTATCATAGATGGGTATCCTTCTCTCGATCTAAGGGATATAAGTTCATAATGTATGATGACTATATTCATCGAATAGTCTTGATAAGGAAAAATGAATTTAGATTTGAGCTATCACAATGTAATTAGCGGGATTAGATCCTACAATAGAATCAATTGTAGCCCCCTCTATATTCCCTTTAGTGGTGGATCATTATGAGGATGTTTTCATAGAATATTTATTAGTGCATCCTCTAAATAGAGGAGTTTATTTTGAGAATTAGATTTTTCCTGAGGTTCAATAGATAATGATTCCTCTTTATTATATGGAACCGATTTAGTTTCGAGTGTTAAAAGAGAATATAGTGTATTTAGAGTAGTAGGGATTTATCATACAAAGAGCATCGCCTTAGGGTTCTTCGGTGTTGTTTTCCCAGAATACACCCAATAGTATATGGATTTGTTTGGATTACCAGAAGATGAATTATGTAATAGTGAAGAATTTTTTTAATTTAACTAGGATTGGTAATCTATTTGATTAGTTACAGGTATCATAGTGGTTATCGATGATTGGTACTCATTTGAGCCGTTATATGTAATGGGCATGGGGGAATGATATTTCGAAGATATCATTAAGTCGTATACAATTATTGTATAGGAATTTTTTCATGCCTTTTGGGTTGAAACATTCTCCTCTTGTGATCATAGATCTTATGGATAAGTGTTTTAACATAGGTAATCTACATAACAATCAAATTTCAAATACATGAAAAATTATCCCCTTAAATAAGACACCTTCTATTTCCCCAATAACTCGATGTACGCTCTAAAAACATTTATGTACAATTAATTAAACTATGTATTGTATTTTTTTATTCATATTTGAAATAAATATATCATCAATCACCCAACCACTAGTGGTATCTTCATGATACTAATTGAAATATTTATAATAATATCACCAATCTGGAAATGGTGATTTTTGAATTGTCTAAGACACAACCCATTTTTTATTTTTTACAATATGGTGAAACATGAGTACAATGAATGCTAATTATGAGCCTTTAAAAAAGTCCCCAAAATGTGCCTCCACACTTATCCGTTTCATAATGAGTGTCCCTTGTACAATTTTACCATCTCCACCACACTTATATTTTTATGATCATGATAAATATATTAGAGTAGTGAAGTAAATGAATAAAAATAGGAATCTAACATGGTTCATTCCTTAAATAATTATTCATGAATTTTATGGTTTTATGACTGATTAATATATTGGTGGTTCTCAGGATAGAGGCTAATCAAACATATTCCAATATTATATTAATTGAGAATTTTTGAAATCATAGTTTCAAAAATCTGTAATGAATGTTCAATAATTTATAAAGCAATAGTTTCTTAAAAAATATGATCAATAAAGAATAGGAAAAACTAAATATCAGGTAACATATAAGTAATGATAATTTTTATAGATAATCACTCATGAAAATGAAAATTAATAATAAAATCAATTAAAATATTATTCAAATATTTAAATCCTTCAAAATCATAGATTTGTTTTTACAAAAATAAAAAGGTTCCCATAATTCATGATTTGACAACAGAAAATAACAATTTTTATATTCGAATAATTGTTCTCTCTTTATTCTCATTCAAATTTTTTGAAAAGAAAAATTAAAATACATTGTAGAGATATTATGTAAAGATAATTTTGTCTAATGGACCAGTAATTAATAAAATATCCATGATAGGGAATGTAATTCATTATAAAAAAATTTAAGAAAATATTCTAAATTATGGGGGAAAATGAAATAAAAAATAGAAACTTATACTACCCATTTATTGATACATTCAAAAATGTGGTGCACAAGTTTTTTTTGTGTTAGTCCATGAAATGAATTATCATCTTAATATGTGAATATTATTTATATAGTTTCTTCATTTTCTTAATGATAAATTCTTTCCAGTGCCTATTTTTTAGACCTAAAAATGAAAAAAATAATGTTAATGTATATGTATTTGTCAATAAAATTTATAATATTTCCAGATGTTTTCAAACACTAAAAAATTAAAAATATTATAGAAAAATGTGGTGTCATCCTAGAAGCAAGTTTTTAACATTATTTCCTTGAACATAACACTTTAGTGCAGGTGAGAAGAGATTAGGATGTCTTTTCCTTATTTGGATCCACAAATATCTTCAATTGTGACCTTTCTACATAATTCATCCCCTTCTATTCCTCTAAAATTTTCAGTACCCTTCCTGCTAGTAGCACTTGATTAATTTCCATTAGACTGATCCAACAATGTTTCTTTAATCCTAAAAAACTAAATGAAATATCATGTGACAACCATACCTAATATCCTTATTTAAACATTATTGGATAAACTATTATGATGGTGTCTTAAATTTTTTAATTTTTTTTGGAAATTTTACATTGTATAATTATATCCAATTAATTATTTTCTTCACATATAGCTATATCTTCAACATTGGGTATGTTTCCCTCTTTCATCTCAACATCACCTCTCAAACCATAATTCTTCATCTCTCGATGAATGTTAAAACTTACTTGTTCACTACTAACTCTCAGTAATAGTTATCCACTTTTAATATATTTTAAAGCTTATATAGTAGAAAATAATAATCTTCCTAGGATGTGGGTAGTCATATATTCTTCTATGACCATCACTAATAAGTATATCAACATGTAAAATTTATCGACATTGATTACTGTATCTTCAATTATTCTCCATGGCTATTTCACCATTGAATATTCTAGTTAGAATGAAACTCTTATGTTATTCATATTCTCCATCCCATGTCCCTTTAATTTATTATATGACATGATGTTCACACTAGATCTTAAGTCACACAGTGCCTTCACAATTTTTTTAGACCCATTATTTATAAATTTTTAAATCTTATAGGGTCTTATTTCTTCTATAGTAATTCTTTTGTCACAACAACCAAGCATCCCCATATAAGTTTTATAGGATCAATCTCTTTTATATTCATTTTTTTGGTGTCCATATCATTCATAAATTTACCATATTTTGGCATGTTGGAAATGGACTATATGAAAGGGATATTAATATGTAGTTTTTTTTATGTTTTATAATGACATACCTTTTTTATATCAATTTTCCCTTCCATTGTCCTCTTTGGAAAGGGTAAACTCATGTTATATAGTAGTGGTCCTTATTATACTATTATTTACTCTTTAACCATACTCTTTCTGAGTTTCTCTTCCCACTATACATTTCTTGGTTGATGGTTATAATTTGTCATTTTCCAACCTATTATAGTTACAAACTTCTGTTCTCCACATGGATTGATGTCATGTTGGCATGGTGGAATCCCCCATGGTCTCTCTTATTGTTTCCCTAAAAACTAGTTAACTTTGGATTCCAAGTTCTACAATGCAGTCTTATGGTCTATAAATCATTATTAACCTTCATTATATCTACCCTTTATTCTTTTTAATAATATATTAGTTCTGTGATGGCTTCCCTGTTTTTAGTCATTAATGAGGCCAAGGTATCATCTAGAGTCTGGATATGGATCAATAGTGAAATTTTTTACTACGTTTGAAATCACAATAACATGTTTAAATACCCCTGACCTAGTAGTTATTGTGGCAGCTAACCCTAAAATTGATTTCCATGATTGTCATCAATGTAATTTACTTATACAATATAGAGACCTTTGAGTTGTTTTTTTGTTTCGATTATATTTCTTCAACATTCATCATTGTCCATTAATTTTATGTTTACAATTTGGATGCCTCTTTATAGAAATCCTTCTATTTTCCAATAGAATATGTTTCATACCATCTCATACAAAAAATTGTAGCTCTCCTCCATAAATTTATTCATTAGTGATCCTACAGATACACCAACCACTATTGACATATTTACCTACACAAGACCTTTATAGAAAGGATAAATTATAATTAACATCCCAATTATATGATGTGAAAATTTCCAAATTAATGCCTTGGTATGATCCCCTGAACAATAAAGGGACTCATCCTTATATTGATTGAAATAAAAAATGATGAAATATATAACCATAGATTTAGATCGAGGAATGAATCTGGTGAGAATATTAATTTCAAACAAAAACCATGTTATAATATAATGTTCTGGTAATCATTGGATCTATTCCTATAATTGATCCCTAAAACAATCAAAAAAGGATAAGACATACTACATCATTTAAAATTAATATAAATTAGAACGTGTAACAAATATTGACAAAAATCCCTAGATACATGTTTGTATATATTTGATGTTTTCAATATAAATTCACCAAGTTCTATATCACATGAATGTTTGTGGGATTGATCTAGAAGTGTGTGTAAGATATCAGTCATATGATTATACTCACCTGAGATTTAATGTTTGATGATCTATCACAATCTACACGGGTTCATAGTCTAAGATATTTTTTTTAAAACATTGGTGACCTGATTATATTGTATGATAAACCTAGTCATGGCTAGAATATACATGGAAATTGAAAATAAGATAAAAAAACATAATAAATTCTTATCTACTTGGTCATCGTCCTCATAAACAATTTCTAGAAATTTGATATCTCTATGTGAACTACAAATTTCCCATAGGGATATGAAAATTAAAAAAATTATATTAACTCAAATAAAGACTACTAAGAAAAATATGTATAGAAAATAATGAACTTACATTTGAGCCTATGAGATTATGAAATTTTATTTTTTGGAATTAAAATTATTATTGATTTAGTTGTTTTAATGAATGGGAACGAAGAATCATTTTTTTTGGTTTTGAATATGGTTTGGTAAATAATTATAGGTTTTTGTAAGATCTAGGTGTAGTTGATAATGAAATTAGAAAATAAATTTTTTGATCCTGATTGTTGTATAAGTAGAGAATAAGGGGGATCATTAGTTTTGGTATTCCCTACATAACATAGAAATTCCCTATTACCCAATGTAAAGTGTTTTAAAGAATTAATGAATTATGTTGCCTCGATACTGATTGTAAACATAATTATTCAAAACCATTGATTAGTCCTTACTAATTTAGGGTAATTGGTTGGGTAGTTAAAAAGATAATTTCCTTAGAATTATATCAATGGTCAGGAAATAGGAAACGTGAAGAATTTGAATCTGAAATATGATTATAAAAAACAAATCATGAACAACATAAATGTAATACAAGTCAATGCATCCTACCCCATTATTTAAATCACCTAGAACAAATTAGGAGTTACCAAATCAGGCTATCCATTAGTGAGTGATAAGGATAGAGAAAAAATGTATACATAACATAAAAGTTGGATAAAAACTAGTGAAGGGATATGAAATTGAAAAGAACATTTCCCTTGCCATTGACATCGAAATTAATAATATTTGGAGAAAACCATTGACTTCAAATTGTAGGCATAAAAAGATAATGAGTTAGATTTAATTCCTTAATAATTGAGGCATTCATTAGAAATTTTTCATTCCTTGGGTTCATATAGGTTTTGGGTCAAACATCATGATATTTGGATATGATTTGAGTTCTAATGAAGCAATGGTTTTCCCATCCACATGATTCACATCATTACACATAGTTCCAAACTATGAATTTTTGTACCCTTTGGATGATTTTTTACATATTATGTTTACATTATGAATCCTAATAACTTATCACATCATTAACAGAAAATTCAAAACATGAATTGACGTTTTCTAGTGATTTTGAACTTTTTTTAGCTTAGTTATTCAGTTTCTAGCCTTGTAAAAATCATAGGGACACCCCATGTTAAGAAAATTGCTCTTGTAGTGAAATATCATCCTAATTTTCCTAATTTTCTTATTTAACTTTAGTCATTTATATCATTACATAAATGAATAAAATATCTAAATATAAGAAATAATGGTTAATAAAATGATCATCGTCATAATTTTTAATACTATATAATTAATGATTGATATTTATTGAAAACATCTTCATTTTAATGATCCCATCTCTTGTTTTTTATATTTCTTACATGTTTAAGGTTTTATTATATTAAATTATATTAATGAAAAATTGTGATAATATATCTAAGTATTGATCTACCATTAATAAAATGGAGCTACTGCCGAGCACTGCTACCTTCACACAATACGTCTATATATTTACTACAGTAACTCTCAGATGGTTCTATAGTTGAAGTTTCTTACAGCTTGTATCTTCTACCACCACTTGATGTTACTATTAAAGAAATGTTAATACTATCGATACCGTGGAATAGTTTTTCCACTTTGATGATTTACTTTTAAACTATTGTACTACTACCACAATAGTTTTTCTATATTCAAAGAAACATATGCTAAGAAAATCCACTATGATAAATTCCCATATGTGTGCATTTAGACATGTCCTAATATCACCTATGTGGAAATAAACTACTTCATTGAGATATATTACATAGAAATCATATTTTTTAATGATCCTGCTACTTTTTCTACCTCATAAAATCAATTATAAGACCAGCCATCTACACTATTCTCATGACTATTTTCTAATCTCAAGGATCTTGTTTAAGTTATATAATGTTTTACCTGAGTACATGAATTTAGGAATGATTATTTAAAAAAAACAATAGAACTCATAATGAAAAATGCAATATTTAATTATTTTCTTCTCAGTATGAGGAAATAGATTATATTATTACAATTTTTAGTTGATAATTTGATATCCTAGATTTCAATATATTGAGAAGATCCTATTTAAGCACACAAGTGATAATAATGTGTGTGTATATATGGTGAATAAATAAGAAGTGTGAAAAGATGCAGTGAATTCAAATATAAAATGAAGAAATGATTGTAAATAACTTTAAAACACTTTGTTTTCACTACACTTTCAGTGAAAACCTTTTGGATGCTTCTCATAATGATTATTAGAGAATTATGAGCAACCAAGATCATTCAAACTAACATATACTACATTTTTCTCATATGTTACTCCTTTCCCTTTCTCTTTAGTTTTAATATTTGATTTTTGAATTTATTTTATCAATCTATAAATACAAATTTCATCCAACTCAAAACTATAAAGTTCATAACACTCTACTTCAATTTCCATCATGTGTATTCCCACAAACAACAATGGAGGATGATTTGTGTGACTTGAAAATGTTTAATCCCATGTTTATGTGTGGAAGTCTCTCTGTTCTAGGACAACTTTTTTAGCTATTTTTGAAAACCTTGATAAAGGTTGTGTAACATTTCATTCATTATTATACTACTTGGCGGTAATTTATTTCCATGTGGATGGGAATAAGAAATGTATTGAGGAAAAACCTCATTTTTTAATTCTACTACGTGTTTCACTAGTTTTTTTATTTTAAATTGAACACCCATTTTATATTTCAAAAATACAAGAAAACTTTACATTGATAGTTATTATTAGTTTTTTATATAATCTGTATGATTAAGTAAAAAAAATTAAAAGTTACAGTATTTAAAAGTTATTTTAAATGAACCTTAATCCAAAATCTGAGAAATTATTTGAATGATAAAATTTATATAATTATAAAATTATTATTAAGAAGGATTTTTTAATTAAATTGGGGATTGAGTTTCTAAATTTTTTATGTATAAACTTTTTTATGAACTCAACTCACCCCTATTGAGTTACACCCTCTAACCAACATATTGTATCAGATAATTTCTTATATCCTCTTAAATGTGATTTAGTTTCCATTAAAGAAATTAAATTTCTTTTATTTATAAAGTTTATTTATTATGGATAATAATACATAAGAATGCATTTCTTCTAATCTGCCTTCTTATTTTAATGGAATAAATTATTCACACATGAATATTAAGACGAAAATTCATATTGAAAGAGTGAGTATTGATATTTGGGTTGTGATTGGGGATAAGTATGAATTTCCTAAAATGAAAGAGTTGTGTAGAGTATTCCTACCAAAAATACATATAATAATAATTATAAATATATGAATTATTTATACTTTTTATTAGTGGATGGATAATTTTACAAAATTTCTTCCTTCAGTACTAATTTTAATATTTGGAATAACCTGGTAATTTCCCAAGAATGAACTTCCAATGTCAAATAAATGTGATTGAATACATATACTGTTAAATATGATTCAATAAAGAAGAATCCTAATTAACCAATTTATTATATATATTCTAGTTTTAATTAAATTCTGATCATAATGAATTCTCTTGGGAAACCAATTGATGAAAAGGATAACATGATGCACTCATGCATATGATTAACATACATGCAGAGAGGAACTTTAGTTTCAATAAGGGAATCATGTGACAAAAATAATTTATAGGTGAATGATATTATTGTTATGATCATGATGATTCAGGTGGTACTACAATTGAATAGTGAATAAAATGATAATCCAATGAAATGTTTAGTAGCATTCAAGACTTCAGAATCCATGAAAGAGATAAAAGATCATTGATGAAATTTATAGTGGTGGTAAATCAGTGTACTATGATCAATAAAAGGATAATTTGTCTATACACATCATGAATATATACAAGAAGATGAATTTTATTCATGAAACCAAATTAAAGAGGTAAGTATAATAACGAAAATTGGGAAAATAATATAGAAAATATGATTCGGTAACTGAAGAATTCTACTATGAATGGAAGAGGAAGGAAAACATTAAATATAATGTTTGAGGATAAATTAAATGAAAAAGTATGATTACAAGGATAAAATACATGAAAAGGATATGAAATCTATATGGAGTACCTCCAAAAAAAAGTTCAACTTATTCTAATTCCATAGAAAAAGACAATCATGATAGATCCAATATGTTCTTTAGGAAAAATACATTTGAGTTATAATAGATTTCTTCTACATCTCCTGAAAATATATATATTTCTACTAAAAATTAAAATACTTCATATAAAATGTCTAGTGATTAATTATTTGAATATTGTAACATGTTGGAATACACATTTAATAAATGAAATGATAAATATAAGTATTTTAAATAGTATCATGTTAGGCCTTTTTACATTTAAAATGATCTCATAACTGAGAATGATAAGAATGATAAAATTCTAAAAAAATAATGATATGAAATTATCAATGACTAATTGATGAAAGTTATTGAGTGGATCATAAATGGAACGAAAACATTAACTCAGATGAATGGAAGAAGATCTCACCTAATTATACCACTAGGATTTTATATCTACCTAGATAAAGAAGTGTTCATAAAAATATTCTCCCAAGTCCCAATTATTCTAATTCTATAAGAAGTTTTGATTCAATAAGACATAACAAAAATTTTATTATTGAAATCCTTAGGTTTGATTGTTGGAAAACATTTAAACAATTTTGATTCCAAAATCCCTTATTAATAACATATCTAAACCCATGATCATATGAATTCTAAAGACATTTTTGGATTAAATATTTTTCATTGGGAACATCATAGAATAGATACAAAAAGTATTTATGGTATTTGGATAATGGTTGTTCCAAAATTATTACTCGGTACTATTCAGTCATCTTGAATTTAATTAAATTTGACTGGGGAAATATCACATTTTGTGACAATTCCAATGGGAAGATAATTGGGCTCAGTCAAATCAGTAACTTTAATACAGTTTTCATTTCTAACATCTTATTTATATATGTACTTACATATAGTCATATTATCATTTCACAATGTTGTGATGAGGGCTTTCATGTTAGGTTTAAAAATAATACATCCTATGTTTTTTATGTGAAAAATGATTAATTTATAATAATATGTGAATTGATAATATTTATGATATTTATTTGAACTCCTTATCTTCAAAAAATATTTCTTGTTTAAGTTCCCATCATAAAGAATATTTGCATTGGTATAGGAGACTAGTAAATTTAAATATTCAGTAACATATAAATCTTTCTAGGAGAGGTTCAGTTAAGGATTTACCCAATACAGAATTTCCAATAGACAAATTCTTTAACACCTATCAAATGAGAAAGGAGTACAAAATCTCTTTCAAACCCTAAAAATAACTTCCAAATTCTGGATGATTAGATTTGGCTCACTTTGACCAATTTAGACTATCCATATATTATACTGTCAGAAAAATGACTTATGTATATGTTATAGTGGATCACTATTCAAGATACACATGGGTGTATCTCCTTTATCATAATTGAAGATATTTTCTATTTTCCCAATTATTCTAAATCTAAATAAAATATTAGTGGCATGAAAATTTTGTCTTTAAGAGTTGATCATTTCTGTGAGTTTCAAAATATATAGTTTGAATCATTACGATCAGAACATGTCTATAATCCTATGTTTTCTACTCCTATAACCCCATAAAATAATGGTGTAGTAGAGAGAAGAATAGAACCCTTCAGTAAATTTTAAATACCATGCTAAATGAGTATAATTTAACAATTATTTTTAGGCACAATCTCTGTGTACTTTTTTCAATATAATTAACTGTATTTTTTCTATACCAATTTTGAATACATACCCTTATGATTTATTGAAGCATTGAAAAATATTGGTTAATTACGATAGAAATTTTGGATGTAAAGTCAATTTACTAAAAATAATTTACATGAGTTTATTTGTAAGAGTGTTTAATGAATTTTCCATAGATATTATACATCAAGTAAATCGTATAAAGTGTTTCATAAAAGGGATATCATTTTGGATAAATATTTAAATGTTGAATATGATGTGATAGACCCATAGCAGCCTAAAAACTCTTTATAAAATCTCAAGGATTTAACTTCAATATTAGAACTAAATGAAAAACCTAGTGACAATCTTGTCAAACCTACAGATAAATTGTCCAGTTCTAATGAACAATTTAAAGCTAAACCTATTGAAGATAATGATGTATATATTACATATCCTCCTAATTATGTTAAACACATAGTTATCATCACATATATTTTGTATTTTGTGAACAACATAAATGAACTCATATAATACATTCTCATAGAAATGAGGATAAAAATCAACCATCATTGTCATATCTTGAACCTAAGAACAACATAGATTCAACTGGTGATGAATTTTGGTCAAGGAAAATGCAATAAGAGATAATTTTTTTTGAAACAAATAGTTGAGAAGTAGTTGAATGACTCAAATAATACTTATCTATAGGAATTAAATGGGTTCATAGAAAAAATATTGATGAGATAGGTATAATAGTAATAGACATTGTAAATTGGTTAAATAAGGGAATATTCAGGAAGAAGGAATTAATTAAAAGGAAACTCTTTCACCAGTAGAAACACATGAATCCATCCATATGTTAATTACTTATCCAATTAATTTTAATTTGAAATTATTTTAACATGATGTCAAAAGTGAATTCTTAAATGGTTATATTGTTTATGATGTTTTTGTAAAACAACACCCTATATTTTAATAACCCTACATTATAAATAATGTTATCAAATTAAAATAAGAGTTATATGGTTTGAAACATGCTTCTAGATATTGTTATGATAGGCTGAAATCTTTTCTAATTTTAAATTTTTTTAAAAGTAATATATGACCCTAATTTATTTATTAAAATAATTTAAAAAATGTTTAGCAGTACAAATTTATGTGGATGATATTATTTTTTGATCATCAAAAAATTATCTTTATATTATGTGTTAAAAAATGATGAAAAGTTATTTTGAATTTATTTTTATGAGAGATTATAATTCGATCTTGGTTGTTACATTTTTCAAAAAAAAAGGAATAATTTTAAATAAATAAATTATAGTAAAGATATTTTAGAATATTTTTGTACAGAATGTAATAAATGTATTGATACTCCCATTAGTACAATAATTAATTAAGATCTTTATTAATCTAGGAAATCATTTGACTAATCAACTAATAGAGGTATGAGTGGAAGCTCACTATAGTTAACATCTATCATTCCTGATATAATGTTTATTTTTTGTATGTGTTCACATTTCCAAGAAAAAAAATATTCACACTTAATTATGGTTATAATAATTATTAAATACCTTCAGAGTACAACAAACGTAGTACTATTTTATTCCATAGGATAATCATTGGATTATGTGAGTTATTCATATGTATCTTTTGGTGGTTTAAAGTTAGATATAAAAATCACATCTAGAAGAAGTTAATTTTTCTAAAAGTATATAGTTTCATCGTGATTTTATAAATAAAAATTTGTATAATTATATATTATTGAAGTTGAGTACATATTTGTTGGATTTTTTGTGCACAAATTCATTTGAAGAAATACATTTTAGAAGCTTATGGATAGCAGTTTCAATATGTCCCTATGGATTATGATAAAAAAAAGTTCTATTAATATTTCCAAGAACCCCATGTCTCATACAAGAATATAACATATTGACAAAAGAAATCAATTTTTGAGATATCATTTTCAAAAAGATGATAATACTCTTTAATTCATAGGAACTGGGCATTATCTTGCAGACATACTCACAATGTGCATGAATTTTTAGAGAATAAGCTATATCAAATATGAGATTAGAATGATAAATCTTGTTTAATAATATTTTTCAATTTTATGTTACTTATGGTATAAAATTTTCTAGACCGATACTATTGTGGTAGATCAGCAATTAACTATGCTACCATAATTTGAGTACTATTAACTATGCTTCCATTAGATGTGTACCATTATATATACTAAGGTAGGTATGCTACTACTACTATTCTAACATTATTTTTTAAAATAAATATATTTCCATAAGAATTAAAGAATTGACATGTAACTGTTGGAATCCATTAATAAATGATACCATGTGATGTACCATTGGTACTTACCATCCAATTTTCCACCATTTTTTTTTAACGTTACAAATTTGATTTTTTTTAGTTTTATTATATTTACATAAAATATGTCGTCCAATTTTGTAATTCAGAAATGATATTTTTCCATAAATTCAAATTACATGATCTTTTTCTTGTGAACACCTCCCATAAAAACACTTTCCCTATCCCTTTATCTCTTGAAATTTTATGAATTCAACCATAAAACCTTTAATCATTATGAAAATGGATCAAGTGAAAAATCCATATATTTTACCTATTAATATGAATCCTTCTATTAAATCATGAGTAGTATCTAATTATTTAGTGGAACAAAAGAATATGAATATTATTCCATGGGTTTTTATTAATGAAAAAGAAATAGATGTTGAATGGTTAGTCTTAGCCAAGTCACTTGTGTTGAAAGTGATCCATGACCAAGGATGGATCAAATTGTTTTGAAATAATGACAAGCAATTTTATCCTAGTTTAGTTCACCTAATCTACATGTTTTTAGAGTATTTTTTCCAAGAATAAATGATCCGATTTAAATAAGAATAGATGGATCAAAGCAAATTGTTTCATCAAAGTAGTGGAAAAATGATGGAATGATCATCACACAAGATTTTGTGAGAATTATCAAGGATTAATTACAATTTTCTATGATCTTGTGATTGATAATGTCCTTCTAGATCTAACTAGAAAATATGCAATGTGAAGATAAACTATATTGGATTTGTATGGGAAATGTCGTCAAATGTTTATGTTTATCCATTATATAATTTCTTCCAATGAGGGGGGATTTATAATAATAATGTATTAGAATATATTTTTCCTATTACTTATTATAATAAGGGATAATATTAATATATGTAGATATTTAATAAAATACATTATTGAACATTGCAACTTCTTTTCAATATAAAACTCTTTGGCCTAACCAAAAATGATTTTTCATTGTAAAATGACAAAGGCCTTATTACTAGATATAATGAGAATGTAACTAGTGTTTGTGGTTTTTACTTGAGTAAAGAAATCTATAAAAGTAGGAACGTAGACTAGAATCTTTGGATAATGAAATGGGTCGAAGATAAATAAATGTTGACTGAGAGATTTTACCCTATTGATCACCCAAATAGACCAAGAGATATGAATGTCCCTAGCTTAGATCTACATGAAGTGTTGGTGTATTCCTATAATGATTATGTTTAGGTTACTTCTCATGTAAAATATGAGGATGTTGGATAAGAGTCTACTCCTATTTAAGTTGAATGGGTAAATGATCCTTATGTGGTGAAGATTACCAATTTTCCTTATGGATCAATCTACCTTCCTATTTCTCTTCATAACAAATAAATAATACTTAAAGAATATTATGATTCCAAATAAAAAAAGTTTCAAGGATTTATTAGTAAGATAAGTCTTCCTCTGAGAGAAAAAATAGTTATTTGAAGTGTCTCAAAAATTTAATGATGATGGTGATGATGGTGATAAGAAAAAATTGTATTTATATTCTAAAATTAACGGTAAATCCAATAAATCTATCGGATAATTTAGGCATAGTTCTATATATCATGGTTTATCTATACAAGAATATATTAATAAAGATAAAATGATTACTTAAAGAAAGATAAATATGAAGCACTGTCCTAGGGGTGGGATATCTTGGTTCTATGTTGTTGGGAATCACATAACATTACTATAATGGGGATTATGATTCTAGTGATGATGATCAGAGAATTCTAGCATTGCACGGTTGACATTACATCTCTATTTATAATAAAGTTCCAAAGGGATCATTGATTGAGGATATAGATTATATAGAACAATTGGAGATTATTCCATTGAGAGATCATGGTGTGGAGACAGGATATGAGAAAAATGATTTACTTAGTCAATATATGACCCGTCCACCTTCTCCTCCTTCATCTTCTTATACTTATCCTCTAATTAATGTATCCAAAGATTATTTTGATGTTTGTAAGAAAAATATGCTTTCATACATTGATGGAATACTCAGATCACAAAAATATCAAGAGACAAAACACATGGAATCTGACATCGAGTGGTTATTTTCACTGGTCATTTCTCATATCCATCCCAAGATGTTTATTAAACTGTTATAATTGAAAATTTAAAATAGGAGGTTAGATGATCATATGGATAAATTTTGACCTATCATGTAGGGAATGAGAGTACTATTTCATATGAGATATTTATCTCTTCTAATGAGTGTAGAGTCTATGTGAATAATAGGTTCTTCAACCTCCAGTACTCCAACTCTTGATCCTTCCTCAGTATATGCAGATTTGATCATAAAAATTGTGAGAGAAGAGATACAGGCCACTATGAGTGCTTTTACTTCTTATCACCAAGAAGAAATTTATCAGATAAAATAAAATTTTGATCATATTAATAAATTGGTTGTAGAATGATTGAATGATCATAAGAGTGATAAAGAAACTATTTTTATGGATCAAAATTATCCCCTTTCAAGGATTTATTCAAAACATCAATTGAATTATCATTTTAATTGGTAGAGAGACTAGGGATGTATCTTGTGACTAGGGTATTAAAGGATTAGGTGACCCATCTAATGATTATAGATACTATTCTCAAAACATCCATCGAATAAAATGATTATTTATTCAAATAAATGAATAATGGGAGATATGAGATTATAAAATATTTATATTTGAAGAAACCTTTGTATTATATTACTAGTACCATACTAATAGACCCTCTAGATCATCATCTGTTCATTAAACTAAAAAGATCTATATATACACCTCTATATGTATTATTCCAGGAATGTTTTACTGCCAAACTGAACATTTTTTTACAAAGATAACCGCTTTAAGAAAAGGCAGTAACCACATCCATCATGCAGGAATCCAATGTTACAATATGGTTTAATGAAATTAAATATTTCAAACAAACTCCAAACCCATGGATCATTCGATCTAAGAATCACTGTGTCAATCAGAGTCCCGTCACTGACATTTTCCATCATCACCATGGAACACTACCATCTTTGTCGACATCAAAACCACACAGACTACTAGAGTCAATGACCGGAGTAAGAAAAACCAAAATACATCATCATCACCAATGAAAACCAAAAAAAATTCCATCAAAAACCATCCAAGTCCTAGAAGGGTTAAATTTGTACCATTAACCATTGCACCCCAAACCATCACGAAGATCAAGCCCTCCGAAGAGCCCTGGTCAGAGTCAAATCCACCGCCAGAAAAACACCACCTAAAATTCCATTGACTGATCAAAAATCACATCCCAAAACTCCATGAGTACATCCATTAGAATAATAATTGGAGAATATTGTAGGAATGTAGGATCCTGAGTAGAGTTCCTAACAAACAAAATCCCCAACAGTGAGATGCGGGTACCGCCATGACCACCTATCCTTGTCGACAGAGCTACCACCAGGTGATGAACACTAGGAGACCAACATCATCACCAAGGAATTTCAACAATCCTAGAGACACGGTTGATGTCAGTAAGTAAAATGTGGTTCAATGAGATGAAAATAATTTTTGGTGAATAGTAACTTTTTACTTTTATTTACCACGGTTAAAAGTAAATTGGGTAATTAAGGGTAGAAATGATATTATTATTACCCTAACACATGTCCTAATTCTATTGTAAAAGTTTAATTCGACCAAAAAATAAACTTAGGAATAAAATATGACCATTTAGGTCCACTTGGATTAGATTAGGACATTTATTAATATTTAATTCAAAGATGAGTTAAAAGAGTTAAAATCAAAGTTTATTTAATAAATAATTTTTAATATAGGGTTATACATAATATAATTTCGACTATAAATATTCATTAGAAAGATAAAATGATTTCTTACATAATGGTATTTTATTTGGAATTTTTAGACATTAAATAATTTAATTTATTTATGACACAACGATGATGTAGTAATTATCTTATTAATGAAATATTGACATAATTGATGTTATAAATACCCAAATAAATATAATTTGAGACTTTTTATAAATTACACTAATTTTCTAGATTATGATGACATGTTAGTATTGATTTAATTAACTTTTTTAGAACTTATAATTCTGTTATGATTTTCAAAAAAATCAATTACTAAATAGTGTCAAATTGACATAAAATAGTTTTTAAAAAAAATATTATATTAGTAATTGTTATTTTATTCTTAAAAATCTATGGTTTGGCCAAATGACTTAGATAAGGTTATATATATTAATAATAAATAAAATGGGGTTCTCTTAGCTTCTTATAGTATGTTTATTAACCTTATAGTATAAGAACACATGAAGACACGGTAAAAGTAAAATTATTTAACTTAATGTTAAATATAAATGATAAGGTTAAAATAGGAACCTAAACTTGTCTAAATTCTATTGGATGATAGGATTTCGACCCATCCCCACCTTAGCCTAGAAATAAATCAATTTGGAGCTATTTAAAACTGAACATGACTTTATAATAAAATAATATTTTTAGTTATTCCAAAGGTGCCCCTCTCCTCCCTTATAAAAGGACACCTCCTCCCTCTCTTCCTCACACAACTTCGAGCCTTCAAGCTCGGCCAAACCCTGCCAAATTATCTTCTACACTTCCCTAGAAACATCCTAAAGGTTCTGGTCTTCCTCAAAGACTAATTTTAGTTCCATAAGAGGAGGTCTCAAAGAGGCGCTTCAAAGAAGAGGAGGTTCAGACACTTACGAAGAAAATCGGACCTAAGGTAAGGGAAATATCACAATCTCATTTGTATCCGAGATTGTTTATACATTGGAATTTACTGGGGTGTATTTTATCATCCACATCCATGTTTCCCTAATATGTAATATTTATATCCTTCTACAATAGTTTATATCCAATTTTACCCTTCGGTGAGTTTTTAGTAAAATATATGAAAGGAATCTTTTGTCGTTTTTCGTACGAGGTACTTTTTGACTTTTCCGACAAAAGTACGAGAAGAATGTTTTTTTAAATTATAATACATGAATGTATTTTTAAACCATTATTTCCAAGAATAATCCTTTACAAGTTTTCATGTTTATTTTTAATCAACTTCTTTTAGTTTATAATTGTACGACATGTTAAGAAAGGAATAGTGTTTTTGAAGCAGAAAGGATATTTTCCTCAATAATGGAGTTCAAGTGTTTTATCAAAATTATTTTCCATCTAAGATAATAAAGGGTTCTGTTTTTATCCCTATTATTACATTGATTTGATTATTTTGTGATGGAATTATATTTTTATGAATTCCTTTATCTTATATGAATTGTTTTATGATGTCACGATGTTTAAAATTCCCATTTTTATTACATGGGTTATGAAATGATGTAGGATTTATGTTTTTTTGGAACAGATAAGAATGGTATCATTATGAGATGGGTGGGACCTATATCTACCTCCAATGCATTGGATAAAGATTTTATATCTCATGAGATAGACATTGCTGGAATGGTAGGTTATACCGGTTCAGTGAAATAGGACTGAAACGAGGGTGACTCGGTTCAGAAAGGGACTTTGTCCACTAAGATAGTCTTGGCAATGAGTCTTCACTAACAAGAAACGATTCTCTATGATTATTTGTGTATGAAACAAAGTTTCATGTTTTAGGTTATGATTATTGGGATTTCATTTCACTACTATGATTTATCCCATGTTATGAAATTATGCTCTCTTTTGCAGGTTAAGATTTCCAAAATTTTATGTTCTTATGAATATGATGTGATTGATATTTCTTTTGTTTACCCTTACTGAGCATTTGAGCTCACCCTTTTATGTTTACATTTACCCAGGATATAAAGAAAGGTTTTAGGTATAAAAAAAAGGAAGATCTTTATGGGATATGTTGAAGATCTTTCACCAGGATTAGAAGATTATATTCCGCGTTTCCAAAGACACTAAACTATTACGATCCTTGTGCGTGTGTTTTTGTTATGTACTAAGTATTCCGCAAATGTAATATAATGTCAATGTACGTCAACCTTTAGGTATCTACAGGCTATATCATAACAAGGTCATCCATGGCATATATGGGGCTATATTGTATTATTATACGAGTGGGTCACATGATAGGGTCTAATAAAATACATCCATAAACCATTTTAAATTTAAATTTGTTTAATCATAGAATATTTAATATTAAAATAATGATCTATAAGAAAACATACCTAAGTATCTCAAGAAATATGATTAGGAAATAATGGGAAAAACATATGCTCACAAAAATGTCTCAATAATGACAAGAAATGGTTATGAAAATAACTCATTGAAATTAATATGAATAATAAAATCAATTAATAAAAATATATTAAATCCAAATAATGTTTTATCTCATAAAAATTTCATTTATATAATATCAATAAATTTGGTTAAATCATTATTTTTTAAATCAAAATCCACATGTTTATATCTTCATAATTATTCTCCCATTATCTTATTCAATTTTATTTATTGATCAATTTAAAAAAAATTGTATTTAAATTATCCTAAGTATATTTTTTCTCTTAGATTAGTGATTAAATCATGATCCCAGGGAGATAATGAAATTAAAAAAAAGTTCTATGGATATATTTCAAATTGTGCGGGCGGGGGATGAAATTATAAAATTGAAACTTATACTCCCCTTTCATTGACGCTTTCCAACATGTATTGCAGACGTTCTATCTTCATTACTTCATTATGTGAATTGTTATCTCCTAATGTTAACTACCTGTATGTAGCTTCATCATTTTAATTGTTCTTCTTGATTTACAGAGCTTTTTTACCTAAAAATGAAAAGAATCATAGGAATTTGTAGGTATTTTTAAATAAAATTTAAAATATTTAGTTGGGTGTCTACACCTAAAAACAAAACAATTTTTTTAGATAATCTATGACACCTCCCATATTATATTTTATATAATGTTTCTAGTTTGACCTTACATTTTTAGATTAGGTGGAGTTATATTAGAAGGATTGTACCCTGTCTAGATCCAAAGGTTGGTCTTAATTATGACCTGTCCACAGAGGTTGATCCCATTCTTTCCCATGAATACATCTTACCTCTTCCATATGCATTTACATTATCAATTTTTTTGGACCAATCCACAAGTATATTATTAATCCCCAAAGGCTAAATAAATGACTATTTAGAAACCATACCTAATGGAACCCTTTAA
Organism: Viscum album; assembly: GCA_963277665.1. Classification (NCBI taxonomy): domain Eukaryota; kingdom Viridiplantae; phylum Streptophyta; class Magnoliopsida; order Santalales; family Viscaceae; genus Viscum; species Viscum album. Next base: position 629,490,298 of record OY728164.1, on the reverse strand, counting down.
AATTAGTTGGATATGCTACTCTGGTGATATCAATGAGTACTTATTTCTTCATTTTAACACATCCACTTAGTAAGATAACCACTAAATCAAAATTTTATTCAACTATAATTGAATATTCAACTTCTTGTATGTTTTACTCATACATTTAATCAGTATCTTTCATATCATAATTCTTCATCTCCCATTAAATGTTGAAGCATTTTTGTTTTCTACCAACTGTCAGGTATTGTTCTCCAATATGACCATCCATCAATTATCATTATATAGAAAATAAAATTATTCCTAATATGAGAGGATTCCTATATTCTTATATATCCATCACTAAGAATTCCATCAGGAGGTCTAATTTATCACCATTGACTATGACATCTTAAATAATTACCTGGGGGTATTTAATCACTAAAGCTATTATCTAGAGTGAAAATATTTTATTTTATCATCTCTAACCCAAGGTGTTTGCATATATTTTATAACATGATTTTCACGCTGGAACCTGAATCACATATTGTTTTACAAAGTTTTTAGACCCAATATTTTAATGGAATTGTAATGCTACTTGGTTTTAATTGCTTGTTTGGTATGAATTTTGATGCAATAGATGAGAAATTCTATACTGAAGGATGTGTCTAATCTCATCCAGCTTTTTTTATTGATCACTATGTCTTTCATGAATTTAGCCTCTGTAGACATGTTAATGAGGGATTCTGTGAAAGGATATTAATATATAACATCAAGAAATGTTTTAAAATAATTTCTTTTTTTTTCATAAATTTTCCATAATAGAAACCTCTCTAGAATGGGTAGTCTCGTATTATACATGGTTGGTTCTTCTTCTATTACTATTTCCTCTCTCTCTTTATAATTGTCTATCTTATCTTCAAATGATACCTTTCTCGGTTAATTATTTTTTTCTATAGTTTTATCACTCCTCATTGTGGTGGGATTCAGTTACATAATTTGATTGATGTCTATATGGCATGGAAACATCCCTGATAATCTCTATCTAGGATTCTTTTCAATTTTTCCCACTTATAATTCCATGTTCTACAGTGAATTATTATAATCTCTATATCATCCTTCAGATCCATGATAGCTTCCCAATGATCTTTTGAATAAAATTTTAGTTCATTGATGGATTCTCCAGTGGTAGTCATCAATGTGGCTAATTTCCACTCCAATTTATGTACATGGATTTACAGTTATGGTCCATACTATTTTTGAAAAACCCGATTCCCAATGTTGATACCCATGATCTTGTTTTTATTGTGTAATCCGACTATGCAATTGATTTCCCTAATTTTATTCATCATAGTTAGATTCTTCAACATTCATACATTGGGGTTGTTGTTTGTGTCCCATCATGGTATCCATATTTCTCATATATGATTCAATCTATACAATTATCCATTAATTGTTCTTTACTAAATGGATTTATCTTCATTGTGTTTTATCTATTTTCCATTGGATTCTATTTCTCGTTCTCTCATCCAATGAGTTGTATCTCTCCTCTTTTAATTTCTCCATCAATGTTCTTCTAGCTATGACATCCCATATTGAAATGTTTCCCTATGAAATATCATTCGTAAAAATTCTAAATTAAAATTCATATCGTAATACCGTGATGCATGAATTTATTAATGAAGTCCTTAAAACTCTCCAATGTGCTATAAAGTGACTCACAATCATATATATTAAAATTCAAAATGTTGACCAGGATGTCCATATATTTAGAGGGAGGAACGAACTAGATGATAAAATGTTTTCCCAACTCATCCCATGTTGTTATGGATAGTTATAGAAAGAATTACATTTATTATTAATATCACTCCCTCAAAGAAAATAAAAAAAGGTGACGAATTACCACATAAAATGAAATTTTGAAAAATAGGAAGGTTTTGAACTGATCAATAAGGACCACTAGATGAGTCTTTGGATCTTCTTTTAGTACTATATAGAATTTTAATTTGTTTTAGATCATTTAAATGAGGAATGGATTGATCTCAAACTACATCGAATCCACTGGTACTGTGATTGAGTATGCTTAGCTAATCTACGATGTTATATTGTATGTTGTAATTTTCCAATGATTTTAGTCTAGGATCTCTTTATTGTGAACACTCAGCTACATAATTTTTCTGCATGCAATTAATTATCGTAATTAATATGTTCTTCCTTAGACATCTATTAATATTATCTCCAATCTCAAGGATGTATTTGTATTTTTTCTACATGGAGAAATAATTCATTAAGAATTTGTGACCTGAAATTTTAGAATGAAAGTAACCAAGGTAAATTGTGGAATTATAGAAAAAGATAATAAAATAAAATAAAATGAAGTAAATTTCTTTATCTACTTGGTCAGCATAACTGGAACTAGTGGTATAGATTTGTTATCTCAAAGTTCCTCATTATTCACTTATGATGCTACAAAAATTTAATAATTTATATTTACTCAAATGAATGGGAATATATAATTATGAATTGAATATGGTGAGTTCTAGGTTAAACCCATGAAATGTTGAAAGTAACTTTTTTAGTAAATAAAATAATTATTAATGAGATTTTATAATGAAAGGGAGTGAAGAAATTTTTTTCAGTATTCAAAATTGTTGTAGAATTCATGTTGGGGTTTTATAGATTTTATGTTTAGGTACTAATTAATTTAGAAATTAAATTTTTTGATCATGATTGTTGTTGGAGTTGATGTGAGAGAGATCCATGGTCTTAGTATCCCCACCTTAATATAGGAATTCTATAATTCTCATGGTCATTTAGTTTTTGGTACTAATGTATTAAATTTTTTAAATACAATTTACAAAAATTATTACCCTAAACCATTAAATTGTCATCCCTAATTTTTAGAAATTATTTTAACAATTTAAATTGTAATTTAAATATTTTTATATCAATGGTCATGAAATAGGATAATGAAATAAATTGAAATTGAAATATTATTGGGAAAACAAAAATCATGAAAAAAATAAAAAAGAACAATTCAAAGATTCCCCATTACATACTTCACCCAACACAGATTGAGTGTTACCACATCACAATATAAATTATTGAGTGATAGGGGTGGAAAAAAGAAAATGATGCTGAAAAGAAAGGGTGTAGAAGAAATTGTGAAAGACTCTGCAGTACCAAAATACCTTCTCCAAGACTTTGATCTTCAAATTAATAACCCCTGAAAAACAAATCAAGTCCATAAATTTATAGGCATAGACAATGCTCGGTAGAATATAGTTCTCTATTTTATTAGTTGATTAATATTGTGTAAATATCATGTTTTAAAAAGGTTTCACGTCAAAAAATGTGAGATTTATCCACTAATTGAGTACTCATGAAGTAATTTTTTTATTCTCCACATGATTCATGGTGTGACACATAGTGTCCCCCTATGAATTATCAAACTCTTCCTTTATGTGAATTTTTCATGTCTTGTGTTTATTTATAGAATCTGTATCGCTTATTAAAAGATGAATTGAGCATTCATGATGTGAATTGATGTTTCTAGTGGATATTAAATTGTTTAATATTGGATATTCAGTTTCAACCTTTTAAATATCAATGAAACATCCCACATTGAGGAAAGTGTTTTCATGAAGAAAATATTATCCCACTTTTCCAATTTTATTATTTTCTATTATTCAATTGTATCCTACAATAAATAAAAAACCAATAAAAAACCATGAATAATTTTAAATAAAATAATAATAATCATAATATTATAGATTATAAAGTGTTTGAATGAAATATAATCAACAAAAGGGGATGTTCTAAAATACTAAATAAGGGTTATGCACAATAGAATCTATCATATATAAATAAGAACTAATATATATGATAAGGAAAATAATTGAAAACACAATAAATTTAACTAATAAATTAAGCATCAATAAAAATAAAGTATGAATATATAATGATCATATAATTCCATATAAATAAACAAATGAGCATGAAATTTCTCCATGGATCTCATAACTAATCTAAAAATCACATTTCTAATAATAAAATATTATATAATGAAGGATTTTATAATTTTGTACAACATAATCATACAATCAGAGCGTATTTAAAAAATAACATACATCAATAGGTGAGGTGTATACCAAATACCCAAACTATTTTGTCTCAAGAGACCTACAGATGAATTGATGGGGGTATAACTGGACTCACCAATCACTTACTAAGTCAAATTCATTCCTAATATAAATAATGATCAATTTAATTCATAAATTGTACCTCTTATCAGTAAATATATGTATTGATTAAGGAATATGTAATATCAATATATCCCTGATCAATCAATTAACATTAATAGTAAAACACAATTTTTAAGAATTATATATAATTTATGCAATAAGAATATCCAATTTATAATGAATATTGACATTTTAAGAGAGTTTTAATGTCCAATGAAACATGATAACCATAAATTGAATGTTTCAAGGGAAATTTAAAACCTAAAAATAAATAAGAGTTAAGGGATGATTATCAATTCAATAGAAATACCGTTTTGTAGTAAAATAATTTCTTTTAGAGATTAATTGACAAAATAAACAAAATATATAATTAAGTTTTCATTATGGTTTTTTATTTTTAAAACAATTAATTTCCTTAAATGTATATAAATAATATAAAATTTTTATGTTGATGGGAAATCATGTCAACATCTTATACATTAAAAATAAACTTTTGGTTGGACATTCTATGATGAAATTTGAAAATATACCTTTCAATAATCAGTAGAAATATACCTTTAAACCCATTTAAAAAAATAATATATTAATACATCCTTGATAAATAAATTTTTTATCAAAATGGACTATTGTAAAATATATTTTTAAAATTTTTACATTGATGAGAAATATATCATCTCAAAAGAGAAATATTATCATATTTTTTTTATTTTAAACATTACATTTCATGATTCAAGTGAAAAATAGTGGAAATGTTTTTAGAAAACATTAAAACTCCAGAAATATTTATAGGATAATATTTTAGATGAATTTTATTAAATATATATATATATATTATAATTTACCTTAATGAAAAAATAGAGCAATCCCAAAAATTTATATATTAAAATAAGTTCTTACCTCTCTGATATCTTTTCTATTTTAACCCATTGAAAGAGTAAATATTAATTGAATCTTATGTCATAATGAATAAAAATATATTCTTGTTAAATAAATAGATTTTTTGGTATATAAACCACATAAAACTAAAATGTTTTTAATTCCAAATATGTTTCAATGGAGTTGAAATTGAGATCGAATCTCTTATAATGATCATAACGCTAAAATGAGAATTAATCAATGAAGTGATTGGGCATATAAAGTGAAAATAAAAATATCAAAATTGAGAATAGAGAATCAAATAATCATATTTCATTACATACAAAATATCCTCATATCAATGATAATTAAAAAGTAATATGACATAATGAAAATAAATTGAGTTATGAAAAACATTTCCCCACACTTCCACATAGTGGAATATATAACATCATGTATGATAAATTTTCATTTATTATAAAATTATATCAGAAACATATACATACTTATAATAGCATATATCATTCACGTATAATATTTCAATACCTCTGTATTAATAACTCTTTATTAAAATCATCATTTCATAGTGTTAAATGTATTATTTTTTCATGAATGTTTCAGCTCAGAAGTTTCATTCCTTGAATCTTGTTCCAGATTTCATCAACTCTAGAATTTTTTTAACTATATAAATATCATATATTTTAAATATATTTATATTTATAATCATATATTATATATGTAGATAGAAAAATGTATTTCCACATTTACGAAGACGGTAGGTCGTAAGTACACATTAACATTGTATTCACTTTCTGATGGATGGAATGAATGAAAGGTAAATAATAAGTCACCATTAAAAATCCATAATAATGTCATATATTTGATATATATTTATTAATATCATCATCATGAAGATCAATGTGAATTGTTTCAACAAAATGAAATGCATCACATTAGGGAGCAGATAGCCCACAGGTACACAATGATGTTTTCATTTATCATGTGATGAAAAGGAGGTAGATAATGATTTTTATATAATAAAAATATGAAACATGTATATCTAATAAAAATAATTAATTAATTTATAATTATAATATTTTATTTAGAATAAATGTATGAATAAGTAAAATTTATAATTCGTGGTTAAGAGTTATACCTCTTTATTGAGGAACACCTTTTGTATTACACATTATACATTGAATGAATGGTATTTTCGAAAACATGTATGATCTAGGACGTGTTAAAGGAATATTTTATGATATTTGATAGTTTTTTTGATGATATATAATGCTAAAAATTATTTAGTAATGAAGGATAGTACGCAAACTTTATAATTGAGGGGAGGGGCTCCCTGGGGATTACATCAGGTATTGAATTAATATAATTCAATTATTATAATAAGGTGGAAAAAATTATTTATATTGTATACATAATGTTTATAATTCAAATTAAACTCTTAAAATAATATTTGGATATCTTTTTTTAATAGTGTTACAATTATCTCTTAGTTTTAACCTATCGTTTACTGTATGACGATTACTACAATATCATAGTTTTTTAATCTTTAGGGGTCACAAAAGAAACCATAAAAAAGATAAGTCCCATAAATTTACTATTCTAGATATTATCAACCATATCCCATTCACATGATAGTGTGTATATATTTATTAATTTTAAATAATTTAATAAAAAATTATTTGTTATAAAATATTCCCAATGTCATTTTTAAGAATACATAAAATATTATAATATAATAAGCTCTTTACGCCTGAAAATGGTTAAAAATAGAATGGAAGATATGTAATATATGATATTATTATAAACAAGAAATAAAATTATGGTATGTACAGATATCATTTAAAACCTCATATTTTGTTTTAACCCATTTGTTAACCAATTTTATCATAAACTATGTTAATGATTTTTTCAACAATAATGATTTATTATTTTACTTTTAAGGTGAAAATTGTAACATAAATGGAAAAGGGATGAAATATTTTATAATTTATAATCCTCAATATCCTCTTTCCGAAAATTTATTATCATTGAATAATTTTATAAAATACATTTAAAATAAAATATTAATATTGTTGTTTTACGAGCTATCCCAAAGATATTACCTTTAAAACATCATAAAAATAATCATATTATAAAATAAAATAAAATAACTAATAAAATTTATTTTTCTTAAAAAAATATTGTAAAACTGTGAATAAACTATACAACTTTTTTTAGAGTTTTTAAAAATTATTTACATGATTTTATTATTGTTCGCATAGGCACCGTGTCGGTGTTGAGGAAAATTTTAATGGAATTATTTTATCATGAAAAATTATAAATAATCTACCATCATATAATCCAATTAATTATGTTGAAAATAAAATTCTATATTCATTAAAATTTTATATTTGATTACATATATGTTATGAAAAATTATAAAATATATTATTTTGAATTTTTTAGCCTGGCACAAGTATTGCTCAAATTATTTTCCAATTCATTTATTATATAAATCTAAATTTTATTTCAATACATATGAATAATATTTAATAATTTATGTATAAAAATAAAGTCAAGGAATTATTTCTTCATTGTCAAATATTATCTTGAGGACACCAAATTTGACTTTTTCATTGTTGTGTAAGGAGTGGGACAACAATGAAAATGATTTTCATAGTTATTATGAAATAAATTATAATTTATATGTTTTCAATTATATTTTTATTATATTTCTATTATATTAAATATAATTATACATTTATTATTTTAATAAATTTATATATATTAGTGACAACATAATTGGAACTGTGTTTTATAAAGTCTGTATTTTTTAATTATTCACCAAATATTCATCATCTTCAGAAAAATATAAAATATTAAGTCTAGAAGAAATTTTTATTTTTAGATTCGGAACATAATTCAATATCATAAAATTCAGTTCTTATATGTAACTAAAGTCAATTATAGTTCAATTTCATAAAACTCAATGAAAAACTATGTTTTCGATGAATTACTTTTAAGCATGAAATTTTACTTACATCAAAATCCTAAATTTAAAAAATAAAGATAGAATTTACAAAATTATTATAAATAAAATGGATAATAATTAACATTAAGACAAAATCAAAATATAATAGTTTTTATAAATTACATTATTTAATAAAAATAAATAAGAGTACTTGAAAAAAATCACTATTCAATAAAAAATCAATAATTTCTAAAAAATATAAATATTTCACCCATATATTATTTTTAATATTATAATTTTAAAATTAAAGTTCATTTTATAAAAAATATTTTCTAAAATTGGCATTGATTAATAATAATTTTTACATAAAAATGCAATAAAATCATTTTTGATGAATGTTAATTTTTGAAGTGTAAAATGGATTCACTAAAAATTAAGTTCTTATTTACTAGTTATTAATCAATAGATTTGTACTGAGTCTATACATTATATATTATTTCATATGTTGCTACTCATCATCATACCTACAAATTAAACATCTTGGTTATTACAATCCCATTTAAATAATAATATTTCAATAATATATCCTAATTCTCATAAAGATTGGTGTTTAGTGTTAAAAAAATATATCATGATTATTGTTCTATTTAAATAAATTTTCATTATGTTACATTCTAACCCAACCCCTCCCAAAAATAAATTTCTACTTAAATTTTTTTAACCATTCATCAATGGTTCAACATTTGAAATTAACATTGTTCCAAACCCACATCATATAGAGTGATAATAAAAATACCTTTGAAATGTGGGGGTAGGAAACATAATGGTTGCGAAAAATATCACATATTCAGTTTCCCTTATAAAAGAGAAAATTTTTTTGAATTGAAAATATAAATGTGGATGAAAAAAATTGTTTCCAAAGAATAATATTGAGTGATTTAGATCATGTTCATAATAAAGTTAACAACCAAAAAACTATAACTAAGGGAAGTGTTAAAAGACTGTTAATCCATTGGAAACGAAGGTAAAATGATATAATTTTATTTCAAGAAAACTTTACTAATGTTGAGGGATTATTTTACTCTCAAGATAGATAACATGATTACATGTACTTACTTGATTTATTTTCCTTTAAAAAGTAGAATATCATCTTTTTTTGAACTTTAATGAATTTATAGTTTATATCTTACAGCATGAAAGAAATATTAAAGATGAATTTTTCATGCCTGAATCACTAAAATTATCTTTTAATGGGTTATATGATTCATAATTCATTCATTTAATCAAAAAATATAATCCAAAATAAAAATTGTAATAACAATTTATCTGATGTAATATGTAAATCTTAAAAGGACAATAATAAAAACCAAATTTCAACTTTATCCATCCTATAAATAGTGAATCTTCAGAATCTGCTAAAACTATTTCTGGATAAATTTAAAACCCTAAAATCTGAAATATTTTTTCACATATTTTTTTGATCAATCTTAATATAAAATCCAAATATTATCTATTTCTCATTATTGGATATACTAAAAATTTATATACCCTAATTAAATAATCTGAAAAATACACTAACAGTTTCCATACAAATCATTAATCACCAAAAACACACAATAAAATCACATATTCTTCCATAAATTAACACAATATTAAATCTTCATATTATTTTTACTGTAATAAAAAAATATTCCCATTAGATTATAATTCTTCAAAAATACCATTAATCACAAAGACACAAAATCACTCTTCAATCCCACAATTATCTATATTAAAAATATTTCAAAATCTACTAACTATTTTATCCCAATCAACCCTAATTACCCCAACATCTGGGATCATATTATCCATAAAGTTATCAATAGCATGAAACTTGTGTCCAAAAAAATAAATACAGTAATCCTCAAATAACACTTTCACTAAAATATATGCTAAACCAAAGGGCGGTATTCCTATAAATCTCTCTAAAAATAAATTTATTCATCTTAAACATTAATCACATGAATCCAAAAAATGGGTATCAATAAATTTAATCTTATGATAAATAATGAACTTAACAACCTAAAAAAATTTAGGCTTATCCCATGTTACTATGTCATATTATAGGGTTACATAGGTTGTACTCTCCCATTTCTCATAATGGTGTAAAAAGACAATGTGAATTAACACTTGAATTTCCCCCATAAGTGTCATAGTAGGTTAATAGTAAGAGAACACTCACCATGCACCATAATGATGGCTATTATATATTTGACCATGTCTATTCAGTTTTCTTAACGGGAAATGCATATATTCCAAAACAATGTCTACATGTAATATCTATAGAGGGATGTTTATATAGTCTAATAATTTATAATCTCTACCTTACCAAAAATATTAGTATATCTTCCAATAATTATAAATATCCTTAAAATGGTTCATAGGGTTGTGTTCCTTAATCTACATTTCTCTAAATCTAGTTCTCCAAGTTTCTTCAAAATTTTATCTACTTCCCACTATGAGGATGCTGACCAAAATATCCTAGATTTATTGGATACTTTATTACATGGAATAAGATAAATAGATTGCATCATAATGAATAAATAGTTTTATAATCATTATAATCTCAATATATACATGAATCCCACATTACATTTGATATTATAAAATATAACATAGTATTTTATTTGAGAAAAAAATTATTACATCTAGAATATACATAAATGTCACTCAATGTATACTTCCTGCAATACTATGGAAACTAAACATAAGAGAAGGGTCATCTCAACATCATAGTAATGGTTACATACATGGAATTATATCATGATTAAATAACGTATTATCAATACAGTAAGGAAAATATCTGAAGACACATTTAATTTAATCTATAACTCGATCATAAAGAATATTATGGAATGAATAAATAATATTCATACTATTCAATGTAAATAATAACATGATATTGAATCATATCCATGGATATCCTAATTATTCAAATAATCACATGGATAGGAACAACAAGTTTTATAAGATTGGAATGCATAATGTCAGACATCATAATCATACCATCAAAGTCTTATTCCCAGACAACATATGTAAATAAGTAATCCATGCAGCAAATACCCAAACTATTTTGTCTCATAAGACCTACAAATGTATTGAGGGGCAATAAGAGGCTTTTTCTCTCATGTAATATGTCTAATTAATTCATCATATATTGAATTATCAATTTAACTTAGTAATAGTATTCCTCATCAATAAATATTAGTTTTCATTAAATAATAAGAAATATCATGATTTCCCCTGTCAATCAATTAACATTCTTAGTAATACAACATAAGTAAAAATGGTGTATCGTTTTGGAAACATGCATATCCAGGATAGAAAAATATTCATATTTATGAGAAAAGGCATGTATAATGAATGATGATCAAAATAAAGGTAATGATTCTAAATAATGTTAATGAACACAACATTAATAAGAGATAAAATATTATTATAAATTTACTATAAATTTAATTATTGTAATAAATTAATGTATTTTATAGAATAAATTAAATTATTATAAAACATTACAATAAGTTTCCATTAAATATTTAATTTAAACCATATAACACTAATAAAAAATCTAAATATTAAAAAAATTATAGCTATGAAAAAGCCTAAAAATGATGTATATGTTAAGAAGAAATATCCCTTTTGAGTTTTTATAATTATTGTTAAAAATTACCATTTGAGAAAAATAATTATTTATATTCATGTAAAACAATGTAAAAATTTAATAATAACATAAAATTACTATAATAAAATAATTTACAAAATAAAATTTAATTTTGTAAAAAAAAATTGAAAAAATTGAATTTGAATAAACATATACCTAATTAATGGAGAAATACTATATTCATTTATTTTAAAATTTTAATTACATAATTCAAGTGATAATGTGTGGAAATGTTTTAAGAAATACTGAAAATTATTAAATTCCCTTATGATAAGTAAATATATGGAGTTTTTTAAGGATTGAATATTATATTCCTATAATGAAAATAAGAGAAATCCCAAAAAAGGTGATTGTAAAATAAATTCTCACCTCCTTGGTTGACATTAAATTCTAACCCATTTGAAGAGTAAAAAGGATTTAAAACATAAATCATGAAAAAATATATATATATTATGTTAATACATTGAAGAGATAGTATATACAAATAATTTAAATATTTATATTCATACAATGAAATATGATTCAACAGAGTATAAATTGAGATGAAATCCTTTACAATGATCATTACCTTGATGTATTAATTAAACAATGAATTGGTCATGTGTATCAAATGTAATGAAAATAAAATTTGTTTAAATGAAATTAAAAATAATCAAATTTCATTACACGTAGAATTTTATCATATCAATGAATATGAAGATGTAATACAGGCCAATTGAAAATAATTTAGTTATGAAATATGTTCCCTCACACTTCCATTTATTTAGAAGTGATTTAATCACCAATATAATACGTTTCAAATTATTAAATTTATGTAATTTAATAATAATCAAAATTATATTATCATATATTATCTATTTATAACATTTAAATACCCTTTTATTAAAAATCATTTATTAAAGTTATTATTTAAATGTTTAAACTGTCTCATTTTTCATGTAAAATTTGATTCAGTAATTTTGGTCCTCGGGTATTGATCATGGTTAAATAATATAAAAAAATTTATTCCGGATATTAATATCATATATATTAAATATATTGAGATTAATAGTCACCTATAATATATAGATATAGAAAAATGTATTACATAATTCAAGGATATGGTAGACCGTACATACTCATGAACCTTGTTTCCACTTTTCCATTGACAGAACTTAATAGTGGTAAATAATAATTATCTTTATAGAGTGATAATAATATCATATATATCATATATATTTATTAATAACATAATAATAACCATTAATTTTAATTTGTGATGAAAAACAAAACGCATCCCTTCATGGAGGAGGTAGACCACAGTTACGCACATGTGATGTTATATTTTTCCATATGATAGAATAGAGGTGGCTAATGGGTGTTCGATTATCATAATTTAATTTAATAAAAATGTTAATTAAAATACATATATTCAGAATATAGCATGATTATAGGTTATATAATCTAATAAAATAAAATTTTGGCAGGTTGTGGTTATTTTTTTACCCTTTTTCTTGGTTGTAGTCAATTGTTAACTATATTCATGATTACAGTTATATCATTGTTTTTTTCAATTTAAGGGTCAAGAAGGTTACTATAACAGTTCAATTTAATAATATATTTAATTTTATTAATATTATAGATTATATCAAATTAATTTTTTAGAGTATGATATTTTTATTAATTTTAAATCATTTAATAAATTATTGTATAATATAAAAAATCATTAATGTTATTTTAGAAAATATAGAAAATATTATAATACTATATGTGTCTAACTCATGTAAAATATATTCTTAATAACAAGGACTTCAATATTAGGAATATAAGTTATTGATATAATAATTTAAAATTTTTATATGTTTATATATCAGTTTAAAAATTATTTTTTAGTTTAACCCCGTAGACTAACCATTTTACACCATAACCATAGTAATGAATTTTTCTATATTAATGGTATATTGTTTTACATATAAGTTAAAAGGTGGATCATAAATGGAAAAGTGCTGAAATATTATATCATTTGTCATACAAATTGTACTATTCAAATATTTTTAATATTTTTAAATAATTTAATAAAATATATTTAACATAAAATACAATATAAGTTATTTTATGAATAATTCACATAACATAAATTTAATGAAAACAAGACATAAATGGAATATGAATATTAAATTTTACACATATTCAATGCATTATATTTAGCTTATAATTTTTTTGGACACATTAACTCAACCAAAAAATATTAATTCGAGATCTTTTAAAATTGATTTAATTGATTTTTTTACTACTTTCACAATCAATGTGTTAGCATTGAGTAAAAATTTATGTAATTTATTTCATAAAAAAATTAAATAATTTAAATTAATAAAAAAATAAAATTTAATAAAAAATAAAATCTTATATTCTTTCAAATTATATATTTACTCACATCCATATCCGAAAAAAATAATTAATATGATATTTTGATTTTTTATCCTTTCAAAAGCATTGCCAAAGCATTTTTCTATGTCACATTTAATATGACACTGTAGTTTCTATATATCAATAAAAATAATAAATAATAAATCATATTTACTACACTAGTTGATCAATGACTTCCTGATTCTAAAATATTATCTTTGGGACACCACATTTAACACTTCTAGTATTGTGCAAGCACTATGCTGACACTCAAAATGAATTCCATATTTATCATCAAATAAATTAGAATTTATATTTTTTGAAGTATAATTTATGATATTTATTGTATATTATCATAAATTATACATTCCATATGTTTAATAAATTTTTATATCATTTTTATATCACGATGAAGTCATAAAAGATATTATATTTCATAACTTTATTTTTTTATTATTCCCAAATTATTTAATATCTTTAGAAAAAAAATATTATCAACATAATAAATATGAATTTATCAATAAAAAAATTAGAAATATTTTTTAATGTTCAATTATTATAAGTGGTAGAAATAAATTTTATCATAAATGTGTAAAATTCAATGAAAAAAAGTTTTTTTTAAATTTTTTTTATGAATTAACATTAAATTATATCAAATTCATGAATATTTCTAATTCAAACATAATTAATTAGATTATATAAATTAAAATGGATCATATTTTAATTTATTACCACATCCAAAATTTAATTTTACTTTCCAATTACATTATTTAATGAAAATACATGAGTGTGTTTGGGAAATCAATTTTTTCACTATTCATTGAAAAATCATTCATTTCAGAAAAATAAAAAATTACCATAAGATAATTATAATAATTTAATTTCCAAAAGAAAGTTTATTTTATAAAATTAAATTTCATGATATAACCTTATAGGGCCTACCTAGTTGGCGGTAAGCCATGTGTGACACACCAAGACCACCTCCAATTGGATAAGGGTTAGTGACAAGTGCTCAGAAGGCATAAACTAAATTGGAGGCCTCAGTATAGTGTTCTTATATGAAAAAACACAAAAATATTCATTCAAAATTGATGAGGAATAATAAAATAAAAGAAAAATATAGAGTATAACAACGCATTCAATAACCTCTAGGGAATACATATGAGTACTTTAATATATAGCCAAAGATTAAATGAAAAAATACACGTCCAACAAAAAATGTGGTCCCAAATTGAAAGCAGTTAGTAAAAGGTAAAATTGATGAGAAACTAAATCTTGATCATAGAATATGTCAATTGAATGTGTCCAATGCACCTAATTATATCTATTCTCCCCCAAAGTAACAGCTTATTCTACATTTTTTCCCCAGAAGACACAACATGTGGGAGAGAAGACCAAATGAGGGTGATTATATAAATAATTATTTGAAAAAACTAAAAATAAAAAAACAATGAAATATTAAGATACAACATTTAGATCAATCCAATAAATATATATGTTCCTAAAGAAACCCAAGTGAGATAGAAATAAGTTAACCATATCCACAACCCAGCTAAGAATTATGAGTCTATATGTGTCTCCAGTGTTCCATCTTTGATTTTAATCATCATGCATACCTACACAAGGATATGTGTGGAGGGCTCTCACCATTCCATGGTGATTCACAATCAAGTGGGCATAATCATCCGTGGAGGACCTGCTTTCCACTGAAACATGAAGATAGGGGGTTCCAACCAACACATAGAGGACCCTACCAAATATATTATATGGGGCTTCTAACCATAAATATTTAATGAGAATGGGGACATAATACCTAGTGTGACATGGGGGTTTCCACTCCAACATCACTTTAATAAACTAAAATGATCACTAGGATTGGCCAAGCGTCAATAGAAGAAAAATCACGGTTGAAACACCCCACTTTTCATCTATAATGACAAAATGAATGCCTCAACAGCATTCTATGTGAAAAAATGATCATTATAGGATACTCATGGACACAAATATGCGTCCCAAAGAAAGATTTATACAGGTAGGATGATCTTGAGGGAGTTACACAACATATACCTAGGGGATCATGGTCTGTTACCTCTCCTAGTCACCTGGTTGTGTCATCTCCTACAAATTTATTGATTGGACATATGGGGAAATATGGCATGTACGAGATGTACACTAAAATTCATTGCCACTTGTGGCCTACTCATGTCCTTTTATCCAGTACCCATATACTTTTTCCCATGCTAGTGTACACCATCCATGTATAGGTTTCCTAGAAATTTCTTACTACATGGGTGTTTTTGTGTACTTTATTGATTCTTGTAATGACTCTAATTTGTCCACATATTACTTTAGAATATTTTATAGTATATTTTTAGATCTAGGTACTGATAAGAGATCTGATTTCGGGGCCTGATAAGCCTGAAATGAATTTTTTGAAATATATTAAATATATTGCAAGTGAAATTTTCCTAAAAAAGTGGAATAACTCATAAATATAGGATTAGATAATAAATTTGATGACATTGTTGAGTTAAGATAATTTGTTTTACCCTAGGTACAACATATCCTTGGAGCGTATTAGACACTCAGGTTTTGCGTGGTAATGGTAGAATGTTTAAATAAATTATTTGGGTTAAAATAATTTATTTATTTAAATATTCATGACATATGGTGGCTTAGAAATATACTACTAAGGAAAAGTCCTAGGAATAGCCAAATAACCTAAGATATTTGTGGAAGAGCATTGGAGGATAATTCAAAGGTGAACAAAAACCCGATTTTGGATCATCAATTGGCGTGTAGTTGAATTTGGGGATCTCACTAGTGAAAATTATGTAGATTTTATCATCACCAATTATTGATCCATCTTAAGGAAGGAACTTTTTTAATTGTTTATTTTTAACTTTTTGATTATTCCTATGATGAATTAAAATCAACCAACTAATGAACTAATTTTCATTTCGAGAATATTAAATGTTCAGGTTAGATTATATAAGATTGAGGTATTTTAATTATTATTTATATTATATCTCTTCATTCCCCATTATAATGGAAATGAATTAAGGACAACATAAAAATGGCCAATGTTCAAACCTCTTGTTTTTTGTTTTGTGCATTTATTCACCTATTCTTTGTTCTTTCATCCACGACATTCACATTGGATAGTTATTAAATAAGTACCCGGTAATCAATCATCTCACACCCATTTCTTATGGAAATTGTTTGATACCACAAATATGGATTTATATTGATAATGAGATCAAGCTAAAACTATGGATATATACTAGATCAATGTTCTTCGAGTGGGTTTGGCAATTGAAAGACACTAATATGTGATATCATGGTTTTATCATGCGATTTAATCGATTGATTTCAGTGACTGATAATTTAAAGGCTCGGTTATACTTATTCCTTTCATATCGGTGAAATTTCTGGCTTGATCAGAGGCTGTAAGAGTAGAAAAAGACACCTAAAATGGAGATAGGAATCTAGAAAATATATGGTTACACTATTTTAAATAAGAAATTACATGTCGTGTGGGATCTCTTAAATGGAATCTATGGTTAACACATAATGATAAAGATCACATGTTGTGTGGTCCCTACCACCCATCGTGTGGTCCCCATATGGCTAGCTTGGTGTGTACGGGGAGTACATTACAAAGAATTTGTGTTGTGTTATAGGCCATGTGGGACATCCCACATGCCATGTACATCCTGAAAAGGGGAACGTCATGCATAGGGGTGACACATATAGGTTATTGTTTGGCCCCACATGTGGTATGTGGTGGGCCACACATTGTGTACTCAAACATGAGCACAAGTTTTGATACATTCGTAGAACCCATTGCGGAAGGGACACATCATGTGCTCATAGTATTCATCGTGTACCCTCTAAAATAAGTATTGTATCCCTTAACAAATTCATCATTGAATTGTTTTTCAAGGTACTTTCCCTATATCATTTCTTTGAGTGTTTATAAAGGCGTAGTTTCCTATTCATAGGATTGTAATCCCCTCTGTGGAACATCAGTTTGGGATGGAGATGTTGGAGTCCCTTCATGAGACCCATAGTGAGGTCCTCTATCATCATCATTTCCCTAGGTGTATTTCTAGGAATTTAAATGACAAAAACTATGTAACACCCGGAGATTTCACGATACGCCTCTCTTTCAATAATGAAATAGCTTGCATTTTACGCAAGTTTGAGTTCTAACACACACCACAACCAATCAAAGTAGCCGTTATGAATAGTAATACCTAATTTTTGAAATTTTATAAATTTTATTTTTCCAAATGGACTTAGTTTTTGTATTCATAATATCAAAATTATCGAAAGTTGAATTTTTTGTAACTTTGTAAGAACTTCAAATTTTTTATGAATAGTGTAAAAATACTTAAAACAACTTTTTTAATCAAAATAATTTATTGTGATAAGTTATACTATTTAGTGGTTTTAATGTATAATTAGAATACATTTTTACCATTTTATCCAATGGTGGTCATTAGAATTAATTTAACATTGAAATTGGCCATGAACAATTGTCAATCTATTGATATAAATTGTTTCTTAAAAACACGCTATTTGTTGTGACAGCGGGAATTAATTATAAAATTTATTAATGCAAGTTATATGTTTGGAATTTTTTAAAAAAGAAATCATTTTTGAAATCGGAATATCAAATATATCTTAGGGTGAATTTTTTGGATTTTTCTGAAAAACTTAAATTTTTGATGAATAGTGAAACCACTAAGTGGTACTTATAGAAACTGATTTTTCGTTTAAATGAAATTTTACCACTTCTGTGATTTGAATTTCAAAAATCAGACATACATGGTTTTCATTAAGATGTAAAATGTGGTTCAATGAGATTAAAATAATTTTTTTGAATAGTAACTTTTAAGTTCTTAATCGCGATTAGAGGTAATTAGCGTGGATTAAGGTAAAAATAATGTTTTAATATTATGAGATGAGATTAACACATGTCCTACCCTCATTGGATGTGCCATGGCCGACCAAGAAAATCCATGGGTCAACTTGGGGACCCCATGGAGCCAATTTAGTTGGAAAATGACATAAATACGTTTTATTTAATGTTAAAGTAAAAAATGACACAGACATGAAATGTTTTACTAAAACAATTTTTACATGGGGTTATACAAGTAATATTTTTCACTATAAATAGTCATTGGAAATCTATAAATATTTCCTACATCATAGTATATTTTTTATTTTTATACATTAAATAAATTAAATTATTTATGACATCACGATGATGCAGCGATGACCTCATTATTTAACGATTTAAATAAAATAAAAAGAAAATGTAAAATCCAAGGCTTAAACTTTTCAAAAACCTATTGGATGAGTATATTTAGAACCCTTATCTCCTTATCCTAGAATTATATAAGTGTGGGACCTCTAAAATCCGAAACTCATTTTATAATAAAGTGACTTTTCTTTACATTCCAAGAGTGCCCCTCCTCTCCACTTATAAAAGGCCCCCACCTCTACCACATCATTCACACTTTAAAGCGATTTGGCTCGGCCAAACTCTGCCCAAATACTCTCCCAAATCCCCCTATTACTCCTAGAAGCCTCACTTTGTGCATAACTCTTCCCAAGGAAGTCTTTGGCTCAAATCAAAAAGAGTTACCCGATTTTAAGGTAATGTCTTCTCTAATGTTGTTTTGTTTTATTTTTCTTCTCCAACCCCCTAAACACCTTTTATTCATTTCTTTTGTAACAACACCAGTATCCTCAATATACTAGGATGTTTTTATAAGAAGTATTCGAGATACACATACACACACCTGTATCTAATGGTTAATGAACATACTGTTTCTATGAATGGCGAATTTTTGCCTCACGAAACGAGGATTGTTCAACACTCATATAACACCTCTAATGGTGGCCATTATGATGACACTATTTTTATATATGATATATATTATGTTTTTTTCCTTATGATTTTGTATTTTTCATTTATGGCATACCTTTATGGTTTCCATTATGGTTAAACACGATATTTTCATTTTAGGAAGTGCGGACTTCTGCCCCCTCAAAGTGATTTGAATCGTTAATACCATATGTGGGATGTATAAAGGATGGAGTAAATTTTATTATACACTATATTATACTGTAATTATTTTATTCATTTATATCATTATGATTTCATTCCATTAAAAACGAAATAGAAATGAAGGTAGCGTTCATGCGTACGTACGACTTACCGTCTCCATGAACAGTGCATTTCATTTCTTACCTCTAAATGTTACGTAATATTATGAATGAATGTATATACTGTATTTATATGATATTTATGATATCTACATCATGAATATAATTATGGATATAATGGATATATCACCACATGAACAACTTGTAATTATAAGAAGTTTATTTTTGACTCAAGTACCAAAGATCGACAAAACGACCGTTATTAACTTAAATAATTACATAATGTTCATAACATGGTAATAAGTGATATATAAGTATGAAAAAACTTGAAAAAGGTTCTCAAGAAATTATAAATTAACTCTATTTTATTATTCATGAGGTTAAAGAACGGTCGAGTCAAGACAGGACGCAAGGTAAGGGAACTTCATAACCCAATTTCCATTCTTTGGGTTAATCTCCTACTTTCAAATTATATCATCATATTATTATGTCCTATAATGTTTTTATACTTTATTTATATTTAAATATAGTGAATACACATAATAGATCTATTTAATTTAAAAAAATTATCTTTGTAAGGGACTTCGTCTCAATATCCTTTCATTGAATAAAATTTTGTTTTATACACAACTTTCTTTTATACGGTGTATAAAACCCTTTGACTTTTATGCTTATTCAAAAGGAATCTTTTTTATATGAATCATTTTAATAAACGACAAAAAGGGAATGTTTTTCTTTCTGTACATATGCAGCGGCAATGACTTATCCGCCGCCGTGACCATTATTTGAGTTTCGGCTTCCTCTACAAGCCATCAAATTTTTTTAATGAAAAATAAATACAATGATTTAACGTTCTTTTATTTTGGTATTGAAAATGGTTTTGAAAGCATTTTTATTATATGAATGTGTTTTATTGAAATCTTGTGATTGAAATGTGGAAATGTTATGTTTCCTTTATTCATGTTTTATGTGATACGATTATGTTATGGTTTATGATATGTCTAAACCTATTCATATGAGGAATGAATTGGACTTAATAAGTGACGGGTGGAGCCTGCTATAGCTCCTCGATGCATCGGCAGGTCTCATAAGACAACCTAGTGTCTTGGCCCGAGGCCTTGAAAAAATCTTATTTGTATTCTTGGCACGAGGCCCTGGCTACGTGGTTATGATAGTATAGCATTATGCATTCCATCATTATGAAAGTTGTTATTGATATTGCATGTGATTATTCGACCAGTAGAATATCCATGTGAATAAGTAAATGGCATTATCTCATTTTACTTTTTCCATATTATGTTGAAGTTCATGTTTAAAAGGCTTTTGTTTTATTTATACATTGCCTTAAATGTTATTGTTTATTTATGAATGCTTCTGCAATATTGTTATCCTTACTGAGCATCTGAGCTCACCCCTTTCAATGTTTTAATATTTTCCAGGATTTGAAGAAGTATTTTATGAATGACCTACAGGGATTGTCAGAAGATGATATGAGTGTGGTCTATGGAGAATTTGTTATTGTAATTTGTCACTTTATGATGTAATGTAACATTTATGAATGTATCTAGTGTTTCCAAGGCTGCTAAACTAATCGGTCTTTCGAGACATGATCTTTTGTGATCATTCCAATGTTACGAAGTAATGAACCGACTCTGGGTAGCTGGGGTCGGGGCGTTACTGTTGGTATCTGAGGCAGTTTAGTACTAACCTTGGAAGCTAGATTTAGATATAATTTTATTAGAGAACATAGCCCAAAGATAGACTTTGAGGATTAGTATAGAAGAACTTCCTAGAATTTTGGAGATGTTGTGAGTTTTCTGAGCAATAAATCCCTCTCTGGATACGAGCAGGTAGAGGCGGCTCTGGCACAGATGTACCTAGGGGTAAAACCCGAAAACAACGCTTTGAGCTAGACTTGAACATGAACTGGTGCACAACAACGGGCCTTGCTGCACTCTTGGTTACGACACTCTCGGGGGATATGCTTAGGATAATTCTCGTTTCATATATAAACCACTATGAAGGGTTATGAGCATATAATTCCTCAAAGAAATTTTTTTTATGATTATGGATTATGTCCATAAATAGTTCAATTTATGTTAAGTATTTTACAGGTATGGAATTATGTATTTTGATTCATAAACTAATCTAGTTTATTCCATTGTTTAGAAATGGCTCCTAGTGGAAGGAATGGAAACCGTATCAATGCACGCTCTCCATGTAGGGATTGCCCTCCTACTCAAGATAATTATTGTAGTGTTGGAGATACAACTAGTGATGATCAACTTATTACTATACTGGGACAACTCACTCAGGTTATGAATAATAACCTTACTCGTATGGAGCACCATGATCCGCAACGTGGAGGATCAATGTTAGACCGCTTCGTGAGTCAAAAATCGCCATCCTTTAATGGGGTACAAATCCATTAGTAGCTGATCAATGGATAAACTCCTTAGAGAAAATATTCCACGCCTTGGGGAGTAGTGAAAGGGAAAAGGTTATCATGGAAGTCTACCGCCTCACTGGAGATGCCGATCAATGGTGGTCATTGATTCAAAACACAAAGGAAGATGATGAAGTATCAAATATGGAATGGAGGGAGTTCAAAGATATTTTCTTAGAAAAATACTATCCTCGCGACCATCGCGCAGATATGGAAAGAAAATTTTTGAGTTTGAGACAAAAGGAGGACGAGAATGTCGCAATGTATCAGGACAACTTTACAAGGTTAGTGAGGAATGCTGCAGATTATATACGTAACCGAAGAAGTAAGATTGATCGTTTCATTGATGGCTTAAAACCGTTTCTTCGTTGAGCATTAGTCTCACAAACCTTCTCGTCGTATGAAGACATTGTCTTATGTGCTATCAAGACAGAAAAGGAATTCTCTAAATCTTATGACAATAAAGTAAAGCAAGAGAAGAAAAGAACTATGGAACAAGAGACAGATAAAGGGAAAAAGGGAAAAAGGATTTTCCATTATGTGATAATTGTGGGAAGAATCACCCTGGTACTTGCCTAAAAGGAAAGGGAGTTTTTTATAAATTTGGAGAAAAAGGTCACCAGGCGCGTGATTGCAAGGGAAAGAAAGAGGCTATCAATGTTGAATGATACAATTGTAGGGAAATGGGACATTATGCAAATGAATGTCCTAAGCGTCAGAGAAACATACCTCAGAAAAGGCAAAGGGATCAAGGACAATCGTATGCTGTTACTATAGTTGAAGCAGAATAATTAATGTAATGGTGCTTTTGGACTCATGGATTATATTCTGGTTATTATAATAATGTGATATATATATATATAAGGAATGTACTACAGTACTTGTTGATTTAATTAAGGTTTTAATATGATTAAGGTAATCATATTTTTGTATGTGACAATAATAGAAACATTACCTTGTTTGAGGAATCTGATGATACAATTGATTTTGGAATTTAGAGACTATTTAGAGAAAGTCTGGATGGAGGTATTTTGGATAACTATAAAGGTTGGAATGGATTAAGTTGATATTTGGATAGTATTGTTTAAGGTTAAAACATTTATTAAGATTATTTTTGGAATATTATAATACTATAGTTTTAGGAAAAGGACAACCTACAGGGTGGGGCATAACCCGTCGCGTCGGACAAAGCTGCAGGAATCGAACCCACAACCATAGTGTGATAGGCCTTTATTAACTACCACTAGCCTACAGGAAGTCCCTGGTTATTACAGAATGTTTTCCTAATCTAAATGGTATGTGTTAATATTTGGAACCTTATAAAATTATGATAAATAGAATATTTTCGAGTTATATTACCTTTTATAGTGAAAGATGGGTTTGTGGTAAAAATTTATTAACGAATGAAAGTCTACATGGCCAGTATGTATATTCCCTTACATTCTTAGTAAATATCCTAAATAAATTCCTCAACTTTATAAAGGGTAACTTAAAACAAAAACGTTTCCGGGTAACTTTTCCAACTGGGGATTCAATTACAGTTTAACCAATCACAAGTTTGTGATTTTATTATGGTAAACTTTCTCCTCATACAATTTTCTACAACTCTCCATCAAGCCTTGATGGTTTGATTTTCATCCATATCCATATTTTCATAGAATCCTAGTATGTACTATCTCGGGTGACCTTTGTACTTATCTTTCTTTCTTTTAAAGTTATATTTTTATTAACCATATTTCTGATGTGGGTTTTCCATAAAGGTATTTTATATTTTCAACCATTTATTTTCGAAGAAAAATTTCAAATTGCGAGGATGCAATTTATTGAAGGAGGGGAGAATGTAACACCTCGAGCCTTCATGATACGCCTCTCTTTTAATAATGCAATATCTTTCATTTTATGCAAGTTCGAGTTCTAACACACACCATAACCAATCAAAGTAGCTGTTATGAATAGTAATACCTAATTTTAAAAATTTTAAAAATTTTATTTTTCCAAATGGACTTCATTTTTGTATTCGTAATATCAAAATTATCCTAAGTTGAATTTTTTGTAACTTTCTGAGAACATCCAATTTTTTATGAATAGTGAAAAATACTTAAAACAACTTTTTTAATCAAAATAATTTATTGTGATAAATTATACTATTTAGTGGTTTTAAAGTATAATTAGAATAAATTTTTACCATTTTATCCAATTGTGGTCATTAGAATTAATTTAACATTGAAATTGGGCTTGAACAATTGTCAATCTTTTGATATAAATTGTTTCATAAAAACACGCTATTTGTTGTGACAGCGGGAATTAGTTATAAAATTAATTAATGCAACTTATATGTTTGGAATTTTTTAAAACAGAAATCATTTTTGAAATCGGAATATCAAATATATCTTAGGGTGAATTTTTGGGATTTTTCTGAAAAACTTCAATTTTTGATGAATAGTGAAACCACTAAGTGGTACTTATAAAAACTGATTTTTCGTTTAAATGAAATTTTACCACTTCTGTGTTTTGAATTTCAAAAATCCGACATACATGGTTTTCATTAAGAAGTAAAATGTGGTTCAATGAGATTAAAATAATTTTTGGTGAATAGTAACTTTTAAGTTCTTAATCGCCATTAGAGGTAATTAGTATGGTTTAAGGTAAAAATAATGTTTTAATAATATTAGATGAGCTTGACACATGTCCTACCCTCATTGGATGTGCCATGGCCGACCAAGAAAATCCATTGGTCAACATTGGGACCCCATGGAGCCAATTTAGTTGGAAAATGACATAAATACCTTTTATTTAATGTTAAAGTAAAAAATGACAGAAACCTGAAATGTTTTACTAAAACAATTTTTACATGGGGTTATACAAGTCATATATTTGACTATAAATAGTCATTTGAAATCTATAAATATTTCCTACATCATAGTAATTTTTTTTGTTTTTTGACATTAAATAAATTAAATTATTTATGACATCATGATGATGTAACGATGACCTCATTATTTAACGATTTAAATAAAATAAAAAGATAATGTAAAATACAAGGCTTACACTTGTCAAAAACCTATTGGATGAGTAGATTTAGAACCCTTATCACCTTATCCTAGAATTATATAAGTGTGGGACCTCTAAAATCCGAAACTCATTTTATAATAAAGTGACTTTTCTTTACATTCCAAGAGTGCCCCTCCTCTCCACATATAAAAGGCCTCCACCTCTACCACCTCATTCACACTTTCAAGCCATTTGGCTGGGACAAACTCTGCCCAAATACTCTACCAACTTCCCCCTATTAATGATAGCAGCCTCACTTTTGGAAGAACCCTTCCCAAGAGAGCCTTTGGCTCAAATCAAAAAGAGTTACATGATTTTAAGGTAATGTCTTCTCTAATGTTGTTTTGTTTTATTTTTCTTCTCCAAACCCCTAAACACCTTTTATTCATTTATTTTGTAACAACACAAGTATCCTCAATATACTAGGATGTTTTTATAAGAAGGATTCGAGATACACTTACACACACCTACATCTAATGGTTAATGAACATTCTGTTTCTATGGATGGCGAATTTTTGCCTCATGAAACGATGATTGTTCAACACTCATATAACACCTCTAATGGTGGACATTATGATGACACTATTTTTATATATGATATATATTATGTTTTTGTTTTCCTTATGATTTTGTATTTTTCATTTATGGCATACCTTTATGGTTTCCATTATGGGTAAAAGCGATATTTTCATTTTAGGAAGTGTGGACTACTGCCCCCTCAAAGTGATTTGAATCGTTAATATCAAATGTGGGATGTATAACGATGGAGTAAATAGTATTATACACTATATTATACTGGAATTATATTATACATTTATATCATTATGATTTCATTCCATTAAATATGAAATATAAATGAAAGCAGCGTTCATGCATACGTACGGCTTACCATCTCCATGAACGGTGCATTTCATTTCTTACCTCTAAATGTTACGTAATATTATGAATGAATGTATATACTGGATTTATATGATATATATGATATCTAAATCATGAATATAATTCTGGATATAATGGATATATCACCACATGAACAACTTGTAATTATAAGAAGTTTATTTTTGACTCAAGTACCAAAGATCGACAAAACGACCGTTATTAACATAAATAATTACATAATGTTCATAACATGGTAATAAGTGATATAAAAGTAAGAAAAAACTTGAAAAAGGTTATTAAGAAATTATAAATTAACTCTATTTTATTATTCAGGAGGTTAAAGAATGGTCGAGTCAAGACATGATGCAAGGTAAGGGAACTTCTTAACCCAATTTCCATTCTTTGGGTTAATCTCCTACTTTCAAATTATGTCATCATATTATTATGTCCTATCTTGTTTTTATACATTATTTATGTGTAAATATAGTGAATACATATAATAGATCTATTTTATTTAAAAAAATGATCTTTGTAAGGGACTTCGTCTCAATATCCTTTCATTGAATAAAATTTTGTTTTATACACAACTTTCTTTTATACGGTGTATAAAACCCTTTGAGTTTTACATTTATTCAAAAGGAATCTTTTTAATACGAATCATTTTTCTAAATGAAAAAATGGTAATGTTTTTCTTTCCGTACATATGTGGCGACAACGACTTATCTGTCGCCGTGACCATTACTTGAGTTTCGGCTTCCTCTACAAGCCATCACTTTTTTTAATGAAAAATAAATACAATGATTTAACTTTCTTTTATTTTGGTATTGAAAATGGTTTTGAAAGCGTTTTTGTTATATCAATGTTTTGTATTAAAATCTTGTGATTGAAATGTGGAAATGTTATGTTTCCTTTATGCGTGTTTTATGTGATACGATTATGTTATGGTTTATGATATGTTTAAACCTATTCATATGAGGAATGAATTGGACTTAATAAGTGACGGGTGGAGTCTGCTATAGCTCCTCGATGCATTGGCAGGTCTCATCAGACAAACTAGTGTCTTGTCCTGAGGCCTTGACAAAATCTTATTTGTAGTCTTGGCACGATGCTCTGGCTACGTGGTTATGATAGTCTGGCATTATGCATTCCATCATTATGAAAGTGGTTATTGATATTGCATGTGATTATTTGACCAGTAGAATATCCATGTGAATAAGTAAATGGAATTATCTAATTTATCTTTTGCCATATTATGTTGAATTTCATGTTTAAAAGGATTTTGTTTTATTTATACACTGCCTTAAATGTTATTGTTTATTTATGAAAGCTTCCGCAATATTGTTATCTTTACTAAGCATCTGAGCTCACCCCTTTCAATGTTTTAATATTTTCCTGGATGTGAAGAAGTATTTTATGAATGACCTGCAGGGATTGTCAGAAGATGATATGAGTGTGGTCTATGGAGACATTGTTATTGTAATTTTTCACTTTATGATGTAATGTAACATTTATAAATGTATCATGTTTTTCAAAGTCTTCTAAACTAATCGGTCTTTCGAGACATGATCTTTTGTGATCATGCCAATGTTACGAAGTAATGCACCGACTCTGGGTAGCTGGGGTCGGGGCGTTATAGTTGGTATCAGAGGCAGTTTAGTACTAACCTTTGAAGCTATATTTAGATAAAATTTGATTAGAGGACATAGCCCAAAGATAGACTTTGAGGATTAGTATAGAAGAACTTCCTAGAATTTTTGAGATGTTGTGAGTTTTCTGAGCAATAAATCCCTGTCTGGATATGAGCAGGTAGAGGCGGCTATGGCACAGATGTACCTAGGGGTAAAACCCGAAAACACCGATTTGAGCTACACTCGAACAGGAACTGGTGCACGACAACGGGCCTTGCTTCACTCTTGGTTACGACACTCTCGAGGGATATGCATAGGGAAATTCTCGTTTCCTTTATAAACCACTATGAATGGTTATGTGTAAATACTTCCTCAAAGAATTTTATTTATGATTATGGATTATGTCCATAAATAGTTCAATTTATGTTAAGTATTTTACAAGTATGGAATTATGTATTTTGATTCATAAACTAATCTAGTTTATGCCATTGTTTAGAAATGGCGCCTAGTGGAAGGAATGGAAATCGTATCAATGCACGCTCTCCATGTAGGGATTTCCCTCCTTCTCAAGATAATTATTGTAGAGTTGGAGATACAACTAGTGCTGATCAACTTATTACCATACTGGGACAACTCACTCAGGTTATGAATAATAACCTTACTCGTATGGAGCACCATGATCCGCAACGTGGAGGATCAATGTTAGACCGCTTCATGAGTCAAAAATCGCCAACATTTAATAGGGGTAAAAATCCATTAGTAGCTGAGCAATGGATAAACTCCTTAGAGAAAATATTCCGCGCCTTGGGGAGTAGTGAAAGGGAAAAGGTTATCATGGCAGTCTACCGCCTCACTGGAGATGCCGATCAATGGTGGTCATTGATTCAAAACACAAAGGAAGATGATGAAGTATCAAATATGGAATGGAGGGAGTTCAAAGATCTTTTCAAAGAAAAATACTATCCTCGCGACCATCGAGCAGATATGGAAAGACAATTTTTGAGTTTGAGACAAAAGGAGGACAAGAATGTCGCAAAGTATAAGGCCAACTTTAAAAGGTTAGCGAGGCATGCTGTAGATTATATACGTAACCGAAGAATTAATATTGATCGTTTCTTTGATGGCTTAAAATCATTTCTTCGTCGAGCATTAGTCACACAAACCTTCTCGTCGAATGAAGACATTATCTTATGTGCTATCAAGACAGAAAATGAATTCTCTAAATCTTATGACAATAAAGAAAAGCAACAGAAGAAATGAACTGTGGAACAAGAGACAGATAAAGGGAAAATGGGAAAGAAGGATTTTCCATTATGTGATAATTGTGGGAAGAATCACCCTAGTACTTGCCTAAAAGGAATGTGAGTTTTTTATAAATGTGGAGAAAAAGGTCAACAGGCGCGTGATTGCAAGGGAAAGAAAGAGGCTATCAATGTTGAATGCTTCAATTGTAGGGAAATGTGACATTATGAAAATGAATGTCTTAAGCGTCAGAGAAACTTACCTCAGAAAAGCCCAAGGGATCAAGGACAATCTTATGCTGTTACTACAGTAGAAGAAGAATAATTAATGTATTAGTGCTTTTGGACTCATGGATTATATTCTGGTTATTAGAATAATGTGATATATATATATATAAGGATTGTACTACAGTATTTGTTGATTTCATTAAGGTCTTAATATGATTAAGGTAATCATATTTTTGTATGTGACAATAAGAGAAACTTTACCTTGTTTGAGGAATCTGATGATACAATTGATTTTGGAATTTAGAGACCATTTAGAGAAAGTCTGGATGGAGGTATTTTGGATAACTATAAAGGTTGGAATGGATTAAGTTGATATTTGGATAGTATTGTTTAAGGTTAAAACATTTATTAAGATTATTTTTGGAATATTATAATACTATAGTTTTAGGAAAAGGACAACCTACAGGGTGGGGCATAACCCGTCGCGTCGGACAAAGCTGCAAGAATCGAACCCACTACCATAGTGCGACATGCCTTTATTAACTACCACTGGCCTACAGGAAGTCCATGTTTATTACAGAATGTTTTCCTAATCTAAATGGTATGTGTTAATATTTGGAACCTTATAAAATTATGAGAAATAGAATATTTTCGAGTTCTATTACCTTTTAGAGTGAAGGATGTGTTTGTGGTACTAATTTATTAAAAAAATGAAAGTCTACATGACCAGTATGTATATTCCCTTACATTCTTATTAAATCTCCTAAATAAATTCCTCAACATTATAAAGGTTAACTTAAAACAAAAACGTTGCCGGGTAACTTTTCCAACTGGGGATTCAATTACCATTTAACAAATCACAAGTTTGTGATTTTCTTATGGTTAACTTTCTCCTAATACAGTTTTCTACAACTCTCCATCAAACCTTGATGGTTTGATTTTCTTCCATATCCATATTTTCATAGAATCCTAGTATGGACTATCTCGGGTGACCTTTGTACTTATCTTTCTTTCTTTTAAAGTTATATTTTTATTAACCTTATTTCCAATGTGGGTTTTCCACAAAGGTTTTTTCTATTTTCAATGAAAAATATCAAATTGCGAGGACGCAATTTATTGAATATGGGAGAATGTAACACCTCGAGCTTTCATGATACGCCTCTCTTTTAATAATGCAATAACTTTCATTTTACGCAAGTTCGAGTTCTAACACACACCACAACCAATCAAAGTAGCCATTATGAATATTAATACCTAATTTTTGAAATTTTATAAATTTTATTTTTCCAAATGGACTTCTTTTTTGTATTCGTAATATCAAAATTATCCTAAGTTGAATTTTTTTTAACTTTCTGAGAACTTCCAATTTTTTATGAATAGTGAAAAATACTTAAAACAACTTTTTTAATCAAAATAATTTATTTTGATAAATTATACTATTTAGTGGATTTAAATTATAATTAGAATAAGTTTTTACCATATTATCCAATGGTGGTCATTAGAATTAATTTAACATTGAAATTGGGCTTGAACAATTGTCAATCTTTTGATATAAATTTTTTCTTAAAAACACGCTATTTGTTCTGGCAACGGGAATTAGTTATAAAATTAATTTATGCAACATATATTTTAGGAATTTTTTAAAATAGACAACATTTTTGAAATCAGAATATCAAATATATCTCAGGGTGAATTTTTGGGATTTTTCTGAAAAACTTCAATTTTGGATGAATAGTGAAACCCCTAAGTGGTACTTATAAAAACTGATTTTTCATTTAAATGAAATTTTACCACTTCTGTGTTTTTAATTTCAAAAATCCTACAAATGTTTTTAATTAATAAGTAAAATGTGGTTCAATGAGATGAATATACTTTTTGAGGAATAGTAACTTTTAAGTTCTTAATCGCGATTAGAGGTAATTAGTGTGGTTTAAGGTAAAAATAATGTTTTAATAATATGAGATGAGCTTGAAACATGTCCTACCCTAATTGGATGTTCCATGGACGACCAAGAAAATCCATGGGTCTACTTGGGGACCCCATGGAGCCACTTTAGTTGGAAAATTACATAAATACATTTTATTTAATGATAAAGTAAAAAATGACACAAACATGAAATGTTTTACTAAAACAATTTTTACATGGAGTTATACAAGTCATATTTTTGACTATAAATAGTCATTGGAAATCTATAAATATTTCCTACATCATAATATTTTTTTAGACATTAAATAAATTAAATTATTTATGACATCATGATGATGCAGCGATGACCTCATTATTTAACGATTTAAATAAAATAAAAAGAAAATGTAAACTCCAAGGCTTACACTTGTCAAAAACCTATTGGATGAGTAGATTTATAACCCTTATCACCTTATCCTGTAATTACATAAGTGTGGGACCTCTAAAATCCGATACTCATTTTATAATAATGTGACTTTTCTTTACATTCCAAGAGTGGCCCTCCTCTCCACTTATAAAAGGCCCCCACCTCAACCACCTCATTCACACTTTCAAGACATTTGTCTTGGCCAACCTCTGCCCAAATACTCTCCCAACTTCCCCCTCTTAATCCTAGAAGCCTCACATTGGGCATAACTCTTCCCAATGAAGCCTTTGGCTCAAATCAAAAAGAGTTACCCGATTTTAAGGTAATGTCTTCTTTAATGTTGTTTTGTTTTATTTTTCTTCTCCAACCCCCTAAACACTTTTTATTAATTTCTTTTGTAACAACACAAGTATCCTCAATATACTAGGAGGTTGTTATAAGAAGGATTCTAGCTACACTTACACACACGTACATCTAATGGTTAAAGAACATACTGTTTCAGGGGATGATGAATTTTTGCCTCACGAAATGATGATTGTTCAACACTCATATAACACCTCTAATGGTGGCCATTATGATGACACTATTTTTATATATGATATATATTAATTTTTTGTTTTCCTTATGATTTTGTATTTTTCATTTATGGCATACCTTTATGGTTTCCATTATGGGTAAACGTGATATTTTCATTTTAGGCAGTGCGGACTACCACCCCCTCAAAGTGATTTGAATCGTTAATACCATATGTGGGATGTATAATGGATCGATTAAATTGTATTATACACTATATCATACTGGAATTATATTATACATTTATATCATTATGATTTCATTCCATTAAATACGAAATAGAAATGAAAGTAGCGTTTATGCGTACGTACGGCTTACCGTCTCCATGAACGGTGCATTTCATTTCTTACCTCTAAATGTTACGTAATATTATGAATGAATGTATATACTGGATGTATATGATATATAAGATATCTACATCATGAATATAATTCTGGATATAATGGATATTTCACAACATGAACAACTTGTAATTATAAGAAGTTTATTTTTGACTCAAGTACCAACGATCGAAAAAATGACCGTTATTAAATTAAATAATTACAAAATGTTCATAACATGGTAATAAGTGATATAAAAGTAATAAAAAACTTGAAAAAGGTTCTTATGAAATTATAAATTAAATCTATTTTATTTTTCAGGAGGTTAAAGAACGGTCAAGTCGAGATAGGACGCAAGGTAAGGGAACTTCTTAATCCAATTTCCATTCTTTGGGTTAATCTCATACTTTCAAATTATTTCATCATATTATTATGTCATATCTTGTTTTCATACTTTATTTATGTTTAAATATAGTGAATACACATAATAGATCTATTTTATTTAAAAAAATGATCTTTGTAAGGGACTTCGTCTCAATATCCTTTCATTGAGGAAAATTTTGTTTTATACACAACTTTCTTTTATACAGTGTATAAAACCCTTTGACTTTTACATTTATTCAAAAGGAATCCTTTTTATACGAAGCGTTTTACTAAATGAAAAAAAGGGAATTTTTTTTATTTCCATACATATGCTGCGACAACGACTTCTCCGCTGTCGTGACCATTATTTGAGTTTCGGCTTCCTCTACAAGCCATCACTTTTTTTTAATGAAAAATAAATACAAAGTTTTAACTTTCTTTTATTTTGGTATTGAAAATGGTATTGAAAGCATTTTTATTATATCAATGTGTTGTATTGAAATATTGTGA
Source organism: Viscum album (assembly GCA_963277665.1). Classification (NCBI taxonomy): domain Eukaryota; kingdom Viridiplantae; phylum Streptophyta; class Magnoliopsida; order Santalales; family Viscaceae; genus Viscum; species Viscum album. The sequence goes on along the minus strand of OY728164.1, from coordinate 629,456,437 downwards.
TTGAAATGTGGAAATGTTATGTTTCCTTTATGCATGTTTTATGTGATACGATTATGTTATGGTTTATGATATGTTTAAACCTATTCATATGAGGAATGCATTGGACTTAATAAGTGACGGGTAGAGCCCGCTATAGCTCCTCGATGCATCGTCAGGTCTCTTGAGACAAACTAGTGTCTTGGCATGAGGCCTTGACAAAATCTTATTTGTAGTCATGGCACGAGGCCCTGGCTACGTGGTTATGATATTATGGCATTATGCATTCCATCATTATGAAAGTGCTTATTGATATTGCTTGTGATTATTCGACTAGTAGAATATCCATGTGAAAAAGTAAATGGCATTAGCTCATTTTACTTTTTACATATTATGTTGAAGTTAATGTTTAAAAGGATTGTGTGTTAGTTATACATTGCCTAAAATGTTAATGTTTATTTATGAAAGCTTCCGCAATATTTCTATCCTTACTAAGCATCTGAGCTCACCCCTTTCAATGTTTTAATATTTTCCAGGATGTGAAGAAGTATTTTATGAATGACCTGTAGGGATTGTCAGAAGACAATATGATTGTGGTCTATGGAGACTTTGTTATTGTAGTTTTTCACTTTATGATGTAATGTAACATTTATGAATGCATCTAGTGTTTCCAAGGCTACTAAACTAATTGGTCATTCGAGACTTGATCTTTTGTGATCATGCCAATGTTACGAATAAATGCACCGACTCTAGGTAGCTGGGGTCGGGGTGTTACAAACTATGTGTCCATCGATCCAATATATATCACATTACTCTAGACTATGTTTTTGGTATACCCCATAACTTTGGGTGTGATCCCCATCTATGTATCGATCACTTCAAACTCCTAGTGTGTACTTATTATGAAGTTACTAAATGATCATGAAATCTAGAATGAATGTGATCAGTGATATATGACTCATGGAGTGTATTATCATGGACGGTTGTTATATGGAACATTCGAGCAAGAATACTAGGATGGATTTATGACTATGACCTTAACTGGAGACTGTATGTCTACTATGACTATATATAGATATTATTTTTATGCACACTATGGACATATCCCTTGGATGATCTTGAAACTATCTTAATGAAATATTCTTAGTGACTTCATGGTTTTCTAATAGGTATTGTTATTATCACCCATGTATGGGATTTTCCTAGATATTTCATGTCTAATGTAGATTACCTACCTTTTGATGATGTCATAGAGGTTCTATGGCCAGTTAGATATTAGAAAGCTAGATAGACCAAGTTGTGTTCTGGTTGTTACATTTATATTATTTCTCTCCTACTTTAGAAGATGGATATATTTTAGTTTAATTGATTGGGCATGTCCTTCCGCCTTGATTTCCAGTAATTTTTTCCATTCACTTATTGTGGAATTTTATATTTCATTATGTGTAGTTTATATTTGTTTTACATTTCATCATTCTGTGGGATTTACTATGGGTTTGTTTATAGGTACATTTGGATAAGGCCTCCAATGTGTGTGAAATGTCGGCTCGGGGTTGGTCACTAGCCCAACGCCTATTGGAGGAGGGATTGGGATAGTGGCAGTTTGGGCCCTGTTGGCCCAGGTTTTAATAGAGTGCTATTAGATTAGTGGGTTGTATATTAGTACCGGAGTCAATAATAATCATTTGGGTATTATAGAAATATTGTTAAGTTCATCAATTTCAGCTTTGAGGCAATGGACACTAGTGTTCGTGTGGCAACTGATGTATCCATTCCACAAGACTTTAAAACCCTTCTTGTGTCAAGGAAACTTGTAGAAACTTATTGTAGGGAAAACATTGGTACAAATATAATATAGTAATTGGTAATGGTTTCCATTTTCTTCTTGGGTATTCTCTCAAGATACACTCATTGATCTTAGTATATCTTATATATTTCAAAATTCCTCCGTGAGGATTTCCGACTAGGATTCAATAAGAATATCATGAGGATGATACCCTTAGTGATGATGGTTTGATACAAGGACCTGTATAAGAGGTGTTACCTTAAGGTGTTCCACTATTTTTACCACCACCAAATAAGTAACATAAGGTATCGATATTATGAACAAATGAGATGTCCAGGATGATCATGCTTTATGAGATTAAACTATAGAAACCCCTTAGATTATGAGTTGAGCCAGATCTATAGGCTGATAAGAATTGGGTTTCGGTAGTGAAGTGGTCGTTTCACTTTTTCAGGACACCAACTGACCAGATGGTAGACCTGGACATGATTATTCTACATGGATTAATGGGATGATTGTGAGGCTTAGTGACCCAATCATATGATGCAGCGACTCTTGGATTTCTAGAGTTTGAGTTCTGTTTCATAGTGGAGTTTTCAGCTTATAAATGTAGGGATGTGCACATCAAAGAGTTCTACAACTTCAATTGAGTATCATGATTGTAGATGAGTATTCATCAAGGTTCACCAATCTCTCTTGGTAAATTATGGTCATGGTAAATGATCATTTATTTCAAGATCATACATTGATTTGAGGATTTCATAGAGGTATCTTATCCAATGAGATAATTATACGAATTCCTACCTACATTGGAGTTCTAGATGCAAATTTCTAGGAGAGAGATTCCTACGTGAGTAGAGAGAGATATTTTGTGTCAGAAGATGGAACACAAGAGTACGGACTTTTGATGTAGGGATATGATAATAGACATAGGGACATGGAATGCGATATGTCTTAGGATGAGATCTTGGGATAGAGGGTCTTCTTTTCAAGGATCACAATATGGATTGATTCATCGTAGGGAGGGGAAGTGCTACACTTGTGATTTTTAGGGACATCTTTTGTGAGATTTACCAACTGTACATATGGTTTGATAGAGATATATTGTATGGGCCGACAATGTAGAGGTAGCGATAGGAGGAGGTAGGTTCAAAGGATATAGTACATGGAAGAGGAGATGTATCTGGAGGTAGAAGATGTTTTGGCATGTTACTAAACCACCCTAAAGTGATCCACACCATGATCATAGATACATGGGATATGTTTGTTAATAGCTACAGGTGGTTGAGGATTATGAACCCAAGGATATAGGGATGAAATATGAAATGATATATGCATTATCTACTTTAGATAATGTATTTATAGACATGAGTACAATAAACTGATTTCATTCCACTTATCTAGTTTGATAATTAGATATTTTGGTTGATCCTTTGGCTAAAATGTTATGCTTAACGACTCTTACTTGAGGTGACTCCATGATCACACTCTTCTACCGATGGTGTGACATAACTCTTCAAGGGGAGACCTTATTTTTGGATTTACTTATTACAATAATGTGGCCTTACGATTACATCATAGGAAAGGGGTGTTTATCTACAATTATGCTCCAGATATACTAATTTAGGTAAAAGATGTGGTGTGTCTACAATAACTGATTACAGACTATATAGCTAGAGTGACTCATTGTGTAGTCGATTCTGTGAGACATCAATTTCCTCCATTGGTGGGGAAGTATAATGATGAATTTGACAAGTATGTTCTATTATTTCCTCCCCATCGAGAGATAGACTTATTCATTGATATAAAATGCAGTAAGGCCCAGATATCATCACCAACATATTAGATAGATCCCACAGAGATTAATAAGCTAATGGTGTAGTTGAGGGACTTTTAGAGTAATGGATTTATTAGGCCTAGTGTTTTACACTGAAACACCCCAGTATATTCTCCAATAAGGTGGATAAGAGCATTATATTGTGTGTGTATTATCATATTCTTCAGTAGGTGAACATAATGAACACGTATCCACATCTGAGGATCTATTACATCTTCTATCAGCTGAAAGTGGCATGATGTTTCTCTTAGATTCACCTCATATCAGGAAATCTCCAACTGCGAGTACAGGATGGGGATATACCAATGATGAATTTTTGGTTTTATTATAGTCATTGTGAGTATATGGTGATCCTATTCAGTGAAAAAACACCCCAATATTGTTCATGGGACTCATGAAATATATCTTTAACTGTTTATTAGAATGGGTTGCAATAGTCTTCATCGATGATATCCTATTGTAATCGGTGTCCCGGGAGGATCACAAAAAACAATTTTGGATGATGTTAGACATGATATGATACGACCACCTTTTGGGAAGCTCTCAATGTGATAGTTCTATATTCAACAGTACCACTTTCTAGGACATTTCAACTCATTAGACGGAGTATTAGTGGACCTCGTTAATGTCTAGGTAGTGTTAACTTGGGATCCCAAAAATATAATGACATAGTTGTATAGATTTATTGTTATGGAATGATAATATTTTGCATTTTTACTCAGTTTAACTAGGATATAATGTCTATTGATAAATTTTACGTGAAATGGACATCATTTCAGGTGTACATAGGGGTTTCAACAGTATTTATAGGAGTTGAGGAAGTTATTAAGGAGATCACCCATCTTGATATTTCCAAAGGAGGAAGTAAAGTTTTACGTTTCTATGATTAATCAGGAACCGAGTAAGTGGTATTATAATAATGTAGTTTTATGTGATGCAATCTGTTCTATGTTAGTTGTGACCCCACGAGAAGAACTACACATCCCACGATCGTGAGCTAGCAATGATAGTCTCTGTATTAATGATTTGGTAACACTACCATAAGGGTTAGTGGATTGTCATATATTCTGGACAGAAGAGTATCAATTATAACTCCTATAAAAAATATATAAACTTGCTATAGTGGTGATGGATGGATTTCTTCCTAAAATATTTGTTGAAGAATATCTACGCTCATGGGAAGTGTAATGTGGTAGCAGATGCTCTCAGCAGACGATCTTATTTTTAGTTTATAATAAAGGAATTAGAGATGTTTCCCTCATTATAGTTATAATATATAAATGGGGATGCAATATCTTTCCTCCAATTTATTTTTTTACCCCTCCACTTTTATAGATATTTATAGAGGAAAAACATGGGGATATCGACTATTAGACCCTACGTAGTCAAATATCCATTCTACATGCTCATGATGATTTTTTATGAAGGTGGGGAGCATCTAATCATTTTTATAAGATGGGTTATGGTACCAGTGATGTTTATGAAAGGGTTTTTGAGGGTTTTTGATTCATCTACCATTTAGGTACATCTAGGAGTGTAAAATATATATTTGAACCTCTGATGATGGATTTGGTGGCCAGAGATGATGAAGGAAGTTGTAGAGTGTGTCTCTTGATGCCTCACTAGTCAGTAAGAGAAGGCTGAGAACCATGTTCTAGAAGTTTTAACTTAACCCCTTGATGTTCTATAGTGGAAGTGATATGGGATATCCATGGAGGTTATGATGGGTTAACCGCACATGACTAGAGCACACAATTTCTTCTAGGTGAACATTGACCAACTAACCATGTCAGGCGACCTGCATATTCAGGATATGAGTTTAGTAGAGAGATGAGGACACCTATTTATGTATGAGATAGTTTGGATGAATGTAGTCTCATCGACGATCATTATTTATTTTTATGCTCTATTCAAATCATGGTTATGTAAGGGAATGTATTATGACTTTGGAACATAGAATCATTTAGGAATGACATTTCATCAGCACCCTAGCATTCATATTGAGTAGTCCATTCAGGTCATAGAGGACATATTTATGGATTTAATTCTAATCTTTGGTCGTAGTTGATAGGATCACCTACCAATGGTGTACTTTACATAAAAAACTACTATTATTCCACCATCCATATGGTACCATTCAAGGCCTTGTACGGGTGACCCTACAGGTTACCTCGATTAAGGAAATACCAAAGAGAGTCACCACTTATAGGGATAGAGTTGGTGTGAGCCATTATAGATATAGTTCATATCATCCAATAAATTAAAAGGAATTCATTGATCCATCATAATTCATATGTAGAATGGTGATGGAGGCCTTTGTAGTATAATTATGGAGATAATGTTTCCCTATAGGTCACACCTTGACATAATTTGTGGAATTTTATCAATGGTAACTATCTATATCTATGATTCATTGGCCCATTAAAGATACTTCATATAGTTAGTAAGTTGGATTACTTATTTGATATACTTCCACTATTATATCGGGTAAACAATGTATTCAACTTGTCATAGCTAAAGAGGTACATGCATGACCCATCACATGTAATCGAATGGGGCGATATGGATATCTATATTGGAGATGCATTTTCCATGCAAGAATTATATACTAAGGATCAGTAGGATAAGATCATCCATGGGTGGGAAATTCAATTATTGGGTGTTCAGTGGTAACAAGAGAATTTTTATGAGAGTACACTTGAGTGGGAGTCCCATATGTGTGATCAATACCCACATCCCCTTATGTAATATTTTTTTTCTTTTTTGGGATATAAATATCCCTGATGGGAAGAATTTAAAGACTCTATTTTATTGTATTAATTTAGAATTATATTTGGATTAATATGATTGATTGGAACTAAGAATATTTGAAATTCAGAAGCCTGATGAGATGGGAATTAATTTTGTAAATATATTAATTAAATAATATATCATGTGTGTATAGATTTCCTAAAAATAAAAATAAAAAATAAATAAGGGGAAGGATTATATATTTAAAGACTATGTTTAGGATAGAGTATCATTTTTACCATAGATATGATATAACGTTGGTGCTCATCGAAAACTAAGGTGGGATGTGGTTAGGGGAAAATGTTTAAAGAAATTATTGTGTTTAGAGTAATTTAATTTATTAATTTTTTAGGACCTATATTATTATATAAATATGATACTATGTAATAATACTAGGCATAGACACACAACCATATGGATTTGTGAAATATAATTGGAGGATCGATCTCATATGAACAAAAACCAGATCATGGATCATTGATCAGTATGAAACAGTATTATTGGATCTCACCGACAAAAATGACATGGATTCATTCTTCATTAGAAATCAATCCATCATGAGGTGGTATATTTGAATAATGTTTATTTATCCCTATTATATTTTTCCAATGGAGAATGTGAATCAAACAACTAAGGAATTGATTTGTAGATCATGTGTATTGTAAATATAGGTTGTATTATATATGATTTAGGGATTTGTATTATTGATTATATTATATCACTCCATTCAAAATTAAAATTCAAATGAATTGAGGACAACATGAACATTGGTTGAGATTCATTACTCATGTTTTTTTTCATTTTCCCCCATTTTTTTCATTCATCACTGAAGTTCTCTTTTGATGGTGGATTGAAAAATACATGATAATTAATCAATTCACTCACATTTCTTGGTGAAAAAAATTGATAACAAAAATATGGGTTTGTATTGGTGGCGAGATAGATCATTGTTGATGGATCATGACCATATCAGAGTTATTTTTGTTGATTTTGGCATACGATGACTGGAAGGGGAATCATAAGGGTTTTACTGTGTGATTTTGTGGCCAGATTCTAGTGAGTGGTTATTTAATGGAGTGACTGGGCTAGTTCCATTCTTATTAGTGTGATTTTTAACGATATTCGAGGACTATGGAGTATAGAATGATGATTAAAACATATTCAGGATTCTGAAAAATACTGAGTTACAACACATGTAATCGAAAATTACAGACAGTTTGGGACCTTCTAAGTGGAAACAATGGACAACACACAGAGATACAGATCACATCCCATATGTTCCCTACCACACACTGTGTGGTCCATAGATGTCTAAATCAACATGTATAGGGAATACATTCCCTGTAATCCAAGAGGAATTACATGTCGTGTGGGACATCCCACACGCCATGTACACCATAGCAGTTTGATCAACATCTATAAAGGTACACTCCAAGGAGATTGTCTTTCCCTACATGCCATGTGCAGAAGGATACACACCCTGAATTTTGAAAAAAACTAATGAATGCACAGGTATACATAGGTATAACTCAAAGTCGAAGGGACATGCCATGTACTCATATTACATGTTGTGTACCCTCTTAGAGAAGGCTTGAGGCTTTTTTCATATTTAGATTGGAAATGTTTTATTATGGTATTTTCCCTTTGATTAATTCCATGAGGGTTTAATATTGATTCATATCCTATGAATAAGATGGTGATCCCCACTAAGGACATTCATTATTTGATGGTGTTTTTGGAATCCATTCATGAGACCTAGAGTGTGATCCTCAATCATCGTCATTTTTCCTAAGTGGGGTTCTTGGCATCTTCATGAACAAAACTACGTAGTACTCAATCCCCTACGTAGTGGGTTAATCTAGAGTGGGTTGTTGGTATACCACATGGACTTGGGTTTTATCCCCATATATGTATCAATTTCTACAATCTTCTAGTGCAAACTTAAGACAATGATATTTGATGATCATTACATCTCACTTGGATGTCATCAGTTCTTTATGACTCTTGGAGTGTGTTCTCTTGGACATGTGATTAAATAAACATTTTATCTAGAATCTAGTGATGGATTTATGGTCTGGACCTTACCTCGATATTTTGTTTCTACTTTGACAATATCTATGTATTCATGTTATGTATTTAGTTGACATATCTCATTGGTGAGATGACTAATATTCTTGATACTATATGATAAGTTATTTTATGGTGTCCTACTATGTATTTTTATAACCAATCGTGTATGGTAATTTCCATAATATATCATGATTTAAGCAGATCACTGACCTTATGATGTATTATTAGTGCGACCAAGACTATGGGATGCTTAGTGAGCCAGACAGACCGAGCTGTGTTTAAGTGGTTTCACTTGGAGTAGGCCTCTCTTTCTTCATAGGTTTAAAATGCTTCAAATTCGTGTGGTGGGATTGTATTATTCATTATCATTCCAATAATTGTTTTTCATAATCTGATGGTGGGATTTTTTTTGTATGTATGGTTGGTGTAATGGTAGATATACATTTCATCATTTTCCAGGCTTGAAGATGTGTGTGTGTGTGTAGGTGCATTAGGAAAAGGCCTCCCATGTGCAGGATATAACTTCTCAGTGCTAGTTTCAATCCCCTAGCCTATTGGAGGTGGGATTGGGGTAGTTACAGTTTGTGCCCTATTCAGATAGGTTATGATAGTGTCCATGTGTCTGGATGTGTTTGGGCCCATGTGACCATGGGGTATTCATCGAGCCACCAATATTACGTCATGCAGTGTGTATGGGATATACATAGTTTTTTATACTTACCTACACCCCGATCCCAATACAACTCATTTAGGGGACTACACAATGTTTGTTCTTCGAAGAACATAACGTGTATGCCAATATTTTATAAAATCTAATGAAATAATTACAATCCTCAACAACACCACATATTCTACCATTTATAGATAGATCCACAATATGGAACCTTGATTTAGGGCTAACCATGCCTAATCTATCATCAGAGGGCCGACTTTGACCACCCAATCTCATGTAGTTTATCGTATCACACTACACCTATATAATGGATGAAGCATAAAGAACTAGACTCTCATCCATGTCTTCATCGCCCAAAAACTGCATATCTAGATGATACATGAAATAAAAATATTCACATAGTTCACACATATTACATGAACTAGGGGGTTCAATCATGCTCAAATATAAACCAGTAATGTCAAAGTGCAACCCCATGCGCAGATAATGAAGAACATAAATGGTGGGGAAATGCATCAGAACAGAGTGAATCCATCATTGACTATTGAAATCTCAGCAAATGATTATATAATTGTTGTATTTGATAGTGAAGTAATTTTGGAAGAAACGAATAATAAGATCAAGAAAACATAAATATAGTAGGGATCATTAAAAAGAAAAAATCGAAAAGAATAATAAATTATATTTACAAAACAATTATTATCAAATCAAATAAGGAGAAAACTAAAAATAATGAGCCCTACCATGAAATTGGGTAGATCATTGGTGACGAATTTGTCTACTACTAATAGAGAATAAGATGTAATATTTTTTCCATCTCATGGTTCATTGAAATACTTTCATCATAATTCATTGATCCTGATACACCAAAAAACACTTCTCCCTCCTCCCAAATCACCAAGGATTATACATCAAGACTTTGGGATTATTCAGAAAATAGTATTTATAAGGTAGGATTAGGTTTAGAGTTATTGGAAAAATAAATTAATTCAATTAATTATGTAACTTAATTCACCCACCAATGACTGCATCAGCTGACCATATGATGCATATCAACTTCATGTCATGTATAAGGAAAACAATGCATTCTGAAATCGACAATGGTCTTGTATTCCCCATATGAGGTGATAAAAATATGAAAAACATTAATCACAAAAAAATATGAGCACGAGCTTTAATATATATAAATATTTTTAATATATTAATTATGCGGTCCTATAACATTGAAACATAGTGCAGGTTCTGTGTAAAAATCCATATATATAGATTGAAATATCAAATAGAATAAACAAAGAAAACTATAGTCGTTGAATTTTCACTTCCATCAAGTTTTTTATCCCAAAAAAGGAAAGAATAAATAAATGATGATGTAATGAGTTTTCATCTAACCTTTACACTCTCATGAGCTCTCCGGCGCACTCCCTTGCTACCAAAAGATATAAACAAACTGGATGGTCCATCTATACAGGTCCACTCCTGTACGTCATCGATTGCCACTAGGTACTCCGTAGAGTTGGATCCATCCTCGATATTCAAATCTCCCCTTTTCAGTAATGTGTGATTGTTCATGCACATATATACTTATCTTGGACTTGTGAAATATGTCATGAACTTGGTTAAACTATTTGGGAATGGCTAATGGGTAAACAACCTCTCCAAATGTTCATAGGATCTCAAATGTTCCGATGAATCTCTAGGATAGAATGCTTCCCTAAACTAATCAATATAATCCTCATCATGGGGAATCACATTGAAAAACATGGTCTCCATACATAGACGGAAAATTCCTATAACATCGATCTACTTATGATTTTAGTCTTTTATGGTCTATCCTAAAATGCTTGAAGATTTCCTGTACTTTCTCTACCATCGTCTATATCATATCTATCCCAAAAATAGTGGTCGTATTAATATCAATACCAAATAAGGGTGGCCTAAAGGGTCTAATATAGAGGTCTTATAATTGTTTCATTCCTACAGTAGAGTTATAGTTGTTATTATAAGTGAATAATACAAATGGAATGTGATCCATCATGATATGGCTAAAGTCTGACATGATGTCTCATTATATATCCTAAATATGTGGATAAACCACATGGTATACACATCCATCTAGGGGTGAAATTACATGATCATTCATAACTAGGTCTCTAAATCCTCTTGTAAATCTATCCAAAATTATCACATATAATGATCATCATTGTAATGGATGATCCCCAAGAATTGAAACGATATCTCCCACATACAACTTCTCTGAACTCTCAATGGAGCTCTATTATCTAATGATAAATATGTGTTATTACTTTTTATGATGGTCAATAATAACATAGATATCATCATAGTCTCTAAATTTCCCTCTAACATCCATCAAAATGTCCATATATATGTCATATCACTTCCACGTCAGTTACTATATATGTTCTAGAAAACATACCGAAACGTGATGTTTAGATTTTACCTGCTAACATGTGATACATTGATAGAAAATATTGGTAGCACTAAACCTCATTCTATGCCACTAAAACATCTGGAAAAGGACATTTTACAAATTTTCCACACCCAGATGTACTACCAAGGGGGCGTACGAAACTACCTCAAGACTACCTCATGTAACATAACCATAACCATTGTCCTTCCCGGAAAAAATACATTCTATCGTAATTTAAAAAATAAATTTGATGCATATTAATATGATATCTAATGATATATAACCTCAAATTCAATGTCACATAACATATCCTCTCTCTCAAGTGATGAAATGGAGGATTCACCATACTTTACTAAAGAAAAATTGCACCGTTCTCATCCACAGGGTTCGGCTACAATGAAGAAAAATGATAAGATTCCTCCCCTACCAATTAAGAATATAACATCATGATAATTTAATATTCTATCTCTTTTCCCTTCTAATGAGTGGAGACTATCTCAATTTAACAACCTAAACTGTTATAAATAAAATTTCCCAATGTGTTTTTATTAAATGAATTATTATGTAACATGGTTATAGAAAACACATGCACATCATTTGTTTTATTATACCCTATCATATTTAGATGTTCTCAAAAAATATATACAATTTATAAAATATTCATTGAATCATGGTCATATGATTAGTATAAATATAGGGTTTCAACCAATCAAATTGACATAGACAAACAAAGTGATGACATCCACCAATAGGATTGTACCCTATGAATTCCATTTTTCGGAGATTCTGAGGGAGATATAATAAATTGAATTTTACCTTGAGAATGTCCAAGATGAGATCCAATAATCTAAGCATGATAAAAACCAATTATGGTAGAATTTCATGCTCATTAAGATCATGTCCCTAACCATGTTCATAGAACCACCATGGGAAAGTCTCTCTACCACGCACCTTACCCTTAGAGAATTTTCTGGTATATTATTGGGGTATGTATCAAGACCCTATAAATATGTTTATGTACATTTTTTGTAAATATTAATGAATATATTTTCATCCTATTATTTTTACTTTATAAATGAAATATATTTTCGTAAAATTAAACACAAATATTATTTGTAGTTATTATTAAAATTTATTTAAGTAATATATATTGGATTAATTAAATTTTTTGAAATAAACAATATTTTTAAAAAATATTATTATTAAATTATTTTTATCATGTATAAATGATAATATAGTTTTTATGAAGTCAAATGCAGTTTTTATAATAATTTAAAAACTTTTATTGTCAAAAAACTAGAATTTCTCATTAAATGTAGGTACTTATTGTAAATATAATATATATATATATATATATATATATTAAAATAAATTGATTATTATGTTTTTAATTCAATCATTAAAACTATCCAATGGTGAATTTATCATAATTTTCTGAGATAGGGGAATTTTCCAGTAAAAAATAGATATGGTGTAAATATAAGGTGTGTATTATGATATCATAATGACCCAAAACTGATGTAATAAATACTATAAATGGGAGCCACGAAAAATAATAATTTTTTCCTATAAAATAATATTATAATATGATTAGTTTTTTCATTTTTTAAAATCTTTTTGGATCCTCCAAAACCATTAATATATTTTATGGTTTTAAAATCAAATTGTTAAGATTATGACTCACTTCCTAATAAAGAAGGGTATTATATTATTAATTTTTGACCTTTTTCTAATAAAATAATTAAAACCACTCCCATTATATTGAAACCACAGGAAAATAAATGGTATGTTTTTTGGTATTGGTTATTATATTATATAGATTCCAACCCTTATGTTTGAAATATAATAAATAAATTCCCACACCAATACATTATTGACCCACCTAATATCAAATTTACATTTACTAAAAATCCTTGTACAAAATCCTCATTATTCCCTCCCCTATATAGATTCCCTTCTAGGTTCCCTCATGATCTCACCAAGCTCCTCCCATGCATTTGGATTCAGGCACTCAAGTAAGGGTTCATTCAATTTTTTTATTTAAGTACGTTATTATCTTATGCCTTATATTTCCAATTCCTATTATTGGTATATTTATTTACATTCTCCTATTATTGATAATTTTATTTCAAAATCATGATATACCCCTTTATCTCCCATAAACAAATTTTTTGAATTCTTATGTGATATTGTAATGCAGCAGAAATTTCAGCACAATTTTCTCTTCCAAAACAGTTGTATAGTGAATACAATACCTATTTCTTATCATGGGTGGTCAACTTTATAAACACATAATTATTTGAAATGGTACTTACATGTATTTTTCACACAGTCCTTGATCGTGTAAAACTATATGATGATGAATGAATCCATGTTTTATGATGGGTATACAACACATTAACATGATAATTCAATGAATGTGACGGGTGAGCTTGGAATTATATAGCACTTTAATGCATTGGATAATATTTAGTCTCATGAGATTTCATGATCGTATAAGGATCAGAAATGATTCTTTTAAATTATTCTGTCCATCAGGATCTCTTGGCAGATATACTTGACATATGTTTATGGTGGGGTGTTTTAATTTGATTGAACATTTCCCATGTTGCATTTGTGATTATCTTTATTTGGGATGTCTCATTATTCATGTTTACGATTCAAACTCTTTTCATGCTCAGTTGATATTCCTATTGTCTACATGTACTATTATTTTCATTTTATTCCATGTTTATTCCATTACTATGCTTTATAGATCACCCCTTACTTATGTTTTTCCCCATGTTATCTCTGACATTTTTAAAAGCAAGTGAATTTTTTAAGCTTGTTAAGGAAGTTTTTATTAATTTTGTTGTATCCCATGTATAGGATGTTATTCTAGTTACCTAATTACCAAATAAACTATACTTATTGATAATAAGGGTTGTATTAATTGTATATTTATGTATTAAATGATGTATTTATTTTAAATTAAGTGTACGATTGTAATAGTTGTTATCAAAGGAAAAGTATATTTATTTTTTGAATAGTATTATAAAACTATAGATAAATACATAAAGACATTGGGATAAGAATAAGTATAAGAAAACATCCCTAAATTATTTTAATTATAGTGTAATTATGTTATCAATAAAATAAATTCATGTAAGGATACTTCAATTGGATTTGGTTATGATAGAGACGTACATATGGGTAATATATCTGACAATGTACGTCTGGCCTGACTTGGTATAACCCATTACATTACATCATGCCTTATGACGAACCTAGTTTGACCCTCTCAAGGGATATGATTTTTTAATTTCATAAGCACATCATGAACTATTATTATGGGAACAAAAATTACCCATATGATTATATGTGAGAAAATAGATAATGAATAATATAGATTGAAGCATATAAATTCACAAGTTAAGAAAACAAATGTAAGTTATAAGTTGTCCCTTTTGGTGATTTAATTCCCATTAATGCATTTCATATATTAAAAATACTCATCCAGAATTTTCACATTATTCTTGACAATGGCAGAAAATAGTTGGAATCAGTTAAACAATCAATGCGACAGGCAATGTGATGACTTCCCCCAATGAGATGCCAAACATTATGGGAGTGGTAATCACAAACATTGTGATGAAACTCTATTAGATCACTCAAATTTTGAATACAAACCTAGAGTATGAGGAGCATCCAAACCATCTAAAAGGTAATAAGATGTGATTTTGAGATTTATGTGAAAATGCATCCATCTTTCAATAGATCATCTAATCCCTTAATCACAAAACAATGGATCAAATCAATTGAGAATATCTTATCAATCGTTATTTTTTTTGAAAATAAAATGTTGACTATGGTTTTTATCTTTTGGAGGTTATATTGATAAGTGGTAGATATTGATCAAGAATACAAATCATGAGTATGAAATCGAAGTGATGGGGTGGAAGAAATTATGGAAAAATGTTTTTCAATAAATACTTTCCTCACATTTTCTATATTGAATTTGAAAGGGGTTTCCATTACCTCAAAAAAATGATGAATCTATCAGTGTATATGTGGAAAACATCAAAAGACATTAAAGATACACATATGGCCTTATCATTAACCCAAAATGAATGGTTTACTATTTCATTGGTGGCCTAAAACATTGTCTATGAAAAACACTTGTGACCTATGAATTTGATAGCTATGAGGTAATTTTACGATGTGCACTCATAGTAGAATTAGAGATTATATAATCTCAAGGGTATCATGTGGAAAAGAATTAGAATGCGGAATTTAATTTTGGAGGTCTGATGGGTAAATATAATTCTGATAAGAAATTTCTACATCTCACTGGTCAAAGGTATGTTAAGAAGAACACTTGAAATTACCTAAGTGGGATGAAGAAATTATTTAGGTGTGGGAAGGAAGGAATGTTATCTAACAATTTATTAAAAAAGAAACCTGATAATGTAGTAGAGTAAAGGAATTATCAAGTCAAACCATAGTGTATTGTTCATTGCTACAACTTTAAGGAACCAGGGATCTTTGAAAACCAATGCACTAATCCAAGGGTTTTTGTAGATGACCAAAAAAACCAAGGAAACAAGGGTGATATTTTTCCATCACAACAACTAAGGTGGATACGGATAATGAAGTTGTTATATATATTCTTTTCATTCACACAAGGATAGAGAATGTACACTTATATTCTGGTTCTATGTATTACTAAATATCATTAACATTTAGTAGAACTATTCAAACACCAATACAAATCATGGAAATAGTGTTTTTAGGGAAAACCTAAAATAGGGAAATTATTTCATCAATAGTATATAAATCCTCCCATATCGAACATATTGGGATGAAATTTTTGGCAAACCTTGTCATTATCCCTTTTGTGGAATTTGATCTAATTTAGGGTATGTAGTGGATTTCCCTATATAGAGACAACATAAATTGTTGTGTGAAGGAAATCACTCTATGTATTATGAATTGTCCCCTGATTCTATAAAATTACAAGAAGACGATGAATATTCTTTAGCACCAACATCATGAGAATGAATATTATTTACCAACAAGAATGTGTATCTATTTTAAATTGTTGATTCTATGTAAATAACAATCCTCGAATACATTCCTATTATGATGGTATATACTGATGTGTTTCTTAAGGAATTTTCTGGTATTCCACATAGCTGAGAGGTTTAAATTTCAATCTATATTACATATGGGGTGTTAAAATTATCCAAGACTCCATATAGAATGTATTTTATTGAAATTTGTGGGATTATGAAAAAAATATAGTTGGATTTGAATAAAGGGTTCATACACCCAAGTACATCGCTAGGGACTGAACCATTCCTCTTTGTCAAGAAGACGGACGAGTCAATGTGCCTTTTCATTGATTATTATGAGATCACCAAGATCACGATAGAGAAAAATGTCTCCACATACATAGATTGTTTTCTTGTTTGATCAGATATATGGATAAAAATACTCTTACAAGTTAGATCGGGTTTCGGAATATTACCAAATTAGGGTTAATATGGACAATATTCCCAAGAGTATATTTTGTTTGAGGGTCAAGCACTATGAGTTCATGGTGATGCTTTTCAGGATCACTAATTCACATTAAGTCTTCATGGGATTATTGAATAGATTATTTAGATATTACCTCAGAAAATTCATGTTATTATTTATATAAGATATTCTAATATTCATCAAAACCAATGAACACCATGAGGAGAATCTGGTCACAATAATAAAGACTTTAAAAATGGAAAATCATTATGCCACGTACAAAAAATATAATTTATGGTTCAAGGAAGTGTCATTGATGGGAAATATCATCACAAGAAATGGGATACCTAAAGACCCTTCAAAAATAGAAGAAATTTAATGATATTATTGGCCAACATTTGTAACATATATATGTAGTTACCTTGTATTAGCTGCATAATATTGACAATTTGTGAGATATTTTTATCAATTTTTAAACACCCTAACGAAGATAACTCAGAAGGGGGTCAAATTTTCTTAGAATGGTGAATGTGAAGAGTGATTAAAGGATAAGAATAGTAGGATCATTATTGTATTTTTTTGTACAATACCCACCAGTGGATATCTTTTTTAGTATTCAGTGATGCTTTCAAGAAGATATTGTGTTGGGTGTTACTGATGAATGAAAAATCCATAGCATATGCTTCAGCATAGTTGAAATTTCATGAAATGAGCTACTAAACACATGATCTAATTATAGATACAATAATATTCAATTAGAATATAGGGTGTAATTCTAAATATCGGGATAGGCTTGAAATATATACAAATGAAAAATATCCTCATGTGTATATTCTCATAGAAAGAGATAAATATGCACCAATGATGATGTTTAGAGATGATAAAGGTATATAACTGCTCAATTTACTACCATTGTGGTAAAGAAAATAAAGTGAAAGATGCATTAAATAGAAAGGATCAAATAATTTTATCATTTATGAGAATTAAGAGGGATCCAATTTTATTAGATTTAAAACTGATGGACATGGGAATCATAAAGTAAGGAAAAATATTAATCCTTTCATAAATAATTTCTCAACCATCCCATCTGGATAATATTATGGATTTTATAATAAATAATGTGGGAATTCAAATGAAATTGGAAACTATAAGAAAAGAAAAATCCTAATAGTTTAATGTTACTGAAGAAGGTGTTGTATGATTTAAGTTAAGACTATATGTTCCATCGAATCCTATGTTAAATAATTATATGTTGGATGATGCACAAATCTCATCCTTCTCCATCCACCCAAGATGAAAAAATATGTAAAGAGATCACTGAGAACACTATTGGTGGGGAAATATAAAGAAGAAGATCCCAAAATATACATCAAGATTTCTTTTATGTCGGTAAGTGAATGTATAAAGGAATAAATCTAGAGGGTGCTTTCACCATTACCCATACCTACTTGGAAATGAGAGAACAACCCCATGGACATTGTCACCTGACCACCAAATACATCTACAAAAAATTCTATTATTGTTGTGGTGGATCATCTATCAAAGAAAACAAACATCCTTAATATTTGAGAGGACTTATAACATGATCAACATGCACGGATATAAATCTGTAAAGTCACGACTCATCATGGAGTACCAATATGGATTGTATCTAATCAAGATTTAAGATTCACCTCCACCTCCAGGAAGAGTATCCAACTTACTCGGAATAATGATTTGAACTTCAAGACAACATATCACCCTCAAAATGAAAGCAAATATGGGTGGAATATCTAGATAATTGAGGTTAGGTTGAAATAATGATCAATTTACATCGAAGTAAAATGATACCAAAATATTCCTTTGGTCATGTTCTCTAGAAAAAATAGTATCCAAAACTCCATGACCATTCAACAGCCCATCAAGGCTCCTTATAGTAAAAAAATGAGCTATGATGACAATCGTCGATGATACATATAGTTTTATATCAGATAAATTGGATTAATATACTTTTCTCAATGGAATAATATTATGTGATTTAGGACGAAGGGTAACCATAGTCAATGATATATCGGCCCCTTTGAGATCCTTGATCACTTCAGAGTGGTGGCATACTAACTGTCACTTCCACCTAAACTATCTCAAGTAGATGAAGAATTCCATGTATCCCTCTAGAGAAGGAACATTGTAGACCCATAACATGAACTCAATCTAGATGTGGTACCATTGGAGAATGATCTCACATATGACGAGTAGTCAATAAAGATCCTTGATCATAGAGAAATAGTTCTTCAAAATAAGACAATTCACCAAGGAATAGTACTATGGAGAAAAAAAAAGTTTGAAGAAGCTATTTGGGAACCAGAGGAGGTGATGAAACATAGCTACCCTCATCTATCTTATTATGAAAAATGAAAATTTAGAGGGTAAAACTTATTAATGGGGGTGATTGGAATGAACCAAAATGTTATAAATAAAATTTCCCCTTGTGTTTTTATTAAATGTCTTATTATTTATTATGGTTATAGAAATAACATGAAATTATTTGGTTTCATTATATCATATCAGATTAAAAGGATTGTTAAGAGTCATTGTCATTGATAATACAATCATTTAACAGTTATAACTTGATTAGTATAAATATTTGGTTTTAACAAATCCAATTTACATAGACAAAAGAAGTGGTAGCCTCCATCAGTAGAATCGTAGCCTATGTATCCCATTTATTAGTGAATCTGAGAGAGATAACATCACTACAATTTTACCTTGACCAAGACTAGTGGATATCCAATAACTTACACATGATAGAAACCGTTTATTGGATATGTTCAAGTACATCGATATCATGCCCCAAACCATGTTTACTGAACCACCCCATGAAAGTCTCACTTTAAGCACCTTACCCTCAGGGCATTTGATGGTGTATTAAGGGTATATGTATCATGAACATAGAAATATTAGTATGAATATTATTTTGTAATAATAATGAATATATTTTCATTCAACTTTTTTTTTATAAATAATTTTTATTTTGATACAATAAAACACAAATAGTATTTTTAGATAATAATAAAATTTAATTGTGGAATATATTTTGAGGAATTATTGATTTTGAGAAAAATAACATTTTACGAAAATTTTATTACTAAATATTTTTTATCGAGTATAAATGATCATATAAATTTGATGAAGACAAAAGTAAATTTTTTGAGGGTTGAAAAACAATTATTGTCAAAAACCTATCATTTATTACTAAATACCAGTTATTGTTTTAAAAGTATAAATAAAAATATTTAGAATTTTTTTAGATAAAATGTATATTATTTTTTCAATCATAATAAAAAAAGTATCTAATGGGGAAATTTTCAAAATTTTATGAGATAGTAAAATTTTCATGTAAAATTAAATATGGTATAAATATACCGTTTGTATTATGACATAACAATGACCCAATAGTGATATAATAATTACTATAATTGGGATACGTAACCAAATATATGTTTTCCTTTTAAATTAAAGATTTTTTATTTTTTATTTTTAAATTTTATAAACTCTTTTTGCATCCTCCAAAACAATTAATATATTTTATGGTTTTAAAATAATTTTGTTAAGAGTATGATTAACTTACACATAATAAAGGGTATTATTTTATTAATTTAGGGCCTCTACATTGTAAAATAATTAAAATCACTCCCATTTGGTTGAAACCATGTTGAATACCATGATAATTTTGTGGTTTTTGTCATTTTATTATATAGATTCCAAATCATAGGTTTGAGAAATAATAATGCAATATTTTCCCATTTACTATATTACCCCATCAAATATCACATTTATCATCATTGAAAACCCATTTTTCTTTTAATTAATATAACATTTTTTCTCTATATTCCTACCAATTTTCCTATTCTCTCAAGAATCTTCTTCTAATCATTTTGAGTCACACACTCATGTAAGATATCTTTTCCTTTTCTTGTTTAATTCAAGTTTCTTTATTACCTTATGCTTTATATTTCAAATTTGTATTATTGGGAAATTTATTTCCATGAAAATTTTATGGTATATTTGATTTAAAAAATATGATAAACCACTTTCACTATCAACAAACCATTTTATGAATTTGTATGTGATGTCATTATACTGCTAAAATTTCACCATGATTTTCCATGACAAAACATTTGTATAGTGAATAACCAAACCATTTTCTATCAAGGGTTTAATAATTATAAATATATAATTATTCCAAATTTTAAATAGATGTATTTATTCCAGAATCATTGATTTTTAAGTAAAATATGATGATTAAGGAATCCTTTTTGTATGATCTATGTGACACACATAGGCATGATAATGAAATTAAGGTGATAGGTGTGGATGAAATTATACATATATCAAATGCATTTAGAAATTTTTATTATCATGAGAAATTATGTCGGGATAGTGAGTGATCCTAATTACTTTATGGGAAATTTTAAATCATGATTTATTGGTAGTTATCCTTGACCTATGATTATTACACACTGTAATAAGTTATTTCCACTTTTCCCATGTTTTCATTATAATTATTATGCTATGTCATATATCATTGTTCATATTTGTGATTCCTACACTTTTTTATTCCTAATATATATGCATATTGTCTGATATTTTTTGTAATCTTCATGTTATTAAATTTTTATTCTTTTATGTGGCTTTATTGTGCACCCATTTCTTATTTATGTCCCTAGGTTATCCCATGCATTTTTTAAAGACATTTAATTTTAGAAGCATGTTATGAATGTTTTCAATAATGTTGTCGATTCCCATATGAAAGATGTCATTATATGTACCTAATTCACAAATCCAATAGACAAATCAAACTTCTTGGGTATGATTATGTGTACTTTTATTTTGAAAATCGTGTTTTAATATGAAATAAAGAGAAGAGTTTTTATACTCGATGTCATTGTCCTACAATAACTATAAACTATGCCTTTATCTGAGGTTGAGGTCTCTATGGGTAAATATGTACTTCAGACTCTCTTGGTATGTTAAATCAACAAAATTCAAACCCCAAAGACAATGTCTCTAAATATTCAGAGAGAAACTATCACTATGAGTTCTAGGTTTGGAATCATGATGATTTTATTATGGGGTTAAACTGCCTCGACCTATAAGAAATCGATTCCTAACTCAACATCAATACACAACATAGGCTAGCTTCAGAGGAACCTTATTACACTACATATTCAATTCCATCCTCTAAATTTCTCAAAAAGGAGCAGTAGTCAAACTCGGCAGAAATTCATTAAATGATCTCTAACACTTATCTGTCTATGTAAACAACTTCCCCTTCTGTATCATGTTGGTAAAAGGGGATAGTACACAAAAAAACTCAACCAAGAACCCATTGCAGTACCATACCAAACCAAGGAAACTCCACAACACTATCATGATATTGAAAATCACACAAGAAAAACTAAATCAATATTTGTCGGGTTCACAGCTAAACGATTATCAATGATGACATACCCTAGAAACAGAACCCCACATATCTAGAACTAGCACTTTTGGAGATTAATACAAATATATTTCTCTTTTAGAAAGTCTAAGACCAACCTCAAATTATCTACATGAACATCCTCTCACATATATAGATGAAAGTATCATCAATGAAGATAACTACAAAATAAAGGTTGGAATATTTGGTTCATAATATTCTTATACACAGTGGGGGTATTCTCCAAACCAAAAGGGTTCACTAAGAACACATAGCATCTTTTGTGACATCATAATACCATCTTTGGAAAATCATACTCATGAACAATCAGTTGGTGGTATCCAAAAAATGAGATCAACCTTATAAAACAAAATCACACCTTTCATCCCATTAAATTGGTCATAAATCCCCAATAACATTCCATTTTCTCTATCATTACCTGATTCATATGGAAATAATAATAAACAATCATCAAGATCCTTTAAACATTTTTTCATGAATTTTTTATGATCCACCTAAGGGGACACACTGAGTTTGGTAAAACCAATCTCTATAAGGACCTCTACCTATATAGATAGATGAGAATCTAGATATCATCCATCTATTCTTTCATATAAGATATTGATGAGGCCTAAGAGTGTATGTATGTTGACTCCGAGAAAATGAGAAACAAATAATTTACAAAGGAAGAAATAATTAGATATGGGTATTATTTTCCATGTTAAATTAATGGTAGTAGAAGTCAGCCAAAGATCATGAATTGCATAAGCCTCATGGAGACATGTGATCACGTGACCATCATAAATTAACATTAAGTAACCCCTTTATGCACTTAACTTGTATAAGATCCAATGGATTCCATCTTGACAAGTCATTCTACACTTTTAATGGTGAATTTTACAACCAGTGGTCACTTGGAGGCTGTCAAATAAGCTACCCAAGGACACCTAGTTTGACATCGGTGAATGGCTGACATACCAACCTAAAATCCTTTGAAAATTGGAATAAAATATCTAATTGGTAGCGGTCTATGGAAATCGTAAATATCATGCGATGAATCACTGATGGGAAGGATTAGTTTCAATGAAATCATCTATGAAAACATGTGAGACCCACATGCCTTTGCAATTTAAAATAATGTAAATAAAATAGGTGGAGAGGGATCCACTCACGACCATAAAAGACATGTGATGCACCCTTGGTGGTCCACATGACACTGCATGTTCCTAGGAATATGAATGCACCGTCCCATGAATGACCATTTTAATGTGGTTACAATCACATTAAAAACCTTGAGCATGTCCATGATACCGCACACACAACCTTTGGCTCCCAAAGGACAAACAAATGGATTTTTCCCTGAAATGCTCACACACACCCATGATACCATAGTTGGTCACACGATGCATCACCAATAGATAGAGTACTTTTCTTTGATAATACACATACAACCACAATAACTCCCTAAATAATTTAAAATAAACCAATGTAAATAAAATAGAGTGAATGAGGAAGCCTCTCACAATCCAGAAACCCCTATGATCTGATATGAAAGTCCACAGTATAGTCTTGCAAGACTCCCCGACCAGTAAGCCTGATCCCATAAAGGCCCCTCGAAAAACCATCCATGCCTCATTTAATTCACAAAAGAATCACCTGAGATCCTGAGAAGGCCTTCCAATAGGCACCATGATCCCACAAAGGCCATTGGATAGGTAGATATGACAATATGGAAGTCTTTCAACATATCCACATGAGTGAAAAATTCCCATTTAAACAATAATAATCCATTAAAGGAGGCATTTATGGGATGAACTTGAAGTCACTGAAAATAAGGCCACACCATTGTAGTGATCCATGACAGAGGATACAAATGATTTCTGGCAGCATATCCCTTTTCAAACTCCCTCATGTATATGTGGGATATATGCCAAGTGAACCAGAAAACAAAGTGTGGAATAGACTATAAGATCCCCACCCCAGCATGAAAAATGCATGACTGTTGATCTCAAGAAAGAGGAAAGACTTTGGGAACTTCGCAACGATTCTAGAGAAGGTTTCTTAGAGTGGATGATCTCATAACAAATATGTCTTCTATCTTTTAATAAAACGATGAAAAACCAGAGTTATCATATGCCATTCATAAATCACATTGCATGATCATTCATAGATCACATGAAAGACATACGGAAGGACATACGAGGAAAATCCAGCACACATTCTAGATTTTGTGAGACTAAAAATAAACTGACACTGAATGAATCTAAGCAATTAAAAATATAAGGGCTAGATAAAATACATGAGGAGGAAGAATTATATAAAAATGATCTCTAACCATCACATGCATTACATGACCCATCCAAGACATATGATAGTACTAGGACATTCTTCCCAAATTTCACGATGCTCATTTGAAATGTAATTTAGGTCGTGGAAAGTCATCCAGACATGCCAGAGCTAGCCACACAGTTCCCCTGGGCACTCCACAATTGTCTCATAAAGCCCTACAACCATGTCGACTAGACATTGTAGTGTCTATCATATATATCACGTGAATCATAAAAGGACACCCACTAATTTCAAAAAGTCTCATGAGGGAACCCAAGCTTGTGGACTTGCGCTCATGACACTCTCTGAGAAAGTCATCCAAGACTCGCACTACCCTCCATACATGTCATCCAAATCTTGAAATGATAGTTGGAAATGTCATCCAGGACCTACAATACTCTCCATGCATGTAATAAAAGTCATGGGACAACTTATAAGACCTGGTCCATTTAATTTTATGATTCTCTCTATAAGTGACAGTCATCTAATACAATGAAACTAGGAAAAGTCCACTATGTCATGCGACACCCTCTAGATGAGTAGGACATGTCTAAATGGAATCCCAAGATTTTGATATCCTATTTAATCCCTTGTATTTAATCCCCAAATCCAAGGTAAACCTTAGAGTATAATCCCCTATAAAGTGAATTACAAGGAATATGATTCCTACCATAACCAATATATATAGGACGCCATCTTAAGGCCAAACCCAGACTCAAACTATCATCCACCTCAAGTATAGGTATCGAGATCCAATCATTAACCTAAGATGAAAACTCTGCCCTGTCCATTATGAGGTTAAAAAATCAACTGAATTAAGAATACTTTCATTCCTACCCTAAAAAGAATACATAGAACACCCCCATGAGGTTTGATATCCATATTAATCTTCTAATGGCATCAAAAGACATGATAACATTGTCTATATTTGGTTTATAGGACTTGATAAATTGGATGGATTCAGTGTGTATGCCCCAATCATGTGAACTATAAAGACACTAATTCCTTACATGACCAGGATTCCCAGGATAGCCCACTGAGGTTAGTGCTCTATATTAATCACCCAATGGGAATTTCTAGAAAATAAGTACTACATCCACATGTAATAACATTTATTAATTTTCATCACGTGTTTCACACTATGAGAATATTTCCATTGGATTAGAGTTTTTCAATAATAATATCATCTGCACCATTAGTCTCTACAATGATATGGGAATAGATAGTGTGTAATCCCTAATTAGGTGAACTATGAGAACTATGATCCCTTCCATAGACAAGATATGCAGGATGTCTCCGTGAGACCCAAAATAAATATTATGTGTCCCAAGGTATATCCTAGTATATAATATCTGCATCCATGTGTAGCGAGACTGATTATTTTTTATCCCTTTTTTATGAACACTAATCATAGCACACGTAGGATTTGGGAGTTGGAATAGTCATATCATTCACATCAAAAGTCTCTACCAGTCAGAGAAACATAAGTATTTATTCCCCAATGAGTGTAATGAAACATTTTTCTCAATAAAAGTGAATCTTCTTTGGGGCCACTCCCATGTGATTTATTAAACTATGAAAACTATGATTCTATACATAATCGAGATATGCAGGACATCTCTCTAGGACTCCATCTTGAAAACCATGTGCCTTAGAAAAATCATATATTTCATCTTCTCATCAAGTTAAACTACATTGTTTTAACAAACTATATTGGTTTAGGTTCACTCGTTAACTAGGATATACATGACTCCTTATAATGGATCAATTACCTTCGTAGAATGTTAAAATTCTCCTTTCGTGGAAGTGCAATCTGAAGATCCTGGATAAATAGATTATATACACAATAATCTTCTCATTATTGGTAAAAGGATAAATAACATCCAACACATACATATACATTAAACAAAGTGACCCTTATATTTTTTTAAATTGATGAGAATTAAGCTGTTATTGTTTTTTACGGTAACCAATCTTGTATCAGAATTAAGAATAGATTTATAAACATATCATAAATCTAATAGATAGTAAATAATTAGTCAGTAATTCCCCCCAAAGGTTTTGATAACATTAAAAAACCATGTTCTCAACCAATTTGAGCCCTAAGAGTCATTGAAAGTGACAACCTAGAAGAAAACTTACCTTGGGAATTTTGTATATTAACTAGTTACGAATGAGAGAACCAAAGACAGTTTTTTAAGAGTGACAACAATTTCCAGATGATATTGATTCTGAAAAAATAAAATCACCTACATTCAACCAAGAGGTCAATCCCATCCCATTTCAATGAGTGTTCTTGATCGAATTCCATTTCAATTTGAGAAAAAAAAATTAGAAACCCCAATTTAATCTTTCTAATAAATAATTATTGGGTTATTATCTCATGGGAAATTTTTTATACAATATATGAAAAAATGTCTAACTAGATGTGAATATCTCAAATGATAGAATTATCATGCGTTAGGACAATTTTTTTTCATACCCTACCCAAACAAAGTAGTAAGACCAACATGATCTTACAAATGATCCTCTGTAACCAGGGTTCTCATGAAATAATTCCATCCTCTCTTTTACAAGTCCAAATGAGTGGATTGGATTGATCAAGAATAAAAGGAAATTACCATTAATCATTCATGTATGATTGAGAATATCATACCTATGATATTTCAATAATCTGTAACATTGATCATTATTGAATTCATGACTGTAGATACTAATCCCAGCATCCTGATCTAAGACAGTGACTTAATCATCCAACAATCATTTCAGTAAATCACATATAGATGGAACCTCTAGGGGTTGAAAAATGATATCTCCTGCTCAATATCACCAATATGAGGTGGAAAATACAGAGAAGTGATCATACCGTCAATGTGGTACATTCCCTACCATTGAATATTACTTCAAGGTTCTCTAAGAACAACCACTGGTAATTTTTCATCACTATAGTAAATATACTACTAAACTTATAGACCTTAACATCACAAAAAACTACTTTAGGAGCTTACCTGCAGACTATGATAACTTCCAAATTAATTCTCTCATGATGGTGGAATAGGGAGTAAAAGATGTATCCCTTCCCTTTTAGGTTCCACCAAGGAGGGAACCTATCAACCGATGTTGCTAGAATAATCCCACCGGTACCCACTGGTCACCTACTAAGGGTACTACTCGACACACTACAACCATTGAAGCCCCTGAATGAGAAGAGAGGAATACATGGAATGTGAGAAAGGTTCTGAACACCATGGAGTGGGATCATATCCCCACTTCCACCGACCATGTCTGATGGAATATTCTGTTAGTAACGAAAAACTAGGCTAATTTTATTACCCACACAAAATATGTATGTGGAAATACTCCCAAAAGAAGCCTGAGGAGACATATATCGATACCCCCATGTATGATGCACATTGGAATATTCTAGTGGAATAAGGAAGACATAACTGGGTTTATATCCCCTCTTTAATTGAAGACATCTTCTAGTAAAGAGTGGGGTGGAAAATTTAAATTCTTCAATCTCATCACAATATTTTAAAAAAAGTCAATATATTTTAGCAACATCTGACGAAATCTATTGTCATATTATGAATCTAGTAATAATTAAAGCAATGTTACATATTCATGTCATTATATCCATGGAAGCTATACATTATGATCACTATAAAAAAGTGGTTGTACTAAAGAAATCACACATTCTTGCACCTATCTTGGTGGATTATCGATAAATTATGATAAATAATGAGGCATCAGACTGGGCTCACACACCTATTCCAATCGGTTATCATAAGGTTAGAGCGGCACATGCATTAGGATTGAGGGACATGTATGTAAAAAAATATCTACAAATTTATTCCAAATGTTTGGGATCAGGATCATATCTCTATTCTAGCTGGGGCTCACCAAGTAAGAGGGGAAAGGGTCTTAGGGAAGGATTATAATCATGTCAAATAAGTCTATAATCATACACTAAAGGCCCATGATCATCAATATATCGTCTTTCAGGATGGGATGACCAACTAAAAATGGCACAAGCCTCATGTCCAACTCATATTCCTATCAGTTAATCTATCTAGACTATTCTAGAAGATCAATGAAAGGAGGAACATATTTCTACATCCACCATTGAATGACTACACCCACAAAATATCAAAGAAATACAAGAGGAGTATCATATCACTTATCCTGTACTGGATGTCCATCAACATATTATGGTGGACAAATCATATTCATATGAGAATCATATTCTTGTTCCAACTCGGTCTCACCAGGTGAGAGTAGAAAATGCCTTGGGTTATGCTCATATTCTTACCATGAATGAACAGTGGTATATCCCATTGGCTCAGGGTATGGATCATAAACCAATTCTCATTGAGGTCTAACAATTGAGAATGGAATGTGTCTCTGGACAGGATCATATTTCTGTAAATATTGGGATATCATATAGGCATATTCCAAAAACATCTTAGAAGTAGGCTCATATTCCCACAACACCAGAAAATTGTAATAAAGTTTAAGAAACCATCATACAATATACTCATATCGTAGAAATGTTTCAAAAGGCATGGTGACATATTCTGACCATTATGTATATGGAGACACATATTACCAATCTTTTCAATGTTAGTGTCATTGAGGTTATTCGGGGTACATTTCAAACGCCATAATGATCCATGAAGTGTTTCACCAAAGTAGATGATTCTCATTAACATGATAGTTCTTCATCCACTAGTGTGATGATTTATCGTAGGAACTATACTCTTAACATCCACTATGATCAACCTAACCCCAATGATATCTACCAAAGATAAAGAAATACTTCCCATTCCTGGACACCATCTTATAGAAAATTTTCTAAAACTCTGACATCTTATTATAGAGAGAATATTAAATCATCCTGGTCAAGGAAATATAGTTCCCCATTAACATCCAACATAACTTTACTACCATGAACATGTGACCACCGTAAACATCTTATATGGTCTAAGTTGATGGAGGCATGTATGTATAATTGATATTTGGATGATATTGACATATATAGAGAGTTATCGAAAAACAACCTCTCCATTTTATTCTAGACCCTCACAACATTGGACTATGAGATCCTAGATGAGCTTGAAAATGAGTGAATGACATTTCTATGCCAGAATATGTGGGACAATCGTTATTGAATGAAGGATCAACATCTACCTCTTCTAGGACATGAGTTTCACCTTCATAAGATCATGATAATTTATTACCACCTTGACATAGATGTTATCTCCCTGTCCTCAGACCCAAAATTAGAAAATCACATCTCAAACTTGTAACACGTTTTTAGCCATTACAATATGACCCTTCATAGCGGATCTTCAAAGCCACATTATTCATCTGTATTCAAGGATGATAAACTTATCGAGTGTGACACTTTTCTACACCCTTGGAAAAACTAAAACACATTGATTTGGAATCCTGTAATGTTATAGCTTATATAGAAATTAGGGAACCATGCAACTCTTAGGCTAGTTTTTCATCACAAAATTATACCCTCACATTAATGATTCCCAAATATCATGGACAGAGGGATATGAAATCCAACATGAAATACCACTGGGTCTATCTAAGTGATGAGAATAAATTTTAGACACAAATACCATTGTTGTGATCATATGGACAACATTTCGTAATGAATGGTGGTCTTCACGGGCTTCCACCGCACTCATGTCCTGTGTGAGCATAATAGTGTCCCATAAAACACATTTTATTAGTCGCAGATGATGAAACCTTCAAGGAGAGGAATCATCCCACTGGGATGGGGGAATGTCTACCACCACCTACACCCCTTCAATCATTAATTCTTGAGAGGATTCTAGATATATCATTAACCATTACAGTCTAACCCCAATCTGATGGGCTGGGGGAATTTATACCTCAATTACCATCTTCTGGTTCATCATCCTCTCATAGGTTCTTGGGGTGATTAACGATGATTCTTGATCACCTAATCCCACTAGAATGGGTGAGTTTATATCTCAATATCTATCTTGTGAATCATCAAAATCCACAACTAGAATCATTGGATCCTCAAAAACCAGACCAATAAATGACAATTTTGGCCTTGAATAACCCTCAGTCCTTAGGGATGGGGTCATTTTCATCATCAACATCACTACCTGGCAGAACAGTCTTCTCTAGGTTGTGTGGAAATGATCAATGCTTGGCATCCCACCTTTTCCTCCCACTACAGGACATCCCATTTCTATGCAGGTCCTGTTTAACAATCCTGATCAGAAAATCCATAAAGGTCAATACACTTAGGTAGAGATAAGTGGAACATATGAAAAGGCGATTTGACCCTGTCAACGTTGCAAGAAAAAATTTCCCAAAATAGAAAATGGTTCTAATAATTTCCTTGATGAATGTCATGCAGAATCATCATATTTCATTGAAATTAATGGAATGAACATCAATGCCTGATATGCCTAAAAAACATCATCACTAAGAATATGTAAGACATTATTGATCAAGACACAAATGAAGAGGTCTGCAACATAAAAAAATCTACCACATTAGGAGGGTGATCTGGATGCACCAAATGAGGTTGTACGGTACTGAAACCAGAGAAGGATCCAATATATGGAACCTCTAAATAATAATTTTCCACCTCCTTATAGGAACACTACCAATGAAAAAGTGAAGGTCGTGGCTATACCCCAATCATTTTTTTTAAGAA
Organism: Viscum album; assembly: GCA_963277665.1. Classification (NCBI taxonomy): domain Eukaryota; kingdom Viridiplantae; phylum Streptophyta; class Magnoliopsida; order Santalales; family Viscaceae; genus Viscum; species Viscum album. Next base: position 629,424,880 of record OY728164.1, on the reverse strand, counting down.
CTGAGGATCTTATGATGGAGGAATAGTTGATGCAATACGAGTGGGATCTAAGATCTCATGAAACTCAAAAAGGAATTACTCATGGGTAATATTACCACCATGTATTATCTTCAGGAATAGATTAATATTCTTCCTCAGTGTGGTGATCATCAATGAAGGGTGGAATCTGAAATTTTGATACAATTTGGATCTAGGAATCATGCGTACATGGAAGAGAAAGTATAAAATGATCATGACTTACCTCCATTGGAGGAAAAACCTCTCACACAAATAATTAGGTCCAAACACGAATTGATAATACATTAGAGTTGAAGGAAAGACCATCTCATAGGCCCCTTACCACTCCCTATGGTTGGAGATGGCTCATATAGTAGTGACCCATTGATTCTTAACTTCAATGAGTCCCTGGATACATGAATGAAATCCTTGTAAGGGTGACGTGCACATATGCATCCTAAGAGGAAGCTATATATAGAGTGTGTGGATGATACTGTTTCTCCAACCAATTTTAGAGATCAGACCTTCTCTACTTTTGATGGCACACATGACCATGAACAACATCTCACACACTCTATATCCAGATGTGGGCTGATGATGGGCCCTCAAAATCAAAAAAAAAATATAAACATGAGGTGTTTTGTATTGAAACTGACAGTGCCTTCATTTTTTTGTATGATAGTCTTCTCATGGGATCCATTTCATGATGGGAAGACCTTCATTATCATTCCCTTTTACATTTTAGGTCAACAATTATATAAAATATGGTCGTCAACCTAATGAACTACATGAAATATAAAAATGATAGGGTGTATGACTTCATATCAAGGTTGAAAGGTTTATCCTATTCTCTTAGAATCACTCATTTTCATAAGTAACTACTAAAACAATATATTAAAAATCATTTGTATGAGTTTTAGATGCATATTGTTCTAATTAAATATTCAGGTGGATTCTGAGAGCTTGTAGAAATGACCCAACGTTTGGAAAAATCCTTTCAGTAAACCCGATCCAAATCTCAAGTTATGCCCCTTGCATAGGGAAAAGGACAAAAAAAATTAGAAGTTGTAGATATCACTCTGAAGCTACAAGATGTTCCCATATTAACACATAGGCAGGTCCTGAACTGCACCATACCATTTGTCAAGCAGCATCAACCACAAAATTTCCCTCATCTAGAAGAACGGAAAAATTAGGGTCACATGGGATTTGATGAATGAATGAAAATAGAAATTCCATCTTGAATGAAAAATTCCCCAGTTATTTCATGGCATCCATAGAAAATAACTTGATTAGGATCCCACAACCTAGGAAGCCTAATGAAGTCAACCTTACAGACTATCCTAACTACTACCCATATGATTGAAGGTCGATCATAATATCTTGGATTTCATGATCATCAAATACTTCATTCAAGGCATGGTATACTCATTAAATGTGGAATTAGACAAATCCTTAGAGTAGGTGGCATCCATAAATATTTTTCTACCAGATAAATAAGATGGTTTACAGAAATTATCGACAAACCGTGTGTGAATGTTTGATGACCGGATGAATAAAAAAATTGTCGATATAGCTCTGTGACACCCAAAAATCATAGTTATATAGAATCAAATTATCTCCACCACCTAATAATAAGAGATTAGATATGCCTCCCAAAGGAGGGATTGATCACCAGAGGCATGAGGAAACAAGAGAAGAAGAATTATACTCTAATCTAATGGAATCTCTGAATCTTACATATTTCTTCCAAGAAACATTTAAAGCATTGAAACCACCCCACATATGGAATCCTCAATGATAAAAGTTCTCATTTAGATTATTTCAATTTGATACACTTAGTATACCATTTCTTTTCAGAAACATATGCCTCAAAATATGATTTTCCCCAATATATATAGAGAACAAGAGGCCAAATGTGTAGGAGCCAAGGATACATAGTATAATGAGAGCATGGTTGGAAACAATATTTTGTTCAAGTACCCACATAAGATATATATGTAGCTGCGTCCCATTTGAAAATACTCTAGTGATCCCAAAACAAGCATGGATGTGACTTGGAACCATCCAACAGTCATCCACACCCAATTTTCGTGCATGATCGCCTATAAGGAGGTTAGATTATCAGATCAAACCAGGAATTAGGTAAGTACGACTTGACCATCTCCCCTAGAAGAAGGTTCTACAATGACCTCTTCATAAGAACCTAAACCATATACGTCTTCTGTCTTAGTTCTTGAGCCAAATTCCTAGGATCAACCCCATATCTAAAGCACCAGCTTCTAGAAAAAAAGAAACAAATTTTCAAACAACTAGTGATTGACCTATGAAAAATCTCTATCCTAGATGTACACTATATTTCAAAATAACTAAGGGAGGCACTAATATAATCCCTATGAAGCCCATAATAGATAAGATATATGTCGCTATAGCCATGGTTTATTGTGTGGAGACCATTCCATTAGAATTTTCTGTCAGCATCTCGTTTACAGACCATTATAAGAAAGAGTTCATCTAAGGGAACATCATATCCCTATATGTCTCAAGTAGAATCAATAATTTAAATTTCCAAGGGGATATTATCCATAATGGTTTCATGATTTACCACATCCCAGTTTGGACTCTAAAACATTTGGTATATGGATAAAGAGATTTACCCCACAAAAGCATACCATTAAAGGGTATGATAAGCCTGAGAAAATACCATTTGGGAAGATCAAACTCAAAGATTAGTTTGGGGAACTCAAATTATAGGTTGGGTATATGGTTATCCATCAAGACGCCACATATAATATATTACTTGGAAGTACTTGCCTCAACATCCAATTGAAGGTACATTCAACATTCCATCAGATCCTAAAGTACCCCCAACGATATAAATGTCAGCATACTACATGGTGATAACTCCCTCTTCCATACATGTAGAGCCAATATATACTAAATCATATTTCTATAATATGGGAAGAAAGTAACAAATTGAGGATGATGATACACACGTTTCATCTCACAAAAACATAGGGACAACACCTATGAAGCCCTAGAGTATGATCAACATACATTATGTGCTCCACATAAATTTAATGAGAAAATTGAATTATCCCTAGTGGTTCAAGCCCCTCTAGCACCTAGTGAAAGTATAAAGAAAAACCAGATATGAAATTTTTATGAAATGACATAGATAGAAGGTGATGATAATATTCACATAGTGTCCCTCACTTTAATAGTGACGGAGAAGCCCCTATATTTCTAGCTTCATCTGAAAATGCCTCCCTAGAATCAGAAGTGAAGGAAGATGAGGATGATATCAAGAATACCCCTCCATCTTCCAAGGAAGGATTATCTACCACCATAGATGTTATCAAAGAGATAAATTTGGGAATAAAGGAAGACCCACGATTTTATCTTATTTTTTCCACCATTCCCCTCAATGAGTAAGATATGTACATTGCATTTCTAAAGCAATACTGATTTCTGTTCTCCAGAAACTGTATGGGAATTCTCAGACTCAATCCAAATGATTCTACCATCCATACTAGGAATTCCAATGAGAATCCAGTCCTTAATAAGGTATCCATAGAAAATTCACCCCTCCCATGCCACAAATTTAGAGGTATAAGTTGAACAATTGATCAAATCCAACATTGTTCAAGAAGTAAAATATCAACGATGGCTTGTCATCCTTATGCCCATAAAGAAAGAGAATATTAAATTTATTGGCGTCATTGATTTTAGAGACCTTAATAGCTATTTATTAATAGATGATTTCCCATTTTTGATCACAAAACTCTTGATCAATGCGACTGCAGGTTTCCAGGCCCTTTCCATCATAAATGGGTACTTTGGGTACAATAAGATAATGATGGCCCCCGAAGATGATGAAGAGGCTACCTTTAGAGTACCTTAGAAGATATTTTTCTAACAAATAATGCCTTTTGGGTTAATGAATTATAGAGAAATATATCCGAGAACAATGAATTAAAAAATTAAGTCATTCCAGGAAAGGTAGCTAAATGTTATGTTGACAATCTGGTTTTCAAATCCCAATAGTGATGTGTTCAATTCATGGAACTTTGAGCAGTCATTGAAAATTTTCAACAACCCAATATACGGATTAATCAATTGAAAGTTTCCTTTGGGATGAAATTATCGAAGTTCTTTGGTTTTTTGTTATTCCATTATCGCGTAAAGGTCAACCAATAGAAGAATAGTTCTATTTCAGCAATGTTAACCCCAAGAAATCTCCATGAACTAAGAGGGATCTAAGGGAACATCACCTATATTTGGGGATTCATATCCAACATAGTGTGAATAGTTTTACCCTTCACTAGGATTATGAAAATGGGAATAGCATGTCATTGGGTTTATAGACGCTAAATATCATTTTATTGTCTCATGAAGTACTTACTACACCCACCGGATCCGATGCCTCTAGTAGAAGGGAAGGAACTCATTATATATGGGTCTGCCATTGAACGATCAATAAGTGACCTCCTCACACAATGAAATGTTGCAGTAAGTGATAAAATTATCTACTACCTTAGCCAGATGATGCTAGGTACTTAGAATAGGTACTCTAATGATATGAAGAACTTCCTTGCACTCATTTTCACAGTAAAAAGGGTAAGGAATTACTTATATCAAAACAAAGTCCACTTGGTCTCTCGTATCAAGATGCTCAAGTATATCCTTGGTCATGCTATGATTATTGGGTGTTTGTCCCAATGGTATCTCATTATGAAACAATATTACATTCAGTTCATATCATAAAATTCAACAAAACGATCAGACCTAGCTGATTTCCTCACATAAAATCCGTCCCCCAAAAATACATTAGAAGACACTAATCTTATAGATGAGTAAGTTTTTTACTCCCATAACACTCCCTAGAAACAAGAGATGTACATTTATAGAATGTAAAAAAGTCTCGTTGGCACAAGTATGGAAAATTCAAAACTCAATGTGTTTGTATCTCCAAAAAAAGTCCCTACTCTTTCTCAATACTTGAAGGCCTCACGTATAATGAGGTAGAATAAAATTCCATCATTACAATATTGGAGCTATACCTACAGCTACACATGGCCTTCCTAAATATAAAATGGGATTGAAAATTAATGATAAAGTATATAAATGTTGAATATTCCATCAAAAAGGAATAGTTTTCCACTGTCATTGGCTACATCAGGAGATTGATGGAGGAGTTCACTTTTGAACCCACATTGCATCATGTTCCCCAATCACATAATGGTCATGTCGATGCGTTGGCTAATTCATTCACCGTCTTGGCTGAGCTTGATTAAGGGAAACCAATATTCATATAAAACATTAATGAATGGTCTCATCATTCATAAAACATGATATGTTATAAATCAACCAGTTCAACAACACCCCTGAGAAGGATGGACCAATGAGAACCATTGGATGGATGGAGTACATAATTGATTATCTTTAAAATGGGGCTACCCCAGCAGACCGAGTAATAATGTAACATATTCAGGTTCATACAAAAAACTTTACTTTATGTGATAGTCCAATTAAAGAAAAATACATCCCCAAGAGATTATTTTATGGAATCCACATTATGTTTAATGAAGGAGATATTTCATCCATCAATGGGGAAGATCAAGATGAATCTTGGGGAACCCCTCAATATTGTACTAGGCTCCCCCATCAAATTGATAGGTTGGGATATTACTAGAAAGTCATTATACAAGTCTACATGGAATTAACTAAGAAATTACATTCCTTCTATATCCATGGATACTTTATCTATCATCCCCTGGGGATTCTACATACATCTAAACATTCATGTACCTTTGATGATTGTGGAATGGATATTGTAGGGCTATATTCCCCAGCCACAGTGATGTCGTTCTTGTATATCATTACTGCTACCTGAATTTTTTCCAAATGGTTTGAGGCAATACAGTTAAATATGGGGGATATGAAGAATGTAATCAACATCGTGAAATTGGATATCATCACCATGTTTGGGGTCCCTAACAAAATATTGATGTACAATTTAACAAACATCTATTCTATGGAGTTATAGAGATTGTACCCAGATTACAATATCCAGTTGAGTCACCAATCACACTATCATTCATCAACCAATGGATAGTTATATTCCTTCGATATGATTATACTTAATATACTACAAAAGATGGTGAAAAATGAAAAGATGTCTTGGTCTTATATGATCCTCCATGCTTTATAGGCATACCGTATAACCACACATACTTCCATATAGGAACCACTATATTCATAATTGTAAGGGACCGAAGTTCAGTTATCCATAGAGGTCTAGCTGCCATCACTCCAAAAATCCATTTGTAGATAACTCTCAGATGATTTGAATTCAAAAAAGTAACTGGATGAATTAGAGCGACTCGATGAGAATGGGTTGGGAACACTATACAACCAGGAGGACCATCAGAACCATATTACATGATCCTTTATTAAAATGGTCCTCCTCCAATAATTCCTCTATAGAGAGTTTTTGCTGTATCTTAGAACCACGATGATATGAAGGAAAATCTTACAAAGTTGTAACCCAAAAGTGATGGGCCTTAAATCATACGTATGTTCTATTAGAATAAAAACTACTCGTTGGCCACCACAAATTGGGATCATGTCACTCCCCCACCGATGTGAAATTTCTCAAAACGTAGTTCACATAGGTATATTTAATAACATATCATCATTTCTACATGCTTGTAAAATTTATGTAGTAAGCTCAAAAAACAATATTTTAAACTACATTGTATCCCTATTTATGAATACATGATGATAAATTTTACAGAGTAATCCCTAATAGAAAGACATTAAACTACACAATGTCATTCATAATGCCCACATGACAAAAAACTATATGGAGATCATCATGACTTTGTGATGTTAAACTGCACGGTTCCCCAAGAACTATATATGGATTGATTCCATCAATTATAGAATACATAGTGTTTCTTGAAGCTCTATGTTTTAGGCCTATACACAAAATGCCTTTTCATTCATGTAAGGTGATCCATGTCCTTACCACAAGACATTAAACTTCACACCTAATTTCAATTCCACATGACGTAAAGAAACATAGACACTCTAGAACTATCTACAACATGATTCTGATTTTCAATGAGATACATTGGTATGCCTAGATCCTATATCTTGGTCTAGCTACCACATGATACAGAATTCAACTATCATCTTCCAGGGGAGATAAACACTTGCTAATCATTGTTTTTCACAGCAACCATGGATCACGTGATATTAGGAATTGAAATAAGGTCTTCCCCACATGAACGAGGCATGAAAATACCTAACAGGTCCAACATGGTATTGAGTTGAAGACCATAAAATTCAAACCATGAAATCATACCACATGGTGTTAAATTGTACGGTCAATGTCATTGTTTCAAGTCATAAATCTTCAATGTCACTCAAGAACTATATCTGTCTTGATTCCTGTTATTAGAGGAAACATAGTGATGCTAAGATATCTGATCCCTATACCAGCTACAATAATCAATGAAAACAATTCCAACCACCCCATATGTTCCAAACCTATGAAGAGAGAGTTTATCATCCAAGAATTACATATGACTTGATTCCTATCCTCACAAGATACATAGTGACTCTACAAGAGGGGTTTTTAATCCTCATGATCTCTGAAATCACTACATTAGAACTGAACACCCTAGTGTGATCTAAACACATCCTTGTATGACTATACCATATAATTTTCCAGACCTGATCAATTTGGGTCATGACATACAATCCTCGTATTTTATAAAATTCCCCAATATTATGTTACTATATTTCATACACATTATCATGGATGAGATGCAATGACCCATTACCAAACCATTTATGGCCCACACATCATGATTCTGAACCACATGGTAGAGGGTTCAAGCTTCATAATTAAGATATAATCTACCCTAGGGTTCAATAACCCTTCTAGGAATTATTTCACCCCATACTCAACAACATCATCTTAACATTTGAGTCTTCAAAAATATTTCATGTACCTAAAAAAGAAGTGGAGATCAAATTTTTCCTTACAATGCATTTGATGCATAATGGGCCTTAACTCAAAAACTAAAGTCATCTCATACATTCCCTAAATAGTCTTCAATCCTTTTGATCCCTATAAACACCATGGTGAAACCTGGAAACTTTGAATATCCCAGGATATACCCAGAATGTCTTCCCCACCTCATATTCACAAACAAAAACTTTTGGGTTATGATTTACATTGCCTATTTTCCAACTATCCAGATGGACTAGATAACCCTATTATTTCTACCTCAACCCATAATACCTCTATAAATCTTTCTTTGACACTAGAAAAGATACACGGCTTTAGATGACACTTTTATTAACTAGGAATTCATGACTTTTTCTTTTGTATATGAGCCTACAGTCATCAACAAAATGAGTTATGCTTAAAAATGGTATTTCCTATCCCCATGATCCTCGATAACAACATAGAAGAACCCAATAAATAATTATTTTATTGGGTCATTCCTAGTATGTCTGCACCAAATACCATGATCGTATGTATGGTTTGGTCTAATAACCAAAAAACTGAAACACATCAATGGTTTGAGCTAATAGACCATAAACTACATCACCTCAATGGTTCAAGATAAAATACCATAAACAATACCATATAAAATATCTAAGCTAAAAACCCTAAACAACAGAACATAAAATTTATATGATAAAATACAGTAAAAACAATAGTATAAGACCAACGATAAAAGAACCTAAACAATATAAATGATAGGTATGAGCTGAAATACCATAAAACAAGATCACAATAGTGATTTGGACTTGAAAGAGGTTTCAAGGTTCATAATATTTCTTTGGTAAACAACAATATTCCCACACCAAGATTATCAGATTCAAAAAAATAATATCACTCTCCCTTCAAGACATAAATCCTACACAAGAAATCATTCTTCAAATTAGGTGATATAAAGATAGCTGGAATGCCCACATCACCTTGGGACAAATGGAATGTGTTTTGTCCAGAGAATCAATAGTTGATCATATATCGAATATAGTAGAGATTATATTAGATTATAAACTAGGATATCTCTATGTATTCATAAATATGAAATAAGTATATATGATTAGAAAACCCTATGTTCTATTGCCTAACCCAGAAGAACCATTTCAATTAATCTTAAAATTGCCACCAGGATGAAAATCCAACATTAAACACCATCCAACACTGATATTGTTCATTTTGGAAAAAATATACTTTACTAATCCTAAGAGATAGGCTAATGTGATTAATCACAGTCATCCAGAGACAAAGGATAGCTTTCTAGAATTTGAGACAAACTATTGGGTGGAACTACTATCAGCTATCCTTCCCCGTTAATTGTCATATTAAAACACTAAGATGAATTTGAAAACTATAGATATGGGTGATTGAAGTCCAATTGAGGGATGAAAATATCATCTAGTCGACTGAACCCATATATAAAGATTTTATGAGATGAAGGAAATTACTAAATCTCTTATAAGAAGAACCTATTTAGATTCTCATTATTAGTGTATGCATGATATCAAGGGGTGGAGATTCATTTTCTAGAAATCTCGGACCTTTTAATAGATGTATCTAATGAGGATTTATGGGAACTCGAATCCATCTAATCAAGAGTATGTGTCATATGTTATACAAATAAAATATAATACCTTGCCAAAATAAATACATAATAAACCAGAAGCATCAGGTGCATCCCATGAATTGGTAGGGGATTCACGAACTATATAGGGAGTTCAAAAAACACATAATTCTTTAATATACCACACATTTTAAAACTCAATAGGTCCTAACTCAATTGAATTACCACTAGTATACTCAAAACTGTGTGATATGGAAAAGGTCACACAAATCGCGTGATAATCAGTCAATCATATGATGAATTAATTAGGCCCCAAAGAACCATCAAGAAAATTTAAAACCTTTTAGATGAAGTTAAAACAGTTATAAATTTATGGTATGTGGATATTTCAAATTGAAACTTGTGTTAGAGAGGTATTGTATAATAATCCTTAAAATAGAGTGTCACATAATGAAGTCTCATGATCGGGTCTCGTAGAAGGGTCTAACAATGAGGGTACGTGACAGAGGCAAGTTGAGGGTGCTCCAAATATGTTTTATCCAATAAAATTAATGGATGTATTCCCTCTCTGTACAAACAATTTTATAGAATTACATGCCTCTTTACGATGTCCAAGAGTTGAACTAGACATAAATTAATGACAACCCCAAAGACTCAAGAATTCTTTTAATTTTCTCAGAACTGAGAACTTGTCCTTGTGGAAATCCCACCTTGGGAGAATATTTTGATGCCCACCAAATGAGAATTAGAAAAATCATAAAGGAATGAATACTTGGATATGTGTTTTACTTTCACTGCAATTTCAAAGGAAATAGAAGGAGGATGATCCTCATAGATTGAATAATATTCTAAGAGAAAATTGATTTCATGGACATTATAAGGTTATGTGAAGGAACCACTTACAATGCATATAATGATGAAGATCTGATAATGCCCATATTGATAATTCCTTTTCCCATGTGTTGTTTCCCCAGACAAAAAGTTTTCACACATAGGCAATCAAATAATCTCCCTAGGCTACACAGTTTAATAATGTATAATTCCAAAAAACCAATAGAAAATATGTTAAAATATGAAAAAATATCCAAATTATGGAGGCCTCAAGAATTTGTAAAGATCATGTGACACATCATTTATGGGAAGGAATATTTTTCATGAAAACATCCAAGAAAACTCATCACACCCCGATCCATTGTAAAATAAAATAAATAAATTAAATGGGGGGGGGTGGAGGGATCCAATCATGGATGTAAAAGAAACATGACACATACCTGGCCATCTATAAGACTCCAAGATAACTTGAACACATGAAAACCTCATCCAATGAAATCCAATTGGCATTTCATCCTTTTTATACAAAAAACCTAATGATTCTCTAGGAGACCTCACAATACAACATTTTCCCATTAAGGAAAAATAGATGGTTTTGTCCATGAAATGATCACACAACCCCATATGAATTTAACTGGTCACACACAGCATCACCGAGAGATAGAGTATTTATCATTAACAATACTCGAGAAACCTCGCGACCCCCTAACCATTTAAAAATAATAAAAAAAGAAATAATATAGGGACGATGTGGAATCCTATCATTTTTATAAAACCCATTTTATAAGTCCATTAAAATATTCACAGGAGTCAACAATTCCCCATTATATTTTAAATAATCATATAAATAGGCATTGAAGGAATGAACTCCATGTCCCAGAGAATTATGAGAAATTCTTAGAGTGATCAATGAAAGAGACTCAAGAAGATGTGTGGCACCAAATCCCATCACTAACTCCAGCCGGGATCTATGTGATACACACCATGTGAACCGGTAAAAAATTGGGGTGCACATGCCTATAAATCCTCAACCCAACATGAAAAACGCACATCTACCGATCACTACTAAGAGAACAAACATTGAGAACATCTAAAAAAATCGAGAGAGAGATTCTTAGAGTGGATTATTTTATGAGTAGAAATTATTCCATTAAGTGATCTTTCAAAAAACGGCTAGTGTGATCATTAACCATGCATAAAGTACAATGCATGATCACTCATAGATCATTTCAATGACCTCTAGTAGTACATGCACAGAACATCCCTAACATCTTCAATATCACATGAGACTTAAAATAAAATGTCACTGAATGAATATAAGGAATTATCAATATAGTGGACAGAACAAAGACTAAAGGTTGAAGAAATAAACAAATAAATTTGTGATGACCCTAATGTGCATCATATGAGCCATCCAAGAAACATGAAAGCACTATGACATGTCACCTAGATCTCTTGATGCTTCTTCAACACGAGTTTGGTTCATGAGAGGTCATATGGACATGTCAATGTAGGCCACATGGTTCCCCTAGGCCCCAAATTTAGTATAAAAAATCCATAAAATCGCATCACACAAACCTTGAGGTGTCCTTCAAATACATCACATGACTAATATTAAAATGCCAAATCAAGTCATCCTAGTCACATGGTGGCACCCGATCATATCATGTTTCTCTAACGCCACTATTCTATCAAGTCATCCAAGACTCATGCTAACCTCCAGACATGTCATCCAACTCTTGTTATTATTCTACTAAATGGCATCCCAGACATTCGATACCCTCCATACATATCATCCATGAAATGATACACCCTCCGAGATATGTCACATTGAATTTCTTGATGCTCTATAAATGTTTCCTCCAGCTCTTATGATGAAACTTATAAAAGTAAGTTGGGTCATGCAACTCCTTCTAGATGAGTAAGTCAGTTCAAAAGGGAAACCCAGGATTTGATGAAATCATTCATCTTTGTGTGTAAGACCTAAATACAAGGGAAATATCAGTGTATAATCCCTGATCAAATGGACTACGATGACTCTCATTCCATACATAACTAGGATAGATAATATTCCTTCTTGAGGTATGATCCTAGGCTCAAATGGGAATCCACCTCAAGTGTAAGTCCATAGACCAAATAATTCCCAGGTGCTGACCACTCTAACACATCTATCAGTAGACCAATAAATCTACTGAACAATAAAGACTCAAATTTCTGTCATAACTAGGATACATTGGACACCTCCCAGTGGTTTGATCCCCATATTATTATTCCATGGTCATCCTAGGACATTATAACAATGTCCTCTCTTAATATGTAAGACCTGATCAATAAAGAAGCCTCAATATGTAAGCCTCAACCAAGTGATCTACGAAAACAATAGTTCCTACCATAACCTAGATATGTTGGACACCTCCCTAAGGATTGGGTACTATCTTAATCACCAAAAGGATAGTCCTAGCACATATGTTTCACATTTACAAGAAATGAAATTGATTAATTGTCATACCATTTTTCTAACAAGGATAATAGATGATGTTGTATCAGAGAGTTCAAATTAATATATCATCTACACCATAAGTCTCTAAAATGAAAAGGAAAACCTTAGAGTTTCATCACTGGTCATTTGAACTATGAGAACATTGATTATTTCCTTAATAAAGGTAAGTAGAATGCATCCTAGATGCTGGAACTACAAACTAAGAAACTCTAGGGTTGTCCCAGTACATATTCCCCACATCTGTTTATAGTGAGGTTGATAATTGGTTATACCATGTTTCTTACATCAAGAGTTGATAATGTTGTATTTGGGAGTTGAAATAGTCATATATTTTACCTCAAAAGTATCCATGAGTTTTGGAAGCGTATGTAAGTAAGCCCAATGCGTGGAATGACACATTCATCTCATCACATGTTAATATACCCTAAGGACACTCCAATGGTAATGGATAAACTATGACAACTTTGATTCTCTCCATAATAAAGATATGTAGAAAGTCTCTCTTGGACTTGATAATGAATAACCAGTTCCTTAGATCGCTGATATATGTCATGTCTATGTGAAATTAAGTTTAACAGGTTTAGAGAACTATGTGGGTTTTGATTCCCCCAATAACAAGGATATGTAGGATGCCTCACAATGGCTCGATACCATCCTCAGCATATTAACCACCTCCATGATTGGAATCACAATATTAAGCTATTGGTTATATGGACTCAGTACACAAATAGTTACTCATTACTGGGAAATGGTTGAAGAACCTCATATATAGAATGATGGATTCACTAAAGAGACCCCCCCGTCATATGTACATTATAGATAATTAATCCATGATTGTTTTGTATGGGAAATCGGTCTCGTATTGTGATTAGGTTGAGATCCACAAACATATATTAAATTTATAAGATAGTCCTGAAGTATGAAATACATTCCATAAAATGGATTTGATGAGTAAGATCTCCCATCATCTCGACCAATGTGATTCCCTATGATATATTGGGACTATAAACCCATATGAATACTTACCTTTGGAATGAAGGTTATGTACTGTGTTACACATTAGGGAACCATCTGGAGTGTCTGGTAAGAGAGATAATGGAAACCCAATTTTCATGATTGTGCACAACACAAACCCCCCACAATCAACCATTGGGTCAAACCAAACCCACATTGATGAGGGTTCTCGATGGAATTCTTTTTCCCAATGAGGCAATGTAAATACAAAATTCTATCTCCAATGTAGAAGGTAGTCCTGAAACATCATAATGGAAGAAATATATATAGTCGTTCACTACAAATGGAATTCATATTCCTAATTATCCAACTTCATTAAGGGATTATCTCTATAGCTGATGGGTTATGGGTTGTAGGTTTTTGGTCTTGAGTCCCACTCACTCAGCCATGAGATCAACCTCACCCACGAAGGAGACTCTCATACCATTTATCCAATGGAATATAACCCTCCGGTAATGGTATTCTAACTTCGTATGCTGCATGGAAAAACAATCGTTACCCAATATGATGTAATAAGGATTCATCATGATGTCCATGATGTCTAACAAGATGCACTCTTCATTAAATAATAACTTATACTATTAAAAGATGTTTAGTATAGAATAATCTATCATAATATAACCATCAAGCCATTAATACTGGCCTATGGTATCAACATGATGTTGTAGATCTTACAAAAGGTATATAGATATGAAATAAAAAAATGTGCTTATGTATATAATAATTATATCAATATCAAAATTCATGCAGATCATACTGTGAATCATATCATGAGAATTCTAACTATATCCCTATATAGCCTTGAGTATCCCATGACCATGAGAAATGGCTCTCTAAGATTGATGTTGGCCACATAGGGGTGGTGGTAGAAGTATCTCACAACATCCCCCCTCCACCAGAAGCTTCCCTATCCTAAAATCCACCCGATCCTTTGTCAGCCTCACCTCCCAGAGGACTACCCTAACAATGCATGTTAGCTCTCTAATCAGGGTGGTTCCTATATCATGGTGATCCATTCATAGAAGGCTTACCATTTTCGCCACATCGATTCAAACAATCATGAGTCATGGAACCTCATCCATCACTGGAAGAGAATCCCCCCTCTCCTAGCAGACTAGATCATTAATACAAACATTATGACACAGATCATTATATTTGATTCTATCCTAGGTAAGGTCAGTTGTTCGAAGACCTTAAACAATGATTCTTGATGACATTTGTAGTTGAATCGGTCCCCTATGTCCACTGCTGGCTTTTTCCACACAGTTCCCCTATTATAGTAAGCTATCTGTAACTAGAGCTTAGCCTTGTACTCAAGTATAAGAAGTAATTTATAAGGATACAATTATACCACATTTCTATATATGAAGGCCCTATTAACACTTTTGTGCCTGAGAGAAACCATCTCACACCATATCGATGGAGTAACCTTAATGTTTAGTAAACTTCATGGCCAAATCAATGATTATTTTATCACCTTTATACTTCTCATGATGCTTATAAATCTACAAAAAACCATAATAATGAAGAGAAATACCTATCATGAAATAGATACAAGATATATTCATGTGAGAGAATTTTATGATTATTGTTAATCAGACTCTATGAGAACCAAACTTTTCCATGGATAAGGATGGACACAAGAACAATCATATGATATGTCAGGGTCCAAACAAGCCTAAAAATTCAGATAAAAAACTCAAGCCTATCATCCACTACTTGGGGATCTATCCTGTCATAAACCTCATCGGTGTATGTCCTTTTAACTCTCATAGAATGATAAGAATGCATGCATCACCACCCTAACAAGTTAAAACTATCTTTGTTTCGAAAGGAAGTGAATTTCTATATACACATCTAGAGAAATCAAAACATGTTAGGGTTCTTGAACTAAGACCTCATAACTCAAATGGACATCATCATGATCCCATATTGGCATCCTACCCGGCTATTTTCATGGAGGAATTCTGAAAGTTATCCAGACATACCATGGTTAAATGAGCATAAATGGGAGCTAAATTAAGAAGTACAATAAAAGCACTCTATCTTTTAGGATATTTTTACCATTGGTTTAACTTAAACCATTTCCTTAGTATGCCGAGTGAATAATATGTATTCATATTCCTATTGAATAACTGTGTTATATGAAGCACTAACACTGGGTCCCCTAGACTGAAAGCCACACAAAAGTCACTTAATAATATTTCCCTATGTTCCCAAAAAATCCATACAATGTCTATAACTCCATGAAAAACTAAAGGATGAACCACTGTTGATAACACTCTATCACTAACAGACCCACTAGGGCCCACATCGATGAAGTCCTGTCAATTTTGACACCCCAAACCGAACTCCAATATGGAAAGGGCTTTAAACAAGTTTCCATAAGGCATAAACTGAAATAGTAAGACTTATCCTAGTGCATCTGTACACATGAATACAACCATAACCTAGAAAAACTATTGAGGAGTTATAAAATACATCAACATATAGAGTATAGCCATTCATTCAATAACCTCTAGGGAATACAATATAGTAACACATTATAAAACAATCAAATAAAGGTTAAAAATACATGTCAAACAAAAAATGAAGTCCCAACATGAAAAAAAATTCAAAAGGGGAAAACTAAATATATCGTAGCTCTAGATCTTTAAATATAACCTCCAAACATGGTCAATGTATTCATGTGTCTCTATGCACCACCAAATTAATTTTTGATCTAAATTTCATATATGTAAGAAAATTCATGAGTGGTAGAACCCCATACATGGGTGAATATATACACCCTCATTAAGACACCCAAAAAAATATGGAGGGAGAAATATAAATATGTAATAGTCAGTTTGAACCAATGCATATTTCTACTCATAAACAATCCCAAGAGAGAGATAAAGGGGATATCACTATCAAAAAACTATTTAGGAATGACGAAACTTCTTGTAGCTCCAAAGCTCTATCTCCAATATCAATCATTATGAACAAACACATAAGGATTCATTGGGAGGTCATGCACCTCGCCAATATGATTTGTGGCCAAGGGGACAAAATCTCCAGTGAAGGAACCATTCCCTACTAGATCATGAAGGCAATGTGGTGATACCCAATAGATAGAGGACATATGCACATTAAAGTATAGAGGGTTTCCAACCCTTCATGGGTAAATAGTAATGGGGACCCACTCCATTGTGTGACAAGCGTGTTACTAACATGACATCACTTTGAAAAACCAGATTAATCACTACCATCAGCCATGCATCCATGGAAGAAGTGTTACACTCAAAATACCCCATATCATATCCCAAATTTAATAAAAAGGACACCATCACATTCTATGAAAAATAGTGCTCATGATAGGATACTTGTAGGCCCAAATCTAAGTCTTGATGAAATTGATACATAATTTGTATGATCCTAGTGGAATTATATGGCTTGTACATTGGGTCACAAAGTGTGTAACCTTACATGGTCACCTGGTCACATCCTATCCTGAACATAGATTGACTAGACATGTGGGACTAAACGGTGTGTAAAAGTGTTATGCAGCATGCATAGTCCACATATTCCCTACCTATGTCCTTATTTCCAATAGATGTGTATTTTAGCTCATGCCCATATACACTATTCATGTCAGGGTATCCAGGTTTTGTCTAAGTACATGAATGTGGACATGTATTGTTGTTGTGGTCATGTGTCAGACCATGTATATGCTCATGTAACCCTAGGGTACATGTTGATCCCCTAGAACTAGATCACACAAAATTTATGTGACATACATGGTGCATGATTCTTATCTTCACCTGAAAACCTAGCTTCGTCCATTAGGGGACTCCATGTCATTTTTTCTTTGTAGTATGCGTCATGTATGTAGATATTTTCCATATTTAAATTATTATTCACAAGTTTATCCCACAACACCTTCACCAACATCTCTTCCTCAATTCAGAACAGGGAACCTTGATTTAGGGTTGACCACACCTGATACATCCCCAATACCTAGATTTGAGCCACCTGATCCATGTAGGGACCATCCCATCACATCACACCTCTCCTGTGGATGATGCATGAATAAAAAACCTTCGATATATGTATCAAGCTACCAAAATCCATATCACACCATGATACATCAAAAAAAATAATGATCTACACATCGTTCACGCATCCTCCTTGAATCGAGGGTTCGATCACACTCGAATCCAACTCGATAATGTTGAACCGTGACCCAGCTGACCAACAGTGATGAATACGAATCAAGTTTTGGTAAATTCCTGAGGAAAGATTGAATCCATCATTGGATGATGCATTCTCGACTAACCATTACAAAAATTTGTTATCCATGGGTGAAAACATGGTGATATTATTGAATAATTGGATCAAGAACACCAAAATACAATTGGAATCATGAGAATAATATAAATCATAGAGAATAATAAAGAATATATACATGTTAATTATAATCAAATAAAATAGGGAGGAAATGTTAAATAAAAATTCCTACATTAGAATTGGTTCAATGCTTTTTGAAGAATGTGCCATCTTGGAATGGAGAAGAAGATCTACTACATTCAACATTCATCTCAGGGTTCACCTTGATCTGCTCAACATCATTCATCAATCCTGATCGTCCAATAAAAAATTATTCTTCCTTCTCTCTTATATCCCAATGATATGAGGATAACCAAAGGTATTTTTCATAATATTATTTTTATAAGTGACGATTTTGTTTAGAGATTTTAAAAAAATTAAATTAAAAAATTTATTAATTCACTTAACACACCCACCAACGACCACCTTTTCCTAACTCCTGACACTAAAAAATTTATATTGTTCCTTGGGAAACCCCCATTTTTTAGAATCAACAATGGTCTCTAATTCTACATTTCAGTTACCAAACAATAATAAAACCTTTTATTAAAAAAATATGGGTGCAAAAACTTCAATATATATTAATATATTTAATATATTTATTTTGGGGTCTTATGACTCCCAATCACTTAATAGACTCCAAGGAAAAATCCAGACATATTGATCAAAATATCCAAAAGGCTAATAAAAAACAAGAGTTGTTAAAATAATTCTGAAAAGTGGAATAAATTAATTATAATTTTCATGTAAAAATTTAAGTAAAATATTTTTGTAGAAAATGAGTTTTTGAAGCATTAAATGGCTTCACTAAATATGTAGTGATTATTTTGAATGAATTAATCAATACATTTTTATTAAGTGATTCCATTATACATATATTTCAAAATATGGTTACTCATATTCATACCATACATTTAAACAACTATATTATAACCATCAAATTAAAATAATAATCTATTTATAATATGTTATATTCCACTTAAATCTCTGCATCACATGTTAATAAAGTTATCAAAATTATTATTATTTTAAACAAAATTTTTTGGGTGTTAAATTCTACCCACATAAAAAAATTATTCCATCATAATTTTTTCTATATCATCAATGGTTTAAAATTTTAAAATAACATTGTTTCAAACCCATATCATTAAAAGGAAAACAATAAATCATTTCAAAAGGGAAGTGTGAAATATAAATGTTACCTGAAATATCACATATTCATGTTCCCAAAAAAGTGTAACACATGAGGGGAAATTAAAAATAATGGTATTTAGGAGAAAAAAATCAAAACACTAGCAGAGAGTGATAGATAACAATATCATGTTATTTATAATGAGCAGTCAACCATTTACAAATGCGGGGTTTAAAGACTTTAAATTCAATAGAAAGGAAGGTAAAATGATAATAATTTTATTAGAAGATCATTTCCTAATGTTGATAGACTATTTTACTCTATGAAAATTGAACGTAATAATATGTACTTACATGATTTATTTATAATTCATAAGTAAAATTTTATCTTATGGTTACACTTCTATAGATTTCAACATTTTCTCACACTCTATTAAATTAATATTCCTGATGAATTTTTCATTCCAAAAGCACTAATATTAACTAATAATGGATGTTAAAATCCATAGGTCATTAATTTTTTCAATAAAAAAATTAACAATTCCAAAATTGTAATTGAAATTTTTCCAATATAATACATTAGTATCAAAAAACTCATAAATAACACACAAATTTCAACTTAATCTGTTATATAAATAATTAATTGTAGGACACCTCCAAAACATTGTCTTCCAAATTTCAAAATAGCAAAACTAAAATGACTGATCATATATTTTTTATGATCATCCAAAAAATTATATTCCAATAATATTTACTTTTCATAAGTTAATATAATAAAAATTTATATACACTAATCATATAATCCAAAAAATATGATAATTGCTTCCACAAATATCTGAAATCATTCAAAAGACATAATTAAATCATATATTTTTTCCTAAATTTAATCAATATTTAGTCAACATATTACATTTACCACAATCCTATAATATTCAAAATATTTTAAAATTATCAAACAACAATAATTTTGTGAACTTAAAATCACTTTTGAATCCCATGGTTATCTGTAACACCCGAGACTTTTATGTTATATAAATCATCAAAGGAATCTTTTTCTACACAACACTTGCTTGGCTTGCTTTACACGCAATCGCAACCTTCCTCGATAGCTTGCGTCGTACGCAATACCGAGTTTCACTAAACAACAATATGCTATTAAAACTAGTCGTTATGAATAGTAATAACCACTTTTTGAAATTTTATAAATTTTATTTTTCAAAATGGACTTCATTTTCGGACTCAGAATATCAAAATTAGCCTAGGGTGAAATTTTGGTATTTTTCTGAAAACTTTCAATTTTTGATGAATAGTGAAACCACTAAGTGGTAGGTTAAAAACTGAATTTTGCATAAAACTTAATTTTACCGCTTCTGTGAATGGAATTTCAAAAATCCGAGAGACACGGTTAATATCAAGGACTAAAATGTGGTTCAATGAGATGAAAATAATTTTTTGGTGAATAGTAACTTTTTACTTTTTTTACCGCGGTTAATAGTAAATAGGGTAACTAAGGGTAAATATGATATTAATATTACCCTAACACATGTCCTAATTCTATTGGACAAGTGTAATTCGACCAAAAACAAACTTAGGAATAAAATATGACCATTTAGGCCCACTTGGATTAGATTAGGACATTTATTATTAATTTATTTAAAGAAGGGTTAAAATAGTTAAAATCAAAGTTTAATAAGTAAATCATTTTTAATATGGGGTTATACATAAGATAAATTCAATTGTAAATATTCATTAGAAAGCTAAAAAGATTTCCTACATGATGATATTTTATTTGTAATTTTTAGACATTAAATAATTTAATTTATTTATGACATAATGATGATGTAGTAATTATCTTATTAATGAAATATTGACATAATTGATGTTATAAACACCAAAATAAATATAATTTGAGACTTTTTATGAATTCCACTAATTTTCTAGGTTACTATGATATATTATTGTTGATTTAATCAACTTGGTTCGAACATATAATTCTGTTATGACTTTCACAAAAATCATATATCAAATAGTGTCAAAATTGACACAAAATAGTTTTTAAATCAAATATCATATTATTAATTGTTATTTTATTCCTAAAAATCTAAGGTTCGGCCAAATGACTTAGATAAGGATATATATATTAATAATAAACAATTTGGGGTTCGTTTGGCATGTTATAGTAAGTGTATTTACCATATAGTGAAAGAAAACAAAAAGACATGGTAAAAGTTAAATTATTTAACTTAGAGTTAAATTTAATTGATAAGGTTAAAATAATACCCTAAACTTGTCTAAATCCTATTGGTTGATAGGATTTAGACCCATACCCACTTTAGCTTCGAAATAAGACCCTTTGGAACCATTATAAACCGATTTTGACTTTAATATAAAATAATATTTTGAGATATTCCTAAGGTGCCCCTCTCCTCCCTTATAAAAGGGCACCTCCTCCCCCTCCTCCTCACACCAAATTGAGCACTCAAGCTCGGCCAACCCCTGCCATTTTCTCCTCTCCACTTCCCTAGAATAGTCTTAGAGGTCCTGGTCTTCTCCAAAGACCACTCTTAGTTCCTTAAGTGGAGGATTCAAAGAGGCGTTCCAAAGAAGAGGTAATATCCATTACCGATCTTTTCAATTTCTTTCTTCTTCAACTTCTTCTTCTTTAGTTGTTTCATGATAAAGTAATAACATCAGTATTACTTACATACTGATATGTTATTATAAATATGAAACAACCCTAATTCACCTTCTATCCATCCTACGGAAAAATGAAATCACCGCGCGTGCGTACGTACGGAATACCGTCTCCACGCCGTGGTGTAATCTATTTTCCACCATCACCTTACAAGGATGGGTATAATGGTGTAATGAGTAACTATATATGATTATTATTAAATAATATTGATACTGAAATAATATATATATAAACTCCAATACAATTCCACGATCATAGGAACGATATCATCACTCGTGCGTACGTACGGAATACCGTCTCCACGATGTGATGCGACTCGTTCTACATGATCTTCATTTCATAATGATTGTATAAATGAATTGAATGAATGAATATGGTATATACTACACTAATACCATTCTGGAAATGAATTATCTATAACCTAAATATAAGAATAAGAATTTATTCGACAAAACACGCATAAGAACAAAAAGTTATAAAGACCCGAGTAACAAGTAACAATGAAATATTACTAACAAGAAGCTAATAATATGACCATATATGATCTCATATCAATATGTATGATTCTGGAATAAGACAATAACATTATTTAAACCATTATACAGGAGCTTCGGACACGTACAAAGCTAATCGGACCTAAGGTAAGGGAAATATCACAATCTCATTTTTATCTGAGATTGTTTATTCGTAAGTATTTACTGGGGTGTATTTTATCATCCACATCCATGTTCCCTCAATATGTAATATTGTTTCCATCCACTTGAAATAGTTTAAATCCAATTTTACCCTTAGGTGAGTTTTTAGTAAAGAATATGAAAGGAATCTTTTGTCGTTTTTCCGTACGAGGTACTTTTTGACTTTTCCGACAAAAGTACGAAGAATGTTTTTTTTTAACTTATACGGCATGAATGGATTTTTAAAACATTACTTCAAAGAAGCTTCCTTTACAAGTTTTCAAGTTTATTTTTAATCAACTTCTTTTATTTTAAAGTTGTATGACATGTTATGAAAGGAAAAATGTTTTTGAAGAAGAAAGGATATTTTCCTCAAGAATTCAATTCAAGTGTTTTATCAAAATTATTTTCCATCTAAGATAATAAAGGGTTCTGTTTCTATCCATATTTTTACATTGGTTTGACTATGTTGTGATGGAATTATGTTTATGAATTCCTTTATCATATATGAATTGATTTATGATGTCATGATGTTTCAAGAATCCCATTTTTGTTATATGTGTTATGCGATGATGTATGTTTTATGATTATGTGGCACACATAAGAAAGGATTCATTATAAGATGGGTGGGACCTATATCTCCCTCAAATGCATTGGGTAAAGATTTTATATCTCATGAGATAGACATGGATGGAACGGAAGGTTATTTCGGTTCAGTGATACAGGACTGAAACGAGGAGTGAACTCGGTTCAGAAAGGGACTTTGTCCACTAAGATAGTCTTGGCAATGAGTCATGACTAACAAGAAATGATTTCCATGATTATGTGTGCATGCCACAAAGATTCAAGTTTTATGTTATGATTATGGGGATCTCATTTTCCCTTCTATGATTTATTCCATGTTAAGATATTATGATCTCTTTTGCAGGTTTTGATTTTCATAAAGATATGATATGATTTTTATTTCCTTTATTTGCCCTTGCTGAGCATTTGAGCTCACCCTTTTATGTTTTCTTTTCCCCAGGTCAGGAAGATGGATATTAAGTAGAATATGCTAAAAGGGACCCTAGATATGATGAAATAAATGGGAGACCCTGTAGAAGATTTATGAACCAGTTGTTTATGTTTCCCAGTTTCTAAAGACACTATACCTATACGGTCCTTTTTGGTTTTGTCATATGTTGTAATAAGTGTGCTTCAATTTTGAAGTATTAACAATGTATGTAAAGTGTGGGTCGTTATAGTTGGTATCAGAGGCAAAGGAGGTAGGAATGTATCCGATCCTTGGGAACTCTCACATGTGAGCGTTGGACGAAGCATGGCTCTCCGCCCAAGGGCTTCATGAGGAAATGGCTGCCACTGGGGATGGTGGTGTGTCCCGCCCAGGGGGTGTAGCCGCCCATGGAGTGCCCTGATAGGTATCAATTGTAGTCCACTGGAAGTAATTCTAGACCGTTATAGTTGGTATCAGAGGAAAGGTATAGTCAACCTTTGGAAACTAGGATGTGAAAGCCTTAGTAAGAACCCTAAGGATAAGTCTAAGCATAGAACACAATCTTAGTGTTTTAGAAATGGCCTTGAATGACCTAGGATAAGACCATAAGCATGAAAATTTTATTCTTGAATTATGTGGTTTCCTATTATAATTAGTGTTTCTCACACTATTCTTCTTGGTTTTAGTCAATGGCTGGAACCCGAAGGAACCGTGTTAATACGGAATGTGATGGGAAATGCAATGATTGTCCCCCTGAGCAACCAAACGATATGGGAGCTGGAATGCAAAATCTTGTAGCCATGCTCACACAACTTTCTCAAGCTATGAATCATGCAGGATTTCCAAACGAACAAAGGAGGGAGCAACATTCTGTTGAATCCTTCATGAGGCAGCGTCCACCATCTTTCAGCGGGTCTACTGATCCATTAGTTGCTGAACAATGGATTAGTACTACTGAAAAGATATTTTCAGTTCTTCAATGTTCTGAGCATGATAAAGTCATCCTAGCAGTGTATCGTTTGGAAGGAGATGCGGATCAATGGTGGAATCTTGTTAAGAATACGAGGCAAAGGGATGAAATTGAGTCTATGGAATGGGACGAGTTCAAGAACTTATTTTTCAATAAGTACTTCCCTCGTATTCTCCGAACAAAGATGGAGAAAGAGTTCCTTGAACTGAAGCAAAGGGATGATGAATCTGTTAGTACCTATGAAGCAAATTTTACAAGACTTGCAAGGTACGCTTCTGGTATTATTATCCAACCTGAGAGTAAGATCGATCGATTCTTTAGTGGCCTAAAACCCAGTCTTCGAAGGGCATTAGCCATAAGGGACTTCAATAGCTACGAAGAAATCGTTCGATGTGCTCTCAAAGTCGAGATGGAGATTGGAGTAACCCATCAGTCACATGGGTTTGATAAGAAGAGGAAGATGGAATTCAAAGAAAAATCTAAAGAGCACACGGAAAAGAAGATGAACTTTCCCTTATGCTCAAAGTGTGGAAAGAAACATGGAGGGAGTTGTCTTAAAGGGACAAGTAAATGTTTTAAATGTGGAAAGGAAGGTCATCGGGCATTTGAATGCCGTGATAATGGGAAGAAGATGTCTAATGATGCAAACAAAGGAAGGGATACACAGAATGAACCTGCTACACTTCAATGTTTCAAGTGCAAGGAGATGGGGCATTATGCCAATCAATGCCCAAATCCAAGGGTTGATGATGATGGTCGACGTCAACAAACTCTTAAGGCTAAAGATAAAGGAAAGTCACATGCAATTTCTATCAGCGATGTGGAGTACGATAATGAAGTGGTGAAAGGTACACTTACCGTCCACTCTAAAGTAGCAAATGTTTTATTTGATTCTGGATCCACCCACTCTTTTATTTCTGAAGACTTTTCTAAGGGTATCACCGTATTACCTCAACAATTAGATGTTGAGTTAGCTGTGACAACACCTAATGGCACATCAATCGCATCAGAAGTTTATAATTCTTCTCCGATCGAAGTTTGTGAGAAAGTGCTTCCTGCAAATCTTGTGATCCTTCCTTTAGTGGAATTTGATGTGATTCTTGGCATGGATTGGCTTTCTCTACATGGAGCTCATATCAATTGCCAAAGAAGGGAAGTCACATTTCATATTCCAGATCAATCTACGATCGTCTATCAATGCAAGGATGAACATAACCTTCCAGTGGAAATTTCTTCCATCTTATGGGTATTGATTCCACTAAATGAAGGTTATTTATCTCAAATGGTTGGTGAGAAACTCACGATTAAGAATATGCCCATTGTACGGGAGTTTGATGATGTCTTTCCAGAGGAATTGCCGGGTCTTCCACCAAATCGTGAAGTTGAGTTTTCAATAGAACTCGTACCGGGTGCTTTGCCTATTTCAAAGACACCTTATAGAATGGCCCCAATTGAGTTGCAGGAATTGAAGAAGCAACTCCAAGAGAATCTTGATAAGGGATTCATACGCCCTAGTGCGTCACCTTGGGGATCACCTGTTCTATTTGTTAAGAAGAAAGATGGATCAATGAGACTCTGCATTGATTATCGAGAACTTAACAAGATCACTATCAAGAACAAATATCCTCTCCCACGCATTGATGACTTATTTGACCAACTACGCGGAGCTCAATACTTTTCCAAGATTGATCTTCGTTCAGGGTATCATCAATTAAGGGTCAAAAGGGAGGATATACCAAAGACGGCTTTCCGTACAAGGTATGGACACTATGAATTTATAGTGATGCCATTTGGTCTTACTAATGCCCCTGCTATCTTCATGGATCTAATGAATAGAGTCTTTAGAGACTATCTTGATCAATTTGTGGTAGTCTTTATAGACGATATTCTTGTCTATTCAAAGAGCAAGGAAGAGCATGAAGATCACTTGAGAATTATATTGAAGACCCTGAGAAAAGAGAAGCTTTATGCCAAATTTACCAAGTGTGAATTTTGGCTTCAAAAAGTTGCATTTTTGGGTCATATAATCTCAAAAGAGGGGATATCTGTGGATCCAGCAAAAACAGAGGTTATCGAAAGATGGTCAAGACCAACAACAGTAACTGAGATCCGAAGTTTTCTTGGTTTGGCTGGATATTATCGACGTTTTGTAAAAGATTTTTCACGGTTATCTAATCCAATCACCAAGTTGACTCGGAAAGGAGTTAAGTTTGTCTGGACAGAGGAATGTGAAGAGAATTTCAAGGAGTTGAAAAGAAGGTTATCCAGTGCACCTGTGCTCACACTGCCTTGTAGTGGAGAAAGGTTTGTGATCTACAGTGATGAATCCAAGAAGGGATTGGGGTGTGTTCTTATGCAAAATGATATGGTGATAGCTTATGCCTCACGACAGTTGAAAATCCATGAGAAAAATTACCCAACACATGATTTGGAGTTGGCTGCGGTAATCTTTGCATTAAAGATTTGGAGGCATTACCTTTATGGTGAAAGGTGTGATATTTATACTGATCATAAAAGTTTAAAGTATATTTTCACACAAAAGGAGTTGAATATGCGCCAAAGAAGATGGTTGGAGCTGATTAAGGATTATGACTGCTCAATCCATTACCACCCTGGGAAAGCAAACAAGGTGGCAGATGCATTAAGTCGAAAAGACCATGCTAGTTTATCCATGATGAGGATCACAAAAGATCCAATATTTATGGATTTACAAAGGATGGATCTTGGAATTATAATGGAAGGGGAAAAATCTTATCTTTCTCAAATGAATGTTCAACCATCTATACATGTGAAGATTAAAGAGGCACAGAAAGAAGATGCCGAGTTACAAAAGAAGGTGAGAAATTTTCCTGAATTCAACCTTGATTGTGATGGGATAATAAAGTTCAGGAATCGGGTTTGTGTTCCTCCCATCCCCGAATTAAAGAAAGAGCTGCTGGATGAGGCTCATAGTTCTTCATTCTCTATTCATCCTGGAAGCACGAAGATGTATAGGGACCTGAAAGAGTACTTCTGGTGGGATGGCATGAAAAGAGATGTTGCTGAATATGTCTCTCGATGCTTGGTTTGTCAACAAGTTAAAGCTGAGAGACAGAAGTCTAAGGGGATGTTACAACCATTACCCATACCCGAATGGAAATGGGAAAACATCACTATGGACTTTGTCACAGGACTTCCTAAAACATCCAAAGGCAATAATGCTATCTGGGTCATAGTTGATCGTCTTACAAAGTCCGCACACTTCATTGCTATTAGAGAGGATTTCTCTCTAGATCAGCTTGCCAGGATATATGTAAAGGAAGTGGTAAGATTGCATGGAGTACCACTTTCTATTATATCTGATCGGGATCTGAGATTTACCTCGAAGTTCTGGCGAAGTCTTCAGCATACTCTGGATACAGAGTTGAGTTTCAGCACTGCTTATCATCCCCAGAAAGACGGTCAGTCTGAGAGAACAATTCAAACCCTAGAAGATATGTTGAGAGCTTGCTCTATGGATTTCAAAGGAGGTTGGGATCAACACCTACCTTTGGTGGAATTTTCTTATAATAATAGCTTTCACTCCAGTATTCAGATGGCTCCTTATGAAGCTCTCTATGGAAAGAAATGCAGGACTCCAACTTGCTGGGATGAAGTTGGGGAAAGAAAGCTATTAGGACCTGATCTCGTTGATGAAATGGCAGAAAAGGTCAGATCTATTCAACAACACATAAGAGCAGCTCAGAGTCGACAGAAAAGTTATGCCGACAACCGAAGAAAAGACCTAGAGTTTGAAGTGGGTGATAAAGTGTTCTTACGAATATCTCCCTGGAAGAGGGTTATGAGATTTGGAAAGAAGGGGAAGTTGAGCCCTAGATATATCGGTCCTTTCGAAATACTGGATCGTGTTGGGAAGGTAGCTTACCGATTGGCGCTTCCACCGAATCTCTCTCAAGTTCACGATGTGTTCCATGTATCTCTCCTGAGAAAGTACATACCAGATCCTTCACATGTACTCAGCTCAGAAGTTGTACCACTGGAGCAAGATCTTTCTTATGAAGAACAGCCGATAGAGATTCTGGATCGTAGCGAAAAAGTCCTACGAAACAAGAACACTCGCTTGGTGAAAGTTTTATGGAGAAACCACCAACTTGAAGAAGCTACATGGGAGCTTGAGGATATGATGAGGGAGAAGTATCCTCATTTGTTTGTTGCAAAGTGACGAATTTCGAGGGCGAAATTCTTTTTAAGGGGGGTAGAATGTAACACCCGAGACTTTTATGTTATATAAATCATCAAAGGAATCTTTTTCTACACAACACTTGCTTGGCTTGTTTTACACGCAATCGCAACCTTCCTCGATAGCTTGCGTCGTACGCAATACCGAGTTTCACTAAACAAAAATATGCTATTAAAACTAGTCGTTATGAATAGTAATAACCACTTTTTGAAATTTTATAAATTTTATTTTTCAAAATGGACTTCATTTTCGGACTCAGAATATCAAAATTAGCCTAGGGTGAAATTTTGGTATTTTTCTGAAAACTTTCAATTTTTGATGAATAGTGAAACCACTAAGTGGTAGGTTAAAAACTGAATTTTGCATAAAACTTAATTTTACCGCTTCTGTGAATGGAATTTCAAAAATCCGAGAGACACGGTTAATATCAAGGACTAAAATGTGGTTCAATGAGATGAAAATAATTTTTTGGTGAATAGTAACTTTTTACTTTTTTTACCGCGGTTAATAGTAAATAGGGTAACTAAGGGTAAATATGATATTAATATTACCCTAACACATGTCCTAATTCTATTGGACAAGTGTAATTCGACCAAAAACAAACTTAGGAATAAAATATGACCATTTAGGCCCACTTGGATTAGATTAGGACATTTATTATTAATTTATTTAAAGAAGGGTTAAAATAGTTAAAATCAAAGTTTAATAAGTAAATAATTTTTAATATGGGGTTATACATAAGATAAATTCAATTGTAAATATTCATTAGAAAGCTAAAAAGATTTCCTACATGATGATATTTTATTTGTAATTTTTAGACATTAAATAATTTAATTTATTTATGACATAATGATGATGTAGTAATTATCTTATTAATGAAATATTGACATAATTGATGTTATAAACACCAAAATAAATATAATTTGAGACTTTTTATGAATTACACTAATTTTCTAGGTTACTATGATATATTATTGTTGATTTAATCAACTTGGTTCGAACATATAATTCTGTTATGACTTTCACAAAAATCATATATCAAATAGTGTCAAAATTGACACAAAATAGTTTTTAAATCAAATATCATATTATTAATTGTTATTTTATTCCTAAAAATCTAAGGTTCGGCAAAATGACTTAGATAAGGATATATATATTAATAATAAACAATTTGGGGTTCGTTTGGCATGTTATAGTAAGTGTATTTACCATATAGTGAAAGAAAACAAAAAGACATGGTAAAAGTTAAATTATTTAACTTAGAGTTAAATTTATTTGATAAGGTTAAAATAATACCCTAAACTTGTCTAAATCCTATTGGTTGATAGGATTTCTACCCATCCCCACTTTAGCTTCGAAATAAGACCCTTTGGAACCATTATAAACCGATTTTGACTTTAATATAAAATAATATTTTGAGATATTCCTAAGGTGCCCCTCTCCTCCCTTATAAAAGGGCACCTCCTCCCCCTCCTCCTCACACCAAATTGAGCACTCAAGCTCGGCCAACCCCTGCCATTTTCTCCTCTCCACTTCCCTAGAATAGTCCTAGAGGTCCTGGTCTTCTCCAAAGACCACTCTTAGTTCCTTAAGTGGAGGATTCAAAGAGGCGTTCCAAAGAAGAGGTAATATCCATTACCGATCTTTTCAATTTCTTTCTTCTTCAACTTCTTCTTCTTTAGTTGTTTCATGATAAAGTAATAACATCAGTATTACTTACATACTGATATGTTATTATAAATATGAAACAACCCTAATTCACCTTCTATCCATCCTACGGAAAAATGAAATCACCGCGCGTGCGTACGTACGGAATACCGTCTCCACGCCGTGGTGTAATCTATTTTCCACCATAACCTTACAAGGATGGGTATAATGGTGTAATGAGTAACTATATATGATTATTATTAAGTAATATTGATACTGAAATAATATATATATAAACTCCAATACAATTCCACGATCATAGGAACGATATCATCACTCGTGCGTACGTACGGAATACCGTCTCCACGATGTGATGCGACTCGTTCTACATGATCTTCATTTCATAATGATTGTATAAATGAATTGAATGAATGAATATGGTATATACTACACTAATACCATTCTGGAAATGAATTATCTATAACCTAAATATAAGAATAATAATTTATTCGACAAAACACGCATAAGAACAAAAAGTTATAAAGACCCGAGTAACAAGTAACAATGAAATATTACTAACAAGAAGCTAATAATATGACCATATATGATCTCATATCAATATGTATGATTCTGGAATAAGTCAATAACATTATTTAAACCATTATACAGGAGCTTCGGACACGTACAAAGCTAATCGGACCTAAGGTAAGGGAAATATCACAATCTCATTTTTATCTGAGATTGTTTATTCGTAAGTATTTACTGGGGTGTATTTTATCATCCACATCCATGTTCCCTCAATATGTAATATTGTTTCCATCCACTTGAAATAGTTTAAATCCAATTTTACCCTTAGGTGAGTTTTTAGTAAAGAATATGAAAGGAATCTTTTGTCGTTTTTCCGTACGAGGTACTTTTTGACTTTTCCGACAAAAGTACGAAGAATGTTTTTTTTAACTTATACGGCATGAATGGATTTTTAAAACATTACTTCAAAGAAGCTTACTTTACAAGTTTTCAAGTTTATTTTTAATCAACTTATTTTATTTTAAAGTTGTATGACATGTTATGAAAGGAAAAATGTTTTTGAAGAAGAAAGGATATTTTCCTCAAGAATTCAATTCAAGTGTTTTATCAAAATTATTTTCCATCTAAGATAATAAAGGGTTCTGTTTCTATCCATATTTTTACATTGGTTTGACTATGTTGTGATGGAATTATGTTTATGAATTCCTTTATCATATATGAATTGATTTATGATGTCATGATGTTTCAAGAATCCCATTTTTGTTATATGTGTTATGCGATGATGTATGTTTTATGATTATGTGGCACACATAAGAAAGGATTCATTATAAGATGGGTGGGACCTATATCTCCCTCCAATGCATTGGGTAAAGATTTTATATCTCATGAGATAGACATGGCTGGAACGGAAGGTTATTTCGGTTCAGTGATACAGGACTGAAACGAGGAGTGAACTCGGTTCAGAAAGGGACTTTGTCCACTAAGATAGTCTTGGCAATGAGTCATGACTAACAAGAAATGATTTCCATGATTATGTGTGCATGCCACAAAGATTCAAGTTTTATGTTATGATTATGGGGATCTCATTTTCCCTTCTATGATTTATTCCATGTTAAGATATTATGATCTCTTTTGCAGGTTTTGATTTTCATAAAGATATGATATGATTTTTATTTCCTTTATTTGCCCTTGCTGAGCATTTGAGCTCACCCTTTTATGTTTTCTTTTCCCCAGGTCAGGAAGATGGATATTAAGTAGAATATGCTAAAAGGGACCCTAGATATGATGAAATAAATGGGAGACACTGTAGAAGATTTATGAACCAGTTGTTTATGTTTCCCAGTTTCTAAAGACACTATACCTATACGGTCCTTTGTGGTTTTGTCATATGTTGTAATAAGTGTGCTTCAATTTTGAAGTATTAACAATGTATGTAAAGTGTGGGTCGTTATATTATCTATACGATAAAAATATATTATAAAATATAATATCTCGTGTATGTTAATAAAACATAATTTCCTAAATAAAGTGATAATATTAACACTAACTGTTATCAATAACTTTAAACTTGTTTCCAAAATATATTAAAGAATTATTACTCAAATAACCTTTACAATAAAATATATACTATACAAAAAGGTTGTGTTTCCACAAATATCTCTATATACACACTTAATGCTCTTAAAAAATAATCACATTAAACCTAAAAAGGGGTGTAAATATCCTTAAACTTATGAAAAACCCTAGAATTATAAATGGGTGAATATTTAGGTTCTCTAATATTACAATATAATATCATTATATTACATAGGTTCTACTTCGTTATTCATTAAAATTGTTCATAGTGAAAATGTTAATTAACCAATGAATATTTCTTAAGAGTGTCAAACCATGTACACAGTAAGGGCACAATAACCATACAGCCGAATGATGGCTATGATATATTTGAATAACTATTTTCATCTGTTACACCAAGATGCATTTGTTTCATTTAATGGTATATGATCTTATGTTTATATTTCCCAAAATCCTATTCTCAAGTTTTCTAATGTTTCCCATCATTTAAAAAAATAATGAATATGTTCGATTGTGTACAAAATATGCCAAACTATGCATAATCAAACTATAAAATATTATTATATGATATTATAACCTATTCGTTAAATTGGTGGGTGTGAAAAGGATTAAATAATTTTTTAAATATATATTTAAAGGTTATAATAAGTAAAAATGTATTGACCCCTTCTTAGGAAATAAACACTCATTTTTTTAGTAAATTCAATTTATTCTTCATAAACAATATTTTATTCAAAAATGTTTTTTTTTACTTTTATGAGTGAATATTATAATTAATTTTCCAAAAATTTATAAATTTTATTTTAAAAAATCATTATCATTTTTGAAATCATCATATCAAATTTATCTTTGGGTGAAATTTTGGTATTTTTAGGAAAAGATTGATTTTTCATTCAATAGTGAAAAAAGTAGATTTTTATTGAGACTATATTTTCTATTACAGTATTTACTATGTGAAATTAATAATTGGATTAGTTTAAAATTGTACTTGGTTCCTTTTAATTTAAAATAATAAAATTTTATATTTTGGATATATTTTTTATACATGAATTTAGTATAAAAAGAATTTATATTAAAAAAGGACATTTTCTTGAAAAACTATTTTTCGTCTAATTTTGAAGTTTTAATTTTAAATTAAATTATGATATATCCATGTTTTAAATTTTTAAAAATTTATTCTATATTTTTTTAAGTTGGGTCCAAAAATTTTGAAATAGGTTTTGTTTATTTTTTGTCAATATGAATAGTAACCTTTGTAATTTTTTACAATGATTAAGTGTGAATTAGGAAATTAAAGTTAAAAATAAAATGCTAAGGATTAAAAAATAACCCTATTAATTTCCTTAAATTAATGTTATCAGTCTATTTAATCCAAAATCAGACAATGTCATGTTATATGGCTTCTTTTCCATTTGGATGTGAATATAACCATTATCATATTTGATTTTAATAAATTTAAAAATGTGACAGTATTGTTTTTAATATCTATAATATTTTTAACATGGGAATAATGAGATGATATGTTCCATTATAAATATTATTTATAAATTTAAGTGGTATATCTTAATCATGGTAATTTATTTCTAATTTTTTGTTACTAAATAATTAACTTAAATACTTAGACAACTCTGATGTAGTAATTGCTCAATTAATTGAAAAATAAAATAAATGATATAAAAAAAATAAAAAATATAATATTTGAGATACATTATATGATATATGAGTTTTATATATTAATATGAAATATTATATATTTTTTAAATAATTTATTTAATATTACTTTTTTTCTTGGTGTTATTAAAGTTAAAGTATTAAATAGTTCTAAAATATTAAACTAATGAAATTTTAAAATTATTAATATTTTATTAAATAATATAAAATTTCTAAAAAAACATATACTAAACCATGGGACTCTTATACAGTTTATAATATCATCAATTATCTGTTTACGCTATATTTTTCACTTATAGTTATAATATTGACCCTTACTTAGTAAAAACCTTATTGCCACGGTAAGTTGGAAAACAGTTGACAAAGAGTTAAAACAAAAGAAAAGGGTAATTAAATTGTGAAAATGTTTATAATTTTAATTTGATAAATTAAATTCTACCATTATCACATTATTCTAAAAAATCATTTGTATTATGGCATCCCACCTTTTTATTACATCACTTTTGATTATATTTTACAAATAGAGGTTCTTTAAAGAATATTGTTTTGGAAATTAGGATCATAAAACATGACAATATAAAACATTATTATAATAAAATTTTAAGGACTCAGAATAGGTTTATCCTAATTAGAAATACTACATCTCATAACTGGGAGACATACATTAATGGAAAGTGTGGGCAGAAGGCCCAGTAAGGAAAACAAGTGAAACAGTTTACATGTGAACTTAAGAGATATCAATAATAACATGGGAAATATCATAAATCCATGATAAATAGGAATAGAATAATATATATAAAATGAATAATAACTTAAATATATGGATACAACATTTAATTTAGACATTCATAATCATATCACCATGGTCCATCCTCAATGAGTCATAAAAATTACCAAGGTTATTCTCCAAGGTATCGTAAAACATTTCATCTCTATAGATTAATTTCTTTACCCATTTTAATATAGTGATATTAGAGAAAACCATTAATATTTATTTCATTTAATATTATGAACATATAAAATAATAAAAAAATCCATAAATTACCCAATTAAAATAAAATAAATTGGTTTCATATCAAAATCATGATGTTTTAAAAATTGCATAAAAACAAGATCATTATGTCATTTATAACCCTTGGAAATTGAATGAGGTTTTAATGTAAGTCAATTACAGAATCCAATATATTATTTTTATGTTTTTATGAATACCCCTATATATGAAATAGGTTTGGGTATACACATAAATAAAATAATTGAATTTCTAGAAAAAATAGAGAGAATTTGAGTCAAAATTTTATCAGTATAATGACTATATAACATGGTTTTGGAAAACATTAAAATAGAGGGTAAATGGGTATACAATCCATAATTGACTCATTTTATAATATAGGTAATTAATTTATATAAGAACATGGAATGGAAACATGAAATATATACCAAATAAAAGAGAACATGGATGAAAAAAAGAGAATTTAAGGATTCCCTTATAGAAATTAAGCATCCTTACAAAGTCACATAAAAATTCAGGATATATTTTGATGAGATGTAAAAGGGTATATAATGATTTTTAAAATTAATGGAAAATAATTTATATTTAAAAACATACCCCAATATATGAAAATTGAAACTAAAATACATTACATAAAAGAAGTCTCGATTAAAAGTGGAGGGAGAAAGGTTTTCTAACCTAGAAGAGTAAATTCTAAAACTCTATGGTCGCGAACTTGGGTGTGTCAGGGAACCATGGGAGGAATCCATGGGAGGTTAAAAGTCTAGATATTTTTTGAAGAGAAATTTTAATGAATGTAGTGAAGGAATGGATTGGTATTTGTAGAAAAAAATGATGGAATATTTTATTAATTTCAATGAGACACCTCATTAGTGGAATTTGAACAACCATGGACATTCCCATGGTATTTTCCCATAGTATTGGCCACATGGGACACCTAAAAACATATCTTATAGTACACAAGTAGAACACAATTACTACATCATTAATGATGTCATTAAACACACCGAAACTCAAAACTGTATTTTTACTATTCATTGTAAACCAAAACATTTTATAAAAATCTCATAAATTCACCCTAACCTAATATAGATGCACTGAATTCAAAAATGATCTCCATTTTATAAAAATAATTTTCTAAATATAAAATATTTAATTTCTACATAAAAATAATATTTACCTGAAAAAATAATAATACATAACTAATAATTTCTAAAAAATTTATTTACTAATGCTATTATATCACTTCACCATTAAATATGCCAAAATTATATTTATACTTTTTTAAGTGAGGTAAATATTCCATTGGTCACATTAATATTCATAAGGGTAATATTACTATTCATAATTTACTAATCACTAAAAATAAAGTTGATCTTATTAGAATCTAAATTTCTTACTGATCAAAACTATATAAGAAAATTTTTTGAAAATCATTTCACAATATTAATTATTTAAAGTATACCAAATTATTTTTAAATACCATTTTTCAAAAACTCACCAATAATATGGAACTTCTATAAATTCATCCTTTATTTATTTTGACATTATAAATTAAAAACTTTTACCATAATATGAAATAAAAATTTTATTTATACTAAAGGATTATACAAAGTAACTATGGAATTGTATCATAGCCACTTATAACAGCACTATTGGACCTAAGAGTAAGGTGTGCACTGGTGATAGAATCGTGGGGTGGCTTAGAAAACATTACCAAAGTGGTGATTTATATCATCTTGAACTTATGCCTTAAGAAATTTTGTTCAAGCTTAACATGTTAATGTTCGGCTTATTCTTGTTCTTGAGAAAAGCCTAGTGATGTTATCTCCTTCCCAAGCTTTGACAAATGGGATTCATATGGCTCGGGTCTACTAGATGATGCCATCAACTCTTCTTTCTGTATTAATTAACCATGATCATTTTTATTTTTAAAGAATAATCCCAACGTTAATAGTATAGTTTCCAATGGTCATATTGTCTGACGATCATATAAAAGTAGAAACCCAACAACCTCATTTTAATTATACTCACCTCATTAATTAAATTATATAGTTTTGATGACTATAAAATAAAATAACACACAAATTTAGGGAAAAAAATTATTCAAATGTTTTGGTTGTCACATTCTTACCCCCTTATGAAATTTCATCGTCGAAATTTCAAATCATACCCTTAGAAGAGAAAAGGTGTGGGTACTTTTGCCTCATAGATTCCTCTAGTTCCCACATGGATTTTTCCCATTTTTTGTTTCTCCACAACACATTTACAAGGTGATAGCCTTTCTATGTTGAACTTGTCTCTAAAATCCCAAATATCCATTGGAATCTCTTCATAAGAGAGGTCATGTTCTAGTTGTACAACCTTTGGATTTAGTACATGTGAACAGTCAGGTATTTACTTCCTCAAGATGGATGCATTGAAGATATCATTAACATGTGCTAGATTTGGAGGATGTTCTAGTTGATAGGTCACTTCTCCTTCACGATCAAGTATTTCACAGGGACCAATGTTCCTTTTGATGATCTTCCATTTATACTCAAACCTCATGAATCTCTTCCAAGGTGAAATTCGAAGAAATTTTTTTCACTAACATAAAACTAAAAGTCCCTTCAACGGTTGTCGGTATAGCTCTTTTACCATCTTTGAGAAGCCATAATGTGCATCTAGATGGAATGGACCTTTTCAATCATCTCTTGCACAAGATTAGGCCCAAGATGCTTTCTCTCACCATCTTTTTTCCAACAAGTAGGAGTTATACATTTATTTCCATATACAGCTTTATAGGGTTCCATTTGAAATCCCCAGTGGAAGTTGTTGTTGTAAGAGAACTCAACTAATGGGTGATGTTAATCCCATCCACATTTTAATTCCATTTATCATGTAATCATCATGTTATCAAGTCATTGAAAAGTCCATTCATATTGGACATTATTTTTGGGGTGATAGGCAGTACAGAAATTCAATTAAGTACTCATATCATGTGGAGGACTTATCATTAATTTTGATGTGAACCCTGGATCATAATCAGATATGATAAAAAGTGGAACTTCATGTAGCCTTACCAATTCCTTCACGTAAATCATGGATAATTGATCATGATATAAATCTTTCTGAATATGGATAAAATTGGTAGTCTTGGTGAGATAGTCTATAATAACCCATATCACATTGTTTCCATTATAAATTCTCAGGAGACTTGTGACTAAGTACACAATGATATTTTCCCACTTCTATGCTGTCGTGGGTAGTGGTTGCAATACCCCTTAAGGAAGTTATTGCTCTTCCTTCATTTGCTGATATAAAGGGAACATTGATGTGTAGTCAGCAATCTCCATTTTCATATCATCTCCCCAATAATTTTCACATAGTTCCCTATACATTTTTTTCATTCCTGGATGTATAGACAAATTGAGCAATGAGCATCATCCATCAAATCCTTCTTTATTTCTATAATAGATAGAACGCATAGTCTTGTTTGAAATTTCAATACACCGTCTTTATCAATGTTGAACTTAGCATGCTTCCCATCATTCACTGTCTCAAACTTCTTCTATGAAAAAAGATCTTCATTTGGATATTTCTTGACCATATCTTGTAATGATGGATGAGAAATAATTTGTGATAGGGTTTATGATGTCCATTCCCATATAATTCCCATTTCCATTTTCACTAGGTCTTGGATCAAGGGATATCTTTTAATCCTCATCATGGACAGAACAATTGGTTATTCCCTACAAATTTCATCAGGGACTTGGTTTTCACATACATGATGATAATTAATTTAAAAATCAATGTCATTGATAAGTTCCAACCATCTCTTCTATCTCATGTTAAATTCCATTGGTCTAAAAATATACGTAAAACATTGATGGATGATGCATATATAACATTTCTCCCCGTAATGATAATTCATATATATATTCAGAGAAAAACTACCGTAGTCATCTCTAGACCATGTGTAGGATAGTTCTTCTCATGAGACTTCAACTATCAAGATGCATAAGAGATGACATTTTAATTTTTCATGAGGAATCACCCAAGAATATTGAGAGATTCAATGCTAAAAATAACGAATCCATATCTACATGAGGGCAGATTTAACAAGTGTACAATAACCAATCTTTTTTTCATCTCTTGGAAACATTCCTCACACTCCTCTATCCAGATGAACATGAACCCTTTTTCAGTTAAATTGGTTAATGCATTAAAAAGTCATGAAACGTTTTTCACAAACCTCCTATAGTTTTCATAAAATCCAAGGAAACTAGTAATATCAGTTATTTTTATAGGATGAGGCCACTCCTCTATAACTTATGTCTTTGTAGGGTCAATTGTGAACCCTTCATTGGTTAAAATGTGCCCCATGAATGAAACTGGTTTTAACCAAAATTCACATTAGTTAATCATTCCAAATATAATATCCTTCAACTTAATTTTTTAAATAAACCATTAATGATACTCAAACACCTTGAGATATTTGGAATATATACTAATATCATCAATAAAAACTATATAATGTTATGAAGGTAGTCCTTAAAGACTCTATTCATAAAATGCATAAAAATATTAGGTGAATTAGTTAGTCTAAAGGGAATAACATCAAATTCATAATGCCCATATGTTGATTGGAAGGTAGTTTTTGGAATATCTTATTTCTTCAACCTCAATTGATGATAACTAGATCATCAATCAATATTATAGAAGAATTGTTCCCCACAATGTTGTTCAAATAAGTCATCAATTCTTGGAAGAGGTTATTTTTTCTTTACTTTGACCGCATTCTGTTTTCAATAATCAATGCATAGCTGCATTGATCCAGAATTTGTATTCATAAAGTGAAAAGGTTCCCCCCAAAGAGACTCACTTGGTCAGATAAACCGATTCTCCAAATGAAATTGTACTTTTTTTCATTAATTCCTCCTACTCTGAATTTTCAATCCTATATAGGGTCTTTTAAATAAAATGATATACATGTATGATTTCAATAGATTACTCTATCGCCCTTTCTGGGAGAGGTCCTGGTAAATCCTCAGGAAATACATCAACATATTCCTAGACAATAAGGACATTTTTTATCCATATAATCTCATGAACTTCCTTTTATTCATTGATCAACTCCTTAAATAATGATATAAGATGTTCTTCAAGATAAATATCCTGTTTAGATATCTCTCTTTGGAAGATAACTCTTTATTTTTTATTCAAGACTACTGAGATTTCCTTGCTTCTACATTTGATCCTAGAATTATTCTTTAAGAGCCAATCCATCTGTTTTATAATGTATAATTCTATCATGGGAATGACTACACGATTTTTTATAAGATTGTTCTAACTAAAGTAAATACTAGACATTCTAAACACTGAGGATGCTTTGATAATCACACTATGAGTCTTGACTAATAACTCTGCTTTTTAAAATTCTAAGGTTGATTCTAAATCCTTTTCTAACTTGTAGAAAATAGAGGAATTTTTAGATCCAAAATCAAACATAGTACTTTTTATCTTTGAGAGGACATCAAGGATACCTACCACAACATCATTTGGAGCTTCAACATCAGTTGCTGTGATAGAAAAATCACGACCATTCTCACTTTTCATTTGTTGAGGTTCAGGGTGATTCCCCTCCACTGCCCTTGGATTTGGATCATGATTGGAAAAGATCCCAAGTTTTCCACACTTATATCATTGGAAATTAGGTAAGGCCTACACCATATTCCCCTTTTCATTAGTGTTAGAAAGTTTAGGCTTCACTTCACTACTACAATTCCATGAAATATGACCATCCCTTCCACACTTGTAGCACATCCTGCTCCCGACTAGGTAGTTCCCTAAATACCTCATCCCACATTTATTACATGTGGGACATTTCACTTTCTTGTCTCATATTCCCTGAAAAATGGTTCTCAATAAGCTGGGATCCATTAATCTCTTATTTTCATCTGATTTATGAGACCACTGCATCTCACAAAACTCTAGTTCGACATTTATCACACACTGTACGATATCCTCATTGCTATCATAGTATCAGTGTGATAGATTCATTCAAAAATGAGGTCTTAGTCCACTAAATAATATATTAACCATCACATTATGATCCATGATACATCTTGAGGTGTAATGGGAACGTTTTGTGAATTTCAACTCTTATCTTCAAAAAGAATCATTATCCTTCACCTTCATCCCGAGAAACCCCTTCTCCATTTTTTTCTTATAAATCGAGGGAAATAATTGTTAAAGAATATCCCTTAAAACTCTTCCAACTCCATATATTCAACAACCACTACTGGCCTCATGTTTTTAATAGTTCCCACCACTAATCATCTCTTCTATCTAGGAGGTAAATAGCCAGGTTTACCTTCTCTTGTTCTAAATAGCAGAGCATAGAAAAGATCTTCTCGATAGAGATGATCCACCGTTTAGTAAAAATTGGATCATTATATCCACTAATGGTTGGTGGTCGTTGAAGCATAAAGAACTCAATAAAATGTGGTTCCCTTCATTGTGAGATTAATCTCTCATCTTGATTCAAGATATTACCTATAACATGAGTCATTTGGTTCATCATTCTCATGGTCCATTGTAATAACCGTTTGCACGGTTCCTCCGATTTCCTGCCATTTCTAGAAGAATAAAACCTTAGTTGAAATCTTATTTAATTTAGGAATATTTTAACTATAAAGGATTTTATGTCTAAAAACATCATTCTAAAACAATTACATTTATCTATAAATCCTTTCTAATGATTAATAAGAAGAATGTGATTAACCAATCATATCCCCCGAGAGTGTCAAACCAAGACTGCAGAAAGGCATGTTGTCATATACCCAGATACCCTGGGTAATGCCTGAAACTCTTTTTCATAGTTATAAATCCTAGGTACATCTGTGCTAGGGACAAATCAACTTGTTCTTATCTAGATAAATATTTATTTGTTCAGAAACCACTTACTTAATATTTCACCAAAATGAGAGGAATTTTTCATATATTTAAAATTATCTATAGGGTTATTCATAATGTTTTCATAGCATAATTTCCACAAATAGCTAAAGAATATTTTTATACATACAATAGCATCCTTCCTTTTTATCACATAACATTTCCTTACATTTTACAAACAGAGGATCAATAAAGTCTAGTGTCTTGGAAATCACAAACATAAAACATAAAAACATAAAACAATGTTGTAATGAACGTGTAAGTAATAATCATAGGTTAATACGAAGAAAAATTACTACATCACATAACCCGAACACATACCTAAATTGAAAGGGTGAGTAGAAGGCCTAGTATGAAAAATAATTGAAACATTTTACATGTGAACTTGAGAGATATCAATAAGAACATGGGAAATATCATAAGGGACTGATAAATAGGAATATAATAAAAATAATAACATGAATATTAACACACATATGTGTCTACAAAATATAATTTAGACATTCATAATAATATCACCTAGGTCCATACTCAATGTTTCAAAAAATTACCAAGTTTATTCACCAAGGTATCGTAAAAAGATTCATCTCCAGAGATTAATTTCATTACAAAATGCATTGCATCAATATTAGGTTTCACCATTAATGTGTATATATTTGCATGTGATCCACATACATAATAATAAAAAATTTCATAAAAAACCCAAAGAGTATAGAAGTAATGGGTTTCATATCAAAATCATGACGTTTTAAAAATAGCTTAAAAACAAGATCATTATGTTATTTGTAAACCATGTAAAAATAATGATGGTTTTTTGTATATCAATTCAAGAATAAAATTTATCATTTTTATGTCTTCATGAATACCCCTACAAATGAAATAGGTTTTGTTATTCACAATATTGAATAAGATAATTTCATTGAAAAAGCAGGAGATATTGAGACAAACTTTCTGGAACATAACCACTATATAAAATAGTTTTATAAAACATTAAATAGATAGAGGAAAAGGGTACCCAATCCATATGTAAATAATATTAAATTACAGGGACATGATGGAAATAAGAACATGGTATGGAAACTTGAATGGTGAACCACATAAAAGAGAACCTGAAAGAAAAAAAGAGAGCATACAGATTCCCTTAGAGAAATTTGGCAGCCTAACAACATCACTTAATAATTTAGAAAATAATTTGATGTGAGGTAAAAGGGTATCCCATACTTTGGACGTAAAATGGGAAACAATAATGATATATAATAACATACCCAAACATAATAAAATGGAAACTAAGAGACATAACATAAAAGAAGTCTCGATTAAAAGAGGTGGGTGAAAGGTTACCTAACCATGTAGAGTGACATCAAAAACCAAATGTTTGTGACATTGGAGGGGCTTGAGGGAACCTTGGAGGACTCCTTGGGAGGTGAAAATACCGGATCTTCATTTAGGAGGAATTTGGAATGAATGTAAAAAAGGATTTGATTTGAATTTATAGCACAAGTGGGGGAATATTATATTAATTTCCATGGGAAACCTCATTAGTGGTATTTGCAATACCATGGACTTTGAAATGGCATTTTCCCATGGTATTGGACACTTCGGAAACCTCATAACATATCATACTGTACGCATGTAGATGAGAATTATTACATAAATTTTACATCATTAATGATGTCATTAAACACACCGAAACTCAAAACTGTATTTTTACTATTCACTAAAAAAACATTTACTAAAAATATATTATAAATTCACCCTAACATAATATCAATGCTCTATAT
Organism: Viscum album; assembly: GCA_963277665.1. Classification (NCBI taxonomy): domain Eukaryota; kingdom Viridiplantae; phylum Streptophyta; class Magnoliopsida; order Santalales; family Viscaceae; genus Viscum; species Viscum album. The sequence continues at coordinate 629,380,705 of OY728164.1, read as the reverse complement.
TCAAAAATGAACCTCATTTTATGAAAATAATTTTTAAATAATAAGATATTTCTTTATGTAAAAACACTATTTTCCCTAAAAATACTATTACTTACTAATAATTTATGAAACAATTATTTACTTCTATTATTATATGACCTCACCATCAATGATTCCAAAATTATATTTGTACATTCTTAATTTAGGTAACTATTCCATTGTTCACATTACTATTCATAAGAGTATTGTTACTATCAAATTTTTACTATTCACCGAAAATTATGTTTATCTTATTACAATATAAATTTCTTTTTGATCATAACTATTGAAGATAATTTTTTTTCAAATAATTTCACATTATTAATTATTTAAATTATTAAAAAAATATTTTAAAATATCCTTTTTTAAAAATTCACTAATAATACAGATCTTCAATAAATTCATGCTATATTTATGTTGACATTTGAAATTCAAAATATTTACCATAATAAGAAATAACAATTTTATTAATATTGAAGAATTACACAAAGTAACTAAGGCCTTGTTACATAACCCCTTATAACACATATATAAGATCTAAGAGTAAGGTGTGCAATGGTGATAGAATCTTGGGGCAGCTCAAACAATATTGCATGAGTGGTGATTTCTATCTTTTTGAAATTATCCCTTAAGCATTTCCATTAAAGCTTAATGTGTTAGAGTTTAGATTGGGATTGGTCTAAAGTGAATCCTGGTGATTCTACCTCATTCCGAAGCACCGACAGATGGGCTTCGTATGGCCTTAGTCTACTAGATGAGGTCATCGACTCTTCTTTTTGTATTAATTAACCATTAAATTTTTTTTTATAAACAATAAACATAATATTAAGAGTATAGTTTTTAATGGCCATTTTGACCAATGATCATATAACAGTCGAAACCCAATAGTATCATTTTAATTATATTGTCCTCATTAATTAAAAGATATTATTTTGTTGAGTATAAAATAAAATAACACAGAAATTTAGGAATCAAATATTATTCAAAATTTAATGTTGTCACATGTATAATGGACTCCTTTACATGAAATTGATTTATATATTTTTTAATTTATTGAAAATTATAACATGTGACTCTATTTGTTTTTAATACATCTTATGTGTCCACATTGAGAAAAATACTAGTTATGACAAAATTGAAGTGTCTATTTTGATATTTGTGAAATTATTTTCATGATATAAATTCATTTCTAATTTTTACTAAGTATATAATTTCATTATTTGGTTTTTCATCTCAGATGAAGTATTACTTCAATTAATGAAAAATATAATAAAATATTTTAAAAGTATTAAAAGAAATATAATTTGACGAAGTTAATGTGTTCCATGGATTTTAACGGGTAATATAACATATTAGTGTTTTTTTATGTCAGCATATTCAAATATATACCTTTTACGTATTAAATTTAATTCAAATTATGTGAATAATATCTAAATTGAAAATAATGATTTTTTTAGAATAATATTTTATTAAATTAATTAAAAATCTAAGATGTAATTAGAGTGGTTAATGGGATATTATATGGTCAAAAATAGAATACCATATCCATTTTAATCCATTTTAAACGTTAAGATTGAGAATAAATTTATTATAATTTAATCATTTGAGACATTACAAAAGTGAATCTCACCTCAAGTATAAAAGGGTACCACATACCTCACATATTTACACCACTTCAAGCCTTTTATATCAACATTCCTCTACCAATTCCAATTCTCAAATTCCGTATCAAAAACATATATGTTCTGCTCTTCCCAAAATACCTACCATAAATATTTTTATAGGCTATATAAGGGAGTCATTTCAAATAAGTGGAGGTTAGAGAACATTCAATGAACGGACAATATGAAGGAATACATATCTCACTATTATTTATATGAGGCAAATTTCTTATTTATCAAAGGTGTTTTGTGGATTATATACACTCCACGAATGAATTTTATGAGAAATATCCAAAAATCATGATATTTACAAATTTATCTATGTGTATTTCTTTCATGATATTTATGATTCAAATGATACTAAAGCGGTAAGGGTTTCATTTCATGATCTCATCAATATTCAAGATTGTTTTAATTTGGGCCTCTATTAGTAGAATTAGTTGGTCTTTCCCATTCATATATATTGATTTTTAAAATGTTTCCAAGAATGTTTTTAATATTATCCAATGATTTTTTTGTGTTATTTGTACCCATTTCATACATTTGTAAAAAAATGTTTTAAAAGGAATATTTTTTTTGTATTTATAATGAGTTAGGTTTTGACTTTGTGATAGGGTTTTTAAACTTATAGAGCATGAATGGATTTTCACACCATCCTGACACATCAACAGTTTCAATCTTCCTTTAAATGTATTCAAGATTCTATTCAAATGAATTGGTTTCTTTATTTTGAGCACAATTTTATATATTAAAAAGTGATTTTTAAATTTTAAAGGGTATCTTCCTCAAAAATGATTTAATACTATTTTAAATGAATATCTATCCATAAAGAACAAAATCCATCTATTCAAATTATGATTTACTAGGGTTATGATCCAAGGGAACCACCCATATTATTTCTCTAGATGGTTTATTTTTATGATGAAAATATGAATGTTTTTTGAAACCCGTTTATTTTCTAGTGGTTATGCTATGATTAAATGTTTAAAAAACCCATTTATTGTTGTGGTTTTGGATATAATTAATATTTTATAATATTATGGAACAAATATTCATGAGTATCATTTTGTTATTGGGGGACCAATATCTCTCTCCATTTAATTGGGTAATATATTATATATCATGATATAGTTATGGAAAAAATTTATGTGTTTTATTTTTTATCAAAAAAAAGTCAATGACCTTGATCTATTATGGGAAACAAGTTAAAGTGTTGGATCAGTTATGGGAAAAAATTCAAATTACTTGATATGTTATGGAAACAAGTTGATGTTCTTAATACACTATATGAAATAGGTGTTGATTCCTAATCTTATCATCTTTGTAGTTAACCTTGACATATAAAATGGTTTCTTATATTTTAATGATGCCACACACATTATTAACATGAACTAATGGTTCATAATTTTGTTATTTATCATTATTATGGTTGAATGTTTTTTAAAATTAAAATGTTTTATTTCCTAAATCATTCTTAAGATCTTTATTATATTGGATTTTAGAATTTTTATATATGGGAAAGATCTAATACCCTTATAGTTATCTTATACCTTCATATGACCATCAATTAATATCTACAATTCTTATCCTAATAGTTAATATGAGCTCACCCTTTCTTATGTTTCCTCTTCCACATGTCATTATGAATTATGATAAATGATTTTTGTTCATTAATTTTTCATATGTTAATTTGATTTGGAGTTTTCTCAAACAAAAAATGTAATATTAAATGATGATTATAGTGGGACATTATATGGATCATTATGAAGTAGTTGTCTTTAAACCCAAGTTGTTATGGTTTTTTTATAATTACCTAAAAAACTAAAAATAAAAGTTCCTTTGGTAAGTATGTGACCCAGCATTTCATTTTTATGTTTTTATGTATTGGATGGAAAAAAATTCACTGACATTTATCATATAAAATCCAGAAATATAACGTTTTGATTTGAGCACAAGATCCAAGAGTAGGGGTCATGGGTTGTTACTATTGGTATCAGACCCAGGTTTAGATGAAATTTCCATATTAGGATATGTTCATGTGATATAATGTAAATATTATTACAAACCATCAATGGTTTATAATTTTAATGTTGATCATATTTTCGAAGTCATAAACACCCCTTATGGGGATTTAAGTGATGAAATATTAAGGTGACTAATGGTATTTTGGGAGACATTTATTTTTTAGGTTTATAAAACCTTTTAAATTGAATGGTGAAAATTTTATTTGAGGTAAAATGATATTTTTAGTTTTTGTACATAGGCTTAAAGGTATAGATAACATTTATAGTTTATATGATATTTTATTTTATTATCATTATGGGTTGTTACATTTTGGTGATGGAAAATGAGTAGTTTCAGATAAAATTTGAGATTAAAAAATATATTTGATGACTAATATAATAATTTTTTTATCACATTTATAATAATGTTATTGATTTTAAATTAATATAGTCTTAGGAAAAGGGAAATCTTATGGTCAGATGATAACCTATGTAATCTCGAAAGGCTACGAGATTTGAACCCAAAACTGAAGGGAGACAATGGTGCATCATCTACCAATGGCGTCCATTATGTTCTATTTAGTATGACTTCATTTTTATTTATTTAAAATATATAGAGGACCAAATTTTTTTTATTTTTTGGAACATTTTTTTATTGCATAAATAATCATGATATTGAATGTGATTTGGTGATAATGTGGTTGATGTTATTTTGGGAACATTATATGATTAAGTTAAAAATAATATTATAGAATTTTATTAATGGAATACAGGTTGAATTTTTTTTGGAAGTATAAATGATTAAATTATGGAGTTATAGTCATTTATCTTATTTATAGAAAAAAAATTCATATCATAATGATTATGTTGTTAGGGAAATTATATTTTTGGAATGAGAAATTATAATTGACTGATGTTATTTAAAAATAAATAATAAACAAATCATAGAAGAATGTGTGATATAATCATTGTAATTTTGAGGTTTCAATCATATTCTAGAATATTTTGAATAATTTTAAGGATAGTTATTTATTGAATGATCTGTACTAAAATTTGGGTATTACTTTTAAATTTTGTAATTTAAAGTAGTTTTAATTTTAATGAAGGATCATTCATTTTGGGAATCATCAAATCATTACACTAATTTTTTTTGTTTATTGTATAATTATAGGAGGAATATCTTTTTTACATTTTATATATTATGTAATACCTTGTTAGTTTATTATAGTTCTTCAATCATAAAAAAACATCATGAATAGTTATTATTTGGAGTAAAAAAGATGATTTTGTTGTTGAAATTGATTAAAATATGAAATCCTTTTTCACAGGTATGCATACTTTTTTATTCTATTATTATATTTGATATAGGAATAACTAAACTATTAGAAAATGATCTTGAAATAGAGACATTAACTTTTTTACATTTCTAAACAAATGGCCTTTTAACCCATTAAAATTTTACATTTTGTTGATTTTTAAATTTATCATGACCATATTTCTTATACCTATTTGTAAGACCTTGTAATTTTTCTGATTCTTACATATCCATTTTTTTAATTCCCAATAGTTTTTTTTCAAACATGAAGACCTAGTTATGTGTTATTTCAGATGTCCTTCAGGAATAGCTTTATATCCATTCAAATGGATGTTTTATTAACCATTTTCATGTTGTGGGATTTCAAAAAACGTATTTTTAAAGATATAAAATAGGATTCCTATAAATAATTCAAATTATATGGATTAAATTTATTAAATTCTTTAACATATAATATATAAATATCCAAAAAATAAATACTACGTTAGATAACATATAAAATATGCAAGACTCAACGTAATCAAACTATGAAATATAATAATATAATCATCATAAACTAGTTGATAAATTAGAAATTATGAATATGATTAACTACTGTTTGAAATATATATATGTAAGGGTTATAATTAGTAAAAATGAATTTATTTATTCGTATGAAATAAGCCCTCATTTTTTAGTAAATTCTTTTATTATTCAAATATATACTTTCTTCAACAAGTGATTTTAATTATATTGTATGAAAAAATATTATATATAATTTTCATAACTTTTAAAAAATTTATCTAATTAAAATAATTGTTTTTTAATTAATCATATGAATATTTTATTTGGGTGAAATTTTTATATTTTTCTAAAAGGAATTATTTTCCATTAAATGGTGAAAAATAATGACAATAATTGAAAATTATATTTTCTTTTTAAGTGTTTAGAAAGTAAAATTCTATATTTTTTATTAGTTTAAAATTTTAATTTTACTATTAATGTATTATAATCTAAATAATAATTTTTATATTAATTTAATAGTTTTATTTTGTATAAAAATTATTTTATATTTGAAGCAGATAATTTTTTTCTTGAAAAAAACCCATTTTTTGTTACGTTTTTTTAGTTGGATTTTAAATTAAAATTTATAACTTAAGTTTTTTTATTATATAATTGGAATATATATTTTTAATAAATGGGTTCAATTTTTGTAAATAGATCCCTTTTATTTTTGGTTAATAAGAATAGTAACAATACTAATTTGTGTTTCGATTGTAAAGGCTAAGTTAAGTAATTAATGATAAAAATAAAATGATAAAGATTATAAAATAACCTAAAAACATGATATAATTTTTTTTAATCCACTTCATCCATGCACATCCAATAATTGGTTATATGTACTTTTTTCAATTGTATGAGATTATTACCTTTATCATATTTTATTTAAAAAAAGTTTAAAATGTCACACTCTAGTTTTTTGTAACTATAATACTTTTACATGCATATAACAAGATTATATGTTTGTTTATAAATATTAATTTTAAATGTAACAGGTTTTTTTAATAATGGTAATCTATTTTTAAATGTCTATGAAGAAATAATTACATTAAATGCTTACACAATGTTTAAATAGTAATGATTAAATTAATGGAAAAATCAAATAAATGATATTAAAAATATTAAAAGAAATAATATTTTTCATAAGTAATGTGATCCATAAATTTTATAGAAGAATATTACATGTTATGTATGGTTTAAAATATTTTTTTTAAATATTAATTGTTGTCTTGATGTTATTAAAGAAAATATAATGAATAGTTATAAAATTCGAAATTAGTGATATGTTTTTTAAAAATTATTAATTGATATAAAATTAATAAAACTATTAAATTCATCCAGTACATAGGGATATAGTTTATAATATCATAAAAGTTCCATTTTGGGGCCATTTTTTCATTTATAGAAATTTATTCAACCTTAATGAAAAAAAATCATGTTTTTATGGAAAGTATGAAAACAGTTAACAAAAGGTTAAAACCAAAAATTTATTGTAAAAAAAGGAAATAAATAAATAATTTTTATTGGACAAAAAGAGTTTTAAACTTATTACCTTATTCATTAAATTTATTTTCTTAATGGACACTTTTCCATGAAAATTATTTACATATTATTTAATTCAAATAAATTTACAAAATTCCACTCTATTTTTTTAATATAACATATGTTTCCACATGGGAACAAAATAGTGTTATGAAAAAATATAATTTCCATTTTGAGATTAATGGAATTATTGTAAATATAGAAAATTATTCCAAATGTTTATTATTTATATTACTACCTTTATATCTTATTCAATATCTATGAAATATGTATTTAATGAATAGAAATAAATATAAACAATTTAAAAAAAAATTAGTGAGTAAATTCAATCCATGAATTTTATAAGTTATTATAACATATTTGTGTTTTGATAAAATATAATATTATACTTTAAACTTTTTTGTTATAAATTTTATGTCAAATTAAATGAATAATATCTAAATTGAAAATAATGATATTTTAATAGAATAATATATTTTAATATTACATAAAAATAAGAAAATTATTAAAAATGATATGGAGATAATATATGGTCAACAATGATATCACTCATCAATATTGAGGAAATTTTTAACCATTTGGATTTTGAATAGTTTTTTTATTATTTAATCTTTTGAGAAATTCCAAATGTTCTTCTCACCCCAATTATAAAAGGGTCTCCCTCACGTTTTTGCACCACTTTGGACACTCTATCACGACAAAATTCTGGAATTTTTACTTCATAACTTCCCTTGAAACATCCTAGAGGTATTTTTCTTCCCAAAGGCCAACCCAATAGCCATTTATGGGAAATATAACGGAGTTATTTCAAATATGATGAAATTAGAGTACTTTCATAGAAAGGTGAACTCAATGTAAGGAATATTCAACTTTACTTTATTTTAATAGGAAATATGTAATAAATACCACTTGTTTTTTATGGTGTATATACATCCCATGAATTTATATTATGATTATTAACATAAATATATATGAATTAAATATATATATATATAATTTTTTTTCTCTTTTACGAGTCTTATGATTCAAATGATTCCAAAGCAGTAAGGGTTTTATTTGACAATATCATCAATATTTAGTATTTTTTACCTAGAAGCCTATATTGGAAGAATTATTTTATCTTTCTCTTCCATCCATCCAAATCAAATTTTTATTCAAAAGAGAAAAAATGGAGAGTATAAAATAGAGTACATCTAGGCACAACACTACATGGGCCTGAAATAGTACAAACCGAGGGAACCCCCTCTCATCAGTTTCACACCCATTGGTTTCAGGAAATGCATAGTGAGAAGATGAGTACTAATAAAGCTATCGTCCACCACTAATGCTAAATGATCTTCTACCCAATTTCCCTCATCTCAAGTATAGGTCACTCAAATGTTTCCACCTAAAGGGCATTTCATTTGAGAACTACATAGGTTATGGAAATGGGAGAAAACCCAATATCATGTAGACCATCATGAAATTTCTTGGAATTGGTCGCCGCATGAGTAATGTCGTGGTTCAAATTCCTACATAGGGGGATCTCGGTGAGAATTGCATTGACCTCACACTAAAGGGGGGTATCACTGCCATAGAACGAAGTGTAGGCCAGAACCACATTCCATCCTGATCCACGGACCACTCCCCCTCCACTCATGGAACCCATATTACATGATCCATCAGAATTCAATTTAAGACCACTAGATAGAGGATTCCAATAAAACCCAGTTCCCTTGCATTTTTTTATGCATGGACGTGAGGAAGGTATACATACCTAATGAAATCTCAAAGAAGATTCACCCCACCATTCAATGGAGAGGGAAAGTAAAACTACAAGCAGGAAGTGAGTCCCCACAATAATTGACCTCAACATAGGAGTATGGCCACCAAATCAAGCCCGGTTCTTGTTTTTCCACATGCACCAACACCCATCATTTAAAATCACCACACAAGACATATGTTCCATGGATGAGTCCATCGTACTGTGGAACCATCTACCCAAGAACGTAGTATTCCTAAGATCACTTGAGGCAAAGGAGGTGAGGACGTCAAAAAAATTCCACATATCCTGGGCCTATTCCCCTTTGTATAAAAATGATGAGAGATCACCTCCCCCATAATACTACATCAAAGGAACCTATATGTGAAACTTACTCCCCCTTCCAAATATTATCATCTCTGGCAATGGCCTAGTTCCTAATGCTCCGGGAAAAGATTTTATACATTGCTGGAATCTTGTTGAACCACACCTCCTCATTCCAAGTATCCAGAGGATTATACGAAGAAAACATCTTGCAAAAACCCATGGTAGAGAAAATTACTAAGGAAGAAGGTGTAAACATACATTTTTCTAGATTAGCATTGAACACAATAGAATAAATTATGCCATATTTATCCACATCCAGAATCGCCATAGTAAAAAGTGGTTAGAAGGTCACCTCCATAACTGTGATCAATGGTGCACAATAGCCAGGGAAGCTAAGAACAGAGCATGCCTAGTTAAGGCACTAGAAGGATATATCTCCAAAGCCCACCAGCCAACGATAGATCTGTTGAAGTGTCTGATAGATAGGGTGGTCGATCAACCATAAAAGTGAAACATATCCTCTCATAGCCTCCACATAACCCCCTAATAAAATATACATGGAATTACACCTCATCATGCGCTCCTCATGAATCTCCCATGCAATCATGGTGTGCATGCACTGAAGTGTACTCGGAAGAATCCTAAAATTAATCCCCCCATCGTGAATGGATCTCTACCACCTGTCTCATGAGGCCCAATTCCTCTTCCTTCCAACATAGAATCCCAGATAAAACTAAATAAAACTTTTTCAATAGTATGATTAAATCCTCACAGAACATTGATGGATGTAAGAACCTGGATATTCTTTTCAAGAAAATTTTCCTTTTCTGTTCGTTTTTGAGAAATGGGGAATTTCTAGAAATTTTTGATGTACATTTCGTGTACTTTATGAGTACACGGTGTGTACTCAGTTGCCGAATGAAGCCATGTGATGGCAGTGTAATGGCCACACACATGGACATGTGGGGGTTACCTGGAGGCCATCTAATATGGGATACAGAAATGGAATGTACAAGCCGTGTACTTCCAATTTAGATGTAGTGTACCTCCAAAGTACACGCGGTGTATATTCATTTTTCATTAAACACACAGGGGTCATATATGATGGACATAGAGGGCTTCTTCTATGAATGGTTCATCCAAGAGCTCCCATATGGCCACTATATTCCTCCGAGACCCTAACTGAGCATCCGATCTCCGATTCAACTATTGGCATCTGCATTAGAATCACCTCGGTATGATCATTCTTCTCCTAGAGAGTCATTTATTGATTCCTCCTATTTCTCAAGTTATCGTTCATTGAGTGTTTTTAACGTTTTTGTAGATCTATGGTGTTCTTGGGAAATTCAATGCTTAAGGTTCACGTATATCCATTCTACAACACCAAAGTTGGTGGTTTCTGCCTTTCTGTTGAATTTATTTGAATAATATTGGAAGGTTTGTCCAATAACATTGAACGAGGTATTGTGTGTTTACTATTATCACCCTGTTAATTTCCTGCTATGCTGGTGTGTTTGAGTAGATGTTAATAGATTATTAATATTCTAAATTTCAATTATTTGAAGGGGTTTTCCCATGAATGTTTTGGTTATGAGCTTTCAGGACTTTTTAGCATGTTAGGCTACATTATTTTTCCCATTCCAAGTATTGTAGGATGGTGTGAATATTGTTATGACATTTTGTTATATTGTAGACTATTTAGACAAGTAGATATTTAGTTTTACTTTGTATGATACATGCTTCTATACTTTCTTGACCTACACATAGCTGTGAGAACCTGTTTTAGTAGACCATAGAAAGAATGGATGGAAGGGATTCTCTATAGTGTCTATTTTTTGCTTACAATGTGAGACCATAGGGGGGATTGAAATAAGTGCTTCCTCAAAGTGTCTGTAGTTCCTCGACATAGGCCACGGGGGGAATGTTACGTAAGTGATACACCAGAGAACCTTCAGTTACGGATACAAGACTATTAAAGGAATTTACAACATGTTCTTCCATAGAGAGTCTATACTTAAACTGAACTTGAGGGGTTAGACAAAGTTTACTTCCCAGAGGGTTGCTTGTGTAGCTAGGTAGGATCAGAGGGGATAAGTTGTGAGTACTTCACAGAGGGTTACCTTTTCTATTTAGCTTCGTGCTTTTGTTTCTAGGTAGGACATTTGGGGATAGGCTATGAGTACTTCCCAGAGGGTTACCTATTTGGGTTTACCTGCTTTGTTTAGCTTTTTCTTGATATATGAAATTGAATTCATTGAAACTATGGAATTTTTACTATTGAGTACTTTCTTGTTCACTTCTTCCTTTTACTCATTACCTGTCATATATTCACTGACTATTAGGCACAAATAATGTGGTGGTTTCCTACTGGGATTTAGCCTCACACCCTATTTAGGCCATTCTTTTGGCCCCAAACTGATTATATTGTTGTAGGTATAGATAAGGGAATGATCCCTTCCACTTCAGATACTTGATTTTCTATGGAGCTGGAGAGCATGGGACCGAGCTGAGGCTTGCAATGTTGAGGAGTTTTTTATCTATTTTATTTTGTAATTTTTCTTAATACTATTTTGTATTCTAAAATTGTGATTTTTTGAAGCATTTCTAGACCTATGTATCATCATCATTCATAGATACGTGTGCTTCCATTTATTATTTCCAATCTTCCACTGTTTACTTTTGAATGGATTTTTTCTACTTAAAATTTTTCCATTTGTTTACTTATGCTATCATACTCTTCCAATAAGGGCATAGTTTCCCCTCTATCACACCCAAGGTCCTGGATGCTAGTCATCATCCTCTGACATTTGGGGAAAATTCTCATGAGGCCATTTGACCAACCGGGTACAGGGCATCTCCAGGCGGCTTCTGGAAGTGGGACGTTACAATGTGGTATCAAAGGAGATTATTTTCTCTTGAATTACTATTTGGAGCCTATAGAAAGGGATATGAAGGAATAGGTACTTGGTAATAAGTTGTTCCCAAGAGTAGCTAACCCGTGTATAGGGGAAATCCAATATACCATGATTATTTCAATTTTCTTATTTTTAAATTATTAAAATTGATTTGATTTCACCTTGAGCGACTCACATGTTTTGTGTTGTTATTGTTGTTGTTTTGAGGTTCTATTTCTGTTGCAACCTGATGAGATGAGGGTATGACATCTCTTGCATCATATATGCACTCTCTAGAAATCACATTTCATGTATTATTACCATGCAATTTATGGTGCATTAAGGATTTCATGTTGATGTGGGAGATGTTGTGGTTGATATGCATGTTGTTGTGATATATGCCTTGATAAAATACATTCTATTTGATAAGGTATTGGTTTGAGAATGTTTTTCTTGATCGAATGCCATCTTTGTTTATGAGTGTGATATGTCCCTCATGGACCAGAAATTGGCGGATCATTGTCTTTTTTTTGCTTGTTATAACATCTATAAGATGCCAAAAATTGATTCATGGGGAGTATGGGCCCTCATGGATCAGAATTTGGCACTTTATTGTTCTTTTTAGTGTATTTCTAGGCTCCAGAATTGTTTCTGAGGCTTACTGCCTAGTAAAACCTAGAATACATTACATGTAGTTTTGACTCCATGCCAAGTGTTCTTCTGTTTGGGAAGAAACTTTTTTTCTTAATTATACATTTTGTACCTTATGTACATGCCGTTTAATCTCTAACTATGTCATAGGCCATGTGGGAAGAGACAAGGGATATGGAAATTTTTGTGGGAATGTGCCATGTACCGGTTGTAGACGTCGTGTCATGTTGACCCTGTGTCCGATTGTGTGACTAACAACACCGATAAAATAATATTAGGTTATGCATGTTGGGTTAGTTATAAAAAAGCCTTGTAGTGTTATCATAGAATATGTCCTTCTGAATAACAACACGAGTCAATGTTATCATTTTTATTACACAAAATGTCTGTCTGGAACACGCTGTGTACTGTCCGCTGAGTATCTGGTCATGTCACGAACAAAACTGGATGATGAAGTTCATCTAGTACACGTCATGTCTGGAATTAAGATTTTGTGTAATCTCATTCTAAAGAGAAGTTTGTGGCTTAGCCTTGTAGAAGGACTCAGGCAGGGTAAGAGAATTCATGTACATCCTATGTGTATGGACAAGACAACATGTGTTTGGGGTGTTACACAACCAGTTTTGGCAAAAGTACAGCCCCATGTGATAGGAATAATAAAACACGAAGTGTAGTAATTATACATATTCTGTAGTCATGTTTTGTAAAACATGAATGTTTTCATTCTCCTATTCCTTTCTTACACATCCAATTTTTAGCTTTTGATAATTTTCTTCTAAGGTGTGTGTTTGACCTTGATGAGCCATGCCACTAAGACGTCCTCCGGTCGTACGCCACTTTCCAGGTGGTGACCAGACATCGGATATAGTTGATTAGGGACTACCTATAAATACTCAAGTTTTTCCAATCTTGAAACCATCCATGATAGCTAATGCAGGTGCTGGCGTACAGTTCAGGGGAGGCTTTATGGGGTTCATGCAGACCTTTCGTGGGGTACCACATCCTTCCCCGTCTATGGTAGAGTTGACGTGGGTAGTTTATCATCATAATCCTCTCACTTTGACCATGGAAGGAGGACCCTAGGCTGTAGAATCATGGCAAGAATCCGTGATTTCTATATCCGAGCATCTGGAGATGCCTCTAAAGATGAGGGTGAATTTCGCTACCTATATGCTACGAAATTCCGCTAAGAGATGGTGGGATGTGATCTCATATGATGGATACTAGTAGGTGGTGTCTTGGGATTGGTTTATACATGCCTTCTATGACTACTTCTACCTGGATACCTTTAGGGATGATTGAGCCCGAGAGTTTATGAGTATGTAGTAGGGTACTCTTTCTGTTATAGAGTATTCCTATCGCTTCACCGAGTTACAGTGCTTCAAGCCTATTCCATTATGTGATGAGTTATTTTTGGAAAAAAAAGTTAGAGGATTGTCTATGGAATGACATTTTATCACAGGTGAATATCTTCCAGTTTACTTATATCACATCTATCCTCAACCAGGTGCTAATCACGAAGTGCAATCTGAGAGATTCTGGAGTTGTGAGCCAGTGCGAGTCGTCATCTAGAGTTAGTATCCCTCCTACTAACAACAAGAAGAATTGTAGGGAGTCTATGCATGGAGATCCAAGGAGGAGATATATATCTTATGGTAGCCAGGTGGTGTGCTAAGAACGTGGGAAGAGCGGGCATAAGAGGCCACGATACCCGATAGACCCGGTGGAGTGCCAATCTTACAGAAAGACGAGTCATTTTCAGTGCTTCTGTCAGATATTCTCCCCAGCAGCTGGTTACATGGGTTCTTCACTGACTCCTCATTCTAGGACAGAACCACCTGTTTCTCACAAATTTGGGAACATGAGTTTTTCCTGCCATTCAAGTCGAGGTGGAGGTTGTGGTCTTGGTAGCCAGTCACCCGGTTTTCAGCGACATCAGGGTAGATTAGCTCAGAGTGGTCCGGCAGGATCACATCGCCATGGTGCAGGCCAGACATCTGCAATGGAGCAGACCCAACAGGAGCTGGATCCTGTACCTTCTATAGTTCGGGGTATGATCTTAGTTGACTCAGTTTTAGCTTCTGATCTTTTAGATACAGGGGATTCCCATAGCTTTATATTTGATTCTATTTTGGAGATCCTTGGTCAATGTATCTTTTCATCTACTGATATCTTGACACTGGACACTCTGTTGGGGATTAAAATAGCTAGTGTGTGTTAGTTTAAGGAGTTCCCTCTAGAGGTTTTTGGGTGTCACTTCTTTTGGTACCTCTCTGTCCTAGAGATGACATGCTATGAGGTCATTTTCGGAATGGACTGGTTGGTTCCCTTATAGGAATTCATCGATTGCTACCACAAAAGGGTGAATTTCAAATCCCTAGAAGGGAGGTAGTTTGACCATAAAGATTAGTGGGATTTCCAAGAGAGATGAGTGGGACCCAAGCATCATGGGTTGGAAGTAGTTATAGCCCAGATTTCTATTCTATATATGGATGACCATGGGTATCCATAGTCAGACTTTCCTCCAGTGGATGATCATTTTACAGATGTCTTTCCAGAGGACATTTCAGGTTTGTCTCTAGAGAGAGAGGTGAAAGGTTTTATTGAGATCATGCTTCGAGAAGCACATGTGTCCATTAAATATTATAGGATGGCTACACCAGAGTTACCGGAGATCAAGAAGTAGTTGGAGGAGATGTAGGAAAAGGGCTTCATCTGACCTAGTACTTCTCTGTGGGGTTCTCTAGTCCAGTTTGTGATGATGGTAGATGGTACCCTCAAGCTTTGTGTGGATTATCGGAAGCTGAACCAGTTAACGGTCAAGAACCGATATCCCTTACCAAGTATTGATGATCTCCTTGATCAACTTCGAGGAGCCTGAGTGTTCTCGAAGATTTACATTAGATACGGTTATCATCAGTTTCACATTAGACCATCAGGTTTACCTATTATATCATTCCAGATGACGTATGGTCTATAAAATTATATGGTTATGCTGTTCAGTTTCATGAACACTCCTCCAGTTTTCATAGAATGGATGAGCCGAGTGTTTCATCCATACTTGGATTCCTTCATGGTGATATTTTTGGATGATATAGTTGTGCAATATCACACTCAAATGACCATGATACCCATCTGGAGATTGTTTTGAGTACACTATGAGAGCATTCGTTATATGCTAAGATCTGAAAATTCTACTTTTAGATGGACCTGAATAAATTCTAAGGCCATGTTATCTCAGAGACCGGTGTATCAGTAGTCCTAGAGAATGTTAGAGTAGTAGTTTCCTAGGAACAGACAAAGAACGTCTTTGTGGTACAGAGTTTTCTAGGGCTGGATAGTTACTACAAAATCATTATACATGACATTTCACACTTACAAGCATCACTAACAGGTTTGACTAAGAAGGGTTAAAAGTTCTTGTGGTCAGTCTCTTGTGATTCATACTTTTAAGAGCTGAAAAGGAGACTAAATTCAATGCCGATACTAGTTTTTCTAGACCCGGTCAAGAGCTATACTATGTACTATGACGCTTCAGGTATCGAACATGGATCTGTGCTTATATAGGAAGAAAAATTCATTGTGTACAGGTCTTGACAGTTGATGCCACTTTAGAGGAATTAACTGATGCACGATCATGAGTTGGCTGTTGTTGTTTATTCCTTGATCTGTTGGAAACATTATCTTCTACGAGATCACTTTTTGGTTTTCACAGAATACAAGAGACTCAATTATCTCTTCACATAGAGTGACATGAATTTGACACAGTAAAGGTGGGTTGAGTACCTTCATTCCTTTTACATTGAGTTTTCCATTACCCCGTTAGAAAGGAAACACAGTGGCTGATGCGTTGAGTAGGAGGACTCAAATACAGGCAGTTCAAAAGGCCAACATTTAGTGGCAGCTTATGGCTCTATTCACTGAGATGTATTTGGAGGATCACAACAGGTTGGGGAAGACGTTCCTTTCATCTGTAGTTGATAACTCTACTCTTCATGATCGAGTTTGAATGAGGCATATATCATATTCTTATGGCCTAGTCCTATGGGAATGTTTGTCAGGAGAGGACCTGATTCCTAGATGGACAATAGGCAGGGATGATATATTGCATTTTCATGGGTGCATATGGGTTTCCATAGAAATACGCGATGTGATGATGTGGGACATTCATTCCTCAGTTTGGGAAGCTCATCCTGGTGTCACCAATATGTATCATGATCTACACCGTCAGTATTGGTGGCTATGTATGAAGAGAGATGTTGTTGGATTCATTATGAGGTGTTCCACCTGTCAGCAAGTGATGGTGGATCATCAGTGACCAACATAGATTTTGCAGCAGTTACGAATTCCCGAGTGTAAGTGGAATGATGTCATGATGGATTTTAGGACAGGTCTGCCAAGGTATCCTCGAGGGAATGATGGAGTTTTTCTTTTCATTTATAGACTCACGAATGTTTCTCACTTGTTTCTGATCAGGGAGGCCTTCATTGTTGATAAGGGGGGAAGGTTGTACATCCGAGAGATTGTACATCTACATGGGGTTACTCACTCCATCGATTCAGACAGGAATTCATGTTTTACTTCTCAGGTCTGGCAAGGGCTTCAGAAATCATTGGGTACAGAGGTAATTTTGAGTATAACATACCATCCATAGACAAATGGTCAGACCGATCGTATGATTCAAGTGCATGAGAAAATGCATCATGCATGAATCCTATATATTGGAGGTTCTTTGGAGAGTCATATAACTCTTGAGGAGTTTTCCTATAATAATAGTTTTCGATAAACAATTTAGATGCAACCTTGTGAGGATTTGTACGGTAGGTCATGCCGATCTCCTTTATGATGGATGGAGGGAGGAGAGGCAGCTATGTTGAGACCTAGTCTTATTCAAGAGAACACAATGCAGATAGAGTTGATTCAGAAGAGGATGGATACTGCACAGTATTGACTGATGTCTTATGCTGATTAGTAGAGATGACCTCTACAATTTGAAGTCGGGGATCAGTTTTTCCTTCATGTAACACCGAGGATGGGACAAAGATGTATTAGAAGACATGGTTAGAATTCGCCAAGGTACTCTGGGCCTTTTGAGGTTTTGGAGAGAGTTGGGCCGGTAGCCAATCTTTTGTAGTTACCTCAGAGGTACCATGATATGCACGATGTCTTCAATGTTTCTAATATCAAACAATACTTCTCAGACCCATATCATGATTTTCCACCTGAGGATGTTGAGTTAGAGGTGGATGCCTTGTTCGAGGAGAATACTATTAAATTTTTTGCTCGTAGTACGAAGGTTCTCCATGGCCAGTTTGTTCCTCTAGTATGAGTGCCATGGAATCACAGGTGGATATAGGATGAGACCTGGGAGACGGAGGTCGATGTATGATCACAGTGTCATGAGCTTTTTAAGGATTCTTCTTCTACGCCACCTTGATAGGGAAATTTGCGGAAGAATTTCATTAAGAGGGGATGTTTGTAAGAACCGGGATCTTCATTTCAGTTATGTTTTCCTTTTCTAGTTTTTTTAGAAAAGGGGAATTTTTGGAAAA
Organism: Viscum album; assembly: GCA_963277665.1. Classification (NCBI taxonomy): domain Eukaryota; kingdom Viridiplantae; phylum Streptophyta; class Magnoliopsida; order Santalales; family Viscaceae; genus Viscum; species Viscum album. The sequence goes on along the minus strand of OY728164.1, from coordinate 629,362,461 downwards.
TTTTGAAGTACACATCGTGTACTTTATGAGTACACGCCTTGTATTGGGTTGCTACCTGAAGCTGTGTGCTGGACTTGTAATGGCCGCACACATGGCCTTGTGGGGATGACATGGAGGCCACCTAATGTGGGGTATGGAAATGGAACGTTCATGTCATGTACTTCAAAAGTATATGTTGTGTATTTTATTTTAATTATTAATCACACTGGGGTCCCGTATGAGGGACAAAAAGGGATTCTTCTAGGTCTAGTTCATCCGAGAGCTCTAGTACGACCATCCCCTACCTCTGAGCCCCTGACTGAGCATCTGATCTCTGATTTGACCACTATCGAGTGTGTTGGAATATCCTCGGTAATCACTTCTTTATCCTAGTACTTTGATTCCTGATTCCTTCTCTTTCTCAAGTTATCGTCGGTTGACCAATTTTTATGTTATTGTAGATCTACGGTTTTCATGAGCTATTCAAGGCATGTGGTACACGTATATTGATTCTACAACACTTTGGTAGGTGGTTTGTGCCTTTCTGTTGAAATTCATTGAGTTATATGTGAAAATGTGTCTGTTACACTTGAACAAGGTATTGTGTGTTTATTGTTTCAGCCCTTTTAATTTCCTTCCATGCTTGTGTGCTTGAGTAGAGGTTAATTGATTTTTCAGAAAGTAAATTGCTATGTTTTGGTGGTGTTTTCCCATGCATGTTTTGGTTTTGACCTTTTGGTACATTTTAGCCTAATAGGCTGCCTTGTTTTTCCCATGCCCAGTATGGTAGGATGGTGTGATTTTTCTTCTGACATGATGTAATGTTGTAGACTATTTAGACAAGTAGTTCTTGAGGTTTAATTTCACTCATACTCACTGCTATTCTTTCTTGACATACACATGGCCGTGAGAACCTGGTGTAGTAGTCCATTGAGAGATTGAACATAAGGGATTCTCTAGAGTGTCTATTTTTTCATATGATGGATGTCCTCATGGGGAATTAACTTATGTCCTTACTTAGAGTGTTTGTAGTTCCTCGATGTGGGCCACAAGGGGATTGTGACGTATGTGCTTCCCCAGAACTCCTTTAGTTACCGATACGAGACTATAAGAGGAATTTACTGTGAGTACATCCTTAGAGAGCCTATGATTAAGCTGAACCAGAGGGGTTAGATTGAGTGTACTGCCTAGAGGGTTGCTTGTGTTGCTAGTTAGGTCCATATGGGATAGGCTATGTGTACTTCCCAAAGGGTAACCTTTTGAGTTTACTTAATTTCTATTGTTGCTAGGTAGGATCAGAGGGTATGGGTCATGAGTACTTCCCATAGGGTTACCTGCTTGTGTTTGCCTATGTTGGTTAGATATTGCTTGATATATGAAATTGAATTCATTGATAATGTGTATTTTTTACAGCTGAGTAATTTCTTGTTCACTGTTTCCTTTTACTCATTACCTTCCATATTTTCATCGACTATTCAGAACAGATCTTGTGGTGGTTCCCTAATGGGATTTAGTCTCACTCCGTTATTGGGACTTGCTTTTGGGCCCAAATAGATAATATTACTACAGGTATAGACAAGGGAAAGTACCCTTCTACTTCACGTACTTGATTTGTTGTGGAGTTGGAGAGCATGGGACAAAGCTGAGGGTTGCGATGCTAAGGATCTATTTAACAATTTTCTTTTGTACTTTGGCTTCGTATTGTTTTGTATTCCAGAATTGTGATTTGTATGGAATCATTTTTAGACGTATTTATGTTGCATCATTCATATTTACATGTGCTCAAATTTATTGTTTCCAGTCTTCTAGTGTTTACATTTGTATGGATTATTAATTCTTCAGCCTTTTCCATTTGATTACTTCCACTGTGATAATTTTCCAATGATGGAATAGATTCTCCACTATCACACCCAAGGCCCTCAGTACTAGTTATAAGCCTTTGGTATTTGCGGAAATTCTCTTGAGGCCATGTGACCAACCTGTTAGGCGGCATCTCCGGGTGGCTTCTGGAACTGGGACATTACAATGTAAGACAACACATGGATTAGAATGGAAGACATGACACAATTTACTAGGTCAATGTGTCCTTTAAATGATAGGAAGTGGTTTTTCCAGTTCGGGATACAGCTTGAAAATCTATACACAATTTGATCGATGTCTTGTACGTATAGTCATCCTGAAGAAATGGGTGAGCCCAGGTACTCCATGGGGAAAGCTATGCACTACATATCGATGTGACTGCAGAGAGAGGATACTCACATGGTTGCACACTTGTGATAAATGAATATGTTACTATTAAAATTAATGATAACTTTCCCACTCCATTAGCAGTAATCATCCATGATTTTATTGAATCCCAACACAGAACTCCTGCCTCCATTTTTGAAGATGATGGTGTCGTCTGCAAACATCAGATGGGAAATCATTGGTAGATTCATCTTCATTATAATGGTTAGAATATATCTATTCTAATATCCTTGGTTGGTATTTCGGCTAATGATATCCTACACCAAAATGAATATATTGGGAGAGAACTGATCTCCCTAACAAAGAACCCTCATAGCTTTAATGAAACTGTGAGACTTTTTCAAGAAAGAAACTGCCATCCATAAGGAGATAAAACTCTTGAAAATAATATCCACCACCTTGGCCAAGAACCCCAATGCTGTAATAACTCTATTAATAAAACATAATTTGATTTTATCATATGATTAACTCATATCAAATTTTATTACCAGGTTGGAGCCGTGAGTCTTTAGGGTAATATCTCACATCACCTCCTGATCAAGAGAAATAGATCCCTGGATAGAATTCCCTATAACAAACCCATGTTTCTCATCAGATGTACACTGAGGTAGAAGTTTGGAAAACCTCTAATTAATCATGCTCACTATGATATTATAAGGGAAATTATATAAACTCAATGGTCGATATTGTGAAAGATAAGAAGTGTCCTTAATCTTTGGGATGAGAATCATATTGGTATCACATAAAACTTGGGGAAGACTCCCTCTATGAAAATAGTCCTAAATATATTCAATGATGTCCACCTAAACCACATCCTACACCCCCTATAAAATGATATCAGGAACCTATGTAGGCTGGGTGCACTCTCAGGATTTAGATTCCTTATTTCCATGTGAATTTCATCCTCATCCGGGATCGCCTCCAGGCATTTGATGTCCTATCCAAACACCACTATGGGAACCACCTCCTAGAGATCAACTGTGCCACATGGATATCCACCAGGCATCCTCATATTAGTGTTGAAAAGGAGATCCCTAAATAATGTACGTGGAAAGCTCCCAACAATGTCTCTTTTTTCAAGAAATTTTCCATACTCGAGTTGAATAATGGGCTTAGTTCATCCACCTCCTCTCGTTTATACAAGCATGGAAATGAACTGCGTTTTTATCCCCCTTATGTAACCACCTCACCCTTGATCTTTCTCAAGAATGTTTTTCCTTTATAAGGATTATCCACTCCCAACAAACCTTCATGTCAACTTATTCATCTAAAACATAGTCTCCCCAGGCCTCCTATAGTCCAGATTTTATGTTGTCGATATTCTGTTTCAAATTCATCATATCATGATCGAAGGGAGGAAGCCCCCTAGCCCACTCATGAAGCCCATGTTTCAGTGTCCAGAGTTTATTATGAAGCATGACCTAGGTATTCCTATGTGTAGTCTCTCCCCATAGAACTCCCATAATCTTCTAGTACCCAGGGTTTCGATGCCATTGCTGAAAGAACCTGATAGAATCCAAAAGTCTTGCCTGGGAGGTAGTGAAACCAAGAAAGGACAGTGGTCAGATATACCTCAGACAAGATGTTTAAACTTAGAATTTTGATACATGTTTATGGAATTGGTGTTGGCTAGAAACCGATCGAGCCTAATCCAACTACGCATGGATCTCTTCTTTTTGTTGCACCACATGAAACAAGCTCCCAATTACCCCAGATCAAGCAGACCAGATCCTTCCATGATTCTCACAAATTCCAAGCTAGCCTAAAAAGGGAAGGCACCTGTCCCTTTCTTCTCCCCAGGGTAAAGGATGACATTGAAGTCCCCCGGCATGACCCACGGGAGATCCCCTATATCGAAGGAACAAAGATCAGACAACATCTTCTTCTTATCTAGAGCATCACAACTACTATACCGAAAGTAAACAAAGAAGCACTCTAATCCCTCCATGAAATTTGACATGAAAAACTGGTCTCCCATGCTTGTCATTCATGATTTTATATTTTAAAAAGTGATTTTTAAATTTAAAAGGGTTTTTTCATCATGATGGTTTTAATGATATTTTAATGGAATCTCTATTCATCAACAACAATATCCCCTGATTCTACTTACCCTTCGTTTGGGATATGATACAAGGATACCGTCATTATTATTTTTATGTATAGTTGTTTAATTATTAAAAAATGAAATGATTTTTAACCCATTTCGTTATCATGGGTTATTCTATGATGAAATGTTTATAAAATCAATTTATTTTCATGGGTTCTGATATGATGAATGTTTTATTGGATTTTTAAACACTAATGTTTTATTTTCATTATGTGATATGTCGAACCTATATCACCATCAAATTAATTGCTGAATTTATTACATATCATGATATATTTATTGTAAAAAATTATATGTGCATGATCCATATAGGAAATAAGTCAATGTTTCTGGTACATTATGAAAAAAATCTATGTCCTTGATCGTTTATGGGAAACAATACAAAGTGCTTGATCTGTTTTGGGAAACATGTCGATGTGCTTAATCCACTATGGAAAATTGGGGCTGATGAATAATATAAGGTTCTAGGTAGTTATCCATGACGTATGAAATGGTTTATAAACATATGATGATTCCGTACACATTTATTTCATGACATTATTATTCATTATAGAGTTATGATGTTTTCCCATTCTTATGATTCACGACTTTTAAAATTATATTGTTTTATGTCATAAATCAAGTTTATGTTATTTTTCAGATTAGGTATGAACTTTTTAGGTCATAGCCATGATCTTGTACCATTCTTATTATATTATGCATTCGTCTAATCATTGATTAATATATCCCTTTCTTACACATACTGGGAATCTAAGATCACATTGATTGTGTATTATTTCCCCAATGTCATGAATAATGATGCTTAATATTTAGTTTTTAGAAAAGATTCATATTTTTTTATTTTGTTGGAGATTTTGAAGACTTAACAAAGAGTATGAAAATATGTGTATAGTTGGATATGATGTTGATCTATTGGAACCAGTAGTTTATAAGCCCATGTTGTTGAAGGTTTTTCTTAATTATCTTAAAATCTAAACATAAAAGGACCTTAAATATGTTAGCGATCCAATAATTCCTTTTTGTTTAATTTTTTGGATGGGAATAGATGGGTCATATTTATCATTATAAAATCCATAAATTTATAGTTCAAATTTTTATAATAAAATTTTGGAGAGAGAGTAATGAGATATTAGAGTTTCTAATAAACATTATATGATACCAACAATAATGACTCAATCTCTAGTAGACCAGAGTTAATGGTTATTTTTTTAAATTAGAATAATATATAATAGATATCATTACCAAGGATTGAATAGTTTATTACTTGTGGTTAACTAGATATATACATTAATCTAGCATTATATTTGAAATCACAAAATTCAACATATTATTTTCATTAAGAATATTATTATTATATATGGTATATCCTTCCATACAAATCATAGTATAATTTCTAAAATCATATGAAAAGAAACATTAGAATGTTATGAGGTCAAATGCTCAGTAAAATTATGTATAGTGGAAGATATTAATATTAAATAAGTATAATCAATATGTAATTGAAAATAACTTAAAACACATGTGATTACATCAATAACATGGACATGTTGAATAATATGATAGGAATAAATAATGATTATATTATACCATATAAAAAATCACATGAGCTAGAAACATATCCATGGATATCATAACCATTCAAATAATAAAATGGATTACAAAAACTAGTTTTATAATTTTATAATGCCTAATGTTTTACATCATAATCATACCATTAATACCTTTTTTGATCACCACATATGTAAATAGTCATATTCGAAATACTCAAACTAGTTTGTATCATAAGACCAATAGATGAATCATGGACTATAACAAGCCCCTCTTATTACTTACTAATTACATGGAATTCCATATGTATTTAATGATAAATTTCATTTATTTACATTATACATTATCAATGAATATCTCTTTTTGGAAAGAATATTGAATATCAATATTTCCCCGATCAATCACATAGAAATTGTATACAGTTTATGAAATAAGTATATCCATGATATAATAAAATTGAATATTTAATATAAATTTAATATTCAATGAAATTTGATAAAAAGAAAGTGAATGTTTCACGATAATTTTAATGACCAAAAAAATCAATAAGAGATAAAATATGGATAGTAATTCATCGAAAACATAGTTTTTTGTAATAAATTCATGATTTTTGGAGAATTAAATAAAATATATGTAAAAAATTAAAAAATAGTTTTCATTAATGGTTTTTTATAAAAAAATGAAATCTTATAGAATAAGATATATATTGTAACATGTTTAGTATGGTGTGAAATTCCATTAATGTTGTATATGTTAAAAAACATTCCTTTAGAGTATTTATAAATAAATTTAGAAATGAAGCTTTCAAAAAATATTATAATGATTTATTTAGGACCTTGTAAAATGTCAGGGATAACATAATATTTTATTAATAAGTAGTTTGAGTAAATGAAATTTAATTTTTTAACATGTAATTTTAAAAATATGGACATTGTAGAAAAAAATTCTCGATAAAAAAAGATATAAGATTAAATTTAATTTTAAATTTTTTTTTCACCTTTCAATTTCCAAAGTGAGAAATAGTTGGAATAAAAATAAAAACTATATAGAAATATTGAGGATAAATAACTATATATGTTTTATGAAGGATATATAATACTATTCATTCAATGAATATAACATCAATCAAAGAAAAATAAGATTATAAAATAAACTATTACCTATTTGGTAACATTTAAATTAAAACCCCTTAAAAGAGTAAATTTGAATTGAAAATTAAATTATCATGAATAAATTTATATTCATTTTAAATAAATCAATGTGTCACTTTATACAGAAAATAAAAATAAATAGGTACATAATACCAAATATGTCCCAATGGAGTGAAAAAATTGAGATGATATCCCTTATAGTGATCATAATATATATATAAGTATTTATCAATGAAGTGATTATTTGAATAAATTTTAAATCCACCAAAAAAAGTTTAGATAAAACATAAAATAAAAAAAATTTCATTCAAACATAATATTATAAAATAAATTACTATAATGATTTAATATAACCCAATGAAAAGAAATTGAGTAAGGAAATCCATTATATCACATTTACACATAGTTAAACATCATTTAACCAAAAGTAGAATAAATTTAAATTTATTATACATCTATACCATAACCATATAGATAGTTATAATATTTTATATTATCCACATAAAACATTTTAATACCCATTTATTAATAGTTATTTATTAGAATCATCACTTATATATATAAACTAACATTTCTTTCATGCATGTTTTGGTTTGGAAGATTAGATAGATGCATAATTATCAATGTTCATTAATATATATTTTTTTATTAATGATATAAATATAATATAAATTCAATAAATATATATTTATTTCAATCCATAAAATATAAATATTGAAAAATATATTAAATCGTTCATTGAGATGGTAGGCTGTACGTTTGCATGAATGTTGTTTTCAGTTTTTGATGGATGGAATGAAATAATGGTAAATAATAATACACTGATTTATATAAATAATAATATAATATAATATATATATAGATTATTTTTATTAATTCAATCATAACTACCATCAATGTTAAGTGCTGATGAAAAATGAAACACATCATTTTGTGGAATGGCAGTCTACACATAAGCATGAGCAATGTTTTAGTTTCCCATTTTATGGAAAAGAGGTATATAATGGGTGTGTAATTACCATAATAAAAGTTAATAATATATAATATGATTAATTAATTATCTTATAATTGATAACATTGATTTATATGAGATACAAGAAGAAGTAAAATTTAAATTTTTTGGTTAAGAGTTATACATCATAATTGAGAAACCTTTATTGGATTTCATCTTATTCCTTGAAAGGATGGTATTTTAGAAATACCAAAATATCTAGGATGTGTTTAAGTAATATAGTATGTTGCCATGTCATTTATTTTAGGATATATAAGGCTCAGACATTTTGAATAATGTAGGTGAGGATGTTCCCTTTTATAAGTGAGTGGTGGGGCACCCTTGAATTATTTATAATATTAAATTAATATAAATTCAATTTAAATACAAAGATGATAAAAATTGATATATTTAGAATATGAGTTAATTTTATTTCAAAAATAAGCTCATAAAATGACATTTAGACATGTTTGGGTTATGTTTGTACCCATATCTCTTAGTTTTATCCCATGTTAACCCTTTTGATGATTACCTTAATATCATAGTTTTTTTACTGTTAATGGGTAATGAAAATTACTATATATGGAAAATTGACCCATAAATCGAATATATTTATTTTATGAACAATATCACATTAAAATATAATAATATAATATTTTTATAAATTTCAAATTATTTAATAAAATATCATTAAAGTCTATTTTAGAAATATATAAAATATTATTATATAATATGTGCCTAACTCAAGTAAAATAGTTACAAAATTACAAGTATTATTATATATGTAATATATGGTCTTACATAAAAAGTAAAAAATATTTTTATAGGTTTATATATCATTTTAAACCTTATATTTTGGTTTGACACCACGATTCACCAAATTTTAACCTTAATTATGGTAATGACTTTTTCAATATTGATTATTTATAATTTTTATTATAAGTTGAAAACTAAATCCTAAATGGAGAATTGGAGATATTTTATACCTTATTATATCATAATTTTTCCCTTTCAATATTTTTATGATTTTAAAACAATTTAATAAAATATATTTAACAGAATATACTATTAATTTCGTTTTTATAAATATTCAAAAAATTTAACTATGATAAAAATAAATGTAATGGAATTAAAATATAAAACATTAATTAATATATAATATTTTATATTTATCTTAAATTTTTTTGGTACAATTGAAATCACTCAATCTTTATTAATCATAGATTTTTAAAAAATCACTTACTGGATTTTTTTTAGTAGGCACAAGCAATGTCTTCAAATTCTTTAAATATTTAAGATAAACAATTCATCAGAAAAATTTAAAATATAATAATATCATAAAAATAAATAAATTAAATTAAAAACCTAATTTTATATATCTAATAATTTAATATTTACTAAATCATGTGTCATGAAAAAATATTTAATATGTTTTTTTGATATCTCTAGACTTGCACAAGCGTTATGGAAGAATTTAGATTATTCACTTTTTATAAAATAAGAATATTAGTATTTATCCATAAAAAAATAAATAATTATTCCTTTTTAATAAGAAATTTTATAAAATACATCCTTCTCAAATATTATCTTCATGATAATAAATTTTACATTTCCATTACTGCGCATGCAGTACAACGACACTGAAACCGATTTTCATTTTTATCAAAAAATAAATAATAATGTAAATGTTTTGAATTATTTTTTTATTATAATTATATTATATGATCATAAATTATTCTATAATTTTTTTTAATAATGTTTTATAGAATTTATTATATCTTGGTGATTTCATAAATGATTCAAATTTCATAAAAATTGTATATATTTTTTATTCATGAAATTATTTACTTTGAAAAAATATAAAAAATTAATCCTATGATAAATTTGAATTCATGAAAAAAAAAATTTATCCCATATCATATAATTTAATTTATATATTTTGAAGGTATCAATTTTAATAAAAATATTTAAAATATAATGAAAAATAATTTATCAGAAAAATGTGTTTTAAGTGTAAAAGTTAACACATATCAATACAATGAAAAATATAGATTAAAATGAAATTAATGAAATTATTATAAATTAAATTAATCATATTTATCTTTAATTAAAATCCAAAATAGAATTTTAATTTTATATTACTTAATTTAAGGATAATAAATGAGAGTATTTGAAAAATTGATATTTTCAATATTCAATTAATATCAATATTTTTAGAATAATAACATAATTTCATCGTAAGTTAATCATAATTTTATAATTTCAAAAATTAAGATAATTTTATAAACAAAAATTTATAGATGTTGTATGAAATAACTTTAATTTTCACAAAAAGATTGAAATAAATTTATTTTTTTAAAAAAATGCATTTCTTAGGCATAAAATTACTTCACTAAAAATCGTGTTCTCATTTTCAAAGAATTAATAAATAAATTTTTATTGATTATTACTATTATACATAAACATTATAATATGGTAAATCATATTCCTAAATTCAAATTCAACGGCTAATATATAACAATAACATTTAAATAATAATATTTTCATAATATATTTGAAATCACTTAAAGATCGATGTTTAATTATAAGAAAGATATAGAGATTATAATTATATTAAACTATATTTTTAGGGAGTTACACTTCTCTTGATTGGACTCCCTAATGATGGAGTTAACCAAGAAATTTTAGAAGTTTAAGTGGTCTGATAAGTTTGAAGAGGCCTTCCAATTGCTGAAAAGGATACAGATGAAAGCCCCAATTTTTACCATTTCAGATATATGTATTAGATATATATTGTATTATTATGCCTTTTGTGTTAGGAAGGGAGTTGTGATGATTCAAAGAGATCGAGTAATATCCTATGGGTCCTGTCAATGATGACACCATGAGCACAACTACATAAACCATGACATAGAGTTGGAAACTTTGGTCCACAACATAAATTGTTGGAGATAATATCTCTTTTGTGATTGGTGTGTCATATGAATAGAACACAAGAGCATATTATAAATAGTATGTCAACAAGACCTGAATCTGAGCGATAGGCAATGGGTGGAGTATCTGTAAACATTTGATTATCTGATTACTTGTGGTATGGGGAAGGTAATGTTGTTGATGATTCTCTTAGTAGGAAATTGTTGGAGATGTGGGAGCATTGAAAATTAACTTCCAATTAGGAGTGGTTTCTGATGGGTGTGATGGTCGAGTGGTGAGTTGATTCATCTAAGTAATTTCGAGTTATAGAATTTGATTCTTTTTCTCTCACATCATCTTTAGGGGACCTAGTAATGGACATATAAGAGACTTATATTGAGCATGAGTTGATGTTGGAGCACATTAAAAGTTATTATTTAGTATTATGGTCATCCTTAAATGACGAAGATGTTATCTACATTCTATAAAGGAAAATATTTATTATTTTTATGAGAGTGGATCTAGTGATATTCTCTCATTCTTCAAAATTGTTGGTTCATCAATGGTTGATGAAAATGTATCATGATATCCAACATCAGTTTTGGTTGCTAGGTATGAAGAGTGACATTTTAAATTTTTCTAGTGCCTTATCTAATAGAGGATTAATATTGAGAATCAGTGTCCTTGTGGTGTTATTTCCCGACTTATACTGCCTATGTGGAAATGGGATGATGTGGAATTGGACATCCGGGAAGGGTTACCCAAGACTCCGAGGAGTCTTGTTTCTATTTGGGTAGTGATTGATTGATTGAGGAATGTGGATTAATTTTTTCTAATTTGATAGAAACTATCAATGAATGAGTTAGAGAAATATTGTGTATAAGATATGATACGCAAGTATGGAGCTCCACTAATAATTGTATTAGTTGGAGATTCATATTTCAGATCCCAATTTTTAAAGGATTATAGAAATAATGAGGTACTCAGTAGAAACTAAGTACAATGTATCATCTATAGATGACCAAACAACTAGAGATGATGATCTATATATTTGTGGAAGATTTATAATATTCATTATATACTTTATTGTATCTTGATAATGTCACCTATCATTGATTAAATTTTAATACAATAACAACATCCAAAATTTTATTTAAAAGGTTCCATATCATGATATTTTTTCATTGATATATTGTAAGCTACAATTTTGTTACGAGGAAGGTGAGGTAGTTGTTGTCAGGTCAATCATGGTGTAATAGACATCAGAGAGAGTTAAGTTGATCTAGAAGATGTGATTGACCACTAAGAGTATATTGTAATTGAATTCCAACATGAGGATAAGACCCATGGAATTCACTATGGGTGACCGAGTTTTCTTCTCGATGACACCTCAACTAGGGAATCAATTATTACAAAAGGAATGGTAGCTAGATCCGAGATTATTTAGACTGTTCAAGATTACTGAGCATGTTGGGATAATTCCCTACCATTTGGATATATCTCAAAAATATTTAGTTATGTATGATGTGTCCCATTCATCAAAGCATCATAGGTACATGCATGATCTTGTGAATGTGATAAACTATGAAGAATTTTTGATAGAACTGAACACATTGTTAATGAATTTTCTAGGGTAGATAATAGACCAGTGATATAAGGTATTATGATGAAATATTGTGACACTTTTTTGAGCCCTATGGTAGAGTTGGAATATTTATGATGATACTTGGGAGATATAATCTGATATATGAGGTTAATGGATTGGGCAATTTGATAAATAATTCTAGAGACATGAATTAGGGATGAGAATTCATTGAAGATAGTTATTTTTAACATCTTTGTTTTTTACTATTTGTTAGACCCTATTGGATATAATTTTTATGTATTTTTTAAAAAAAAATTAATTATTTTAAATTCATTTTTTACCCTTATTTAGAAATAATTATCCACATAAAGGTAAATATTTTTATTAACATTTGTAGGCCTGTTTTTCAATCCAATTCACAGGTAAGAAAAATTTTTACGTGCTACATAATGGTAAACCCTTACAATGTAAGGCTGAGTCAGAGTTGAAAAAAAGGTAATTCCAAGTTTTCAAAGGTTATTTAAGGGAAACTAAACCACCATGTAATGTTAATTTTAGTTTTCTATGCTCTTCATGAGGTGTAGACAATGAACATTCTTCTCGAGTAAGGTTAAAATCATGTTACCCTTATGTAGTGTCCCTTTTGTCATAGAAATAGTTTTAATATTGTTTTTCATTTTCCTCTTACCATATCAAACCTATAATGAATTGAATGATTATAAAATCCTAACATAATGGGAAATTGATTCTTTTTCATTTTTTTATTTTTGTAACTAAATTTTTGAAAATATTAAATATTTTTCATTCAATATTCATTTCAAGCAGTAATTAGTTTTTGTATTTAACTTGGGGTTTTAAAAATTGTAAAGAATAATTCCTTGATAATATTTTTAAAATACCAGAACCTTTTACTAAATTTTAAATCAATATCATGCAAATTATGAAAAACCAAAATCTCTTTTGTCCAAGATTTGTGATGTCTTATTCGATTAATATGAGTTTTTTATGGTTTATAGGCATATAAAAGCACTCTATATCCTCTATAATTGGGTGAAACATTTTTCAAGTATGAAATTATTGGAATCCATAGAATTTATTTTGAATTCAATAACATGAGGATGTGATTATGGTGAATATTATTTTTAAAATTATTGGATTGTATGCAACACCATTTTGGTGGGAAGTTCTTTGTCATGTATAGTCCATGTATATGATTTTAAATATGATGCTGTGTTGTGTGCTTATATTATTAGACCTTGTTTGATGTTAGATCACATTCATGTGAAATAATTTCCCATAGACCATGTTTGTATATGATCACATGTGTGCGTGTGGGTGTCTGTGGACACTAATACTCATTCATGTTTTTCTTGTTTTTATTGTATGTTCTACACTTGGTGTGTGTGATATATAGAGTTTGAAGTGTTTTATTTTGATAGAAATCTATAGGTGGACCACATTAGTTGATTATTCCTTAGAGGTGGAGCCTATTGACATGCACCGATGTCAATGATGGACCAAGACATATGATTTGGTACGACATCCTTGAGGCTTTACATGAGGTAATGTCGGGATACATTGCCCATGTGGCCCGACCTATGGTAGAAATGGGGTGCAATGAAATCATGGTATGACCTATGATTGTGATGATGCACGATATCCCTATGGATTGACTCAATACTCATTAACCCTGTGTATTATATGATTTTTTAGCCTTATGGATGTTGTGAGATACATGTGGTGACCTTATGGTCAAATCCTATTCATGAATTCCATTCTGTATTTCCTTCTCGTATGGAGATGAAGTTGGTATAGCTCGGGTACATGGAATATTTATTAGTGCATGATCAATCAGTACATTAATTGTTTTTATTTCTTTTTAATTTATTAATTATATTCTTATACACCCGTATACATGTGAGTGTATGGTAAGGGAATATTGGTTATGACTTAATGGGTTTATACTCAAATAATGTGATGATTTTGGTGTTCTATAACCAACAATTTGTACTTTTATTAGGTCTATATTTGAATATTTTAATATTAATAAAATATATTATGATATTTTTTAATAGTTGTTCCGGAATTTAATGTAAAAATTTAAAAAATTATATGCCATATTGATATGGTCATTGATGTTCCCTTCTATGATGAGAACCCTGAAATGAAATGAAGATATAATGTTCTATTATGACATAACATTTTATGCAGGGACACAAAGACTTTATAATATCAGGCTCAAGTACTCATAATTTGATGAGGCTAGATATCTTGAACTATGCACATGGTAATCTCCAATATGGGTAAAAATGTGAACAAAATTTCTAGTTGGAATTCCACAATTGTTGGTGTCATTAGATATTCCAATATGCTAACATTTATAAGGGTCCTTATACTTTATGATTATTATTAATGAACATTAAAACATTCTCACATAGATGTAATTTTTAAACATTGACAATACTCTTCATGGAGAATATGGCTATATTGGGTGTGTCAGAAGTGGCATATTATTAATGAATACATAATGGAAGTAATTTCTCATTCCATATTTATGGAAGTTGACATTTTTTCCCTATGATTGTAATATAAGAAATGAATTTAATAATATAGCATTGGTGTAATAACATGTTTATTTCAGTGAGTCAAAAAAAATTTATATATCATATAGTTTAATGAAACAAATTTAAAACATACATGAAGAGTTATTATGATAAAGGGATTGTATAAAAATTTGAGAATTCATATGTTGTTAAAATCATTGAAACAACAAGTTCATTCTATAGGCTGCCTTGATCCGTGGGACATTAAGAAAGACTGCTTAATACCAATGAGAAATAATCCTATAGGCTCATGTAGTAAGTGATTCTGTTGATATTGATTAAATTATATTTAAATTTAATTGAATAAATACTATTCCCAAGACCAAGGAATAATTTTATTCAGTTTTTATCAATAAAAATAATTTAATGATGAATGAAATTTTTATTGAGTATTAAAAAGATATCAATAGGCTAGAAAGGACCAGGATTATGTAAGGTGATTAATATTTATTTGAAGTTTGTCAAATAATATTTAAAATCACGCAAGTTAGAACATGACATAAAATAATAATAATAATAATAATAATATTATTATTATTATTATTATTACTATTATATAGAATGGTGTTTGTTAAGAGTTGTATTATTTTTTAAGGGTTAGTATGCAATTAATTAATATTAAAAAAAACCCTAGCTCTATAAATGGATTGTTATGTCTAAAATATAGGTTTAATTGAAAAATTGTGAATAGAAAGTATTTGGGACACATGATTTATCTTTCTATCTCTCTTGAATTCGTCCTCTCATCTTCTCTATAAAGAGAATATATTTTTTATTCCTAAATGATCATGATGTAATCAATACGAGAAGTATAATATGATTGATTCACTACCATAACATCTGGAAATCAACCAACTCCATTCAAAGGTCAAAGTTTCACATGTGGGTCACTGCAAGAGGGGTTCTACACATGGATCTTATAAGTGAAATGATTGTAATCTTAATATATTTTTTTCGAATAATCTACAACTATGTCTAAGAAATATCCTAAGACAATGTAATTCTTCTACCAGTGATAATTAAATAAATTATATATTTAATGTGAAAATATTCTGTCCAATTTTGAGTGTTTTTCTATATCAATATTCACTGGAAAAATTTCAAATGTCCTAGAATTCAAGACATGTACAATATTGAGAATGATCAACTAAATTGATAATATTTTACTTGTTTTACTCTCTTAAAGACACTTCCACTACACCAAGATCCATGATGTGGTATCATAGGGGTCCCATTTCAAATGTATAATTATTTATTTGAAATTTTATTTTTATAAGAAATGTATGTCAAATTTTCATTTCAATAACTATTCAATATTTAATAATATTTTAATTAACATTCTTTCAGTATTTTAATTATACTCTTTTACTGTTTCATTTTCAAAAAGGGCCAGGGATAAATGAAGAATTAATTGAGATTCCTTCATAAAGTGAAAATAATTCTGGATGAAAATATTGGGCTACACTCTATATAGCCAGTGTCATAATTGTTTTCACATGTGCACTACATCTGGTCATGTGGAAAGATACATGATGTGCCAAACAATAATTAAACAACGTGAATTTATTGAACACATTTTGTAAATCAGTCAAATTCATCACACGACTTTTCAAATTTCACAGAGTGTAGGTGGAGCACATGTCATATAGTCTACATGGATGAGTTGAAAATTTTCAAAATCCCTATGGTAAAATACATGATTAAAACCATATCAGACCAAAATAGTTGAGAAATAATAACATGTATGATATGTAGTTATCATAAATAGAATGTGATTAATTATTTCCTACATCCTAAGTATATACTAATCTATTTAGGGAGATATTTTGGAACATGAAATGCAATATACACAGTTTATAGAGAAATTGTGCATGTCATGTTTTCTCGTGTCTAATAAAAACATTGATTACTTTAGTTGGTTACACAAACAAATTGTATTCTGACCACAAGACATGTAGGTTGTTAGTTAACACTCAGTAATTGACCAAGATGCACACTGAAGACCCAGATGTGTATCATGTGTATGTGGAAATCAGAAAACATTGTATGTAGATGGTTAGAACACATAATGTAGTTTTTCCAAGGTATACACTGAAGCTCCATACATGTGTATTGATAATGTAACAATTGAGGTACACAGTGTGTAGCTCATTATTACATGTATTGTCGTCTCCAAATAATGGAAAAATTAAATTACTATAAATTTTATAGTAAAATATTAAAACCATACTAGGTTTTTATTGGTACATGTTTGGTATGTTAATTTACTAATGGATTCAATGAATTATCAAATGCATAATTAATTTATTGTGATTATATTTAATTATTAGTTCAGATATTTATTTTTCATTAATTCATGTATTATTTGCATCCTTAAAATATTAGGATAGTAATTGAGCTAAAGGGTGATTAATTAATTAATGAAATAATGTTTTTCTTAATAAAAAATAATAGGTAAAAATGAATTTTATCCCGTGTAATTTTTTTATGTGTTGCATGTGTATGAACGATCATGGGAGTGAACCCGGCCAGTGTATGTGTTTTTGATATTTTATTTAGTCTATTTCATTATTTTGGAATTATTTAAATTTTAAATTAAAATGATGGTGAGAAATTAATCCATCCATCATTTTTTATGTATAACTTGTGTGTCGAAAGAGATTTATGTAATTCCATTTCACCAATCCTTTGTTTCCAATTACCCATGTGTGAGTTATATATACATGTAATAAATGGAGCATCCCATGGCATGATGTTGTGGTAAATGAACGAAGCTATATGATTCTAACCCATGTGATGCATATGTGGAAATGTGTAATGTCATAACTCATGTAATGATTTTCAAACAGAGTTTTCCATAGGTTATTAGTTATCTTGTTATCAACTCAAAAATTTAAAAATTGAAAAGATCATTATTATTTCATTTATTTATTTATTTCTATCTTATTTGTTATTTATTTTATGGTCGCATGACCTTGATCACATAAATAAATGAACTAATGTGCAATGATGGAATTTAAATAAATGTATTATGCATAAATTTTTTTTCGAACATTGGGCACTACTTATGTTAAATACACTTAATATTATGAATATATGTAATATTTAAAACATGAAATTTTTATTCCTATGAAATCAAAATCTCTTAAGTTGTTATTAATTAATTATAAGTCTTCTATAATTTGAATTAATGAGGAAATCATAGTTAAATTGTCTGTTAAGGCCAATATTGTGGGAACTTCTAATTAAAAGGGAGTTCTGTCTAAGAATATGGACATGTATAAACATGCATTTAGTATAATTTTCACGCTATATTCAATAAAAATTTAGGGAAATTTGTTGAGGAAATCTCGGTTAGGGTTTTCGGATTGGGGAGTCAACTCAATAGATGAAGGAATGTCAAGCATGCAGTTAGAAACACCGCCTAATGAAATGCATTTTTATGGTTTTCATGGACATATTTATGACCACTAAGTTGGGAAATATAGATACATTCCACTATATTTACATGTTTGATATTAAATTACATGTTCAATGGTGAGGGTTGATGAGGTTCTAAAAAATAGTAAGATTCTTAAGAAATTTTTTTTATTATGTATCACATATATTGTAATAAATTCATGTACTAATTTTAATATCTTGAAAAATTTGGGAATAAAATAAAACTCATCATCTACATTATCCCAAAGACATATATTGGAGAGAGACCATCATATTACTAGAAATAACATACAAGAATGGTTTATATGCCTTCAATTTGTGTTGTTCCATGAAGGTAATTCATACATGCTTGAATCCTCATTACTTGTTTAGCCTGTAATGGAGGTGAGTGTTCAAGTCATCCCTTTTTATGAAATTTTTTTAATGACATGGTCTATATTAAAAGAATAATGTTATCATCAGTGTCTTGTGATATTATTAAGTCATAAAAAACTTGAATGTCTATAGGATGATCGAGCATCATTGTGTTAATTATTTAGAGAGAGTATGATAAGAACAATTTGATATATCCAAGGAACTATTTAATAGAAATATTTGAGACTATATAGTAGTTGATCCTCATATAATCAAATTCATTAGAAACATTGAGAACCTAATGAATCTAGGATATAAAATCCCTAATGAACCATGGACCAATATCATTCTTGCATCACACCCACATATCTTCTCCAAATTTTTTCTTAATTTTTATATGAATAACATTGATAAGTATCTACCATATATGCTAACTCTTCTTCTCCTTGTAGAAAAAGAAAAAAGAGAAAAAATCTGTTAGTACATATGGTGATAAAATGGAATGGTCGATCTCTATCTACAAAGTTTCTTTAAAATCAATTAAAAAAGTGATAGATCAAGGGGAATGAAAGGGAACATTCTATTTTCTATTTTTTATGCGTGAAAAAGGGTCACTGGAAGAAAAAAATTACACATACAAAGGGGCTTAGGGATGCTTTAGTCATGTTTGTTGTCAAGTACAATTTATTTGTTTATACAAATTAATCAATAAATACAGCTTTTTGATAATATTTGTACTCAACTACAAGAACCATATAGATTCGGAAATATTTATCTTGTGAAGGGAGATCTGTGAGATTACAATGGAGCCAATCATACTGTTATATCTATCAACGATAAAAACATAATGTTATAAATGAGAATGATCTTGGTTTAGGAATGATTTTATTATGTTCCATCCATTACTAAAAATAATATATTAGTATACATACTTGATACATATAGAATTATATTCAATTTTTGGAATAAATGTTTATTGTTTTATAAAGAAAATAATTTTTTATTACAAAAAAAATTTAAATAATGGTATTTATGTTTTTCATTACATGAACTCCATATTGGAAATTTATAACAAAACTATATCACATTACAAATACCACATCCAATTATGGAATTAATGGGTAGGTCATGTAAAAAAATGTTTTTCAATATTAAACTATGGTAGATAATTATATTCCTTTGAACTAAAATCACTTGGTGTGTTACATTCATGTTTACACAGAAATATAATAAAATACCCATTTAGTGGAAAAGATGAAATGTCCAAAAAGATTCATGAATTAGGTCACATCAATATCTGTGGACCATTTCCAGTGATATCAATTGGTGGGTTCTCATAATTAATAAATTTTATTAATGATTTTAATTGATATGGATATGTCTAATTGATACGTATTATGTAGGATTCCATTGATAAAATTAATGAATAGAATAATAAAGTTGGGGACCATTTTTGTTTTAAATATCTAGAAAATATATGTATAATGTGGTGGAGAATATATTAATAAAGAATTTAATGATTATGAATGGGAGTTTGGGATCTTATTCTAATACACTCTTCCCTATACTCTATATTGGAATAGTATAAGTGAAAGGAGTAACTGAACCCTGTTGGACATTGTGAGATCAATGATGAGTCAGGTGATTCTTCTATTATCTTTTTGGGGATACCTATTACAAATATAAGCATAAATACAAAACTGAATTTCAATTAATGTAGAAGATGGTATTCCATAAAAATTGTACAACAAAAATAAATTCATGTTTATGTACTTACATGTGTAGGGATGTGAAGTGTTTGTTAAGGCTTATTGATGAAAAATAATTCAC
This sequence comes from Viscum album, assembly GCA_963277665.1. Classification (NCBI taxonomy): domain Eukaryota; kingdom Viridiplantae; phylum Streptophyta; class Magnoliopsida; order Santalales; family Viscaceae; genus Viscum; species Viscum album. The sequence continues at coordinate 629,341,712 of OY728164.1, read as the reverse complement.
CTCAAGGATCAAAGTTTATCTTTATATGGAATACCAAGGAAACAATGATATATTAACTATATAAAACATCCAATAAATATATTTTCATCGACATACATCTCATGTTTCTTGTAAAATATAATGTCTCTAAAAAAGATAGTGGGATCTAGAAATACAATGATCTATTACAAGACCAATATAAAAAAGAGTTTTCATAGGAAAAAATTTACATATCCCCATAGAATATGATTTTCCAAAGGCAAAATTATTGTGTAGGAGTACATTATGGTATTGAGAACTAGAATGATATATTATTCTTGTCATCAAGGATGGTGACTCATTATTAGTTGATAAAAATGATCCCATATTCTAAAATGATGTAGTTAGTAGCAAAATTATTTCCAAATTGTAAAAACCATTAATTTTGAAAGAGTTTCCATGTACCAAAACCATGTTTGGATTTTGGTAGATCCTCTAATAGATGTAAATTTCTTTATATGTTAATGGATATTAAATAAGAAATTGTTCATGGATGGGAATGTCAGTACATTTATGGAATGAATAATTTAAAAAGGGTTTAAGAACCATCACTATTTCTAGTGATAAAATCCATAAAAATTTAATTCTACATTAATACTTTCCATGATTATGATATTCGAAAAAATGGATGTCAAAATTTCGTTCAATAATGGGATGATTCAGAAAGATGTCTCCATGACACAATCTAAATGGTTTGCGACTCCAAAGGATTAAAATAAGGCATTCAAATTGAAAATATCCATTTATGTAATAAAGAAACCATCCATGTTATTGAAAATTTTATTTGGTTATTCTATAACTTAAATTAGTTTCATAAAGAATGAACACGAGGCTTGTGTCTATAAATAGTCTAGTGGGAGTGAGATATTTTTCTTAATAGGATATGTTGATGTTATATTACTTATTAGAAATTAAATACCAGGAACACAGTCTATTAAACATTGGATGAATTAGTTATTTTCCACAATTCACTTATTAAAGGTTGTATACATTATTTGGATCAATATTTAACATGATACATACATTTTACCACTTGTACAGTGTTAAGGTACATATATTGACAAGATACTAAATAGATTTAGTATAGTGCAATATAAGAGGGGGTTATTTCCAATGTCACATGACATTCATATTTTTGGGAAAATATATCCTCATAAACATGAAGTAAAATAGGATTTTAATTATTTCATAATCATTTTTAAGTTAGTAAAGTATGATTTGTTGTGTACTAGGATGTAGGTTTCTTATAACCTAGGTGTGGTGAGTATATATCAAATTAAACATGGTTACTGACATTGGATGGTAGTCAAGACTGTCATTATATATTTGAGTAATACTATGGATATGTTCCTAGTCTATATATAAGTTTATTAAGTATTCATTGCAGGATATGTAGATAATTGTTTCAAAAAAAAGATGTTTTGAAGTCACTAACGTGATACATATTAACATTGAATAGAGGTATTGTGAGATCAGAGAGATCAATGGAGGACATGGTTACTTATTCAATAGTAGACACCATGTATATTGTGTATTCTCAGGAAGATAAATAATTAGTTTGGACCAAAATCTTTACCCAAGAGCATTATGTGATTATGAGAAGTAAAGATATTGTCACACTCTTTGGTGATTATACTACACTTGTGGCTCTTGAATATGATCCAACGTCACATCAACTAACAAATAACATACAAATAAAGTTTCATATGTTGATCACATTTTCTAAAAGAGGTGAATTAACAATGATTATTATATCATTGGAGGATACTATATAAGACGCTTTGACTAAGGCCCTAACGTAGGAGAAATATGATCTTCACGTGAGGTCTATCAAACTGAATGTCGTAAGAAGATAGATATATTCAGAGTTGGAGTTTGTTGGAGTTTATTTTCATTAACCCACTATTTGATATTTGATTTCATGTATATTAAATGGTTTGGATATTAATCAAATATATTGTTACAAATTTTTTTTATTCTTTTATTAATTTACATTCAAAATTCTATTTGAGTATTTTTTTACATAGATATGGTCGTAGAAGATCCCTACTATGATTAAAATCTTTAAATTCATTGATTATATTCTTGTATATTTTTATATATTTGGATAACATACTATGAAGAGACATGCATAATATATACAGTTCAGTTTAAGTATCGATAAGGGGATGAGACTTATTCTAATAACGTTTACACCTAGTAATCATTATGGTTGGAGTTAGTGAGAAAAACACACTGGTATGAATTCATCATGTTTTGGTGTCATCAAGTATTCTTATATGTGAACATGTGTGAATGTAAATGTACATAAAGATTGTTATTAATTCATGTTACAACTCACATATATAGATGTATTTCATAATCCTTGATGATAAATATAGTGGGGAAGTACAGTATATTCTATGCATGATGAGTGACATATTATTAATGAATAAATAATGGAAGGATTTTACCTTCCCTATTTATGGAAGAATATATCTTAACCCTTGATTAGAATAGATATTTCACATTAAATTCTATGTCTATGGTCTAATGATGAGTTTATTTTAGAGATTCAAATAAAGACATATCAAGAAATATAGGTTAATGACATTGATGTTAATCTATCTTTATGAGATATTGTGATAAAGGGATTATAGTACACAATGAGTTTTTTATGTTGTTCCCATCGTTGTGATTTAAATTTATTTCTATTGGGTTCCTAGACCTGTTGATAGAAATTAATCTTGGAATTTATAAAAGATCTCTTAATATCAACATGAAATAATCTTAGAGGGTCACACACTAAATGTTCCCATTGATCTCAATTAAATTATATATGAATTTAATGGAATAAATATTATTCTCAAAACTGAGAAATAATTTATTTCAAGTATTATCAATGGAAAAACAATTTTGAGGAAAAAATATTTAATTAAATAGGTATTAAAGTATTCAAAAATTTTAATAAGATATGATGAACTAAGATAATTTTTTATGATAAATATTTATTTGAAAGTAGGTAAACAATTTTTATCAATTCAAATAGTAAACCACTCCATAAAATAATAATAAAAAAATAATTTTATTATATTTAATGGATTTAGTTAAGAGTTATTTTTTCATTTATGGGCTTTTATGAAATTAAATAATATTTTAACCTAAACACTGTATATATGAATTGATGGCTATATCTATATAATAATGTCAATCAAAAAAATTAAAATAGAGAATTGATCTATAAACCAGATTTCTCCCTCTATAATTCTTCCTCTAATATTCTCATGAATAAGAATAACTCATCATATCTTCGATGATCTTGAAGCAATCAAGATGAACTACAAAAGATGATTGATTATCCATGAATGAAATCGTAAATCAATCTACATTGTTTGGTGGTCAAAGGGGACCCCGTAGATCACTGTTAGAGGGAATCAACAGTTGGATCATACAAGATCAATTATTGTAATTAGAATAAGGTTTTCTGGAATGATTAAAATGTACATTGGATAAATATACCAATACAAGGTAATTATTCTTTAAATCCTAAAAAACATTATATTCAACATAACATGAACAGATCCTCTATAGTTCTTGGATTATCAAAACTGTCAATATTTGATAATTTTTTTGATGTTCATGGCAATCACATATTGTAAAATATTTCAAATGATCCACCAATTCAATTTTTTTATTTTTTATTCTCTTCAAGGTCCTTGTGATATGCTCAAAACCTTCACCATACACAGGGTTCTTGGTTCACACTAAGAATTTTTGACCAAGGATCCAATGAAGATTAAGTTCCATATAGTAAGGATCTAAGAAGACAATAGATTAGTGTTGGAGGTGATGTTAGTTCCTACTTAACTCTATTGTAGAATTATATATTTACTTTATCATTTTATGATACATGGTTCGGCCCCCCATGTTGGGAGTCTATTGGATACTTGTATGTATGACTAGATGTCCATCTGTTGTATCATTTATTCATATCATCTTATATTGTGTGTTTTTTGTCTTATATTTATAAACATTATCCTATAATGGATTTTATTTTCACGGTTATAGTCTCCCCATGTTATTTTATACTCTTTTTACAAATCAACTACATCTTACAAACGAAGTGGTGCACATGATGTTATGTGGCACTTGGGCTCAAGCCAAGTGATTCAGACATGGGTGTTTCAAAAATTGTAATCCCATTGATATGATATCACATACCCAAAAGAGTGTATTAGTCACACATTATGATATCTGATAACATAGTGCAAACCTTAGTTTGAAAATCAAATCATATTTTGTTTCGTGATATATTAAAGGAATTAAATCATTAAAATATATTTTTCTAATGTTATATCATAAATCTAGGAACCTAGATAGATTTTAAACTACTATTTGGTTTCCTGGGGGTTTATTATCACTTAATTAATGTAATATAAGTGATTAAAAATAGCAAACTCAGATCACATTGAATATAAAGTTGAAAACTACTTACACTAGATGTCAAAAATATTTATAAAACTGAATACCTTGCACTCAATAGTTTCTGAACCACCTTAGAATAACATCAATCATGTTTGATGATGATCACAGTAGAGGAAAAATCATCCCTCCCTCATTTCATGTCCATATGTTACTCATGAATCATTCAAAACATGATAAGAAGTCTCCAAACACCATTGATTACTAGTGACACTTCATGAAAATTTAGTAGTATAATAGATTTTTGGGTTTGTAAGTGTCTTATAGGTTCATGGGGTGATCTCACACGCCTATAATCTTGTAGAAATACACCATTTATAGCAACTAAGTGTACTCCATGATAGTGCATTAATTAACTCATGCATTTTAACACATGGGTTAATTCCATGGCCAGTACACGCAGGCATTAATTCACCTACTTCATGATACATCTTATTTAACACTTAGTTTCTAATAGTCAAGTATGTTGGAAACACATTCAATTTCCAAGATACCAATAATCATTAATATAATTTCATGTATACTACCCTTATAATATAGCATGTGATCGTAATTTATAATTAGCAATGGATTCTTCATTAAAGTTTGCATGAAATTTCATTTCAAGCATTATGACACGGACCAATAATACCCTATTACTAGATATTGGTGAAAAAATGAAATTTCATTCCATACTAAAGGATTTCCACTCAATATTAAAATACAGTTTACTTAAAATGCATACTCAAAACAATTTTGCTGAATAAAAATAATTTTTTATAATTTAGCAATATTGGACTATATGATATACTATATAAATATATATTATACACATATAAATTCTTAAAGGTATGCATCTCATTTAGAAATCCTATTTAGAATATTTAATGATGAATTATATGATCACTGGGTTTTGCGTCCCCTAGTATTTTTTTGTCATTTCAATTTTTTTTAATTGGTGTAGTGTAAATCCCCCTAAATTAACCATAATATTGCATCCCTTTTGATTTTTCGAATAATATAATTTATCCACATTATCTTAGGTGGGTGATGAGGGGGGTCTTCATTTTCATTTGAGATAACAAATGGTCGTACAGAATGGGAATCCTCTTGAACATGTACAACCTCATATCCCTCATATGAATCTCAACATACAAGATATGTTCCTATATAGTTCTATATTGAAATTATGATACCCACATTACCAAAATGATATTCAAACATGTGATAACTTATTTATTCCATGATATAAACTTTTGAGTCTTTTGGAAGAGGGATTGAATCCTCCATCATATAACCCTTTATAGAATTACCAATATGATTTTGAGTTGAAGAATGTCAATCCATCTGAACATAAACTTAGTTAAAGCCATCCTTCTAAAAATCAACACCAACTCGATTTCCTCCATGAGAAACTACAAGTGTGGTATCCATCATACCTTATTTAGAATCTAAATGGGAAATTCCTATATGGTGAACCATTTGGCCATAATTCTAATGTAAATTCCTCTTTCCCATAGAGGTAGTAAACTCCTTAGTCTTAGTAGTCTTCATCTAAAAATACTTTTCTAGTTTATCTTATGTATAGATGACTTCCCCATGTTTCGCAACCCATTCACCCAAAACCCATGTCCACTATGGCATCTCCACATTCCATTTTTTCCTGCATGAGCCTACAGTGTCACCTGATCAATAACCTAGAGTCAACAATAAGGTTTTATGATTATAAATATCATTATATAAAATTCATTTCAATCCTTTATCAATCCAAATATGAGGTAAATAAGAAGGATCGTCAATTTCAAAAATATCCTAACAACTGATGGGTGAGATTTATTTTTGGGTTTTTGAGGGTGTTCTATTATTGAATCAACGAACATATTCATTTGATTTTAGTTATTAAATAACATTTCAATCTCAAATCTATAAATTTGATGAATTTGATATTTTCATGTCATCAGCATATTCATCTCTCCCCTCTCATTCGACATCACAAATACATATTTGTGTGTTTGCCTGTGTAACACATTATATATATATATATATATATAATGTTTAAATGAATATCTTTCTTCAAAATGGATTATATTTGTTATGAGAAGACATAATAGTTTTTTAATCATGGATATGAAAGAAAATGTATACTTGTTAGTCGATTATCTAACACCACTCAACATGATTAGATAGGGTGAGAGTAAGGGTTAAACAAGTATTCAAAGGGTCCGAGTAGCAAATTAAAAATATAATTAATAAATGAGTGGGTTTATGATATGAATCTTAGGGTTCCAAACACCTAAACACAAATATATGAATTATTATCAATTATTTTATAATTTTGATTAAAATGAAATTACAATTATAAATAAAATATATTTATATATTTTTCGGTACAAATTATATTTAATAGTTAAATTTAATTTTTTTTATCATTGATGATATTTTCTTAAACTAAAAAATAAATTTACTTATTTTTTTATATATTAATTACATATATATGTAAGAAAAATAAATATTTGAATTGTCAATCATGAAAATAAATAGTATATAGTATTTAACAATATATTCAATAGTATAATTGGATAGGGTTATGGTGGTGAATTTAAAAAATAAACAGGTCATAGTTAAGGTTGGAGTTTTGTAAAAATAAACTATTTAGGGACGGGGATCCATAAATTTCATGTGTACCTCAGTCATTTCCATATCTTATCATGGAATATATTTTTTTAGAAGGATTTATTATTTTATTAAAATAAATAATTGATTTTTAGTACTTACATGCACAAATATACATAAGCATATTGAAAAAAATTACAATGTTTGATAAAAACAATTACGTGTTTTTTTTAAAATAATGTAAAAATCCATTTTCAAATAATTTGTTTAAGACTATAATACATGAAATAAAGTTTTGTTATTTTTTTATTAAAAATTTTATGTTTGTTTTTTGAAATATTTAAATATTCTGTTTTTAACCAAAGATTAATGGACTATTTTTTAAAAACTATTTATTTACTTCCAAAAAATCGAGAGAACATATATTTTATGAATTTTTGTTTTTAATTATTAATTATTTTATAGTTTTCTATGTTATGTATGTCAGGGATATCAGTGTAGGGTCTTTATAAAAAAAATAAAACCCTGAAGACCTAAGTTGGGACTTTTTCATACAAAAAACAAGTCGAACAAAAATCAATCATACAGGAATATAATTAAATAAATTAGTAATATAACCTAAGTATTTACTTGATTCGGTCCCCTTGGGACCAATGTGAATGCAAAGAACACAACCTGACTCACATGATTTATTAATGCTCAAAACAAAATACGCCATACATGGTACTTAGAGTAATTTGGTGATAGTAACTTTACAACAACTTAAAAGGAAAAAGAACTAGATGAAATAATATCAATGCATGATGTTGTATTCTATTTGTATTGATGTATTGAAATTGTTTCAGTGAACCCAATATAGATCCCAATACTCACATTGGTATTTGTCCCACCTAGACTAAAAAATTAAGATCCTCACCAATAGATCATGTACACACTTCTTCTCTTGAATATAACCATCAAGAGCTACAGCAAAAATTGTACACTAGTAGTGTACATAGAGGATAACAAGCACAAGATCTCCCCCCTTGAAGATGAAAAACCCTTTAGAATTTGTGAACAGGAACCAAGTCGATAGCATGTTAGAGTTTCAAGGTGAATGATAAAATAAAAGAATTAAAATATCACTCAAATGAATGGGGTGTAGCGGTCATTAATTCCCCTAAAAATTAATTTTTATAGAAAATACACAATGAATTTGGATCCACCAAGAATACACACTAAAACTAAAACCCAACGTTTTAATGAGATGAAGCTCACATGTGGAATGAAAAGATAACATGTGAGGAATCCTCAATAAGTGGCCTATAACATATCCATCTCATATCTGTGAGTCAGTACACGCATGAGGTAAAAAACAATACATAGAATGTCTAGGCCCAAGATAGATGCACATGAATGAAAAATATTTCACCAATCCAAAACATAATAATCCTTAAAATGGATTAAATTGAGTATATTAAAATAAACCTCAATCAAAATGTCATGAATTCATATGTTTAGCTGTTAAAAGGAAAAGTAAAAAAACATTGTAAATTCAATATGAAAAAAATTGAATAACATAATTCATAAGACATCACCATTTTCCATTGAAATTGGAAATGTTATTACACATATAGATATAGAATTATAACCAAAGTCATCTTATTTAATATAATGGATCTTAGACAATACCACGACATTAGTTAAACATTTAGACATGATATTGTTAGAGTCTATCTTGCTGACACACATGGTTCGAGATTCTACTATATCTATTAGAAAATGTAACCTAATTCCTATTATTTTATTTAACATGGAATACTAAATTAATAGATAAATTAAATAATGATTAAATATCACTATAAATAATAATTGAACAATTACGTGTATCGAGTTTAGAAGACAATACATTAATCCATTATGCCTCCTTAGTATCCTTTTTCATGGGAATATATTATTATTATATGGTTGAAAGGGAAACATCGGAATGTATGTCACATTTATAAGAAATAATCCCTCCAGAAATAGTAAAGTAATAACCAGTCAAACAATTTTTTGTATTAATATTCCATGCATTGTTATCTTTTGCATATGGTATGATTAATTTAAAAGTATCCACATTATTACCACAAAATATAGATAAATTGGAACTATTTTAGAAATAACAAACATTCCATTTTATGGTATATCAATGTGGCTTCTAAAGAGTGGCCACAAACATGCTAAGGGTACATATTAAAATATAAATATCTGGTCTTGTGTAAATCATTATATACATGATACAACCTACTGTATTGACATAACTGATTTTAAACATAAATTGAATATCAATAGCTGCAGTGGGATATTATTTCAATTGAGATTTAATTTACTATCCAAGAGGTACAATAATATTATTTTAAGATCAAACATGTATTTATAGATAATCAATAAAATATAAGAATGATTTCATAAATAAATTATTTTATTAGGTATTTCCCGAATAATATAAAAACATAGAATTTTCATACCTGCACCTTAGTATTTTATTTCAAACATTCATTGTAATAAATATTTTATAACTATAATGAGACTCGTGTTTTTAGAAATAATTATAATATCCTAGACATAAAAATTAAAATAAAATCTGAAGTATTTAGTTGATTTTAAATAAACACATGTTTCATATTGGATCTTAGAATCTAGGTTTTAAGGAATAAAAGAATAAATTTTTTTAAAATTTTCTTGAGTCTTAGACCATATAAGTAATTATTTAATAGAAAAAATGGTCAGATTTTAGTTCACATTAATAACCATTAGGATGCTTCATGTAAATTTTATAATACAAATAAACATGTAAAAAAGCAGACTTAAAATCTAGTTGTTCAAAGAATAGGTCATTATATTCAGAAATAGAATGTTGAATCCTAATTGAATAATTCTAAATGATAGGGCAATTTTTTATAGAATAGTCAATTGTTTATATTTGAAGGAATCCTAAGGAAATATGTATTTAATTGTATATAATTTTACTTCTATCTGAGTTTTCTTCACTCCAATTATAAATCCTATGACATAAAATTACATCAGTCTTGATTAGTTCTTTTATAATAGATGAAGTGTGATTTTTCTTAAGTAATTAAATTATTATTACATGTTAAAGACCCAGTTTTTACAGTCTTTTTCCTTTAGGGTTAGCATATGATTATGAGGATCATAATCAATTAGATCTTGGGAAACATGAAAATCATAAGAAGCCACATCATATTGGTTTAACTGACAATGATGTCTAGGAATATTCCAAACTCTATATTGGTTTAGTTGATAATCTCTAGAATGGTTAGGACGTTATATTTTATAATATAAACCGGACCCATAGTCCAGACCAACCTGAGTTGTTTGTAAACAATTAAGTGCATTGGGCTAGACAGAATCCCCAAAATGGGAAAGTTTCTCAGTTTCATTGTCCTGTTTGAAAGATGGATCATTTATTTTGTGTCTGAAATACATTGATTTATGAGAATTTGATTCATTTAAAAAAATTCCTACTTATTATGAAATTTCTGTAGACCTGTTTATCCACCCAAATTTTATATCATTATAAAACCTCAATACACCATACTAAGTTGAATTCAATGTCTCTAGGTCCAATATTATCAATCTTAATATGGGAATTAGTCATGAATATGAAGAAAGTTATCTATATAAAAGAAGTTGGATTACCATTCAATAATAATTATGAGGTTTCAAAATTACTGGAAGAACAAGGGTACCTTTGTATATGGTATATAGTTAGGTCGATAGCCTCTTCAAAAAAATAATTAAATATACTCAAGCGTGTAAGCATGTTATAGACTGATTTTAGAATATTTATATTTATTTTTTCTATAAGAACATTTTGTTTGGGGTCACTAATAGTTTGGCGTCTTATAATATGCTTAGACAGAAATAATTTAATAATCACTGAGGATATGTACTCTTAGATATTATATATTCTCATTTTTATAAAATTTCTCCCAAGATAATTTAGAAGTAGATTTTTAATTGTTTTGATGGTCTATAAAACAATGAATTTATTTTTAGTAATATAAATCAAAACTTTTGTTGAGAATTCATCTATAAAAGTATTAAAATAAAAACCATTACCAAGGGATGTAGTCTAATCAGCTCCCTATAGGTTAGAATATTTGTATTCTAAGGGGGTGTATGAATGAAAATTTGACATATTAAATTTGATATCTAGCATTTACCATCACACAATCTTCACAAAATGAAAGGATTCTTTGTGAGATGTCTATAAAAATCCTTTTCTTATTGAGATCGTCATTACCATTGGAACTTATATGCCCCAATATCCTATGTAGCAACAATGTATTATCATTATTAATGGTATAAAACTAATTTACTTTATATATTGGGTCATTCCTTTTAAAAAATATATACTTTTAAAAAATATATCGTATAAAAAAGATAAAATTTAATAATATTCTTACAAACATTTGATACTTATAGATAGCTAGTTTCATACCTAAAAGTGATCCATTTTGGTCAAGAAACCCTAAGGAAATAATGTTTCTATAATGGTTGGGAATCCCATAACATCATGGAATGTAATGATGGAATTTTCATATAGTTCTATTAAAACATAACATCTTCCATCTACCATTCACCACTAATTAGTCTCTAAGAGGACATGTCCTTCTACACTCTCTAAAAATTATAGGAATAACTCTCTAAAGGAAAACATGTTAAATGAGAAGCTCGATTCAAAGACCCACTCATGATTTAGAGAATTGATGGACACATTTAATACTTCAGATGTGTCATAACTAGAATCCACTAAAAATTAAATTTCAATGGGTTCTTATTTTAATGATCATGTTTATGTTTTAGACACTCATGTTTAGTGTACTCAAGTTTACCCCAATGAATATAAACAAGTTTTAATTCCCTATAATTAGACCTAGGTTTGGGATCTTTTTTCTTCTTTAAGTTATATTTATTAAATTTTTTTCTATTTAGAGTATGGTATCCCCCTTGTCAAGAAGCTCCCTGCCTCATCCTATGTTATAGATTTAGAAATTAATTTTTTAGAGAGAGGTGAGGACTTAACTTCATCAATGGTTAATGAGTCACTACTGTACATCATGGATTCTATCAAAGTGTTGTAGGGATTATCAAAAGTAATTAAAAGGATCATTTTTTTATCTTTATTATAAAATGTTACACCTATTTTTTATAATTCTTTCATAAATTTATTTATTTCATAAAATTGGGCCTTAATAAAACTACCAAATATTCATCTAAAATTAGATCATTCTTTGTTTTTTATAAATCATTACAACTAAATAAGTTATCATGTATTGGTTTTCAAGTTTAATCCATATACCTACCACAATAGATTTATAGGAAACTTCCCTATGAACATTATCCCATAATTAATATAGCAATGAACTATGATATTTATATAAGATTATCAGTAGAAACATCTTGATATTCATTGAGAGTCTATATAGTTTAATTTATAGTAAAAATAGAATTATTAGGACCATAGAGGGAATCAAATAATCCATGAAGAACATGTAAGGCTAACATATTAATTATCCAATGATTAATGTAATTTTTACTTTTTTTTATTCTGATCCTCTTAGTTGACTTGTTTACCTAAATGAGTAGATTCCGTGCTCTTTGATATGTCGTTAAGCATGCACCCCTAGGAGGTGATCAATGTTAAGAGTAACGAATGATTATCGAAAAAGTTTCTTAAAATTGAGAAGTTAAAAATAAGGGATAATGTCTCTAATTAGTAATATTATATTAAATGAGGTGATTCATGAAGAGAATGAAATGTGGAAACTAAAATAGAAATATTTATTAAAATATTAGTTAGGGTATGCAATAAAAGATAACCAATATTGCTCTCGTACCAATTTTTGAGGGGAAAGAGTGAACTATATGTTACAGAACATTCAAAACCTATGGACTAAATTTTGCCCTATTTCATAAAAAAAATATGTCAAATATAAATCAACAATAGAATAAAAAAAATTAAAGAAATAATTGATATAACACAATGATTTACATAATTCATTACCTTTATGACACACATGCCAGAAAAGAACACCACCTGACTAACCTGATTTTTTAATTCTCAATGAAATAAGATACATCATATAATAACTCACTAGAAAATGGATAATGTAACTTTATTACCATGGGAAAGGATGTAAGAACTGTAAGAAATAATTACAATGACATATATTATAGTCAATAAATCCTGAAATATTGAAACTGTGATGGTAAAGCTGATATGTATCTCAATACTCATCTATGTACTCATACTCACAATTACTTGTAATTGAAGGTCCTCAGTAACAGATCTTGGAAACACTTCATCATTGGAAGGAAATAGTCAAGAGATTCTCCACAAATTTCACATCAACGATGTACATGGAGGACATTAGGAAAATGATATCCATTACTTACGGATGAATAACCGTTCAGAATCGAAGAACCAGAACTATGTCAAGAGTGTCCTCGAGAAGAAGGGAGAAAATTGAAAAAATGATTCGGTAGATTAATAGATTTGGTGCTGGGGTCATCAGTTCCCATAAAAAATATGGCCCATTAAAACAAAATAATAAATCTTGAACTTCCACCGAGACACACAAAAAATGAAAACCAAGATTACAATGAGATGAAACACAATGTTGGATGGTGTAGGTTATATGGGTGACATCATGAATTATTTTCCAGGAATATTTCCCATTCAGATCAATGATTCTGCAAAGACGCTGGGTGAACTAACAACACGCCACAAAAGGGTAAGGCCCAACACAAAATCCCTTCCATGAAAATAATTTTTATTAATTTTGATCATATTAAAATAAAAATAAAACCAAATTACATACATGAAAACAATTAACTTGTAAATGGCACAAAAAAACATGGGCAATTCTATTTGAAACTAATTCAGTACCATAATTCATAATGTACATGGTACAAAAATATATTATTTTCAAGGAAAATACATTATGTTTTGGAATATATTTAAAATTTTTATGAACATTGTCATATATGTATATTTATTTTATGTATTATTGAATACTTTTAATAATTTTGTATTTATTTTTTACATCCTAAGTAGTTGTTTTTATATTTTTTTAAGTATTTAAATGTGAAATTATATTATTGTTAAATATAAAATGTTTTATTTAATTTAATGTCAAATTACTCATGAAAAGAATATTCTATATATTAAATATTAAATAGTTTTGGATTGATATTTATTTATTTTATTAAAAAAATATTGTTTAGACAAAAACGAGATTTAGTGAAATAATTATTAATATTTAATTACCAAATTAATTAAACATGTTTCATAACATTGTTATAATATAACAATTTATAAAAAATGAAATAATAATAAATAATATAATTGTATTTAAATTTATAAGCCTAATATGATATAAATTAAAATATAATAAATCAATTTTATAAACCAATTATAATTTAAATTTATTTTGTTATTAAATTAATTATATGACTCGGGGTGGCCTAATATGCAACCAGTTTTAATCATAAAAACATTATAAAAGAATCATCAACCACTTTTTCTTCATAATTCATAGTGCTTAATTAAATTTCAACCGATCCATGGATGAATATAGGATGTGGTATACCCGATTTGATGTTTCGATACAAATATGACCCATGAAATTTTAATATATCTTATCTCATGCTTCTTCCAAATCTCACAGATCCTTCAGTTCCCATGAACATATGGTTTCATGTTATGGGTCAGTAAATCTATGTTTGTGATTCATTTCTAGAATTAATGATAACCTTATAATATATGGAACATTTCACATTGGAACAAATAAGATCATTTAATCACACTAAAACATGAAGATTTATTACCGATGAGTCTGTTCTCAAAATCTTCATTCAGTGTGATTACCAAGTGGAAAATTCAGGAGGAAAATACTCATAATCTTATGAGTAATCTCACCTGATAGTATACATATTGTGTTTTCCATAATTTTATAATTTTCAACCGAAAAACTAGTTTTATGAATATCATTATATCATTTCTTGTTCCTTATCATAGTGGAAAACTGTTATGCCCTTTTCAAAGAAACATATACTCTAAGACATTATCTCATCAATTTTAAGTAGAATAATGATAAATATGGGATAAGATATTTATATTTATATTCTATTATTTGAATATAAAACTAATATTTAAGTATATTTTACAACAAAATTGAATATAGGGTACCAGCTCTAACATATCAAACATAAATTCTTAAGACAAGTCATCACGCAATACTAAACATATTTTTTTGGGGATTCTTATTATGTTTTGTATATTTTAAAATTACCTACAACTTTATATAATAAATAATAAATATATATATATAGATATATTTTTATTAGCTTCTTTTAATTATCATTATATATACGTGTGTGTGTATTTTTCATTTAATAATGTCTTTGAACTATGCCTAATAATTTTTTTTGAATTTTTATATTAAAATAATATGATATAATTTTTTTCAATAAATATATTCATTTTTATCATTTAATTTATGATATAAATGTTTCTATGTAATGACTATTACTAATATATTTTTAAAAAAATCAACAAGAATACTTTTATTTATCTATACATCCGATAACATATTTTTCATTTATCTAATCTTTAATCTCATATATATATATATATATATTAAATATATTAAAAAATATTAATATTTTAAAATAGAATTATATTTATTTTTGTAAGAAAAAATATATTCTTATGAAAAAATATTAATATTTTATAAATAAATACTGAAAATATTATTAATAGTAAATTTTGTTCAATTTATTTAACAATGGTGATATAATTTAAACTTAAATAAAAAATAAGTTATTGTAAACTTATGTCACATAAAAAATAATGAAATTAGGTAATAATATATACATTTTATGAGGTAATTAAAATTTATAAATTTAAAATAATTATATTATGTACACAAATACTCATAATATTATTTATTTATAAATAATATATTTTTTTAAAAAATAATAATTTTAAGTTTTTTATTTTTATTAATGAAATTAATATTATATATTTATATATCAAATAATTTATTGCATATTTAAAAAAAATTAAATATGATAAATAATATAACACACACTCATATATAATTATATTCATATAAAGTTACTAATTTTTGTAATAAATAATTATGACTAAAATTAATTTTATAAAATATTTTGGTAGATTTAATTTATTTATCCATGTATGTATAGGTTGGTGAACTCCATATTATAGTTTCTAATAGTGGTAGGTATGAACCTTCTTCACCCTTATTTCCCAATAATGGAAGTATGAACAGAGTTCACACCTCTCTCAAGCCCTATTTTCTAGTTAAATAAAAAAGTATGGGAAAAATGATGATTCAGGACCAAAAGATGAATTTAATTATAGTATAGGATGAAAAAATGAAAAAATATCAACATATAACCAAAAATAGTATAAATTCTAAATGTAAATTACATTCCAATTTAGTATAAAATAGAGGATTTCTTTAATTGAAACTGAGGACCTCTTTTGATTCCTAACTATCATTTTATTGAAGCCTATCCATTTTTTAATAAAATAAAACATGCTAAGATAATAATTATTATCCTAGAACATTATAAAATAATATTCAACCAATTACTTTTGTAATGTTTTATTTACGAGCCATATAGATAAATTATAGGACAAAAATTAATGTAACTAGTCATTAACTCTCCCTCCACATCAAAAAATAATAATTTAATTTTAGTAACATATACTTGTCATGTGAAATTAAACATGAATAATATGATTCCCTGGGATACAAAGTATTGAAGTTCCTTATTTTGATTCTTCTGTCTCCCACTTATCTCACTCTTTCCCATCCTTCACTCTCTCATTCATCAGAGCATTTCTCTTATTGTGTGGATTATTTCTCTATAATTTGTTCATGGAAATGGAGGCGTCAGGATAGTGGGTTTATTACATAAAAAAATTCCAAGGTTGAAATCTTATCTTAATCACACCTCGTAGGGTGGCACTACTACAAATTTGGGTTTATCTAGCCCTAAAAAAAGAAAAGAAAAAGTGGGGTCTTTATCAGTGCTAATAAAGATCTGATATTTGGGATCGTATTAGAGATAATAAAAAATCACTAATAAAGGAGAAAATATATCAACACTAATAAAAAATAATTGATAAGGGGGGATTTATTAGCACTAGAAAAAAACATTGATGCGTGTGTTATAAGTTCTAGTAAGATATCTCGAATAAAAATATATTTTATAAAAAAAATATATTTCTTTAAAAATATTATATTAATATGTACTTATATTTATATTGATGAAAACCAAATATATTTATTTAAATATGAATTAGATAAATCCAAATTCAAATTTACACTTCATATATGATAAATTTAAGGAAAATGGATTACAAAATAAATAAAAAATAATAGTAATTTATAATTGATAAATAATTATTGACTAATATTCATCTAATCACAATTGGATGAAATAAAAATTAAATGAATAATTGAATGGTCTAAGACAAGATGAAAATACAACATGAACATTAAATTACCATAAATTTTGATTCGAGTTTCTATTTAGGCTCTACCATGGATCAAGTCAAAGCCTGTGAAAAGATCAATTCCAAGGAAACTGAAGGAACACTAATAACTGTTTTTGATTCCAAAAAGAAATAAATACCTTAAAAATTGGTTTTTAGCAGGGATAACCTATTTTAATAATATTTGATAGTTTTTAGCACAATTTCAGATATCATTGTCATCTGTTTTTAGTGGGAATTGAATTTATTCCAAATTATTACAATTAGATAGATAATATGGCATTTGAATTTCATCATTTTTTATAATTTAGTTATATTTATAATTAAATATATGAATATTTTCTGATAGTTACTTATAATAAATAAATTTTATAAATGCATATATAAACAAAATTCAATTTTTAAATACATTATCAATATGGAAATAAATATCTATTTTTCATTTTATTTAAAAAAAATATCCATTTTATTTATGCATAAAAATGAATTAATATTTATATATAATGTTTTTATATAAATATGTGTTTGTATTAATAAACACACATATGTTTATATTTATATTTATATTCCAAAATATATAAATGATTGTTATTATATATTATATTAAATTTATTATAAGCGTATATATATATATATCACAAAATTCTTAAAATGATGTATGTATATATATATATATATATCATAAATTAAAAAATAAATCAAGCCATGGTAGTGGTTAGTGTTTTAAATTGTAGAATCTAGGTCATGGGTTCAATTCTAAGCACATATAGTTGGTGGAAATACATCTAACACTGAGAAATGGGGGTCATGTGCTATTCTATAGGAGGGGGTGAGTGAGGGGTGTTCGGGGGGAATGGATTGCACTGAGAAAAGAGAATTACGAG
This sequence comes from Viscum album, assembly GCA_963277665.1. Lineage (NCBI taxonomy): Eukaryota > Viridiplantae > Streptophyta > Magnoliopsida > Santalales > Viscaceae > Viscum > Viscum album. The sequence continues at coordinate 629,323,178 of OY728164.1, read as the reverse complement.
AATTGAGAAAGGTGGGATATTTTATATTAAATATTTTTTCAAATTTTATTAGTGTAAGGAAAAAAGTGCTGATAATGACCCCCATTATCGGCACTAAACTAAATAATTGATAAATGATCCCTTTATCAGCACTAATAAAACAACAATGATAAAGATCCCATTTATCCGTTCTTTTCATTAGCTCTAATAAAGGGAGTATTTATAATGTCTTTTCCCTAGTGTTGATAATGGTCATCTTTTAACATCTCTTTAGTAGACAGTGCTTTCTTCGTTCTAATAAAGACACATTCTAGTGTTTTTATAGTGTGTTTTGTATTCGTGCTAACTAGCCAAGAGGAACGTCCACTAATAACAAAAATAGAGTAGTGTAATTAATAGTATTACTAATAATTTAGATTAAGTAAATTCATAGTTGAGGAAAATACATGGAAGGTATAAAATTTTAGCAACATGGTGCATGATATATAACATTGAAACCTTAATGATAAATAAATGACCACCTACCTTATCGCGGTAGATAATTCATCATCTAGTATCAGCATCCTATTTGTGCTAGAATGGAAGAAATTGGTTAAATAAGAAAATTCACATAAAATAAGGAATATTGTATCACATGGAAATATAATTAACGCTTTTGAGATACATTAATAAAGGATGATATTGGATTAAACTCACCATTATCTATACAATGCAACAAAAGACGAGTGAATCTGAGTCCAGAATAAAGTTGAGGTTAAAAGCCTATGGGGAGAGGTATGGATCACTCTAAGTTTGTGGTCAAATATGAAAAATATAAGAGATGAAGAGTATTGATTTTAATATGTGCTAGTGAAAAAATTACATTCCACCTTTCATTTAAAGGGGCATAGGGTTTGGCTACCCAGTGTTTCCAAATTGTGCACCAACCATGCATACCTACATCGTATGTGGAAATAAGAGTGTGGGTTGAATGAATGGATTAGGAAAACAATGAGTAGACCATGAACACCTCTACATAATCTTTGTAGAAACCCACAGAATTTACCAAATCCTTGCGGTCTTAGGTGAACAATTTAAAAAAACCATGTGTCGGGTCTATTTCCTCCGAAACTAGGAGCTTTGGGGTCCAAAAGAGCCCCAAACTCTCCCAAAAACACCCTCAATCTATTAGAAACTTTCATAAGGATTAAAATAATGTTTAAAAAAATATATCTTTTCCTCATAATAATATTCAAGAGATCACAACTATGGTTTATCTATGGGTTACACGGACAATGTTAATGTACATATACCGACAATGAATGGGAATATTTTGAGAGATAATTATTTCCAATACCACATGGAATATATCCCTTCGAGAAGACATGTGTGTGAAAAATTAGGATATAAAAATGAAGAATAGAATTATATATGTATCTATGATAAATATATCCCATATTTCATGTTATGTTCATGAAATTGATAAAATTTAATTTATGATAGTTAAATATTAGTTAAACATAAGATAAATACATGGGAAGTATTGAGAACTACCCAATTATACTTGAGATAGTATGTGGGATATGTTCCTGGTACATGGAGATGAAGGGACACAAGTTATAATGTGACACAAACTAGTCTTCATTGGGATCAATATGATCTAAAATAATAATCATGTAATGGTAGTGAGAATGATAATCTCATTCAAGCTAGTACATTTCATATCTAAAGATAAAGATTGCATTATGGCTCTTAATGCCTCGAAATAAGTAATTTAAAATATGTAATGACTTTTTTATTGTTTTTGTAATCACACCATATAAGTAATATTTTATCATAATATAAATTTTGATAATCTTAGTAATAGTACTATAAAGTATGACATGTTTTCATAGTAGATAAAATGAATTCAGTTGAAGATATCATCTCTATATGCATCTTACTCAAGGAGGTTCGATCAATGATAAAAAAAATCACACTATAGAGACATGGAATACCAAATGAATAAATCCATAACTTAGAATTATAATGATATTATCATTTCAGAGATAACATGGTTCATAAATAAGTTATATATTTTTTACGTTGGAGTTTTCTTTTAGTGGGTTCCCTAAACCCAACTAAACAATACATTTCCATTACCGTATCACAAATGTGGAGATTTATGCGTGATTTATACTTATCAAAATATTGATTCTTTTTTCTTCTTCCAATGTTAAAAAGGTAATTTCCTTAGATTATTTTTTATATCAATAGTTTATAATAGTTTATAGACTATAATGAGAACATTAATATAAGGGGTCCCAAACCTAAATAATTAAGAATTCCATCACCTTTCCTATATAAACCCACCGAATCTCTCACATCCTCCTCACTCAAAGCCTTTCGAGTTCATCCAACCTCTGCCCTACTCTCTCCAGAATCCTCCCAAGGTGCCCTAAGCTCCCATTAATCCTCTCACAAGCCTCTCTCTAGCCTTTGGAAGCACACTTCCAATTAAGGGTTTTTTCTTCCTTTCTCATTTTGTCAATTTTCTTTAAGTTGTTTTGCCCTTTTTTCAATTATGAATGTTGGGGTATGGTTTTGAACCTCCATAATACTTCCCTCATTATATTTGAATTATGGGAGACCCATTTCTCTCTCATAAAATTCCTCCCATGTACACCTGTTACTATACCGAAATTCCGAAAGGAACTTTTCTCTCTTCTTTTACATTCAAGCAATAATTCTGTATCATGAATCTAAATCTCATTAAAATTGTTTGGACATGTATCTATATGACCTACCTACTTTACATTAAATTTTAATATCAAGAGGAACCCATTTCTCTCGCATCAACCATTTTTATGAATTCTTATGTCATGCAGTTACGCTGCCGAAATCGCACCGATTTTCTAAGCCAATGCCATTGTGTAGGGAATATCATGCCCATTTCTCCATCAAGGGTATTCACCTTTATGAACATTTAATTATATATTATAAAGTTTCATGTATGAATTCCACATTCCTTTATCTTGGAATAAATGATTATGATTTATGAATCCAAGTTTTATGATCCATGTGGCACACTTATGGATGAAATGAAATGTTTAAGAAGGGTGCGACCTTATTGCGCTCCAATGCATTGGGTAAAGTGTTGTATCATGATACTTCATGTTCAATGTGTGTTGACTCATTCTAATTCAACTGATACGAGGTTATTCTTGTTCTTTATATGCAATGAGGGTTTACTCAGGCTCTTTGTGAAATGAGCATTGGCTCATGCTAATTCCAAAGTTAAGTGTTGTTGCCACATTTCCATGTTATGATTATCATGATTTATCATGCCTTTATGTTCAAGTTTCTCTTGTGCTCTATTGATATGCCTAATTTATAACATGTCGTGTACTTCTCATGTTATTCCATGTGTATTCACATACTGGGCTTTATAGCTCACCCTTTTCTTATGCATGTCCTTAGGTTATCCCATGCAATTCTATGTACGAGGGAATGTAGTTCTCTTGTCAAGTGTATTTTCAATAAAGATGTTGTATTTCATGTTTTATGTTTTTAAGTAATTATCCTAAGCCCCAAAGACAATAAACCTCTTGATCTTCTTAGTTGTATCAAGTGATGTTTTATGTAATAAATCATGTTTATGTTTGTAATAAAAAAAAGGTTGTTGTAGTTGGTATAAGATGATAGGTTTAGTTATTTTTTGGATTAGGATTACAAAACCCTAGTAAATCCTTAGATACAAGACTAAGTACAATAAAAACGTCCCTAAGTTTAACTGAGTATTGAGTAAGTGTTTTATCAAGAAAATACATCCCTGTCTGTATACGAGTAGGTAGAGGCTGCTCTGGCACACATGTATCCTAGGGGTAAAACATGAAAACACCACATTGAGCTATACTCGAACGGTTATTGGTGCATGACAACGGGCCTTTCTTCACTCTTGGTTATGACACTCCCGGGGGATATGCTTTGGTAAATTCACAAGCTTAGTATGAACCCTTATAAGGGGAATAGAAAAACCCCTAGGAATATATGTTAGAAAGTAGATCATGAATAGCCTAGATTGAAGCCAATAGACTCATGAGTAAAGTAAATAAAAGTTTATTTATAAGTCATCACCTTTTGTCCTTGGATTACCCTTTATTTTTTACCCCAATCATTCCTTTTATTCTAGCCAATGGCCGGTAATAGGAGGACTCGGGCTAACAACCGTTGTGAAGATCAATGTGATGACTGTACTAATGAGATGCCCAATCCAATGGGAGCAGGATTCAGGAAATTTGTCACACTTCACTCTCAGATAACTCAAGTTTTGAATAGAAATTTGGTTCAAGAGGAACGTTCTAACCCCCTAAGAAAGAAAAATTCGCTATCGAGAGCTTAATGAGACCACAACCTCTTACTTTTAGTGGATCATCTGATCCCATGATCGCTGAACAATGGATAAACTCCATTGAAAAGATATTCGCCATCCTTAAATGTTATGAACAAGAGAAGTTTATCCTGGATGCTTATCGTCTGGAGGGTGAAGCTGATAAATGGTGGATGTTGATCATAAATACGAAGCCTGAGGAGGAGATCAAGGTATTGGAATGGAAGGATTTCCGGAAGATGTATTTTAATAAATATTTTCTACACACCCTTTGGATTAATATGGAAAGTGACTTCCAATACCTCAAGAAAAAAGATGAAGAATATGTTGGAGCGTACGAGGAGAACATCACAAGGCTTTCAAGATACGCTTCCGGCATTATCGTTACCCTCGAATGCAGGGTTGACCACTTCTTTGGTGGGCTGAAGCCTAGCATGCAGAATGCATTAGCGATTCGTGACTTCGACAGCTATGAGTAAATTGTATGACGTGCCCTCAAGGTCGAAATGGAGATCGGGGAATCATAGGGGTATCAAGGGGATAAGAAGACTATGGTGGAATTCAATGCTGGTGGCCCGATGGATAAATCCAACGGTGCTAAGAATATCCAGCACCCCACTTGCCAAAACTGCGGAAAGAAGCACCCTGGAAATTGCCATAAGGGGATGAGGAAATGCTTCAGGTGTGGAAGATAAGGGCACGTAGCTGTTATCCTTAGGGACAAAAGACTCGTGGCTGCGACAGAGGAGAGGAACACACTGTTCTAACCTAAACGTGTTGTTCAATTCTACCAATGTAAAGAACTGGGGCATTTTGCAAATCAGTGCCCTATTCCAAGGGTTTTCGGAGGCAACCAACAACCTCCAAGGCAGCAAGGAAGATCTTTTTCCATCACTTCTGTCGAAGTGAACCCCGAAAACGATGTGGTGAAAAGTACGCTATTTATTCATTCATGAATAGAAAACGTAGTTTTTGATTCAGGTTCTATGCATTCTTTTATATCTCGAAAGTTTAGTAGAATAATCCCATCACCACCACAAATCATGTTAGTGAATATGTTAGTGACTACGAAAATGGGGCAATCATTGCATCACATGAATATAAGTCCTCCCCTGTTTTAATATATGGATTGAATTTCCTAGGGTACTTCATCATACTCCCTCTAGTGAAATTTGATGCAATTCTTGGCATGGATTGGATTTCCTTATATAGAGCCAACATAAATTGTCGGGAGAGGGAAATCACACTCCATATGGATAATCGACCCCTGATTCTTTACAAGTTCCATGAGGAAGATGAATCTCCTTTAGCTCCATCATCTCAAGAATGGATATTACTTCCCTATGATCACGCATATCTGACTTATATGATTGAGTCCAAGGAAGAAACCATCCTAGATGAAATGCCTATTGTGACAAAATTCGCTGAAGTGTTTACCGAGGAACTGCCTGGTCTTCCTGAAAGAAGAGATGTTGAGTTATCAATTAAAATTATACCTGGGGTTCTACCATTATCCAAGAATTCATATAGAATGGCTGTCATTGATCTTAAAGATCTGAAGAAACAACTACAAGAGAATCTGAATAAAGGGTCTATACGCCCAAGTGCTTCACCATGGGGTGCACCAGTCCTCTTCATCAAGAAGAAGGATGGGTTAATGAAACTTGTCATCGATTACCATGAACATAACAAAATCATGATAAAGAACAAGTATCTTCTACCACGGATCGATGACAAGTTTGATCAGCTTTTTGGAGCACTATACTTCTCGAAGGTGGAATTTTGGTCGGGATATTATCAAGTAAGGGTGAAGAAGGAAGATATCCCCAAGGCTGCTTTTTGCACAAGATACAGGCACTATGAATTCATAGTAATGCCTTTTGGACTCACTAATGCTCCAGCAATATTCATGGATTTATGAATATATTCTTTTGAGATTATCTCGACAAATTTGTGGTAGTAATTATAGATGAAATTCTAATATACTCCAAAACCAATGACGATCATGAGAATCATTTAAGAATTGTACTAGAGACATTGCGCAAGGAGAAGCTCTATGAAAAGTATAGTAAGTGTGAGTTCTGGTTGAAGGAGGTCTCATTCTTGGGCCATATCATCACAAGTAATGGGATATCTGTGGATCCCTCCAAAACAGATACAATTGTGGAATGGCCAAGGCCAACGTCGGTAATGGATATCCGTAGCTTCTTGGGGTTAGCTAGATATTATAGATGATTTGTGAGAAATTTCTCAAAATTTTCCAACCCTCTTACCACCTAAATTGAAAGGGAATAATGTTTTCTTGGTGTGATCAATGTGAAGAAAGCTTCAAGGAGTTGAAAAGGAGGCTTATCACTGCGCCCAGGCTCACTTTACGAACATGTGTGGAACCTTTTGTTGTTTTTAGCGATGCTTCGAAGAAGGGCTTAGGTTGTGTGATGATGCAGAATGATAAAGTGATATCCTATGCCTCAAGGCAGTTGAAAATCCATTAGCGAAACTATCCAACGCATGATCTGGAGTTAGCAGCGGTGATCTTTTCCTTGAAAATCTGGCAGCATTATCTCTATGGGGAGAAATGTGAGATATATACTGATCACAAGAGTCTTAAATATATATTCACACATAAAGTGCTTAATATGTGCCAGAGAAGATGGATAGAGATCATCATGGATTATGATTGGTCAATACATTACCACCCTAGGAAAGTGAACAAAGTGGCAGATGCCCTAAGTAGAACAGACCTAGTGAATCTATCCATGATGATAATTGAGAATGATTTAATCATCTTAGACTTGATGAAGATGGACATGGGAATCATAAAGAAGGGAACATAATCAATCCTTCCAGAAATGATTGCTCAACCGTCTCTTTTGTAATGTTTAAAGGAGGATCAAAAGGATGATGTGGGAATTTAGGAAAAAGTGAATGCTATCAAAAAAGGGAAATCCTCAGAGTTTAATGTTAATGAAGAAGGAATTGTGCGATTTGGGAAAAGACTATGTGTTCCATCGAGTCCGGAGCTGAAGAAGGAACTTTTGGATGATGCACATAGTTCAAATTTCTCTATTCACCCAGGGAGCACAAAGATGTATCGAGATCTCCAAGAAAACTTTCGGTGGGATAATATGAAAAAGGAGATCGTTGAATATACATCAATGTTACTCGTGTGCCATCAAGTGAAGGCAGAGAGGCAGAAGTCTAAGGGGATGATGCAACCATTGCCCATACGAGAATGGAAATGGGATATCATCACCATGGACATTGTCATCGAACTTCTGAGGACATAAAAAGGCAACAATGCAATCTAGGTTGTTTTGGATCGTCTTACAAAGACTACACAATTCATTGCTATTCGGGAGGATTTCTCATTAGATCAACTGGAACAGATATATATCAGGGAAGTGGTAAGGATTCATGGAGTACCACAATCTATTGTGTCTGACTGAGATCCAATATTCACCTCTATGTTTTTGAAGAGTCCTCAACATGCTCTGAATTGAGACCTGAACTTCAGTATGACCTTTCATCCTAAAACTGATGGCCAATCCGAGCAGACTATCCAAACACTTGAGGACATGTTGAGTGCATGCTCAATGGACTTTAAAGAAGGATGAGATGAAAATCTTCCTCTGGATGATTTATCCTACAATAATAGTTTCCACTCAAGCATCCAAATGGCACCATATGAAGCCCCGTATGGGAAATGGTAAAAAACAACAGCATGTTGGGATGAGGTCGGTGAACGTAAGATTCTAGGACCAGAAATGGTTGAAGAAATGGTGGAGAAGGTGAAAACCATTTAGCAGCATATCAAGGAATCCCAGAGTCGACAGAAGAGTTATGTAGATAATCGTCGACAAGACCTTGAGTTTAATGTTGGAGACATGGTTTTTCTATGAATATCTCCATGGAAGAAGGTCATGAGGTTTGGAAAAGAAAAGGAAGTTAAGTCCAAGGTACATCGACCCCTTTGAGATTCTTGGTCGTGTTGGGGCTATGACCTATCGACTAGAACTTCCACCTACCATGGACAGAGTACATGATGTCTTTCATTATCCCTCTTATGAAAGTACATACTGGACCCTTCACATGTACTCTCTTATGAGGTGGTACAATTGGAAGATGATTTTTCTTATGAGGAGCAACCAGTGAAGATATTATATCGTAGAGAAAATGTTCTATGAAATAAGACAATGCCCCTCATCAAGGTTTTGTGGAGAAACCAAATGTTTGAATAAGATACTTGGGAATCGAGGAAATGATGAAGCTTAGTTACCCCCATCTATTTTAGTGTGGGAAAAGGAAAATTTTGAGGGAAAATTTTCTAAATGGGAGAATATTGTAATGACCCAAAGTTTCATTATTTGAAATCCCTATTGATCTAATTAAATGTCTCTTTATGTATATACAAATGTGAACTTATTTGTTTTCATGTTAAGAATTTTGACCATTTCTAATATATCCATTGAGCAGTGATCACATGATTAGTATAAATATAGGGATTTAACAAATCCAATTTACGTAGAAAAACTAAGCGATGGCCTCATCCAGTAGAATTTCTCCGTACGAAGCACATTTGATGGAGATCGGAATAGAGGTGGCGTCCTTGGGCTTCACTCATGACCAAGCCCAAGCTGATCTTCATCATTTCATTCTCGAACAAGACCGTCTATGGGAAAAGTGGAAGTTGATAGAAATTACCACTCAAGCGATGTTATCCGAGCCACCCCAAGAGTCTGTCACCATCATACACCTTACCCTTAGGTCTTATCCGGCTGTCTTAAGGGGTTATATACGAAATCTATAGTACTATATTCATTTATATTATTTTTTTATATAATAATTAATATGCCTCCTTGTCATTTTTCATACATTGTATATAGTTTTTGAAGTACAAATAGTGTTTTTAGTTTTTATTTAATTAAGAATTATATTTTAATAAATTAAGTGATTTTTGAATTGAATAATATTATAATAAAATATTATTATTACTATTAAATTGATTTTTATTAAATATATAAGATCTTATAATTTTATGAATGTAATTATAATTTTTATTAAGGTTTGAAAGCCATTTCTGTCTAAACCGTTGAATTTTAAATAAATGTCGGTCTCTATTTTAAAAGTAAAAATTAACATTTTTAGATAATTATTTAGATAAAATAAATGTTATTTCTGGAATCAGGACGTTGAAATTTTCCAATGGTGAATTTTTCATAATTTTCGGAGACAGTCAAATTTTTGGGTAAAAATTAAATACCTTTTAAATATTTAATGTGTTTTATGACATCATAATGGACCAATAGTGATGTAATGAAATACTATACGCATTATTTTTGGCCAATATATCTTTTAAAATTAAAATAATGTGATTTTGTGTTAGTTATACTTACTTTTCAGATCATTAATGGACCCCTCAAGACTTATTAAACATCTTGTCTTTTTAAATTATTTTCCATGGGAGTGTGACTCACCTTTACCTAAGAAACCCCATTATTTTAAGAATTTATGACTTTGGCCTTATAAATTAATGTTGTACTCTTCCCTTTTCAAATAACCATGGGAAGAAACCATGGGATGGTTTGTGGTTTGGATTAATTTAATATACGGGGTCCCAAACCTAAATAATATAGAATTCCCTCACCTTTCCTATATAAACCCACCCAATATCTCACTTCCTCATCACTAAAAGCCTTTAAAGTTCTTCCACCATCTGCCCTACTCTCTCTGTAATCATCCCAAGGTGCCTCAAGCTCCCAAGAAGCCTCTCACAACACTCTCTCTAGCCTTTGGAAGCACACTTCCAAGTATGGGTTTTTTTATTCCTTTCTCATTTTTATCAATTTCATTTAAGTTTTTTTTGCCCTTTTTTCTATTATGAATTTTGGGGTATGGTTTATCACCTCCCTAATACTTCCCTCTTTTTGTTTGAATGATGGGAGACCCATTTCTCTCTCATTGAATGCCTCCCATGTAACCTGTTACTATGAAAAAATTACGAAAGGAACTTCTCTCTCTTCTTTTACATTCAATCAATACTTTTGTATCATGAATCTAAATTCCATTACAATTGTTTGGACATGTATATATATGACCTCCCTACTGTACATTACATGTAAATATGATGAGGGACCCCTTTCTCTCTCATCAACAATATTTATGAATTCTTATGTCCCGCCGTTACGCTGCCGAAATCACACCGATTTTCTAAGCCAATGCCATTGTGTAGTGAATACCATGGCCAATTATCCATCAAGGGGATTCACCTTTATGTACATTTAGGTATTTATTAAAAAGTTTCATGTATTAATTCCACATTCCTTTATCATGGAAGAAATGATTATGTTATATGAATCCATGTTTTATGATCCATGTGGAACACTTATGCCTGAAATGAAATCATTAAGAAGGGTGCACCCTTATAGTTCTCCAATGCATTGGGTAAAGTATAGTATCATGATACGTCATGTGAAATGAGTGTTGAAACATGATAATTGAAGTTCAACAAGGGTTTAATCATTCTTTATGTGCAATTATGGTTTACTCATGGTCTATGTGTAATGAGCCTTGGCTCATGCTTATTACATGTTAAGTGGTGTTGCCGCATTTCCATGTTATGATTATCATGCTTTATCATTCATTTATGTTCGAATTTCTCTTGTTCTCTATTTATATGCCTAATGTATAAAATCTATTGTACTTCTCATGTTATTTCATGTGTATTACCTTACTAGGATTTATAGCTCACCCTTTTCTTATGCATTTCCTCAGGTTATCCCATGCAATGCTAAGTACGTGGGAATGTAGTGGTCATGAAAAGGAAGTTTTCAATAAATATTTTGTATTTAATGTTTTAAGTTTTTATGTAATTATACTAAGCCCCAAATACTCTAAACCTCTCGATCTTCTTTGTTGTATCAAGTGATGTATTATGTAATAAATCATGTTTATGTTTGTAATAAAAGAAGGGTTTTCATAGATGGTATTAGAGGATATGTTTAATTATTTTTGGGATTATGATAATAAAACCTTAGTAAAGCCTTAGATACAAGACTATTTACAATAAAAACGTCCCTATGTTTTGTTGAGTATTGATTAAGTGGGTTTTCAAGCAAATACATCCATGTCTAGATACGATCAGGTAGTGGCGGCTCTGGCACAGAAGAATCCTAGGGGTAAAACGCGAAAAAACCACTTTGAGCATTACTCGAATGGGAACTGGTGCCCGACAATGGGCCTTGCTGCACTCTTGGTTCCGACACTCCTGGGTGATATGCTTTGGAAAATTCAAAATCTTAGTATGAACCCTTATTAAGGGAATAAAAACCCCCCCTAAGAATATATGTTAGAAAGTAGATCACGAAATGTCTAGATTGAATCCTATAGACTCATGAGTTAAGGAAATAAAAGATTATTTATAAGTCATCAACTTTTGTTTTTCGATTACCCTTTATGTGTTACCACTAACATTCCTTTTATTCCAGCTAATGGCCGGTAATAGGAGGACTTGGGCTAACAACCGTTTTGAAGATCAATGTGATGACTGTACTAATGAGATTCCCAATCCAATGGGAGCAGGAATTGTGAACTTTGTCACGCTTCTCTCACAGCTAACTCATGTTTTGAATAGAAAAATGGGTCAAGTGGAACATTCAACCCCCCTAAGAATGAACAATTCTCTATCGAGAGCTTCATGAGACAAAGGCCTCCTAATTGTAGTGGATCATTTGATCCCACGATCGCTGAACAACGGATCAACTCCATTGAAAAAATATTCTCCATCCTATAATGTTCTGAAGAAGATATGTTTCTCCTGGCGGATTAACGTATGGAGGGTGAAGCTGATCAGTGGTGGACGTGGATAAAAAATACGAAGCCTGAGGAGGAGATCGAGGCATTGGAATGGAAGGATTTACAGAAGATGTTTTTTGATAAATATTTTCAGTGCACCATCCGTCTTAAGATGGAAAGGGACTTCCTTTACCTCAAGAAAAAAGGATAAGAATATGTTGGAATGTGTGAGGTAAACATTAGAAGGCTTCCATGATACGCTTCAAGCTTTGTCATTACCCTAGAATGCAAAGTTGACCGCTTCTCCGGTGGGATGAAGCCCAGCCTGTGGAAAACATTGGCGCTCTGTGACTTCGGCAGCTATGAGGAAATTTTCCGATGTGCCCTCAAGGTAGAAATGGAGATCGACGAATCACAGGGGTATCATCGGGACAAGAATCGTAAGGTGTACTTCAATTCTGGCAGTCCGATGGATAAATCCAACTGTGCTAAGAAGATCCAGCACCCCACTTACCAATAGTGCGGAAAGAATCACCCAAGAAATTGCCTTAAGGGGGTGAGGAAATTCTTCAGGTGTAGAAGAGAAGGTAACCTAGCTGTTAACTTTCAGCAAGAAAGACCCATAGCTGCGACAGAGGAGAGGAAGGCTCCATTCGAACCTCAACACGTTGTTCAATGATACAAATGAAAAGAATCATGGCATTTTGCAAATCAATGCTATAATAGAAGGGTTTTCGGAGGCAACCAACAACCTCCAAGGCAGCAGGGAAGATCTTTTTCCATCACTTCTACTGAAGTGAACCCTGACAATGAAGTGGTGATAGGTACACTAGTTATTAATTCAAAAATAATGAACGTACATTTTGATTCAGGTTCTACGAATTCTTTTATATCTCTAAAGATTAGTAGAACAATCCCAGCACCACAACAAATCAAGGAAGTGAAGATGTCGATGAGTACGGAAAATGGGGCAATCATTGCATCCCATGAATATAAGTCCTCCCCTATTATAATTTGTGGATTGAATTTCTCGGATAACCTCATCATACTCCCTCTAGTGGAATTTGATTCAATTCATGGAATGGATTGGATTTCCTTATATAGAGCCATCATAAATTGTCGGGAGAGGGAAATCACACTCCATATGGAGGATCAACCCCCGATTCATTACAAGTGTAAGGAGGAAGATGAATCTCCTTTAGCTTTGTCATCTCATGCATGGATACTAATGCCCTATGAGCACGCGTATCTGGTTCAGATGATTGAGTCCAAGGAAGAAACCATCCTTGAAGAAATGCCTATTGTGAGGGAATTCGCTGAAGTGTTTCCCGAGGAACTTCCTGGTCTTCCTCCTAGAATATATGTTGAGTTCTCAATTGAACTTATACCTGGGCCACTACCAATATCCAAGAATCCATATTGAATTTCTATCGTTAAGCTTGAAGAGATGACGAAACAACTATAGGAGAATCTGGATAAAGGGTTTATATTCCCATGTGCTTCACCATGGGGTGCACCAGTCCTCTTCATCAAGAAGAAGGATGGGTCAATGCAGATTTGCATCGATTATCGTGAACATAACAAAATCACGATAAAGAACGGGTATCCACTTCCACGGATCGATGAAATGTTTGATCAGCTGTGTGCAGCACAATACTTCTCCAAGGTGGATTTGCGGTCGAGATATTATCAAGTAAGGGTGAAGAAGGAAGATATCCACAAGACTACTTTTCATACAAGATACGGGAACTATGAATTCATATTAATGCCTTTTGGACTCCCCAATTCTCCAGTAATCTTTATGGACATGATAAATAGAGTCTTTAGACATTAACTCGACAAATTTTTGGTAGTATTTAGAGATGACATTCTAATATACTTCAAAACCAAGGAGGATCATTATGAGCATTTAAGAAATATACTAGAGACATTGGGAAAGGAGAAGCTCTATGAATAATACAGCAAGTGTGAGTTTTGGTTGAAGGAGGTCTCATTCGTGGGACATATCATCACTAGCAATGGGATATATGTGGATCCCTCCAAAACAGATGCAATTGAGGGATGGTCGAGGCCAACGTCGGTAAAAAATATCCGTAGCTTCTTGGGGTTAGTAGAATATTATCGATGATTTTTGAGAAATTTATCATGATTGTACAAACCTCTTACCAAGCATACTCAAAAGGGATTAACATTTTCTTGGAGTGATGAATGCGAAGAAAGCTTAAAGGAGATGAAAAGGAGTATTATCATTGCGCCCATTCTCACTTTACCCACAAGTGGGGACACTTCTGTGGTTTTCAGTGATGCTTCGATGACGGTCATAGGGTGTGTGATGACACAGAATGATTATGTGATATCCTATTCCTCAAGGCAGTTGAAAATCAATGAGAGAAACTATCCAACGCATGATCTGTAGTTAGTGGCGGTGATCTTTCCCTTGAAAATCTGGCGGCATTATCTCTATGGAGAGATATGTGAGATATATAATGACCACAAGTGTCTTAAATATATATTCACAAAGAAAGAGCTTAATATGAACCAGAAAAGATTGATAAATCTCATCATGGAATATGACTGTTCAATACATTACCACCCTGAGAAAGTGAACAAGGTGGTAGATGCTCTATGTAGAAAAGACCCAACGATTCTATCAATGATGATAATTGAGAAAGATCCAATCTTCATTGAATTTATGAAGATGGACATGGGAATCATAATGAAGGGAACATCATCAATCCTTTCACAAATTATTTTTCATCCGTCTCTTTTGCAAAGGTTAAAGGATGACGTGGGAATTCAGGAAAAAGTAGAAGCTATCAAAAAAGGGAAATCCTCGGAGCTTAATGTTAATGAAGAAGGAATTGTGCGATTTGGGAAAAAACTATGTGTTCCATAGAGTCTGGAGCTGAAGAAGGAACATTTGGATGATGCATATAGTTTAAATTTCTCTATTCACCCAGGGAGCACAAAGATGCATCGAGATCTCCGAGAAAACATTTGGTGGAATAATATGAAAAAGGAGATTTCTAAATATACATCAAATTTTCTGGTGTGCAAGAAAGTGAATGCAAGTGAGGCAGATGTCTAAGGGGATGATGCAATAATTTCCCATATCAGAATGTAAATGGGAGAACATCACCATGGACTTTATCACTGGACATCCGAGGACATACAAAGGCAACAATGAAATCTGGGTTTTTGTGGATCTTCTTACAAAGACTCCACACATCATTTCTATTTGGGAGGATTTATCATTGGATCAACAGGCACAGATATATATTATTGAATTAATATGGCTTCATGGAGTACCACAGTCTATTATGTCTGATAGAGATCCAAGATTCACCTCTATGTTTTGGAAAAGTCTTCAACATGCTCTGAATACTGAACTAAACTTTAGTACGACCTATCATCCTCAAACTGATGGAAAATCCGAGTGGACTATCCAAACACATGGGGAAATGTTGAGAGAATTCTCAATGGACATTAAAGGAGGATGGGATCAACATCTTCCTCTAGTTGAGTTCTCTTATAATAACAGTTTCCACTCAAGCATGCAAATGGAACCATATGAAGCCCTGTATGGGAAAAGGTGAAAAACATCGACATGTGGGGATGAGGTCGGTGAACGTAAGCTGCTTGGACCAGAAATGGTCAATGGAATGTTGAAGAAACTGAAAACCATTCATCAGCATATCAAGGGAGCCCAGAGTCGACTGATGAGTTATGTAGATAACCGTCGACAAGGCCATGGGTTTAAAATTGGAGACATGGGTTTTCTATGCATATCCCTATGGAATAAGGTCATGAGGTTTGGGAAGAAAAGGGATGTTTAGTACAGGGTACATCTTACCCTTGGAGATTCTTGATCCTGTCGGGGCTGTGGCCTATCGACTAGCACTTCCACATACCATGGCCAAATTAAATGATGTCTTTCATGGATCCCTCTTTAGGAAGTACATACCAGACCCTTCACATGTACTCTCTTCTGAGGTGGTACAATTGGAAGATGATCTTTCTTACGAGGAGCAACTAGTGAAGATCTTAGAACGTAGAGAAAAGGTTATATGAAATAAGACAATTCCCCTCCTCTAGGTGTTGTGGATAAACCAAGCATTTGAATAGGCAACTTGGGAATCAGAGGAAATGATGAAGCTGAGTTACCCACATATGTTTTAGTGTGGGAAAAGGAAAATTTTGAGGGAGAAATTTCTTAAGGGGGGAATATTGTAACAACCCAAAGATTCATTAATGAAAATACCTCTTCATCTAATTAAATGTCTCTTTATGTTTATATAAATGTCAAATTCGTTGGTTTTATGTTATGAAATTTGATAGTTGCTAATATAGTCGTTGAACAGTGATCACATTATTCATATAAATATAGGTATTTAACAAATCCAATTTACTCAGACAAAGTAAGCGATGGCCTCATCTAGTAGAATTGCTCTGTATGAAGCCCATTTGTCGGAGCATGGAAAATAGGTGGCGTCATTGGGATTCTCTCTTGACCATGCCCATGTTGAGCTTCATCATGTCAAGCTCGAACGAGACTGTCTGTGGGAAAAGTGGAAGTTGATAGAAATTACA
Organism: Viscum album; assembly: GCA_963277665.1. Lineage (NCBI taxonomy): Eukaryota > Viridiplantae > Streptophyta > Magnoliopsida > Santalales > Viscaceae > Viscum > Viscum album. Next base: position 629,306,467 of record OY728164.1, on the reverse strand, counting down.
ACTCGAGCGATGTTATTCGAGCCACCCCAAGAGTCTGTCACCATCGCACACCTTCCCCTTAGGTCTTATGAAGCTGTCTTAAGGAGTTATGTAACAAATCTTTAGTACTGTTTTCATGTATATAATAATGAATATACCTCCTTGTCATTTTTGATACATTGTAAATAGTTTTAAAGTACAAATAGTGTTTTTAGTTATTATTTAATTAAGAATTATATTTTATTAAATTAAGGGATTTTGGAATTAAATACAATTTTAATAAAATATTATTATTACTATTAATTTAATTATGATAAAATTTAAATGAACTTATAATTTTATGAATGCAATTATAATTTTTATGAAGGTTTGAAAGCCATTTCTGTCCAATCCCGTGAATTTTTGATAAATATCAGTTTTTATTTTAATAGTGAAAATTAACATATTTAGAAAATTATTTAGATAAAATAAATGTTATTTCTGGAATCATGACGTTGCAATTTTACAATGGTGAATTTTTCATAATTTTCTGAGACAGTTAAATTTTTGGGTAAAAATTAAATACCGTTTAAATATATAATATGTTTTATGACATCATAATGACCCAATAATGATGTAATAAAATACTATAAGCTTTTTGTTCGGCCAATATATGTTTTAAAATTATTATAATGTGATTTTGGGTTTGTTTGACTTACTTTTCAAAGCATTAATGGACCCCTAAAGACTTATTAAACATATTGTCTTTTTAAATTATTTTCTGTGGGAGTGTGACTCACCTCCACATAAGCAACCACATTATTTTAAGAAGTTCAGACTTTTGATTTATAAAATATTTTTTTCCACTTCCCTTTGCCAAAAACAACGGGCAAAAACCCTTGGATGGTTTGTCGTTTGGATTAATTAATATAAGGGTTCCCAAACCTAAATAATAATGAATTCCCGTATCTTTTCTATATAAACCCACCCAATCACTCACTTCCTCCTCACTCAAAGACTTTTTAATTCGTCCAACCTATGCCATACTTTTTTAGAATCCTTACAAGGTTCCCCAAGCTCCCACGAAGCCTCTCTCTAGCCTCTCTCTAGCCGTTGGAAGCACACTTCCATGTAAGGGTTTTTTCTTCCTTTCTCATTTTTTGTCAAGTTTCTCTAAGTTGTTTGTCCTTTTTTTCAATTATGAATGTTGGGGTATGGTTTATAACCTCCCTAATACTTCCCTCTTTATTTTTGAATGACGATAGACCCATTTCATTCTCATTAAATGCCTTCCATGTACACTCATTACTATGCCAAAATTCTGAAAGGAACTTATCTCTCTTCTTTTACATTCAAGCAATACTTTTGTATCATGAATGTAAATTACATTACAATTGTTTGGACATGTATATATATGACCTCCCTATGGTCCATTACATGTAAATATTATGAGGAACTCCTTTATTTCTCATCAACCATTTTTATGAATTCTTATGTCACGCCATTACACTGCCGAAATCGCACCGATTCTCTAAGCCAATGCCATTGTGTAGTGAATACCATGCCCAGTTCTCCATCAAAGGTATTCACAATTACGAACGTTTATTTATTTATTATAATGTTTAATGTATTAATTACACATTATTTTATCATGTAATAAATGATTATGTTTTATGAATCCATGTTTTATGAACCATGTGGCACACCTATGCATGAAATGAAATGTTTAAGATGGGTGCGCACTTATAGCGCTCCAATGCATTGAGTAATGTATATTATAATGATAAATCATTTGCAATGAGTGTTTACTCCTGATAATTTACGTGCAACGAGGGTTTACTCGTGCTTTATGTGCAATGAGGGTTTTCTCATGCTCCATGTGCAATGAGCCTTTGCTCATGCTAATTCCATGTTAAGTGTTGTTGCCACATTTCCATGTTATGATTATCATGCTTTATCATGACTTTATATTCAAGTTTCTCTTGTTCTCTATTGATATTCCTAATGTATAACATGTATTGTAATTATCATTTTATTCCATGTTTATTCCCTTACTAGGCATAATAGCTCACCGTTTTCTTATGCATGCACTCAGATTATCCCATGAAATGCTAAGTACGAGGGAATTTAGTGGTCATGGAAAGGAAGTTTCCAATAATGATGTTTTATTTCATGTTTTAAGTTTTTATGTAATGATCATAATCCCCAAATACACTAAACCCCTCGATCTTCATTGTTGTATCAAGTGAACTTTTATGTAATAAATCATGTTTATGTTTGTAATTAGTTGAATGAACAATAACGAAAAAAATAATGATTAAATGATGTGTGTGTCCTACAATATGAGGTACTGTGAGTAAAAAAGATTATATTACATGAAATGTGTTCATAAGAAAGGTTGTATTTTCTATGACTAAAACTTATCTACATATGGGTCTTGATCGGTCCCTATAATCTTCTTAGGGTATATGATAATTACTCACTTCAATTGAGGTAAGACCTACATGGTCACACATTAAGCATATTCAAGAGTTTGGCCTATTCTGAGTGAATAAGAGTTTAATATATTTTGGGACCCACCATAGTGTTTAATTTATGTACACATTTGAATGATAACTAAGAAACTAATATATTCAATATTAATTGACTTTATAAAAATAATTTTTTAATTAATTTAAACTCTATATTCCGAAATAATTATTTGAATACAAAATAATCATTTTTCGAAAAAATATTATTATTCAATGTTCATTAAGTATTAAATTAGATAAGTGAGTCAATTTAATGAATTTAATTTTATCAAATAACATATATTTAATCTATCATGTATTTGTTAAATTAAAAATTACATTGATTTCATTATTACTATTTCATTTATTGTCATGTATAGATTATATTGATGTTTATGTACCTAGGGGGTCTTAGTGGAATTTCCTGGATTTTAATGTTACCTATATAAGTATTGAGAAGCCCAAATTCATTTTACTATTTATTAGTTCATATTTTATAACCTCTCTATAATCAATCCCAAATTTCAGAGTGATAAAGAATAGATCTCAGCACCTCGATCCATGTTCAATATCTTAGATTTGAGGTATGATGCCTAGGAAATCACAAGTATGTATAATGTGACTTTGATTCTCATAACAAGAACCTAAAAGGAAAATATTGATGTAGATAAATCATCATGGATGCCCATTTGGATGATCTACATGGATCCAGAATTAGATCCTTTGTGCGATGAACTCCATTAGTGAGTGAAATGTGATTCCGTTCTAAATTTGACGTGGTATAGTTTTGATTTAATTTTTAATTCATAATTCATCTTTATTAATTAAGATGAACCTTATTCATGGATGAAGATTCAATTATATATTTTTGATTTTATGCTTTGACACAAATCTATCTTTGTAAATTTTTAGTTACCATATCTCACAATTCCACTAAAACAGAGAGTTCTTTCACTTCTCACAAACACATGACCACCATGATTTCGTTATTAAATATATGTTTGTGATCCATCAAATGCATTAATGATAATATTAATGTTTATGGAATATTATACACACTAACAGATAAGAATAACTGATGACACCAAAATATGTGACATTCCTAATAGAGGTATATTTTCACAATCTCTCATCTTGGAGATTACGAAGTGTGAACTTTATGAGAAGAAGCCTCATCTTCTTCTTTGTACTCACACCTCATAGTGTACATAATATGTGACAAATAATATAACATTATCCAACCATGGTAGTAGTTTTAGTTATATCATAATTACATATTGATTTTCTCATCATATCAAGGAATGGTTATGCCCTTTTCAATGAAATAGGTAATCTAGGGCATTATCACATAAACCTTATGTAGATGAAAAATATATATGTGATAAGATATTTAAATTAATCACGGATTTTTTCAATATAAAAGTAATCTTAATGTCTAAGGTACAATGAATTTAGTTCTAGGGAATTGTAACAGACATCTCTAACCTATAAGTTCATGATTATCCATCATAATACATTCAACTTGTTTTTTAGATACTTATTGTGTTCTGCATAATGTAACATTACCTATAACTATATATAATAAATAATATATATATATACGAATATATTTATATTAACTATTTTTAAATATCAACATATATATATATATATGAATTTTCATATTTAATGAAGCCTTTTAAATAAGAGAAATACAATTTTTCAAATGTTATATTTGAATGAAAAAATATATTTTATATCAGATGTTATATGAATTTTTTCATTTAATTTATGATATATATGATTGTATGTAATGATTATTAAAAATATAATTTATAAAACTAATTAATAAGATTTATTTTATTTATTTATACAACTAGTAACATATTGTACATTTATATAATCTCTAATATAATATATATATTCAACCTTATTTATTAATATTCTAAAATATATATATATGTGTGTGTGTGTGTGTGTGTAAGAAACTATAGTTTTCTAACAAAATATATTATTATTTTATATATAACTACTCAAAATATTAATAATAATAAATTTTGATACTTTTAATTAATAATAATAGTATAATTTATACATAAATAACCAATAAAATGTTATACACTTATGAAATATTAAATATTATAAAATTATGTAACTATATATGAATATTTTATGTAATTAAACAATCTACAATTCAAATAATTATATTTTACACTTAATTTTTTTGAAATAATAATTATTTATAATTAATATAATTTACTAATTATTATTAATAATTGTTTTTATGTTTCATTAACAAAAAATAATTACAAATATATATAAATCAAAAAATATATTATGTATTTAAATAAATTTTAATATGATAAACAAAATAACACATAGATATATAATTATATTCAAATAATGTTACTAATATTTTTTACAGATAATTATCAATAATATAATTTTTATAAATTATTTATTTAGATTCACTTTATTTAGCTATGTATCCAATGGAGGCTGACCTCCATTTTATAGTTTTTGATGATATAAGGCATGAATCTCGTTCACACATATCATTAAATAAGGGGTGTGTAAATGGATTTCATACCTGGATTGAACCCCTTTTCCCATTATATTAAAACATATAAATTTATTAATCAAATAAAAACTATTTTATATTTTATCCATAAATCTCTATAAAAAACAAAAAAATCTCAACTTATTCTATTAAAAATGTTTTATTCATATCCTTAGTCCTTATTAATAAATTACAGGATGAAAATTAATGTGAATCACTATTAAAACTGCATCTATTTCAAATAAAAAATAAATTTTAGTAAAATACACCCATCAACAGAAATTGATCATGGACAAGATGATGCACGAGGATGCACAACACTACAGTTGCATATTTTGACTCTTGTCTCTCCCTCCACTTTCTTTCATTCAATCACTTAAACTTTCATTATGTCGATCCCTTTTATGTTTGTGTGGAGCATTGCTCTGTAATGATTTCATGGACATATTGGCATCGAAAATATGAGGTTTTTAATGAGAAGTCTTACCGAGGGACAATATTTATAAGATAAAGAAATAAATGTTTTCTATCGGGACATATGATCTAAAACCATTATGGAATGATCCTTATCAGTTAGTTATGATTTTTTAGAAGAACTATCATCCAATTATTTTGATATCATGATGGAACTCATCCATGTTCTTAATACAGCTCACAACTCTTTACTCATCTTACTCTTCTATGTAATCATATTTAGAAACCAAAAAAGACATCCCACAATTCTTAATATAGTTATGTATTTATCAGTATCATTTTTATTAATTATATTTTTTTATGTTCATTTATAGTGTTTGTGTGTTGTTGAGAGAACACAAAAGATTATGAATTCCCAGAAGGGGATTTCCCATCCCTTGAGTTTGCGGTGATGTATTATGATATAAAAAGAACAATATATTTATCTACTCTTCTGGTTTTGAACAATGAGAATGGATTTTCATCTATGAACATCGATTCAATATGCAGTATTGGTAGTTAAATAAATAAAGGGAATGGAAATCATGGTAATGTTTGTGATAATGTTGGGTAAAACTATTGAATTTTACATTGGATCTTGGAGAAGTTGATATTAAGAGATTTTATTCTTATATCATGTGCCTTGGATACATAAGACACCATTCAGATCATTTTTCATTTTTTAGGAGTTTAATGGTAGTGATTTCATTATTATTCTATTTTATTTGGATGAAATAGAGTTTGAAAACCCAAAAAAATGATTAGATGTAGGAGACTAAGGAGAAGTTGGATAGGGAGTTTCATATGAATGACTTGGGACAAGAAAACACGATTTTTGAGATGAAGATTTTCTAAGAAAAAAATAATGGGAATATTTGGCTATCATGAAATAATTACATAAAAATTCTTAAAATGATTCAACCTGAAATACTATAAGACAATATCTATTCCTCTTTCTACTAATTTCAAATTATCCTCTACGATGAGTCATTTATTTGATGTAGGGACGATATAGATGTATCATGTACTATCCGAATTAGATGTGGGGAGTCTGTTGTACACTATGGATTATACTAAAAAAAAATTTCAAATTGAGTGGAAGAAATTAGTCAGTGCTTGAAGAATCTAGGACTATAGCATTAGATCGTAGTAAATAAGAAACAAGGATTCAACAAGGAGACCAAAAAATTAGCATTATGTTATGGAGGATGAAATTTAACTACTAGAGTCTATGGTTACTCAAATATTCCAAGTGATTATCATCGATGAAAATCTATAACTAGCTAGGGGATTTCTCTAGAAAGATGAGTTATGAGTTATATTAAAATGTTACAGTCTATTTTGGATTTTTCCATGTTGGAGTGAGAGTATATAACATCTATATATAATTTTAAAGAGGCGATGTGGATGATAATGTATTTTGAGGATCATGGGAACATACAGGGTTAGATTCCATGGTTTTGTGATATTCAGAGCACCTTTCACATTAAAATGAATCCATTTTTCATCCAGAATTATTTAAAATGGGTACAATATCAATTTATTTGGTATGTGGTGGTGGAAGGATGTTAGGATATAAAAAAAATCACACTAAAGAAAAATATGAAATAATTAATTGACAATGGTGATTGAATCTAAAATGTTTTGATTTTTTAGATCCTCACGTGGTCTTGCTAAGACATGAGAAGCATGTTCGGTAGATAGAAAGGGTGTGTAGAGATATTAATAGTTCTCAATCAATCTCAATGTGGAAGATATGTCAGTGGTTTATTATTCTTATGGTCCCCATAATTTGAGAAAACATGAGGCTAATGGTTGTGTCATCGGTGGCCAACCCCACCAACCCATCAAACTGAGAATGTAGCAAGAGAGGTAGCCTATAAAAGGTGATATTCCCTAGTGGTTTTCTCATCATCATCACAGGAACTAGAATATTCTATAATCATTATTTTTAGTGGTATTTTTTGATGTGGTTTTCCTTCATATCTAAGGTATATTTACAAGGTTTTTATCCTTGTAATAATTAGGGAGTTTGTACCCACTTTTATCAATAGTGATCATTTTATTCCCTCCTACTTTTTACCACATTATTTTTAGGGGTTTCTCATGATCCATATAGTGTCCATTTTTTTAATTTTTTATTTTATTTTATTACACTATTACCATTACTCCACTAGGAAAATCATTTTTGGTCCCAATAAATCTGATATCTGTTCCTTCGATCGATAATCTTCAGAAGTGAGGGAAATGTGATTCTAATAAAAAATGTAAGTGGTATAATTACGATTTCATTTTACATTCTATATTATTCAGGAATAAATAAATTTAATGAGATCCTTGGATGTTTTTTGGCTTTGGTATATAAAATTTTTTGTTTCAACACAAATCGTACCTTGTATATTTCAATATATCACATCTTCCACTTCTTCCAGTACCAAGAGTTCCTGAACTTCCTTTGAACATATGATGTGATAGATTTGGTTAGTATAGTAATTTTTGCAAGTTATAACAAAGAATAGTGATAATATTAAATTATAAGGACCATTAGAAACACATATGTATTGGAATATCATATGACTCCAAGACATGGTAAATTCCTATTGATGGTGAGAGGCGTGAACCTCGTTCAGGTTTTTTATGGTGGGAGGCGTGAACCCAGATCATGTTTATTTTTGAGTGTGGGAAGTAGGAACATGGTTCATTACTCCCTTAAATTTTTTTTCTAATGACATAAATCCATTTGAGAAAATGTTTTTTTAGGACCAAAACATGTGGTTACTAGTAGTTTGGGATCAAAAAATGAAATAATTTCAATAAAGAACCAAAATGATTATGAATTTTAAATTAAAAGTAAAATCTTATTTATTATAAAAAGAGGATGTCCTTAACTGGAATTAATATCATTTTTTATCTCTATATTTATTTTTTTAAACTATATATCTTTTTCCATAAAATAAATACAATTAAAAAACTATGTATTATCCTACATTTTTTTAAAAAAATCATCAACCAATTATTTCCTAAATGTTTTAATCATATCCTTAATCCCTAAAGATATTTTCCAAGAACAAAATTATAGTAATTCATAATTAACTCTTCCTCCATGTTAAATAAAATAAACTAATTTCAATAAAAATAAGTTATCTACTGAAATTACATGGTATTAACCCAAGACCCTAGGGCTACATATAACTACAATTGGATATTAGGATTCTTCTACCTCCTTTATCACTATTTGTTTCTCGCCATCCACTATCTCATTTTGTAGAGACATTATTTGGTTTGGGGAGATTTTCTCTAGATAGTGTTCATGGTAATGGAGGTGTCAAAAATGCTTGGTGTTGAGAGAGAGGTTTTCTTAACTCAATATGAAGTATTAGAATCTTGAAAATGTATAGAAATGGAAATTGTGGTCACATTGTAGAGAAAGGTCTTCAAAACCATGATATTTTTATAATTTTATCTTTTTAAAATTAGTTCGGGATTGAAATTTATTTTATGATAATTTATTTGTTTTTGAATAATTTTGATATAAAATATGATCTTTTAATCATTTTTGGATGTTCTCCAATCCAGGAATTTGTTTCCAATGTGTATTCCACATCACATTGATGCCTTAGATTTTTATTAATGGATATTAGATATGATTCACTAAAGAGGAATGGCCTCACTACAATGGGTATATTGTTCTCGAATTGGTTGAAGATGCTTCCATTTTATCCAAATTTCTTATTTTGTATGGCTCTTCGTCTACCCTTCCAGTATCATCATTGGTCACCCTATTGAAACCAGATAAATTTGAAAAAGTGCTCAACCAAATATAATATATTCATTTGGAGGTCGGTCTCTTTCTCTCAATTATTATGTGATTATTAGTTAGGGAGGACAAGAAGGACCGAAGGTATATTGGCACTTTGATTAAAATTATAATTTCATGCGATACAAAAATTTTTATGGGAAAAAATATTCATGATTCATATTTCATGTTTCACCTATCTAATATTGAGAATACAATTAAGGAAGTATATTTGCTAATCACACAAGATTTTCCATTCAATGAGTACCTTTAATGTTGAACTGGAAGACCTTGCCTCTCTGAATATCTCTCCACAATGATGAATAAAAAATTTCCCTTCATTATCAAATAATATTACATTTTGGCTTCATCTTTTGAAACAGTACATTTGATAACAAGTTGAGCAAATGGATTTTTGGATATCTCTATAACAACCCACGTACTTATAAAATGATTTTGTTTTATTATGGAATTAATTAAATTAATTATAAACATATAATGAAAAAAATTGTATTTATAAAAATTAAGGAATCTATACTAATAAAATAGTAACCTTACCAATAAAAGTATAAATAAAATTATGTAATTTATATATAAAGATATGATAAATTTTTATCATAGCATAAGCACATAAATGTTTTGAAAAATAAAAATTAAGTGTTCGTTTATTTGTAAAACACAAATGTTTATTTATAATTTTATATTTAATTTAATAATTTAAAATAAAATTTATTTTCATTAAATATATTCATAAATTAATATTTTATTGTCTTATAATTATAATATAATTTTTTCTGTCCTTAAATAATTTTTGAATATGTTATAAAATCAGTTATAATTTGAGAGTTTCAATTTTTGAATAAATTATGGTTTTAATTGAAAAATTAATTTCTCATATTTAAAAATTATTTTTTGTAAAATAGATTTCATGTTTTAAATATAAAATTAGATAAATGGTTAGGGTGATATTTTTTGTATTTTTCAAAGATACATGAATTTTTTGTGAATAATTAAATACAGTAATTTATTATATAAGATAAATACATGAATTATTGAGTAATGGATGATTGTGGTTAATGTAAGCATATTATCTCAAACAAAACATAACTATTTTAATTTATTTATTTATAATTCTGAAAATATTCATATACTTGAGCCAGAATTATAATCTAATGAACAAAATAATCAAAAAAGCTCCTCGCCCCCACTATAAATAATACCCCTCAACACCTCTTCTCCTCACACCTCAAATAATTGTATCTGGATTAATTTTTTCTCAATTCCATTCCCAAGGATATTCCTCCAAGACCTATTGGTCTCAAAAAAATTCCAATACCATGTGCCTTAAGGGGGATCAAAAATAGACGATTCCAAGTAGTAAAATCTATGTTTATTTTCTTTAAAATTAATTTTTTTTGTTTTTATCTCCTCACCTCCACTTATACTAGTGGAATTCAAACTAAATTATCTTATATATACCATAATTTTATCATTTTATGGAAAAATTCATCATCAAACCACTTCTCCTCTCCCTTTAATTCATAAAATGGGAACGTCATCCGTAATATATTGATTTAATACCATCATGGATGATACACATTCATTTTCCATTACCGCCTTCAAGGACGATCATAAAACTATTATTACGGTTAAATGAGATTTTATTAAACATATTATATGCTATATATGTTTCCGTAACCAATATATAAACATGATATTAAATAAAATGATATAAGATCATAATGGTTGTAAAAGACACCAAAATAAACTAAATCATTCCCATTAATGTTTTATCTAATAATTAATCTTCATATAAAAAAGCAAAATGATATATGGTATCATTTAAATTTATAGAGACAAATTAATACAATTATGTTTTTCTTATATAGTTTTCCTTCCCTTTGATAAGAAAATCCATAATGAACTGACCATTGAAATCATGAAAATAATACAACCAAAACAATAGAAATAAAAAAATATTATTAAAAATCGGTGGAACGTTGTCATAATATGGTCATATAATGTAGTATAAACATTGGTATAGTACTGTAATAAATTAATGACACTCTTTAAAACATTATACATGATTTATAGACTTGTTTTAAGTGAGATGAATGATATAGGTAATATTTACATAATTTTTATGTGTTTTTCAATTATTTAATCCCTTCCAATTATTAAATTTAAGGTTATTTTATTAATTTAGTGTTGTTTTGTGAATTTTGAGCTTAATTTTTAATATTTCTTAATTTTGTTAATTTATCAGTTTTATGGATATTATGAATTTCATCCAAAACATTTTTAATTATGATCCAAATTGGGTGAATTTATTTTTTATAATTTCTTTTTTCATGGGATTCACGATTTGATTCTAAGACCATAAAAAAGTTGAAACTTAGTGGATCAAAAAAATCAATAATGTGGATAAATATTTATGGCTTGTATAATGGACCCCGCCTTATTAAATTAAGAATATATCATTATAACTAACATCAAACGATCTTGTTATATATATTTTAGATAGAGGACTCTAAATGTACGGTTCAAATTAAATTTCATTAATTTAAGAGCTCATTAAGGTATACTTTGAGTGAGTATAAGTGGAGTGGGTGACATAATGTTTGGCGGTCAGAAGAAGTAAAATTAATTAGTTTGGATATATGTTCCATTTATCCAATAAAAAATAATTGAAATTTGTAGGTTCTATAGACAACATAATTCCAAACATCTTTTAAATATAGGCATGTCCATGATTCAGCCTTATGGTCGGAAGAATATAAGAAAACATAGGGCAGATGGATTCTGTCGGATAAAAATTTACGTTCTTTGTTTTCTCTCTATTATTTTTTTTATTTTTGTATTTAATTCTTCTTCCCCATTATTTAGAAATACCCATACCATGAAGGGGTAAATTTATATTTTTTTGGGGAAGGAGAAGTTTTCATTTTTTTTATTTCATGTGTTCTTTCACTTACTGTTTTGAGATCATATTCACTCTTCTCCAAATCAGTTTCAATTTCTTATAACGTATTTTTTATCATGTATGATTTTATTTGATTCAAGATTATATATTTTTTATTACCTGTGTCAATGATCAATATCTCCCTCTACTAGATTACGGTCTATATATGGCTAAATTGATCGAGGCCTAGTATTGAAGTACTTGGTGATCACCAATATGTGTGTGAAGATTGGTGAAAATTCTTGATCGTTTGGGATAAAGAAGACTGGATTAAGAATTGACTATGTTAATTGAGGTTATTATCTACCAATATATCACAAAATATTAAGATATTAGAACAATATGTAATTTTCATAAGGTTTATTTTCATAATTACTATTTACCCAAGCGAGTTAGATGAAACGATTGTGGATTCTCACATTTATTTTCTTAGCAAAAGATAATTTTACAAGTTGAACTAAAATAGAATTAAAATTGGAGAACCAATCCTAACAAAATCACCATATCATATAATATTTTTCACTCATATTTTTTATCAATTTAATCTTAATATTTTTTTTAATTTGATTACTTTTTTAGATTCTTTCATATCTTTTCTGAATTATACAATTTCGAAAAACATACAACCTCACTTATTTCTCTAATTTTATGGTGAAAACTTGAGTTTTCTGCACTCCTGTATGGTGAAAACATATATTAATAATTATAATACATTTTAATATAAGAAATAATATTTTTTCCATGCCACGTTATAACTACATGTCAAAACATGGAACCGTTTCCGGGGAGGTAGTGCCAACATTTTTTCTCTTATTTTTCCTAGATTGGAGTAAAACCATGACCCTTCCCCCATAAGTCATTAAATTAAATGAATAATTTTTCATATATTTAAAAACCATAATTTGAAATCTGAATTTGGGGAAATTAATATTATAGAACCTATTGAATCTTCCAGAGTTCACTCTAAGCCTATCATCGTGGATGGAAATCAAACCAAACTATTAGAGACCTCTTTGCACCAAAATTCCTTAATCAAAACGATCAACTTGTTTTGATAGTGTTACAAATATATTTTGGGATGAAACATAACATGAATGTACCACTCCTATAATTTAATTTCTTGGTAGGTAATGAACCAAACAAACAGATTAAATATTTCATGAAGGTGTTATCTACTTTCAGACTCTGAGGATTAGTTGAGAAGTAGGTCAACTAGAAGGCATTTCAATTTTCATTAGAAGGAGCTTACAAAAAATGGTTGTATTGCCTAAAGCCAAGATATGTGAATGATTTTAATGACTTTATAAGATGATTAATTGGACGATTCTAATCCATATCATGGAGCACATCCATTAGAAAATAAATTTAATCCATCAGACAGTTATGTGGTGAAACTCTTTACAAGTACTGTGAGAGTTTTAAGAAGCTATGTGCCAGCATCCCACATCATTCAATTGAGGATCATAAATTTCTTGTCTTATTTTATCAATGGTTACTGAAAAATGATAGAAACCAATTATATACATCATCGAGAGGTCAATGGATTGAAAATCCAACAAAATAATCTAAGGGCTTGATTGAGAATATTTCTCAAAACTCACAACAATTTTTCACAAGAGGTACTGGAACAGTATATATTGGTGAGGTAAGAACATCCCATCCATCACCATTATCTGATATAATGATTTAATAGATAATTTTTTTGGTTAGAGAGATGTCCTTGAAATAAGTGGGTGACCAAAAATCACCAACTATGGTATGTTTTTTATGCTAATCACTAGATCATTTGAAAAACCTGTGTAATGAAATACAAGGAATAGAAGGTTACCGAGTAGCCTTTCAACTAAACCAGCTCCAAAAAAATCAAGGATGTGGAGAGACTAACCATGTCAAATATATATTAGGAAGTCATAAAAATAAAGCTATACCACTACAACAAAATCACTTCTAATACTGACCCCCATTCCAAAATCTTTTCCCAAACACACCACCATTTAAACAAAAGCAGTATTATAACTAGTATTATTACCAAAAACAACACCATTTATAGAGACCCAATGATAATCTATCCACCACTACACAAGCTCTAATTCAAAACCAACAACATAAATCTGAGGTTGAGGGGCTGAAAGACACCATAAATGATTTTTGATGGAATTTAGAAATTTTTAAGGACATAGTAACCCAAAAACCCTGGAAAACACCCACACCAAACAATCCCAACGCCAAATGATAATTTAAGAATGATAACCAAAAATATGTTGAAAATAATTCCCACCACCAGTGAACATAGATCCCATAACAATACCACCATGTCTAAAGGAGAATGATGTTGGGAATTCAGAAAATTCCATGAAAATGCACAGGGAAGAAGAGAATAAATAGGAGGAGGGGAAGGATATGACAATAAAAAGTAGACAATAAATAAACTTTCAATGGAAATAAATGTTGAATAAAGAAATAACCCCACAATTTATATCAAATATGATTGAATAAAATATGTTTTAGGATGAATCACGTCAAAAAAAATTCTAAAAACCATCCAGAGAGTGGAAATCATTATCCCCTTATAGAAGAAATCAACGAAATTCCAAAGTGTGATAAATGTTTTAAGGATATTTTTACCAATAAGAGGAGACTTGAATGGAATGTTAGGTTCAACTTTGGAAGGAGTGTTTTATCCTTTATCGCAACAGAGCTTCCAACCAGATCTCAAACTCCAGAGACATTTTCCATTCCATGCCCCATAGGTTCTTTACATTTCTCTACTGCTTTGTCTGATATAGGTGCTTCTATTAATGGTGTTGTTTTTGGTAATAATTCTAGTTATAATACTGGAGGATGTCTTATTGAACGTAAAATAAATCTTATTCATATCTTACTTCTATGTTCTATATATGAATTATGATAGGACCCCATCACACTCACCCATAAATTTTGGTATATACTTCTTAAAAATATCAAAAAACATCATCAATGTTCATTATGGGATCCTCACCATGCAGGTTGGAGATAGAATTATCCACTTCAATATTTTTGAATCCATGAGGCACCCATCATATGATCACCGCCTCTTTACACTCTCCCATGATGTTGATACTAAACCCATTAGAGAATACGGAATGTTCCATGAATTATTATCCTTAGGAGAGACTCCATAAATTTAAAATATAATTATACATGTGTATTCCCAAATAACATGAGATTCTGATTTTTTGTGGGAGGAATAGGTAAAATATAATTTCATTGATAATTTGTTAGATGATGAAGATGGTGATATGGTTTCTTATGTATAGGATGTCCACTAATTGGAAGTGGGAAACCTGAACTTAATTTGATCCCTTCAAAAGCCCCCCTAAATTGTAATTAAGACCAATCCCACTGATCTGAAACATTATTACCTTATCAAGGGAGAGAAATTACAGGTGATAATTGTTAATAATTTGAATAAAACCCTAGAAAACTAATTGGTTGAGTTTTTTAGAGATATTTTCCAGGAAATAGCATATATCTTAGGTGATATCCCATGAATTAACCCAAAAATATTCTCACATAAAATTATTCTAGAGGGAGATTCCAAACCTTTTAGAATACCCCAAAGGAGACAGAACCCCTCCCAGATGGTGGTAGAGAAGAAGGAGATTGAGAATCTATTTGAAGCTGGGATCATGTATAACATATTAGATTCACAATTTGTTAGTCTGATCCATGAGTTGAAAAACTAGCCTAACTATTGTGCAGAATGAGAAGAATGAATTAATCCCTGTAAGAATTCAGAATAGCTGGATAGTGTGTGTAGATTTCAGAATGTTGAATTATATAACTCAAAAGATCATTTCCCCAAACCCTTAATTAATAATATGTTAGATATATTGGTTGAGAGAACTCATTGTTTCTTTTTGGATGGATATTTAATTTATTTACAGGTCCCTATTGATCCTGGGGATTAGGAGAAGACTACATTTACTTGTACTATCCAATATTTTTCATAAAAAAGGATTAAATTTCGATTATGTAATGATCCAGGTACATTTAAGAGGGGTATGGAAGGTATTTTATTATTCATATTGTTGATTTCTTGGATATTTTATTGAATTATTTCAATTTTTTGGAAACTCATTTAACCAATATTTGAAAAATCTAGAAAATGTTTTGAAAACAATCTAGGAAAAAGAATCGTGTTTTGAATTTTGAATAGATTTATTTCATGGATGAGAGATGAATTTTCCATGGGCGTGTCATTTCAAAAAAGGTTATATAAGTTGATAAATAATAAATTGAAGTCATAAATTCATTATCTTACCAAACATGTGTGATGAAGTTTAGATAATTTTAGGACCTGAAGAATCCAACAAGAGGATAATCAAAGATTTATGTAATATTTCTCTCATTCTATCTATATTACATTGGAAATATGCTGATTTTCATTTCAATGTAGAATACAGGGAATCCTTTGAGGATTTCGAGAGGATTTAGATTAAACCACTAGTAATACAACCACCAAATTGGGAAGAACCATTTGAGCTACTTTGTGATGCTTTAAACCTATAAGTATGAATAGATCATTCATAGAGATTTGAGGGAAGGACACAAATGATTTCCTATGACTCAAGAATATTAGATGAAACCCAATTCAACTACACAACAATAGAAAATGAGTTTTTAGTATTTTTATTTTCATTATAAATATTTTGATCATGTCTACATAGAACAAAAGTCATGATGTTTTCTGATCACGCAAATCTTAGGTAGTTGACGAAGAAATAATAATCTTATCCAAGGATAGTATGTTGGATGAAATTACTTTAGGAGTTTAATATAAAAATCAAAGATAGGAAGGGATCTAATAACCAAGTGGCTAATCACTTTAGTAGACTTTACAACACCACTGAAGTAGAAATTCTAGACATAGAACCACTGAATGACCACCATCTAAGAGGGAAAAAATATATGATTGATGGAGAAGTGACTTTTGTGATGATATATTAAATTATATACTAATATAAGAGGTCCCACATCATTTAAATTTCCAAAAAATTTAAATGATAAAATGTAAATCGTGATATTACATCTAGGATGATACATTTATTTGGAACATTTGCAGTGACCAAGTGATATGAAGATGTTTTCTAGATGGTGAAATTGATTCAATATTTATTTTTTTGACAATCATTTACATTCAGAGGACACTTTGTACCTCATGAGATAACATGTAAGGTTTTAGAATCTGGTCATTATTGGACCACCCTATTTAAATAGGCTCTTGAATATTGAGAAATTTGGAAAATACCAGTTTTTTTGGAAATATTTCAATGCGACAATAAATTCCCCAAATGCAAAAAAATTTATATAAAATTCTTGAAGTTTTTGGGATAGATTTTATGATACCTTTCACAATGACATTTGGAAATTCTTAAAACTTTTTTGTAGTTTATTATGTTTCCAAATGCATAGAAGAATGTGACACCTGAATAGATGATGCAAATGTTGTTTGTGATTTTCTAAGGACTAACATATTTTGTAGGTGTTGAGTTCCCAGAGACATCATCAGTGATCAAGGGACTCACTTTTGTACTATGATAATGGATAACTCGATGAAAATGTAATGGTCACATCATAAAACATCAACTCCATATAATACAAATTCTAATGGGAAAACAGATGTTTTCAATAGATAAAACAAATGATTTTTTATAACACTGTTAATCCAAAAAAGAAATATTAGATCCAATGGTATGAAGATACATTATGGGCTTATAGGAAAGCCTAAAAATCCCAATATGGAATGATTACATATTGGTGGATTTATGGTAAATGTTTTCATCTGCTAGTGGAATTGGAGAATAATGTATAATGGTCTGTGAGGAAGATGAATTTGGATGTAAAATGTGATGAAAAAGATATAATATTACATATCTAGGTTCTGGAAGAAATTATAAGGGAATCTTATAAAAAATTTTGTCTTTGAAAAGAATGAACAACAATGGATCATGGAAATCTATTCCAGCTGAAATAATTCCATATTAGAGACAGAGTGTTGTTATTCAACTCAATAATCATGATGATTATAGGTAAACATTATTCCAGGTGGGAAGGTCCATTTATAGTTACTCATTTATATCCATTTGTTTTTATGAACATTTTTAATGATGGAGATTTGTATCCATTAACTTTTAATAGACATAGTTTGAGAATTTTCCATTGGACCATTCCATCAGATATAGTGGATGAGATTACAATGCTCAAACATGTTTATCAATAAAATCTACAAGTTCGTAACCCTCATTTACACATGTGTTCTTTAAATGATTCATTTTTTCAAATCTTATTACATTTTAAATCTATTTGAATGTATTGTGGAAACTTTATCATTTATGTGTGTGGGAGGTAACCTTTTTTGTTTAGGTTTTTTATTTGTTGTTTGTTTTCCTATTTTCAAAAAAATTTGTGTTTTTTAAATTTTGTATCTTTTGTTTAATTTTATTTGTTTTTTAAAACTTTTGATAAATAAATTATTATATCTAACATTTCTGAAACCCATTTCCACGAGTTAAAAGATTCATTCCATGAAATTGATCTTAAATGAATGTTGAAAATGGATTTTTTCATGTTCAGATATGTTGGAATTTAATAAAAAGTACTATGTTTTTGAAATCCTATTCCACATATCACTGTATATAAATTTCAAATCATTTTCCAATGAGGCTTATGAACCATTGTGTTAAAATTCATTATATTTACCTAACTTCTTAAGAGAAGAAAATCATGTTTGATTTAACCATTATTTGATTTATTCATATCAAAACATGAGGGATTGAGGTACTTGGGTTTTAAATGATTGATTAATTTATTTTATTTTAAAGCCCCATTTCCAGTAAAATATATCTTTATATTTTTCTTCCTTAAAAATTTAATTCTTTTAGCCCATAGAATCAATTATCATGATGTTAGGTTAGACACATTACAATTAAATTTTCCCTATCAAACCAACTCTTGTGGGGAAATTGCATGATCTAGTTGAACTTATCTTTGTGTGAAGATGTCTTGTGTTGTTCTACCATATTTTTAGATACATTTTTTGGAAAATAAAATGTTATTGATATGATTTTTATACAAAAAAAATCTTTTTTTGGAAGAGTACTTATCTGGATCTTCCAATGGAGTATGAAAGTTGTGCCTCTCTAGAGCTTTCAAGAAAAATTATGTTTGATAAGAGTAAAATTTTATGTTGATTAAATGATTATTGGTGTGAAATTTCAATTTGTTTTGATTATTATGGATCTTATTTTCTATTAAGGGAAGTCTGTAGGATACCATACTTTAGGGAAAAGTAGAGTCTTTCACTTTTTTGAAAAAAAGAGCAAAACCATCCTCATTCAGCCTCAGAATTTCATTAACATCTAAATAATGCCAACAAAAATCCATAGAACAACCTTGTAAATAAATTATGATAATTATAAGTCCTTTAATATAATTATGTGGATATATATGAATTTTTTAAGACTAGGGTGACCCCTATATGACTTTGGATAAGAAAGACATTGCTAAAAAAAATTAACATTTCAATTATGAGTTAAAATTAATGTTAGATAAGTGTTTTCTGTGAATGTGAATATAAATAAAGAGAAAATATATTAAATGATGTGAAATTATGAAATTGAAATAATGGTTTTTTTAGAGGCAAAATATATTTTGTTTCTTGTTGTCAAATCGGTAGATCTCTTGGGAAAGTGTTTTGAACTTTCCTTGATTCAATTTTGATGGTGACATCTCTTGGAGTCCAAGTGTTAAGTGAGGTGTAATTTAATGACATAACAGTTTCATTATTTGACATGTTTTTTCAATGATTTAAAAGCTACCAATTATTAAATTTGATGTGATTTTCTTTAATTTATTGTTTTTATTGAATTTGGATCTTAATTGTAAAAATTGCATAATTTCACAAATTTAACAATTTTATGGAGGTTTTTTATTTCATCCATATTGTTTAAAATTATGATCCAAATTGGATGATTTATTTTTTTTGGAATTATTTTTTCGTGTTATTAAACATTTTCTTCTAGGCCCATAACCAATTCAAAACACAATGGCCCGACAAAACCAATCAGGTGGTGAAATATTTCTGGCCTTCATAATTGACCATGACTTATTAAATTATTCCTATATCATTATAACGACCGTAAAATGATCCTATTCTAGATAGGATCAATAAGACGCTAAATTTAATGTTCCAACTAAATTTCATAAATTAATGATCTCATTAAGGCATCTTTTGAGCGTGTCCATGTTGAGTGGGTGAAACAATGCTTGGAAGCTATAAGAAGTTAAAATCATTACTGTAGACAAATATTCCATTAAAACGCTAATTAATATTCGAAATTGGGAGGTTCAATATCAGAATTCATTCCAATCATCTTTTAAGAGGAGACATTTATGAGTTTCAGACATCTAGTGGGAAGAAAAGAAGAAAACTTATTTCAGGTAGATTTAGGAGG
The DNA here is from genome assembly GCA_963277665.1 of Viscum album. Lineage (NCBI taxonomy): Eukaryota > Viridiplantae > Streptophyta > Magnoliopsida > Santalales > Viscaceae > Viscum > Viscum album. The sequence continues at coordinate 629,285,754 of OY728164.1, read as the reverse complement.
AGAAAAAGTTCTATTCATTGTTTTATATATGTTCTTATTCAATGTTTTGTAATTAATTATTCTCAACTCTTATTTAATAATACCCTTGCCATGGTGGGTTAGTCTTTGCGTTGATTGGGGAAATAGGGGTTTCCTTTTTGTAATTCTTTATTTTATGCGCCTAATGTTTTAAAATCCTTTTCACTCTTTTGAAAAATTGGTTTTGATTTCTTATGAAGATTTTTATTATCTTGTAAGATTGTTTTTGTTTTTATATTTTGTTGTTTATATTTCTTGGTTCGAGGAATAATATCTCACCCAACTAGATTTTGATCTATATACAGTGGAATAGATTAGGTCTTAGTGGTGAAGTTCACATTGATCACTAGTATGTGTGTGAGGAGTAATGAACAATATTGATTATTAGTGATAAATAAGAGCCAATTGGGAATTGCCTATGTCAATTGAGGGTATCTGGTATAACTCTATCAAACAATGGAAGGAGAGTAGAAAAATATGAGATTATACGAAGGTTTATTGTAACCATTACTATTAGACCAAAGTAGTGAGAAGAAGTGAGTGTGGAACCTCACTTTTATCAACATAGTATAACAGATTTGGATAAGTTGAACTATGAAAGAATTTAAATTGCAGGACCAAACCTTAAATGATCACCATCTCATATAATAGTTTTCAATCACTTGTTTTGTCAATTTTATCTTAATTTTTTTTAATTTTTTTCCCTTGTTTAGTTTCTTTCTTGTATTTTCAAAATCAAATAATATCAAAATAAAACACAACGTCACTTCTTTCTCAAATTTTAAGGAAAAAACCTTATTGTTGTCTGATCATATCTAGAGAAAAAATAATTTTATCACTACAATTAATTTAAACTTATAAAATAATAGTTTTTTCCACACCCCATGATATGCATGTGTCAATGAACCCGAGTTGAGGGACTTTTCATTAAAAATCCCATTTTCAATTTCTATTTTCAATGAATTAAAAATGAATGTTTTATGATGCAATTATTCATGTTTTATGATAATTTTATGGTCCTTGGAAATTTTTTATGATTAATGGTTGTATGTATATCTCCCTCTATTTCAATGGTTATTTTAATATTGGGGGTCGAATTTAATGGTACTCCAAGTGTAACTATGATGGTTACAATATAAGGTAGTCATGAGGGTTACATCATAAGGTATTCATGATGGTTATATTATAATGTAGTCACGAGGGTAAAATTTTAATGATGCCATGATGGTTACAAATCATATGGTATCTATGAGGGTTAAATTATTTAGTGATGGCCAAAGTTACCTATATGGTTTATTTATGTTTTCTCTCTTTTATGTAATCCTCTTGTTTTCAAAAATTAAGTACATGATACTTTAAGGGTGAGAAGTATATCCTAACAAAATGATTTCATATATTTATAATAATTTATGGAAAATGGTTCATTTATCTTTTATTTTACTTACCGGGATTTTTTTCTTCTCCCATGTTTTTAAATGTATTTCACAATGTTTATGAATTGGTAAAAGAAAATAATAAGACAATATGAATGCCATAAAATAAATTCAAAAAAAGAATTAATGTTTTATTAAAAACATTTGTATTGTGAAATAAATTTATTACTTTTTCAGTACCCACATTGTATGCTTGTGGATTGATATTTATTATGTTCTGGTTATCTAAAAATATAAACTGAAAATATCATTCGGACTTTTATTTGTCTATTCTATGAAAATTAACCAGATTATGTAATTTATGAAGCGCGGTCATTATAATTGGTATCAGAGCAAGATTCATTTGAATTAAAGTGTTTGTTGATGTAATAGAATACCATAAATAATTTTTACTCTATGTTTAATTTTTTGTGTTATATAATTCAAATATTACTATTTTTTTCATTCAATATTTGTCTATTAAAAATGGTTTTCCATAGAAAAATCACAGAAGCTGAAGTAGAAAGGAAGCGATAGGATTATATCATTCTGAATCTTCAACCCATAATGGTGGGAATTGGAAATGATCAATTTTATAATGTGATAAATTTGTCTATGAATACTATAAATTGTAGTTCCATCTATGTAAGAGAACAACCAGAGTATCCAAAAAGTAACATGGAGATAGTGGAACATTTTATGAGGAAACCCCCACCTTATTTTAGTGGATATTTTGACCTAGTAGATTCTAAAGGGTGTATTAAATCCCCTAGAAATATATTTTCTATCATGGGGTATTCATAAAATCAAAAGTTTAGTCATTTTTATAACATTTTAAATGTGAAGGAAAATAGTGTTGGTCAATTTTATAGGATATCATAGATAGTGAAAAGATCTATTTCGTGGGATGGGATGAATTTATGAATATTTTCCTTAAAAATATTATCCTATGTTGGTATGACATATGATGAAAATGAAATTCACTAAATTGAAATAAAAATAGGATGATTCAATGGTCGTTTGTAAAGAAAAATTCTCAAAATTGGAAAGTTATGCTTCAAATATTATTCAATATCATGATGGAAAAATCAATCATTTTAACTCTAGATTGAATTCAAGATATCTAAGGTATTTTTTCTCCGTGAATTAAAAATTTATTAGATACTTTTTAGATATTAATATAAGGTATAAATGAAGTTTCTGGATGATCACCTGTACTTTGATAACTAAAAGAAGAATATGTATAGATGGAAAATGACTTCTAACAATAAATCAAAAATATATGAAGTTAATAAAGTTTTCTTTCTAGTTTATGGGAACTATAGTAAAAAGTAATATTAGGAATAATATTAAAAAATATGGGATGTTCTTCCATTATGGTATATTTGAAAATATGGCCCGAGATTTCAAGGAAAATGATATTAGTAATGGTATATTTAATTCTAATAAGAAAACTGTAAAGTGTTTTAAATGTGTTGAGATGTTCTATTATAAAAATATCATCCTAACAAAATATCTATATTATGGGAAGAATCTAAATTATAAGAATAACGGTAATGCAGAATCCATTGAATAATTTCTTTACATGTGGGGATATCCAATGAGGTGGTATGAGGTATATTGTTTTTTAATAATATTTTTCTAATTTATTTTTTGATATGGGGTCTCCATATACCTTTTTTGAGTAATTTTTTGGAAAATTGGATATCTCACCTCAAGAAATTAAACAAGATATTATTTTTAAAACACCATAGAAAATATGAAGGAAAACAGACAATATTTTAAACATCCTATTATTGTCTGTAGAAATACAAATCTTGAAAACCAAATAGTTTTACCCTTAGTAGAGTTTTATGATATTCTGGGAACGGAATAGATTAATTTTTATAAATTTAAGATTGATTGTAGATCCAAAGATGTTGTTTTTCATGAATGATTATCAATTTGTATACAAGAATGATCATTTTACATTGATAACAAATCTGGAAGTTGAGTAACTGTTAAAAGACAAAAATGAAAATAATCATTAACATATTTTTGAAAATAGGGGAATAGTTTAGATTAATGATGTTCTAGTGGTAATTGGATACATGTTTTTTTCATGATGAGTTTCCTAGTGTAATACGTAATCTGTAAATTGAATTTACTATTTATTTAGTTCCTAATGCTAGGATATTTTCAAAACCCTGTTATTAAATGAATCAAGTGGTACATCCATTATTGAAAAATATGTGGTTGGAGTTTCTGGATAAAGGTTTAATTCAACCTATCACTTCACCATGGGGTGCTTATATTTTTTTATTAAAAATATATATTGTTCCATGGGTATTTTCATTGAGTATAGATCATGGAAAAAAAGTTACTATTTAAAATAAGCAACCAATTCATCATTTCAGTGAATTTTATTTCTCATCTAAAAGGACCATCATATTTTTACAAGATTGAATTGATATTCGGATAATATAAATTGATTTTGAAAGAGGATAAGATTCTGAAAATATAATTCTTAACAAGAAATTGGCATTATGTGTTTGTTGTTATTCCCTTTGGTTTGAAAAAAACCCATAAAATATTTATGGATCTTATGAATAGAATCTTTCATGAATATGTGTATAATTTTTTGGATGTTTTTGTTGATGATATTCATGAATTTTTAAAATTTTATAATGATATTTAATGGAATCTATGTACTTTTTATCAAACTCATAATGAAAATAAGTTTTAAAGTAAATTTAGAATATTTAGTTTTTTGTTGCAACCAATTTCTTTTCATGGGAACATTGTAAGTGAGGATGTCATAACAGTTGATCCAAAAAAAAGTGGTTGATGAATGTCCAATAGATAGAAATATTATATATATTCATAGTTTTATTGGATTTGAAGGAAATTATTAATGGTTAGAAAATAATTTTTCAATGTTATCTAGCCCACAAACTATGTTAACATGAAGAGGGGTCAAATTTATTTGGAAAAAAGAATGTGTTGTAAGTTTTCCAGAATGGAATAGGATATTAGTGAATCCTCCAATTTTGGAACTTGTTTATAGAAACATATATTTTGTCATCTATAGAGATTATTCATTGAAGGTACTTGGGTTCGTTCTGATGCACCATGATCATGTAATTGCTTATTCTTCAAGACAACCGAAACATAATGAGTTAAGTTATCCTAACCACAAAATAGAATTAGATGATGTTGTTTTTTATTTAAGAATTTTGCCGAATCATTTATATGGATCCAAATTTAAAATATATAAGGAACATAAAATATGAAGAATATACTTACTCAGAATGAATTGAAAATGAGGAAGAGAAGATGGTTAGAACTGATAAAGGATTATGATTGAATGATCAATTAGCATACTAGAAAATAAAACATTGTAGTAGATTCATTGACTCGAAAAAATCATGTTAATTAACCGTGTTGTATCTACAACATGACCCCTTGGTTAATGATTTGATGAATTTTGTCGTGGAAGTAGTTGGGGTACGAAATTCCAATTTTTTTATGTGTCTGTAACGACCCGAAATTTTGAATAAATCTTGTTTCCTAATTTTATGTGTTATTTTATTTTTATACACAACAAAAATGTTTCATTTGATAAGATTAGTATAATTAAAATTAGACGGTTGGGTTTTGACTGTTATTTGACCATTGGTCAATATGACCGCTTGAAACTAAACGTTTTGATTATTGTCTCTAAAAACAAGAAATATTGGTTAATTAATATAGAAAGAAGATTTTATGGCCTCACCAAGTAGTCTTGGACCGATCGAAGCCCATCTAACAGAACTTGGGAACGAGGTAGCACCACTGGGCTTTGCTCTGGACCAAACCCAAGCCGAACTTCATCGTGTGAAGCTAGAACGGAATCGCCATTGCGAGAAGTTCAAACTAATAGAAATTACTACTCGTGCGATGTTGGCCGAGCCTCCCTCGGATTCACTCACCTTATCACACCTTACACATAGGTCCTATGCTGGTGTGAATAGGGGCTATGTAAGGAGACTGTAACTGCCTTGTGTAATCCTTTGTTTTAAATAAAAATTTGGATTTCTTCTTATGATGAAGTTTATGAATTTTCAAATGTCCGGATAAATATAGTATGCATATTGTTGATGAATTTTAGAAAAAGAATATTTTAAAAATGTTTATGTAAACCTTAAATAAATAAAAACGTGTAATGATTTTCAAAAAAATGATCTTCTACAATTATGTTCAGTACGAAATTTAGAGTCTAATAAGACCAACTTTATTTTTGATGAATAGTAAATTATGAATAGTGATTTTACGTTTAGGATTAGTAATGTGACCAAATAGATTAGTAATTTCACTCAAAGAAAGTTTTAATATAATTTAGACACCTAGATTAAGTAATGAGAATCAATAAAATGGGTAAATAACAATTTCATAAATTATTATTCAAGTATTAGTTTTTTCGGGTGAATAGTGTTTTTTAATTAAAAATTTAATTAAAAATATTTCAAAAATTATGTTTATAATATGGAAGTCATTTTTGAAATCAAAGCGTCGATATTATGTTATGGTAATTTTTGGGGATTTTTCTAAAAAAAATGAATTTTCGGTGAATAGTGTATTTATTTTAAAATTAAATTAAAAATAATTAGAAAATTATTATTATAAAATGGAGTCCATTTTTGAAATCAGAGCATTTATATTTGGTTAAGGTGAAATTTTGGGATCTTTCTGAGAAAGTTGAATTTTTAGTGAATAGTAAAAATACAGTTTTAGGGTTTCGGTATGTTTAATGACATCATAACTGTGTCATGATGATGTCAAGAGATATTTTAAGGGTTGGCCGGCCAAGGGTGATGAATTATTGTTTTGGGGGCCCCATGTGGCCTAACTCCATGGTAAATTCCAAGGGAGAGCACATGGTTTTGAGAAAAGCACTTGTGAGGTGTCCCTTGGCCATTAATGCCTTGTCCCCTCATTTTCCCTATAAATACCCACCCTTTCCTCCTTTAGTTTATACTCCCAACTCTCACCCAACGATTTTATGGTCTCCTTACCTCTCAAGGAGTCCTCCCAAGGTTCCCTCAATCCCTCAAGGTCCAAACCTTTGAGTTTTAAGAGTTACATTTTAAGGTAAGGGATCTGATCTCTCTCTTTCTTTTCAAGTAATCTCTTTTATGTAATTTTTTTATGCTCCATATTCTTATGTTAATGGATGTTATTTTATACTCCTCTTACCTTCCTTTTCATTTTTTTATAATGATAGATCCCCTCTTACTCTTATTATTTCATTTTATGATGTTTTAAGTGGCGCCGTTAAGCTGCCGAAATTTTTGTAACATATTCTTTCTCCCTTCTCATTTTTCAAGATCTATTTTCATGTAAAGTATTTCAAGTTCCTTTTTATTATGTTGGGGTATGATCTCTAAATTTATCATACTGATCTTTTATGATCATATGATGAGAGACCCCATTTGATCTCTTCAACTAATAACTTTGATGTTTTAAGTGACACCGTTAGGCTGCTGAATTTTTTTAAGTGATTCTTTCACCCTTTTCATTTTTCAAGTTCGATTTTCATGTCAAATCTTTCAAGTTCCTTTTTTTTGTTGGGGTATGATCTCTATATCTATCATACTGATAATTTATTACCATATTATGAGAGACCCCATTTGATCTCTTCAATTCTATATTTTAAAGATTTAAGTGGCGCCGTTAGGCTGCCGAATTTTTAAGTGGTTCTTCACCCTTCTCGATTTGAAGTTCTACTTTCATGTAAATTATTTAAAGTTCTTTTTTGTTATTTTGGGTTATGATCTCTATATCTAACATACTGATATTTTATGACCATATTATTAGAGACCCCATTTGATCTCTTCAATTCAGTATTTTGAAGTTTTAAGTGGCGCTGTTAGGCTGCTGAATTTTAAAGTGGTTCTTCACCCTTCTCGTTTTGAAGTTCTAATTTCATGTCAATTCGTTCAATTTCCTTTTTTTTATGTTGGGGTATGATCTCTATATCTATAATACTGATATTTTATTACCATATGATGAGAGACCCAATTTTATCTCTTCAATTCTGTATTTTGATGTTTTAAGTGGCGTCGTTAGGCTGCCGAATTTTCATAAGAGAAATCATATTTTTGTCTACCTTTCATGTTCTTTATTTCATATGGTATATTTTAAAATTTCATTACCATGTTCTTAAATCCATTATATTCCGTCCCTCTACTATTTTATAGGTTATTTATTAATTTTTGACTCCTGTCCCCTCTCTTTTCAATGTTTTCTAAAACCCCGAAACGTAGCCTTTATGCTGCAGAATTTTCATCTCAAAATGCCTCTCTCTTTTCTCAAAATTATTTTATGTTATTAAGTGAATACTCAAAGCACTTATTTTTACAGGGGTATTCACATATATATCATAATGTTCTATTTTAAATTTTAGGATTTACATACATGAAACCCTCTTTCCCTTTCCGTGGGTTTAAAGTGACATAAAGATCATGTCTTTAAAGCAGTTATTAAAACGTTATGACTATGAAATGAAAACCATTTCGTTTATGCTATATGGGTTATTTATGAAACTATTTATGATGATACATGTGGATCACATGATAATAAATACATGTCAAGGGTGCGCCCAGATAGCGCTCTAATGTATTTGGTAAAGACTTAATCTCTAGAGATGACCATTTTTAACGACGCCATCGTGAATAACCTTGGTAATTTTTAACGACACCTTGGGGATGGACCTTGGTGAAATGAAATGATTGTAATTATTAAATTTTGTAGCCACATATTCATGTTATGAAAAATTTTATTATGTATCTCATGATTTCTTTCTCATGCCTTAAAGTTATTTTCATTTTTTTATTGAAGTATCTCATGTTCACATGTAAAATGTTTCTCTTGTTTCCCTTACTGGGACTTCTACTCACCCTTTATTTTTATGTATGTCCCCAGGTTTGAGATGTATTAATGAACCTAGGATGAACATGAAGAGAAGCCTTTCAAGTGTTTAACAAGAATGTTTTATGTTTTCATGTTTTATGTTCCTGGTCTCCAAGTCACTGATCCATTAAGATCCTCAGTTTTGTGTAATGAAATAAAAGTTTATGTTATAAAAAGGCGGGATGCTATAGTTGGTATCAAAGGATGGTTTAATTATTTGTGGAAATTAGGATATGAAAACTTTAGGAAGAACCCTATAGAAAAGTTTAAATATAGGAAATATTCCAGATATTTTGGTGAGTATTGAGTAAGGGGTTGCCAAACAAATACATCACTGTCTGGATACGAGCAGGTAGAGGTGGCTCTGGAACAGATGTACATAGGGGTAAAACCTGAAAACACCGCTTTGAGCTAGACTCAAACGGGAACTGGTACATGACAACGGGCCTTACTGCACTCTTAGTTACGACACTCCCGGGGGATATGCTTTGGTAAATTCATAAGCTTATTATGAACCATTATTAAAGGAACAAAGATAAAATTAAATAATGATTTTCATAAGAATATATGATCATGGATAACCTAGTTTGTAACCTAGGGGATCAAAAGTTAGGGTATACTTTTCATCTACATGTTATCCTAATATGCATTAAGTTCCTTGTCATGATTATTGATTAAGTATTTAGGCCCCTAGTTATACTTTCTCTTCTTAGTTAATGGTGGGAAATGGAATAACATTCCCTAACAACCAATGTGATAGAAAATGTGATGATTGCCGTAAAAATATAACAGAGATGATTAGGGGATTAAAAGATGATTATTATTTTGGAAGATGTTCACTATTTTGGGAACCCTATATGATCAAGGTAAATAGATTACTATGGTATTTTCATTAAAGAGTAAGGTTGACTTATATTTTGAAGAATCGATAAATTTAAGGCGAACTTATAGTAATTTAGGTTACATATGGAAATGATTAACCTGTCTTGGGGTAAATATGTTTAGGTTAGTTACTTTTGTTATAAGCTGTTAGGAGTGGTTGATGTTGTTTGGAGATGAATGATAACGTTTACCTTGGAAGACTATGTTATCAAATCATTCTTGTATTTGGGTTTAAATCTTAGTTTGGTTTATTTTGAGGATTTTTAAGGATAGTTATTTATGGATTGGTCTACGATGAACTCTGGGTAGTACCATGGAACTTTGAAGATTTAAAAGTAGTTTCCATTCCTATGGAATTATTTCTTTTTGAAGAGTTTTTTTACCTTACCCTTTCTGTTTTTTGGATAATGTTTAAAGATAGATGAAATAGATGGTTAATCGTTTGTGGATTATGTGATTCTCTAGAAGAAGATTCTTGTGTTTTGATGAGACTAAGTGTTTTTGAATGCTCATCGTTTGGAGGAAAGATTATTTTTGGGTAGAAACTTATTAATGGATGAAACTCTACATGAAGGTAGGTTTATTTTCTTATGTTTCTATTCTATGTATTAAATGAATTCCTCAAAATTATGAAATGAACGTAAAACAAAAACGTTGTTGGTTTACGTTTCCTACTAGGTAATCAAAGACCGTTTACAGACATAAAAATTTGTGATTTTCTTATGGTTAACTTTCTCCAAATCATGTTTTCTATCACTCTATCCCAGAACTTGACCCTTTTTTTTCCTCCATGTCCATGTTTTCTTACATGGGATCCTAGTATGGGTTAACTCGGGTGACCTTTTTACATCCCTTTCTTTCTTTTAACGTAATAATTTTACTGACTCCTTTTACGATGTGGGACATTCAATGAAATTTCAAAACCCATTTTTAAAAATTGCGAGGACGCAATTTATTAAGGGGGGAGATTGTAACGACCTGAAATTTTGAATAAATCTTGTTTCCTAATTTTATGTGTTATTTTATTGTTATACTCAACAAAAATGTTTCATTTGATAACATGAGTATAATTAAAATGAGACTGTTGGGTTTTGACTGTTATTTGACTATTGGTCAATATGACCGCTGGAAACTAAACGTTTTGACTATTGTCTCTAATTACAAGCAATATTTGTTAATTAATATAGAAAGAAGATTCGATGGCCTCACCCAGTAGTCTTGGACCGATCGAAGCCCGTCTAACAGAACCTGGGAAGGAGGTAGCACCACTGGGTTTTTTCTCTGGACCAAACCCAAACTGAACTTCATCATGTGAAGCTAGAACGGAATCTCCTTTGCGAGATGTTAAAAATAATAGAAATTACTACTCGTGCGATGTTGGACGAGCCTCCCTCGGATTCTAACACTTTAGCACACCTTACACTTAGGTCCTATGCAGGTGTGATAAGGGGCTATGTAAGGAGACCGTAACTGCCTTGTGTAATCCTTTGTTTTAAATAAAAATTGGGATTTCTTCTTATGATGAAGTTTATGAATTTTCAAATGTCTGGATAAATATAGTATGCATATTTTTGATGAATTTTAGAAAAATGATATTTTAAAAATGATTATGTAAACCTTATATAAATAAAAATGTGTAATGATTTTCAAAAAATAGTCTTCTACAATTATGTTCAGTATGAAATTTAGAGTCTAATAAGACCAACTTTATTTTTGATGAATAGTAAATTATGAATAGTGATTTTCCTCTTAGGATTAGTAATGTGACCAAATGGATTAGTAATTTCACTCAATGAAAGTTTTAATATAATTTAGACCCCTAGATTAAGTATTGAGATTCAATAAAATGGGTAAATAACACTTTCATAAAAAATTATTCAAGTATTAGTTTTTTCGGGTGAATAGTGTTTTTTAAATAAAAATTTAATTAAAAATATTTAGAAAATTATTTTTATAAAATGGATTTCATTTTTGAACTCAGTGCGTCGATATTATGTTATGGTAATTTTTGGGGATTTTTCTGAAAAAATGAATTTTCGGTGAATAGTTTATTTATTTAAAAATTAAATTAAAAATAAATAGAAAATTATTTTTATAAAATGGAGTTCATTTTTGAAATCAGAGCATTGATATTTGGTTAAGGTGAAATTTTGGGATCTTTCTGAGAAAGTTGAATTTTTAGTGAATAGAAAAAATACAGTTTTAGGGTTTCGGTATGTTTAATGATATCATAACTGTGTCATGATGATGTCATGAGATATTTTAAGGGTTTTCCGGCCAAGGGTGATGAATTATTGTTTTGGGGGCCCCATGTGGCCTAACTCCATGGTAAATTCCATGGGAGAGCACATGGTTTTGAGAAAAGCACTTGTGAGGTGTCCCTTGGCCATTAATGCCTTGTCCCCTCACTTTCCCTATAAATAACCACCCTTTCCTCCTTTAGTTTTCACTCCCAACTCTCCCCCAACGATGTTCTGGTCTCCTTACCTCCCAAAAAGTCCACCCAAGGTGCCCCAAGCCCTCAAGCTCCAAAACATTGAGTTTTAAGAGTTACGTTTTAATGTACGGGATCCGATCTCTCTCTTTCTTTTCAAGTAATCTCTTTTATGTAATTTCTTTTATCCCTCATGTTCATATGTTAATGGATGTTATTTTATACTCTCTTACTGTCCTTTTCATGTTCATATAATTATAGATCCTCTCTTACTCTCATTAATTCGTTTTATGATGTCTTAAGTGGCGACGTTAGGCTGCCGAAATTTTTTGTAACAGATTCTTTCTCCTTTCTCATTTTTCAATATCTATTTTCTTGTAAAGTATTTCAAGTTCCTTTTTATTATGTTGGGTTATTATATCTAAATTTATCATACTGATCTTTTATGATCATATGATGAGATACCCCATTTGATCTTTTCAACTCAGTACTTTGAAATTTAAGTGACTCTATTAGGCTGCCAAAATTTTTTAAGTGATTCTTTCACCCTTCTCATTTTTCAAGTTCGATTTTCATGGAAAATCATTCAAATTCATTTTTTTATGTTGGGGTATGTTATATATATCTATCATACTGATATTTTATTACCATATTATGAGATACCACATTTGATCTCTTCAATTCAGTATTTTAATGCTTTACGTGGCGCCGTTAGGCTGCCGAATTTTTAAGTGGTTCTTCACCCTTCTCGTTTTGAAGTTATACTTTCATGTCAATTATTTCAAATTCCTTTTTGTTATTATGGGGTATTATCTCTACATCTATCATAATGATCTTTTATGACCATATGATGAGAGACCCCATTTGATCTCTTCAATTCAGTATTTTGATGTTTTAAGTGGCGCCGTTAGGCTGCCGAATTTTTAAGTGGTTCTTCACCCTTCTCGTTTTGAAGTTTTACTTTCATGTCAATTATTTCAATTTCCCTTTTGTTATGTTGGGGTATGATCTCTATATCTATCATACGGATCTTTTTTGACCATATTATGAGATACCCCATTTGATCTCTTCAATTCAGAATTTTGAGGTTTTAAGTGGCGCAATTAGGCTGCCGAATTTTCATAAGGGAAATCTTATTTTTGTCTTCCTTTCATGTTCTTCATTTCATATGGTATATTTTAAAATTTCATTACCATGTTCATAAATCCCTTATATTCGATCCCTCTACTGTTTTATGGGTTTTTTATGAATGTTTGACTCATGTCCCCTCTTTTTTCAATGTTTTCAAAAACCCCGAAACGTAGTCGTTATGCTGGAGAATTTTCATCTCAAAATGCCTCTCTCTTTTCTCAAAATTATTTTATGTTATTAAGTGAATACTCAAGGATCTTATTTATACAGGGGTATTCACATATATATCAAAATGTTATATTTTAAATTCTGGGATTTGCATACATGAAACCCGCTTTCCCTTTCCGTGGGTTTGAAGTGACATAAAGATCATGTCTTTAAAGTAGTTTTTAAAACATTATGATTATGAAATGAAAACCATTTATTTTTTGCTATATGGGTTGTCTATGAAATGATTTATGATGATATATGTGGCACACATGATAATAAAGACATGTCAAGGGTGTGCCCAGATAGCGCTCTAATGAATTGGGTAAAGACTTAATCTCTAGAGATGACCATTTTCAACGACGCCTTGGTGAATAACCTCGGTAATTTTTAACAACACCTTGGGGATGGCCCTTGGTGAAACGAATCGATTGTCAATATTAAATTTTGTAGACACATATTCATGATATGAATAATGTTATTATGTATCTCATGACTTCTTTCTCATGCCTTAAATTTCTTTTCATGTCCTTATTGAAGTATCTCAAGTTCACATGTAAAATGTTTCTCTTGTTTCCCTTACTGGGCCTTCTGCTCACCCTTTATTTTGATGTATGTCCCCAAGTTTGAGATGCAGTAATGAACCTAGAATGAACATGAGGATAATCCTTTCAAGTGTTTAACAAGAATATTTTATGTTTTCATGTTTTATGTTCCTCGATTCCAAGACACTAAACCTTTAAGATCCTCAGTTTTGTGTGATGAAATGAATGTTTATGTTATAAATAGGCGAGATGATATAGTGTCGGTGCAATCATTTCCGAAAATAAAAAATTACTAAAGTAAAGAATAAATAATATAAGTTACATGAAAATGTAGAACTGGTTAAAATGGTATGTTTCATAAAATTAACAATTATAGAGATTGTGTTTTGATATTTTGAAAGGGATTATATGTTCATTGGGATATTGTTCAAGAAAGGGTTATTATGTAAATATCATATTTCATTGTTTTTAGTTCATCATGGAATAACTAAGATGTAGAGGTACATTTAGGAGTATTACTAGTGGGATGAAATGAAAAAAGATCTTACTGGTTTTACAATGAATTGTTTTACTTATCAACAGGTCAATGTAGGGAACCAACTACCAAAGGGGATACTCTAAGGTTTTACAGTGCCATATTGTAAACGATTCAATATATCTATCGACTTTGTGGTGGGACTACCAAATAATTATGGAGGTAATAATATTATTTGGGCTACTATTGGTTAACTTTCTAAATCTACACATTTTCATCCAATTTGAGATACTATGTCTTTAGATCTACTTTCTTGATTATACCTAAAGTAGATAGTAAGATTTCATGGATTTCCTCTTTCTATTGTATCTAACTATGATTCTAGTATCACTTCTAACTTCGGGAAAGACCTTCAGAAGTCATTTGGAACTGAATTAAATTTCAACACAACCCTTCAACCTCAATATGATAGATAATCAGTGATAACTAATCAGAAATTTGAGGATATTCCCTGAGGTTTTTCAATGGAAAAAAATGTAAGTTGGGATCAACATCATTAATTAGTTTATTTTTCATACGATAACAGTTTCAATTAAAGTATATAAATGACACCTTTTAAGGCAATGAATGGAAAGTAGTGTCGAACACCAGCATTTTGGGATGAAGTCAAGGATAGAAGATGATGGTAATAGAATTAGTATAGGGAGGGGATGCGAATATAAAAATTATACAACAACAAATGATGAAATCTTATAGCATGAAAAAAGTTATGAAAATAAACAGAAGATGGATCTTTATTTCGAGGTGGGTGATCATGAATTTCTCAAATTTTCTCCATTGAAAAGTTTGATTCACTTAAAAAAGAAGAAAAATATGAGTCCATGGTTCATTAGACCCTATAAAATTCTATATAAATATGTACCAATTTCATACTGAGTAGCTTTTCCTCTAAGTTTATCTCTAGTACATAATATTTTTCATATTTCAATGTTGAGAATGATTGTGCTAGATTCAACTTATGTTTCAAGACAAGAAGTATTTCAGCCCAAATAAAACCATTCATATTAAGAGAAACCTATTTAGATTATTGATCGTAGTGAGAAAATATTATGGATTAAATTATTTATCCAGGATAAGGTTTTGTGGAGAAACCACATGGTTGAAGAAGCAACATGAGGATCTGAATATACTATGAGGGAAAGGTATCATCACTTAATTAATAAATGGATAAAAAAATTTCAAGGATGAAATTTCTAGAATATGTTAGAATGTAACATCCTAGGTACTTATAAAATGATTTTTTTTCATTAAGTAATTAAATAGTTAAATTCATTATAAATCTATAATGAAATAAGAGGTATTTATTTTATTTAATAAATCTATACTAATATAATTTTATCCTCACCTATGAAAGTATAAATAAAATTTATGTATCTGATAAGTCAAAATGTGATATATTTATATCATTTAATAAAACAGATAAATATTTTGAAAATGAGAAATTAAGTGTTGGTATTTTTTTAACACATAAATGTCTATATATAATTTTTTATTTTATTTAATGATTCATATGAAAATTTATTTTAATAAATCTCATGTTTAAATTAAAATTTTATTGTTTATGACTATATGATAATTTTACGAGACATTAATTTGTTTTTCAAAGAGTTATAAAATTAGTTATAATTTTAAAATTGGTATTTTTTTAATAAATTATGATTTTAATTACTAATTAAATTTCTCATATATATATATAAATTTTTCATTAAATTGTGTTAATTTTTGAATTATACACGGAAAGAAATGGTTATGGTGAATGTTTTTTATTTTTATGAAATACTTGAATTTGTGGTGAATAGTGAAATTTGGTAATATACAGTATAAGCTAAATACATAAATCATTGAGTCATAGATGATGTATAGCTGATTTAAGCTCAATATCTAAAATTATCCTTTATTATTTTAATATATTTAGTGATAAATATCAATCTCTTCTTATTCTTGATCAAAAATAATAAACTAAAGATTAAAATAAAAAAACATTCCTCTCCTCCACCACAAATACCACCCCTCACGAACTCTTCTCCTCACACTTCAATGCCTTTTATCTTATTCAATTTTTTATCCAATTCCATTCCAAAGCCACATTCAATTTCTTGAGACCTTCTTTTCTAACAAAAAGGCTATGACCAAGTGCCTTAAGGTTGTTCTCAATGAGATGAATTGAAGAGGTATAATCCTTTTTTATTTTCTTTTTAGTTAATTTTATTTTCTTATTCCTTCATCCCGTTCCATTAAAAAAGTGGAATGAAAACATTAGTTTCTAATATATACTAAAATTTTATCGCATTGATGGAAAAATTTGTCATCAAAACCATTCTCATGTCTCTTTTATTCTAAAAATGACAATATCATCTATGATCCATCAATTGACCGCCATCATGTACGATAGACATTCATTTTATATTACCACCATCAAGGATGGTCATAAAACCTTTATTATTGTCAAATATTATTTTATTATACATATTAAAATCTTTTTTTTTGTGAACTAATATATAAATTTGATATTAATAAATTGATATAAGTTCATGATGGTAGTAAAAACTGCCAAAATAAACTAAATAACATTCATTAATGTTTTATATAATGATTAATCTTCATATAAAAATTGATATATGGTATCATTTGAAATTATGAAAACATATTAATACATATCATTCTAATTATAGTGTTTTTTCCATCTGAATGGAAAATCCATAATGAACTGACCATTGAAATCATGAAAAGAATGCACCCGAAACAATGGAAATAACAAAATAATATTATGAATTATGAGGAAATTTGTTATAATATAGAAATATATGTCATTTTAGACATGGTTATAGTTCTATAATAAATTAAAAACACTCTTTAAACCATTATACCAGATTTTTGAACACGTTCGAAGTATGACGTGCCCGAGGTAAGGGACTTTTCTTTTAAACTCTTACAATGAATTCAAAATGAATGTTTTTATAATGAAAGATTTAATCTATTATAAATTTTTTATGAATGGTATTATAGTTATTTTATTGTTGATGGGAATTTTTTATTATGAAGGGTGAGACCTGTATCTCTTTCCAATGAATTGGGTATGTTTATGTTGGAGTCTTCCCATAATGGTTACTCCACGTGTAACTATGAAGGTGACACTATAATTTAGTTGTGAGGGATACATAATAAGGAATATGTGAGGGTTACAATGTAATGTATCTATGAGGTTTACAAATCATATGGTAGTTGTGCGGGTTAAAATCTTAAGTAATAAATTCCCCAAGTTACAAACATAGTTTTATTTACCTTTTTAATGTTTTATGGAAATATCATTTCACATAAAGTATATATATGATATTTTAAGGGTGATAAGTATATCTTGTGGAAATTATTTCACATGTTTATAATAATAAGTTTACTAATAGTTCATTTCTATTTTACTACCCTTACAGATTATTTTTTGTGGTCATACAATGTTTATAAATATATTTCTTATGGATTAAGGATTGGTGAGAGAAAATAAGAACCTAATATGAATGTCATGGAAAAATATCATTAAAATAATTCATGATTTATTAAAAACCACTGTATTGTGGGAGAAATTGATACTTTTTTGAAGTATCCACTTTGTATTCATGTGGATTGATATGTATTATGTTCTAGTTTTTCAAAACTCTAATTTGAAAAGTTCACTAGAAATGTAATAAGTGTATTCAAGTTGAATTAACTAGATTATATATTGTTTATGGTCGAATCCTTATAGAATCCCTACCTCTTTTATCAATACATTCATATAATTTGTTGCAGAGATTGAAAATATACCAATATTATTTATTATGTTCTTATTTTTACCATTCTAAATATTTTCTTATATATATTTCAATGCATTCATATATATAATTAAATTTACACTATAAAAGGAGGATCTCATTCCATGTAAATCAGAAAATGGATCAAAGGATTCACCATAATCCTTCTAAAGTGTGTATATTAATGCCTACTTTCTAGAATATCTTGAGTAAATCCCATATAAATGGAATATATATTTCAACTCTTTCATCACATGGAATTAAAAATTTTGAAACATCATTTGATGTAAATTAATTTTATAGTTTTATTAATTATTTATTCATTAAATTTGTTAGTGGTGAGTGGAATACTAAGTTGATCATAAGTTCAAATATTATGTATGTTTTTTCTAAATGTTTTTATGAAGAACTTATAACATTTATTATAGTGGATTGGAATTTAAATTATAATAATACCCACATGGGGAACATAATATTTTTGAAGTATGTATATATCAATGTGGAAGTATCACATTTCACCATAAATGATGTTTACCAGGATGGGGGTGAAATTAATCTTTTTATGGATCAATACCATTATTAAATTCCATGGCTCATTGATTGGAATCACGAATTCAAGTATGCATCAGAATATTTATCATTACCTTTGGAAACACAAAATGAAATTTCTTATTGTTGTCCAAATCATGTTCTATTGTATTGGATGTCATCCACTATGAGGGTTTCGAATCACAGAGTCATAAATTATGCTGATATTACAAGAAACCTACTCAAAAATTATTTGAAATATTCTATCATGTATACCAACATTATTTATCATACATGCAATATTGAATTTTTTTACTAAACATAGGGATAGTGGTTTGTGATTCCAAATGCCTATTATAGATGGAATAGTTAATGAAAATATTAAATGGATTGCATTTTTTATACCTAGAAATGGAAGAAAATATTATGATATGTATTATTTTAATCCATGGGTAAAAAAGATACGTAGAACTAAGGTAAGATTATGAGTAGACTAGTAATTTTGGATGAATGAACACTTTTTGGTAAGATATAATAGATTTAATTGAAATTTATGTCGAGTAATATGTTATTCCCAACATCCCGCTCCCTGATGTTGTAATTCCCACATATTCCCCTCAACATAAATGAAAAAAATAATTAGTTCTTTTCGGATGGATTGAAATTCACATGCATTGAAAAATTCCAGACATGTTTCTATATTGTATAATGGATGGGAACTTGTTGAATAATTCTTTGAAAAAAGACACCACATAAAATATTCCCTAAAAAACTAATATGTTCCATACAATGGGGATACTTTCTACATGATGGATCTATTTTTGTAGAAATTACTTAAATTGATGAGGGATTTATGAAAATCAAATCCTTTAATACAAGGAGGTTCTGCATATTATGGGACTTTGGTTTAAATTTGGATATGTATATTAGTATATTTTTGAATTCCTTATGATAATGGATGTTTACTCTTCCTTTACCAAGGAAAACATCTTTTCAATACATATTTTTATTAGATTTATAAGATACAATATGCTTATTATTGATGATTTCATCAATAGTATAAAAAAATGATGATGGGTTCCAACATTCCCATGTGACAAATTCATATAAGATTTTTCTATTAAATCAGTGTTTGAGAATTTATAAAAAAATTAGTAATGTATATATAATTCATGATAATTACTATAGGAAATATATTATTTATATTAAGATGAATTTTAGTTTCTTGGCATGGAATTTGGATTTGATAAAAACTATCAGCTAATTATTGATCATTTGAAATCATCGCCTTAGGTAAAACATTGTATAGACAAATATTTTTTTATGCAATGTATCAAAAATTATTGGTCACATAAAAATATTTTTGCACTGATTCAATATATGCAATTATTAAAGATAATCAATAGAAACTATTCCCCAGGTGAATGTTTTATAATTGATCCTAAATGGGGCTCCCTTCTATAGGTGTATAATAGTTTTTAATTTGTATATGAGAGCTTCTATATGAATTTCAAAGACACTTACAAAAATGTATTGATGAAAATTGGTGTGATCATATTTTTTTGGATTCATCCATATGGGTATCTTCATGATTCAGGTACCACGTAGTTACTTATTATATAGAAAAGGAATATGTTTTAACATTATTGGTTTTTTGTAAATGGTAGAAGGAAAAACATATCTTCCAAAATGATCTTATGAAATGCATCGAATCATTGCAATGACTTAGACGTGGACCAGTCAACAATAGTGTCCCAAGGATTGCTTGCTCTTTGGATTATATTAGGGATTGATTTCCCCAATTTCTTCCCTTCCCTTAATAGATGATAAATATTATGTAATATAAATACATGGATACAAGGAGGAGATGGTTTATTTTTGTTTTATCCAATATTAATGGATGGATTAAATTTTTTGTAGAAGGGAATTTCTATCCCTTAATATCAAAACATATTTTTTCTTACATGTGTTATGTCATTGTTAGAATTCATCTGAATGTTGCAACCACATCAGTTCAAATAGTTTCCTGCTGATTTTTTATCCAAGTTATCCCTGAAATGGGTGAAAACTAATTTGGGGTATGTGAATCCAAACAATGAACTCTTTATCAGTGAGAATTTTGAATCCATTTTATAGCACATAGATAAACCATTCATCGATGAAGGATTTTGCAGATCATCCATTATCTCATTCAATCAAGATATATGTACCACTGGAGTGAAAATTAATGTAAAAAATTCCTTTCAATTTCCCTCTAACTCCTTTAAAACTACTAAAGAAGTGAAAAAATCAAGAATCTATAATAATCAAATAGAATTAATGTGGAAACTAAATCATGTGGAATAAGTGTTGATTTAAATCCCACATTAATATGAGAATAAAGAGTGGTTTAGTTAGGAAAGTCTTATTTACTGTTAATAGGGTGGTATTTTCTCATTATATTTGAACATTTTATAGAAATGATAAGATAAAAATGCACCTATGTATTCTCCATATAATGTGAAGATCAATATGATCCCTCTCTTCAGAATTAATTCATGTTGAGGAAGGAGAGGGAAAATTTAGGCAACTGACACAAGTCAATGGAAAATTTTTGTTCTTTATGGGTTTATATCTTTGGTAATTTGGAGATCATGGGTTCAATAGAGAAGAAATATATCATTGATTATGTGAATAAATTTCCATATGATTTTTTGATATAGGACGATGCTTTTTTTGGGTTAGGATAATGATGTGTTCCTTGTTGATGTCATGTACATGAAAGAGTTGTTCAACCGGTTGTCTCCTTTCCTTATATGTGTCTACAACCACTTCTACATATTGTCCCTTTAATAGAATGAAATAGGTCCTTTAACCGCAATACAAATGAATTTTGTGCTCAAATATGTTAAAGGGGTTCCATTTTATTAATCCATTAATTAGTTCAAAAAAAGGACCCCATTTATCAGTTCTTTCAATAGCGCTAATAAAGGTTCACCATTTTCTTCACTAAATTCTGTACTGGTAAAGGTCCAACTTATTGAAATGTATTGTTTTTATAGAAGAAAATTGATGTAAAGACCATTATCCTATATGAAAATATATATAATTTAATTGGAATAATTTTTACATCAGGAGTAAAAATAAAATAGTACTATATAAATTTCAAAAATATTTTTTATAATTACATTAAGAGACAATATCCAAAAGAATTCAATGACATTAATTTTTTAAAATCTTGGCACCCATGATCCCCTATAAAAAAGTCTTCCCATGGCATGAGTTTCCAAAAAATCACCTCAAATCGAGCAATGAAACCTACCTATAGAAGAAAAAAATATTTTTTTAGTAATAGTATAACATATAAATTAAATGTCAATATAAAAGAATATATTAATAAAATATCATGTGTAATTAAAAAGAAACCCTTGTAGTTATAACAGTCACATCGTTTGTCACACTGTGGTGAATTTGATTATTACACATCACAAATGAGTTATGGATCATTTCTCAAAATTATCAAAATAATATATTTTTTTTCTCTCAGTTTTGAGTATGTAACATGTTCTTTTTACTAAAATTCATTTATTTTTTAAATTAAAAAGCACATGGAGTTAAACCAGTCACATCATGAATTTGATTGAGGTGAAGGTAATTCATACATATCACAATTTATATTTGGACTTTTTTCCTAAAGTATCAAAATGATCTGAATGTGTTTTCTCAGTTTTTAGCACGTCACATAAGTTTCTTACTAAAATTTCATTTCAAACTGGAAACACACACTTTGAGTCATACTAGACACATAATGTGTTTGTTTAATGTGTTAATACTTACTACATGTCACATGTGACTTATGAATCACTTTAATAAATTATCAAGATAATCATAGAACATTTTCATATCATATATTTTCATCCAAAATGTCGATTTTAAACTAATAATGAACACATTGTGTCTTACTAGTGACAAAGTGCATCATATTGTGGTGTAGTTGATTCTTATATGAAGAAAATGACTCATGGATCATCATAATAATGTATGAAAACAATCCAAATTAGTTTTCATAGATTTCATAATGACTTTTGTAATTTTTACTAAAATTATTGTTAATTTTAAATAAGAAGATAGATTTGGAGTCATTTCGGTCACACTGTACATCGTATTGAGGTACTGTTGATTAAAACATGTCAAAGAAGACTTATTTATCATTTTACAAAATTATAAAAATAGTACGAATATATTTTATTGGTTTTTTAAGCCATGTTTTATTATTACTAAAATTAATGTCAATTTTATATAAAAATACTAACATGGAGTTATAACATTCACACTAAATATAATATTGAGGTGTAGGTGATTCCCACATGTTAAAAACGATTCATGAATCATCTTCCTAAAGTATCACAAAAATATAAACCTGTTTTCCAATTTTTAGTATGTCTTTTGTTCTTTTTACTTAAATTAATATAAATTTTAAATAAATATACACACATGGATTTATACTAGTCAAACCATGAATCAAATTGAGGTGCAGATGATTTCTACACTTCAAAAAAAACCATAGGGATCATTTTCATAATGTATCAAAATATTTTGAATGTATTTTACTGGTCTTTAGTATGTCGATTTTTTTAAATGTAATTTGAAATGGGGAACACACAATTTAATTCATATGAATCACATCGTGTGTTAGTATGAAATATGACTACTTCCCACACATAAAAAACTGTAATATGAATCATTTTCATAAATTATCAATAATATAAGAGTGCATGTAGTTGGTTTTTAGTGAGTGGCGCACAATTTAAACTAAGATAACAATTTTAAACTGATAACAGACACTTTGAGTCATACCCATCGCGATGTGTGTCAGATTCAGGTAAGGTAGATTTTTACTCATCAATAATTAGGTATGGGTCCTTTTACATAAGTATCATGACAATATGAATGTGTTTTATCAGTTTTCATTACACTGCATTTTATTTTTACTAAAATAAATGACATTTTTAAATAAAAAAATTCACCCTTTGTGTCACATTGTTCATCATATAGAGGGGTTGTAAATTATTTCTCATCACATGTGAATTATGGAACATTTTCCTATATTATTAAAATAATTAAAATTACTTTTCTCCTTTTTCAATATGTATGTTTTTTTCTTCATAAAATTAAATTCAATTTTAAATGAAAATTTACACTTGGGGTTATAGCAGTCACATTGTGCATCATATTGAGGTGAGGTTGATTCATTCATGTCATAAATAAATTAGGGATTATTTTAATAAATTATCAAAATAATCTGAAAACCCTTTCTCATTTTTTAGTATGTGACATTTTTTTCCTAAAATTATTGTCAATTTTAAATAAAAAGATTTTCTAGGAATTATACCAGTCACATTCTGCATCATATTGAGTGGAGATTTATTCATACACATCAAATATGACATATGGATCATTTTACTAAATTATCAAAATAGAATGAATATTCATTCTTGGTTTTCATTATGTATCCTATTATTTTACTAAAATTAATTTTAATTTTAAATAAAACGACAAAATTTTGGTAATACTAGTCACACTGTATGTCAGATTGAGGTTTGGTTGATTCCAACACATCAAAGAAGACTTCTAGATTGTTTTTCTATAGCATCAAAATAATCCGAATGAGTTATCATGTTTTGAATTTTTTCACTTATTATTTTTATTAAAATAGATGTTAATTTTAAAAAAATACCCACTTGTAGTCATACATGTCAATTCATGCATTATATTAAGGTCTTCATGATTCTTATACATAAATATTGACTTCTAGATGATTTCTACAAATTATAAAAATAATTTGAAGATTTTTTATTGGTTTTCATTATGAAATTTTTTCTTTTTACTAAAATTAATGTCAATATTAAATAAAAAGACACTATTCAAGTTATTCCAGCCACACTCTGCATTAAATTGTGGTGTCGTTGGTTTTTGCACCTAAAAAATGGATTACGGATCAATTTTTTAATGTATCAGAATAATATAAATGTGTTTCATCATTTTTTAGTATATCACTTTTTCTTTTAAACAAAATTAATGTTAATTTTAGATAAAAAGACACACTTTGAGTCATACCTATCATAAAGTGAGTTGGATTGAGGTGTTTCTGAGTCGTACATTTCAAAAATGACTTATGGATCATTTTCATAAAGTATAAAAATAATTCAAATGTGTTTTTTCAATTTTTAGTATGTCGCTTATTCTTTTTACTAATGTTAATTTGAATTTTAAATAAAAAACACATTTGGAATCATATAGGTTAAATAAAGCATTATATTGTGGTTTGGTTTATTAATACACATAAAAATTACATATGTATCATTTTTATAAATTAACAAATCAATCATAATGCAATTTATTGATTTTACTATGTCACTTGTTCTTTTTACTAAAATTATTGTTAATTTTAACTAAATAAACACATAGTGTTATACAGATCACACTTCACATCGGATTGAGGTTCAACTAATTTCTACAGAACATAAATTACATATGTATTGTTTTTATAATGTATCAAAAAAACAAAAATATTTTTGATATATTTTTAGTATATAAATTATGTTTTTTACTAAAATTTCCTTTCAAACAGAAAATGATTTCTTTGTGTCATACCAGTCACATAATGTGTATTCATTATATTAGATTACTTTCTATGTTTCAAAAATTACTTATTAATCACTTTACATAATTATTTAGATAATAAGAGCTCTTTTTCTGGGTTTTCTACGAGTGGCACATGTTTTGATCTTAAATGTAAATTTTTAACTAATAACACACACAATGAGTCATAAGGGTCACAATATGTGTTAAATTAAGGTTCATTTGATTCGTATGCATAAAAATGTTTCTTTGATTGTTTTTATAAATTATCAAAATAATAAAAATGTGTTTTGTTGGTTTTCAGTATGTCATTTTTTCTTTTTACTAAAATTAAGGACAATTTTAAATGGAAAGACACACTTACAGTCATACTGGTCACACCATGTGTTCTATTGAGGTGAATTTTTTTTTAAATTTTAAAAATGACATGTGGATTGTTTTACTAAATTATCTAAATAATATGAATATGTTTTCATTGTTTTCAGTATGTCAGTTGTTAATTTTACTAAAATAACTGTCAATTTTATATAAAATTATGAACTAGAAGTTTTACCAGTCCCACTACGCATCACACTGAGGTTTAGTTGATTATTACACAACAAAAATTACATATAGACCATTTTAGTAAATTATAAAATCAATCAAAATCTTTTTTTATTGATTTTCAATTTTTCACTAGCTCTTTTTACTAAAATTAATTTCAATTTTAAATAAATAAAAACACCTAGAATTATAGTGGTAACACCATGAATAAGATTGAGGAACGACTGATTCTTATGCATAAAAATGACTTATGGATAATTCTCATAATGGATCAAAACAATCTAAATTTTTTTTTCATGGTCTTCAAGAGTCACATGAGTTTTTTTTAAATGACATTTGAAACATGAAACCCGCACATTGAGCCATATCGGTTTCATAATTTGTTAGTTTGTGGTGAGACTGTGTTCTACACATCACAAATAATATATGAATAATTATTCTAAATTATCAAGATGATCATATATGTTTTGGGTTGTTTATAGTGAGTAACACGTGTTCTGAACTAAAATGTGAATTTTAAACTCATAATAGACACTTTGAGTCATACTTGTTTTACCGTACATCCGAATGAGGTGAATTTGATTCATACTCTTCAAGAATTACATATAGATTATTTTTGTAAATAATAAAAAACAATCTAAATGTGTTTGATCAATATTTAGTATGTCACTTTTTATTTTTCAAAAAAAACTGTCAATTTTTAATAAAAGGATACAATTTGAGTCTTATAGGTGACACCGTGCATTTTATTGGGGTTCAGTGGATTCTTACACATAAAAAACGAATTATGGATCATTTTATTAATGTATCAAAAAAATCTGATTTTTTTATCGATTTCCATTATGTCCCATGATGTTTTTTAATAAAATTAATGTCAATATTAAATAAAAAGTCACACCTGGAGTCATACCAGTCACACCTAGTGTTTAACTGAGGTGAATGTGATTCATACACATAAAGAATGACATTTTTATTATTTTAATGAATTATCCAAATAATAATAATTTGTTTTTTTTTCAATATGTCTTGTTATTTTTACAAAAAATTAATATCAATTTCAAATAAATATGCATTGTTGCTATTTTATCGGTTAAACTCAATATCATATTGAGACCCGATTGCTTCCTACACATCAAAAATGAATTACTTGACATTTTCATAAAGTATCAAAATAATCCTAATTTGTTTTATTGGTAGAATTTCATTTTTTCTTTTTACGAAAATTAATTTAAATTTAAAATAAAGAGACGCACTTTGAGTCATATCAGTCACACCTAATGTTAGATTGAAGTTTGTTTGATTCTTATATCTCTAAGATGACATCTAGATCATTTTCATAAAGTATTAAAATATTCTAAAAGTGTTTTATTCAATTTCAGTATGTCACATTTTCATTTCAGTAATACTAATTTCAATTTGAAATAAAAAAGAAAAATATGGAATCATACTAGTCACACCGTGCACCAGATATTGTTTTAGTTGATTGTTACATGTCAAAAATAACTTATGAATTATTAAATAAATTATAAAAATAATATGAAAATGTTTTCTCATTTTTCTGTATGAAACTAGTTCATTTTAAAAAAAGAAATTACAATTTTTTTGAAAAAAACACTCTTGGAGTTATACATGTCACACATTGCATCATGTTGAAGTGAAATTTATTTCAACACATCAAAAATTTCTTAAGGATCATTTTCATAATGTATTAAAACTATCTGAAATCATTTATTTAGTTTTCAATATGATAGTTGTTCTTTTACTGAAATTAATGTTACTTTTAAATAAAAAGACACACATTGACCCTTACTAGTCACAACACTAGTCATATTGTGATTAATTTGATTCCTATGTATCAAAAATAACTTTTTGATCGTTTTCATATTTTATCAAAACAATCCAAATGTGTCCTATGAGTTTCAAATATTTCACTTCTTCTTTTGACAAAAGATAATGTAAATTTTAAATAAAAACAAACTCTTAGAATAATAACGGCAACATTATGCCTCATATTGAGGTGAATTTGACTCATACACATCAAAAATGGCTTATGAATAATTTTATTAAAGTATTAAAACAATTAGAATGTGTTTACATAGTTTTCAGTATATCGCGTTTTTTTTCTAAAATTTAAGTAAATTTTAAATAAAAAGACACACAGAAGGTTTTACTTGTCACACCATACATCATAATGAGATGGGGTTAATTATTAAATGTCAAAAATGAATAATGTATCATTTTCCTAATGTATGAAAACAATTTTAATGTGTTGTCTCAGTTTAAAAAATGACACTTGTTCTTTTTACTAAATTTTCATTTGAAACTGTAAACATGAACTTTAAGTCATATCGGTTACATCGTGTCTTTGTATTATGTGAGGCTAGTTCCTACAAATTCAAAAACCACATATTCATCATTTTACTAAATTATAAATAAAATTTCAGTGTGTACGGTTGATCATTAGTGATTAAAACATGTTTTGAACTAAAATGACAATTTTAAATTGATAACATATACTTTGAGTCATACAGATCGCACTCAAAATCTGATTGAGGTTAGATTCATTCCTACTCATAACAAATGAATTTTGAATCATTTTCATAAAGTAATAAAACAATAAAAATGTGTTTTATCAGTTTAGAGAATCTCAGTTTCCTTCTTACTAAAATTGATATCAATTTTAAATTAAAAGATGCACATGGAGTCATACCGGTCACACTATGTGTCAAATTGAGATGTGGGTAATTCCAACACATCCCAACACAAATAGTACAACCCCCTATAAAAATATTTCTTATTTTAATAATACGAAAAATGAATAAGTTAAACATAAATAATAAACTATCCAATATTTATATGAAAGTCACAACTTCATAATATAAGATTACATTTTTCAATCAGGTTTGCATCCCATTAATTTCTAAAAAAATTTATGTCATCTTATGAATGTGGTAATTTTTTAAATCCATAGTATTACTATAAAAATATAAATACGCAAATAATAAATAAATATTTTACATGACATATTAATTATCTTTAAAGTTATATCTTTAGGTATTGTAGATTTTTTATGGAATATAATATCACTTATAAATTTTCAAACATAATGACAACAATATTTTCAAGTATTTTGTTTTGGAAATTACTAAAACATTGATCGAAATAAGTAATTTGTTTTGATATGTGTTTTTATAGTGAAATATTATTATATATACACTAAAACATGTCCAACTGTAGAACTTGTTATTCTCCTTGTGCTCATGGACTTTCAGCATACCATGATAATGATGATATTTGAAAATCACCCTATCATTATATGGTTTTTTTAAATCAGTATAAAAAATATATAACTTTATGTTAATTTCATATACATTGAATATTGTGTATTAAAAATTTACAGATGTCATCGTGTATGGTATGTTTTTTGGGTATCTATTAAGAGAATCTAGGAAATAAATCTGTGTTGAATCTAAATTTACCACACTGAGAATTTAATGTTTCATAAAAAAGGAATATGAAATGAATGAAATTAAAATATATTTTATATGATTAAATTATATATTTTTACCCCAACAACGTTGGTATTATGAAAATTATATCATCCATAAGTTTTCTTTCAAAACATTTGGCCACTTTCTCCACTATTTCAATCATTTTTTGTATTATTATTTTTTTTGTTCTATAGAAGAGAAATAATTACTAAAGAGTCCAAATATATGTTCATGAGATAATATCTTCAATTTTTATTCATATATACACCATAAAAAATATCAAATATATTTAGTTAAAATTTACATAGTACATCCGCCATTGAAAAAAATCATATAGACCGACCTCATGTATACATTTACAATTTTATAGTCATAGAAATTAAGACATGAAGATTTCATTAACATTTTCAATATAAATTTAGTTTGTATCATCTTCTCCATTGTTATTTTGATAACAAAATTTTATTTATATAACAATGTAAATTTGAATATGTGGGATCCTTCATTGTAATTTAATGTGGATGTTGAACGGGTGGGGTAAAGGTGATTTCAAAACATATTTTAGATCAGTTGGTTTATCCTTTAGACTGTTTGGATTTGGCATTTCATTTCACCCCTTCCTTTGCCTGAATGAAATAACATTCATTGGTTTCTACCCTTTCTCATTAATTTTTAAAGGTTTATCATGAAAAACCAATTAAAAATTAATACCTCATTGCTGACATGTTTTATTAAATGTTATGATGTCCATTATATGAATGTTCCTACAACTTGGATGACCATAAGAATATCGGAACCACCATGTGGAATAGATAGCTCGACACTCGTCTCATGAAATATGTTGATCTCCACTATCACATGACCAACTAGAAGTTGTCTATTGTGTAAAGTGTCTTCATGGATATTGAACAAGACACCCCACTCCACAAGGTGATGGGTGGGCATTGATAGATATAAATCATTGTAATTTTATCCATCTATAAAATTAGTATATTGATGGTATCAATTTCTTCCTAATTCACATTTCATATAAGAAATTTTGTGAAAATTAATTACCGCATCTAAGGAATCTATTTTTTCGGAATGACTCACCATAAAGCTGGTAGGGGGGATCGTCAAGAAGTGGTTTTTCATTAGTTTTTTCTTATATTTGATTCCCCCATCACATTTTATAGAAAAATCATCTTTTAATGATGTTTTTATTCAAGGGTAGCTAATTTTTCATTCATATCATTCATTTCTCTATCATTATCCTCCTTTTCATTTATTTTTGCACTATATTTTCAAGGTGTCCATTGAAAACCTATACCTATGACATGGCCATGTTATCATAGCTCCTTTAATGCCACAGATTGTCAATATTCATCTAGTATATGTGTTGATGATTCCTGTGACTATGTATGATATATAATATTGGAAATTCCGTAATCATTGTTATATATTAGTTATTTAAAAAAAATTATGTCATACTTACACATGATTTAAAAACTTTTATGGGTGTTTTCATTTATTACTATCCCAAATTTATTAATGTGTTCCACCATTCATTGTACATGACATGAGATGGAAGTGTCTTTAGATTTGGATTAAACATATCTATATTTAAATGAAGAAATAGAATTATGTCATTGTTTAATGTGACATAAAATTATGATGGTAGATTTAAAATGCGTATCATTTTTTTCCAGTGAAGTGTACCCCATCCACGCTTTATGGTAGGGATTCGTTGGGTTCTCTTCCAATTATTTATTTTTAGTACTCAATTTTTATTTCATAAATTAAAAATTGTCAATCAAAGTAATGAATTCACATATTTCCAAACAATTTATTATCATCCAAAATTTACATGGAATGATATCTCCCAATGATGTCCAGGAAACACATTCCACATTGGTTGTCATTTTAAGTGTGCATGCATAAGTAGTGTGTGCATGATTATTTTCCCTTCATGAACATTATTATGAAAAATAATTATAATTGTGTTAAATACAGTGTTAATACTTCCATCAAGTATTAATACATATTTCTTATTGAAGCCATCAAATAAAGAGGCACTCTCCAAGGGATGTTAAATAGTACAACAATGTTTCATTATTTTATTTTATAGTACAATAAAAAAAGGATATCATAAAGTTACCATAATCTCGTCCCAATTTTGTGTCTTTACAGTGGTTATAACATAGTTCAACGAATCTACATCAATAAACATGGGTTTCTGAGTGATGAGCATAATATAACTACTTATCATGAAATTTTTGGGGTTAATAGTATTGACACAAAAATTCCATCAGACCTCAAATATGATGTTTTTTCTTTTCAAATTAATAATTTTTTCTAACGTTAAAAGACTAAGGCACTTATGTGTTTTCAGAGACATGTATTCTTCATCATTTAAAATTTTATCACGTTCAACATCGTCAATATGATGTTCTTACGGATCGATGGAATCGACATGTGAATAATGTTATTGTTCCACTACACTAGGAGTAGTATTATGTTTAGAAAACTATTATTGCTCATTATTGGGAGCATCAACACAAGTATAAGTGCTTATATAAAGTGAATGTTTATGATTTAATTTAGAATATTTAAATGCATCAGAGAGAAGATAATAAAATGAGTTATTATAATGAATATTACCAAAAATATTAGATGATTATTGAAATCTATTTGTTTAAAATAATGAACTTATTTTACCCCTCTATCAAGAATCTAAATCACTTCATTTTGGTCTCTTCTGATGTGAAAATATACATCTATGTTTGGGAAATTTCAAAATGAACATGACATCTACATGAAAGTCTCATCATCAATATAATTTTCATCCAATTTTAGTATTTAAATTATAAATCATTAATATGACTAAAAATGTTGTATATATTTTTCAACCAGTATGCAATGGTATCTTTTCTCAAGTCATTAACTACAAAAAAAATTTGACAAATACAAAGATCATATTCAATAATCAATTTCATTTCTTCAATATGATCATAATCATTAAAACATGTAATCACATCCTCGATATGGTCTTCGTCATTGTCCACACATATAATCATATCAGATGATCTGTAAAGCACAATATTATCCTAGTCAATAAAAACATTACATTTTCTCTTTTTTATAACAAATTTTATAACATTGACCTATTACGTGAAATATCTACTGTTATTCCAACTCCTTTGAACTAATGTTTCTTTAATAAAAATAGTATAAACATGTTAAAAGTATTTTATGAATATAATATGTATGATATTTGGAAAACATGATGAACCCATTCACACTATCGTCATACACTTGTTTAATGTGATTTTCATCCATCCATTTTCTATTTATATTCATCATATTATATTTAGTAATATCAACATTCAAATAAATAAATAAATTCAAAAATGGTATGTTTCATATAAGGGGAATTGTACATTTGAATGTTTCAAATAATTTCTTCCACAATGTACATCGGTACCTAGTTTGGGATGACTGCTCATCAGAGTTGTTTTGGAAACATAGGTGAATGTCCATAAAAGAAGAGGGATGAGTCTTAGGAAAAAAATGAAACAATAACAATTAAATAGATAAGTATAATGAGGATGATAGTTATTATTAAATTTTGTTTCCGTAGACACATTCTCTTAGAAGACAACACCAAATCAGAGATAAGATGTAGTTGTGGATGAAATTGGGATTTCAAAAACTAAATCATTAGAAGAATGAATATAAACAACAAATAAAACATGAAAAGATAAAGATTACATAGGATTTAATAGTAATTAATTTAATATTAATTTAAGGTATATTGAATTATTTAGTACTTAAAAGAAACACATTTTAAAAATATGTGTGAGATTCCTTTGAAAGTGGAACTTTTTGTTTCCTTGATAATTCAACTGGGTATTTTTAATCTCAAAATGCATACCCCAAAATTATCTTTCGTATGGAAATAAAGAAATATGTATCATGTTACTTTCATGTCAGATATTTTCTAGAATAATAAAAGTATACTTTGGTTGTCTTATGATGTATTATTCTGGGTAATTTAGTTGGGATACACTTATTGGGAATACCTAACAATGAGGATACCAGAGGAACATAGTTGAGTGAATCCATGATATATTTTGATAGGTTGTCATCTGATCAGCTATCTAATAATTATAACTATTGTGATTATGATGATTCAGTACCCATGTTATCATGGTTCACTTACCTAATAACTAGTGTATGTCATGAAGCTGTGTATATGTTATCTCTCTAAACGTATATGATGTCTAGGGTCATAATTTTGTATAGTTCTTAGTATATAAATTATTTTTAAAATATATTTATAAAACATCTTTAATTTAAAGAATGATTTCTAAATACACATAGAGTTTTATTTAATTATCAAATTTACTATAATAATAGAATGGTTTTTATAAAATAAATTATAAAATTGGATTAAATATATAAAAAATATATGATTAATATTTTATAAATTATAAAAATTAATAAAATATATATTCAATTAGTAAAATATGAAACTATATACTATAATAAATATTAACAAATATTGATTAAATTTAATTATATAAATGTTATATAAACTATAAATTATTAATATATTATACATTATTCATCTAATAAAATATTTCCAAAAATCATATTAGAACCATTTTTGAGCTTATATTGATTAATGTTGTAGTGAAATAAAATTATATATTTTTTATTTTGAAATAGATGTAAGTGAATAAATATGACTAATATAAAGGGTGAAATATTTATGAAGATGAGTTGATAATGTTTTAAAAAATATAATCTAACAGTTATTGAAAATTTATATTAGTTGAAATTTCATATATTTTATTCATATATTTATTATATTGAAAATATATACAATTAATTAAAATAAGGATCTATGAATAATATTCATTTTAAAATTTAAGAAATATTATGAAAAATATATATCAATAATATATAATGGAAAATATTGACACAAATTATTAAATTATTTGTTAAAAATAAATATAAATGTAGAAGAAATAGGTATATTTAGATAAATTGATTTTTTTTTCTATTTTTAATGATTCATATCAATCATATTTTCTAGGATAAAACTAAATTCTACATCACTAAAATTATTCTATTTTTTTAAAAAAAACTCATCCAATAGAAAATTCAATTTAATCCGTCAAAAATAAAATTTAACTATAATTCATAATTACACAAAATTATAAAATATTAAAGAAGTATATATTTGGAAAACGTATTTGGGAATAGGGATGATAGGAATTTGGAACTGATGACTACTTTCCATAGATATGAAATCATATGATCTCATTCCAGCCATCTAATCGTTGAAATATATGAATTCTAATTGATTTTCATTCAATTCATGAAATTATATGAGAATAACATCAGGGAAAATAATTATTATTCTTATAAAATTGTTTAGGTTTCCAAATCCATCTTATATAGTTTATGTTAATTAAACTCATTTCATTTTTAGGTTTGTCAAAATCACGATGTGAGGCCACATATCACACATCTCATAAATAATACATTGTACTTAGTGAATGATTGTAGACCACTAACCTCAATATATAGTAACACCTTGATGAAATAAAATAGAACCATAACCTAATTTCATACAAAAACACTAAAAATCAATTCAAAAACCTATGATCACAGAAGGAATTAACACCATTAAATATAAAATTTAATTATTTATAAAAATCAAATAATTAATGATATTTAATGATATAAAATAAATTATTCTTAAAGTATGTATTCCACCTAACCAAGTAATAAATGTACATTATCTACCACTATCATAGATTCAACAAACCCTTGAAGCCTAGAAACTTGATTTATACTACTTGTAATGAATCTTATGCATTTGAAACTTCCCCATAAACATTTTATAAAAGTAAATAAATTCCAAAACTCATTCCAACAGTGTTGTTCATGAATATCTCATTAGATTCATGTGGTGTGGTGTGGTATTGTGTAGGGATCTGATGTGATGTAGGTATTAATCACACAATATTTAATTAGATAGGAACGACTAATTGAAGAAGTCACTAAACATCGAAAAAGGTTGAAATGAGAGAGCTAGCGTGAGAGAAGACCAACAATAATGGAAATGAGAAAGGCAACACAATAGAATACTGAGTGCAATGGTGAGAGTTAAGATATGGTGGAATTATAATTCCATGATATCTTGAGTGTGTTTGGGATAGAATCCTCTAGTTAGGCTCTTTTTTTAAAATCAGTTAACGCTTATGACAGCATTTTCCAAAAAGCACAGATAAAGGGTAGTTTTGTCATCACATTTTTAACATTGATAAATATACGCCCTTATAAGTGCTAAAAATAGTTAATAAATTATTTTTTATCATCACAATTATTTTTAGAGCTTATAAATATTATTTTCATTAGCATGTTTTAAGCACACATAAAGATATATTCTTAGTATTGTAGTTATATTACTATAAATTATGATAAATATATATATATAATAAATAAAATATATTTATTTTTAATTTATAAATAAATATATTTAATAAGTATTGATATATATTTTAAAAAATATAATTTTAAATATAATGAATATATTTATTATTTAAATTTTTTCTTTATAATTTTATATGTATTTATTTTTTTATTTTTTTATTCATAAATATAAATATAGATCAATATATTTGAAAATTATATTTCTATATAAATATATTCATTTATATTTTAACTAACATTTTAAATAATACATTAATATATTATTTTAATTTTAAATATATGCACATTTTTTAATCAATGTATACAAATTGACTATTAATCGTTTTGATTAATATAAATTTGATAATTTCTTGGGGGTAAAATTATTTATAAATATAGAATTGAATATTTATTTTGAATTATAAATAAATATATTTATAAATACTTATATATAATTATAAATGTATTTGGGTAATTATATATATATTTATAAAATTATTATAATTTTATTATTATATATATACAACCAAGCACGAAGGCTGTTAATTTTTATTTATTCTTCCCCTTTTTTTGGTTGAGGTTTATCCTTATATTGCTCATAACACCGGAGGTACTTAGGAATAAAACATGATAGTGGAAGGCCCAAGAATGACACTCCAGGATCATAACATACACAATACATATATATTTTTTACAAACTCCCAAACTTGTAAGGATGCAGATCTAGCATTTCCCATTAATATTTTTGATTCGGTGGAAAGTGCACTGAAGACCGTGGTGGGAGTGGAATGTCTATCGTAAGCCTCAAAATAGTGAGAAGAAGTGAAAAAACTTATATCACATGATCTGACATCCATGAGTACCCCCATCAACATCACAACTAGAAAGAACTCCACCTACTACCCATGAAAAATGAATATCCCAATAACCAATGAGGGGGTGGTATAGTATCAATCAATCATTGAAATTAATGTCGATACCGAAAAAATAAATCTTAATGATGATTTTATATTATTAGAGGTTGACACTACTGGAAAATTGTGTTTTCCCAACACTTGTATTCCAACAGTTTGAATAAAATGTTGGTATACTAAAATTTTCCAAACAGTTTCTTCAAAACGTTGGGATAATGGGATGAGAATTAGATTCTCCTAATGGTTTCATCAAACGATTTGGAAAATATAGAAAAATATATATATATCAGCAGTTTTTAAAAACTGTTCGTAAATACAATCTTTCCAAAAGGTTTTATCAAACCGTTGGCAAAGTTTCCCCCCAAATAGCAGCACTTCCTGAATCCCTCTGCCCTAATGCATCAATAAACCTAATCACTGCTGACGCTCTCTCTTCACCCCAAGGTATCTCTCGAAGCTCTCTCTGCAATCAAGTAATTATTTTCATGTACACTTTTAATCTATAAGTGGAATGTCGTGTATTATTTTTATTTTTTATCTTTTTCAATTTATCCTAAATGAGTTCTGTGTGGTATGATTATTCATATATTTCTATTTATCCTATCATATTCCCCTTCCACAGACCCTTATGCAAGATCTGATCATGCGAGGGAGATTTTATATTATTTAATGTGATGATGTACTTTGGTATAAGTTTTTTCTAGTGGAATCCTTTCCATTTGTACAGAAAAGAATTCTAGTGTTCTATGTGGATAGTGAAAACCTATTAGAGGTGTATATTAATTGGGGTTCTGTTTTTTGTGGATAATTTCATCTTAATTATAAAGTTTATTGGTTATATAATGATTCTAGGTTTATGGGGGATTTCATTTATAGTTTATTAGAAATATGATTGAACGATTTCATGTATATTGTGGAAACCTGTTTTGTTATTTTGTATTATTTATCTTGCTGTCTCTATTGATAATTCAATGATTTTTTCTTACTGTTGGTTTTTTGTAGACATTTTGTAGTGAAACCTCTTCATATTAAGATCTATGGTTACATCTTTAGATTTTTTATTCATGTAGTTCATGGAATGTGTTTGAAAGTGATAATGTTCTAAGTTTCTCTTTGGAGTTATATTATTGAGTGATTTGGGTATGTTGGAAATTGTTATGTGAGGTCCTTGTGGCCTATGGAGTAAGGTTACAACATAGAGGGGTGTTATGCTGGGATGTGGATGAGGGGGGTCGATGAGATTGGCCATATATCGATTATATCCTATGGGATTCTGTATAACATTAGGATATTTCTGAGTTATAGGGTATTCCTTGGGTGGTATGGTATATAGCCATATGGGATAAGAAAATTGATGATAATTTTCTTATAAAAATTACACTTATTAGGGGGTGTGGGATGTCTAGGGGGAGGGGAGTTGTCCACCCACCCCCCCTGGACAACCCCCTTGGACACCATCCCACCCCCTGGACCCCCCACCCTTGGACACCCCCACCCCCTTGGACAGCCCTCGAGGACACCACCCCACTCCCTTGGATAGCCCCCACCCCCTAGATAGCCCCCATGGACACCACACCACCCACCCCTTGGATAGCCCCACCCCCCCTGACAGCCCCCCCTGGGCACCACCACACCCCCCTGGATAGTACCCCTAGAAACCCCCCCCCCCCGGACACCCCCCCCCCCCCCGGACAGGCCCACCCCCTAGACACCACCCCACCCCCTGGACACCCCCACCACCTGGACACCACCACCCCCTTGGGAAGCCCCCCTAGACACCACCCCACCCCCTAGATGACCCTACCACCCTCTTGGACAACCCCCCTGGACACCAACCCACACTCTTGGGACAACCCCCACCCCCAAGAACTAGTTATAAGGATATCCTTCTATTCTCAACCTTTCTACATTTATTTCACATTCTAAAAATATCACCTTCAATATTCCTTATTTCTAGGGATTTAGTAAAATTTTAGGATTCACACTATTTGATTTTGATTCAATGACTAATACTTGATTGGTAGATGTATGTGAGTATATAGATGATGATTTATAAAATATCCCTTAAAATTATCAATGTTTTGTGTTCATTACGATGTTTAGTATCATTAACCTACTTTATTATTAATCTCAAATTTAATAATAAATCTTTTTTTCTATAAATTATGAAATTAAATCTCTTTATGATCCATGAAAAACCTATTAGTGTATAAGCCTTAAATTTATCCACCCATTGGGTGCACTTCACTTGGGTAACTAATTGGGTAATGAACGGTATGACCATAGGGGTGCCAAGAATGTGTTATTAAACATGAGTGACAGATTTGGGATACATATAACACATAATGGGACATGGCAATGTTAATCTTATATGAGACCTATTGAAAATGAATATAAATAAATTTCAAATCCATTTTTGAGTTCTTGTTCTTTGATTAATGATTTCGAATTCCTTAAATAAACCAACAAATTATTCTTGTTAAAAAAAATCTTTTAATTCCATTTTGTAATCCCCATTAGATTCATGATGATTTGGATTACAATACCTTAGGTAAATCTACGTTGTACTCAAAGTGATTAGGATTTAGGAAGCCTTGGGGATGTCCCCCTTGATTTCTATAATAGAGGCCTCTATCATTACATAGACTGGGAACTTCTTCCTACCTATAAAGCTATATGATTTCAATCATTATTTTAGGTCTCCACTCAAAATATATAAGACTTAACATATTTTTAATGTTCATCATCTATTATTCTTCGTTTCTATTTTGACTTGACCTAAACCAGGAGGTGATGTGTGTGGCATGATATACCCAATATGTGTAGTTTGATTAGTTTTTTATTTTTGTTTAAAAATTAATGTTTCATGATTATATAAATCAACTTGGTTTGAAGTCATCAAACCCACTCATTTTAGTTGGTTTTTTGTGGGGTGATATAGTAAATTCTATGGTCTTTAGTTCGGATGTTATGAAATGTACTAAAATTTCAGAATATTTCCATTTTTTAGCATCAATAACTTATTTAAAAAAATATTTGTACACATTCTTCATCTTTCATGAAAAAAAATCACATTGTAATATCTTGAACAATGTTTTATCAGTTCTATGGTGTCTTCTTGGTATGTGATAAATTAAAAAATTACAAAACACATCTCACCTCAAATTTAGGCACACATAACTGAATTAATTAGTATATCTTTACATTGTATTAATAGTTCACTACATAAACTAGAAACTAATTCCTTTTTCATTTAGTTAAATATATTTTCGATTAAACATCAATCTTATTGAATTTTTAGGATGAACTGACTTATAAACATTCATTTTACAGAATGGATTTAAATGGGATGTATGAAACCGGTCAGATCTCAAGCAATTTTCTATACAATTTGAAGAGATTTTCAAATTTTTCATTTCACAGTGCATCAGATAGTGGTCGCAGACACTGCCCATGTTCCAATTGTGTTGGAAGACCTTGGTTGAGCTATGAAGAAGTCAGCTACCACCTAATCAAAAATGTTTTTCAAGAAAACTACTATGTGTTAAATCACAATGGGGAGAAAATGAAAGCTCAAATTGGTGATGATAAAAATGGAAGGACTGGACTGGAGATTTTGTTAGATGGCCAATTTATGTTTATTCATCAACATGAAAAAGATTTGATTTCAACTCAAGTAGACTTCAATATGAGGGCAGATGATGCATCTAATGAAAATGAATATATTGTCAGGGAGAAAAAATTGACCGATGCCTCCCTGACTCTAGTATATTGACAGTGCTATAAAATGAAAAATATTGAATTTTTAATCGGATTATTTCATGGGAAAACTATTTATGGGATTTCAAATACATAAATTGATTACATTCAAACATTATTGAAGGATTTACTTCCATATGATGTTGATATTACCACAATCCACTATATTGCATAGAAGTTAGTTGAGAAACGTGGATTTTCAAAAAAAATCATGCTTGTCTAAAATATTATAATTCATTCTGGGGGGAATCCACTGAATGAAATGATTGAATAAAATGTGGCACATCCCGATAGAAGTCAAAATCGTATGGAACACTATCCCGCATGCCACAAAAAGTAATGTGGCACTTTCCATTGATCCCTAGACTCTAGAATCTTTTTATATATGAATAAGTATCAATAAAAATGAGATGGAATGTGATAGAGAAAATATTTTTAATTAAATTTACAATTAGTTTAATTGTTTTAAACACAAAATAGATTTACTCTAAGATGAATTGCTTTATTTTATGATATTGGTGTTATTTTGAGCTGAATAGTAAAAATGGCCCATTTCAGATTTATAGCTATTTTAAATTATTTCTATAGTTTGGAAATATCATATTCTATACTAATATAAATTTAAAATTTCATTCTTTTCCAGATTCTACACATCTAGGGATTCATTTAATCATTTTGGACCAAATGCCGAATCGACCATATGGAATCTCAAAATAGGTTCACAAGTCATCTCAAGAGAACTATTTACAGTTCTGCTGATTTTTGGTATGGGGTCCATAACTCATTCTTGGTGTGCCCAATTGATGTGTTATTATGTGGATGGACGCACAATGTGTTGGTGAATTTCTTTTGTGAAAGAAAGGTCTCTTTAATTGGTCGTTTAAGAGGCCATTAAAGCTTCCTAATCTGGAGGTTGTCGATTTGGCATGTCTGACTGGATAGAATAAATTGTGAGAGTAAAACGGTCATAAATCTCGGAATACTTGTCAAAATCAAATGATATTTTGAGGAGAAGCACAAAAAATAATTATTAACAACATTAATGAATGTTGAAATGCATGAAAATGACATTTAATTGGGATATGACGCAACAATATACGGTGGGGAAATTCTGTCTATAAAAGGAGGAGTGGTCCTCCCTCTCAAAGCATCTTTCATTCCACCCCATTCCTTTTGGGACACCAAGGATGTGAACTTTTAGGATTTCTCTTTTATTTATTTTCTTTTTCTTGGTTTTGTAATTCTTTCTTCTTCCCCATTCATCTTGATTACCCATACCAAGGTGGGGTAAACATTTTGAGTGATTGGGGATGGGTTGGTTTTATACATTGTAATGGTTGAGTTCTTGGATGTAATTGAATGAAATTTATTTCATCTTAAAAATACATTTCATTTTAATATTGTGGATTTTATTATCAAGTGAGATCATTTGTGAATATTATTTCTATTATCATTTCATGACTTGGTAAAATAATCATTATCACCCTCTACTAATTTCTGGTTTATATATGACTGAATAAACCAAGGATTAGTGGTGAAGTACTTAACGATCATCTGTATGTGTAAAAGTTGTATTGAATGTTATTGATTTTTTTGGATAAAAAAGACCCGATTGGGTATTTCAAATGTTAATTAAGGATATTCAATACAATTATTTTTCACGTGGAAGGAGAGTTGACCAAACTAATATCATGGTAAGGTTTTCTCTCACCATCATAATTTCAACAAGGAAGTGAGATGAAACAATGGTGGAAACTAACTTT
The DNA here is from genome assembly GCA_963277665.1 of Viscum album. Classification (NCBI taxonomy): domain Eukaryota; kingdom Viridiplantae; phylum Streptophyta; class Magnoliopsida; order Santalales; family Viscaceae; genus Viscum; species Viscum album. The sequence continues at coordinate 629,243,791 of OY728164.1, read as the reverse complement.
AATCAACTAAGAAGAAGTGGTTTAAATTAAATTTAACAATTGTAGCATTACAATTAGGAAACCGACCCCATCCTAATCACCCTCTTTAATATAATAGTTTTTCAATCAATTGATTTTCAAGTTTCCTTTCAAAATCAATATATTTTAACCCTAGTTTAAAAGTGACAAATAGATTTTATATGAACTTCTATTCAAGATACTTCATTGGTTTAATCACTAGACTACACCTAGAAAATATAAGAATTGTTTTTCCACGTCCTATGATAGGCGTGAGTTAGTATGATACTTAGAGAAAGAAGACTACTAAGGAGTTGGTTCACCCTGCAGATGGATTTTCATGGCAGATATTTGATGCTCGGTATCCTGATTTTGTAGCAGATCTGCATAAAGTGAGGTTGGGTCTTTCATGCGACAGTTTTAATCCATTTGGGAATATTCTTACTTCGCACGGCACATGTCCAGTTTTTATAAACATTTATAATCTTCCCCCATGGTTTTGTATGAAAAACCATTCAATTTCATGAGTATACTAATATCTGGCCCATCTGATCTTGACAATGATATTGACGTATACACGAAACCTTTAATAAAATAGTTGAAACATTTCTGGGTTGTGGGTGTGTGAATATATGATGCATATTTGAAAGACATAATCCATATGTGCGCTACGCTTATGTGGACGATCTATGATTTTCCCACTTATGAAATTATTTCTGGATGGAGCACCAAGGGAAAAATATCATGTCATGTTTGTATGAATAATACAAGATCTAAAAGACTGAAACATCATAGTAGTTTCAGTTTTATGGGACATCGACGATTCTTTAGAATGGTCCATTCATATAGAAATCATCATCAAAGATTTGATAATTCCATAGAGACTGATCATCAACCTCATTATATTTCATGAAATGATGTGCATAATGAATTTAAAGATTTTAGTTTTTCATTCGCGAAGGGTCAAATGAAATATAGAAAGAGAAATAATGTTTTAACAAAAAACCTATTACAATTAGAGGTAGAGGAGTATCTTTTTTGATTTTCCTTATTGGTTAACCAATTAGTTAAATCATTTCATAGATATAATGCACATTGAAAAGAATATATGTGAAATGTTGATTTTGATAATTCTAAATGTTAAGGGAAAGAAAAAAGATGATTTACGGTCTCAACATGACTTGGTGGATTGGGGCTTTAGACCAGAATTACATCCTGTGCGTATCACTGAAAATAAATGGAAAGTTCCATGTGCTTCTTTTGTGATGAAACCTATGAAGAAAAAAAAATTATGTATTAGAGACTATTAGAGTTCCTGATGTCTATTCAATAAACATATCTAAATGGGTCAATATAAGAGAGTTGAAGTTAAAATCTTTGAAGACTCATGATTATCACATTCTTCTACATGAGTAGATTCCAATAGGATTATGTCATCTTTTGTCAAATAATTTAAGGGTGACTCTTATTCTTTTGTGACATTTTTTTATATTAATTTGTGCTATTAAGTTGTCCAAGTGTTTCGTGAAAAAAATGTTAATAGATGCCACCTTAATTTTGTGTGAGCTGGAGAAAATATTTCCTCCATCATTTTTACATGAATGTTGCATCTGACTATCCATATTCCCATTGAAATACTTCTCAGAGGACCTTTTTCTATTTTTTGGATGTATCCAACTGAATTAAATATGTACACATTAATGTATTATTTCTGAAATAGGAATCATCTCGACTGTTCTATCATGAATGGCTACTTGTCTCAAGATTGTATGGATTTTCTGCTAAATGTATTTGTCTGATATTACAACACGAATGAACATACCAATGAGAAATGAAGAAGAATAGTATGACGAAATTGAACCCATTTTTCCATCACTTCCTCAAACAAGAGGAATTCCTGGATCATATACATTGAATACATTAAGTGTTGAAGTGCGGGAGATGGAACCACGCACAGTTTTGTTCAACTGTGATTTGTTCGATGACTACATCAGGTAAAGAAATTGAATATGTATATCTTATATATATATATACCTATTAAACTATACAGATTTTTTATCTACTAGGAACATAAAACAATGATAAATAGAAAGCACTGTTCTTTATCTTTGAGAATGAGGGAGCCTATGCATAGCAATGTGTTTTCTGCTTGGTTAAAATTGAAGAAAAAAATATTATTGTTTAAAATAATTAAATCAATATTTAATTAAGTTTAATATTTATTTATATTGCAGGTATTGATTCTTCTTGTTGACTCTGTCTCGGAGGAAATAAGAGCTTTGACATTAGGTCCTAATACTGTGGTTTGTTACTGTAAATCAATTATTTTCAATGAGTACAAATTTATTGTTACTGAACTAGAAATGAACATGAGAACACAAGATTATGGTGTTATAATTACTACAATACTAGATTCTTATTCTAGTACACCAGATATTAGACCACGATTTCAAATTGTGGGTTATTATGTATTCATTGAAAAAATAATAATTTTGGATTATTACTCTCATGGATGAGTCACGATGATGAAATGCCATTGGTTTGATTCGATGATGAGACATGGCACATTTATTGATGATTGTGGATTTCAAGTAATTAATATGACTCGCACTCCTATTACCAAAGAACAATATGTATTGGAATCAATGGAAAAACAATTTTTTTTATGTCAAATACCAACTTCGGCTTGAATTTGGTTTCATATTTGATGTAATTTCATGAAATATTTTTGATGATGGTGATGATGGAATTGACATCATACCTCCAGCCATTAGAACCAATAAATTTATTTCGTTTGATGAATCCAATAGCTCAATTGTCAGAGTTGTCTGTGAACCTGATGTTGTGGTGGGAAATATATAAAATCATCCATTCCTGTTCTCAATTATTTTGGTTTACCATGAGTTTGGTTGTTAAGGGTTGTTCTATTCAAATTGATTTAATTTTGGAACATGCATCATCAATCTGAGTTAAATATATTAAACATGTCCTTAGTTTTGACAATTTATTTTCATCGTCTGAATCTGGTAGAATCAATGTTCCATGATTTTCATAGTCTGATGACACTTATTAAATTGTCATCCTACTAAAAATTAGATTTCTTTATTACATATTGTACTATTTATTGACTTCATTTTATATTTGTTCAAGCTCACCTAAAACAATGGTTGGTTAAATTATCAATGATTCCCCCTATTACCTCTCATTTTTTTTGGGTTACACATTAGATATCCTATTCTATTCACTTTGATATTTGTTTTCAAATGTATGAAATGAAACAAATTGAAGAGAGGCTACAAAAACAGATTATGGGAAATAATCGTCACATGACAGAGCTGGGCATTCCACCACTAGTGCCTGTAGTGAGTATTTTATTTCAAATATATTTATTTAAATTATATATAATGTCATGTGATTAAATTTTTTAAACATTTTTTCAGGATGCATCTATTAGGTGACAGTTATTTGATAAGCATCAAAGTAGTGGTCCTAGTACTCGGGGTGTTCATACTAGGGGGGGGGGGTGGTATGAGAGCAAGATGATCTTGTCGGCCTACATAATTAGACCTTTCCCATCCAACTAACATATCATCCATCCCACATTCTGACCCTGGTGTGCCGTAATGGACACATGGGATATTTAGGCCTCCCATGTTTTTACCACCCCATACATCTGACCCTCCTCACCTTTTTGTATCATATCCGGTGAAGATTACCACTCCATATCCAGTATTTGGACATCCATCCTTTTCATCTTCTTTTACTACTTCTTCGATCTCTCTGGGATTTTATATTCCATAATCATCGACACCTACTCCACCAGATTCTCTCTCAGTGGAGCATACATTGTGACTCACTCCATCTGTACAGGGTGTTCCTTCAGTTTCTGCAGATCCATCATCACCCATTGATCATACTACCACATGTATACTTATAAAACCCTAACAAATTGTAACACAATTATTTATGTTCATTATAACATGAATTGATTAATATTTGTTTTTATTTCATAATAGACACATATAGTTATAGGAGGTGGGGGTGTGGGCGTACACACATGTGTGGGGTGTAGAACCACCTTACGCAGTTGATGATGGACTGAAATGAAGATAGTTATATTATTGAAAAATCTGGGTAGCAGTGTCGGAGTTTTTTTGCGACGCTTTCCAAATACTCCGACATCATTCCTGTCAGCCCGCTCTCATCTAGACAGCTGCCAAATGAAGTGAAGGATAATGACCGGGTAGATATATGGGTAAAAAAATCTATTGTATTTAATAAAATATATTAATTTTTTAATTTATATGAATTAGTAATTTGGTTTTAGTTACGGTTTAATTTCCCCGATGGTGAGGGAGCATGGCCAACACATCTATATGATTTAGGTGAGCTTCAGGGAACATATAAGCATGATTTGTACATTGGATGGCATGATAGAGTTGGTACAGAGTTAGAGGCAGTCCCTGTCCTGGATGATTGTCCCTTAGAATAGAACCGAAATATGATTAATCATTGGGAAACTAGCCAATTTACTGTCTTACTCAAATTAGAAGTATTTAAATGATAATTTTCATGTTTTTCGTTATTACTAATTATTTAATTTTATTTAGGTTGCATCTGGAAGAATTAAAAAAATTGATGCTAAGAAATACATACATGGGTTGGGACGTACTATGATGCTAGATCATGGTAGATAACTGGTATGACAGCTTATAATCTTTCTTTACGACATCCACTTTCTATTGCTTCCTCTGAAATTTATTCGATTTCTAATGTTATTATATAATTTTAGTTATGCAGTTACTTTTTTTTTGTATCGTATTTTTAATTATTGTTTCCTGCATTCAATATCATTGTAGAGGTATAAATTTAATATAGAAGGGCGTGTGCCTCGAGAAAAAACTATTATTCATGAGTAGAAAGAAGAAAGATGGAAGTTTGGTTAATGAACCGAATCAAAAACAAATTCTAAATTTTATTTTTAAGATTTAAAATTTTAATCACTATTTTGTAACATAATAATTTATTTATAATTGTGACATGCTGCTTTAGAGGCCCTTGATTCCCAGGAACCATACAATTTTGGGCCAAACGATCACATACATCAGGTGTTGGGAGATTAGCACCCTAGTAGAGTATGTTGTCTGTCTGGGAATAGTATTGTTCTGAAGAGGTATTGACCCTCCTCAGGTATGAGTTTTAGTGACACCGAGTTGCAGCAGGTTATGGAATATGCAGAACAAGCTAAAAATAGGGCTAAAGAGACTACCACACTGTCTGTTATGTCAAAAACTGCATTTATGAAACTGATGGAAGCTTAATGTCCAACACATCCACCAGAGGCCATCACTACTTGTGGGGAATATATGTTATTGATTCATTCTATATATGGTGCACCAGGTGGTAGTTCGAGTGGTGGTCAAGTAGATAGTGAGGAGGAGGCCATGGTATAGGAGGAGGATGGTGAGGAGGTTGAGGCTGAGTTCGAGGGAAAGGAGGAGGGCGGGGACGATGATGGGCATGACGATGAGGATGAGGGTGAGGGTGAAGATGATGGTGATGACAGTGATGGTGATGAGGGATAGATTGATCCGTTGCATTTTTTACTGATATTACTACCCTTTTATGTTTATTGATTTGTTGTGCTTGAATATATGTGTGATTAGGTACGTCACATTATCATTAATTTTTTATTTATAAATAAAAAAACATGATTTGATGATTTGCTATAAAATCCCCCAATTTTAATGAAATTCTAATTTTTTGTGGAATTTAGAAAATTGGTGGTCTTATTATAAGTTGACATAATGAAATTATTTATTTAAAATTGAATGAATTATCTTAGTAAATATTTAAATACCATTCCATGATCCTGGGAAAGCCGCCCGGATAGTCCCCCCTTTTCCCTGGACCCCGGACAGCCCCCCACCCTCCTCCCTGGACCCTGGGCAGCCCCCCAGATAGCCCCTCAGACAGCCACCCACCCTCCTTCCTGGAACCTGAACAACCCCCCATCCTCCCTGGACCCCAGATAGCCCCCTAGACAGCCCCCATCATCCATCATAGACTCTGAACAGCCCCCACCCCCTCCCTCGACCCCGGATATCCCCAGACAGCCCCCGGACAGCCCCCACCCTCCTCCCTGGACCCCAAACAGCTCCCCCACCCTCCTCCATGAACCTCAGATAGCCCCCCAGATAGCCCCTCATACAACCCCTACCCTCCTCCATGGACCCCAGACACCCCCCTGGACAGCCCCCACCCTTCTTTCAGGAACCCGGACAACCCCCCTCTTTCCTGGACCCTGGACACCCCCCCCCCCACCATCCTCCTTCCATTCATAACTGCCACCTCATATCTCCTCATCCTCCATAGGGTACCTCATACAAATGTGCATCATCGACATCATCACACCCATATCTACATCATAAGGTCACTAAGCCCAATATTTGCTCTCTTCAAGTTTCACCATAAATCCCAATATAATTAACATTCCATTACTATTACTTCAGTACCAAGAACCGACCATCTACTTTGATTCCACAGAAAATCACACTCTTAATTCAGCGTCTCATATCACAGTCTATGATCTCTTCAAGATTCACCCTAAATCCCAACATAAAATAGGGTTTTAGAGCTTCAAAAGAAGTTGAGAGAAGGGTGAAAACCCTAATATAAAAGAGGAAACAAGGAGAGGATTTTATATAAAAACACCAGATAGTTGTAAAACCAACAAAATGATTTCTGATTATATTGATACTATTGCACAAGGATCCATGGGTCATTTGTAACGTGTACGAGTCAGCCTCGTCTCAATCCGAGGGATGGTGTGGCCGGTTCCACTCAAAGTGTCTCACTTTTATTTGAATTGGACAACATTTTAATTGAAAACAACAACTGTCATATGGAAAACCGACCAAACAAATTTATATGCAGTTTATACTTTAGGAAAATGATCCATGGGTCATTTTTAACATTTATGAGTCAACCCCGCCTCAATTCGATTCACGGTGAGGCCGGAACCACTCAAACTGTCTCATATTTATTTGAAATGGAAAATATTTTAAGTGAAACCAACAACATGAATACAGAAAACCAACCAAAAACATTCATATTTTATTTATACTTTAGGAAAATGATCCATTAGTCATTTTTGACATGTGCGAGTCAACCCCGCCTCAATTTGAGGCACAGTGTGGCCGGTACCACTCAAATTGTCCCTGTTTTAATTGAAATGGAAATGATTTTAAATGAAAACAACAACATGCATATGGAAAAATGACCAAACGATTTGTTATTGTATTGATAATTTGGAAAGTGATCCATTGATCATTTTGGACGTGTATAAGTCAACCCCGCCTCAATTCGTGGCACGGTGTGGCTGATATCACTCAAAGTGTCTCTCTTTTGTTTAAAATGGACAATGCTTTAAGTAAAATAAATAGACATTCAGAAAACTGAACAAACATATTCTGATTGTGTTTATAATTTACAACAATGATCAATGGGTCATTTTTGACATGGACGAGTCAACCCCGTATCAATTCGAGGGACGGTGTGGCCATTACCATTCAAAGTGTCTCAATTTTATTTGAAATGGAAAAAAGTTTAACTAAAAAAACATGCATATGGAAAACATACCAAACACATTTTTAATATATTGATACACTATGAAAACGATGCACGGGTCATTTTTGGAGTGTAAAAGTCAATTACGCCTCAATCCATGGCACGGTGTGGCCGGTACCACACAAATTGATTCACTTTCATTTGAAATGGGCATGATTTTACGTGAAAACTACAACTTGCAAACAGAAAACCTACCAAATTCTTTTTTATTGTACTAATACATCAGGAAAACGATCCATGGGACATTTTTGATGTGTATGAGTCACCCCCACCTCAATATGAGGCATGGGATGGCCGGTATCACTCAATGTGTCTCACTTTTATTGGAATTGGAAAACATTTTAAGTGAAAACAGATACTGGCATACAGAAAACAAACCAAACACATTAAAATTTTGTTGATACTTTAGGAAAACAGTCCATGGTCATTTTTGAAAAGCACGAGTCAACCCCGCCTCAATCTGATGCATGGTGTGGCCAGTAACAATCAAATTGTCTCAAATTTATTTGAAATGGGCAAGATTTTAAGTGAAAACAACAACTTGCATACAGAAAACTAACCAACCACATTCGGATTTTATTTATACTTTATAACACGATCCATGTGTCATTTTTTATTTGTAAAAGTAAAATCCCCTCAATTTGTGGTACAGTGTGGCTGGTACCACTCAAACTATCTCACTTTTATTTGAAAGGGACAAGATTTTAAGTCAAAACAACAACATGCATATGGAATACTGACGAAATGATTTCTGATTATATTGATACTTTAGGAAAATGAACCATGGTTCATTTTTGACATGTAAGAGCCATCCCCACCTCAATCAGAGGAACGATGTGTCTGGTATCACTCAAAGTGTCTCTCTTTTGTTTAAAATGGACATTGTTTTAAGTAAAAACAACATACATTTGGAAAACAAACCAAACATATTCTGATTGGGTAGATACTTTAGAAAAAGTATCCATGGGTCCTTTATGTCGTGTACAACTCAACCTCATCTCATTCCGAGGGATGGTGTGGTCATTACCACTCAATGTGTCTCTCTTTCAGTTGAAATGGACAACATTTTAAGTGAAAACAATAACTTGCATACGGAAATATGACCAAATGCTTACAGGTTATATTGATTCATTATGAAAATGATCAATCAGTCATTTGTGATGTGTATGAGTAAACACCGCCTCAATCTGAGTCATGGTGTGGCCGTTACCACTCAAAATGGCTCACTTTTATATGAAATGGACTTGATTTTAAGTTAAAACAACAACTTGCATAAGGAAAACTGACCAAATGCTTTTAGATTGTATTGATACTTTAGGAAAAAGATCCATGGGTCATTTTTTATGTGTAAGAGTCAACCCCGGCTCAATATGAAGCACGATGTTGCTAGTATCACTCAAAGTGTCTCTCTTTTCTTTAAATTGGACACATTTTTTAGTAAAAAAATAGACATTCAGAAAACCGACCAAACATATTATGATTGGGTTGATACTTTATCACAATGATCAATGTGTCATTTTTGATGTGTATGAGTCAAACCCATCTCAATATGAGGTATGGTGTGTCCAGTACCACTCAATGTGTCTCACTTTTATATTAAATGGACAACATTTTAAGTGAAAAAAAAACTGGCAATTAGAAAACCAACCAAACACATTCAGATTCTGTTGATACTTCAGTATAATGATCTATCGGTCATTTCTAACATGTACGAGTCAAACCTACCTAAATCTGAGGCATGGAGTTTCTATTACCACTCAATCTGTCTCACTTTTATTTGAAATGGACAAGATTTTAAGTTAAAACAACAACTTTCATACCGATAACAGACCAAACGTATTTGTATTGTGTTGACACTTTAACAAAAGGATCCATCATCTAGCCTCACACAATCCACATCTCATGTGAGGAACTCCTAACCCTATTCTAAAACACATGACATTTAATACGCCAATCCCATCCTCAAACAGTGGGTTGTAGGACCAAACCAAAGTCCCTTTGGGATCCCAATACCAATGAAATAATTGAATATTAATACCCACTACCCAAAATAATGATTTGTCTCACATCACACCCAGGAGACCAAAATACAATTAGCCACATACCCCCTTATTCCTATTGAAAAGTCAATGAAAAACATGTTGGTTATTCTTGTAACCCATCTCAAATGTCGAGATTGCCCAATTTTTCCCACTAACTCATCAGGAATCATTTATACATGGATACATAGCCCTTAGATGAATATAAATATCTCATGTGATTCCTATAACTCATCTTAGGTATATACATATGACCACTACCATTGTCTATATTATGGGTATCGTGATCCTTGTCCACTCTACCCATGTTTTTATTTTGGTTTTAAGATAGTCAACACAAGACCATGATTATACATCCCATGTGATACCTATAACATGTAGGGTTTTCCTCTTGTGTGTATTGGTGTTGTGGTTTGAGTTAGGAGTGAATTCTAAATTTTGAATACTGTTATGGGTGTTATTGATTTTCAATTCAAAATTTCTGAATTCTGGATGTATTGGATTCTAGCTGTAGAGGTAATGAATTCTAAATTTTGAATACTGTTATGTGTATTGGAATCTGGATGTTTTGGATTTTAATTTTGTATTGGTGTTATTGGTGTTATTGCTTTTCAATTCTGGATGTATTGGATTGTGGATGTATTGGATTATATATTTTTCACATGTGTTGTGGTTTGAGTGAGGAATGAATTTTAAATTATTATATTTCTGAATTATGGATGAATTTTAAACATCCCATGTATGATATAGGATTCTGGCTGTGTTTTTGTTCTTGTTGGTCATAGAGAGTTGCAGGTTGGACGTGGCTGGTTGCTGTTGTGGAGCTGCAACATTTGTTTTCCAATGGTTTTGAAAAACGTTGGTATATCCTTTTGATGGATATTATACCAACGGTTCTGTTATAAATTTTTGTATAATTATGTACCAATGGTTTTAAAAATCATTTGTATATGATTTGGATGTATATTGTACAATATATACCAATAGTTTAGAACCATTGGTATAAGGGTAACATATACCAAAGGATTGTGAAACCATTGGTATATATCTTACTTTAACATATATACCAACTGTTTACACATAACTGTTGGTATAAGACATAACCCATGACTTACTTGGCCAGGGTTTGTAAAACTATTGGTGTATAATATACCAACAGTTTCTAGGCCTTTACCAATAGTTCTGAACCATTGGTAAATGGTAGAAATCTGGTAGTGTGATGAATCATCCTTCTACCATGATGCTTATGATAAAACTACTTGGGAGCAATCCATAGTGAAGGATTTTGAGTCCCCCGAGAAGAACAATAAAAGTACTCTCACTAAATTTACCCTAGAGAAAAGATCCATTTATCTTGAATGGGTTTATAAGTTGGTAAAATACTCTACAGAAAATATTTTCAACCACATGAAAATATTAATTGAAAAGATCTATGTCCAGCGACAATGAGTAGATTTGGATGAAATTTTTACACTGATGACAAAACATGGGGTCATTTGTATGATACATGATGTGGAAACCAACAGAGGTTGGAAGTTGAATGACATGGATGTAAAATCAGCGTTTATAAATGAGTATTTAAAATGATAAGTTTACATCACTCAGTCATAGATAATCATGGTGTAGAATACATTGCATATTTTATGCAAGCTCTCAAAGGGGAACTGTAATCTACATCATTCCCCATTTTTGAAAAAAAACAAAACAACAATAGAATAAGCCTGATATATTTAAATTGAGGATATAATATAAAGCTATTGTTTTTCATGCATGAATAACCAAAATGTAAATGGAAAAATAATTTGGAATTAAATTATTATAATAAAATTTAAAACCATAATTTAAATGTATTTAAAGGATACAGTTCTCATTGGCCTTGTTGATGCATGAAGGATGTGTGTAGAAGATATTGTTGTCTTTTATATATTGATATGATGAGTGATATTGATGATAGAAAAAAACCCGAGGTAAGAGATTTTACATGAACGATATCCTAGTGTTTTCAGGTTGATAGAATTAGAAAAGGTGACATTTCTATCCTATGAGATGGATCTCATGGATTAAACTGCTACAACATGTCACATCATGTGGTTATCAAATTTGATAGAAAAATTAACTTGTTGTGATTCCATGTTATTAAATCTACACATTGACAAAATAATCGATAATTTAACTTATAAGAATTTATTAATATGTATATATATTCCTATATAAGTAATGTTAAAACATAAACATGTGTGTTCCAATAAATTAATATATTATATGGATATTCAAATATATGTAAATAAATATATATACATATATAGATATTTGTACTAGTATTTGATAAATATAAATGTGTTTGTGTGTAAATATTTATGTGTATGTGTTTATGTTTCAATATTTTGGATATATACCATATATAAATAAACTCTTATAGATGTATTATTATCACTAATTCCTGTATATATATGCACATATAATAAATATTGATAAATAAATTATAAAATATTATATGTAAATACACAATTTCATGTAAATATGTATAAATATATATGTAAATATATAGACATGTTAATATATTTGTCATGTAAATAATTCATATCTCAATATATTGACCTATTTTAAAAATTAGTTTAAAAATGAATATATAATTCATGTGAAAATTAATTATTATACACTTTATATAAATCATATTTAATTAATTATTATCCTTGTATAGTCTGGGCTGCTAGAATTTGGCCAACTTCATGAAAAACAGTCGGGGCTACATAATTCCAACGAGTTCTTGGTATCCTTCTTATTCAGTAAATGTCTCATGGATTTATTTTGATCATTAGGTGATATTCGTTGGGATACCATGGTTGTGACTATGATGATGGTTTCAATTTCACCCGATTTTTGAGGATATAACTTGAGGATGTGCAACCATGAATGATTAACCTTCTTCTTGAGTGGTTTTAGTCTCATCAGATTGTTTGTGATCTAGGAGAAAGAATGGGACCTTGTATTGAAGGCCTTCTGGTACATGAGCTTGTGTTCTTTCAAAATCACTCATGTTTATATGGTTGATATTAGATACTATTCAGGGTGGTAGTTATTCCATGGTATCATTTTTTTATCTTGATGGTTAGTTCTCAATATTAATACGATTAATGATATCATTTGTGAGACTGTATTTCCCAGTTTGTACATTAGACATATTGTTTCAAGCACTTTCTAGTTGGACATTGATAGACTTTGGTGTTGTACTCTAGTAACGTGGATTATGTGGATACATTATGATTCAATGAGCCAATTGAGGGATGAGGCTCAATACAAAAAAATCCAAGTTTAATAAATAATAATTTCCCAGGGTATAAATAGTTGTAGTTTTATAACTTTATTGTGAGTTTTTGGACCACAGATGGATCTTTATAGTGTTTCCACATTGGGGAGTCATTGAGGTGTTTTGGATATGTTGTTTCCTGAAGCATCAGTTTCGGATCTTGGTCATCTCATTGTAGAATGTAACCAATGTTACTTCATTTAGATGAAGAGATTCGTTTTGGAAGGATGTTTTACTACTGTTAAATATTTTTGGTGAATATGTAAATGGTTGGGATACCTATAATACGTCTCATGATCTCTCTAGTTGGTTTTTTTCTTTCTAGTTTCTATCATTATTGTTCAGTTTTGTTTGGAGACATGTTTTGGTCACGATGTTGTTGTAAATACCCAAATATTCCATGTAATTTTCTTTAATTATATGGGAATTTTACGAGTCTTCAATAATTTACGGCGCATGATTCTCGGGCCAAGAATTCCCAGAATGAATTCTTGGAACTTTTTTTCAGGTACGTTCAGTAAACATACGTGCGGGTTCTTTGTAACGTTTGAACCGGTGCTCTGAATTGAAATCGGAGGGCACCGTTGAACTCGCAACACCGGTATTTAGATAAGGGGACCATCACCCCGACCATAGTATGTCGAGGGTGAATGATATAATTTTGCATTTTCGTTAATGAATAAAATAATATAAAATTCTGTAACATTTTATTTTATTTGGAACTCCCATGTGGATGTAGAGAGGTTGGTACCACTAGAACTAAACCTTCCATGTCAGTTTATGGAGGTGGGGACCTCCATGATTAACCTCCCATGTGGGTTAAGGCGGTGGGGACCACTCGAGTCTAAAACCCCCTTGAACTCCCTTATTTATTGGAGAAATTCCACTTGAAATGCCCCTATTTATTTGTGCCGCCCCCTTAATTATGTATTCCAACTATACTTTAATTAATTAAGACAATTTGAATTTATGTAAAAAAAGTAAATTGTTAATATATTCTATTCTGTTGGGATTTAATTTTTTGGTGGAATTGGGGAAAGGGAGAAACATTGGGGAATCGTGGAGAATCCCATACTCGAACAATGAACGCCAACGAAGATCTCTTCTCCTTCGATGAATCTTTTTCCAAACATCATTGAAGGATCTGCAATGATTAATGAACTGATGATTGTGGTAGTGCTGTCGTCACTGACTTCGTATTTGTCCTCTCCTCACCGACACCGTTGGAGGAGACATGTTTCGGGATCGACAAATGCCAATCCGTGTCAACCGCGGACAATCTTAAACAAACCATCAACATAGGGGTGTTTTTTAATTTTATCAATGTTAAATTTCCTCTCACACTGAATAATCTTCCTTGATCTGTATGCTACCGCCGTAACACGGAGGGTACAGGCCAAAAAAACATGGCCCAACCCCTCCGCAAATCTTGTGGATCTATTGTGTGATCTTTGCGGTCATGAAAGTGATCAGTGTCAGAAGTTGGCACTGGTGGAACTCGAAAACCACAATGAAGGTGATGAATAAAGGGAAGCCAGTCAATACAGTCACCGGCGCAGGCACAGCTCTCTGCCACACTGCGGCCTCCACGCCCCACAACACTCCACCATCTGCAACCTCCACCGTTTGCAGCATCCGTGCCGCAGCAGCCTCTACTATCTATGGCCTCGCCGCCCCATGGAACCAGTGGCCTCGGCCGCCCGACAGCACCCACCTCCTCTGTCGCCCGGCAGCACCTGCGGTCCCGCCGCCCTGTAGCCTCCACGGCCCCACGACACCAGCTGCGTCCGCCGCCTGGAGACACCCGTAACCTCTGCCACCCCGCGACACCTGCAACCTTTGCAGCACTGTGGCACCCACGTCCACCTGCGGCCCATGCAGACTCCATGATACCTTGGGCCACCCAGGTTGGGCCGTCCAGTTTGCCAAGCCGCACCACGGATAGGGCCGAACCCATTGGGTCGGGGTGGGTTGGCCCAATCCGGGTCGGCCTTGGTCGGGTCAGACCAACCGGGTCGGACCGTACCCGAACCCACATTGACTCATTTACGTTCATTTGGCCATAACTTTGGCACCATACATCTATTTGATGAACTGTGTATGGACAAGAAATCATGGAGCCAAACGGACCCTTTGGTATACCCCACTGAAGATTTGGATTATGTTGGGTAACATTCGGGTTGGATTGAGCACGAATCCAAGAGGGCCCTTGAGGCTAAAAGGTTAATAAAATACACACCGGTAGTCTGATTGACACCCCATATGTTTATTTGAGACCCAATGACATGGCAGAACATTGAGATACTTCTTCCTGGGTCTTCATGGCAGTTGAAGTATTGACCAGTGGAGTGAGGATTGGACCCTCTCAGAGATGAGCATGCTTAGCGTGGGAACCCAGTATCTGGCTATGACTTGAGGAATATATCCTTTGTGGGTATGTGATTGAGGGTCCCCTATTGAACCACTCTAAGATTCCATCCAGGACTACCTGTGTGGGTCATCTCCTTGGGATCCTGTGTGGGTTAGATCCTAGCAATCTAGTGCGGGTCAGCACCAAGTGATCCTGTGTGGGTCAGCACCGAGAGATCATGTGTGTGTTAGCACTGAGCGATCCTATGTGGGTTAGCACATAGATATCCTATGTGAGTCTGATGATGATTAGTGATCCTTCATGGGTCTGAACCATAATATAGTAAGTTGATTCTGTAGTTACATCTAATCATCTCTACTATTTTACCTATGTTATACCTGGTGTGAGCTGAGTTCATACTTGTGTGGTAAATTCCTTCGTGGTAATACCTTGGTGGGTTTTTTCTATGTGGTGAACCTTTGTGGTACATTCCTTATTGATATTCATTCCTTGGAAGAATATTTAATCTTTGGGCTTTGATTTTGACTTTGTGTTTTCCACATGATTGTGAAGGGTTTACTTGATTACTTAGGTATATGTATGTGCATATATGTAAGTATGGTTGTTAGTTGAATTCATGTTGTGTAGTTTATCCATGGTGGATTTTGAGATACCATGAGGGTCTCAGGTCCCTACTGAGTATTATTATACTCACCAATACATGGGCTATTCCCACACCATGTTGTGTTTGGTGCAGACAACAAATAGTGCTTACTTTGGGAAAGAGTACCAGGACTGGAGGTGGCTCGGAGGTGGCTCTGAGGTGGACATTAGGCGAGGAGATGACCATTCCTGAGCTGTACCTACACTTTAGGTAGGATTCATGGTGGACGATCCAAGAACTTATTTTCACCTATTATTCATCTTGTACTTTATAGTTTTATTTGTACATTCCAGTTAGGCTTATATTCTGGTCCCTTTTTACATATTGTACTCACTCTATATACTATTCAGTTTACATGCGTTCGTATCTTACTGGTTTCATGGTTGTGTGTGTTACAGGTTTTAATGTAAATGTCTTTCTATTTTAGGGAATACTCCTTTGGTGATAGTCTCCAACCTTTGGCCTTTGTAAGGTAGGCTTGGGGTAGTAATTGCACGGGCCCCGGGGGACGGGTCATGATAGTTGTGATTTGTGAAATCTTCTTGGGCTATTTTTTCTTCTATTTCATGGTCTCCCCACCTCGTAGGTTTAGTGTGGGTGTTTTTTTAGAATTGTTTTTTGATATCATTCATATTGAATCATTTCATGGGGTATAAAGCCTTATGGTGGAGAGAATTGTAAGATTTTTTTTTAATAATAATTAAAAAAAATTATTTGATTTATTTTTTTATGTCACTTTGTTTGGAAATCATTTTAAATTTATAAAAGATACCATCACGTATGTTTTATGGTATTTCATAATGGTAAATGGGTTTTAAGAACTGTATGTGTGAGTTAAATCCTTTTTAACGTAGGTTGTGTAAGATTAAAACAAATTTTTTGGATTTATAAGGGTAACTCCCCTTTATATGAACTACATAAGGCTGTTGAGAGCTGCGTAAGGGTAATAGCTACATTTTTCAAGGGTGTCATGTGCTACGTAAGTGTAAACTCACCACTACATACGAGAAATTGAGTTGTGTAAGTGTCATGTGTAAGTAAACTAAAACATTTAAGGGTATCTACTCACATAATGGTCTCACATAAGGATATTGTATTACATAAGTGTCATTCATAAATGTAAACTAAGTACTGTGTTGTGGTAACCCAAATTTTTTATTGGTCGTGTAAGGGTACACCAACCTTGTGTAAGGCTAAACTGCGGTGTGTGGCCTATGTAAGTGTAAAGCATAATACCCTTAGACGATGAAAATGAATTATGTAAGGGTATGATTTGTTACCCTACCCTAGTTCCCTTTTTGAACAATATAAAATTTAAAACTACTTTATCATTTCTTCGTCATTAGGACAGACTTGTATTAATATTTTTAACATTTTTAAATGATTTAAATTGTGGAAAGAGATTATTTAACACTTTCTAAAGAAGGTAAATTCCATATTAAATGTTTTCAAACCCCCCCACATGGATGATTCAATTAAAAATTAAATTGAATGATTATTTTAATTTGGGGGGTTTAAATGATGTTATGCTGTTTTATATTATATATATATATATATATATATATATATATATTCCAGAAGCTTTTCTAGATTGGATTTGTGATGTCCTCTCAGAGAGTCTCAGGTGTCCAATTTCCAGGTGTGGATCATGGGGTGTGGATATTCACAAGTTGTTGTTGTGGATCCCTCATTAGATCATCAACATTTTTATAATTATGGTATGTGATATTGCTCAACAATCTTAATAACTTTAATCTCATGATTATTATTATTTTATTTTCAATTACAACTATTTTCGAGAAGATTGATTTAAATTATTGAAAAATTGTTTTTAAATGACATGGTTTGTGTTATGAAAACCCTCAACGATGGCAATTGAATATTTATTGTTGATTTTTAGAAAATTCACTTGAATAGAAATGGAAATTTGAAGTGTACTTTCAAATCAATAGAATGTAATGACATATTTTTCATTATTAAATAATATAATTCAACAAATCTTGATAGAAACCCATTTTATATTTTTTTTTTAAATAAAGGAATGAGTTTTATTGAATTAAATGATTTTATATTAGATGTTAATATATAAAATAATGTTTTAGAAACATGAAATATATGATGAATAAAATGTTGATGGAAATGATTTATGAATATTTGATGAACTGATATCCCCTTGTAATTGTTTGATTTATCTTTATGAACATGGGAGACTGGGTAGTTATCCAGAAAGAACACAAACTAAGATTGTATTATCCCAACCTTGTAATACATTGACCATTAAAACTCAAATTAATCTACTATCAGGAAGGGAGATAAGAAATTTTGTATCATTTCCTTTTCAACATAGAAATATCACTTCATCAATATGTGGGATAATCCCTATATAACATACCAATGGGTCTCTGAACCACAGTGTGATAATTAGAAATTATTTTACATGCCAATGTAATGAAGTGTTTTACCTTGTCATTTTTGATTGAAATGTGTATTCATGCATCTTTTGATAAAATATTATGAATATTACTATTTAAAAATGATTATCAACTAGGCCACATTTGAATGAAAATACAATCTCATACCTTTTTTAAGCTAGTTCTTAAAATGTTTCATGAAATCATGTCGTAAAATGAATTGTGAAAAGATTTTCACATAATTTTTTATCTAAAATTGATCTTTGTTGGTTTTTTTGTTAAGTATTTATTATAAAATGAAATGGTGAAATCCTTCTAGGATTTTTATTCTAATACTGTACCTATTCCTTCATCAATTTTTTTATTTTCTTATGTCGAGAAAGGGAAAGAACCACTCAAATATGTTTACTGTACTTGTTAATAGGGACTCTGGAGTTGGTGGATATTAGTGGAAAACGTGATCCACTTGCAGTAGATAGATTTTAAGTTGATGTTTTTATGGTTTTTTGTTATGAATTTTGTTGACATACCTTGATACTTATATATTTTCATTTGAGTATCTCAGTTTTTTTCATTGAATTTTAATTTTTTGGTTATTTAGGATGTATTTGAGGTAGTTGGGATAAATCATTCACATATTATTTTCATTGATGAATTTTTTATCTTTAGCCCATGGGGATCCGAGCACCCTTTATGTTCATGTAGAATCAGTATAAATGCATGTTTGTAAGGTATTTTGGGTCTGTTTGTTACAAAAAAACATAGATCTAGTATAAAATAAATAGAACATTCCATTTATATCCATGATACATGGATATGACTTCCTTGTATTTTCATACAATAATCTTATAGGTTTGAAAATAAGAATCAGTACAAATCATAATATATATATCAGAGTTAAATGAAGCAGTGTTAAATGAAGCAATGTTATGTGATCCAACTTCTTCTACCCCCATAAGATATTACTTATAACCTTTACTAAATGAATCCATTCCTTGTTGTAGGTTCTCCTACTCAAAATCAAGAAAAAATTTCAAGAGGAGGGATGCTTACATTGTGCATGAACTCGATTAAGTTGAGTCTATAGTGTTAACTGGGTCCAAAGTCATAATAGAAAATACAGTTGGGCCTCATTTTGATCACATAAATAAGTCAAAATGGTAGATGTAAGAGTAAAAAAATGGTTTTTATGATGAAAAAATATACCAATGCATATATTTTGATGAAAGAAGGTTAATATGTCACAAAACACCCAACAATAAAATATATTTAGACACAAATAAACATAAACTATACAATTGAAATTATAATGCATAATTCTTGATATTTTATAGAAATCGCATATTCCATATGAATAGAAAAATATGACGAATAAAAGATGTCAGCACATATATGGAACGAAAATGATATAACCACGAATCGTTAAGATGGGACATGAGGTAGATCAGATGTTTCGTAAAGAGGGAGGGGTGATCCTGAAGATACAGAGTAGTGTGGAGATGTTAGGTCTTGATAGTGATAAAAGGAGGAACCATTAAGGAAAGGTGAGGGAGAATATGCATGCTTCCCTTTGAGTCACTCAGGATCATAGAGTCAGATTGGGGATGGTGGAATTGTGGATGGTTAGGGATTGGGGATGCCATCTTTGATGGATGAAGGGACATCCACAACAAAAACTATATTTATTCTACATAGGTTTTTAGTCAATTTTTAAAATAGATTCAAAATGGAAAGTTAAATAAATTTTTAAGGTCATGGAAGTATTTGATATTTTTCTATCAATTATTTTCAAAAAACGCATATAATATGAATGAAAACTTCATTTTGATATGTGTTATGGACATACCTTGTTATTTACCATTACATTCTATACACTCATTGAAATTGAAAAAACCCATTATACTAGATTCTAGGTTAATGGGGCTAAAATTCATTGAACTAGAGAAAAAGATGAATCCAAAAAGTTATGACCAGATAGAGGGTTGTGGAGTGATGAAATTATGTGTGAGATAGTTTGAACTTATCTTCATCAAATGGGTCATAACACGGGGAATATTGGTCAAATCATCCTGATTATTAAATAATTGGAATTATAATTTTATATGAAAGGATATCAATAAATAGTAGGTCAAAGCACATTAATATGTTTGAATTTTTATGTCGTTAACATGGGTAAAGAGACTAAGGTACAACTCACTCACCCCATGTACACTAGGAATTCATTCTAGGATATCTTATATGAATTTTTTATAACATTCCCTCTATCTCAATATTACAAGAATAGTCAAAAGTGGGTGAAATAAGTTAGTGGAATCCATTTCATTATATTTTACTTCATTCCCTTTCAATATGATTCTAAACTCTTTATGATCAATCAATAAGGAACATGATAAATATACAAATAATCTAACGTTTCATTCATTTACTAGTCTGGTTAATTTCATGTTTATATGATATGTTTATCATAATTAATTTTTTTAGTTCTCTTCAAGTATGGAAAACTATCATTCAACATTTTTAATGATTTCTCAAGCATTTTATTATATTTTAATACACCCATGAACTTAATTTCATGAGTTAACAATGTGTTTCCTTAATACGTTTAGGTCATAAAATGACACAGAAATTCTTGTTTCTCTACGATTGTTGATGAATAAATTTTCGTTACTGAACGAGTCTGCACATCCCTCCAAATATAAACATACTAACATTTCGAGATAGTTGTTGCAAACAAATAATTAAATGATCTTACAGTTTACCTTGAATCAATTAAAAACATCATTGAAGAAAGCCATTAAAAATTCATTAAACTCAATGAGAAGATAGAATCACCTATCCTCACTAAGATTGAGGGGTCAATGACTAATGATGTTTTCCACACAAATTTTTTATTTAAATAGAATTGTAAGAAAAAAAATAGTCACTAATAATAGTTATTATGAAAAATAATTGAATTGAAAAAATGAACCATTTCCACTATTTTGATGGGAATTATAATCAAATGGTAATAAAGGGATAAATAAATGTATGGAAATTGTAGTGATGGAGAATGTATTATGAATGAACTATTTAATGGGAAGGATGTTGGGAGTATTATATTAGACAATATTGTTCCAATGAATCATGTGATAAAAATGTTCTACCAGATATTGAACCTAAATTTTTTGAACATTACAAAAGTAGGTTAGACCTATGAATATCTTCAAAAGTTGTGAATATTAAGTTCATATGTGGATTGATATAAAAATAATGAATCAAAAAAAATTATCTCGCAAATTAAGTAGTAGTCGGTTTAAGATGACATTGAGCACTAAGAATGGTCAAATTCCATGTATGAGTAGTTATATTATGTTGATAAGAATGAAAAATTTTAACATGCTCTAATTCTAGGAGGAAAAAATATATTTATAACTAAATATTGGTTGGGAATAAACTTGATGAAAATGGATATGTTTAGTTAAATAAATAAATATTGGTTTATAAGGTATATTTATACATAAAAGGTACTAATTTTAGAGAAACATTTAACCCTATCTTAAATAGTGATACCATATGAATATTTTTTGGATACTGGTGCTCATTTTAAATATAGGGGTTTTCAAATGGATGTTATGTCAACATTATTAAATGGTGGTATTGAAGAATAATTTTATATAGAAAACCCAATAGTATTTATACATGACAATGATGGGTGTAGGGTTTATAAACTCAATAAACCGTTAAATGGGATAAAGTAAAAACCTCATTTTTGGTACTTTAAACATTATGTTTTCTTGAAAATAATGATTTTTAATAATGGAATGGTTGATATGAAATTATACATGAAGATGAAATGTTTTTTAACTCTGATATTCATTATTTTATATTGAAAATATAATCTTTTATTATAGTAAAGATCATGGATGTAAACATTTATCCAAAAAATGAAGTATTACTCTAAAATGTTGTTTCTTGGGAAGTTGAAATTACTTCTCAATATATAGGTTCTAAAAAATTGGACTTATGCCATTATTTTACTAGATAGGTATTAAAAGGATATATAGAAGAATTCTAACATGGGTGACTCACGGGATGTTGATAACCCTATATATGTTGGTTTAAATATGAGCAAAGATGAATCCAATAAAGTTCCAATCAAACAGGCTTTGTAACGTTAATAAATTTTATTACACAATTTAATTATTTCGACAACGTATATTTTTTATTCTATCACTTTTTGTGCAATATATCAGAGTTTTCTAAAAGTATCACACACGACTAATTATAATAGGTTTTTTAGGTATTATAAATGAAAATACTACATGGTCTTATAGAATTAATGATGTAATGAGATGAACTTACTTGGGTTTGGGGATACTGATTGAGTTGTAGATTTCGATGACTGAGAGTCAATGTCTAGAGGAACATTATTTTTAAGAGTTAGTTGTATTTATTGTCATAATAGTAGACGAAAATAAATAAATCTAAGTAAAACAAAATAAAACTATGTTGTTACCACCCATATTTTCACTCAAATGATATAGATGAATGTATAGTTATAGTATTTAAACGTTAATGTTGAGACCTCATTATAAATTATATATCACAAAAAAATTTATAATTAATCTTTAAAAGAAACTAGTATAACACTCTAGATTAAAATATACTATCATCAAGTTCCATTTATTTGAGAATAATGTTTATTACAATGAAATAAAACAATATTATATTACAATAATGGCTAAAATTATTGATATTTATATTAAATCAATTACAACGAGTATATTTGAGTAATTGAGGTTGAAACATAACATTAAACCTTCTAACATAATGGAGGAATATGAAATGTATTCTCACCATGGCATGGATTCTATTTCCAATGGGGGAGAAGAAATCCCAAAATATTTTAAATTTAGAAGATGCAGACTATTTGAAATAAGGACGATAAGAAATTAAGTGTTGTTTACTATTGTGGATTGAGGGGCAGTACATTGATTATATGATCAAGACATTTATTCTCACAAAGTGAGGAAATTATGTAAAAACATTTAATTATCCAATTTTTTTCCTATAATATTTCTCTCTATGAAAGGATATGGTTTTAATGAATTATTATTTTGATGAAGTGTTGTGAAAGTATTGATAATGATTTCAAATGGAGATATTGAAACGCTCATATATTGGGGAAGGTGTTGAATTGTTTCCCTGTAGTTTATGAAACTATGTTATACTAACCTTTGATGTAAGAGTATTTTTTTTGTTTTATGTGAACATGGTGTTAAAATTTCAATAAAAATAAATCATTGAAGCATATGCGAGAATAGTGGTAAAAAAATATATTATGGTTCCTAAAATACAAGAAGTTAGGTCATTGAAAAATAAAAGGGAAGTCCATTAAGAAAGATGATTTGAACTCCCCTCATAGGCATTTCAAGAAGTTTAATCAGAAAACATGACACCAATATTCATGTATCAAACATCAATATTACTCAAAGAAACTCATGAATAATGATAAATAATATTGATCATAATATTGAAAAATGATATTGAAACTCTTGAAGAAGGTGTCCAAACGAAAAAATTAATTTTAATGAATGATGAATATGGGACCTTAGAATTCAAAATTCAAGAAGAAGAGGTGCCTAAAGAATATTGAAATAGTGGATGATCCAATGATCAACCATCAGTCTATGCACCAAATGTTAAGTAGGTTATTCATCCTAATGACCTTGAGTAATGAAAATAATAGATGGAGAAGTGTTATAAGTTAAAATAACTTATTTGGGGAATGAAGATGAGGATGATCAACAATGAATGCATTTGATGATGAGAGATTAGTTGGTCAGATGATGATGTAATATTATGAGGTATGATCACAATCATTTTAAAACAGATTTATATCATCAAAATTATAAAATTTTGTGCCATAGTTTGTTTTAATGAATAATGATAATAAAATTATGAGTGATATATTGGTAACAGAAGAACTAAATGATAGAAACAAAATTCTACAGAAGTCCTTTTTTCTGAAATATTCTTGAGGAGTTTTCATTAATATGAATTAGAAAATCAATATGATTATGATGGTATGGATGATTAAATCTCCACATACTCACTATGGTAATTTCATGATTTTAACCAAGTTTTGTGGTAAATTTCAAGAAAACTAACAATATGATTTGTTAGAGTTATAACTGGTAAAAAAATAAAATATTCTAAAAATAAATTTGAGGTCATTGACTAAAGAATTTCGTGGGATGTAAACTAAAATTAATGGAAACAAATACACATATTTATTATATTATATCCAAATATGAAAATGTAAGAACCTTGTTAACATTAAAGATGTTGTGATTTTTGAGTAATTTAAGAAAAAAAGGTCATCAAAAATCCCAACCTTCATTCACAGGAGGATATAAAATGTTGAAGAATGAGGTTGTTAACATTAGAAGGTTGAATGTTGTAGAACTGAATGATACAAGTTATAGATGTCTTTGTTCCAATGATTGATGTTTGTGATCAAAATATATCTTGATATTCCAAAGGTTCAAAGGATTGTTTCTTATATTGTAACAGATGGGGACATGTTTAATCATTATTTATTGGATAAATTAGTTTGAGATGCTCTTTTGGGTCAACACTAATACCATACCAACACATTGTAGTTGATAATTTATTATAATAAAAAATTTATCACTCGGATATCCCAAGCACAAAAAGGAGTAGGATTAATAATCCGGGATAAACCTTGTAATAATATTATGTGTATTATTCTATTGTTTAATACCACAGGATGGTTAAAGAATGTTATATAACTTAATTGGGTCATATGATTTAATAGTTTAAAAGGTTTACATGATGTGAATAAATATTTTAAATGAAACCAATATTTCCATCCCATATCATTTGGGTTAACCCATTCATGGGCATCGTAAAAAGTAATTTTAATTTATTTTATGTTACTATTATATTATCTAACTGTCGATTTGTGATACCATGGGACTTAATTTCAATTTTTAAATTAATATTATTGTGTTATACCATACATAATGAATAGTTTAATTATACATAAATCATAAATGACCAATATTAGAGATTAATGATGAATAAAAATGTAAGACTCAAATAATACCCAATTGTGGTATGATTATACTTGGTCCATTAATATTAAAATCAAATTTCAATGATAAAACAACTAAGTCATTCAAATGATTTTTTGTGAAACTCTTAGTTACTTTACACACTTCCTTACATTGTATAATGACAATGATACATTTTAGTGTACAAGGAGATAAATGGATAAATGATATAGATTTAGTTAGAAAAGATACATGAGAACTATTTCAAGTGAAGTCAATGGAAAATTTGTGTACTCATTGAGATTCATTTAATTGGATTTATCAAATTAGTATGGAGTATATAATGAGCATGGTAAATAGATAAGAGGTGTATGTAAAATGTAATATGGATAAAATATTAAAAAAAAATCATTTATGGTTATATATAGTGGGTATTATTCATAAACCCAAAAATAATTATACATATTATATAAATGAAATTTTCAAAAGTAGGATCGATAATGAATCTTATATGTATTTTAGGTCATATATTCTTCCTTTTTAGAATTATTAGGAAATATTGGAATTGACACATAACCTATCCAAATATAATGAAAAATGAATATCATATGAGTTTGAATATGAATATAATCTAATAGGTTATAAAATATTGGAAATGAAATGAAATGTTTTCATTACGACTAAGTTAAATACAAATTTTTATTAAATAAAAAACCTTAATAACACCTCAATTAATTATCATAAAGGTTTCATATATGTTACATAAATACATAAAATAGAAAACATATATTCAAGTGAAATATTATTTTTCTACAAGAAGGGTTCAAGTATTCAATTGATATATTTATAATGTTAATGACGTGAAAACATTTTCACAAATAGAGATATTAAAATCTAGTAGAAATTTATTTCTCATGTTAAAACTAATTATTATAAACATTCTCCAAGGATTTATTTATTGGAAAAAAATATTGGATTAAGTAATGATTGTTTGTAAATGTTTATTAAAATGGTTAGTGTGAGAACCATAGTTTTACAAGTAATATATGATATTTTCATACAAAAATAGGTATTAGTTTAACAGTAAGTTTAGAATAAGTTGGAAAATTTTCTATAAGATTGACCTAATCTAAAGACCCATGTTCATGGGAACAAGATCTACTGAGATTGGTCTAAGTGGTTTCCTAAACCAATTCATGTTACATACATTGGTATGAAATTAATAAATAAAATTTTGTAAAATTAATTAGATAATTCTTTTGTTTTGTCATATGGTATTAATATGTCTTCGAAAACATGTCCAAGTGATAGAAGGATATTACGAAGATAAGAATAACTCTATATGATTCCTCAATGGTATTTATCACATAGTTAATGATATAAACATTTATTTTCATTATCTTATACATAAATCCTGGTATTAAAATATAAAATAAATCACGAGGATCTATATAATAAAGTTGTCCGAATTATCTAATAGTACATGAAAATGTATAAGGGATAAATTCTTGGTGCATAGAGAAGAAGAAACAGTAGTTATCAAGGGGGAAAACTAGTCTTCCTATATGTCAAATTGATATAGAATCATCACAGGGCAATGAAATGTTTAATATATGATAAAAAAATAAAATGGTAGAAATATATATAAATACTAAGTATGTTGAGGATCCAAATAAAACTACATAAGTATTATTAATGAGTATATTTGTCCTTAATTTTGTAATTGTTCCAATACAGTGAGATGATATACCAATATATATTTTAATGATATTTTAGTAATGGTATCGGTTTTGATGTCAATGTTATGATAGTGGAAAAAAGGAATACACTCAAGGATGTCATCTCGTGAGGGATTTTACTCAAGGAGGAGATGTCTAATATAACAGTGTATCCAATTCGTAATATAGTGAAGGTCTAATGAATAAATCCATATTTTATTGAAAGTATGTTTATTATGATAGAAAAATAGGTCGATGGTTTCTCAATTGGCACTATCGTAAGTGGGGTGTTCTGGGTTTGGGTTCCCTTGACCCAACATATGTTGTACTTTTTATTTACTATCTAATGTGTTTAGATAGTTAAACATGATTTTTCTTATCATAATAGTGTTATTAATTTTTAGTACATTATTTACATGGTAATGTACTTAGTTTATTTATTGTATCAAATATTTTTAGTAGTTCTAATCAATAATGATAAGCTCAAGATAATATGATAATAATTCCAAACATATATCATATGATCTAAATAAATCATATTGATGGTATAATGATGATATTTGACTATGAGGTGTTGTGGGATAATAATCATTGATACATCTTTTTATAAATATCTCACTCTGTGTTCTTGAGTAGAGGAAATCATGAGGACCCACCCTCTAGTTTATAAACACAATTTTTTAGGTGTCATTAAATATTCCCATCTCTATAAATGAATTTTGATCTCATAACAAGAGATCCTTATCAATGTATATAATTCAACATGGTGTCTTTATTCCTGATCAAAACCTTGTATTTTGTTTTTGTTTTTGTGAATTATCTCATTTTTCATGGATCATTGGTGGTATAAAATTTATTGACTAGGAAAGACATAATTTTTCACTTCAAAAGGGAAGAAGATGTCCTTAGACACTTGACTGGGATGAGAGTGCCATAATTGAATCCATTTCCATGGTATTTAAAATAATGTATATTAATTATAGTAATAAAAATATAAATATTGTATTAATGTAAGATGAAACTAATTTTTCTATATCACTTTATAATATATCATGAGGAAAAGATATTTTATTTCATAATAAGGGTTTGTAGGGGGTTGTGATAGTTATGACTCATTTGTATATCTATACGGGTCATACCACTCTTAATTATCCCACAGTAACACTTGATGATCGTAAAATGTCATTACAAAGAATGTATTAAATATTTGAATGATATGTCAGGATCCAATATTATATTATTTGAGCTATGATGATCTAGATATGAGTGGAGTACACTAGGATCACTTTATTGAACCAAGGTAGTATTTCATTTACACTTTTATAATAAATTAATTTGAATATGATCTCGGATTATGAATCGATTAATTCCTTTCTAGACATAGTCTTATGACATAGATATAGTTTGTAAAAAAAAAATAACAGATTTTTCACAGTTCCATCATACCATAGCTTACTTTAATTTTTTATTAAAAAAAATTATTATCAACATATCCCATTACTTAATAAATATTAGAATAATTAGTAATAATAATATGTGTGTATTTACTTGTTTTACTTATTTAATATTATTATGATTATTATTAATTTTTAAAATTTTATTTTAATTTTTTTACCTCTCACTTTACAATTCTTTTGAAATAAAAAATATGAAAATTGTTTTTGTGTTTAGTTTTTTTGTATGCTAATAATCAAGGATGAAATATCATTAAATTTTAATACCATCCTTACAGTTCAATGAGATTAACTTTGTTTGTTTATATACAGGTTATAATTTATTAAACATGTGGTAATAAATTATTTATTTATTGTTTTGGACATAAATAAAAAATATTTTTCAATGTTGTACTTACAAACATGGTAATTAGTTAATGTCATTAATGGTTGTGTTTTTTTGAAACCTTATGGAAGTTAAGAATGCTTTTTATTTTAACCTGCATCATGATTGTCTTATTAAATATCACCTTCCACACATCAATAATCAAGTAATTATATTTGTTTATATGATAAATATAGTATGTCAATGTAAACACAAGAGTCTTCCTCTAGGCTTCTACATAGTTTGTGTCTTACACCGAATAAGTAAACGACTATTAAATTGTAAGATTCTAAATTGTCCTTTGTTTATCTATTATTCAAAAAAAATTAATATTTAAAATAATAATTCCATTATATTTATACATATATAGTGGAGTGAAATTTCATTTGACATATTTATATATTTCGATCGAGTGATCCAAGGTTGGATTTGTGATCAGATGCTCATGTTAGAAAAATAAATTATTATACATTGGCATTGAAGAGAAATAAAATTTAAAAGATGAAATAAGTAAGGAATATATATGTTTTTAAATTATATATCCTTAGTGAAATTAAACATATGAAAAATAACATAAGAAATTTTTTCACAAACTCACATGATTGGATATAAGGACATGGTTATGTTTTGGGTGAATTTCACTTGTAATGGTTCAATCACTTTGGATTTCAAATTATCAAAATTTATGATATTTTAATTATCATGTTTTTTTAAATAAAATAATTATATAATTATTATTTTTAAAAATACTCTGATAAGTTAATTTTTCACTTGATATAAAATAGTGTTTAATTTCAGCCACATAGAATGAAAAAAATGATATAATCATCATTTAGAGTGACTTTTGTTTGGAAATGTAAGGTTCTTTGTGTAATGTTATGATCATGAATAATTTATCATATATTTCCACCCATATACATGTTATTTACACATTAAATGAATTTCTATAACACTACAATAATGATAATTTCATTCAAAATACATTTTATATTCATTATTTGAAAACATATTCAATAGGGAAAAGTTACTACATTTATTAGGATCATGGATGGACATGATTTTTCTGTACTGCATATTAAAAAAATTGCTACCTAAAAAGGAAAAAAATTACCCATTATTTATGTTTTATCCATATTCGTTGATGATAAATATGTTTTTGTTATAGAAAATTAAATTTAAATATGTTACTTTGTGGTACAAATTGGAAAACACATTTGGTTACTATCTATGACTCTCATTGTACTAATTAAATTATAAAAAAATCGTTTGATTTTAGGGTCCTGGGGATATAATTCATTGAACCAAATATAGTGATGAATCTTAAAACATATGATCAGATAGAGACTCAGGGTAGGAATAAATTTGTTGTATGATAGTTTAGACTTACCTTCCTCAAATTGGACAAAATAAAGGATATGGAAACCCAATTCTCCTAATTCCAATACCATCAATAATATTTTATGATTAGAATGAAACTGAATAAAAAATAGGTCCAAACATAGTAATTCATTTGTTTATTGAAACCTTTGAACACAGGGAAAGAGAATAAAGAAGTGTAGCTCTCCCACATCATATACCCTATGATTTGTTTCAGCCATATATTATATGGATTTTTTATAAATGGTAATACCTACATAACATTACAAGGATGATAATTGGAATGTAGGAGAATCCATTTAATTATAGTTTACTTGCGCCCATTCCCATAGTGTTTTAAAATTCTTTTGATCACAAAATGAGGAACTAGATACAAATAATATGCATCTAACTTTGTATTCCTTGTGTGATCTGGTGAATTCCATGTTTTTATGTTATGTTTTTAATCTTCTATATTCCTTGTTGGGAACTAAATATGGATATACATACACAAGATGATTCAAAATATCCTTCTTCAGTTTTAACCTTTTATCTAGATTTAAATTTGTGGGGATCATATCAGTTGATTTTTTCTATTTGTATAACGCCTTGAACATTCACATTAATATTATGAGTTAATGGTCTAAAACATTATATCATAGATAAAACATCTTTCCCATGTTGTAATTCCCTAATATGTTTAGGTCGGGATGTTGGACATGTATTCTTGATTCTCTACGATCAACAATGAATCATTTTGTTTTAAATAACCAAACCTCATATGCATCCAAATATAGTCCATGGAAAATTCAAATATTAGGTGTTTTAAATCAATAATTAAAATATTTAACACTTTCTAATATTATGTTTTAGAATCCATGATCATCATAGGAAAATTATGAAATTCTATAGAAAGATGTCGTCACCTATCTTAGACAGAATTGAGATGGCCATGAAATATGATGTTTTCATGACTAAATTTTAGAGCGATAAAAATTTTGATACAAAATCTATTCCTAACATTATTTATTATGATGAATATTCGAATTGAAAAAATGATTTTTTGGTATTATATTGACGGGTGATTTCGTTGTATGGTAGGAAAGAAAATGATAAATGGATGGTACTGGTATCGTTAGATTTATCGTGATTATTGGTTATCTAAAAATATATTTTATAACTCTATATCATTGTGTATTATCTCTCTATCTGGTTTCAATTAATTTCATATGGGTAATCCAGGAGAACAATATCCAAGATTTAAAATTTGTTTTACTATTTTCGTTATTTATATTTTTTTGTGAAATTAAAGGAAATTTTATTATATCTATAATATTCAAATTTTCATTTATTAAAATTAATTATTTATGTAAAAAATAGAATTATAAAATATGTTTTATAATAAACTAAAAATGAAATAAAAATTATAGTTTTCTAATATAAATATATTATATATGTAAATATTTAATAATTATATAATATATATATAAACCAAAATGCTCACATAATATCTAAAATATAATAAATATATTTTTAATACTAAAATAAAAAATATTTAAAATATATAAAATTATATTAAAATTCTAATATATCACAGTTGGAAAATATTGATTAATATCATATATTAAAATTTATATTTTATGAAAAATTATTAATTTAGATTAAATATATTATAAAAGTTAAAACATAAATTATCTCTTTTATTTTTAATGATAAAATAAAATTTAATGAAAATTTTTAATTTGAAAATAAAAATCATTCAACAATAAATATTATAATTTAATTCACATATAAAAATCATAAATCAAAAAAATTCTACATAATAAAAATAAATAACATTGAAATAATTAAATAATATGCATGTTGTAATTAAAATTTAGAAAACATTTAACCATATATAATTAAAACATACATGATTTTTGTGAAAATAATTAAATATATATATTAAAGATAAGATTTTATAAAAAATATTGATATAAAAATAATTATCATGGTTCAAAATTATATAAAAGTACTAAAAAAATAATAAAATAAGACTGCGGGAGGTAGAGACGGAGGGAGATCAAAACATTTCACACATATTTTTGAGGTAGGGAAAATAATACTAGTACCCAGTAAAAACATTAAACACTAGGGAATAAGTCCATAATAAACATAGACTCGAGGAATGATCATAGAAAGACCCATATAAATATTCTAGACTATCCTCTTCTTCATTTCCATGGAAGACCCATCGATAGAAACACATAATAAAATGACTTCTCCTATGAGTGTTTTTTATTTTTACATGAAACCACCCCGATGTCATATACTATGTCCCACACAAATAATGGAATTAAATGGGGTTGACCAAACCCCCCCAAACATATATCAATACCCACATGACTAACACACCCTCTCATTTGGGGCATAATTTCATTTGGGTTACCCATTGGGGTCCTAGGTCTTAGTCGAATCTCAGGTCATCACCCATATCTCAGAGGGAATCATGCTCATTGGTAATGTCATGAGCACACATGGTCTCCCCAAATCCTCATAGGGTTTACCATAATATCCATGATCATGAGAGATGGCTTCGATCCCCTCCCAATGTCTCAAGGATATCAGGTTCTCAGTCCACTAACCCAACCTTATTTCCTAATATATATAGTCCATGATATCATACAGGCCATGATATGACAAACTAGGTCCATCCAATCATCTAGTGACATAATAAATTCCATTGTGTCTTTTATATCTATTTTCATTGGATTAACACACCGAATGAAATTGAAGTTTCAATGTATACAATTAGTTTAATCATTGACCATTAGTGACCAAGGCATCCGAGCTGGTGCACTGGGTCTGTGGTGGCCCGTGAACTTTACTCATTATGAACCGAGGCAAGTAGTATAAGTCCAAAAATAAAATTAAACTATCCCATGTTAATAAATTAGAAAAAATAATTAAACATATGGTCCATCATACATAGTGGAGATACTACACATACACATTCATATAAAAAATCAAGCCATATGGATAGTGACAAGACCTCCTAACTCAAACGAATCTATTCTATTTATTTTTATGGTTCAATAGCTTTTCTAAGGCCCCTACAAGATCAACCAAGCCTGATGATGTCCAAGAAAAGCTTGCATCAACACTCCTTCATCTAAATAATTATCAACATCAATAATTGATTTATTATAAAATTTATAATGAATGAATGAATTTGTTAATTTATTAATTCTATTAAAACATAGAAGAATTGACAACAAATCTACAGGACATAATTTCATATTGAATCATAGAGCATGGGGGTGCAGACCACCCTCAACACACTCAAAAACCCATGTCAAGCCCATCACCAGAACTACATCACCAAAAAAATATTAATTTAAATAATTTTTTTTTGAAAAAACCTATGAAATATCTAAAATTGTGACATACCTATTCGAATCACAGAGAAAATAAGTGAGGATAACATATTGGTAAGCCCTCAAACGAGGTAATCTAGAAGACCAAACATATATGGATGATTCCACCACAATCTAGTGGAATATAAATCAAATCCCGACTTAGAGATAGAAAAAATTATAATGATTGAAATATGGAGGGAGAAAGGATCACCAGTGGAAAATATGTACCAATGATCAACAAAAAATGCTAAAAGAAATCTCTCTTTATTAAGGGAAAAGATGGGAATATATGTGTCTTGGATGATTGTTTTAATGATCATGGTGGGGATAATAGGTATTAAAATAGTTAAAAATTATGGGAAAATGTAATTTTTCCCTTTTTAGGCTGACTGGATTGCGTATACTAGGAAACTATCTAGTTAGTGGGTTAGTATCAGTTAGCTCAACTTCCTTCTAAAGCTTTAACACTATTCTTGGCCACTATACATCCTCCAATCCATTCCTAAAATATATCCTCTATGGGGTCTCAAGATTTAGTAATTAATTCTGAATCCCTGTTAAAAATTCATCCCCAACACTAATTAGAATATTCTAACATTCCTTAAATTTGAAACCATCTATATAAATATGGTAATACAAAACTGAAATGGACCATGATTATTGTAATGAATTTCAAAAAAATCACATGAATTATTTTTTTATTAGTACATCTAGGTACTCTAAAACCATATGAGAACACAAAAAAGAGAATAGTACACATGCTGAAAAATTTTCCACTTTCCCTAATTCGATTAAATCAGAATAATTTTAGTACAATTGCCACAAAAAAAATCATAGATATTGTTTTATCATATTGTAAGGATTTATAAATTATAGATTTGTCACCCTTTTAAAAAAATATATTATGATTGGAAACTCTCAAGATTCATGAGGTTTATATCCCCTTGGTATTGACTCCAAGATTATTTTCTTGATTAATAATTTTAATATATCATTAGAATATAGGACCGACAGTCTATAAGACATTATCATTACAAAAAAATTATAATCAGATTGAGGGATATGATAATTTAAATGTTCATTTGGAATAATCTTGTTGGATTAGTTCCTTAATTATTTTTTTAAATGATCTAAAACAATACAAATTTTATTATTACTAGAATCCTTGTTCTGTGGTAACAACGTGTTTTTTTGATGAAATATCAAAATTTTCTTTTTTTTAGAGAGACTGTAAATCCATTTATCAACCACAAGATGAAAATCAACTATATTATTTTTCAAAAAAGTGAACATTTGTGCAAATGAGAGAATTTCTCTATATACTGGATCAACTTCCTGAAGGATTGAATCGACCACCTGAAGTAATTTTCATCTCCGAGGAATTTCACTATGGATCGAAGTGACAGAAAGAGTAATTGGATTGACTATATGACTAATCAATAAGCTAGGGAAGAATTATGTCAATATAACCATGTGATAGAAAGAGTAAACAAATAGACCACAAGAGAAAACCGAGAGACCTCAAGAACAGTGTAGTTACCACATGTTATATCTCAATGATTGTATCATTCAATGTTAGAATATTGGAAAATTATTGCAGTAAGAGTATGTCTTCAATTGACTTCATGTTGTAAAGAAGTAGCTATGCCAAGAAATTATAAATCTGTAAAACTCATGTAGCCAAATTATCGATACTGAGGAATAATTCAAAACAAAGTTTCCAAATGTTTCATGTAGGTGAATTGGATAGAACCCTATATTCAAATTATTCACATAGGAAAATTGGATAGAACCCCATTCACAAATGATTCAAGAAGGTGAATTGGTTTAAACCATGTAGTCGGATGATTCAGGTAGGTGAATTGGTCAGAACCCATGACCACATGACCAGTCTAAGAGACCACACAACCAACCAAGGGAATAAATCATAATTTTTTCTTATGTATTAAATAATCTATGGTTATCAAGATTCTATGGTCGATATAAAGTGACGGTGTCTAAATTGAATTAGTTTTATTTTATTTATATGAATATCCATCATTGAAGAATTAAATGCAGTGTTAGTGCATTTAATATTTCAAAATTTCTTACAAAATTCAAGGGAATTTAATGACTATTCATAAATTAATATTTATAAGATTAATTTATTAACTTAATGTGATAATTTTTTAAAATTATAGTAATATTATGAAATTAAAAAGAAAACACACATACTAGTGAACTTTTTCAAAATCCAGGACACATTTTTTTCTATTATTCATCAGTAGAAGATCCTCAATAATTTTTTTGATCATTTAATTTTGTCTATGATATAATGGGATACATATAGGAGATAATATAACTCTTACAATCAATCATATCTCAATTAGTGACAAAATTACATCAAACTTAACCTCTCTCCACACCTCTATTTTACATTACATTTGAGTTATACTTTTTTTTCATTTCATGTCACAACATTATAAAGGTTCATAGACATGATAACTATTTTATTTTATTCTTATAATTCTATAATTATGGAACAATATATATTTTAAGGAGATTCTATAAATAAACAATCATATTTGAATGGAAAAAACTATTATAAGAAGAAAATTAAAAGTAAAATTATTCTTGATTTTATGGGTTTTGATACTTAAACAATAATATAATATTAGTGAAAAAAATCAGTCATAATAGACTAGTGGGATAGAAGTAAAACTTATTATTTTTTAGGTATAAATAAATAAAATATTTATATAATTCATTAAGAGAGGATGAATTTTATTAAATATCTACAGGTTATATAGTCTGTAAATTTTTTAATAATTTAGTTTTGTCCCTAGAAGTTGCATTTAATATTAATTAAATTTTAGTAAATACATATACTATTATTTATGACACATTTAATATTTATCCCAAATATCATAGGTATGATGAGATTAAAAACATGATGCATGCACTAGGAATGGATTTTCATGAAAAGTATCAAGTGTTGAGGATTTGAAGATGATGATCTCATAGGCGGAGATGCATATTTATATCCATTAATGAATCATGTAATGTAATAAATATACCAATAAACAAGACGATTGTAAAACTAATGAAGTATGAAGAATAAATTAAATTGATTGAAAATGATGTGAGACCCAAAAAATAAAATTAATTCAAAGAATCTGAGTAAAAATCTTTAGAGGTAGTCAAATAGGTGAGAAGCCATGGACGTGAGGGTGAATTTGATAGGGATGAATATATGGCTTATCGAGAGAAAATATTTAAAATGTTTTATAGGACAGAAAAGTTCTCAAAAAAATAAATTTCAATTAGAAATATGCTATGAATGAAACTTCAAGAAGGATGATAACATTATAGAAGAAACTTATTATGAGTGAATAAGAAAATTACACATCAAAATTGAATGTCCAAAATTGATGTAAAAGAAGAAATATGAGGATCATGGGAATAAATATAAGAAATCCATGACAAGTACAGTGAGTGATTCATTTTATATTTCTAGTGATTCAAAGTTATCCAGAAATCATTCTCATGGTGTAGAAATTCTATGCATTATGGGATTTACACATGATGTAACACATACTATTTATATTCCTTCTAAAAGTGAAAACATGATGAATCTGATATGTCTAATTAAGAATTATCAAAATACAATCATATGTTGGAAGATTTATTTAATGAACTAAATGAAAAAAAATAAAAAATTGAAGAAAGGACTAGATTTTTCTGTAACATTAAAAATTGATATCTTTATTGATTATAAAAAGAATACAATGATGTTAAAGGAAAAAATGAACATTAATTTTCTATTGAAAAACTCAACAAGGACCATGAAAATCTTATCTAGGGATGTGAGACTTTGAATCTGATTATTAATGAACAGGCCATCCCTATATATACTATTGGGATTGGTTACTTGTATTGAGACCCAATCTGTTTATTTCACGACCCCCTCCCACTAAATATAATACAATGAAGTGATAGATATAATGAAACAATAATTCCTTCCTATAGTAGACCACTAGTAGGCTATTGTTACCGAGGGTATAAAAATATCATGAAATGGGGGGAAATTACCACAATCATATTATAGGATCATGAGATAAGATGAATCATCCATAAGAAATAATAGGACATACTATAAAAATAAACCAACACAATCTCATAATACATGTATAAATAAAATAGATAGAGATAAAAGGCTCCAAAGTAAATACCCAAAAGCATTTCTCAAGAAGAATCACAACAATTATCCAAATGTTATATCTAGTAGTTTCAAACAAAATCCACACACTCGTCATGAAATACTTAAAAATATTTTATTAATATATGGTGATTATACACATACACCCAGTATGAAACAATAGTCTCTCATGCACAGAAGAAAGAAGTATACTATGGAACCCATGAGAAAACCAGAACAAACAGAACCTAAATAGGTCAACTATATATCCTAGAAAAACTAAGTCTTTCTCAACAAATAATGAAATCTATGCATAAAAAATAATTTGAAACATATTGATAAAGGGTACCCTACACCGATTTTATATTTAATTTCCACTCTCACACACCAACAACGTTTTTCATCATGCTCCCATATCTTTTGAATAACAAATAACATTATCCCATAAGCACTGTCACATCACATCACAACTGTAGGAACCTGGTAAACTGCCCCACAAGCACGATCACACCACATCGTACCCTCATACACCTAGGATGCCACATCAAAACCCCAACCAGAGTAGTAGGGTAATATGAACATGAAATAAATAAACCTCATGAACTCCTCCTAACTTGAACATCCCCCACTATAATCCACCCCACAAAATGATCAAATCACATCTTTCCCAAAGGCACCTGGTCTACCCCCCAAAAGCATGGTAATATCAAATATTACCTAAAAACACTTGGGACATCACCCCAGAAGCATGATCATATCACTACTTCCCCAGAAGAACATATGTCATTACATCTCACTTAAAGACACTTGGGAAATCACCTTGTGCAGTAATATTCCACTGACCATCTACTTTCTTGGAAGAGAGACTGGGAAAGCATTGGTAGCTATCCATCCATCCTCATCCTTAGGATGTTGTAGAAAACACCCCTTGTGACTATATGGGTGTCGTCGAATAGTGCTCGATGTTGGTGAGGTGAGTAAATAAATAAAAATAAAAATATTAGTGTATGCATATATGAACACAAAATCCCATCCTATAGGTTCTCCACACAAGTATAACTAGCTCACAAAATCCCCACCTTTTACACCACCTATAAATGGAGAAAACCAAATAAGTATCCACAATCCACATTCATATTACTGGAATATATTATCATTCATCCCATTTGTTTCCTTATTATGCGTGCAAAATATTTATCCACAAACACCATAATTTTTTTCCATTAATAATTTTTATCCCATTATCCAAATCCAACCCCAACCATTTAAATAATTATTAAAAGTTTATCCCATCCCTACCTAGAAATATCACACAAAGAAACAACCTAAAACAAGTAGCTCAACATTACTATCGATCCATCACCTCACCACCCCCGAATCATGGACCCAACAACCATCACGTCGCTTCCCGTAAAGCATGACTGACCAACCATTATCTTTCTACCCCCAAACATTACCAACCAACCATCACCTTACCACACCCAATGCAAGGCCAAACGACCACCACCTCACCACCACTGATTTATAACCAAACAACCATCACCTATCTTCCCCCAAAGCTCAGAAAAGAAATAATCACCACACTGCCCCCAATGCAAGTCCAAAAACCATCATCTTGGTGACCCCGTAGCATATCCAAAATACCATAACCCATTAGTCCCACATTCCCCAATATCATAATAAAAAGATATCACATCACAACCTCACATTTTCACCCCTATGCATGACCACACATCACAACACATAAATATCCTTTTATAGATTTAAAAAATGGAATTTTATATCATTTCACATTATTTTAGGGAATTTACCATAGGATCTATAATTATTGGGATTCAATTTCATAATTTAAATATAAGTGGTTAGCCGATTTCAATTTTGGGTGATTGTACAATAGTCACAATAGACACAATAGTCACATTACATATCATCTAGCGCAAACAAGTTTTCTAACTACCATAATATTTAGTTGGGCCTTCAGATGAATGTATCACAATAATATAAAAGCTATAAAACCATGTGAATCATTTATGTTTCAATTAACCAATTTATTATATTTGATTAATTCATTACACCTATACAACATAGATAAAAAAATTTCAACCTAAACCACATGAAACACAATAAAGTGAAATGATGGATTGCCTATGTCAAAGAAGCTTTTCTGACCCATAGTGCTCCCTGAGGCGAAGAAGAAACATCCACAACCATAAATGTAAAATGGAAAATAGATGATCAACCTTAACCCAATCAAATATCATCAAAACATTGAGGAAAAATCCTCCCAAACATATGAAAAATCTCTACAGAAAATCCGAAAGAGATGAAAGAAAGAAAAACATGGGGAAATGGGAAATCACATACCGTGGATCGCCAAAAAACAACCCTGCAAACCAATTTATCAAAGAATGGAAATGAGGTCAAGAAATCCTTTTTAGTGAACCTTTGGTTCATTTAGAATGAGAGGAAAAAATCCATGGATAAATGAGAAATATCGATTGAGAAATGAACTTAAAAGACGAAAACCCAGCTATTACACATCATGTAACCATTACAAAGCATGTAATACTCATGTTTCCAAAACATTTCTACATTCAATGAAAATTCATTCACCACGGAATTTATTTATTACACATCTTCAGTTCCATTTATACAATGTGTAATTGTTTCATGGCCCACCCTTAGATTATTACCAATTCATGAATTCATCAAATGTTGAAGCCATGAACCAACATTTCACATCATGTAAACAATACATGACATAAATTCCCTACTACAACACACCTACAACTCCAAACTCTATGAATACTACTCAAGTATCTTTCTAGAAAATTCCATCACCCAAATTCGATAAAGTAATTGTCCTAGAAAACATGAGTAATTACATCAGAAACTTCACAAATGACTCTTTCCCTCAAAAATAAAAACCAAAACTAGAAAGGTAAGTGGTCTGAACAAGCACAACATGTGATACCTCTCAAGGATATCATCATTCCCCAAATTATACTATCCACTAAACACACTAAGCCAAATATCCACATAAAACCTCAATCGACCTCATCATGACACACAACGACATCATACTAATTTTTAAATAAAATTATTTATATTTATAATTATAATTAAACATAAATATTTAGTTAAATACTCACCTCTATTGAATTAGGTCAATATTTTTATATATCATAAGATAATGATGGTCTTCATGGACATGTTTATGTTTATATATTGACATGGGAGAATAATTGACATTAGATATGATCATAGGATTATTTTTTTGGACATGATTTTGGGTTCCAATATATGTTTCAATTGTAAGATTACTTATTCAAATGATGACACATGCATTTGTTATGTATTCATAACTCAGAAAGTGCTCATTTATACCTTAACACCCTGGTTATTCATGCTTCCAGGTATATGATATGTCATTTTCGATGATCAATTCTTTTTATTCTTGTCATGCCCATGAAGATATTTATGATTCATTAAATTAATATAAAATTTCAGAAGATATATTTAAATAAAAAATATATTTATTATATTTATAATTTTTTATGTATAACTATATAAAAAAATACTTTTTAAATAATTTTATTTATAATTATAAATCTATGTGAATAAATTTATATTTATATAAATAGAAAATTATAATAAGTATATTTAATGAATAAATATCCATATTGTATTTATAATTATATATATTGATATATTGATATATATATATATATAGTTATATAAATAAACCAAAGAGGTACAGACAATGAGGTATAAATATATAAATATATTTGTAATTACAGATAAATGTTTTTAAATATTTTTATTTATAAATATAATTTTAAATAAATAAATGTATATGTATAAAATTTCAAAAAATACATATATTATAACATTATAAATATATATATATTAGTAAATATATATATAATTTTATAAATATATAAATATATTTATAACTACACAAAAATAATGTTAGATGGATTTATTTATGATTATAATTATATATATATATTTATGATTATAATTAAATGAATATATATTTATATATAATTATAAAATTATAATAAATACATTTATTATATTTAAAATTTAAAAAATGCATATAATTATAAAAATATATTTATAATTATCTAAAAATATTTATAAAAATATTTATTTACATGTATAATTATATAAATATATATATATAAATATATATTTGTAAATAATTATATATATATATATATATAATTATCAAATTTCGATTAGTTAAAATGTTTAATAGTTTATTTATGTACATTAATGAATAAATGACTATATAATTAAAATATATAAAAATAATATTTTATTAAAATACTTATATAATATAAATAAATGAATATATTTATTCAGATATATAATTTTTAAATATATCCATTCATAATTATATTTATAAATAAATAAATTTAAATTTAAATTATTATAAAATTACAATGAATATATTTAAATAATAAATATATCTATATTACTTATAATAATATATTTATAATTTTATATAATTACATTTT
Source organism: Viscum album (assembly GCA_963277665.1). Classification (NCBI taxonomy): domain Eukaryota; kingdom Viridiplantae; phylum Streptophyta; class Magnoliopsida; order Santalales; family Viscaceae; genus Viscum; species Viscum album. Next base: position 629,201,343 of record OY728164.1, on the reverse strand, counting down.
AAATACATTTTTCTAATTATAATTATAAAAAAATACATATATATTTTGAACATATATAATTTTATAAATACTGATAATTCAATAAATAAATTATTAATAGTTGATCCTTATCATTGAAAAACATTCTCCGATGAATCTAATATTTATCAGTGCCATAAGTTTATCTCCTCAAAAGACATGTTTTATCAGCACTTTCTATTTATCACTAATAAAACTACCATTTATTAGTGCTTTTAGGAAAGCGATTGTAAAGGGGTTGCACAATTTTATAAAATATCCCTAATAATATGCTTTTCTCTCAAACACATTCAAGCTCTTGTGGAATCCTACATCTACCGTTCGACCACTGACATTGCTGCTCTTAGTCTTCTGTCATGTCATCGTAGTCATTTCCTATCTTGTTGATCTTCTATCGTGTCACCACTCTCCATCTTTAGAGAAAACATTGATTATTTATTCCTCTCAAAATAAATAATATTTGATGAATCCTAGAGTTGTATAACACCCCAATAGCCTATAACATCAGACCACACGAATCTCATGAGATGTTAATGAACAAGTTCTTGGAATGGGGTTTGGAAAATTTTTATGCATATTAAATGACTAGGGGGATGTTTCAAATGTTTAAAATTTATTGGAATTGGTCAAAAGCATGTCTTGAGGATTCCAGATATTATTGAATCCATGACTGTGGTAGATAAGGGACATCAATTACATGGTTTGGTGAAATCCATCCATTATGACTAATTTATTTTACATAATTAAATACGATTAATTAATTATTTTTGTTTCATAAATAATTGAAATGAATATTTGATGGTGTTATGTACTTGGGTGATCAGAGATTTTCTAATTGAGTTTTAATATCCTTTTATGAACTTAGGCAATGGTTATCCTATATTTAATCAAGGGATTACTATATATTGAGATCAATGGTGTATAAATTTTCACTAGGTATAATGAATTGTTCATATGATGTGTGATATGTGGCCTCACCTCTTGATTGTGATTGACCTAAAACTGAAAATACATTTTTTTTCATAATATATATAAGTTGTCTTTGGAAAAATTCCTCCCACTGGGGCCATACTAATTATATTCCATGATTCTATATCTATAGAAGTCCATAAGATTTAATTAAAATCAATTGAATTTTATATTTACCAGTGATTTTACGACTAGAATGTGGCCACACGATCGTGTAACTAAGGCACATAGTCAACAGTTCATGGTACCCATAATACCTCAGACCATATAAGATCTCAAATATACATTTATTTTTTATTATTTATTTTTATGAAATTATGTATTATAGTCAAATTTTAGTATTGACATATTAAATTGAATTTACTATTGCATGATTTTTTAATGAAACAAATTATTTTTGGTGAAGTGAGATTTAGTTTGATACTACAAAATATTTGTGATATTATTCATTGAAATGAGAAAAATAATAAATTTACAAAAATTTCTAGATATTTTCAACATTTATATTTATTTTTATCAAATAATTTAATAATATGTGTTTAAACATCCATGATATATTCTTGAAACATATTTTTTTAAATCAATATAAAATTTTAAAATGCATGTTATATTTGTATTCTAATATTAATGAAATGAATATTTATTTATTGTATTTGATATATTAATAAATTAAAATAAATTGTATATAAAATAAAATACTTATAATTTTTATATAATATTATTTTTAAACTATATGAAATAATCTTCATTATAATTTGAACATTTATGTTAGTCATATTTAATCACAAATAACTGAGTAAAAGTAAAAAACACAATTTCAATTCATTCCAACATTAGCCATTATAATCTCAACAAGGGTTATCAAAGGATTGGGGGAAATATTTTATCTGATGAATAATGACTTATATATTCATAATTTAATGATAATATAATAATTATATAACTGAATTAAATAAAAATTTATTAATATAAATTATAATATATAAATATCATATTTTACTAATTTAAAATATATATTTTATTATTTTTTATAATTAATAAAACATTTATAATATATATTTTCTATATATTGAATAAAAATTTTCAATTGATTTTATGAGAACCATTAAATGATTATAGTAAATATAATTATTAAATAAAACTCTATCTGTATATAGAAATCCTACCTTAAATGTGATATATTTTGTAAATATATTTTTAATTAAAATTTATATACTACTAACTATTAAAAATTATAACCCAAAATGTTATATACATTTATTGAGCTACGATTTGCATTTCATCATAACCTAAATTGGTTATTATGTATATAAACCCTGATTATTTCGGTATATAATCACGGTAATCATTAATGTTATAATTCATATATATTTTAGAAGATGACCATCTATCCAAATTTATCATGGATTCACTCAACTCTATTACCCTTGTATCATCATTGTTGGGGATTCCCAATTAGTGTAACCCAAAATAAATAGTAATAATAAGACAACATAAGATAATAAAAGTATAATCATGCTATGTTAGAAAATACCCAACATGATATTCTTTAGTTACATAAATATTTCTTTCCTTATGAAATATACTTTAGGGGTATTCATAGTGAAATAAAAAACACCATGTTGAAACATTGCGGAATCGAAAAGATCCACTTCAGAAGGTATCTCACAATTAGTATTAAATAGACGTTCATTTAAGTAATAAAAAATTCAATATACATTATATTCATATTAAATTCATAAATGTTACATAATATGTAATATTTATCTTTTCATGTTTTATTTTTATTTTGTATTAATTCTTTAATTAATTTAGTTTTTGAAATCATTATTTCAACCTCAACTACATCTTCTCTTTTGTTTTTTGTTGGCTTCTTGGGAATGATTCTTAGGAAACAAAATGAAATAATTATTATCATCCATAACAAATTCATCTCCAAAAAATAATTATTGAATTTTTTGTCTGAGATTCATCCCCCTTCTCTTTTGGACATCCCCATATGATTAATAATATAATATGAGTAGTATTCAAACCATACCAGGTAGCGGTGAACATTATGGATGAAATTATTTGAAACATTCAAATTTTGGGTTCCCCTTATTTAGAATACCCCTTTTTGTATGTTAATTTATTTTTTTATGTATTAATATTACCAAATCAAATTGGATGTATATAAATAGAAAATTGATGGATTCTAATTGTATGAAAAAATGTTATGAAGATGGGGTGAAGGGGTTCATCCAGTTTGAGAAATATCATTTATATAACACTTCTTAAATTATTTTTCCATGGTTATACTATTTTTAATCATGACTAATTAGTCTCGTGGATTTGAAAGATAACATAATCTATCATGGAATAGATCAAATTTATATATGTTTTAATTAAAATGAGGGAAAAGTATAATGTTACCAATGACTGGGAGAACACTATGTTTTATTGATCATCTAATATGATTTCAAGTATGGATTATGAAGAACAACATATCGCGGATGTTATTACAAGTTTAAATGATGATGAAGATGATATTAAGGAATTAAAAATGGAATTTAATGAAGAACGTCATGATTTTCCAAATTTTTTTGAGAATATAAATTGTTTTTCAACGACACAATTATAATCTAGTTATACTAAATATACAACATTAACATCCATACTTTAGTTGTATAATTAAAATGCTAGAAATGGATAAAGTGAAGCTAGTTTTATGAAACTACTTTCTCACTTGATTGATATGGTCCTAGATGATAATGAGCTCCATATCCAATCATATGAAACTAAATGAATGCTACGGAGTATGGAAATGATCTCTGAATGAATATACATGCCTATCAAAATCACTATATACTATTTTGTGAGGATAAAAAGTCAATTAATGAATACCCAAATTGTGGTTCTTCTTGATACAAGAAATTTGAATCAAGTCCTATGTATTTTTTATGTCACATTACAAATATTTCAAGGATTTTGTGCCTATATGGAAGTGAGGAGACTGCAAGGAATTTGATGTGGAAAATAAATACAATCAATAAATAGGGGATTTTTATCATCCCAAATACTTTCCTTAGTGGAAGATAATTTATCATGTGTATCATGATTTATGAAATGAGATTATAAACATTCATATTTCATTATCTAAAGATTAAATAAATTATTTTAGTTTTCAAAACACCAATCATAGTACATGGCTAGTTATATTGGTAAAATATAACATTCAACCATGGTTATCCATGAAATTAAAATAAATTATGTTATTTATGTATATATTATATCCAAAATAACTAGGTAGTGATAATGATTTTTATTTGGATCCATTGATCGAAGATTTTAAATTATTTTGGGATTGAAGTGTTAAATTGTATGATGGTTACATAAATTAAGATTTCATTTTTAGAGACATGTCACACAAGATGATAAATGACATTCTAACTTATGGATATTTTTCATGACATAACATTAAAGGAACTCAAGGGTGTACCTTTTGAGAATAAAGTGGATAGTCAATTAGGTTGTAAAAGTAATTTAATGTTATATTTTTAGGACCTCACATATTTCTAACCCGATAACAAAGGTACCGATATTGGATGACATCATTCAATGGAAGATAAAAGTTACATTAAACACTACTTCCATGACCATGTGATCAAATATTTGAGAAAGTAAAATATATGGACAATAATTTTGGTAAACCATTTTTGAAAACTCATATGAAAATAGTGGGAAAAAGAGAAAATCATTTTTAAATAACAAAAATTGAATTTTCTCTTAGATAATCATTTTAATTATATAAAGAATTTTGAAATAAATATGTCTGAAAGTATTATTGTCACATTTCTAAATGAACCTAAAAAAGGAAGAAATTAAGGCTATAGTGGACATGATTGACATGGGGAGACAGAAAGAGGTGGCGCCTTTGAATGGTGAAAAGAAAACTTTTCATCCTCCATCTGCATACACTGTTTCCATAATGGTGAGATATCTATCATTATTTTTATTAAATGATGGAAAGGATCCCAAGGTATATTCAAAAAAATATCAATAATATCATATTAGTGAATAATTTAAAGTTAATTGGTTTGAAATCTCATGATTCCCATGTTTGGATGTATGATCTAATTATTGTAGCTTTATGTTTCATTTTTCCTAATAATGTTCATTATACATTAACTAACACCTGTTTCTTTTTCAATGTTATATGTAGAATAGATATAAATATGATGAAATTTGAAACTATTAAAATAGAAATTTCCCTCATATTATGTGAATTGGAAATTTTATACCCACCAACATTATTTGATATGATGGTTATCTTGGTGAGATATATTCAATTATGTGTTCCTTTACATTATATATTTATGTACCACATTAAAGGGTAAATTAATACGTTGAAAATGTAATTCAAGCATTACATTTTCTATAGTGTGGTATTACATAATGATATTTTGGAGAAGAAGTTGTTGAATTTTGTACCGAATAATTATCAATTGTGGAAAGTATTAGTCTACCAAAATCACATCACACTTGGTGGCTTGTGGGTGAAGAAATTTCAATATGTGATCTTTTCACAATCCATATCACAAAATAAGAGAATTCCCACCTTTATATTTTTCTAAATATTTTAGTGGTTTCACCATAAGTTGAACCCATCAAGGAATAAATAATAGATATCAAATACAAATAATAAATTGGTCATAGGATGGTTTTGAAACCATATTTTAAAGGAGTTAGATCAAAATCTAGATTTAGTTTTAAAATGATTTAGATGGAATTCTAGATGATCAACTGTGTATGTATTAGAATACAATAGTTATATAATTAATGGTTATATCTTGTATACCAATGAACATTATAATGATAGTTCAATGGAAAATATCATAGTAACACTTGTGGATGAAGTGATTCTTGTTTCTAGTTAAATGGAATGAAATCCAATTTATTTGAATATTTCATACTTTGGGATAATAAAAAAACAGGGGGGTTGGATAATAAAACATTCCATGTTCCTATTTTCCAATGTATGTGGGTTGATAATAGGAGTTCTATTATAATAGACAAATTGGGATTTATGAAATTGGATTTCAGTAAGGAAGGGTAAAAAGGAAGAACCATTTATAATGACATCACATGAAGTACATTTATTTTTTGGTTCATATCCCACAAAATAAAATTGGTCAATTGTTCTTTTATTGACCAAACCCACTGAGGAGTCAGATGAAAATTCCATTAAAGATGACTCTTTCATTAGGATGTCATATTAGTTTAATATCAGTCCGAATGATGACATGGTTTTTTATGTCAAAGGAAACCATAATCAAAGGAATTTGGATACATGATAGATGGTTCAAATCCCTTAAATGATTAAAAAAAAGAGTTCCATAACCAGGCCATATTTTTTGTAACATAAATTGAGTTACCTCAGGTTATTATATTTTTTTTGTATTTATGTAATATTACATTAGTTTTACACCACTTCTGAAGATAATGTATTATGCGAATGATGATGCTCCTAATCCCGTGGAATAATAGATTTATCAAACTATTGTTGGACCTAGTGAATAGTAGAGACAACCATATGCACATGACAATGGCACCAATCCATAGGAACAATATATTGATGATATTGAACTTGAGAAAATGGTAGATGGTGAAAAAATGATGTCGTAGAAAAAAACAATCATTGTTGAATTATGGTGTTATCAAAAATGGTTATGGTGGAATGAATGGGACTCAAATTCTATGTCGGATTAAATGTACATTTCTATCACATTAACCAATAATAGGAAATGATTATTTTTTACATTGGACACACCATATGACAGTGCATGCCGATTGATGTAGATTTGTGGAACTGTGTTGTGCCCACGCATAAGAAAATGACTTGGTATGTGATTATGATAAAATTGTGATGTCCTCTATTTATATTACTTAAAAATAAAATAATGAAACCTTTCCTAAATCATCATAATCACTTAGGGAGTGAATTTATAATATATGAATCCAACAGAAAATATGTATTAATTCTTCTTAGAAGGATCCATAGAGACTTTATCACATTTCTAACAAGATTTCATCTTAAATATGTTTACGTAAAAAAAACCCCCACCTACTGCTTATGTATGCACACCTGATAAGACAAGCAATGTGGTATGTGTTTATAGGACATTGTGGGGATATGTATTTTAAGGTACATTACTTATGATGATTCATTGATTGAAAATACATTTATTCATCACTTTTATTGAGAATTTTCAATTTATAAAATTTTAACTATGTGATAAAAAAAGGAATGGGATGCCAAACTAATGTACACCTACCATAAAGTATGGAAGGGTTACACATTACTTGAAAAAAACTCTACACATTTCAAATCTTCTATAATAATATTATGTTACATGAAACAAAAAAATTAATATGTTCCTCTTTATATATGCATAATGATGAATTGAAATCCAAAGACACTTCTATCCCATGTCATGATGTATCGAAGGAGTCTTGTGGAAACAAATATGGGATAATAATAGATGAAAAAAGAGTTTTGGAATCATGTGTTAGTATGAAATAATTAATAAAAAAATTTATATCCCAAATACCTAAAAATGAAAACGTATTTTCCTATATTTTCTATTAGGCTTAATCACAAGAATCACCAAGAGTTTCACCTGATGACCACATAATATTGGTGGCCTTGAAGTGTCGAGAATGTTATGGCCATGCCAGAGGTGCGGGTTTAGGAAGGACACCCCGAACATATTTTGAGAAAAAAAATGACGATGAGGATAAAGATAATTTAATGAAATAGATGAATGAAATAATAGTTTCTCTTGAAGAAAAATTTCATTACTAGGCTGCGTTGATTGAAAATGATAAAAGATAAAACAAGGAGACAAAACAACTCAAAGACAACCACTGAATGATTATCCCTCCACCCCCATAGCTTTGATGTGAGCCATTCCCCTCAATGAGATGTCTTAGATGAGGTAATCAGTATGCCCATAATTTTTTCTATGAAATTTGAATCATATAGAAATCAATACCTTTACTATACTGATGTTATATAGGTTGAAAATACATTTGACTTATACCTATCCACACCAACCCTTATCCATGTAGAAATGGATAAAAATTTAAATATCCCGGAAGACAATCTAGAAAATAGAAATCATCTAACATGTCATGTGGGAGTAGAAATTTTCATAGTTCACAAGATGATAGATGAGCTACCTATTCAACTTGATGACGAAAATGTTCATATGATTGACTATTCTATTAAAACATTCATATAATGAAATTTATATATTTTAAAAAACATTTTGAAAATGTGGTATTAATTTATAATCTATTTTTGACTCTAAAACATTTAAAATTAATTTAAAAAGTTTTGAAATGATAACTATTATTACAGAAGGACAATCTGAAGGAGTGAAATGGAAGGTAAAATAAAAACAATCTGAATGATCATCCAACCGATAAAAAATATAATTTAAATATCACCTTAACCTCTCTCATTCTATATTTTCATTTACTAATATTGATGTTTCAGGAAGATACAATGTTAAAAATTTAAAGTAATCACATTGTTTATTTGGAATTACAATTGTAAAAAGAGGACTTTAAAAACTATGTTTTAGTTGACAATGTTAATGAAATCCTAATACATGAATGTCTAGGAGTCTAAATTGTAATTGAATTCATGAGGTGTGTTTTCATGATTTTTTTCCCGAATAGCTGATATACTATGTTAATAATGACTAAATATGTTTGTAATTTTTTATGAATATATATGAATATTAATTAGAGGTATTTCCCCATGATCATAAATTTAAACTAATTTTTCCTCACATCACTTCTATATACTAAAAATAAATAGAATCAACAAAATTGATGGAAATAGTGGAAAACTATCAAAATCATTTGAAAGAAAAACTTTGGATGACAGACCCTTCATAACATAAATGATGCAAGGTTGGAACTCTATAATTTAATCATATAAAATATATTTTTTTATTCATTAATAATTCAATTTTGTGTTTTAAGGAAACATTAGATTCTCATTTCAGTCAATTTGGATACTCCAAATAATTATTTTCTAGATTCTCAGTAGGTATACCCAAAAAACTGACAACACTTGATGATGTTTTTCAACAATATTAAATAATTTTTTTAAATTAACTGTATGTTATATATTTTATATTATGTTTTAATGAAAATTTCAATTTTATTTGGTGGTGTTTAGATATCATGAATATCATGGACATGTGATTTTATATGCACACAACGAGCCTGAAAAGAACTAAAATTGGATATGAATTTGGGTATATATATTAATATTTCACTATAAAAAAACCTATCAAGATAAATTACTTATTTTTATCAATGTTTCTATAGTTTTTGAAATACAAAATTGAAAAACTTTTGTCTTTATTTTTTTTGTAAATTTATGAGATAGATTATTTTTTCTCAATATTCTAGCATCCCCGAAGAGGTGTTTTCAAATATAATTAAAAATTCATTTATAATATTTATTAGTCCTCAATGTAAGTATATCAGTCAAGACTACTATGACTATAATAATTATCTTACTCACAAGGTTAAAAATATTTGTTTTGAAACAAATGGTAAATATACATCACGGTAGAATGTACACACATGTCATCATGATACGAATTCTTTAAATGTAATTAATTATTTCATATTTTTTTTACTTTATTTATTTTTCATATTACTCACATATTAATTGTTTTCATATACATGTGTATTATTTTTTCAAGTTGGTACATGCATAATTCTTCCTCACTTCAATAAGACACAAGGTATTAGTAGTACTACTCTTGGTGAATCTTTTAAATGAAAATCGACATAAATTTTAGTGAAAAGGAAACAGAAAATCTATAAACCAATAAAAAACATTATTAATGTTTGGATGCTTTAGGAAACTAATCCAAAAGCCATTTTTGAAGAGTATGAGTAAAAAAATCATCAATCTGATATATGTTGTGACTGGTATGCCAAAAAGTATCCATTATCAGTTTAAAAATGTCATTTTAGATCAAAAAATGTTCCAAAAATTATAAGTTAAAAAATTAACAATTATTTTACACAAATATAAGGAAAGTGATTTATAATTCAGTTGTTACCTATAGGTATAAGTATCATGTCAGATTTAAACATGATGTGACTAATATGTCTCAAATTATATGTTTCTAGAATAAAAAGATATATACGTTAAGAGAATAAGTGACCTATAGAAAGTTGAGACAAAACACTTGGATTATTTTGATATTTTGGGATTATATTACAAACGTCATTTAATACATGTAGGAATGTAACCCATTTAAATCTGATTCATGGTGTGTCTGATATAACTATAAGTGTGTATTTTTATTTAAAATTGACATTAATTTTAAGAAAAATAAAATATGGAATAATGAAAAATGAGAAAATGCATTCTTGTTGTATTAATACATTAAGAAAACAATTAATTCGTAATTTTTTATGTGTAGAAATAAACCCAAAATTATTATTACTTCTGGTGTGACTGGTATAACTCTACATGTGTTTTTTTAAATAGAAATTTATTTTAGTAAAATAAAAAAATGGCATATTGAAAACAAAAAAATGAATTCAGATTGTTTTGATACTATGGGAAAATGATCAAAATGTCATTTTTGACATATAGAAATCAACAAAACCTCATTCTGACACAAGATGTTTCCAGTAATCCTCACATTGTGTCTTTTTATTTTAAATTTAAAATTATATTACAATTAAGAACAAGAGACATACAAAATACCAAGAACATACGATCTAATTGTTTTGATACTTAATGACACATAAGTAATTTTTGACATTTAGAAACCAACTTCACCTCAATATGATATATTGTGTTACTAGTATATCATGAAGAGTTTCTTTTTTTAAATTGTATTTAATTTTAGTAAAAATTACAATTGATATACTAAAAATATAGAAAAAATATTTGGATTACTTTTATAATTTTGGAAAATTATCTATAAGTTATTGCTGACATGTGGGAATTAACTGAATCTAAATATGATAGAATATGTGACTTGTATGAAACCAAAAGTGTATTTTTATGTAAAATTGATATTAATTTTATTAAACAGAAAAATTGACATACTGAAAACCAAATAGAGACATTCAAATCATTCGGAAAATTGAAGGAAATGATCCAAAAGTCATTTTCCACGTATAAGAATCAAGAATACCTCAATCCCACACATGGTTTGACTAGTTTGACATAAAGCGTGTCATTTATTTAAATGTAAAATTACTTTTTATAATAAGAAAAAGTGATATTTTGAAATCCATTAAAACATATTAGTGTTTTTTTAATATGGAATGAAAATGATTCATTTGTCATTTTTGACATGTAGGTTTCAACCGTACCCCAATATGATGCAATGTATGTCTAGAATAACTCCAAGAGTGTCTTTTTACATATAATTTTCATTACTATTTTAAAAATAACAAGTTATGTATAGAATAATGAGAAAATGTATCTAGATTATTTTGATAATTTAGGATAACTATCCATAAGTCATTTTTAATTTATATTAATGAACCACACCTCAATATTATTCAATACAAAACCAATATGACTTAAAGTGTGTATTTTTTTAATATTTACATTAATATTTGTAAAATGAAATGGTGAAATACTAAAATCCAAGAAAAAATATTCAATTTATTTTGATACGTTGGTAAAATCATATAAATTTCATTTGTGACATGTAGGAATAAACCACCTCTCAATCTGATTCATGGTTTGATAGGTATGACTCAAAGTGTTATTTTATTTTATATTTACATTAATTTTAGTAAAATAATGAATTAACATAATGAAAACATAATAAACACTTTGATATTGTTTCCTAACATTATTAAAATTATCAATATGTAATTTATGATGAGTGGGAATTAACCACAACACAATATGATCCACAGTATGATTGGAATTACTCAATGTGTTTATTATCAGTTTAAAAATGTAAATTTATTTCAAAACACGTGTCACTCGCTAAAAACAAACCATACTCACTCTAATTATCTCTATAATTTATAAAAATTATTCACATGTTAGTTTTTATGTGTATGAATTAGTGTCACCTCAAAAATACACAAGATATGACCTATATAACTCCAAGTGTATGTTTCCAATATGAAATGACATTTTTAAGAAAGTGACATACTCGAAACCAAGAAAACACATTCAGATTGTTTTTCTAATTTAGGAATAATATCCATATGTCATTTGAGATGTATAGGAATCATTCCCACCTAAATATAGAGTATGGTGTGATAGGTATAATTCCATGTGAGTCTTTTTATTTAAAATTGATATTAATTTTAGTAAAAAAGAATAAGGGTCATACCAAAAATAGAGAAAAAACTTTTTGATTGTTTTGATAGATTAAAAATATGATCTGTAATTCATTTTTGATTTTTTGGAATAGAAAAACCTCAATATGATGTATACTGTGACTGGTATAACTCCATGTGTTCCTTATAATTTAAGATTGGCATTAATTTTAGTTAAAAGAATAAGTGACATGATAAAAAACAAGAAAACATTTCAAATTATTTTCAAAATTTATATAAATAATCCATATGTCATTTTTTATGTGTAGGAATCGGTATAACCTCTATCAGATTCATGGTGTGACCGATATGACTGAAAGTGAGTATTTTTATTTAAAATTGACATTAATTTTAATAAAAAGAACATGTCACATACTGAAAACCAAGAAAACACATTCGAATTGTTATAATAATTTAGAAAAATCATTTAATAGTAATTTTTTACATATAGGAATCAGCTTCACCTTAGTTAGATGTACAGTGGGTCCTTTATGACTCAATGTGCTCAAAATCTATTTAAAATTGACATTTTAGTTCAAAACATACGTCACTCATCGAAAACCATGTAAACACACTTTAATGGACTTGATTATTTGAGATGGTGATTCCCATGTCATTTTTGACATTTAAGTAGTAGTCTCATTTCAAACCGACAAATGATGTGACTTTTATGACTCAATGTACATGTTTCTAGTTTGAAATGTCATTTTCGTAATTATCATCAGTTACATACTTGACTCCAAAAAAAGTATATTCAGAATTTTTTTATTCATTAGGACAATGACCCATATGTAATTTGAGACATGTGGGAATTAGCCACACCAAAATTTGAATGAAGGTTTAACTGGTATAAATCTACCTGTGTCTTTATATAAAAGTAACATCAAATATATTAAAAATAACAAGTTATATACTCAAAATTAAGAAAACACATTCATATTGTTTTGATAATTTAGTAAAAATACCCAAAACTCATTTGTGATGTTTATGAATCAAATGAACCTCAATACAACATGTTGTGGGATCAGGATAAATCAAAGTGTGTCTTTTTATTAAAAATTGACAATTTTTATGCATTCTTTTATATTAATTTTTAATTTCATTTGTTATAGTATAGAACAAAATATTTATTTTCCTAAATAGGTGGATTCTAATTTCTTGGGTTGAAGTGATTTTTTTCAGCATCATAGTCCATGGGTGGAATTTTTTGAGAGGGAATCACGAGTGGAAAGAAAATAAAATATTAAACATTTTAAATGTTTGTGGATGGTGATTGTAAATGTAATTATAAAAAAAATTCAAATTTATATATTATTGTTTTATTGTGACCATGATGTAAAATTTATCTCAATTAAATTATATATCTTTTATACAGGTTACCAAAATATAATTTAGTGGTCTTTTATACAAACAACACAATACAACAGGTTGGGCCTTTATCAGCACTATTTCTAATATGGATAAAGGATGCAATTTTTCATCTATGTTGAATGTGATGATAATGGGGTCCCTTTATCATCACTTAGGACCAAAACCCCATTTAAAAACTATTTATGTATTTTATTAGTAAGATTTTATGGGAATATGTGTAGTCGTTTCACCTTTAGATGAGATAATTCAGGCCTCCTCCTGAACCATATTTCAAATAGTGTGCGCTCGACCAACACATTAGTTGGGAAACAATTTAGTTTTTGGATCGCGTGCCAAATTTTATCTCCTTAGATTCTCATTAGGGAATTCTGTCTCTTTAATATATACCATGTCTTGGCCATGATAGTGAGATTCCACTTCTCTACTACACCATTCTTCTATGGAGTGCACAATGTAGTGTATTTTCTCTTGTTCCCCATTCATCATAGAGTATCATCAAGTATTTTGACATTAATTGACCACTATAGTTTGTTCTTAATTTCAATACCTTGTATATTAATAAACACATGATCTTTTTGACTCTTTTTTTTCAAATATAAACCCATATCCAATAACTATAGTCATAAATAATGTGAAGAAAGAAGTTGTTCCCGAACAAAGTGTAATGTGTGATTGGTCCCAACAGATCACCATGTATAAAATCTAATGGATTCTCTACTAATAAGTTTTCTTATTTTTGTAATAGACTCAATGCCTTCTTTCTAATCAGAAATCCCTTACAAAATATTTTTAGTTGAGTAATTACTAAGAGTCTAAAAACCATAAAACATTTACCCATTATCTTCAAGGAATGAAAGTTGACATGTCTAATCCTTCCATGAAATAACCATGTTTGGCCACCAAGGGTCAACATTATGCATACGAGTTTTCATGTTTATACCAATATATAATGAAATCGGCTTAGTGAACATGTCACCATTTTTAGGAACCTGACACTTTTGTCGTATACCTTCTTGGAATTATTAATCATCACCTCGTCATTCCAATATTTCATTATCTACCCATGACTCATAATATTACTATAAATAATGGTCATGCGTCGTACCGTCAAGAGAATGAAATGGATACAATTTTTTTGAAGAAAATTATGGGGCATTTTACCATGTTCTAAATGGTGGATCCATCCACAATTTTACATTTTCAGTGATATTCACTTCTAACTCCTAGAGAGTTACTCGGTGGCCCATTATATGGCTGCTGGCCCTATTGTCCGGAAATAAAACTTCTTTCTGGATGTGGTTCTCCAAGTTACCATTCAATTTCAACTTCGTCAAATCTTTATTGTGTAACATGACATGTTTTTGGTCCCCATTGTCTTGTGGATCCACTTAAGACACCACAATTATTAGAAAAAATCTATATCATTGGAGTGTGTGAGATTATACACCTCTCTCTGATTCTTTTTGATTTCTCAGAGGAATAATTCCCCATGATATAAAAACTATTGAATATTATGTGGCTGTTTCTTGAGTTATTTCTAGTAGTATTTCCGATCACTTCTTGGCACAGATTTTTAGTACCCCCATGATCGTCCTTAATATGACCACTCCACTTGCGGTACTCTCTTTCCCGACCACACATCTTAGGAATTCTAGAGCCATTCTCTTATGACATCCCATCATCATTATTCATTTGAGAAATACACGATGGTTTAGTGAGTAGTATATGCTCTCAATGACTATCGAAATTGCATTTTCACTTCTAATATGCCTTCATACAATCAATTTATTCCTTAAATAACATAACATCCACTTTAAATAGTTTCTTGAGTGAAGAAAAAACCATCATTTACCTATCAATAATTGGATCAAATATTTTATAACATCGGTGGAATTTGTCCTAGGAGATCCATGTTCAATGAATATTATTCCCAATACACTTATCATCCTGAAAAATCCTCTTGGATTTACTCTCCCTTATCAACAGAGCTTCAAACTTTCTCTTCAATTCGTATTCTATTTTATCCTTTACCGGACTGATTCTATGATTCAATGATTTCAGGTTATCCCAAGCCTCCTTCACCCTCATTTTCATGGATATGTTTTGAACCATACCATCATGTATGACTTGATGAATGCATGCATGAATTTTATTTTCCATAAGTTCATCCAACACCAATATAGATGTCAGTTAGATGGTTTCTTAAACCCCCAAGGTCTCCATATTCTCTCACATCATGAATGAACAAATGTAAAGATTTCTAGATTTGAGATTCAAGTAATGCAATGACCCTACACCCGTATCAGTTTCTTGATTCCTATTAAACATGATTTTCATAAACCAGATGTATTTGGATGGAAATCCTTTCTCAGATAAATGATGTTGGATTCAATATACATGATATTACTACACTCTGATTATATATAAGCAATTATAAATAAAGATAAAAAATGAATCCCTTCACATAAGAGGAAGTGGAAAATAGTAATAATTGATAATATATAAAAATGGGAAACTTCCAGCCATCAGTTACTTCAAGAATTATATAACAAACAGTATAAAAATAAAAACGACCCACATATCAAGAAACATCTATCCCCCATGACTAAATTACAACACCAAAAATTACTCATATTTGTTTTTATTTTACATGTTATTTCTTGTGAGTCATGTAATGGAACTCACTTCCTAGTATTGACTACTTTTTTTCTTACCCCACACATTCTCTATTGGAAGTGAACTAAAACTTTATGCATGTGATGTATACGACTTAAGGATACATAGTGCCAATGTTTCTACAAGCTTGATCCCAACCGTACATTAATCCAAAGTTGTCTTATTTTCATGGAATGCAACTTGATTCTATGTTACAACCAATATACGGTGATTTCTTGGCTAGCACTTTCACCACATTTCACATGTTTTTCATCAATTATAATCCATTAATAATGGATTATAATTTGGAATTTGTTATCAATAAATGGATTCACTGAATGATTCCCAGTGGTCTTTAATTCATGAAATGTGTTAGGTGTTAACAGTCTTAGATAGATATTGTTCGGAATTGACAATAAAAAAGAAATAGGTTCCCATAATTGGTATGGGTTATCATGGTGTTATGATCATTAGTTTCAAAAAAAGGCATTAAATATTTATGTTCCTCTTAATTTTTTTTCATGATAGTGAAGGCATTTGCACACCATTGGTGTATTCATACATTATCATTACATACAAGGATCCTTTGGTCTTTGTTCCACACTCGAAGGCAAGTGCATTTCATCTTTTACTACTGTGATCATCATCAAGAAAAAACCATGAAGATGGATGATACTACATCGAATATCCAACTATGGATATTATATCAATCCATGTATCGCAGACCTAAAACATCACCCGACTCATCACTCCATTATGTAGGATGGGAATTCCTGATACCCACATGATGTTTAGTAGTGCATAGGTCCCAAGAACATTCAATTGGTAATTTATTCGTCCAAAAATAAATATTAATCATAGACAATTAATTGTATGTAAATTACAACAAATAAAAATCCATCAGAAAATAAAAAAATCAGAGTAACTCATGAGATCAATAGTAAAAATTGAATCATCACAATAACAAACAGATTACTCAACAAGACAAATACATTTAGAATTGAAAATAGAACCCACATAGGGATGAATAGTCTAATATATAACAATACCTAATAGTAGAATGTTACAAAACCCAATCCCAAACCAACTATCTCTATATACCCCATAGTCACTCAGAACATCACAAACCCATCCATCAATTGACAACCAAACCATAAACCCAAAATAGTAGACCATGTAAAATAGATTAAGTCAAATAAGGAACTTCAAATAAAATTTAGGAGCTGTATAATCTCAAGGGTGTATACAGGGTGCAAGCTGGACATTCCACGTAGGATTTCACTAATGTTTTTGCATCATTTCATTTCAAAACTCAATTAATAACATCTAGTTTGAATTATTAATAATGGGAAAATTGGTTCTTCTAACACACACATGATATGAAACCAATCACTTTTCATAGAAAACATTAGAAACACATTTAACTTCATTCAATAAATAATGGTAACGACCAAAATTTGTTAATAAAATACTTTTATAAACATGAAAATTAAATTCTGTGCCGAGTTAAAGAGAAAAACGCAAAAACTATTACCCATTTTCCAAAAAAAAATCCAAATACCTTTTCAAAACATATAAATCATTAAAAATTCAAATTTCATATTAAAAAAAATTTCATATTTATATTTGAAAGTAAATAAAGTATATAACTACAATAAAAACAAGGACATGAACCCTAGAAGTCCATTAAGTAAAAAAAACAAAATTTAAATAATTGTTCCATGAAATCAATCATGCATATGGGATATAAACAAGATAAAAAGTATCCCATAAATAAGTCCTCAAAAAATAAATATATCATCGGAAAAATAGTAGTTTTTCTCAGGAAATATATTTGACCCAATTCATTGGTTCACTCCTCTATATGGATCCATAATTGAACCATCTTTCATAGCACCATTTCGGGTCACTGAGTACAATACATAGCCCAACATGGTCATAAATCTCCTAGAGAACAAGCTACTATTCATAAATCAAACTAGTTTTTCACACAACAATACCTTCTATTAGCTACCAATGTTCCGATGAAAAAACATAATGGTTGTGAGTAACAATAAATCCAATGAATCATCATATGAACAATGATAAATTATAATAAATAAATCCCAAAACACACCAAAAACACCCTCACACAAAACATCACCATTTTACTTGTATAAGAATGAATAATTATAGTTATGTTAAACATCCCTCTTGAGGTCCACACATTATATAATTTAATATAAACAAAGGGGCTCAAATGAGGGTCTCTCATATATTAAAAAATATATTCTAATTTTCCAACCACGAAATTCATTAAACACTAACTCTGGGGGGGGGGGGCAATGCCACTTCCACCACCAATAATATAATTTAAAATAACCCTCGAAAACACTTTGACTCGTCTATTGAATTTAATAGGGAGAACCACATATAAAACTATTTAAAACTAAATTTACTTATTATTTTAAAAATATAGAAAATATATAGTCAATTCCTTCCATTAATGGAATTCCATATAAAATTATATTTTCCCCATAAACATATCCCAAATGAGGTAAAATCAATTTAACTGTCAAATTAATTTCGATATGTCCACATAGACTTCTTCTCAAACACTTGGAATTCAAATCGGTAATTTTAAAAGGAAAAAAAATCATTATACTCCTTTCTGAAAATTCATAGGACCATTAAAACATTAATAAATTCTAAGAAAACATTCCCAAATCAGCATAAATTAAGCAAAATAGTATTTATATATCCTAAAAAATTCAATTAAATGACATATAAATGAGATTCACATAAAACCCCACCTCAAAATAAATGGAAATCCCTCATGACAAGTCACAACATGTCACCTTAGATTACGAACACCAAAATATGAATGGAATTATCCTTCTCAAGCCCTAAATACCAAAAAACATAAGTTAAAAAAATACCTATATTTCAATTAAACAGTGATTAAGTTTCTTGGTAGAACACCAAGCCATGGTGAAATGAGGAAAGGGAGATGAATAAAGGGAAAGCAGGATAAATGGAGGAATTACCTTGGAGTTTCAACTTGATGTTATTGGGAGCGCTCTACAAAATGATTGTGGGGGGAGTGGTGGATCTCACTATTCCACTATAGGGATGAAAAACCCAAGAGGGATTGATGGGAAGGCCAATGATCTTAAAATAACAAATGATAATTTCAATAATTTTATATTTTAAGTAAACTGTGTAGCTCTGATGGTAAGTTTGCACAGTTTGGTAATCAATGTTCCAACTATATGGGATCAACTGGATAATATAAACACTCTCTCATATTTTAACTACATTGTTACTAAATAATGAACTATCCATGAACACTCGCTCTATTAAAACAATAGATTTTCCATCATGCTCGTCACATAGTATCTACTAACCATGCACATTTCACAAACCATGACCCCTATGCACAAAGGACTCACATGATTTCTACTATTTTTTTTATTGATTAGGCCTAACCATGAACAAGTTATGAAAACAAATGTGCATGAACAAAATTAACTGATAAAATCTGGGGGTAAGGGTAACAACATGGTTTCCTAGAAATCGTTCACGAAAACCTTGCACATATATAGAATTTCTAGAATTTTATAATTTCAAATAAACTCTCCAAAATGAAATTTTTCATTAATAAGTTAAAATAATATAAAATATTAATCAATAAGGACACTAAGGTTTCATGATTCTCTCTATTATGTCACATTATTCACATAAAAAGGCATGGGTCCAAGATTATGTTGAGGAGAAGAAAAAAAACCCAACTAATAATGATGAGGGGGGAGAGTTGGTGATGTATAATGTGGTCTAAAGATAAAATAATGCTGGAAAAATGTAAAACTCTCCAATTCCCAGGTTCAAATCCTCAGACACCATTAGCCACCACCTAATATAACTATCTCACAACTTGTGAACATAATGCTTTATGAATTTGGGGACCAAATATTTGTATCCCCACCATTTATTATTTCTATAATGTTTTGGAATTAATGGAGATCCTCTATATCAAAAAAATCCACATACACATATAATTAGATGATTTTTAAAATAAATATCTTGGAAACACAACCTGAGGATCTAGAGTCCTAGTGGTCTTAGGATACTATGCTCATATTAAATCAATGTGGAACTAAAATAAACAATATTTATGTAAATCTCTATAGTTAGGTTTTATATCCCTTTGAGATTCTAAGACTACACAGGATAACCTAAATGAAACAGAAGGAAAATGGTTGAGCTATAAATCATAGTAAGGGAATATGAATGAGAATGAAACATAAAATATGAGCAAAAAGACAAAAAATTATATCATTAAACAATAATTATCATGTATTATCATATTTAAATATTATATAAACAAGATGACTTCATATTTTATTGGAAACATAGAAATGTGGAAACAAAATAATACACAACTTCAAAAGAATACTTCAACGATCAATGTCGAGGCATCATAGTATAGTCAACAGATTCCCCTAATGTATTTGGATTACTACCTAATCCATATATATCATAATTAATGTTCAGAAAACATTCTTTTACTTGACCTATAGTTGTATTTGTATAATTTGTATTAGGACCACCTTTATATTTTCTTTAACTTATGTTATTATTATAATACCAATTTATTGAGGGAGGAGCTTCCTTATTACCTAAAATAAGAATATGTATAGGGCTATTTTACACTCCAGTTTTCAGAAGTACAAGATAATTCTTAGGGGAATGATAATAAAGGAATCCCTACACTTAATATTAATACAAAAATAATGGAAATCGAATGAAACAAAAACTAGGAAACTTTTTAAGAGAGTATATCATGATACAAAAGTAACTAATCACCTATTAGATACAATGCATGAGAGTTTATATGTCCAAGAAATTCATTCTATTCTCATTTTGGGTCACAAGGATTAACATAAAGCATTCTAGTCAGCATTTTTCTATCCATATCTATCATATTTGACTTAGAAAAATACCCATTATCATTAGGAGTGGTCTAATTTTTTCATATACCTTCATGGAATTACTAGTCATCTCCTCCTCATTGTTATCTTATGTCATCTTCCCAAGAATCAAAATATTACTATAAACTATGGGTATGTGGTACACTTTTTTGGAGGATTCTCTCACTACCAATTTTACACTAAAAAAGTATGGACACTTCTTCCATGATTTGAATATTGATTCATCATTAAATTTTACATTTTTAGTGATATTATCATATATCTAATAGAGATGTATTATGTGTCCCATCATGTGGTTGCATGCTCTATTTTATAAAGAGTAGACATGAGTGTGGATGTGGTCCTCCTTATCACTTTTCAAATTTGACTCTAATATATCTTCATTACGTAGGATGACATGTGATTTCTTTCTCATGTATTGTGACCCATTATAAGAACCACCATAATTAGCTCATATTAATTATCATGGGATAATGTGATATTAGAATCCTCTTCATAACACATTCCCTAGCACTCAGAGGCATAATTCCCCATGTTAGCATAATTGAACAATTTTTTGTTGATCTAATCTCTATTTTTGCTTAAAGAATCCCTGAAAACTTCCATGAGTGGATTTTAAGTATTTCTATGATAACCATTACCATGAACATGTCCCTTGATATACTTTCTTCCCTAACAACATTTATCAATACTACTAGTTCTATTATTTATTTACTCCCTATCATATTGCATCATTCTGGAAAACAACTAATATAGAGTTGGTATGATAGTGTCTCAATGAATTTATAATTTGAGTATGCTCCCCAAATATGACTTCAATAAACCAATTTATTAATAAAAAAACCTAAAATCCATGTCGAAGAGTTTCTTGATTTAGTTAACAACCTACAGGTTCTTATAAAAAATGGAGTAAAAAATATTCATGAAATGTTTGGAATTTGTAATCAGGGATTTTATTTCAATGGAAAAAAATTTCAATCTGCCGATATTCATAAAAATATAATCTTGGATTTGGTCACCTTTAACTATAAAACTAGTAACTATATCTTCAATGACTTTTCGATTTTCTTCGTCACCCAGTTAGTACCACGATATCGAGTTTTTAGGCTATCCCATGCCTCCTTCACACTATTTTTCTTCGAACATTTCAGTGTCATATCCTCGAGTATGACATGATAAATATATACATGTGATGTATTTTCCTTTGCTTCCACCATCACTCTTGGTGTAGGTTGGAAACCTTTTTTAACTCCCATGTTATCCTTATTCAATTGAATATTTATTTAAAAAATGGATTAATTTTTGAATTTTTGATCTGGTAAATAAATGAAACAACATCATTCATAGTTTTTGGATGTAGATTGATCACAATTTAATCAATCCAGATGTACCTGGTTAGAAAACCTTGATCTTATACCTGATATTAGAATTAATCTAGTAAGGATTACTACCCTCTGATTGACTGTATGAAATATGAATTATGATAGGAATGAAATACAAGAAATCCATACATAAAAGAGGAATAGGAAAATTCAGATACAAAATTATAGGGAATACTGAGAAACTTCTACAAGAGTTTCTACTATATTTTTTCAACATCTAATAAGGAAAAGATAAAATAACTTAGACAACTAATCTAAAAAAACTAAAGGGTATCAAGTAAAAATCTGATCCAATACGTTATTAAAATAAAAAATTTCATCAGTTACAATAAAAATGAGGTTACCCCAAATAGAAAACTACCAATAACCCAAATCTCAATAAAAATCATGCCCCAACATATGAATAAAAGAAAAAAGACTCATATTTATCGTTATTTGAAAATGTTTATTTTTACAATTCATGTGATGTAACTTACTCCCTATCATTAACTGCCTTCTTCTAACACCACAAATTCAATGTAGGAAGTTCAATAAAACAATATGAATGTGATACATAATACATGAGGATATGTTAGTGCCAATGTATGATAAATCTCTATCAAAACTATAATTTGAGGCTAATAAAGTGTAATTTTCATTCTATGTAACATGAGACTACGTTACACCCAATGTGGAATTGCCTCTTAGTGGGAAAATTCACCACATCATTCTCACAGATTAATAATAAATTATAATCCATTATGAATAGATTACAAAATTATTCTATACATGTTGAATGTATTTAATGACTGTTTCCCAATATGAGTTAATGTGTGTGATGCATTATGTACTGATGATGTTCGATAGTGATTTTTGGGAATTACCTATATAAAAAGGAATTTTTTCTCTTTATTGGGTATTGGTTATCATGATGATAAGATAATTATTTTCATGAAAATATTTCTATATTTATGTTCCTCACCATATAACTTTATATGTAGTGATGGTCTTATCATACCATCAATGTATCCAGATCTTATTTTTATGAATGAGTATCCTTTCGCCTGTGTACCACCCATAGAAAAAAATATGCCTTTTCTACTTCTATAATTACCATCATGATGAAAAATCAATAAATCTGGCATCTAATACATCAACAACCCAAGTATAGATATTTTACCAATCAAGCATGGGATGACCATACACATCATCTGACCTTGCTCTATACTCATCTCAAAGAGAATTATTGATCCCCATAGTATATTATCTAATGCTTGGGTCTCAATAATAAGTAGTTTATAATGTATTCACCATCAAATACACAAGAATAATTTTCTATATATTGGATTTACATGAAAAAAATAAACCGATCCAACATAAAGGAAAAGAAAAAATCAGAGTATCTGATAACATCTATAATATAAATTTATTATCACAATAATAAACTACATTATCCAATACAGATACCGTGGGGATAGAAAAAAATACATTAGTCTCAATGGGATGATAAATAACTATCCCAAAAAAAGAAAATGTTACCAAACGAAAAACCAATCCAACAGTATCCATGTGACGCATATTCTCTCACCACATCACTACTCCATCTATCAGTGAACAAACCAAACAAAAACCCCAAATAAGAGTTCAAGGACAATGGAGGAAGGAAAAATACGAACATGAAATAAAACATAAGAGCTATATTCACCCAATAGTGTTTTCATGTTTTGAGCTAACCATGCATAGAATTATTTCACTAATGTGTTTGTTCCATTTCTATAAAAAATTCATTTCATTAATTCTAATTTGAAATATAAAAAAAGGAAAATATGTTTTTTTCACACACACATGAGATAAAACAAATTACATTTCCAAAACACATTAAAAAAAATTCGCATAATTTTATATATAAGGTAAATGATCAAAAACTTTTTAAAAAATATGTATAATAGATTGGACAGAAAATTTCATATTAAATATATGAAAATAAGCCAAAAAACATTTCCTATTACCAAAATTTTTTCAATATATATTTTCATAACAAAAAAAGAATTCCCATTTCATATTAGATTTTAAAAATAATTTCATCAATTTATTTTATAGTAAACCAAATCCATTAGTATAATAAATAAAATCACAATCAGGAACACATTACATCTAGAAGGTACACCAAAATAAAATATCAAGAATGGTTCCCTGAAATCAAGCAAGGCTAGGGTATATAAAAAAGGTGAAAATAATACATCAAATAATTAATAAAAAAACATTATATCATGGGAAACACACAAGGTTCTATCATGAAAAATATTGGACCCAATTAATCATTTCACTCCTTTATAGATAACCCTTAAAACAAATCATCCCACATATCAGTGTTTGAGTTTACCAAGTAAAAACATACCCCTAGGAGGGTGAAACACTCACAGGGAACTATTTAGTGCATGTAGATCACCCTATTTTATCATTAAACCACATATTATTTAATATACCTTGGATTTCATAACAAAACATTATGGACGTAAGTAATAGGAAATCCAAAGAATCATTACATGTACAATGGTAAATTGAAATAAATAAACTCAAAACCACACCATTATCACTGCCACCAAAAACAACCCCTTTTACATGCACAATAATAAAAAATTATAGTGATGTACAATGCCCCTATTGGGGTCTAAAATTTATAAAAATTAGTGTGAACAAATGAGCTCAATCAAGGTTCTCACATATTTTGAAAACAATCCATTAATGTTCCATTCAAGCCTTTCCATAAAAACTATTTTAGGGTGAAAAGTTACTTTCACCACTATAAATATCATTTCAAACATCTCTTGAATCCCATTTGAAAAATTATTTGAATTTTAAGTGTATAACGACATATAAAAACTATTTAATACCAATGGTAAATTTAAATTTAATCCCATGAATGAAATACAATAAATTTATTTATTTATATTCATTCTATATACCACCATAATTGTCCATTAAACCCATCCCAAATGGGGAAAAATTTCTTTATTTATTAAATTCAATTAAAAAAACGCTTAGATTTATTTTGAAATGGTTGGAATTCAAAAGAAATCTTTAAAAAGAAAAAAATCATTAAACACTTGTTTCCATGTGATAAAACCCTCGAAGAATTTACAAAACCCATGGAAACTATCACTTTTATTATTATATTAACAAAAAACATATTTATATATCATTGATAATTTTATTAAACTCCTTATAAATGAAAATATAAAAAAAATCTACCTCAATCCAATTGAAATATGTCATGAAAAGTCACAACATGTCACCTTCGATGGTGAACACCCAAATAGGAAAAGAATCAACCTTTTTAATCCATAACATAAAAAGAAACTATGTTAGATCAATCGTAATCCCTAAATCCGAACTAACCTGTGATTAGGGTTTATGGAAGGAGATATATCCAAGGAGAAATAAGAGATGGGTGATGAATATAGTGAAAAACATGAAAATAGAGGCATTACCTTGGAGTTTCCAATTGATGTTAGGGGAAAGATGGCATAAAATGAATATGGGTGGAGAGGAGGATCTCCCTCATTTGTTAGTTGGGTAATCCAAATCACGATGGATTTAAAATAAGGACAAAGACCATAAAATCATAGAGGTGGACTTCATGAATTTCAAATTTTAAATATACTAGGATGATTGTTTAGTTAGGATAAACACTATATAGAAAATTGTCTTCCTACTGCGTGGGATCCACAAGTCAAGTTAACCAAACATGCACAGTTTGGATACATAGTTACATACCATCCACAAACCATGTAAATCTTCTCTATTAAAAATGAATATCCTCATTCACCCTCATAACATGGTTTCTACTAACAATTCATAAGTTGTGCCCAAGTATACATATTTATAGATGAATAACATGATATCTAATGTGTTTTTCATGGTTTAGACCCAAATATGTAATAAATATAAAAACAAACTATTCAATAACAATACTAAATTCGTAAACCTTTTGTAAGGATAACCACATAGTTTCCTCACAATCAATCTTGAAATCCTTGCACAATAAATCTCTTTGATGAATTATAAAATTTTAAATAAATCTCTCCAAATCATTAAATTACCCTACAAAAGTAAAATAATTTAAAATATCAATAAATAATGACATGGAGGTGTCCCAATTCTCCTTATTATGCTACATTCTTACCTTAACAAGTACATAGTCCATGTAAAATTGAAGGATAATAAAATACATCAACACATACTCAAGAGGTTGGAAAGTTGGTGAAGTCTAAAGGGGTCCAGTGATAATGGAAAAACGAACATGTATAAAACTCTCCAAA
This sequence comes from Viscum album, assembly GCA_963277665.1. Classification (NCBI taxonomy): domain Eukaryota; kingdom Viridiplantae; phylum Streptophyta; class Magnoliopsida; order Santalales; family Viscaceae; genus Viscum; species Viscum album. Next base: position 629,174,298 of record OY728164.1, on the reverse strand, counting down.
TCCTTATTTCAAATCCTCAAACACTATCTAACATCTCCACACACCACTATATCATAGCCCTTGAACGTAAAGATATAAGAATATAGGGATCCATTTATAATTTATCTAATTTACTGGAATCAATGAGAAATCACTATAGATTACTAAGAAACATACACATATTATCACTTTTTTAGCATAAATATCTACAAAACCAAACCCAAGGATCTATAGTTATATTTTCATTATGATAATAGGTTCATATTACGTATATAGTGATGTAAAATAAAAAAAAATATTTTAATATCCATAATGAGATCCTAGATCCTTTTGAGAATCTAAAACTAACAATGATACTGTTTGGAATAAATAAGGAAAGGGGGTAGTCTAAAAAATGAGTAATGGAATAAGCATGATAATGAAACATAACATATGAATAAAAAAATATGTAATGATACCATAAAAGAAAATTCTCATGAGTAATCATATAGGAACAAGAAATAAATAATATTTCAACATAACGTCATGGAAAAAAAGGAATGTTGAAATGACATAATACACAACATCATAAGAATAAGCTAAGGCTCACTATTCAAGAATAATAACATAGTCGACACATTACTATGTTGTATTTTATTCTCCATAATCCCATATATATATCATTTATTGATATATAAACATTAACCAATGAATTGAATCACTAATTGGTTGCACCCAACTTAACCTGTACAAGCATATTTGAGCCTCAAAAGGAAATAAAATTTAATTCATAAGCTTACGAAATACCCATAGAAATAAAATGAGTTAAATAATAATTCCTCAAATAATAGTCAAAGGTTATATAATAAAGGATAAAAATATAATAAATATTTATATAATTTGATTGTTCACATTTTATAGAGAATTAATGGTCCCAAATGTAGAGTTTATATTAAGAAAATATCATGAGGATGGGTAGAGAAATAATTTTGTAATTTAGCATGGTTTTAAAAAAATGGTATGGAATTTTGTAAGATGGTAGGTGAATCAAATTTTTCATACAACCAAAATTTAATCAATAAGTTAATCAATAAAATAATGAGTATTTCCAAAAAAAAATTATGATTTTAAAATTTTCATGATGTGGTTCATAACGTGAAATAAAAAATAAGATGTTCTTTTAATCATGTTTACTCAAAATAAATATTTGTGAAAAGAAAATCAAAATCATGTATATCCCCAACAAAGAAAAAAATGATTACATGAATAAAAATGAATGTATCATATATAAAAAATATATATGTTTCTCATACCAAAATAAAACTAATAATTTTTTGTAGAGAGAGATAATTCACAAATAAATGAAAAGAGTGTGGTTCGGAAGTACCCTTACCCCTGGGTATGGATTAAATTAGAAATTTCACTAAATGTACTTAATACTGAAATTAGATTTATCAAATACCTGATTTAAAAATTTAAAATATTTTATTTTATTTATTATCAAGAATTACATTAAATTTAGAGTTATTTAATTGAGATATAATTTTGTATTCCACTGTCCCAATCTCGTTCGTTTCATGGTTCCAAGATCACATTATTTTGTGGACAATTAATAAATACCATTTAAGATGAAAATAAAAATAACAAAGTGAAATGAAATTATATTCATGTCCATCCATAAGTTAAAATGTTCCCAAATTTCCATATTATTTCTGATATAGTATGATTTATTTAGTATAAACGTTTATGTAATACAATTAGTTAATCTAGGGGTATTTATTGACCATCATGGAGAAGATTAATTTTATTTAATTAAACAACTTTTAATAAATACTATAACATGAAATATGTTATAATATATTTATTATCATCATATTTAACGTTAATATCATTTTTACAACCATATATGAAGGCGATGGATAAAAATGAAGAATGTTATTCATGGAGGCAAAAAATGAACAATAATATGAACAATCATCATTGTTTTAGAATGAAACGAGAAAAGGTTAGATATTGGATATTCTATTAAATCAAATTACAGAATATTTATGATACTACAGTCATTATGTCATGTTATATGTAATCTATTTTGATTATGATGTATAATAATGATTAAAAAATATTATATGATCATATTATCTTCTATATTGGATGTGTCCTCTTAGTCCATGACATAAGGATCCATGGAATTTCCTCTTATTAAGACCATAACTCCTTGCACATGAGAAGGCGGGTTGGAGAGAGAAATAGGTCGATTTTGGGATATCACCAATGATTATTTTGTGTGTGGAAGAGTGGTGAAGAATTATATTTTTAAGGGAATGAGAGAGGTATATTTTTGAATATAATATTCATGATCTTATTCTTTTTTCCCGACACCATAAATATTGATGAATTTTATGACTAAATATAGTATTTATTAAATGTTATTTCAAAATAATGTCCACATATATTATCCATTTCTCATTTCTGGTTATATTTAACTTATAGTGGTAAATATAATATTTTATCGTATTTAACTATTTATTCAAATTCAAATATTTTTAAAAAAATATTGAATTCACCAAAAAAATTATTAATATTAGAATTAATTTTCTAACCCTTTGAAAATATTATTATGGTATCATAAAAATATGTTATCATTATAATGATACATAATATTTTTTATATACAATTTTAATTAAAACAAACTTTTTTTTCAAAATTTCAAAATTTTTATAAAAATGTAAATAAAACATATGTGTTTTACAAGAATCTAATCAGAGATTTTTTTTAAAAAAATTTGTATAAAGATATAAATTTAATTTTTTTTAATTTATAAGACAACAAATATTATTTCAAAATTACATAGGTGAGGTTACTATTTTAATAGCCATGTTCTATTCATAATGGTCATATTACTATTATAATAATCAAATTATTAATCCAATGACCAATTTATAATTGTCTTATATGTTCCCTACCTTCTAAAAATACCTAATAATTTATTAATTCTTCATTGATTTATATTTTAATTCAAAATTATATATATTTTCATTTTGAAAATGAATATTTCAATAGTAATATACTATTTCATTTTTACAATGTTGTTCATGAGTTAGATCATTATAGGGGATCAAGTGTATTTAAATTTTTATATTATAGATATCATATTTTTGATACTTCCAATTGTAACTCATTCATTTCGTATGGAAATATCTATTATCCAAATTTAATATTCAAGTCAAAATAATAAAATATGTTTGGTTCTATCGTATAGTTCATTTTCTTTATATAACACTAAATTACTAAATATGACACATTTATATAATTAGAATGTAAATTCCATTAATAAAATTTCATGTCTTTACATTCCTCCCCCTTAATTAATTTCCCCTTGAAATTTACTTTTACCCAATAAGATGAAAATAGATGAGGGTACACCAGGTTCATTACATTATCCAACTGCCATTTAGCCTCCTCCTATTTATGATTACACCATAGAACATTGAGTAGGTCATTATTTTTTATTTGTAGAACTATTTCTCCACAAACCAAGATCGGCATTAGCTACTCTTTAAAATAGAGATCACACTCCAACTATACCACCTCCAGATTCAATACAAGTGTGGGATCAGATTTTAACTTCTTTAAGAGGGATACATGGAATGCATTGTGTACATGATATAGTTTTGGGGGTATATCTATTAGATATTTCACAACTAAGATGTGATGAAGAATATCAAAGGGGATCATATAACTAGGAATTATCTTTCCCTTCTTTAAAAGCATCATGATTCTCTTCTAGGGATATATATGAAGGAACAATTTTTGCTCAACCACAAACTCCAGCACCGTCTTATGGTTATCATTATATATATTTTTTAAAATTTGAGTTGTATGAATGTGTTTTTGAATGAACATGACCTTATTAGTCATTTATTTCAATATTTTATACCCCAAAAGAATTTATTCTCAATCTTATTCCCAACGTGTTTGAGTTTTTTATTTCTTTTTTAAAGAGGAATTTATAAGGATCAATCATCATGATTGATTGGTGTATATTATTCTAAGAGAACATGGGCATAGGAATATTTTCATGCCATCCTCCTTTTAAGCCTATTGAGATATCCCTCAATATATCCTTATGTGTCTAGTTTATCCTCTTAGATTAGCCATTAGTCTGAGGGTGATAACCTGTTCTAATGTTCAACTCCATTTTCAAAGCTTGTTAGAGACTTTTCATCCACATGGAGTTAAATATTAAATATAGATCATATATAATTCATAATGGTGGTCCATAAAAACTCACCACTTCCCTGATTTATATTCTTGAAATTCGATCATGTGATATGTCATATCTATTTGAATTAAATTAAGAAGTGTTTGTGAGATGATATGATCCAACCTATATGGAATTATTTCCACTGGATATCTATATAAGTCCTATGACAAAGTCCATGGTGATTTTTACCATTTCAATATTGGTATTGTTAATGGTTGCATCATACCATTTGACTATTTCCCTTTATGCATTAACTTTCTAACATACCATAAAAGTTAAATGTATTCTACCATATAATTCTTTCGAGAGACTCGCCAATAGTTCCCTCTGAGTTATTGATACATATTCATACTCCATGGGATGATAAATAATGTCGATCTATGTACATTATTCAAAAACACCATCTTCATCTCTAGATTTGATAGTACACATAGTCATGACCAAATATTACAAATCTGTCTTCATCAAATATGGATTCCACTAATTCCACTTTTCATATAGATTCCACATTCTTATGAATTTTCACACCATCACTTTTATCATCCTTTATCTTATTCAGAATGGATGGGTGTACAATCATTTGATTATCAAAGGTTTTTTTCCCTAACATTATGTCTTCCATGGACATATTTTTCATATATAACGAGATTGGATAATTATAAATTCTTATCATTGATAAGGTTGTAGGATCCATTCTACTTAGATAATCATCCAATTTATTTTGATTCAAATGATATTAATGGATTGAACAATCAATGTCCTTTATCCTCTCAATCCATCATCACTGAAACATATTAATATTCTTTTATGTGAATATCTATTTTAGTGTCTTATAATTTTTATACATTTCACACTTCTCTCCATATAGATAATACCACCAGATTAATTAATGTGAAGTTCATTGAAGCCAACAATATATCATGTGTTTCATATTTTTTTCATGAAATTTAACCTTCATTGAGGTGTAGGATATCAATTTATCTTTTTTTAATCATAAAAAAACCCAATACCTTCTTTATAAAACACAATATACCATGTGAAGTTCCCCTCTTGAGGGTATTGTATGTACTAGAGAAACATTAATCCTTTTTTTCAATACCATGAATCTCACATTTCATTCATTGATCGAGAAAAACATTAATCCCTTCTTAGATAGATTTGTTAGAGTACTTATAAATTGTTATATATTCCTCACAAATTTTTTATAGTACCCATATACTGTAAATAAACTATGTATCATTGTTATAGATGTTGGTATATGTCACTCCTTAATCACATTTACATAGAAGGATCCAAAAATATCACTTTATTGGGGATTACATGCTATCATAAGGATACTTCCTCCACCAAAAAATATCATTTTATTTAATTTACATATATATTCTCCTTTCACAATGTATTTAACACAATACCCAAATACTTATCATCCTTATCTTAGATTTTGGAATCTCTCAAAATATCATCTTTAAAATCTACAATTCTTTTTTATGTAATCTCTAAAGACTATATTCATTATGTCCATGAATATTTTTGCATCATTAGTGGTTCATACATATAATATTGTGAACACATAATTTCCATACCTCATTCAGAATATAGTATTGGGAATATCTTTTTTCCCCATTTTCAATTGGTGATATGTTGACTAGAGGTTCACATAGAGGAGTAGTGGCCCCCATGCAACTGATTTAATAATTAATCAATCCATGATAGGGGATACATCTTTTTATAATTATTTTTTGTAGTTCATAGTAATCAATATAGATGTACATTTTCCTATAATTCATTCGGATCTACATGACTGGCGTGCCATATGGTGAAGCACTATGGTACATAAAACCCTCATCCAGAATCTATTTGTACTTCTTATTTAGTTCGTAAAACTTAATGATGGATATTCTCTAAGGGTTTGTTAATATGGGTAGATATATAGTGATAATTTCAATTGATAACTCAGCCTCCATGTTAGGAGGAATTTTGAGAAACTATTCAATGAATGCATCAAAAAGTCCCTCATAATGGGCATGTCTTCAAGCACTATTATCTCATTTTTCTAAATTATTTGAGGTAAATATTATTTCTCCTAGGGAAATAAATTCATTCATAATAATAATATTCCAATTTAGATTCATCCTTTGTACACATGAATATAGTTGAAGGATGGAGCGAGATATGGAGAGTGATTTCCCTCTACCAATATTTGATGTTGAAATTTTATAAAAACTACTAATCCATGATTAGTATAAAATTAAATTACACTAAAGGAAGTATGAAAATATTTTCAGGAATTTTTTTTTCAAAACATTATCCGGGGGAGGATTTCTATATTTGGGACAAAATCATTTTCCCATTTTCCTTTCTCATATATAACTCATCCTCCATGTTTTGAGGATGCATTTGAGTAGTTTTACTAAAATTACACGATATTAAACAATTTCTTGAGCTATAATAAAAATATAATTTCATTATTATTTATGGAATGACTATTGTAACTATCACCACTTCATTATTAGGGTCCACATCATTTTTAAATATAGAATAATACTTTCGTTTCCGTCTAGGCCTTTGAGGTTGTTGTCATTTATTATCTATGATAATTCTCAAACAAGCTAATTTTCATGCATAATTACCATGATCCATGTAGTTGAAACACTTGAAAACCTGTTGAGTATTGTTTGTAACCATAGTATTCTATCACATTAATGGATTAATTATCCACCATTAAAAGTTATTATCTTGATTCCTCTATTTTCCAATATTGATGCATCCCCCATTAACATGATATAGTTCATATGATGATTCTTCTCAAAAAATTTGATATGTGGGTTGTTTTTCTTTATTACCACCAAGGTATTTACCAATTAAACAGCCCAAATTAAATTCAATTTCCACCATTTTATCACTAACCCATCGATACCACAAAGAATAACTATTCTCCATCTTGACCTAAAGCGGACAACATGCAATTTTTTAGCTATTTAAGTCTTACATCACCAAATATTTTCATAGACATGGATTTAATCTAATAAAGATGTAGTACCCCATACATTTATGGATGATGGTAATGCTATATCTGTACCATGAAGCATTTTTATGTTTTCCTCCAAATCCCCAATAGAATAATATTCCATTTTCTTCTTTCTATGTAAGTCCATCTCAATTTTAATATTGAGAATTATGGGGAAATATTTATTGAATTTTATTTCATTAATCATTCTCTTTCCAATGATTTGATTTAATCCTTCTGATTCAGGTTCTCGATAATTTTATTCTACTAATCGATATCACCTAATATGTGATAAATGGCTAGAATGAATTTCTCTAGTTTAGAGCATTGCATGACAAAAATTATATTCTCAAAGGATTTAATCCATGGTTCCATGAAGATGGGATCAAATTATCCACTAAAGGAATGAATCCTTTGTCACATAAATGAATCAACTGTAACATTCTATTTATTAGGAGAAATATGGAGTTACACACAATTCAAGCTATAATTAATAACTTGAGTCCCTTGAGCTAGTACATCCATTAAGTTCTCATCTTCCCCTCCAATCAGTTTAGGAATCTCATGAGGTAAATCATCACATTACCTATCACATTAGTTTTTCACATGATTCCAATATTTAACACATTTAACAAAATTAAAGACAAATATATAGATGAGAATACAAAAATTAATAAGAATATAAATTGTAAGACTATTATATTTGAAGTAATAAATTATAAATATAATGTATATAAAAACATATGAGTATATTGGATTAAATATAAGTTATATATTATTATATTACAATTATGTTTTCTAAACCATCAATAAATTAAACTCCTTCATAGTGGATAATAAAGAGTTTATGAAATTATCAAGGAATATCCCACAAGAGTGTCAAACCAAGTGTGTGAGTAGCCCACTTTTTGGTGCAGCATGCACATGTCAAGTTAATACCCAATGATCCATTTTAGGGTTATAACCCCTAGGTAGATATTAGATAGAGAAATATCCACTTAAAATACTCATATAGGGATTTCATATATTTGAAACCACTCATTCTATATTTGACCAAATATTTTGGATGTTTTCATTATGTTCCAGGTGCATAGTAAGAATACATTAAAGGTATGACAAAATCATGTGTTATTATTAAATCAAATGTTATCATTTATTTTCATAATAATGAGATCATGTAGAATAAAAACAATATATTGATAGATTACATTAATTTTTTGAAACCATAGGGAGATGATATTCAAATGTAATTTATAATTACCTTATGAGTAGATATATAATTACCTCGTCTTATAATTATATTTTGTTGATGATATATTGTAATAATAATATATACAATATAAATATTATACATTTCGAGTGTATAATTTTTCACGACCCCCTCCCAACAATGTGTACCCCTCCTGGGCTGGCAATGTGAGTAGGGAGAAAATGATCCCTGAGTCTCACATCCAGTATGCCCCGGGATGGTGACTAGCACCGAGGGTATAATAAACACACAAATGGAAATTATTACCCTCTAAGAGAAAACATGCAGAAGCGAGAGATAAGATAGACACCAATCAACTACAAATCAGAACTGGAAATATAAAATAATCCCAAGTAAAGAAATGGAATGTCATGTAAAAGTACTAAAACTATAAGGGTACAAACTACAAGTACCCAACAGAAAGTAAAAGCAGCAGAAACCACAAGCCCGAACAGCTCCTGCAACCCCAAGATAGTAGAATCTATCTTGATCTCCAACCTTCTCCAAGTAACCTGAAAAATAGATTATATATACATAGGGTGAGTATAACAGTATACTCAGTAGGATCCTCCCCGAAGCCTCTCGTGAAAATGTAAAGAAAGAAAATTAAAGCACAGTGAACTTCAAGTGAAACTAACTCGTCATCTAAGAAGGTATACTATGTTTTCAACCTCACCATAGCTAATCTCACCATGTAACGCATACAAGAATATAGAATATAGTAAAGAATATCATGGGTACCCCAATACTACTTCCCTACTAGTTTTCCACTTTACCACAACGAAATATTTCCTATGCATCTCTCTCCAAAGGCTTTCCCACAGACAGCTAGGCTAAGCTCCACAATCTGCACCACGTGCACCACAAAGGCTTGACCGAATAAACATAGGAGAAGCACCACACTATCCTCACAACCAAATGTAACCAGGTAGATTCCAAGAGACTCCACATCTTGCATAACATGTATCATACGTCGGGTATTATACCTCAATCCATTACATCCCATACACCGAGTAAGTATCTTCAAGCCATCACAGTCTATACATGTTACACATATCGTAGTCCATAGGATACTTTATACAGAATTATTGTGTGGGAATAAACGCAAGACATTACAGCCCTCTACACACATATATGGGGAAAACTAACTGATGTTCCTAATGGCACAAGTATCTACCAAGAGAAGAGAGTGGGGCCAAAGGGGTAGTCATCCATTTATCCTCCCACCAGAATGTTGGGGAAAACACCCCCTAGGACTCAGAATCCCAGGGGTGTCAGTTTCCCTTAGTGATAGGGTGGAGTAGCGTATATAAACACAACAAATAAAGAATATATTATATCATACAACCACACTAAGGGCATAACCTAGTCATAGACCAACAGAAGCTAATGTCTCTCAGGCTCTTGGCTGCTACTTTTAAGACTAGGTGTCCTATAAGCACATAACCATTTAGAGAGTTTAATAGATTACCCCATTCACTTTTTATCAGTTCAATTGTATGTTAATTAATTTTTTAAACATTAATTAACCATTAACAAATCCACATTCAGTTTCATTAGAATCACACCCAAAATCAATTGTTCCTTCACAACATTACAACCTCATCATTACGTTCCAGCAACTCCATCCCCATGGGTTAACACCATTTATTCAAACATTCATTACTGAATTACATTCCAATATTCCCTAGAATTTTAGAAAAGAATTATATGATACTAAACCAAATGGGGATCAACATGGTGAGTATATACATTACCCATCGATTCATTCCCTCTTATAACAAGAGCTTAGACCCATTCCCCCTTGAGAAGCTAAACATGGAAAGCACATGGCATACCCCACCTATCATCACCTCTTTCAGGAGATGGGTAAGCAAGACCAGCTACCTTGATTAGTGGGGAAAAGTAAAGCAGTTACACAACCAAAGAACCAGCAAACAACCAACAACCACATCCATCCCATTCTATCGTCCCTAGTGTCCAATCCGACACCCACATTCATAAACTGATGCATCTCGCCACTCTAGGTGTCATCCGCTGCCACAACCAAAAGGCCTCTCTGCCGCCATAGATCACAAGGAAGGAAAATCCCATGTTATGACCGCTTAAGATAAAAAACGAACCATTTAGAGGAAAAACGATTTAGATCCACAATTTTAAGATCTAATATTAAGTTCCCACACGGTTAGTTCGCACGGTTTAACAAACCTTGTACTAACAGTGTGTTAGCTTCTGCCTTGACAAAAACTCCACACATGATTACGCCGCACAGTTAGGCAAATCGTGCACTAACCGTGCGTTAGCCACTGCCTCCATGAATAGCCTTGCATGGTTTGGCCGCACAGTTTATGCAAAATGTGCGCAAACCATGTGAAAGCTATTACCATTTAATATTACTTAAAAGTCCACCCAAACGCACCCCCATGTCACCATGACCTTCTATAAAACCTCTAACTCCACATTTTGACAATGTAATGGACTGGAGAGGTCCGTTACATTACATCAGATACCTCTCAAAACATTCTCATCCTCAAAAACCAAAAAACCACCTAAAGACAAAATGAAACAGGGTCTGAACAACCACCTTTCGAGATACCTATCAAAATAGTGCAAGCCACAAAAGCAACAATGGGAGCCTAATCATAAACATGAACGTTTCATAACCACACAAATTAGATCAAAACCTGAAAATCATTAAACATCAAACAACTCTGGGTACTGAGCACGTATCAAGGACTCACGTTCCCAAGTACACTCTTCCATGGAACCGTGTCACCACAAGACACTAAATAAAAGGATATAATGCCCATGAAACACCTTCTTCTTGCGGTCTTAGATCTCCATAGGTCGCTCCTCAAAGGTCGCATCATCAACAACATCGGTCTCTCCCAAATCGGTGATGTGAGAGTCGCCATGAAGATAACGATCGAGCTGTGATACATGGAAAACATCATGTATCAGAGTCATATAAGGGAGAAGTGCTACTATATACGCCACGGATCCAACACGATCTAAAACCTCAAAAGGCCCGACAAACTGGGGAGAAAGTTTGCTTCCACGGGCAAACCTTCGCTGCCCACGATGGGGTTTCCCCTTCAGAAACACATAATCCCAACATTAAACTCTAAGGGTCTCCTTCTTGGATAGGCATATGATTTCTAACGATCTTGTGATGTCTTCATCCTCTCAAGAATCACCTGATCCATCTTTGTTGTATTCTGCACTAGTTTCGGTCTAAGAATTGTTGACTCTCCAACCCTAGTCCAACACAACGGAGAATGGCATGGTTGACCATACAAGGCTTCAAACGGTGCCATACCGACGGTGGAGTGAAAACTATTATTGTATGAGAACTCCACCAAGGGTAAGTGCCTGATCCACGAACCTCCGAAATGAAGAACACAAGAGTGAAACATGTCCTCAAGAATCTAGATGGTTCACTCTGTCTGACCAACCATTTGAGGATCAGAAGCAATGTTAAGGCATAGTTGAGAACCGAAAGCATGTTTGAGACCTCTCCACACCCTTGAAGTATAATTAGGATATCGATCAGAAATGATCATCCTATGGAATCCATGAAGTATCACCACATCCTATAGATAATTCCATGATAAAAAAATTCACTGAACATGACTCCATGATTGCAATCAAGTGGGCCGATTTTGTAAAACGATCCATTTCCATCCAAATAGAATCATGTCCTACTGGAGCTCGAGGTAAACCAATAACAAATTCCATTGAGATATCCTCCCACATCCACTGAGATATATCTAATGGCTGTAGAATACCACCTGAAACACAGTGTTTGGACTTCACCTTCTGGAAGACTTAACATTGAGACACAAACACCACAACCGCATGCTACATCCCAGGACACCAAAACTTACTCGTCAAGGATCAGTACATCTTTGTCATTCTAGGATGTACTACTAAGGTCAAGCTATGGAGATCTTTGAAAATCGTCTCACGCATCGCCATGGGAACAAAAATCCTTTCATGATACAACACATAGTGTTGTTTGTCCTACGACCAACCATCAGGGGCCTCACCACAAACAACTTGGTCTCTCCAGACCTCCACCTCTTGATCTCCCAAATGGAAGTCTTCCACATTTTGCATCAGGGATGACTGTACCATCATATAAAAAAGACATCCTCTACCCCCTACTTCTCCCATACCAAGATGTAATGCTGAAAGTTCTTCTATTACTCTCCAGGAGTCACAGTATTCACGCACAGCATCACTATGTGACTTTCGGCTCAGTTCATCAGCTACAACATTCCATTTTCCAGGTGTATACTATATTTAGAAGTCATTTTCTTGTAATAACTCCATCCACAGACAATGTCATAAGTTAATGTCATACTGGGAGAAAACATAACTCAAAATCTTATGATCGGTGAAATCCACAAAGCTCTCACCAATTAGGTAATTTCTACACAAATTCCGAGCAAACTCCATGGCTTCCAACACATGATCATGGGGGGAATAGTTGAATTCATGAGGATGAAACTGCTAATACCCATTAGAAACAACTGATAGCTGATGCATCAGAACACACCCTAACCCCAGATGCGAAGCATCACCGAAAACATCAAACTAAACTCCCTCAGCTGGAAGACAAAGAACTGGAGCACTTACTAACTTATCCTTTAGATACTTGAAAGCTTCATGGAACTGATCAGTCCACATGAATTCCTGATCCTTCCTAGTAAAATCAGTTAGAGGAGTTGAAAATCATGATAAATTGGCTACAAACCTCATGTATTAGCATGCGAGACCATGGAAAATTCGCACATCTGAATTTTCTTAGGGGAATCCCAAGACACAACTGCTTCTATCATTGATGTATCCACAGCTACTCCCCTGTTGGGAAACTACATTCCCCAAGAAACGAAAAACTCGAGCCCACAACTCACACTTTGACAACATCCCAAACAGCTGATGTTGGCGAAGAACTCCCAAAACGGATCATATATGCTATGCATGCTCCACTTCAGATGTATAGTACAAAAGGATGTTGTTGATGAAAAATACCACGAACATGTTTAGGAACTCACAGAATACAATATTCATCAATCCCATGAATACATCTGGAGCTTTTGTCGCACCAAAAGGAATTACCACGAACTCATAATGACCATGACGACAACGGAAAGCAGTCTTTGGGATATCCTCATCCTTCACACGCATCTGATGATATTCTGACCGCAAGTCGAACTTTGTGAACCAACTTTCACCCTTCAGTTGATCGAATAAGTCATCAATACAATGAAGAGGATAGTGATTCTTTATTGTCACTTTGTTTAAGTGACAACAATCGACACACAACTGCAAACTACCGTCGAACTTGTTCATGAAAAAAACTGGTGCACCCCATGGTGACACACTTGGCAGAACAAAACCGCACTGTAAGAGACCATCAATCTATATACGTAGCTCTCGTAACTCATAAGGGGTCATCATATATAGATACATAGAGAAAGGAGACTCTCCTGGTTTTAGCTCGATCCCAAAATCGATCTCTCGTCGAGGGGGTAATGCTAAAACTTCGTCTAGAAAGACATCAGGGTACTCCTCTACGACCCTTGGAAATGCCAACTACTCAACCTATGATGAACTTAACATTATATTAGTCATCATGGAAGATAAGGATGGGATGAACCTTTGACCTATCTAAGGATCTCTCTCACCAACCAACACCACATGTTCTTCATCCGCGACACTGAAAATGATCTTCTTCTTGAAGCAATCCACGATAGCCTTCACCGAATACAAAATATCAATGCCACGCATGACATCATATGGGTGTATTAGTAAAAATAGGAAATCATCCCTAGAGAGGTGTTTCCCCAACACCATCTCACAATCTCTTCATATTTCAAACAAGATAGCTCGACCTCCAACTGGCATAGTCAATGCCAAGGGAACTGGAATCCTCTATACCTCATGTCCCAAAGCATGGACAAGGGTAGGTGACATGAAGGAGTGTGTCACTCCTGAATCAAACAAGGAATACACCAAGGTAAAAATCAATCAAAGGGTACCTCGAACAATATCTGGCTCCCCTAGAGCCGGCAATGCTAGAGCATGAAGCTGACCACGACTTCCTACACGGCCTCTATGACCCTGATGACGACCACCACCATGGTCGCGCACTGATCTCTGAGGATGGGGAGTTTCATGGGGTTGTCCTTTCCCTACCCCATCTACCATATGATGAGATAATGTTGGCGAAACTAGCTACTAATGACTCGACGGGAACTGCCTCAACAGAGGAACATGGAGCGTAACACCTGGTGCACGATGACCGCTCTAAAAAGTCAGGCACTCCCGCTGTTGTTGGCCATGACCACCACAAGAAAAAAAAGCGCATGATCCCTTGGTATGTGCCTGAGAGTTTTTGCCTCTTGAGAATCAATATGTGAAGGGTTGGGACCTACCCCCGACTAAACAGAAACTCTTCTGCCCTAGAAACCGAGAACCCCAGACCATAGCCTTGCTTTGTGAGGGATCATGATGATCCCTCTATCATGATGATCCGGTCCCGGGGGAAGTCATCTCGACATCCTCTGTCCTCTCCAGTACCTCAAGATATGTCTTCATCATAAATGGGGTGACCTGGCACTGGATCTATAGATGCAAAGCCTTCTCGAAATGTCTACCCCTGGCCTCCACATCTAGTAAAAGATCCAAAGTATATCATAAATGGTTCCTGAAATGGATCCCAAAATTTCGAAATGTAGAGCTCCCTTGTCGAAGGGTAAGAAGCTCCAGGCGACTGGACGCCTTCGCAGTCCAGGGAAGGAACTCGACTCTAAACATGTCTCGGAAATCCTCCCATGAGATCGCTGATTCCTCACAATACTCAAAGAACAAGAACCACCACTGCCTCACTGCTCCACATAGCATCGTCACAACTAAGGACACCCATTACTCATTCTGAGCATAGATCGAATTGAATCCTATCTCCACCTCCTCTAACCAGTCTTCCGTTACTGTATCTGAAACGAGCCCTCATAATTATGTAGAATCTGCTGCTGAAACTCTCGAAGTGTCTTCTTCCAAGTGTCGTCGTCGTCAACCTCTACCCTATAGAGATCTGCAAGAATATTTTGGTGGACATTTTCTATGTAAACCTGATGAGGACGTCGACCTGGACCCATACCTGTAAAATAAAAAACAATTAGATCCCCTAAACCTGGAATATGGAAGACTCAAAAATAATTAAATAACTAATTTTTTTCATTCATTGATTTTAGGTTATCTTATACCAAGGTATACCCATTCAAACATAGACTCAAAGAAGAATGATGTATGATCCTTTCCTAGGTCTCTACCCTGCAACTAGTATCACCTTGATTAGTATCCATTGTAAACATAATGGTCAGTACATCAGATCCAAGGGGGGCCTAATGGACTATGTCTCAGTCGGTCTCCAGTGTCTACCTTACATGCTAAACATGAATGACATTGTTTCCATACCAAACCATGCAACCTCACCTGTGCCTATATCCAAACTCCATCATATCTCTCAACCAGACCTTTGATACCACTCTATCACGACCCCCTCCCCACTTAATGTACCCATCCTAGGCTGCAAATTTGAGAAAGCAGATAATGACCCCCCGAGTCCCACCTCCAGTAGGCCCCGGGTTGGCGACTAGCACTGAGGGTGTAGTAAACACACAAATGGGAGGCATTACCCTCTATGATAACACATGTAGAAGAGAGAGATGAGATTGACACCAATCAACTCAAACTCAAAACTAGAAATATTAAATAAACCCAAGTGAACAAACGGAATGTCATGAAAAAGTAAAAAACCCGGAAGGGGAAAAACTAGAAGTTCCAAAAAGAAAGTGAAAACAGCAGCAACAACAAGCCCGAACAGCTCCTGCAGCCCCATGCTAGTAGAAACCAGCATGATCTTCAACCTGCTCCAAGTAACCTAAAAAAAAGTTTATATATATATATATAGGATGAGTATAACAGTATACTCAGTAGGATCCTCCCCGAAGCCTCTCGTGAAAAAGTAAAGAAATCATGCTAAAGCACTGTGAACAACAAGTGAAACTAACTAGTCACCTAAGCAGGTATACTATGTTCCCAACCTTGTCACGATCACTCTCACCAAGTAATGCCTACAAGAATATAACATATAGTAAATAATATAATGGGTACCCCACTAATACTTCCCCCACTTGTTTTCCTATTTCCTCGACAACATATGTCATGTGCATCTCTCTCCAAAGGCTTGCGCACAAACACCTTGGCTAAGCTCCACAATCTGTACCACGTGCACCACAAAGGCTTGCCCGTAGACACCTGGGTGAAGCACCATGACATCCTCACAACCAAAAGTAACCAGGTAGTTTCCGGGAGCCACCACAGCTCACATAACATGTATCATATGTTGGGTATTAAACCTCAAGACATTATAGACCATACATCGAGTAAGGATCGTCAATCAATCAGAGCCTATACACGTTACACCTATAGTAGTCCATAGGAAAATTTATCCAGAATATATGTGTGGGAATAACTGCAAGCCACTACATCCCTCTACACACAAATCTGGGGAAAACTAACCATTGTGCCTAATGGAACAAGTATCTACAATGAGATGAGAGAAGGGCCAAAGGGGGTATTCATCCATTCATCCTCCCACCGAAATGTTGGGGATAACACCCCTAGTGCTCAGAATCCACAGGGTGTCAGTTTCCCTTAATGACAGGGTGGATTAGCGTATAGAAACACAAAAGGTATATAATATATTATATCTCACAACCACACTATGGGTAGAACCTAGTCTTAGAACAACTGCAACTAAGGTCTCTTGGACTCTGGGCTGCTACATCTAAGACTAGTTATACTATAAGCCCAAAAACAGTTGGAGTGATTTAACAGATTACCTCATTCTCTTTTTATCAGATCCACTATATGTTAATTAATTCTGTAAACATAATTAACCATGAACAATTCCAAATTTAGTTTCATTAGCATCACAACCAAAGTAAATTGTTCCTATAAAAGATTACATCATCGTCATTGCGTTCCAGAAACTCCATCCCCATGGGTTAACACCATTTATTCAAACATTCATTACAGAATTACATTCCCATATTCCCAGGCATTCTAGAAAATCATTCTATGATACTAAACACAAGAGGGATCCGCACGGTGAGTAGATGCACTATCTGTTGAGTCTTTTCCGCCTATATAAAGAGTGTAGACCCATTACCCCTTGAGAAACTAAACACGAAAAGCATGTATAATCCCTCAGGTGTCTTAGCCTCTTTCGAGAGAAGGGTAAGCAAGACCAGCTACCTTGAGAAGTGCGAAAAAGTAAAGCAAATAAACAAACAAAGAACCAACTAACAACCAAAAACAACATTGATCCCATTCCATCATCCTTGGTGTCCACCCCCAACACCCACATGCATACACCAATTCATCTCACAACTCAAGGCATCGTCCGCTGCCACAACCAAAAGGCCTCTATGCCCCCACATATCACAAAACACATCCAAGATCACATCACAAAACAATCAGAAGAAATGAAAACAAAACATCAATTGGGCTAAGGCCCTTTAACAATCAGGAGGGTAACTCAGAACCCTCCAAGGAATTATCAAACAAACCACTATTTATTCCATCATGAATTAACAAATTAATAATTTGTTGCTTTCAACATCGGGAAACCCAATTGGAAGGTTTTTCAAATGATTAAACATGCTTACTATGCCAATTTGATCAACATCAAGTTACAAAAAGAACTAGATTCGTTTCTTGCCTGTTTATTTTTATCCATCAATTATCAATTAATTCTGGTTTATGTTCTTTACCGATTTCCATCATGAACGAACAACTAAACTGGCATGAATAGATATCACACTATCTATCAAATCATGATGTAATAACATACGGTCGATAATAGTTTCATTTATCTGGTTCAAATATTCATTAGGTCAATTCCATTTTCATCCAGTGGGATTAAACATATTAACAATATGGTTTCATGTAAAATAAATAGAATCAACGAATCCTCTACCTCACGGTTTTTATGAAAACCCCAACAACGAAGAACGCATATGAAATTCAAGTTGATTCTCCAAAACCCACCTTAGATCTCTCCTCCTAGAAAGATCAAGAACAAAGCTCAACAAATTTGGCATCCACACAATTAGATCTACCCATAACGGGCGTAGATCTAAGAAATTGGGAGAAGTGGAGAAGTAGATCTTAGTAGATCTAAGAAATCAAACAAGAACGATCACAGACCTCAAGACAATGGCTTCGATTCGCCAAGAGAAGCCTTCAGATCGCCTCCAAAATTCTTGGGAGAGGTTCATATAACTTCAAAGAAGGGTAATCCTGAGGTATGGCCGCTTAGGAAATTAAAAGAACCATTTAGATGCAAAACTAGTTGGATCAAAAATATTAGGATCTATGATTAAGTGCCCGCACGGTCAGTCCGCATGGTTTAACAAACTGTGCGCTCATCGTGTGTTAGTTTCATCCTTGTAAAACACTCCTAGAATGGTTAGGACACACATTTAGACAAACCATGTGCTAACCGTACGTTATCCACTGCCTCCAAAATCAGCCTTTCACAGTTTGGCCACAAGGTTTAAAGAAATCATGCATTTACTGTGCGAAAGCTATTGCTCTTTAATATTCCTTAAAAGTCCACCCAAACACCCCCCAAGTCACAATGACCTTCCAGAACACCTCTAACACCACATTTTTACAATGTAATGGACTGGAGCGGTCTATGCCATTACATAATTCTTTTAGTGGTGATCAACACATGCACTATAATATCCGATCAACACTATAGAATCATCATGTTCTAGCATGACCAATCATAATGGCTTTTATTTTTTGTCGATGATCGAAATAGTATCTTTCAAGAAGGTGGAAAAAACAATTTCCTTATAATGAAATCCACATTCAAAATCTTTTAGTCATGGAAATATTCTATGGTATGCTTGGTTTTTATTGATTTATACATAGAAACTTGTGAAAAGGTTTCATCTTAGTCAATGCCTTGAATTTGTCTATCCCCTTTAGATTGTAGTAATAATTTATACGTATTGGATTTACCTACCATATCCATATTTCTCGTAAATTCTTATTTACACCCAATACGTTTTACATCAACTGGATGATAGATCAAAACTGAATCTTGGTTTTGATACATAGAGTATATATCATAATTCATATCTTATTTCCATTTTGTAGATTTTGATCTCTCTAATTCTACATTGTTGGAGAGGGGACCATTATATTAAACTAATAATGATTGACTATTATCTGTTACTAGAAATCCAAATCTCTAAAGTTATCTCACCTATATAGTACTCTTACACAACAACTGTGTTTTAGGAATTTCTTCTATGCGGAACTGTGGAATTAGTTCTGTACCCACTCATGTGTATCTGGAGCATCAACTTCAATAAATTCAATATTTCTCTAACTATACTACTTGAATATGCTCTACCTAGTAATAAATATTGTTTTTCTCGTGAGAGTTACATTATTTTATAAAGGGTTGTACAAAAAATGTACCCTTGTTTTCTTAAGATACTCAATAATGATACACTACATAACTCGGGGTGCTAGTTTTTTGTTTTTTCTGTCCTTAACAAATGTGTTAGAAAACCATGCATAAGCTTGTTCCAAAATGAGTTACATTCCAATCTATAACTCGAAGAGAATGTCCCTTTTCCACTTCAGTTGGTACCAAAATTTAGTAAGTATGATGATATCATTATTGTGTATCCCCAAAAGGACAGTTAAATCCTTGAAGGACTCATCATTGACATTACAATGTCCTAAAAGGCATGATTCATCCTTCCATTGAAACCATTCCACTGTGTTTTATAAGGTGGAGTGAGGTGAGTAGAAATTGCATAATCTATTATAATATTGATAAAGTCTTAGTTATGATATTCTTAACACCAATATGAGAAAATTTTCTTCATGTTCTTACCAATTTAATTCTCGACCTCATTCTTAAACTATTTTAGTTTCTCAAAGGATTCAGACATATACCAGATTAAGTAGATATAATATTACATACTCAAGTCACCCGAAGAATTATTAAGGTTTTTTAACCCCCAACTATATTCTACATGAAAATCACCACACACATTCATGTGTATCAATTGTATAATATATATTTCCCTTTCACATTGATGAATGAATGGTGGTTTGATCATTATTCTATGATGACAAGTATAAAATATTTCTAGTCGATTTAGCTCCAAATAGTCTAAATATCCATCTTGATAATGATTTTTCAAACTATTCTTCGTTACATGAAAAAAATGATGATACCACAAATGGGTTTCATATAAAACATTTGTATTATTTTCACTCTCAATTTCCAATATTTTGTTTTCATAATTAAAATAATCAAAAAAATTATTTAGTAGTTTCATACCATTATTTATGCCCTATTTAAAAAAGTAGCTACCATTATTACCAAAGTTTGAAATAAATCCATCCATATCAAATAATGAAATAAAAATAATGTTCTTGGTAACAATTGTCAAAAAAAATTAAATATCAATACACCCAAAATAAATCTTGTTGAAAGTGTTGATATATTATTCTCCAATGGCTCGATTATCTAGCATCACTCCATTAGCAACTCGTAGATCCACCTCGCCTCTTCCAAGATCATGAAATATACTATGTTCTTATATTTTGATGAAAATGTGATCCACACATGAAATTTAAAATTCCCAACATATAAATATAGAATTATTACACTAGATCATGAACACACCCGAAGATTACACATTCTTCTTTATCTATGGGGAATTCCCCTTCTAGTGGCGTTCCTAACCACATTAAAATCACAACTCATCTTATTCCTTTCTATTCCTTTGAATATTCTCCCATTTAGAGGTATGATGATTTCGAACCATAGACATTGAATGTGACTTCAACCTATTTTACTTTTTTTTCTTCTTCCTTTTATGTACATCAGGTTTTTCATGCCCTGAGTCATTATCAATATAGAAGATAAGACTAATAAGATCTAATAGTTCCTTGTCACTATTCATCATATTATAATTCATAATATAACATTATAATTTTTTGGGTAGTGGGGAGAAAATTATATATATCGATAGTTTATGAAATATTTTAAAACCAAAAATTAAAAGGTTCTCATTGTAGTTATTCATCATAACTATACATTCCCCTGCTGGCGTCGACTCTCCAATAATGCACACAAATAGTTAATTGGAGATATCATATCTCTTTGATCTCTCCTATTATTGATAGAGATGCCTAGGATGAGAAACTATGTTATAAACATCTATATCCTCGTATTACTTTAAAATATAATCATAAATGGTAGATAAAATATTGGAAAACCATTGTATCATCCATATGAATTAGATAGATAAATACCACTTCATCACCAACTTCTTTGGAAAGTGACTCAGGATGTGGGGTTTCCAGCATGGATGACTTCCATTCTATGAATTGTATAATGTTAATGAACCTATACCGTTACTAGAAATTCACAGTGATGAAAAGGTTGTCCTTTTCTAGTATTGATCCTACAAATTTAGTCGATGACTTTTTATTTTCTATTTTTTACAATTTGAGAACAAATAATTATTAGTTTTTTATTTACCAAAATTGATGAATGTATTTAAAATTAATTAAATTATTTTTAATCAATAAATATTTTTCATGACATAATAGAAGGAACCATAATTTTTAGAATATCTTTTCAATTAGATATTTTAGAGGAAAAGATCCATATAACCTTCTCATAGCTCAATTATGTGATAGAAATGCTATTTTAAGGGTTTTAGGTAGGTGTCATGTTTCATTTACATTAAAATGTGGTTCTTTGATGAGTTGAGTGGACTCAACAATCCTAAAATAGTGTTTTAATATTTCTTCAACATTTTACTCATAGTTACCCCCAATCTTGTTTTGGGAAGTCATACCTTGATATAAACAATGTTTATTATATTACTCCGGATAGTGTAATTAAAGATGGCATAGATGTGGGTGAATAGTCAAGATTAAAAATTTAAAAAGTCAAATTGATTACTTAAATTAATTATCAATGATAATTATTATATATAATTAGTAGTGGAAATAGTAAAGAATGTTTGGATTTTTTTATAGTAGTTCAGTCCTATGTGGGCCTACTCTACTCATATAACTCTCTACTCGACAAGAGATACATGTGTACTACAAATTATTTTTATAGGGGATTAATATCACAATTACAAAATCCCTTACTAGTAGAGAAATAACCACAATAGTGACTTGTTAATGGGGAGTCACAACCCTAATAACCCGACTTTAGACACTTAGAGTTACAACGTGAATAGACCTGACATTAGATATATGGATTCAAAACCCTTGTATCATGAATTTAGAATCTGGGATACACAACCTGAAAAAAATTATGATTTTTTGTTTGAAAGAATAAATTGAAAAATAGAATGTGTCTGAGAGGTGGTAAATAGTGTTATCGACCCCCCACTAGACGAATGGGAAGATAAAATATTACATTAAAGGTACATGTTTTTGGGGATTAGATCATCTATTCTCATTAAGGAAATTTTAGTATGTGTTGAAGTAATTCAACCCTTGAGAGATCATACAGGTTATGAAACAGAGTGTCGTAGTACATTACAAATTCACAACATGTTCAATGTTCACAATTTCCTTTTTTTGAAAAAGAGAGTAACAAATATGTAAGCTTGTGTATTTTTTTATAACTATCTTGTGTATCACATACATGAAATAATTATATATATATATAGAAAAAAATATATAACAATTGCAATAGATCATCTTCCTTTGAATATTATGAATAAATTTAGTCAAGAGTAATCATAAATATCTCCATAAAAATTGCAACATCATTGCCTCATTATTTATATAGAATTCGTCTCTAATAAAGTCATTTAAAAAAATTGAATACGACCTCTAATAAAATCTCTAGAATAAAAAAATGTTAAATTATTTAGAATGACTAATTAAATCCATATAAATCTCTTTAAATTTATCCAAATAACATCCTAAAAACTTAAAAAAATTAAACTAAATTCAAATAATTAAATTTAAATAAACATGAAACAACTAACATTATTGGAAAAAGTCACTGAAATAATTTTATATTTTTTATATTAAAATATTACACCAAAAACATTAAAAAATCTATGATCATAATAATTATATTTATTGTCAATTTTTATAGTAGATATTTTTTTTAAATTATCCATATATACAACAAATAAATTTTTAGTGTAAAATCAATGAATGAAAAGAAATGTACACACTGAACAGTAACATAGCATAGAGAATGAACAATAATATAGGCTTTCCAAATCATACTTAATAGAAATTGACAACAACATAGCATAAGTAATGAAAAATAACGTAGCACAGGGAATGAACAGTAATTTAGCGTAGGGTACAAACCATACATTGTGAAAAAACTGGACAACATACATTATAAAACTGTAAAAAAAATTAAGGGCTCTAAAAAGTATGTTCTGACATTGCTAAAAAATATTTATTTGTAAAAAAATGATTAGATATCCAGAGAATCAAGAATCAAAGAAATCCAACATCTATTACTACTAATATCATAAAAAACAGAAGCAACAACATTCTAGAAATATAATTATTCAGAAAAATCACAGTAAAATATTAGACAATTTAATAACCCTCAAATTTTCATTTTAAGACTTTGACAAGAACTAAAAAAAATCAATATAGACCATTTGGATTTACATAAAATTAATTTCTAATTGAATCATATATCTATAGAAGTTGTAGTTAATTAAAAATAAAAAACATTTTAAAATTAAAGAATGTAGAATTTCTAAACCTACAATATATATTTAATTGAATTTTTAGATTACTAAATAAGAATTTTAAAAATTTCTCATAAAATAAAAAAATTTATATGAATCTCTTATCTATCCAATTTGAGATGAATCACATAAATCTTAATACTCTGGATTATGATATTATCTAAATATAAAAACATTTTAAAAGGAAAAAGCTTGTAATCAAACAAAATCATAGAGGGTTTGATAATAAATGTAAAATCTTATGTAACCGAAAAAATGAAAATAAAAACAAGCATTAGAAACAAAATATAGAACTTTTTTTAATTAATAAAAAAATTAATTTAATCAAATTATATAAAAAATTTAAAAAAAATTTAAACCAATTTATTTATCCATAGAACCAATGTTTTAAAACAATTAAAAAACAATTCATTTTTCCCCAAAACCAATGTTTTAAAATAATTACAACATATTTATTTCTTCCCATTTTTGTAAATAAAAAAATATTTAAAACAGACCCCCACTAAACAAATGTTGTAATAAAATTTTATAATTCTAAAAAACCAAGAAAAAATTTAATTTTTTTCATACTAATTAGAATATAAAGGATTTGTAAAAATATATTCTAAATGATTTTCAGGAGGAATAAACTATAAAACTATGTCACCCTTGTTCATGTAATCTCTAATAAAACAAAATGTAATATCTATATTCTTTTTTCTATAATGTTATAAGTGGGTTTTTGAAATCAAAATTAAAAAATTATTATAACAATAAATAGGAAAATTTTCAATATAAACCCTAAATTCATATATGGTTTTCTTAATCCATAACCATTGAAAAAACTACTAGTAGAAGAGATATACTCATATTCTGCAGTAGATAATGTAACATATATTTTTTCTAGATTTTGAATAAATTATATTTTTTTCCAGAAAATGACACACACTTGATGTCCTTTTTTTACCAAGTCTGCATCTTCAAAAATCTGAGTTAGAGTAAGATATTAATAAATGTAGTCATATTTTGGATTAAATAAACCAGAATAAAAAAATCCATTAAAATATATAATTAATATTTAGTCAACATTAATATATATATATATATAATCAGCTTGAAATCTAGCAGGTAATCAAACACTAAAAATGATGTCCAGTCTAGATGTCGTTATATAAATCAAGTTACCCATCATGCCTATGTAAACTATAAAATCAACAGATTTACCAGATCCAATAATATTTAATTTTCAATTAGTACCCAAAAGAGTTTTCATATATTTAATAGACTCAAGACTAAATCTTTTAACTGACTATTTATTATACATATATTTATTAAGAAAAATTCCATCTTTTCCATGAAAATTTTGATGTACATGAATAAATTTTAATTCCCCCATTAAAAACATGTCAAATTATAAAAACATAAAAGAATAGAATTCATTATAGATTATTTTAGTAGATGATCCAAAAACATTACCATCTACATAAAATTGAATGAACAAATATCATCATATGTTCTTTTAATAAAAATCGTTAGATCAACATTTCCTTTCATGAAATCATTATTTAACAAAAATAAAGAAATACTTTTATACAAACCACAAGGATCATTCTTAAGATCGTACAAATATTTATATAATTTAAAAACATGATTAATAAATTTTTTACTTTCAAAACTTGGGGGTGGAGAAACATAAACTTCTTCAGTTGTTAAACCATTTAAGAAATATCTTTTTACATCCATTTGATATAATTTGAATCCTCAAATATAAGAAAAATCCAATAAAATTATAATTTCTTCTAAACAAGAAACATGAGAAAAATAATCTTCAAATTATATATCATATTCTTGATAACATCTTTGAGAAACATGCATGGGTTTATTTTTGGCAATATGTCCAGATTTATCTTGCATGATTCTTAATATCCTCTTAGTTCCAATTACTTGATTATCCTATGGAAATTCTATGAATTTCCAAAAATTATTTTTAACAAAATTATTTAATTAATATTTTATAGCAACAATCTAGTGTTAAGATTTCAAAGCATCATTAATGTAGAGACCCGAAGCTTATCGTACATGGACATTACATTACTTTTGCGGAATACTTAGTACATAACAAAAACACACACACAAGGATCGTAATAGTTTAGTGTCTTTGGAAACTCGGATCGTAATCTTCTAAACGTGGTGAAAGATCTTCAATATCTCCCATAAAGATCTTCCCCTTTTTTTTTACCTAAAACCTTTCTTTATATCCTGGGGAAAAGAAAACATAAAAGGGTGAGCTCAAATGCTCAGTAAGGGTAAACAAAGGAAATATCAATCACATAATTTTCATAAGAACATAACATTTTTGGAAATCTTAACCTGCAAAAGAGAGCATAATTTCATAACATGGGATATATCATAGTAGTGAAATGAAATCATAACTTAAAACATTACTCATTGTGGCATACACACATAATCATAGAGAATCATTTCTTGTTAGTCAAGACTCATTGCCAAGACTATCTTAGTGGACAAAGTCCCTTTCTGAATCGAGTAATCCTCGTTTCAGTCCTGTTTCACTGAACCGGTATAACCTACCATTCCAGCCATGTCTATCTCATGAGATATGAAATCTTTACCCAATGCATTGGAGGGAGATATAGGTCCCACCCATCTCATAATGATACCATTCTTATGTGTGCCACAAAATCATAAACCATACATCATAGCATAACCCATGTAATAAAAATGGGATTCTTAAACAACATGACATCATAAAACCATTCATATAAGATAAAGGAATTCATAAACATAATTCCATCAAAACATAGTCAAATCAATGTAAAAATATGGATAGAAACAGAACCCTTTATTATCTTAGATGGAAAATAATTTTGATAAAATACTTGAATTGAATTCTTGAGGAAAATATCCTTTCTTCTTCTAAATCAATTTCTTTTCACAAAACATCATGCAATTTTAAAAGAAAGAGATTTTATTGAAAATAGTCATGAAATCTTTTAGAGGAAGCTTCATGAAAATAAGGCTTTATAAAACAGTAGAAATCCGTTCGTGCCGTATAAGTTAAAAAAAACATTCTTCGTACTTTTGTCGGAAAAGTCAAAAAGTACCTCGTACGAAAAACGACAAAAGATTCCTTTCATACGTATTACTAAAAACTCACCGAAGGGTAAAAATGGATTTAAACAATTTTAGGTGGATGGAAATAATATTACATATTGAGTAAACATGGATGTGGATGATAAAATACACCCTAGTAAATACTTACGAATAAACAATCTCGGATAAAAATGAGATTGTGATATTTCCCTTACCTTAGGTCCGACTTGCTTTGTAAGTGTCCGAACCTCCTGTATAATGATTTAAATCATGTTATTGACTTATTACAGAATCATATTCATTGTTATGATATCATATATGGTTCACTTATGACATTATATTACCCGTTCTTTTGTAAATTCCATGTTAAAGAAGCGTTTTGGGTAAAATCGTTTCATTTATCGTAGGTGTTTTGACTTGTTTTTCTTGACATTATCATGATTTACTTACTTCCAGAATATAAAATATGATTTATATATCATATATATTCAGTATATATATATATATAATAGGTAGATAAATAAAATGAAAAACACCGTTCATGGAGACGGTAGTCCGTACGTACGCATGAACGCTGTTTTCCTTTCCTTATTGTCTTGAAATGGAAGTAAGTAGATGACATACATATGTATATATATACATAAATCCAGTAGCTTTATAATGTCATATATTTCATTATTATTTCTTATATATACTTTATAATCATTCTTAAATGGTTAACATGGAGAATGAATCTCATCGCATCGTGGAGACGGTAGTCCGTACGTACGCACGAGCGATGATATCATTTCAATAAATATTGAATTGAATTGGAGTGGATTATACAATATATCAGAATCAATATGATGTTTTAATAACTATGTATAGTTATTCTTTACACCATTATACCCATCCATGTAAGGTGGTGGTGGAAAATAGATTACACCACGGCGTGGAGACGGTATTCCGTACGTACGCACGCGCGGTGATTTCTTTTTCCGTAGGATGGATAGATGGTGAAATAGGGTTGTTTCATACTTATAATAACATATCAGTATATGAGTGATACTGATGTTATTACTTCATAATGAAACAACCTAAGAAGAAGAAGTGGAAGAAGAAATAAAGATGAAAGAATTGGTAACGGTAATTACCTCTTCTTTGAAGCGCCTCTTTGAGACCTCCTCTTAGGGCACTAAAATTGGTCTTTGAGGAAGACCAGAACCTCTAGGATATTTCTAGGGAAGTGGAGAATAGATTTTGGCAGGGGTTGGCCGAGCTTGAGTGCTCAAATTGGTGTGAGGAGGAGGGGGAGGAGGTGTCCTTTTATAAGGGAGGAGAGGGGCACCTTAGGAATATCTCAAAATATTATTTTATATTAAAGTCAAAATCAGTTTATAATGGTTCCAAAGGGTCTTATTTCGAAGCTAAAGTGGGGATGGGTCGCAATCCTATCAACCAATAAGATTTAGACAAGTTTAGGGTATTATTTTAACCTTATCAATTAGATTTAACTCTAAGTTAAATAATTTAACTTTTACCGTGTCTTTTTGTTTTCTTTCACTATATGGTAACTACACTTACTATAACATGCCAAACGAACCCCAAATTGTATATTATTAATACATATATCCTTATCTAAGTCATTTGGCCGAACCTTAGATTTTTAGGAATAAAATAACAATTAATAATATAATCTTTGATTTAGAAACTATTTTGTGTCAATTTTGACACTATTTGATACATGATTTTTGTGAAAGTCATAACAGAATTAAATGTTCGAACCAAGTTGATTAAATCAACATTAATATATCATAGTAACCTAGAAAATTAGTGGAATTCATAAAAAGTCTTAAATTACATCTATTTTGGTATTTATATTATCAATTATGTGAATATTTAATTAATAAGATAATTACCGCATCATCTTTGTGTCATAAATAAATTAACTTATTTGATGTCTAAAAATTACAAATAAAATACCATCATGTAGGAAATCTTTTTAGCTTTCTAATGAATATTTACAATCGAATTTATCTTATGTATAACCCCATATTAAAAATGATTTACTTATTAAACTTTGATTTTAACTATTTTAACCCTTCTTTAAATAAATTAATAATAAATGTCCTAATCTAATCCAAGTGGGCCTAAATGGTCATATTTTATTCCTAAGTTTGTTTTTGGTCGAATTACACTTGTCCAATAGAATTAGGACATGTGTTAGGGTAATATTAATATCATATTTACCCTTAGTTACCCTATTTACTATTAACCGTGGTAAAAAAAGTAAAAAGTTACTATTCACCAAAAAATTATTTTCATCACATTGAACCACATTTTAGTCCTTGATATTAACCGTGTCTCTCGGATTTTCGAAATTCCATTCACAGAAGCGGTAAAATTAAGTTTTATGCAAAATTCAATTTTTAACCTACCACTTAGTAGTTTCACTATTCATCAAAAATTGATGTTTTTCAGAACAATGCCAAAATTTCATCCCAAGCTATATTTCATATTCCGAATTAAAAAATGAAGTCTATTTTACCAAATTCATAACATAAAAGTTGCATTAATTAATTTTATAATTAAATCCCGCTGTTAAAACAAATAGCGTGTTTTTTAAGAAACAATATCTATCAAAAGATTGACACTTATTTATGTCTAGTTTAAATGTGAAATTACATCCAATGACCAACATTGTATTAAATTGTAAAAATATATTCTAAATATACTTTAAAACCACTCAAATTAATGATTTATCACTATTAATTATTTCGATTAAAAAAGTTGTTTTTAATTATAATTTAGTAATTTTCACTATTCATCAAAATATGAAAGTTATCCGAAAATCACCAAAATTTCAACCTAAGCTAATTTCGATATTCCGAATCCAAAAATGAAGTTCATTTTGAAAAATAAGATTTATAGAATTTTAAAAAGTGGTTATTACTATTCATAACGGCTAGTTTTAATAATATTTTAATAGCATATCGTTGTTTAATGAAACTCAGTATTGCGTATTACACACGCTATCGAGGAAGGTCGCGATTGCGTGTAATGCAAGGCAAGTCAAGGATGTGTGTTGTGCAAGATCCTTTTGGTGTAGCGTACAACACAAGACATTAATAAAATTAAAAAGAATATATTTTTTTATAAAATCTTGGGCTGTTACATTCTACCCCCCTTAAAATGAATTTCGCCCTCGAAATTCGTCGGGGTTATAAATGGTTTACTATTTGAAAGTTTCTTTAATAGAAATCCACATCGTAAAAGGGAATACCAAAACTTGGCTTTAAAAACTAAAGTATGAAATGTAACGATTACCCAAATAAACTAATCACTGGGTTTCCACATAGGTGAAAATATGGATATGGAAGAGAAATCTAACCATCATGTTCTGATGGAGAGTGGTAGAGAACATGGCTATGGAAAAGCCAGTAATCACAAATCCATAAATTTGTGATGATCTAAGGTACCATCTGATTCATCAGGTATAAGAGAACTAGGACAACATTTTTGGTTTTCAAGATCATTTCCCTAAAGTTAAAGAATTTGAATTAGAATAAATACTTACTTTATTTTGGTACAATCTCGCTGTTGTTCGTGCCTTTAACAATTTCCACTTCATCTCTTAAATAAATGAAGTTGAATTTGTTATTCGTGACGTGTTAGCAGATCATGTGATAGAATGACGGGTCATTCCATCTGTCTCAAACAAAAGGTTAGCAAAAATTATATACATAAGTCGATCTATAGTGAGATTAATCACATATAGTTCCTAAAATGGACTTATACTTCATATATCATACTTCTTAATATAATAAAACTAGTTTCTACTAAACATGGACTTCCTGTAGGTCAGTGGTAGGCGATAAAGGCCAGTTGCACTTCGGTTGTGGGTTCGATTCCTACAGCCTTGTCCAAAGCGATGGGCTGTCGCCCGTCCTGCAGGTTGTCCTTTTTCTAAAACTACGTCACTATAACATCCCATCAATAATATCGAAAATCTTCTATCCTTAAACAATACTAACTTATGTCCAACATAATCCAGTCTAATCTTTAGGCTTATACATAATACTGCAGTCCACTCTCATAATATAGTGACAACGATTACCAGAGATTTAATACTGTCGTTGATCCCCACATAAGATATGTCTTGTTGGTCACATTCCAAACATTCAAAGTCCTTAATCGTGTATTCTCTTGAATACCTTAGTGAGTGCAGTTAAAAGTTAACACTTTCCATATACCAAAATCCTCAAAATTCTATATAATCAAACCATGATATCACTTAGTCCTTATATCAATCATGAGCTCATGAATACTATCAAACATTTAATTTTCTCCTTATCCCTTCATTATGCGCATATCATCTACATTCCAAAAATATCTGAATAATCTTTCATGGATACTGGTAACATTAATCATACACTTTCAAAACACAAGGAAAGACAACAGTGTAACAATCCATAGATGTCTCTTTATTCCAAAATTACACATGATAAACATGTAATCATTCCACTACATTCTCAAACCATTGACCGAGCTTCAAAAATTCTTTCATCTCACATATCATTTGTAGTCTCTTCATCATCATCCACATAAATACTACCCATATGACCATACTGATTCTCTTCATGAGTCTTTCCCTTAGGGCATTTGTTTGCATAATGCCCATACATTCCACATTTAAAACACTTAACCATTTTTGATGTCGTAGCAATACCATTATCCTCATCCATGGTGTTAACCGACACTTTTCTTTTGCACTTACTTGCTTTGTGTCCTTCTTTTCCACACCCAAAGCATCTTCCAGTTCCCTTGAAACATTCTCCTTGATGCCTCTTCCCACATGATTTACATAGGGGAAATTGAACTTTCTTTCCTCTATGATCATCATGGAACTCCATCTTTCTCTTATTAGTCGAGTCAGGAAACTTACAAAATTTTACTTTATTGATCATGTTGTGAGATTGCTGATTCGGCATAATAATGATGTTTGGATATCCAAATCCCATTTCATTTGGTTTCTCATGAAGAATATCATTCCATTGTCCATCATATCCTCCATTATTGTGAATCATCTTGTTTCCAGCCATTTTCTAAAACCCAACAGAATAGTGTTAGATGCAAAAATCATGATAAAGGGGGAGTAACTTAAATATATATCATCTTTGGTTTAATCTAATATCGTTACCATAGTTCTAGGACTATATCCTATACGTATACTTATCCTTAGGGGCATCCCTAGACATACCTTAGAAATAACTCTAGGGATCTCACTAACGTTTTCGCATCCTAGTTTCCAAAGGTTGACTAAACCTTTCCTCTGATACCAACTGTAGAGACCCGAAGCTTATCGTACATGGACATTACATTACTTTTGCGGAATACTTAGTACATAACAAAAACACACACACAAGGATCGTAATAGTTTAGTGTCTTTGGAAACTCGGATCGTAATCTTCTAAACGTGGTGAAAGATCTTCAATATCTCCCATAAAGATCTTCCCCTTTTTTTTACCTAAAACCTTTCTTTATATCCTGGGGAAAAGAAAACATAAAAGGGTGAGCTCAAATGCTCAGTAAGGGTAAAAAAAGGAAATATCAATCACATAATTTTCATAAGAACATAACATTTTTGGAAATCTTAACCTGCAAAAGAGAGCATAATTTCATAACATGGGATATATCATAGTAGTGAAATG
The DNA here is from genome assembly GCA_963277665.1 of Viscum album. NCBI lineage: Eukaryota > Viridiplantae > Streptophyta > Magnoliopsida > Santalales > Viscaceae > Viscum > Viscum album. The sequence goes on along the minus strand of OY728164.1, from coordinate 629,141,168 downwards.
AAATCATAACTTAAAACATTACTCATTGTGGCATACACACATAATCATAGAGAATCATTTCTTGTTAGTCAAGACTCATTGCCAAGACTATCTTAGTGGACAAAGTCCCTTTCTGAATCGAGTAATCCTCGTTTCAGTCCTGTTTCACTGAACCGGTATAACCTACCATTCCAGCCATGTCTATCTCCTGAGATATGAAATCTTTACCCAATGCATTGGAGGTAGATATAGGTACCACCCATCTCATAATGATACCATTCTTATGTGTGCCACAAAATCATAAACCATACATCATAGCATAACCCATGTAATAAAAATGGGATTCTTAAACAACATGACATCATAAAACAATTCATATAAGATAAAGGAATTCATAAACATAATTCCATCACAACATAGTCAAATCAATGTAAAAATATGGATAGAAATAGAACCCTTTATTATCTTAGATGGAAAATAATTTTGATAAAATACTTGAATTGAATTCTTGAGGAAAATATCCTTTCTTCTTCTAAATCAATTTCTTTTCACAAAACATCATGCAATTTTAAAAGAAAGAGATTTTATTGAAAATAGTCATGAAATCTTTTAGAGGAAGCTTCATGAAAATAAGGCTTTATAAAACAGTAGAAATCCGTTCGTGCCGTATAAGTTAAAAAAAACATTCTTCGTACTTTTGTCGGAAAAGTCAAAAAGTACCTCGTACGAAAAACGACAAAAGATTCCTTTCATACGTATTACTAAAAACTCACCGAAGGGTAAAAATGGATTTAAACAATTTTAGGTGGATGGAAATAATATTACATATTGAGTAAACATGGATGTGGATGATAAAATACACCCCAGTAAATACTTACGAATAAACAATCTCGGATAAAAATGAGATTGTGATATTTCCCTTACCTTAGGTCCGACTTGCTTTGTAAGTGTCCGAACCTCCTGTATAATGATTTAAATCATGTTATTGACTTATTACAGAATCATATTCATTGTTATGATATCATATATGGTTCACTTATGACATTATATTACCCGTTCTTTTGTAAATTCCATGTTAAAGAAGCGTTTTGGGTAAAATCGTTTCATTTATCGTAGGTGTTTTGACTTGTTTTTCTTGACATTATCATGATTTACTTACTTCCAGAATATAAAATATGATTTATATATCATATATATTCAGTATATATATATATATAATAGGTAGATAAATAAAATGAAAAACACCGTTCATGGAGACGGTAGTCCGTACGTACGCATGAACGCTGTTTTCCTTTCCTTATTGTCTTGAAATGGAAGTAAGTAGATGACATACATATGTATATATATACATAAATCCAGTAGCTTTATAATTTCATATATTTCATTATTATTTCTTATATATACTTTATAATCATTCTTAAATGGTTAACATGGAGAATGAATCTCATCGCATCGTGGAGACGGTAGTCCGTACGTGCGCACGAGCGATGATATCATTTCAATAAATATTGAATTGAATTGGAGTGGATTATACAATATATCAGAATCAATATGATGTTTTAATAACTATGTATAGTTATTCTTTACACCATTATACCCATCCATGTAAGGTGGTGGTGGAAAATAGATTACACCACGGCGTGGAGACGGTATTCCGTACGTACGCACGCGCGGTGATTTCTTTTTCCGTAGGATGGATAGATGGTGAAATAGGGTTGTTTCATACTTATAATAACATATCAGTATATGAGTGATACTGATGTTATTACTTCATAATGAAACAACCTAAGAAGAAGAAGTGGAAGAAGAAATAAAGATGAAAGAATTGGTAACGGTAATTACCTCTTCTTTGAAGCGCCTCTTTGAGACCTCCTCTTAGGGCACTAAAATTGGCCTTTGAGGAAGACCAGAACCTCTAGGATGTTTCTAGGGAAGTGGAGAAGAGATTTTGGCAGGGGTTGGCCTAGCTTGAGTGCTCAAATTGGTGTGAGGAGGAGGGGGAGGAGGTGTCCTTTTATAAGGGAGGAGAGGGGCACCTTAGGAATATCTCAAAATATTATTTTATATTAAAGTCAAAATCAGTTTATAATGGTTCCAAAGGGTCTTATTTCGAAGCTAAAGTGGGGATGGGTCGAAATCCTATCAACCAATAAGATTTAGACAAGTTTAGGGTATTATTGTAACCTTATCAAATAGATTTAACTCTAAGTTAAATAATTTAACTTTTACCGTGTCTTTTTGTTTTCTTTCACTATATGGTAACTACACTTACTATAACATGCCAAACGAACCCCAAATTGTATATTATTAATACATATATCCTTATCTAAGTCATTTGGCCGAACCTTAGATTTTTAGGAATAAAATAACAATTAATAATATAATATTTGATTTAAAAACTATTTTGTGTCAATTTTGACACTATTTGATACATGATTTTTGTGAAAGTCATAACAGAATTAAATGTTCGAACAAAGTTGATTAAATCAACATTAATATATCATAGTAACCTAGAAAATTAGTGGAATTCATAAAAAGTCTTAAATTACATCTATTATGGTATTTATATTATCAATTATGTGAATATTTAATTAATAAGATAAATACCGCATCATCTTTGTGTCATAAATAAATTAACTTATTTGATGTCTAAAAATTACAAATAAAATACCATCATGTAGGAAATCGTTTTAGCTTTCTAATGAATATTTACAATCGAATTTATCTTATGTATAACCCCATATTAAAAATTATTTACTTATTAAACTTTGATTTTAACTATTTTAACCCTTCTTTAAATAAATTAATAATAAATGTCCTAATCTAATCCAAGTGGGCCTAAATGGTCATATTTTATTCCTAAGTTTGTTTTTGGTCGAATTACACTTGTCCAATAGAATTAGGACATGTGTTAGGGTAATTTTAATATCACATTTACCCTTAGTTACCCTATTTACTATTAACCGTGGTAAAAAAAGTAAAAAGTTACTATTCACCAAAAAATTATTTTCATCACATTGAACCACATTTTAGTCCTTGATATTAACCGTGTCTCTCGGATTTTCGAAATTCCATTCACAGAAGCGGTAAAATTAAGTTTTATGCAAAATTCAGTTTTTAACCTACCACTTAGTAGTTTCACTATTCATCAAAAATTGATGTTTTTCAGAACAATGCCAAAATTTCATCCCAAGCTATATTTCATATTCCGAATTAAAAAATGAAGTCTATTTTACCAAATTCATAACATAAAAGTTGCATTAATTAATTTTATAATTAAATCCCGCTGTTAAAACAAATATCGTGTTTTTTAAGAAACAATATCTATCAAAAGATTGACACTGATTTATGTCTAGTTTAAATGTGAAATTACATCCAATGACCAACATTGTATTAAATTGTAAAAATATATTCTAAATATACTTTAAAACCACTCAAATTAATGATTTATCACTATTAATTATTTCAATTAAAAAAGTTGTTTTTAATTATAATTTAGTAATTTTCACTATTCATCAAAATATGAAAGTTATCCGAAAATCACCAAAATTTCAACCTAAGCTAATTTCGATATTCCGAATCCAAAAATGAAGTTCATTTTGAAAAATAAGATTTATAGAATTTTAAAAAGTGGTTATTACTATTCATAACGGCTAGTTTTAATAATAATTTAATAGCATATCGTTGTTTAATGAAACTCAGTATTGCGTATTACACACGCTATCGAGGAAGGTCGCGATTGCGTGTAATGCAAGGCAAGTCAAGGATGTGTGTTGTGCAAGCTCCTTTTGGTGTAGCGTACAACACAAGACATTAATAAAATTAAAAAGAATATATTTTTTTATAAAATCTTGGGGTGTTACAATTAACATCAATAGGAATAAAATCAAAAATAAAAGAGTAAATGGAACAATAATTTACAATTAAATTTTTCGTTTTAATACCAGAATCAAAATTTCCAATATTATTTTCAACATAATTATATTTATGAATTCCCAATGATTTTGGATCATGTTGAGAAGGATTATAATCGACCTTAGTTGATTCAATTTTATATTGAGGAATTTCTTTATCAATACTAAAATCTCTAAACTAATCATCAATTCAATTTGATTCCAAATTTAATTTAACATTATTTTCATCGAACATAACATTAACATATTCTACAATAATCATAGAAATTTTATTTTAAAATCTATAAGATTTACTATTGTTAAAATAACCTAGAAAAATTCCATCATCACTCATAACATCAAATGTATCTAAATTATCCTTTTAATTTGAAATACAAACTTTACAACCAAAAACTCTAAAGTAACCAACTATGGGGTTTTAATTTTTAAACAATTTATAAGGAGATTCCATTAACAAATGTCTAATACATATTCTATTTGAAATATACCAAGAAGAGAAAAATAGAATCATCCCGAAATTATATAGGAAAATTATATTCATATAACATAGTTTTATCCATTTCAATAAGAGTTATATTTTCCTTTTCTAAAACATCATCATGCTATGGTGTTTTAGGAAAAAAAATTAAAAAATATCCATACATTTCAAAAAAAAATTCAAAATAAATATTAAGAAATTCTCCTCTTATATCACTATGAATAGAAATAATCATACAACCTTTTTCTTTTTGAGGTAATTTACAAAAGGCAGTAAGTCAAGGTAAAATATCATGTTTTTGAGGAAGAGAGTATACCCAAGTAAATATACTAAAATAATCAAGAATAACAATAGTATAATTTATTCCCCAATTTCCAAAAAATTGAGCGAGGCCAAATAAATAATTATATACTAACTATAAATTTCTATTTGTACTTTTCTATTTGATGGGTCTAATAGAAATTTTTTGTTGCATCCCTTTCATGAAAGAGTCACAAACATAATGATGTTATTTCTTCAAGGAAGGAAGTCGTAACACTTTCTCATATTTTAAGAGAATATTCAACATTATAAAATTTATGTGACCTAAAAATATATGCCAAATGATGTTATAATTTTATACATGATCCAAACAATTAACATATTGAATTTATAGTTCAGAAAAATGAATAGCATAAATATTAATTGTTTGATTAGCATAAAAAGGATTCATTTTTAAATACAAAAACACTATCATTTTGGAATTTTAATTCCATTATATCATCACATATTTTTGATATAATAATTAAATTATCTTTCATACCTTCAATATATAAATAATTATAAATTAAAGTAGAATTTGGAATACCAACTTTATGTAATCCTTTTACATTGCCATCAGAATTGTGTAATAATGTAACAGGGCATCTATCATTTGTTTTGTAAGTGGTAAACATTGATTGGTCTCCAATCATAATCCTAGATCATCCACTTTCCATTTACCATATTTCATTTTTAAGACAACCAAGGCATTTTTCCTACACAACTCAATTACTTGAAAATTTTGGTACATAAGAAAATTTGGGTTCAGTATGATTAGTTATTCAATTTTAATATACAAATACAGAATTTAAACATGTATTGTAAGGTACTCTAACTAATAATGATTTATAATGATTAGTTTTTTTAATCCCAAAGTTTGATTAAATCTATGTGAAAAATAATTTCCATAATGACCTTTCACGCTGCATTTAAGACAATTCACAGTTAAAGTACTCCGTTTTTTACTTTTAATAATACATATTTATACTTTTTAAGTAATATTATAAAATTATAAAAAAAATTAATTTTATTATTTTTTGACAAATAAATCATCTTAGGATATTTTTGACATCCTTGAATGAAAGAAGATAATATTTATAAAAAAATCAGCTTCTTTTTTCAAAATTTCATTTAATCCATGAGCATATTAGAAATTTTTAGAATATTTTGAGTGATAAGTAAAAGCAGTGTTTCTTAATTTTTAATTTTCATTTAAAATTATTTTATTTATAAAAATAAGCTTCTCATTATTTTCATTTATAATATTATATAAATCATCATCTTTCAAAATATCTTTTCTTACTATTTCATTTTCTTTATTTAATTCCATAACATTGTGGTTGTCAGAATAACGTTCATAATCATAATATTCAGAATAAAAACATTAATTACTAACCTTATATAGTGGTTCCATGATACACAGGTTAGAAATTTCTTTTTCATTTCCATATTTTTCACCGGAATTAGATTCGTCAATACAGCTCCATTTAGTGGTCAATGCCTCTCAATAATTCTTTTGTATTTAACATTATTCATTAGTTTAGGACAATTAGGTTTTATATGCCCTTTATTACTACGCACATAACAAATTATACCTGAATTATTATAATCCATACCGCCTATCTTATCTCCCTTATTTTTTGAGGGGTTCTTCTAAACTGATTATTGAATCCTATATTTTTAAATATTTTGCAAACTCCATTCACAATATGAGCCATATATTCATTTTAATAATCCTATAGATCAAAATCATAATATTTAGTAGCAAAAAAAATCAAAAATTCAAAATATACACCTTTTATTTTTATTGTCTCCTTAGAAACTATGTTATTCAATTCCAAATCATACTAAAAGAGTAATCCAGTCAATCCATCTTGAGTATACTCTTTGAAATTCATAAATTCTCTAATAGAATACTTCATGGAATTCTATTACTTTGGTAGGGATTATATGACTAATTCAACCAGTATTGGGCTTTCCCAATCTTCTCCAAGTTAATTCATTCCATTCAAAATGCTTGTGAATCTATGGAACATTTCTTTTACTGTTTCTTCTTCACCCATCATAAATTCTTGAAACTCAGCACAAAGCATTCCACGTTTGGTATTAATTATTTTTTCAAATAAAAGGTGAGTAACATGTAGAATCGTACATATTTTAGGATTGGTCTCACAAGCATAAACATGACTAAAAACACTTTTGATAATAGAACAATATAAAATATTAAAAACTTTATAATTTTAAAAAATATCTAAAAGAATAAATTCTGATAAGAATATATTGGTCAACATCAGGTAGTTTTTACTATTTTGACATGATAGACAAGTTCTTAATTCCCACATGTTTGAGTTAAACCTCTATTCGAGATCTCAAGTATCCATATTCATTACCATCAAAGTGGGGTGGATTTTGTGAAATCCAAGAATCCTTCAGGTTCAATCCTACCATCTTATGAGATCTTTATCCTTATATTTTTAGGTCTATGAATTGGTTAGGATAATTAAAATATAAAATAATATTCTATAAAAGGTTTGGAGAAACTCTAAAAAGAAAACCCAATGATAAAAAATTTTGGTATTGAGAAAGATAATGATAGAGAGAAACTATTATTAATATGGTTACCCTATTATAACAATTGTTAGGATGGATCAGTTAATGGAATATTATATAAAGGGGGATGAATAGACTAGATTAAAAATTTTAAATAATTAAATTCATTAATTCAATTAATTATCAAAGTTAAATACTAAGGTTAATTAGCAGCATAAAAAGTAAAGAACAGAAAGATGTTTTTATAATACTTCGGTCTGAAGTAGGAATAATCAACTGTTATACCTCTCTACTTTGAGAGAGATACGTGTGCACAAAAAATAATTTTTATGGGATAATCATAACTAAATTACGAAATATGTTTCTAGTGGTGGGATAACAATGACAATTTCTTCTATGTGGGGTTTCAAAATCCATACAAATTGACTTTAGACACTAGGAGTCACAACTCAAATCATTCTGACATTGGATATAGGGAGTGAAAACCCTTACATACCGACTATAGAATTTGGAGTCACAACCCCAAGAAAATAAATAAAAAATAATTATTTTTTATTGAAAATCATAAATAGAAAAGTAGAGTGTGCATGGGTTAGGTTAAAAAATGTTACATACTCACAACCATGTGAATGATAAGATACAATATTAATGAAAAATTACTTGTTGTTGAGGATTAGATCATATCATCTCATCTAGGAAACTGTTGTCGAATCAAAAGTAATTCAGACCACGAGAGATCATTCAGGTGATGGAACACAGTGTCGTAGGACATTGAAAATGCACAAAAAGTTCAATGTTCACATCACATTATTTTTGAAAATAGTATATCAAATACGATATCCTATGTATTTCCTTATATCTATTGTGTGTATCACTCTCATAAAAAATGATGTATATATATAATTTTTATCAGTATCTTCAGCTCCACTTCCTTCTAATATTCAAAATAGATTGAGTCTAGAGATATCATAAATATCTCCATAAAAAGCATAGCACCATTGCCTATTTATTCCTGTATAACATGTCTCTAATAAATGAATTTAAAAAAATTTAATAATACCGCCAATAAAATTTTAAGAATAATATAAGCATTCAATAATTTAAAATAATCATTTTAGTCTTTTTAAATCTCTTTTTGTTTAGTCAATATAGTTCTTGAAAACTATCAGTAAAAATTAAAATTAAAATTAAATATTTATATTTAAATAAAATTAAAACCACTATCTTTATTTGGAAAATATGTTGAAATAATTTATTAATTTATATCTTTAAATATTGTACTAAGAACCTTAAGAACTCTTAAATAATATTCATATATTTATTGAGAATTTTACAGTAGAAAAACCTTTTAAAATAATCCATATATACATTAGCTTAATTTTCATCGTAAAAGAACAGAATGAACAGTAGCATATGGAATGATCAATAACGTACTGTAGGGAATGAATGGTAATGTATGGTTTCCAAACCATACATTGAAATTATGAATAGTAATATAGCATAGAGAATGAACTGTAAGAAAACATATGGAATGAAAAATAACTTAGTGTTGGTAATGAACAGTAACACATCGTTTGTTACAAATCATACTTTGTGAAAAAAGGGAAATAGAATTAATCAAAATTAAATGATGCTTTAATTACTCTAAATATAATATTAAATCCTCATACAAATAGAAATATTTTTAGAAAAATATATTATATTACCAAGGAATCAATAATAAAATAAATATGACATCTACAGCTCTAAAAAATCATCAATAACCTGAAGCAAAAATATTCTGAAAAAACCACTGCTCTAAAAAATGTCAATAGTTCATCAGGAAACTTAATTACCATCAAGAAAAAAAATTATGAATTTGATGAAAACTAATAAAATAAAAATAAATAAGTTTTCTTTCTAATGAAATCAATTTTCAAGATAATATGATATCTATTGAAGTTGAAGTAAAATAAATACCGAAAGCATTTTAAAACTACTCACTGTAGAATTTTAAAACTGTAGTAAAAATTTCATTGAATTATTGGAGTACCAAAAAAGAGTTTTTTGAATTCTTTGAAAACTAATGAAATTTAGATAAATCTCTTATCTATCCAACAAGATAAGAATCAGTCAAACCCAAACACTATTGTTTATGATATCATCAAAATAAAAGAATGTTCTTAAATGAACATTACATGTAATAAAAAAATAATAAATGGTTAAACAACGAATGTAAAATAATATTTAATAAAAAAAGAAAAAATACGAAGAAAAATATATTCCACCTAAAAATAAAAGATAAAACGTCAATATTAATTGAAAGAAAGTTGACATGGTAAGGTCATGTGCATAGATCAATGAAGTAAATTATAACATAAGTAGTGGAAGGATAAGTTGACTCAATAATTTTATTGAGGTATTTATATCCTTATAAAAAACACATTACATCATTTTAAATTCCATTTCAATATTAACTTTATTTTCATTAAGGGATTAACCATGTCAGATAAAATGTTTAAACATATTCCCATTTTATTTTATTCCATCTAGTGAGAATGTTAATTCATTTATTAGGTTATTGTACATCATTCAAAAACAGAAATAATTTAATTTGAAACTGACACAAATAAAATATAAGTGACCTGACGATGAGTTTTATCTAGTGGTTATTTTATCTAGAATTTGATAAACTAAACCTCAACCTAGGGGAAATACCTTTAATGATATCTTGGTTCATGTAGCATTATTCCACCTTTGGTTCATATAAATCACCATGATAGTTGTCACCTCATCTAATTGACTTGAATTGTCATGACCTATCCATCGAGGCCCATGCCATGACTAACCCACGCTCCCCTTTCGTAGGCCATAGGTAGGTGACTATAACCATAAAGGCATATCCCAAAAATGACAAGGCATTGCCTATAAAACTGCAATCAGACAGGCTAGGTGCACAACAAGAAAAAACCACGCAATTTAACAGCTGAAAGTAAAAGTGTAAAATAAAGAAGAGTGGGCCAGAATAAAAACCCAACTAAAAGAAAAAAATAGCAAAAGGGAAAAATATCTCCTGAGGTCATCCACCAAGGATCCTTCCTAAAGGGTTGTTACAACACATCTCTGTGGCTCTCCACGTCAACCGGTCGCCTCCCTGCACTGTCTAGGCCAGGCTCCCAAAACTTAGTAAAAGTTGTTTCTTTCTCCACATGACACGACAAGGTGTTGGTGGATCCCATGTGGGGTGTGTATAAAATTACACATTAGGGACCACGAGACCCCTGAAGGTCTCCCAAAATTCCACAAATGAAAAAACACAATGTATGTTCTCAATCACAAAGTACAATGTAAAAGACTCAGCTCACACAAAGTATATAACATAAACAACATGAATAACGATGATTATTTGTAAAGATAAATCGTCTTATTCCATAGAGATGTTCCACTACTTAACCATGAATAATTCATCGTATAGCTGATCCATACACGGTTGTAAGTCACCCATCGAAATAGGGAAGTAATTAGATGATCCACATAGGGTCTTAAGTCATTGATCCACATAGGGTATAAGTGGTTGATCCCTGATGGGCAGCTCTAAGGATGGTCCTTGTTTGGTCATGCTACTGTTGATCCACAAAGGATTTTTCTGAATCCGATCCGAAAAGGGTCATATGTCCCTGGAAAACAAGTCATTGGATTCTCTTACACAATGAACATATGTTCTATATATTCTAATCCTCATGCCATCTGTCGCATCTCAACTACCACGTAGTCTCCCAATGAAGTAATGTAACGCCCCAACCCAAGAAGCCCAGAGTCAGTGCATTATTAACTATCCTTGGCATGAACATAAAAGATCAAGTCTCAAAATACTGATTAGTTTAGTAGCATTAGAAGTACTAGATACATTCTTAAGGTTTACATTAAATCATAAAATGGAAAACTACAACAACATTTTTTCCATATACAACACTAAGATCCCATAGACTATCCCTAGAGGTCATTCATAATATACATCTTTGCATTATGGGAAAAATAAAGCATTGAAAGGGATGAGATCATATGCTCAGTAAGGATAACATTATAGAGGAAACATTCATAAAAAATTTTAAACATTTCAGGCATTGTATAAGACAAGGACAGAAGCGTTTTAAACTTCATCTACAGTATAATATGGAAATTTTAAAATCAAATAATTCCATTTAATTATCCACATGCATATTCTACTAGTCAAATAATCACATGATATATCAATATCCACTTTCATAATGATGCAATGCATAATGCCAGACTCTCATAGCCACATAATCAAGGCCTTGTGCCAAGACTACAAATAAGATTTTTTTCAAGGCCTTGTGCCAAGACACTAGTTTTTATCATGAGACCTACCAATTCATCAAGGAACCTACATGCACCACCAAAATGGACATCTTCGGCCGGCCACCTGTTGTCCACCGCAAAACCTACATGTGCCACCACCTCTTACGACCAGCAAGAGCTAGCCACTCCCTCCAGTTGCTGATGCTGCTGCACAAGTGGTGCCATGGTTGTGGCACATCCGCAGGCCAAAAATATTGCTCTGATGGCCTGATTTTCATCCCTTCTGAGCCTATAATGCTCTTGGGAAGCCACCTTTAGTACGTGGCCCACAGTTTTTCATTTCCATCAAGTTGAAAATTCTCTCATGAAGAATGCATCAAATACAAGAGTTCTAGAGTGTTTGGGCCTTGTTCGGTTTGGCTAGAGCCCTCCTCACTTGTGTTTTAACAAGGAAAGGTTATCAAATAAAAGAACGGACTAATTTACTAAAAATTTCTTTAATCACGTATCAACCCATTAGTCATTTGATCATGGTTTGTTGTATTAATCATGAATGGAAAGAGAAAATCATTTTAATAGACAAACAATTTAATCCCCCTTACTTATACATGTTGGAGTCCACTGAAGATGAAGGTGGAGAATCCATTGTTCGAAGGTGATCATCGGCATTCGTCGATGTAAGGTTCGAAAACACAATGTTGTCATTTAATCTCCATTCTTCATTGGTGGAAAACACCAATGATGTTTCATCCGAGCTTCCTCTAATTACACTCCCATAAACCATGCCAAAGGTTTGATTAAATAAAATAAAAGGAATCTCATACATTGTATTCATTAATGTGGTTCATTAATGAACAAAAATTAATGTTACATTACTCCTATGAGCGTCATGGTTATGCAACCAAAGGTTCATGTTAATAAATGGATCTGAATTAATGCATTCCATTCCGCTATGGTCCCACCACCATTGCTCAACAGTTGAAATAATAATAAAATAAATTATTTACTTATTGTATTATATTTTTTCAAATTTATGAAAATTACCCTTTTCATCTGACCCTTTCTGCTCGATGTTAAACTTCTCCTAAGAGAATATTGGCGCTGCAAATTCAACGATGGATTTTTATTTTTTATCCGAGCACCGGTTCAAAAGATAGAAATTATCACCTACTCTTTTACTCAACATACCATAAAAAAGTTCTAAATTCTCTTCCAAACTATCTGAGCCTCAAGAATCATGTGCCATAAATTTTCGCTGACTCTTAATAATTATATATAATTAAAAAAAATTTATGTAAATTTTAGGTCTTTACGTGGAGCGCCTCCTCTCACGTGGGAGCTCCATCCCAACATAATAATTTACTAGCTTGTAGATTACGGGATACAATGGATTTTATAAAGAGTGTTTACAGAAAATTAATCACATGCATGAAATCCCATACATAATTATGAGTATTGTATGACTCACACGAAATTAATAATAACTTTGCAATAATAAATTAAAAGAAAACAATCATAGACAAGGGCTAGTCTAATCTCATGTTTATATTCAATATTATTACCAATTACATCAATTCATTATTTAATTAAGATAAGGCACCATGAAATATTTCAATTAATTCAATTTATCTTAATTCCATTCAACAATCCTTACATCACCATCATCTATAATTCTAAACAAGGTCATCTTTATTTAAAATTAATGTCGTAAATAAATTTACGTGGAGGCAATATTGTGTGTTCATCCAAAATGCTAACATAAAAATAAATTTATTATATAGATATTCATCATATGACTTGGAATTTACTATCAAATGAATGAAACTTGGTATGCATACTCAATTTCTTTACATAGAAATTTTATTCCTATATTTCTGAAATTTTGAGAATGCTTCTAAGAAGTAAACTACACAGTGTATACAAAATTACACTGCGCATATTTGTATTGTGGTCATGTATAAAACACATTCCTTTATCTGGTATTATTTCATTACATAGAGATGTTTGTGGTACACAGTGTGTACTATGAATACAAATAATGTAACCTAGTATTGTATGGATTGGAAGTCCTCATTCCATGTATCTAATATTCAGATCTATCGGGACAACCTATGTTCTCATCTGTGAGACACTGGGTACTACACATCATGTATTGTAGTTACACAATGTGTAGTTCTTGAAGCCATGTTCTCGTCTATCTGGATCCATATGATTATAAGGTTTGATCGAATACTCTATCTAATTAGATTGGATCTATTTTAATTTATCATGATATTTGGTCATGTGGGTAAAATCCATTCGATGTGTACTCACGATGCACATGGACTGCACTTTTTTTTATTCATGATCAATATTTGGTACCTCTAGATGACATTATCCATTTGATTCTTCATTTTTTATAATTAAATGGTTAATTATTATGTTATCCAGAATTAATAAAAGAATACATGAAATCATTCATATATTAAAATGATTAATTTTAAGTAAAATAATGTTAAAAAACATGCAATCAATAAATGGATAATAAATAATTATGAATTTAACATGTGACATCTCAAATAAAACTTGTAGGATTTGAGTATAACACATGTATAATTTAATGGTATGAAAAAAATCAATTTTAGTCTTCATTAATATATAATAGTTTCCTTACATAACTCTGAGACCATTTACTGTGAATAAAAAAAATTAATAGGATATATTTATACACAAAAACCATAGGAAGAGGATGTCAACATATAAGTTATAATTTATTTATGAATAGATATATAATGACCTCAACATGTAATTCTGCTTTTTCTAATGATTGGATGAAATCCAATTCGTCGCACCATCATTACAGTACATGATTCAAGTATAGAAATCCCCTTCCGATGATTCATGTGTGCACCATAATATCAAATCAACATTGTAAAATCGATGGGTGCTAGCATGAATAATCTTGATCAGTTTTGTTTTTTGTGATTCATCAATGCGGTATTTTTTTTAAGGAGGAATAAAACATAGTGTTATATTAATATATTGAGAGACAAGGAATAGATAGTGATCTCTTGGGATTTATTCGACCTCTCCTTATTAGTTCTGAACAGAAAAAGTGAATTAGAAAAGTTAAATGATTAGGTATTTATTATATCTAGTTTAGGATTGGTAAATTAGACACAAGACCCCAACCAAATTTAATATTGTTAATTGACCCCAAGTACATTAATAATAATAATAATAATATTGGGAACATGACATGAATAATACATTTGTAATATAAATAAATACTAATTGTTTTAAATGGATCGTTAAATTCAGTCCACGTTTCTTTGTTCGAATATTCAGATCCTAGAATAATGAGTATTTAATTAAAAAAATCACTTCATTGTTTTATTATAAAATTAATATATATTATATTCACCAAACATCAATAGTTATATTTATTATTATTATTTTACACACATTATTATTTTTAATAATTTTTTATTAAATATTGGTGACAAAAAACAACTCGAATAAATATTATTTATTCTATCATGTTAAATTCAATACTTAAATTTGACAAATATTGGGGATACACTTAGTGTATGGCCATGTAGGACACTTACGTAGCGGAATTAGGAATAATAACCAAAATACATGGATAACGTCTAGAAACACATCAAGGAATCCACAGATAATGATTTTAATGTTGCAATGGAAACCATCCGCTTATGAACATTTACCACATAATATAATAATTTTATAACAATATCTCTAATCAAGCTGGCTCCATGATGGTGAAATAAACATACGTAAAAACCCAAGGTTTAAAAAAAATAAATTGAAATACATGGAACTTTGTTTTCTGTATATATTTATAACTATCTATTAAACCTAATTTTATAGATTCTATGTTTTGAATTTCAAAAAACGGGCATCTATCATTGTGATTGGTAAGTTATTTGGAGTTAAACAGAACCAACATGATTTTTTAGTGAATAGAAACATACCCTTATGAATAGTCATATGAATAGTAATATGAATAGTTATATGACCCTAATGAATAGTAAATTGTATTATTATTTAATTTTCTTATGTTTATATGATAATGAGATGTTGATTAATTTTTCAAGGTGTTTTTAAAATTTATATTTTAGAATAAATTATAATTTTATTTAAAAATTAAAATAATAATATTTAAGAAAAATATTTAAAAAAATGGAGTTCATTTTTGATATTCTGACATCAGAAAATGGTTATGGTGAATTTATGATATTTTTCTGAAGTAATTGAATTTTCAGTGAATAGTAAAAATACAGTTTCGAGATACAATGTATTTAATGAAATCATTAATGATGTAACATGGATGTAATAATTTTGGTAGACTTGTGGATAGTAAAATAAGATATGAGGTTCCCCATGTGGCTAATACCATTGGAAAAATACATGGGCAAGCTCGTGGTTTTTCAAATACCACTAATGGGGTGTCCCTTAAAAATTAATAAAATTTTCTCTAACTTTTTCTATAAATACCAACCCATTCGGTGATTCCATTCATTCCAAATTCCTCCTCAACAAGGCACATACATGCCAGGAAACACTATCTCCACTTATTCAGCACAATGAACAAGCTTCTCATAGCTTTTAAACACTCATGAATCCAAATCTCTTCGCAAAAATGGATTCAAACCTCAAAAAAGATATTAATTTTATTTTCAAAATCCCTGGTAAAATCCGATACATACTTGGACAGTCTTGTAAAATTGGATTTATATGCTACCATAGATTAATTTTTATTCTTCTTATGTTCCATTAATTATTTCTTAATTCTGATTTGAACACTTTTGGGAAAATATTTATCCCAAAAAAGTCTCTTAAAATCATCCCATTCCAGACTGTCAAGATCATCTCTTCCTCTCGTATTCTTATCCAAATACCAACATTGATCGACTTCAGCATAGATTAGATAAATGTCTAGTACTACCTTTTTATGTTCCAAACATCCCATAAAAACAAAAATATTCTCTAGAGCATTGATCCATCCTCCGACTATCACTATATCTTCGGTTCCACAAAATTCTGGAGGATGTTGCCTCATAAAATGCACCACAGAAGACATATTTCTTTATAATCGATCATGTTATACTATAGCATGGATACCAACCCCATTTATTTCTTATGTTAACAGAGCCATTTCTATGAAAAACTACTCTATTCGGATTCCCACTATTCTAGGTTGCAGATTCGTACAGACATCAACTTCTTGGTCCCTTCCTCCTTCAGCTTCCCAGATTCTTCTACGGAAAAACAATCTGAGCATACATAACATAGATGAAGCAACATGATAATCCTTAAAGTCTATAACACACATGTATTTCAAAATTATATAAACAAAAATTCCTCATAGCAATAATTTTAATACCACAAAAATAATGAAGTAGAATGTTATCCTAATGAATGGAAATCATGTTAAGAATTCCATTACCTCGAATTCTTCTAACATAAAAAGTGTATAAAAATAATTTATTATGGTTAAATGTGTGTTATTAATATCTTAATAAAACATATTAATGTTTATAACACCTTATATGATCATTTTACAACCAAATTCCACACATTTATTAGTAATATTTGGTATTTACATTGTTTCAGGTGTGTTCATTACATGATTTCCATGATTGGTTAATGATGGATATTCTTGTACACTAGAAGTGAAAATCCATAATTGGAATGGAATGGTATTTAAATATTTTTATAACCAGTTATAAAAATTATTAGATAAATGATTCATTCAACATAACACTTCACCATGTGGTGCTCCTGTGTTGTTTGTTATGAAGAAATATGGTTCAATGAGACTTTGCATCGATTATAGAGCCATAAATAAAATTACTCTTAAAAACATGTATCCTTTTCCACATATTGATGATTTTCTTGAACATCTCTTGGGAGAATTTTATTTTTCAAAGGTTGACCAGAGGTCTGGGTACCATCAGTTGAATGTAAAGGATCAAGACATCTGAACGACTGTGTTCCACAAAAGATATGTTCATTATGAATTTGTAGTTATTCCTTTTTGTTTAACTAATGAACCTACTTTATTCTTGGATCTTATGAAAATTATCTTTTATGTCTCTTTGGATATGTTTGTGGTTCTGTTTTTTGTTGAAATTCCATTATATTTTAGAAGTAAAGTGGATTATGAAAAACATCTAAGGGTTGTTTTTCAATTCGTAAAAGAAAAAAACTATATGGAAAATTATGAAAATTTGATTTCTGGTTATAAAATATTTATTTTCTTAGTAGTATTGTAAATATGGATGAAATAATAGTTGATCCTATGAAAACAAATGTTGTTAATGAATTCCCAAGACCTAAAAATGTTATAAATAATCGTACTATTCTTGGATAATCAGGTTATTTCCGATAGTATGTTAAAAATATTGCACAGTTATCTATCCCGCAAATTATGTAAACTCAATAGTGGTTAAATTTATTTGGATATAAGACTTTCATGTTTGTTTTTAGGATGTGAAGAAGAGTTTGCTGAATGCTTCAGTTTTGGACTTGCCTTCCCAAAATGGTGAGCATGTCATCTACAATGATGCTACGTTAAAAGGACATGGTTGTGTCCTTATGTATAATGATCAAGTAATTTTTTATGATTAAATACAAATAAAACCTTATTAGATAAATTATCCCACACATGAATTGACATTGGCAGTTATAGTTTTTTTCTTTGAAAATTTGGTGGCACCATTTAAAAAGAACCAAATGTCAAATATATACTGACCATAAAATTATGAAGATTATATTCACTCAGAAAAAATTAAACATGACGTAGAAAAGATGGATTGAACTTATAAATGATTAATATATCATGATCAATTACCATATAGGAATAGAAAACAACGTGGTAGATGGCTTGAGTGTAAAACATCATGCATAATTAACCATGGTAGGTTTGGAACATGAAACCTTTATTAATGATTTTATAATTTTTTCCTCAGAAGAGATTGGTGCAAAAAATACAGCATTTTTGTATTAGGATTTAGTGAAGTCATCATTATCAGACAAAATTAATCAAGCACAAAAGGAAAGACATATCTTTCAAGGTAGGTAACCATGTTTTTTATGGAATCTCACCATGGTAATGTGTAATGTATTTTGGTAAGAAATGAATGTCAAGTTAATTTTTCATCCGTCCTTATGAAATCTTGGAGAATGTAGGATTAGTCACATACTGAGAATCTTTACCTCTATGTTTATATCAGGTACACAATGTTTTTCATGTTTCGATGTTGAGAAAATATGTTCCAGATTCGTCTCTTTTCTTGAGCCCAGAATCAGTTCACCTGGAAGTGAACATTTTTATGAAGAGAAACTAGTTCAGATTCTTTATCACAGGTAATAGGTATTTTGGAATTATGTAATCAAACAACTAAAGGTTTTGTGGATAAACCGCATGGTTTAAGAAGCAACATGGGAATCTAAAAATGATACGAGAGAAGGGCACCCTAACTTTATTAATGAGTAAATAAAATTGTGAGGACATAATTTCTAGAAGGCGGGGATATTGTAACACCACAAGGTTTTTTAAAATAAATTAAATTCATGAATCATTGTTTTAATTATATATTTATAGCTACACTTTATAGATATTTTTGTATCTCTATGTTTTGAATTTCAAAAAATGGTCATCTACAATTGTGATAAGTATGTTATTTAGAGTCTAATAGAACCAACTTGTTTTTTAGTGAATACCTACTATTATAAATAGTAATAGTAATAGTAATATGACTTAATAAATAATAAATTGTATTATTATTTTAATTTCTCAAGGGTATAATATAATGACATGTTGATTAATATTCTAGGTGTTAAAAATGAGTTATAGATTTAAAATTGTTATTTTTTAATAAATTTTGTTTTTATAAAACCAAAATTAATAATATATAGAAAATTATTTTCAAAAAATGGAGTTCATATTTTAATATTACATATCGATAAATGTTTTGGGTGAATTTTTGGGGTATTTCTGAAGTAATTGAATTTTCTGTGACTAGTAAAACAACTGTTTCGAGTTTCAGTGTGTTTAATGACATCATTAATGATGTAATAATTATGTAATAATTATGGTAGACCACTGTACAGTGAAATAATATGGGATTCTTCCCATTAGGATAATATCATTGGTAAATATCGTGGGAAAGCACATGGTTTTTCAAATACCACTATGTGGTGTCCCTTAGAAATTAATAAAATATCCCCTCACTTTTACTATAAATACAAACCCAATCATTAATTCCATTCATTCCAAATTTAACCACAATGAAGATATTGTCTTCTTACCTCCCTTGTAGTCCTACCACTGTTTCCTCAAGCTCTCAAGGTCCCAAACGTCATGTTTTAGAAGTTACTCTACAAGGTAAGAGAATTCTCAACTGCTTTGTTTTTCCATTTCAGTTCTCTTTTATGTGGTATAACATTCACATTTACATTCCATGTTTTATATCAATTATATTATATCTCTATATTTTGTTATTATTAATTTATGGATTGGTGACAACAATACCATCTATTTTTAATGTTTTTTAATAACATGTTTCATAGCTGTTAGGCTGCTGAAATTTCGTAAGAGATTTCTCAACTATTCTTTTCTTTCGAGTTCCTTCCATTTCTTATTATTTACTGATCTCCACGTATTGAAGTTTAATGAATGATAAAATATCTTAAATATTCTATATTTCATCATTTTTATGGATGATTCACCATAATATTTCTTCTCCTCTCCCACTTATTCAATAAATTAAAACATCATATGTGATGTGTTGATTTACCGACATCATGGATGAAGTTATTTCAATTTCATTTACTTATTTCAAGACTATTCAAGAAACCATTTATATTGTTGAAAAATAATTGAATTTATGATTTATAAATTATATAATATCGTATAATAATTTTTCACACATGTGATTAATTTATAAAACTAAATGAGTTTACTATGATTGAAGAATTGTCAGAATGACCTCAAAAAATATCAATAATGGTTTAACTTATGAATCATCCTCGTGTAAGAATTAAAAATTAAAAATCATATAATTTATAGTTATAGAAATATGTAAATACCATTCCATTCCAATTATGGAGTTTCACTTTCAATCGACAATAATGTCCATCATGAACCACTCATGGAATCCATTTAAAAATAACACGTGAAAAATTTTAAATAACAAAATATTACTAATAAAGGTGTCCAATAATGTTCTAAAAAGATCATATAATGTTTTATTAATATTAATATGTTTCATTAAAATATTAATAACATGATTTTAAATATTATATTGGAGTTTTAAATACTTTTGATGTAAGAAGAACCCAAGGTAAGGGAATTCTTAACCCGATTTCCATTCATTGGGGTAACCATCCACTTCATTATTAATGTTGCATTAAAATAATTGATGTGATAAAATTTTTTTTAAATTATATTAAACTATGTGTATTTATATTGTATACACATATACATTACAATCAATTAATTATCAATACAATTATATTTTATTGGACATTCCTTTTAAAATCCTTTTAAAATCCTCTTAAATAAATTTAAAATAGATTGTTCTTTTATATGTATATGGAATGAGTGGTTTCTCCTGATTTCAAAATACTTTATTACCATGATATTTTCCATGGATATTATTTATGTTGGATTGAACCCACTGTAGCTCAAGATATGTTGGGTTGTTCCCATTATAGCTCAATATATGACGGGTGAGCCCCATTATAGCTCTCTAATGCATTGGGTAATTCGGAGGTGATATTTGACTAAATTATTTTTCCATGTGCAAGGGTGATTATAAGAGTGATATGTTTAATATGTCCCAAGGAAACTGCATGATGTTTCTATGCATATCAGTTTTTATGATTATGGATCACATAGGTTCTTATGTTATCATAAAAAAACTCATATGCATAGAATATACATGTAGTTTCCTTGGGAAATATTTTACATATCACTCTTACATTCACCGATACATATGTAATAACTATTAGGTAAAATTCCACCGCCGGATTACCCAATGCATCGAAGAGCTATAATGGGGACCTCCTGTCATATCATGAGGTATAATGGGCTCAACAAAACATATATTGAGCTATAATGGTCTCAAACCAACATAAATAACGTTCGATGAACATATCTTGGTAATAAAGTATCTTGAAATCAAGAAAAACCACTCATTCCATATATATATAAAAATATTTTTCAAATATATTAAAGAGAGTATTAAAAGGATTTTAAAAGGAAAGTCCCTTAAAATATAATTGGAGTGAGAATTAATAGAAATGAATGGACATGTGTATAAACTATAAATACACCTACTGAAACATAATATTAAGAAAATTTCACAAAACCAATAATTTTAATACCACATAAATAATGATGTAAAAGATTAACCCAATGAATGGAAATCAAGTTAATAATTCCATTTCCTTGGGTTCATCTTACATAAAAAGTATTTAAACATTCTTTAAAATGGTTAAAATTGTTTTTTTAATATCTTAATGAAACATATTAATGATTATAACACATTATATGATCATTGTACAACATCATTCAGCACATTTGTTAGTAATATTTTGTCATGATGATTGTTTCTGGTGTGTTCAATGCATGTTTTCCATGATTGGATCATGATGAATATTCGTGTTGATTGGAAGTGCAACTCCAGAATTGTAATGGAATTGTTTTTAAATATTTACAGAACCATAACATATACCATTTATCATTTTGAACTATAACATGAGGATGATTAATAAGATAAAACATTATTGATATTTATTTTGGTCATTTTGGTGATTCTTCAATCATAATGAACTCATTTTGTTTTATAAATTAATCACATGTGTAAAAAAGGATTCCAGTAAATTATATAATATATTATACATAAATTATAATCTTTATCAACCATAAAAAAAATTTCACGACCAGTCTTGAACGTATTAAAAGAAATTGAAACCACATCATCTACGATGTCGGTAAATCAACACCTCTTGGAAGATGTTTTCATTTCCTGATTAAATTGGATATAAGAAGAAGTATTATAGTGGTGAATCTTCAATAAACATGATTAAATATATAATATGTACGATACTATATCATTAATGCCTCTGGGATAAGGTGAGATGACGAAATAATAAGAAATGAAAGGAATAAAAAATAAAAGAAAAGTTGAGAAATTCCTTACGAAAATGGGGCATCCTAACAATTAGGAAACATGTTTATAAAAAACATAAAAAATACGGGGTACATGGGTTACCAATCCTTAAATTAATAATTATACATTATAGAGATAGAATAAAATTTTAATAAAGACATGGTATAGAATCTTTAATGTTATACCACATAAAAGAGAACTGAAATGGAAAAAAGAAGGAGTTGAGAATTCTCTAACCTTGTAGTGTAACATATAAAACATAATGTTTGGGACCTTGGGGGATTGATAAAGAATTGGGATGGATACTAGGATGGTAAGAAGACCATATATTCACTGAGGTGGAATTTGGAATGAATTTAATGAAGGAATGGGTTTGTATTTATTGCAAAAGTGGGGTGAATATTTTATTAATTTCCTAGGGACACCTCATTAGTGGTATTTTCAAAACCATTGTCTTTCCCATGGTATTTTCCCAAGGTATTATCCTATTTTGACACCTTATATCTTATTTTATTATACACAAGTCTACCATAATTATTACATCATTAATTATTTCATTAAAAAACCGAAACTCAAAATTGTATTTTTGCTATTCACCAAAAATTCAACTTTTTCATAAAAATCCCAAAAATTCATCCTAACCATTTTTTGATGTGTTGAATTCAAAAATGTCCTCCATATTTTGAAAATAAATTTCTAAATATTAATAATTTTATTTTTAAGTAAAATCATAATGTATTAAAAATAAAAATTTTAAATCTATAACTCATTTTTAACACCTTGAAAATTAATCAAAATATCATTATCATATAACCTTAAGAAAATAAAATAATAATAAAAATTACTACTCAATATGGTCATATTACTATTAATATTAATATTTATAAGGGTAGGTTACTATTAAATAAAAAAATCAAGTTGGTTTCATTAGACTCTGAATAATATACAGATCACAATTCTAGATGACCATTTTTTTAATTCATAACAATGAAGCTATGAAATTATGTTTAAAGGATAGTTATAAATATATAATTAAAAAAAATTTTCATTAATTTCATTTATTTTTTAAATCCTTTGTGTGTGGTATTATATCCACCTTCGGTAAATTGCATCGTCACAATTTTATTTTCTCTTTAATCAAGTGGGAGTGCCTTTCCCTCACAGCATTTTCAGATTCCTCTATTGCTTCTTAAACCATGTGGTTTCTCCAAAAAACCTTTACCTGGTGGATTAAATTATTCGACAATACATGTTCCCTTCGATCAATAATCTAAACTAGTTTCTCATTATATGAAAGGATCTATTCTAGCTAAACTGATTCTGGGGTGAAGACATGAGATGAATCTGGGACATAATTTATCAACATCAAACCATGAAAAACTTTATGTACTTAAGATAAACTCAGAGGTAAAGATACATGGAAAGTGACAAGTCCAACCACTTCTAGGATTTCATTAATGTTCATGAAACATGAACATTGTTTTCCTTTCTTACCAAAATTCATTACACATTTCCAGGGAGTGATTTTAAGGAAAATCTGGTCACCTACATCGATATAGAAGTATTTCTTCTAGTATCTGCATAACATTTATGCCTTCTCTATGCTATCCTCAAGTGTTACAAGATCATCTTCACTTTCTCAGCCATATACCTTTCTAATTAAGGTCCCATAAAATTTCTTTCCCCAACATCATCCAAAAAATATGGAGTTCCACACCGCTTCCCATACAATTTTTCAAAAGGTTTCATCTGTATACTGGTATGAAAACATTTTTTATAAGAAAAATTGTCTAAAGATATATGCTGATCCCAACTTCCCTAGTAGTCCATTGAAAAATCTCAATGCATATCCTTCAATGTCTGAATCATTTATTCTAACATCCCTTCTGATTGAGGATGCAAATCTATACTAAAATTTAATTTTGGGCCCAATGACTTCGATGTCCCATCCAAAAGTTAGAAGTGAATGTGGGATTCCAATCAGATACCATTTTGACAATTTAATAAGGGGGTTTAGAAATTGGATTAGCATCAATAAGTGTGTCAACAGTTAACTCAACCTATTCATTAGTAAATAAACATGGAAAAACATTAGAAAAACATACAAGATTTCATTTACCACTGGTAGAACATTAATCTAGATAGTTATCCTATCATCCAAAATATGAGAAAGATAATGTTTATTTCCATCCTTTATCAATTGCATTTCTTCCTGATATGTTATCAATCGTATGGGTTCATTTTTCTACAAAAAATGAAAATTATTCTGAAAAAATTATCTTTCTTTAAAATCAATCATATCATGATGAAAAGAAATACAGTGCATACCCAGGATAACATCAAACTCTATAGGAGGAAAAACAACAATGTTTGCAGGTAAAATAATTCTAATCAAATTGCGAGGACAAAATTTACAGAAGGTGGGGACAATGTAACACACTATGGATTATAAAAAATTGAAATGAATTAAAATATGTTTTATTTAGAAATTTATAACTATACTTTAAACATAATTTTTTAGATTCTATGTTTTTAATTTTAAAAAATGGTAATCTACAGTGGTGATCCTTAAGTTATTTGGGGTCTAATGGAACCAACATGATTTTTTAGTGAATATAAATCTACCCTAATGAATAGTAATATAAATAGTAATATGTCCCTATTGAATAAAATATTGTATTAATATTTTATATTCTTAAGGCTATCAGATAATTATATGTTGATTTATTTTCCAAGGTGTTAAAAATGATTTATAGTCTTAAAATAGTTATTTTTGAAGAAATAATGGTTTTATTTTAAAATTAAATTATTAATATTTAAAAAATGATTTTCAAATAATGGAGTTCATTTTTGAATTCTACTAATTGAAAAATGGTTAAGTTGATTTTTTGGGAATTTTCTAAAACATTAAAATTTTTGGTGAATAGTAAAAATATAATTTGGAGTTTTTGTGTGTTTAATGAAATCAATTATGATGTAATAATGATGTAATAATTCTGGGTGAATTGTGTATTGAGAAATAAGATATGAGGTGTCCCATTTGGGTAATTTCAAGGCACAATACAATGGGGAATACTATGGTTTAGCTAACACCACTAATAAGGTGCCCCTTGGAAGCTAATAAAATATTCCCTCACTTATCCTATAAATACAAACCCATTACATCATTATATTAATTAAAAATTCCACCATAATAATTCTTTGGTCTTCATACCGACCAGGATATCCAGAAACGGATTCCTAAATCCCCCAAGGTCTCAAACATCATGTCTCTGGAGTTACTCTACAGGGTAACAGAATTCTCAACTTCTTTCTTTTTTCAATTCATGTTTTATTTTATGTGGTATGACTTTCATGTTTCCATACAATGTTTTTTTTCACATTTATTATATCTCTATACTATATTATGATTAATTTATGTATGGGTGACCCATGTCTGCTCCCTTTTTAATGTTTCTTAAAAACATGTTGTATAGTCGTTTGGCTGTTGTATTTTCGTAAGGGATTTCTCTAATATTTTTTATTTTGAGTTCTTTTATTTTCTTATTATTACCCCATCACCCCTTATCCAAGAGGAATTAATGATCAATTATCATAGATATTATTAATTTCATCATGTTTACAGAAGACTCACAATTATACAACCTCTCATTTACCACTTATTCATGAAATTAAAACAAAGTCTATGATGTGTCAATTTACCGACATCGTGGATGATTTGATTTCAATTTCTTTTACATCATTCAAGGATATTCATGAAAAAAATTTTATGGATGAATCAGATTATATTTTAAGTATTATATATTATAAAAAGACCTGGAATAATTTTGTACACATGTGATTACTTTTTAAAACAAAATGACATCATTATGATAGAAAAATCACCAAAATGTCCTAAACAAATATCAATAATGTGTTAACTTATGAATTATCCTCATGTAAGAATTAAAAATGATAAATGGTATAATTTATGGTTTTTGAAATATGTAAATACGATTCCTTTACAATTCTTGAGTTCCACTTCCAATTGAAACAAATATCCATCATGAAGTAATCATAGAAACAATGTAAAGAACACACCTGAAACAATGTAAATAACAAAATATTACTTATAAAAATGTTGAATGATGTCGTAAAATGATAATATTAGGTTTTATACCCATTAATATGTTTCACTAAGATATTAATATCACTATTTTAAACATTATACAAGAGTTTTAAAAACTTTTTACGTATGAAGAACCTGAGGTAAGGGAATTCATAACCTAATTTCTATTCATTGGAACAAAATTCTACTTCATTATTTATGTGGTATTAAAATTATTGGTGTGATGATTTTTTGTTTATATTTTGTTTCAAATAATTAATTTACAGTTTATACCAATATCAATTCAATTATATTAATTCTCACTTCAATTATATTTAAAGGGACTTTCCTTTTAAAATCCTTTTAAAACTCTCTTTAATAAATTTCAAAATGGATTTTTTTAAATGAATATGGAATGAGTGGTTTCTCTTATAAATTATTTACATGTCCAAGGATTGTTCCTTGGACATTATTTATTTTATTTTTAGCCCATTATATCTCATTATATGTTGGGTTGGACCCATTATATATCTAGATATGATGGGTCGGCCCGATTTTAACTATCTAGTGCATTGGGTACTCCAAAGATAGAAGTTGACCAAAACGTTATTCCATGTTTAATGGTGAATGTTATAGTGATATGGTAAATATTTCCTAACTAAACGACATTTTGTTTCTATAAATATGATTTTTTCTATGATTAGGGGTTTCATTGGTTTTTATGTTATTATTTGACTAACGATTTCATTATTTATATCCCTTACTGAGTTTTATACTAATCCCATGTTCATAAAGTGTTTTTCAAAAGATATAAGGATGGGTAAGAGAAATAATTGTGTCATGATGATTGATATGGAGTGTTTTCAATGATATCATGTTTTATGTTTTAATGTTTTATATTTTAAAAAATGGATTTTTTTTAGTAGAATCCTATTTGTATGAATGTAGTTTGTTTTGAATATAAGATATCCTAATTTGATAAAATTATAAAACTAAAAGAATATTCATTGTGTAATAATGTATGTTATCATATAAAATTAAATATTAAGTAATCATTTCAGGATATCTGTTAATGAAAATATAGATGTCTATTGATCAATACACATGTATGTAGATAGAAACATCCAAATACACATGGAATATATGGATTTCCTATTGTTGGGAATGTTCTCATAGCCTTCAATATTGTATATTACCAATTTATAACACCATGAGAAGGTGTCTTAATGAATTATTATCCTCCTACCCGTAATAACTTATATTATCAGTGTGCCACAAGACATTATTATTCTTCTATAGAGAAAGATTCTATAATAAAGTCATGGAACCTCTAGATTCTCAATTCTGTAGGGAATTTCAATTACTTTTCAACATGTAATATATTCCAAAGAATTTATAAAATATAAATATCATATAAATGAGTAATCAATAGTGATAAATAAAACTCATTAATAAGAAAACCATATAATCTAGTAATGAAAAAGTTGGTTCTATGGCACTACCTCCAAAATTTACCTATACTTAGACTTATCCATATAGATTTTATTAATTTATTATTTTCCTAATCCCATGAAATAACTATAACACAATTTGGTGTCAACATTATAGACTCAAGACTAATACAAATAATTTTAAAAGATTTTTAAAAAAAAATTCCTCCAAACACAACCAATGTAGATAATCGGCAAGTGAATTTGGTATACTATGTTCATAATACATAAACATTGGACTAAAATAAAAGATACTAATTTTATTAACCATAATGATAGACTAAATATCATTTAACTTCTAAAAATAAACTATATAACATGGGGAATAAATAATCAAAAAGGGTGGGTTATAATGTTCCAAAAGGGAATAAGCATGATAAACAAGAATAACTTAGGAATCAAAAGACATAACATGATATCCTAAAAAACAATTCATGAATAATCATATGTGAAAATGATATAATGAATATAGAATCATAATATCATAGAAACATATGAATTTAGAAGCAACAAAATAAATGACATCATAAACACAATTCAATGATCATTGTCGAGACATCAAGCCACGATTAAAAAATTACCATAATGGATTAGGTTTACTTAATCATCCCTTAAATATCATCCCATGTGATATAAATATTACCCAATGAATTGTATTTTGATAGAGAAACACCCACCATAACTTATGAATTCATATATGTTCCATAAAAATAATGTAATCATAATACATAACCATAATAATTACCCATGGAATGAAATGAATTACAAAATCTTTCCTCATGTCATAATACAAGGTCATATCAGAAGTACTAAAAAGAGAAGAAGAAATTAAATATTTTAAGTTTTTATAATTTTAAAAATAATAAAAGGGCTCAAATATATATTTTATTTGAATAAAATTTATTTTGGAATGATGGAGAAGTCATTTTGGAAATGAACTACTTTAGCATGGTTTTATGAAAATGGTATATAAAATTTAAAGGTGGTAATCCACTAATGTATTTAATTAAACTATATGATAATGAGGGAGATTATATAAAAAATAATGAGTATTTGGAGAATAAATTTTAAAGAGAAAAAATATTCATGGGGTAGTTCATAACATGAAATAAAAAATAGGAAGTTCCTATAAATCATGTTTACATAAAATAAAAATTATCTATGATAACATCCTATGAATTTATATCCCCACAGTGAAAATAAAAATAACACAGGTATATATTGAAGGAACATATATATTTATTTTAAAATTTTTTAATCAAAAAATTAAATTTATAATGTAAGGTAGATAGAGATAAATCATAACACAAAGAAATAGGGTGGTCTGGAAGTTATCTTACCAAAGATCCAGATTATCTATGCTCATTAAAATAACATCCCGAATAATAAAATTATATTTTTAGAATAAATTATTTTTATCATGATTATTATAAATTTTATTTAATATTTAAAATTTATGTTATATTACTTTTAATTTATTACGTAATCATTTTTTTTTCACTTTCTTAGGGTCGTTCGTTTGATATATCCATGCTCAGTTTAGTTTTTGGATAATTATTGAAGTTATTTTTAAATTAGAATGAAAATACATAAGTGAAATAAATTTATATTCATTTTCTTTTATAATTTAAAATGAATCCAAATATAAATATTAGGTATAATATTGGGATGATTCATTTAGTGTAAAAGTTATCGTTGTATGGTTAGTTTATTTGGGCGGTTTTACTAACCATTATGAACTAGATTAATTTTATTCAATTAAATGATATTAAATAAATTAATAAACATGAAATAAGTTATAGAATATTTATTAACATTATATTTAACAAAATTTAATTTCTATAAACTAAAATTAATGTGATAGAGAAAAACAAAGTATGTTGTTCAGGGAGGGGGTGACGGGACCATGATATGAATGATAAATTTCTATTCATAACGAAATGAGTAGAGGTCGTTTAACAGATATTCCATTAAAAAATTATAATTCCAATATAATTATGATACAAGATTCATTATATCTTATTGGATGAATTTTTTTTGGAGGTTGAATACGATGAAACATTAAAAAATATTTGTTGAGAGTATTACCTTATTATTTGAATGTATCCTCTTAGGAAACACCTTAAGGAACATTGGAATATTATTTAGGTAATACTAGAACTCCTTGGAAATTGGTAGGAGGTTTGAGGAGAGAAATTTGATTATTATTGGATATCAATAATTCTTAGTAGGTGTAAGGAGAACAAGCGACATTTATATGATGATGATAGGAGTGTTTTTTACTATAATATTCATTTTTTATTATTTTTTCTCAAGACTATATATATTAATGAACATAGTGTACAAATAATACAATTAGTGCATGAGTAGTTTAAATAATGGTCACTAAAATCATATACATCTCATTTCTTTAATGATTTAGCTTATAATGTTAAATGCCATATTTTTAGTATTTAACTATTCACAAAAATTAATATATTTTTGAAAATAAATGTTTTAATAGTTTTTGAAATTAATATTTCAAAAATTAAAATCAATTTTATGAAAATAATTTTATAAACATGATAAAATTTATTTTGTAAAAAATTATTCATTTATTTGAAAAATGCCAATTTTAATATAATGATTAATTTTCCAACACTTTAATAAATTACTTATGGAATTATAAAATTCTATAATAATCATAACAAATTATAATATTATTTTCTAAAATTACTTTATGGGAATAAAATTTATTTTTGTTTATAAAAATTTTCATTAAATTGTAAATAAATCATATGTGTTTTACAAAAATCCAAACACATATTTTTCTTATTTGAAAAATATATTTTTTTAGTTTCATCATGATATAAATATTCAATATTTTCATTTTTTAAGATAAATAAATATTATTTAATAATTATATATATGAGGATACTATTGAAATTCTTAGGTTACTATTCTTAATAATCATAATACTCTTCCAATGGTAATGTTTTTAACGGTCATATGAGATCTCGAGCATCTATAAAAATCGAATATTTCATTTATTACTCATTATATTATATATTTTCTCATGGTTATATGTATATTTATTTTTAGAATAATAATTTATTGCGAATACTATGTTTCATTTATACAGTTTTGTTTGTGAGTATGATCATTATATGGGATTGAGAAGATCCAAATTTCCATATAACAGTTATCTTAATTTTTTTATTTTTTATCCCTTTATAAAAATTTCAATTATTATTGATTTATTTGTTAACTAAATGTACTAATAATTAGAAAATGATTCAATTAGGTTGGTTGTATAATGTGGGGCATGTGATTTATAAAATACTACATAACTCAATAAGATATATTTACAAAGTCATAAGGGACATTGCCTTGAAAAAATTCTTGTTTAATAAAACATCTTTTGTAGGGGTGGTGTCACCACATACTATAATTACACAAATAAATATAGTAAATAACCAAATGACACCATTAATAACCACTACCAAGAAACCAAGAGAAATATATAATGTGGGCATTACCCTAAAGAACATCTAAAGGACCAGAAGACGAGGTCACCAAATGAAACAAAAACATTGCATCTCATATCATCAAAAGGAAAAATACACCCCAAAAAAAGAGATGACTCGTCGAGAATAATGCATGGGATATAACCTTGGTTCTTGAGATTTAGTGAAAAGAAAATTTTAGGAACTCATACATGGGACACCATCTCACGATGAACCCATCAATATCCAAACTGACAACATCTTTTGCATAAGCTAAATTGCTTCCACGTCCATCTTAGTCTCCCAAACACACACCCATGTATCCACCAATTCCAACCTAATAAAACTAACTAATAAAAGACTCACAAACATTTATTAAGAAAAAAATTGAACACATGTTTATAAGAATAAAAACCATAATCAAAAGAACCACATTAAAATAAGAATAAAAAAATGAACACACCCAACGATGAATCACCTCATGGACAATAATCCACTCTAATAACAATTATAACATGTCACAAACCAAGAAATCACTCAAAAGAATTCTGAAATTTCTGAAACATCATATTTATAAAAAAAATAATAACTTCATTGCCTAAAAATAACCTTAATCACTGATGAAAATGATGTAGTTAACCTAGAAGACCTGAAGTAAGGAAGGTCTAGTCTATACCACATTATTCAATTTCTAGTAAGAGTTAAAAACTACAATATATAAACCTAAAAACACTAGTATTAATCCCATGGCTCATAGTAAAATATTAAATTCCACCTTCTATAAATAACTATTCTTGAGGGACAACTCAGAGCACGAAACATGAATCTAACCCATTCATAGTTCACAACCAAAATAAATGGTACAAATACAAAAAAATTGAAAAACTCAAATACGAAAATCATAAGGGTAAATACATAACAAAACATCATCAAACAATTAAATTTCATTGAAATTAAACTCTATAAAAAGTAATAAAAAAATATTTCACAAAATCGCACATATCCTTTTAAAAATTTATTATACTTTAAAATAGAAACCCATTTGAACTTAAAAATGTTATATTTTATTTCAAAAAAATTATATCTAATTTATTTTTAAAATTATATAATGAAATCAACCACTTTTTAGAAGGTTCATTTTAAATAAAATCCATCTTACAAATAAATTTTAAATATCAATTTAAAAAATAAATACATTTCATCATATTCTTTCTTTCAATATCAACTATAAAATTAAAATCAATTAAAATTGGAAAACTATCCTCTTATGGAACATTTTATAAACATAAAAATCCATTTTTCACAGAAATAATAAATTTTCAATAAAGAAAAACCAACTTCTCAAACACATGAATAAATAATAAGCTATAAAGAATAAATTTAAACATCACCCAACAACATCAAACCATAAAAAAAAACTCCTAATTAAAAACACAGTAATGGTAAATACCCTTGAATTCAATTCACAATCCAAGGGATCCTATACAAAATGGAAGGAAAGGAGAACTATCCAAAGTTTAGCCACACGAGTTGACTAAATATTTGACAATATTGAAACAACATCTATGATTGGAAAAATCTATATGAAAGAGGACCTCATGATTTTCTAGGTGGTGCATTCTAACCATACAATTGTATTTATTTCACAATTTTCAATATAAAGGATAAAAGTTACTACAAAAATCATTGGTTGAATCGATGAGGTAAAAAATATCTCAATCGTCTACCAAAATCACTGGTGTACTCAATCTCATGCTCCTTATTTTGTTGTGATGGTGTCCGGTGGTGTTAAGAATTGTAAGGGCTTTACGGCTGTGGTTCTGGGGGATGATGGCCCTTCCTTTTTCAATTTTTGAGGTGACGTGGTGGCTGACTCTGTAGGGAGCAGAGATTTCCCATTTTTAAGAGTTACTAAATAGTCAATAAATACAGAGGTATAATAACTACTACTGTTGATCAAGTGGACGGTATAGGAACTACGACAGTCTCCATATCTAAGGTTGGGATGATCATTGGCATAGAGGTCTAAACTAACATGGATTCCCCTATGGCCATCCATAATGAGGTTGAAATCCTTGAGGGTTAAAATATTTTAAAAAGGAAGAAACAAATGTGAGGGAAATCAAAAGATATTCCCAAATTAGGGGTCTCCTTATAGGTCTTTGGCAAGCATGAGGTATTATGAAGGATAGGATGGATGCACACTTGCTCCATCATCTGCTAATCTGATCTTGTTTTGATGGAATTTGATTTTGATTCTGAGAGGGATCATGATGTTTCTAAAGTAATGAATGATTATTATTTTTGGGTTTATCTTCTCATCACCATAGAGTGTCCTTTCAGGGGTTCTCACTAACCCATAATGTTATTTATGAAACATTAAAAAGATTTTGTTGGTCATACCAAAACATGTCAATAATAAGTGGGAACAAACTAAAGATAATAAATAATCATGAACATCCCATAGTAAGTCCATCATCATGGTGGAAATATCTCACAACAGTCTCCTTGAACATACCTATCATCTTCTGACATTTATATTTGTATGCTACATAACTTCCCAACTAACAATATGAATTCTATAATAGAATAATATTTTCAAACATATATATTATAGCATTTTATATGAATAACAATATAATTTATTCTTGAATAGTAATGGATTAGATTTTATGGATATTAGATACAATATCTTCTTATTTTAGGAAAAATATTCAAAATATTCTATAAATATCATTCAAAAACCCATTCCTCTTAGTCATACACAACCTAAACCATTCTTCATTACCTGGGTAAGGAATCATATGAATGGGTCAGATCATATTCTCAAAATGTTTAAAAATAGGATATATTATTCCACTATAACATGAAATTATAAGATATGAATATGGTTAAGGGATCTAGAACCTAACATATGATGTTCATATCCAGCCTCCCATAAAAAATAATCATAATTTTTGTCATAAACATTATCATTGAAATAAACATGAACCATAAGAACTATAAATCAATATAAATCAATCACGAACCATAATAATGTGTCATAAATGTGTGGAAACATCATTAATACATAAAACCATTTCACATTTCATCTTTAAATACCATGAACATCAAGATAGTGGATCTGTACATGCCAGTTTTTCATAGTAGATCTAGATGCACCTAATTCCCATTGTGGATCAAGCCCATAGACTTTATTCTAATTTTTATCTCATGATATATTATTCTTTAACCAATTTATTAGAGGCAAATATTTTTACCACACATCACATAATTAAAACCATACATATGTGTTCCACTTGAGAGTCAATCATTTACATATCATAGCCCATGAAATGAAATGGGTTTCATAAATACCATTCCATAAGAATAATAAATAAAAAATAGAAAATATAAGGATAATATCCTAGAATCATAACCCTGGTAATACATAAGTAACATAAAATAATGTTTTCTTAGATAGAAAATGACTTCCAAGTATGAAATTAAATAATTCTTCAAGAAAATATCTTTTACATTTTGAAAAACATTTTTAAATACAATAAATTATAAAGGAAAATATTTTCATTGAAAAGAACCTTTTATCCTTATAAAAGAGGATTCAAGACATTAATTCATCATAAAAGAGAGAAAATATGACCATGCTGTATAAGTTAAAAAAACATTCCTTCTGTACAATTTGTTTTGTGAAAAGTCTAAAAACTGTGTTTAGAAAATAAAAAAAATATTTTTTTGAAAAATGTTATGTAAAAATAAAAATAATGGAATAAATGACAATAATAATTAATTGGATAATTTTTAAAACCATTTTGATAACATTTTACAAAAACATAGACATATGAATATATATATCCCAACGTAGAATTATACATAAACAATCATGAATAAAAATGTGATTGTGGCATACACCCTTACAAATATCATGTAACTGAATTGAGAATTAACTAAATCAATAGATTTTGTGTATTGATTACCAATATTATCATAGAACGAAGTAATCAGTGAAATTATAGTTTAACACACTAAATGAAAATTGAGTTAGGAATTCCTTTACCTCAAGTCATAGATTAATTTATTAACATTGAAACATACTGTATAATAAATATTAATTTAATATAATTTTATGAAATATGTCGATAATATATTTAATTATTGATTTATAACAGTGTATCAATTGATTATTAATAATATACTGATAAAATAATTATTCTTGGGGAATTACTTTTTTGTTTCACAAGCATATTTTGATTTGGAAGTCTGGGTCCTTATACTTTGATCGTGGTACCATAATTTCAAAAGGAAATTATAATGGATTAAATATAATATATATAATGTTATATATATTTATAATTATTCATAAAAATTATAGATCAAGAAATTAATGTCACTGTTCATGGAGATGGTAGGCCACACGTATTCATGAACGATGTTTCTATTTTCCATTAAATAGAATGAAAGAAAAGTAATTAGTAATAAAAATTAATAGAATAATTTTTATTATATACATATAATATAGTTTCATAAAATTTATCCTTATTATGATATATATTTAATATAATAGAAAATGAATCACGTCACATCGTGGAGATGGTAGTCTATACGTATGCACAAGCGACGTTATTCTTCCTAAAAAGATTGAATGATGATAAGGTAACAATAATATAATAATTAAAGAGTTATAATTATATTATAAATATAATATATAATCACTAATAAAAAATAATATATATCAAAATAATATGTTAATGAAGATGAGTTATATCGCCACATGGTGATGGAAAGTCCTATGTATTCATGAGCGATACTTTCACTTCTTTATTTATGGTAAAGAGGTTGTATAATTATGTTTTTTTAATCATAATAACATTTAAGAATATTTAGGATAATAAATTTATTATTTTATGACATACATATATATTTAGATGAGAAAAGTATGAGTAGAAAAATATTGTGATTAGTGAGAGATATTACCTCTTCTTTGAAATATCTCCCTTTGATATTCTCAAAAGGGATGTATGGTTGTTCTTTTGAGATGAAAGGAACCTATAAAATGTGTCTATAAAAGTTTATAAGATAAATTTATATGGGATACTCGATTTATAGGGATCATAGTGATGTGAATGACTGAGGGAATATCTGTCCTCTAATAGTTGATGTGATATGCACATTTAGAATTTATCAAAAATATTAAATTATAAATAATTAAATTTCATTTAAAATTAAACAAAATGGAAATGTATTTGAATATAACATATTATAAAATTATCATGACATCAAAAAAAATATTTACAAAAAATTTTGGTCTTTTATTAAACATGGTCATTTTG
The DNA here is from genome assembly GCA_963277665.1 of Viscum album. Taxonomy (NCBI): domain Eukaryota; kingdom Viridiplantae; phylum Streptophyta; class Magnoliopsida; order Santalales; family Viscaceae; genus Viscum; species Viscum album. The sequence continues at coordinate 629,104,076 of OY728164.1, read as the reverse complement.
ATTAACCTTAGTTAACCTATTTAAATTTTAACAAGAGTAACAAATTTTTCAACATTAAAAGGTTGTAATTTTTACATGTGTGAGGTCAATAAGACTTTATATGAAAAATATATGAATTTTACCACCATAATATAATAATTCATTATTGATAAATATGTTTATTGATTTTTAGATAATTCATCAAAATATTATGTTCATAAAATATCATTATTGTCAATTTTGTCACTATTTTTTACATATACTTTAACGATCGAGAAAATAAGATAATTTATATCCAAATAATATTATACTCCTATAATATTTTATAAATATTTATAAAATACATGCATTACCCAAATTAATTAAAATTATATATATTTTAATATTTTAAATATCATTTATTTTATTGTTTCATTTGTTAAGTAATTTCTAGATCATCAATTTTTTAATTAATCACTATACATATTTCCTCAGTAAAAAATAAAAAAATTTCATGAAGAATATAAATCTTATATATTCCATTATAATATATATATATATATATGATGTTATCTTCTAGTTAACTCAATATTTATAATTTTATTGTATTTAGAACATGAATATGAAATCTCTGAATTTTTATTAAATAAAATATTATAACCATCAAAATCACATACCTATGGATAAAAACATAATGAATAAATTTATATCATGAAAAATAAGTATAATAAGTTAATAATTTACACTTATATTCCTTTGTAAACAATTTTTCATCATGTAAACATAAGAGATGTTTACAACAACGAAATGACATTTTGTGACTTTCATTGATTTAAATAATATATAAGCCATTATCCTGAAAATGTATCAATTAAAAAACTCAATTTATATACATAGGTATTTAGGGAATTATTTTATTCTTCAAATAAAAAATGGCAATGTTTTAGAGTCATTTTATAGTCCATATAAATTTTTTTAACCTGAATCAACCAATTTACACTTTACATGGAAGAAAAAATTAGCAAGGTTAGTATTAATATTGGAAAAAAGGAAAATATTTACTAAATTTAAAACTTATTAATCCAACTAGGGAATCAATTTAAAAATAAATAAATAAATAATTTTTTGTATTTTATTTAAAACAAAACCACTAAAATGAAATGAAAATAATTTTTTTAGTAATATGGTTTTTTCAAACATACAATGTTTTTTAACAAATTTATTAATAAAGTATATTTAAAAAACATAAATGAATTAAAAAAACCAAAATTAACTATTTAAAATTCAAAAATAATATCAAAAATAAGAATAACTTATATTGAATTTAAAATAAATTACATTTTTCAATAAAAATCTGTATTTTCAATATTCCTTTAAAAACAAATTTTCAAATTTTTTTTAAATGAATATAATTTTGAAATTATCAATTCAAAAATGAAATTAATTTTTTTCTAAAATATTTTTATGAAATATAATAATTAATATTCTTTTTTAAAAATTAGATAAAATTAATTTTGAAGAAACCCTATTTTTGAAGAATAATGTTACTTTACTATAAATTGTTTGAACATTTTATATAAAAAACAATAAATTCATGTTGATTTGGACATTTTTTCATAAATCTGATATTTATATTGGTTTCTTTAAATTTAATGACAATGTTATAAAAGATATATAATGTGTCACAATTATTTTAAACATGCTATTGCGTGTAACACAATCTATCAGATTATTTAAAGATAAATATTTTATAGATAAAATTAGTGGTAACCTTATACCAACAAAGAATGAATTTCACCATCGAAATTCATCACATAGATACAAATATATGAAGATACATCTACCTCATCACATCCTCATGTGCCGAAATAGCTTCTTCAAGCTTGTTGTTTCACCATAACTCATTATTAAGATTTTTGTTTTTTCATAGAACATTACATCTAAGATTCAGAATATTTATCAATTATTATCCATAAGAAATACATTTATCTAGAGGTATGACCTCTATGTTTAGTAAAAGTGAATGATCTGGTATGTAATTCCTTAAGAGAAACACACGGAATACATCATGAACCTGATATAGATTCGATGGAAGATCCAAATGATATGCTAATATCCCAATATGATTAAGTATTTCTAAGGGACCAATATACCGAGGGTTTAGATGTCCTTCTATTATTCCATAGTGAATTTAATAGAAATAAATTCCCCAACATAAAAGTTTATATAATTTCAAATATTACTGTCATAATATTTCATTCAACTTTTTCTAATACTAATGTGTTATTGAATGAATATAACCTTGTCCACCATATGATCATCCTAAAAAATTCCTCATATGCTCCATTCTAAAAATTCCCTCTAGTGCATTTGACTTCAATGCATCTTTTCATAAGGATATACCATAATTATCAAATAAATTTTTTTTATTGTAATATAAATCAAAAAATTGATGGGGTGGATCCTAACTGCCTTCTAAATCTATAGAACAAGATTTAGTAATAATATATAGAGTTTGAACTATTATCTCAAACTAGATATCTATATTTGAATGATATGTAATGATCAATTCTTTATCAATTTCTTGCTTGAGGACATCAAAAAAACGTAGAGGTAAACATCATATCCCAAATAGATACAATTGAATATGGTAATCTATTTAACTTTATCATCTCTTTAATATATATTGTTGAAATAACATCTATAGAGAAATCTTTTCTTAATCTAGTGTGTTAACCTAATAAGGTGATTTATTACAACCCATGATTACCTCAATACCTAAAATAGGGTAAACCTAAAATGATATGTACATATCCATAATTTGTAAATACATTCCTTGTTGAATATATTTGTCATATATACAACACCAAAGGGTTATATTTCCATGTCCCTTAAAATATCCTCATTCATGATCAATTAATAATATCAAAAGTGGTGTCAACATATAATCCCCTAATTTTATCAATAACCCTTATGTAAATATTATATAAGTATACTTCTAAAAGTTAATTTACCCTTTATTCCTTATATACGATCTATTTAGATACAAAAAAATGTTTCAATGGAAGCATAGGTTTATCCTTTTACTGATATAATTTCAAATATGATTTTATAATTCCAGATTCCATGAAATAATAGATAATCACATATACTTTTTCTCAATAACGAATAATAATATATTCATAGAGATTTTTATTATAGAAAAAACATGTAACTCCCAAATAATTCAGTGAGAATAATGTTTCTCTAATTATTACGATTTACATCATCTGTTTTGATTAAATAAGAATTAAATATTTTTATTTTCCCTCTGTGGTTGGTGTACCTTATCACCCACATTAGACATTGAATTGAATAATTGAATTGTATAAGTCCAAAACATCATGAACATGAAACAACATATTGTGTCTAGTGAATTAGTTTGTGTTATCTACCCTTTTCCAATAACTGGCCAGTTAATCACATTTCAATATTGATGATATTTATGTACTACATTTCCACATTTAGATCACTTCTGACATCCATTTTAACATTTTCTTTTATGTTTCTTCCCACATTTTGGAAATGTAGATGACTGTAATTTATTTTTATTATATGATTTATTTGATTTCTCATGAGTCTCAATCTTACTTTTCTTATCAAAACCATGAGAATGATGGGAATCTCGGATTTATATTTCTATGTTCTGTAAAACATTGAATGATATCATCATTCCTACTAAAGAATATTATAGATAATTTCTTTAAAGGACATGGTTTTAGTCCAACATTGAGTAGATCAATTTTACTTTCTGGGTAGATAATTAAACTAGAGGCAATCATTGCAATCCATGTAAAATGTGCCACATATTTACCAATGGACACATCTTCCTTTTTCCTTCTCTCATGGAATTACATCTCTATCTTTGTACATATAATATGTAGAAATTTATTGTGGATCTATATCCCCTAAAAAAACTTCATTTCATTTATTCAATCTGTTCCACTTTCCTTGTAATATTGATTGAATTCCACCATTGATCTTCTCTTCATTACAGATAATAAATCGCTAAGGCAACATTTTCATGTCCTGATCATTGATTAAAAACATTTCTGAATGGTGTTGATACATCACTCAGCCTCCAGTGGAATATAATACCCAATAAATTGAGTTGTATTTTTCTTCATTAAGTATTCAATAGTACGTTTCCCCCCTCCTTTGATCATTTTGAACATCGACAGGATTCATACCCTAAGAAATTTTTGGGAGTATTGTAACAAAAATATGCATTCCAACTCACATGAGGTTTAGTTTCTTAAGAGGTAAATGATTTCATTATCCATTAAACTCATCCTTAAAATTATTCCATCAAGTTCCAACCATTTATTAAAACCAAAAAACATAGTGTGAGAAACATAAATCATAGTGGATAACCACATAATTATAACAAATAATTTATATAATTTATTAATTTTGAAACATTATTTTATGAAACTTTTATTGTAAATTAGGTTATCCCAGATCATTATCAACAGTGAAAAATTTTATCCTATATATAGTCCCATCCCATGGTTGTGATAAAATTTTTCTATCCCTAATATCCAAATATTTTCTATGTAGTTCTCTAATGCCAACTATAACAGCCCAAGCTTCTCAAACATAGATATTATATCTTTTTAGATGAATAACAATATAATTCTTTCTAGAACCAAAATGTTTTATAGTCTTTGGATATAAGATATAAAATTTCATTATTTTATGAATTAACTTCATCATCTCTAAATAAGTTCTTATAAAATTGTATTTAATTTAGCCATACCCTACATAAAGCTTTCCTCAACACCTGTGGAATGAAACATACGAAAGGGTCAGCTTAGATGCTTAGTAAGGGTAAGAATGTTAGATATCAATTCTTGGTCATATGAAAAATTATGATTATACTATGGTAATGTGATCATTAACATAACTTATGATGTTCATATCCAACATGTCATAAATCATAATCCCTATTCTTTATATAAAAATTTTCATTTCAAAAAACATGAAAAATAGATGTTATAAATCATAACAAAAAAATTATTAACCATAATATCATCTCCTAACTGTCTTTAACCATCATATATATATAAATTCATTTTCATATTTAATGATTAAATATCATGACCATAAACATAGTAGATCATGACACAGCTGTATCCCATTGTAGATCAGGAGAAACATGTTTCACATTAAGGATCAATCCCATAGACTTCTTTCCCATTATTATCTCATGAGATATCAATCTTTAACCAATGAATTTTGTGTAAATATTGGTCTCATCCTTCATATAATGAAAACTATATATATTAGTTTCACATGACCATCAATCATTCATCTTGTCATAACCCATGAAAAGAAATGGGTTTCATATATACCATTACTTCATAAACATAAATCAATAATAGAAAAAATAAGGATAGTATTCATGAATAGTAACCCCATTAAATCATAATCAACATCAAATAATGTTATATTAGATGGAAAATTATTATGATGGATCACTTTACCTAATTCTTGAAGAAAATATCCTTCCATTTTAACTTTGTTTAAAGGCATTAGATTACAAAGGAAAACATTTTAATATTGTATAGTAAGCATGAAGAAAATATGGTTTCATGAAATATGCAAATCCACTCATTCTGTCTAATTTAAAAAACATTTCATCCACATCTTTCTCTTCAGAAAAGTAACTAAGTGCCTTGTTAAGAAAATGAAAAGCTATTCTTTTCCAAAACAATTTTTGGAAATTAAAAAATTGGAATAATGAATTTAAAATTCATATGATAATAGTAAAAATATTTTTATAAATTATATACATGTAAGAGAAATTTTTTCTAGTCGATACATAAATATAAACAATCTTGAATAAAATGAGATTGCAACATAAACCCTTGGAAATATCATATCATTGAAGATATAATTAATTATATGAAATTATTATACTCATTGACAATAAATCCACATAATAAATTTAAAAAAATAATAATATAATAAATTTTTTTTTCACACATAATCATTGAGTGACACAATCAAAGAAATAGTAGTTTATCCCAATGAATGGAAATTTAGTTAAGAATTACCTTTCCACAAGTCATGATTTTATTTGTTCACATTAAAACCTCCTATATCATAAATATGAATTTATTATAAATTTTTTTAATATATCAATCATATCATGTATGCTTTCGTTTTATCTTATAACCCTTTTAATAAAAAAATTTGTTATTAAAATCAATCTTCTCGGTGATTATAGCTTCGTTGTCCAAGCATGTTTTGGTTTGTTAGTCTCGGTCATTATATTTTGATCATGTCCCCATAAATTTTATAAATTTAATAATGGTTAGGACATCATATATATTCATTATATACAATATTTTTTTTAACAATAATAATTAGAGGTAGAAAAATGAATTACATTGTCCATAGAGATGGTAGGTAGTACTTACTTATGAACATTGATTCTATTTTTAATATAATTAAATGAAGGAAATTCTAATAAAAATTCAACATTATAGAATTGTTTTGGGTTATATATATCATATATGTTCATAATAATTATCCTTATTTCCATCCATTTGAAATATAAATGAATGTGAATCACATCACATCATGGAGATTTAGTCCATACGTATGCACAAGCGATGTTATTATCTGTCAAAATATTCGATAATGATAATGTGGACATAATATTATCATTTAATAGGTATAAATATATTATAGATAACATAAATAATCACTAAACTTTTCATAATAACCATCCATATAAGATGGTTATGAAAATGAATTATACCTCTAATTGGAAATGGAAAGTCGTACGTACTCACGTGCAATACTATAACTTCTTGTTTGATGGTAAGGAGAGTATATAATGGAGTTTTTATTATTAAATTAAAATTTAAGAAAATTAATAATATTTAATTTATTATTATAGATAAAATAAATGAACTTTATGAGGTAAGGAAGAGTTGAAAATGAAGGTGATTGGTTAGAGTGATTACCTCTTCTTCCAAAACTATCATATGGATCCTCTCTAAAGGTAACGAAGGATGGTCTGTTTAGAAGACAAGAACCTATATAATGGGTATAGGGAAGTATATAAGGGAAATTTTCATTGTATTTTTGAGATATAATGCTCAATTTTAGGTGAAGAAGTGATGGAGGAGGTTTCCTTTTCTATTTGAGGTGACGGTCACTTTTAGAGATTCTAAAATGATTAAGCTACAACAAAATAATTTTATATTAATATGCCAAAAAAATAAATACATTATATGTAAATATATTTTAATATTTTAATCTCTTCAAAAAATATATTTTATAAATATTTTGTGGTAATATTAGTTCTTATCATTTTGATTATCCCCTATTTAACCTATTTAAATTTTAACTACTGTAACATATTTTTCAATGTTAAAAGGTTGTAACTTTTAAATAAGTGATATCAATTAGGGAATAAATGTTATATTTATGAAATTTTATACTATATAAAATCATTTTTTAATTATTTTTTCTGTTTTCAAAATAATTTAATAAAATATTATTTTCATAAAATATAATTAGTGTCAATTTTTGATACTATTAATTACATTGTCCTTAATAAATTCAATAAATTAAGATAACTTGGAAAAAATTCATTTTTTAAAACCCAAATATGTTATATTCATATATAAAATTAGTGGAAGAATTTAATTAACTAATATTATATTAATTTTAATATATTTAGAATTATTTATTTTATTGTTTCATTAATTGAGTAATTAATGTACCATTACATTATTATTATTTGATATATATATTTATTCAATAAAAATTTAAAAATAAATATCATCATGAGGATAAATCTCATAGATTTAATAATTATATTTATATTCAAAGTTATCATCTTTGTATACCCAAAGTTAAAAAAATTCATATTTAAAATACAATGTGACATCATTGAATTTTTATTAAATATAATATTATAAACATCATAATATCATCCAATTGAACCCAAATGTAATATATAAATATATATAATAAAAAATTTATTAATGTAATAATGGAAACTTATATTTTTCATAACCGATTTTTTCTCATGGGGACACATAATAGATGTTAAAGGTAATGAACATGACATTTTGTTTGACTTTCATGGATTAAAATAATATATAACTCATTATCATGGAAATGTGTCCATTAAAAACAAACTTTAGATACATATTTGTTAAGGGTTTAATTATTTCATGAAATAAAATTTTGGATGTGTTGAGGTCATTTTATATTCCAAAAAAAAATTATTTTTTTACCTAAATTACAAAATTTACCCTTGAATGTGGGAAATATTTTTATAAAGTATTCGATTAATATTGGCCAAAAATAAAAAGAACATAATAGAAAAATTGTTCCTTATGAATAAAAATATTTTAATCATTTTTTAAAATTTAAAATATAGATGCTTCATAATTTAATTTAAAATAAAACCAGTAAAATGACATGAAAGAACTGTTTTATGAAAATTTTCAATTTTTAAAATAAAATGTTTTTATAATAATTTTATGTATAAAATAGTTTTAAAATCAGTAATTTTATTATTATAAATCAAAATAAACTAATTAAAATTAAAAAATATCCCAAAAAAATATTTTATCTTGTAAATAATTTAGAAGGAAATACAGTTTTTTAAAAAAATATGTATTTTCAGTATTCCATGAAAACTATATGTTTTTAGAAAATTATCAAAATATTATATTAATTTAATATTGAAAATATTAATGGGAAAAAATATCAACTTTTTCAAAAAAAAAATACAAAACATCTATAAATTAATATTCGCTCCAAAAATATGATAAAATATTTTTTATGAAAATAAACATTTAATGAATAATATTACATTACTAAAAATGTGTGATAATTTTCTAAGAACATAAAAATAAATTCATATAGAGTAGTGTATTTTTTTCATAATTATGTCATTGATATTGTTTCCTACCAATTTATTAGCTCGGTTATAATAGACATATAAGGTTTTATTGTTCATCTAAACTTTCTATTACATGAAACACAATCTGCCAAATTATTTAAAGAGAAATATTTTATAAAAATCACGAGGTGTTACATGTCTTTAAGAATATATTCCCTCATCATGAATCCAGGCGCTAATAACATCTGTAATAAACTATTTTAGGAAGAACTAATAAATCACCCGACATGGATTACTACATGGCCAAAAGGACATTCCTAATCCCCTCAAGAGAAAAACTAGTGAATGAGTCTATATATATATTACATGGGAATGGATTCACCATAAAATAAATATGAATCATAATAAGGTTACCACCCCAAATTCTAGAATGACTCAACTAAAAATTTAAAGCCCATTCCAATGATTAAAAAGATCCAATATAAATGAAAAGAAACAAATTAGAGTAACTCTAAATAGTAATAATATACACTGAACATGACAATAAAAAACAATATGATCAATCAATATATAAACAAATGAATAGAAAACAAATGGTAGAATGGTCTACAATAAAACCATCCTAAAAATGAAAATAGAATCAAAAAAATCCCAACCAGACCATATAGATGTGACCCAACCTCACTAACAACATCAAAACTAAGTCCATCATAAGACAAACATAGAATACAACTAGAATATTAGATCAACGATAACTGAGGGAGAAAAATTGGGTACCTCAAATAAAACATGAGAGTTATATACACTGAAGGGCGCATGTAGCGTGTGAGGTAAATATTACCAGTAGTATTTCATAACATTTTTTATGAAATTTCACTCAAAATTTAATTTAATTCATTCTAATTTGATGTATTAATAAGTAAATATATTTTTTTTAACACGAACATATGATAAAACCAAATACTATGACATAATATTTTTTGAAATAAATTTACATAATTTCAAAAAATAAGGTAAAATCCCCAAATCACTTTACCAAATACATTAGAAACCCTAGAGAGATAATTTCCCGTTCAATTATTTAATACAATACAAAAACCATTACCCCTATCCAAAAATAATTTCCAATAATTTTCCATAATATAAATATCATTTACCATTTCAAATATCATTAAAAAAAATTCATGTGAATACCAAAAGTAAAATAAATCCATAATTGGAATAAAAAAAAGAATGAACATAAGAAAATAATGTGGTATGAAAAATTAATTTATAAATAACGGTTATATAAAATTAATCATGGATATGGGATATAATTAATGTAAAATGGACCCCTTAAACAATTCCTTAATGAAATTAGGATATCATGGGAAACAAACTAGGATCCAAAAATGATGATACCAGGCCTAGATTATTAAACCACTTTTTATAGCCCAATGAGAGAAACCAAAACATCCCTACATTACCCTTTCAAGTCATCGAGTACCAAAAATACTATTAGGAGGGAAATAAATCTCTTCAAGAACTAGCTAGTGTGTACACACTGCACAAGTTTAACGTGCATCGACAAATTAATCTAGGTGTCTAGTTTGAAATGATAAAATACAAAGAAGGTGAAAAAAATTAAATATAGTGAATAATCACATGAAAAATAATATTGTTAAATAATTAAATTCCACCCGTCACCTCCAAAACCCTCGGATGAAAACCACTGTTTATATACATAATCATAAACAATTTTAGTAAAGTAGAACAACCCTATTGGGTAAAAAAATTATATAAGTTAATATTAATAAAGAGGAATAACGTAGTGAGTCACTTGTTTTAAAAAGAACATCCTTTAATGTTCCAAATATTTTATTCAATAAAAATTTGTTCAGTGTACCATGACACTTCCCTCACGCAACATCTCACCTCAAACACCACTTATAAATAATTTGAAACATTATTTTATATAAAACAGTATAGAACCATATATTAAACCATTTAAATCCAAATAACTATTTTTATCAATATTTAAAAAATCTAATCAATTCTACCCTTTTCAATAATTCAATTTGAAATTATAATTTCCCATTAAACTTATCCTAAAGAGAGACAAATAATGTTTATTATAAAATTAAATTTAAAAAATCCTCTTATAATTATTATAAAATAAATATTATTCAAAAAAATACATTATATTGATAATAAAATCATCAAGCACCATAATTCCCAGTGATAAAATCTTCAAAAAATTTATAAAATCCATATAAACTATCACATTTATGTTTAATTTAACTAAAATAGGATTATAAAACATCAAAATTAAATTGTAGGCATTATAAAGAAAATATAAAAACCCATATCCCAATATAAACATAAATCCAACATGAAAATCTCTAACCCATCACTCTATATATAGAACATTGAAATAGGCATAGAGCGAATCTTCTCAGTACTTAACAACCAAAACCACTAAGACTAAACCATTCCAATATTGATACCTTTAATTGGGTAGGACTATGATTCCACTAACCATAGGAGACATCCCTAAGACACAAAATCCTGGAAATAAATTCTATGTGAATTACCAAGACATAGGAAACAATTTTACCTTAAATACGTAACACAACATGCAATAAATTGTCACAATTGGATAAAGTAATCATGATGTATCATATATAAAAAAAACCCAATGAAATAATAAGACCAAAACCTTATTTGTTGTGTAAATATATGTCATATAATTTATATAGAATACAATGTCATAAAATATACCATGTCACTGATGTGGAACCATGAATAATCCACTATATGTCTACTTCACGCTCTGATATACAAAAATAAAGTTCGTAGCATCCGGATGATCCACTAGAAAAATAAGAAATCTTCTCATTCCATGTATCATGGTATAAAAGTTTTTCATACACAATAGTGCGAATATATAGAGGGAGATTATAATCAAAAGTAGGAAAATGCCAAGACATCCCACACACATCACTAAGACAATAAAATGTTAGATCATAACAATAAATAAATGTATAATAAGGGGGAATATCAAAACCATAAAATAACGAACAAAGAAGAAGTAGTGAAAGAAGGATGAAAAATGAAGGTCTCCCATGATCTGAACAAACACACCCACACTCACACATTAATGTTCCCATCTGGTTAATATCTCTCTAATATGTTTATTGAATAGTACATACCCACAAGAGGTACTCGTCCTTATAGGACAATTTTTTTCACCTAGAGATATAGTCTGTCATACCACAACTCTATGATTGACAACCACGTCATAATAAACAAGGCCTCCATTTTGATTACGAACTAACTCACCCATGTTTATGACTAGTTATCACACCCTATTGATTTTTATAATAGTCATTCCATCAATTTATCAAATACTTTCTGGGTGGTGCCCATAACCATTATTTTAAATGACACACCATAAGGTGGTTTTATAAAAAATTGTAAAAAATACTATTTTCAAATAGTCATAAATATTTTTAAAGAAAGAGATCCTTATATTTAATTTAAGATAATTGTGGGAGAGAAAACACATATATCTAACGGGTCTATCTTGAAGAATTATATCACGATCTCATAGATTCGAGCACTTCTTACCTTCTATTTACAAAATTTCAAGATAATTCACTTTGAAAAATTTTCTTCCCATAAATATAGGCATGTAATACCCATTATAGGGTTTCTACAAAGATATAATGAAATATCTTTGATGGAAAATTAAAACATAAATCTTATATTTGATTTATAAGGTTAAAATTCTATTGATCATATGAAATCATCGTTTATTGTGAAGCGAATTCCCAAAATTTCTCAAATAATCCTTAGGAGTTGAGAGTATTAATTTAATAATTAAGAATTACTGTTTCAAGAACTAAAATAGGTTAAAAACTTATTTTAGGACTTAATTCATTACATCTCACTTTGGATGCATGGTTTGGTGATCTGTGATCCAATTATGCAGGTTCTATAGGACGACATCATGGGATGGGTGGTTTGGACACATTGTTTTTAAAACTATGTGAAAACCATGAAAATTGAAAATATTCATTAATTTCCCATTCATACAGTTTGTCACCAAGTTTGACCAAACCATATGAAGAATATTCACCTGCCAAAAACCTCAAAACAATCCCATATGGCTACATGTTAAGTTCTACACTTTTTCTACTAAATGTGATCTAACCGTGTAGCCTACCGAAGTCTTCTTAAACTTCCAAAAAAACTCAAGATCATGCTTTATCTAACCAAAACCATTTCATAATATCAAAAAGTAGTATAAAACTGAGAAATGCCTTAAATAAAATGGTGTTTCATATACCATCATGAACCAGAAATCCCTACTATATTATAATTATGGTTCATAGGTAGAGAAAAATCTAAGTTGAAGTAAGATATGGGAGAATTAGAAAGGTAAATAAGGGAAATGAAGGAATTAACATTAAGTTTCTACTTAAAATAAGGGGAATGATCCATAAATTGAATATGAGAGGAGAGGAGAACCACCTTTTTTCTCCAGGGGGGTCATTCGAACCATGAGGGAAATAAAAAAAGTCTAAAGGCCTTAAAATCACAAAGGGAACCATTTTAGAATTTCCTATTTTATGTAAGCAATGCATCTCACATGGTTATCATTTACAATTTCATAAAAAGTGGGCTCACCATTTTGGATCCATTTGATAAGAAAAACACCCCCATAAGGTTTTTCACCTTAGTTACAAACCCTTGTTCCATTTGTAAAAACTGTTTATATTTGTATCTCATGTTTTTTAGGTAAATAAAATGTATTTTAATTTTATAGTTTATCTAATATTAATTTCTAGTAAACTGGATATAAAATAGGAATAATCTATATGGAATCTATATGATAAATTTCACCTACATGATAGATTCTTATATGTCATGATAAGTGTGAATTCATAAAATTTATCATTTTATCTACCTTGGACTCTGTTTGTTTTAGTGTTGTAATCTGGAGAATAGTTATTGAATATAGTATTTTCATATTATGTTTTAGATATATCATGAATTTAATTCTATCTTTATTAAAATATAAATGGGTCTATGGAATTGGGGATGTAATACCAATCATCTTAGAGGCTTGTTACTTGATCTAGAATGTTGTGTGGTTATATATTTTTTCACTACAGACTTACTCTTATAGATATTATTAATATCATAATCATTCATGTCGTTATATTAGGAGTTCATGTAAATTATGAATAATCATAATTTAGATATGTACAAAAATACTTTAATTCTATTTTTTGGTGAGAAAATGTACTTCTGTATTGTGTAAATATTTACACATTAATGTGGTTTGAATAATATAATTTTTTTCCTGACATTAATTCCAAAACTAAATAATTTGAAGAGTGAATTCACTAAGTAATAAAACAAGAGGATATTAATACTATATAAGACAAAATAGTTATTAATTCAATATTCTTATAATGTAAATAAAATAGAGGTGACTTTTAATTGGAAAACCTTAAAAAATTATCATTTTAAGATTCTTTTTAAAAATTCGCTTTTCAAGACCTCGATCATCCAAACTGATAAGTCATTTTAAATTTGGGTTCCCCTATATTATATTATGTAATGAAAGAAAGTAAAAAATAAAATCGAATTATCTTGTGGGTAGGTCATTCCAAGGATGGGTAACCCTTTAATATCTTTATTTAGGTTATTATTGGTGTTTTTTCATACACTAGTCAGGAGTCCCTAATAGAACTAGGTTACCATATAAATAAAGTTAAGCATTATCCATATTCTTGAAATGGATAGAATGTCTTCCACTTGACTATCCTGGAATATCAACTATTTTGATTATGATGATCCCCCACCAAAAAAACTAAATAGTGATAGAGACACCCGTCATAGTCATTGTTCAGTGAAATATGGATCTTGGATTATGATATGTGTATGATAAATGGGGTCATCAATTTCAGAGGGAGAAATTTCATTAATATACCTTGAGAAAAACATATAATACATGACCCCGATGTATAGATATTTCTCTATTATAGGTTATGAATTACATCATGGTAATCATTTTTAGATTCCTTATATGTATGTACTATATGAAAATTATAGAATTGTATCTAGATTTGAGAAATATATTCATAAAGAATCATCCTAATCATATAAAATGTTAATTTTATAGTGACCAATCCCACACACTCTAACTCATGGAAATTTTATACAAAGTGTGAATCCAAAATTAATTTTGATAAAAACATACTCAATGATTGGAGGGGATTGATAATGTGTGAAATATATCATCATATCGGTAATAGAGAAATATTTGTTATATTATTGGTCGACACATATGATCTAACATTACCAAATGAATTAATCCCAAAATTGGAAAACCATTATTATGATCCCTACATAAAAAAATTTGATATCTCTATCTTATTAGAAAAAAATTCGAATTTCATTTCATATTATGAAAAATAGTTGTCCTATATATAAGAATGAATTTTTTCATTGTAATGGTAATATAATAAATTGTATATATATTTTATATATGGATACTATTATTCATAACATTATTAATAATAAGTTGATGGTTGATCCAAATCCCATTAACCTCTAGAATTTTCATCATGGACGTACGACTGAGAAACACATCAAGAGACTCTATAATCATATATTATATGAACCTTTAGATTTTAAATAATTTGACACATGATAATACCATTTATTCAGAAATATGACCGTTACAACAATTTGGACTTTGGGAAATAACCTAGTGGATTGCTAAATCTCAAAACGTGTGATGTATGTGTACTTATGAGAACTCAATCAAGTAGTGGTTCTAAGAACTTTTTAATATTTACCGATAACATTAGACATTATTGATATGTTTTTATGGTAAAACAAAAGAATAAAACCTATAAAAATCTAAAAGAGTTTTAGAAAAAATTGCAAAATAAATATGGAACAAGTATTACGATCTTTTGATCAAATAGGGTTAGTGAATAATATATCCCAAAATTAATTTATCATCTGATTTATTGAGGGCTTTTCTCACAACACACAGCTCTAAAAAATGGAATAGTTTTTTAGAGGATCAATTATAGATTTAAATCAATTTTTGATCAATAATGATTGAATGTGATCTATTTATTTCATTTTGGAAACATAATCTTAAATATGATGTATTTATACTAAACCAAGAATCCAAATTAGTCATCATGATAACATATTAATTATAGGTTAGGTTAAAATCCATTATGTCTTTTATCAGTATTTTAAATGTGAATCATTCATATGATGATTGGATTCAGATAAACTTGAACATAAATCTGATAAATTATTATTTATTCACTGTCCTAATTAAACTATAGGATATTACTTATCTAACCCAACTAAACCCAATGTTTTTGTGGTATGAACAACTATAATACTTGAGAAGGAAAAATTAAGTCAGGAAGATAGTGGAACAAAAATTGAACTTGTGGATGCTAAATGAAAATAAATACAATGTGTTTCTGAAATAGAGGTTGAACGAGTACCATAAAGTGTTATAAATCAAATTACAAAATATATAATAACTTCTCATAGGATTCATTAGGAACCCAAGAGATATGGATTCTTTGTGGATAATGATAATGAATTAATATACTTTATATATGAACTTCCTTCCTATTATGAGGACATTAATATTTTAGATTCATAGAAATTGTTAAAATACAAGGAATCTGAAATGGATTCCGTGAAAACTAATCAAATTTTGACCATTGTGGATGCACCTGAAGGGGAATACCCCTAGGATGAAAGCGGATTTTATAGAATAAAATTGAAATTGAAGGTATATTTTCTACCTGTACATATCTATAGGTGGTAAAAGGATACAATAAAATACATGGTATTGACTATGGATAATGTTTTTCACTTTTAGTGATGATAATGGCCATTCATATTTATCTTTCCATAATAGTTTTTCTATTAATGAGATATATCGAATGGATATCAAAACTTCTTTACTAATTGTGAATTTAGTAAAGGATGTATATATTATTGAACATTATGTTTTTGATGTTCAAAATTATGCAAATAAGTTATTAAAGTTTCAATAGTCAATTTATGGAATAAAAATAGAATCATGGAGTTTGGATATATTTTTTAATGATGGGATCAATGAGTTTGGTTTTTTAAGAAATGTGGATGTTTCGTTTTTATATAATAGTATTGGTAGGATAATATATGTGTTTCTAATATTTTATATAGATGAAATATTACAAATCATGATAAAAATATTAGCACTTAACTATTTGAATATGTGGTTGGAATAGTGCATCTTGATGAATGATATGGGTTAATTAGCTTACATACTAGGTATGTTGATTAGTAGAGATAGATCTAAAAGGGTTATTGGACTCAATCAGGACACATAAATTTGGGATAAAGGATAGTGGTGGGGAATGGTGAACTACTAAATAGGGTCTTAACCAAGGTCACATGGTATAAATATTAATAATGTTGAGGATATTTTTAAAAATCTATAAAGGATTGATAAAATTTCTTATACATCCATTGTATGTTGTATCATGTATGACATGTTGTGTACTCGACCATATGTCACCTATTCTTATATAATAATTAAAAAATAGAAAACCAATATCAATGAGGATTATAAGATTTATATATAAAATTTATTAAGTATTTAAAAAGGAATAAGGATACAATATTAATCATCTGTGTATATAATGACATTAATGTAAAAGGTTTAACAGATTCTAGTTACCAATATGATAGAGATAATTTGATAAATCACTATTTTTTGTTATTTAGACTAAAAAGTGGAGCTATCGTTTGGAAGAGTTCCAAACAAGCCACCATAGTAGACTCACCAAAAGAGTAAGAGTACATCCCTATATTTGATACTAAATTGAAAGTTATTTATATTAATAAATTCATTTACAAACTTAATGTGGATCCTATAATTCAATGATCAATTGATATCCATTATGAAAAAAATGAAGCTATCACGTAGGCTAATATGACAAGGTCTGACCAATGGACCAAACACATCCATCACATAAACTATCTCACACGTGATATTATTGAGAGAGGCGTGAAACAAATATGTTGGGTGTCTATAGAGGACTATATATATGATCTATTGATGAAGAAATTATCATTTAAATGACATTATAGTCGTGTTAGGAATCAGGTTTTTCAAAACATGAGAGACTGATGTAATAGATGTAAATTTATCATGAATGTTTAGAATACCATGAATAGAATCCTTCACTCATTAAAAAGGCTTTCATATGAGATATGAAGAATATATTCCTGAAGAAATAAGAGGAGACCTATTACTTGGTTTAAACCAAAAAATTATATATAATGGAAATTCATAAATTCATCAATATATATAGGGATGAATACATAATATCAGTGGAAATTAGTTGAGGTTGGAGAGATATATATTATAAGAAACATCATATTTTGATACCATTCAAATGAATGTCCAAAAACATTATCTAATTAATGTGTGGTTGAGAAGATTTTTGATATTTTCCTTGGTTTAAGTGTTACGAATATTAGATTTTTCCTCTTGTAGAATGTGTAATGAAAATTTTCCCTTGATTGAATTTGAATAAGAAAATGAATGGTCATGCTTAGTTGAGTCACATATTATGACCTCAACAACTTGGTAATGGAGAATATGATGTAATTATATATTAGGTGAATGACCTGTGATGTATTTATCGACCCAATTAGTATATTTTAGAGAATCAAGAAAAATTGAGTTTACCTATACTAGATTGACATTTTCAATGTATAGTGGTCACTCAATTTCATCAAAAAATGAATCTTATACGTATACATATGATGTATATGATACATTTTACGGTGGAAAAGTTCATACAGGGATATGATTATGTTTGATATAGATCATACATGTTCCCTTCGTATCATAATTAGAACTAATTATTTGTTAGATTCCACATATTATTTATATATATGAAATAGAGATTTAATTTTTTTGGTGAATGATTTTAAAGCCTATAGGGTTACACAACTAGGCCCTTTTATAATAATTTTCTTTTGGATAATGTTTTTGATTCAAAATGATGATAGTTAGATGGATCCCTATATAAAAAGAATTTTTGATGGATTCAAAAAGTGTTGTGAAGTTTTACATGATGTCTATAGGGTATTAGTATAAGTGGGTCATTTTTTAAGTTAACTAAAACTATATGCATGTAATTCATATAACATAATGATATATTGGTGCAAGTGTATCCTTAATCCCAATACCGATAGTATGTTTAAGACTACATAGCCTCATTTTCAAGAAATATAACTTGATACTATGTTAAACACAACATAGTGTGAGATCATAGTTGGAACTTTCACTATACTATCTACACACAATCTTTATGGGTTATAATAAATTATTAGTGGATTAAATATGTATTCATTTTCATTGAATGGATTTAATGAATGTTACTAAGAATGTGGTTATGCATGTGATATGTGACATGTCAATGCTCTTTAATGGGTACCATTTGGAATTTCCTATATAATGGAAATGAGTTACATTTTTTGGGAATGTGTAATCAAGGTGATATGATTAGAAGTTTCAAATAAAAATATATGTACCTCTCATCCTCCCTATATACCATTTTTCCTGATAGCGAAGATGTTATCTCCCCTTTAGTGTACCAGGATCCTTTCATTACAAACCAGGATCCTCTGGTCACTGTACCCCAATGGAGGCATGATGCTTTTATCTACATATCCATCATTAAGAAAATAATATGGATCAATTGAATATTGCATTGGCTATCATGGAATGAATATGTTTTCTCCATAATTTATATTACATGATGAGTCTGTCGAGGATTGATTAGGAATTTATGGGTTTACATCCGCATTCATGATCATATGATGAACCCTCAAAATCCATCATGCTCTTCCCCATTTAATTTAGAGTTCTTCTTCTATGGAAATCTATGATAGTCCCAAGATAAGTTTCACATTCTTTTGGGAAAGGGGAAAACATGCCCAATGGTAGTTAACACAAGGTAATTGAGAATAAAAAAAACTATGGAAAAAACAACATTTAGTTATTGATTAAAGCACCGATACACTACTATATATTTGTGAAAAAATACTGATAAACATATTGATAATGGTCAAATTTTTATTTTTTCTAAAAAAAGTATTGATATATATAAACATATATTAATTTATTTATATATTTAAAAATTTATTTGTTTATTTGTTTTTTATACTTTTTTATAATAATATATATCATTATATTTACATATATATATTATAAAATATCATGATATGAACTATATTACATAAATATAGTAATATTAATTATAAAAATACATTATATATAGTTCATATTTAATTTTTTATATTTACATTCATATTATGTAATTTATAATACACATATATATTTCAAATTATTTATGTGTGTGATTATATATATTTACATGTAGACACATTAATATATATATATATATATATTTAAACACATACAAAAATAAAATCTTTTAAATAAATATATATTATAATATATAAACACATGTGTATATATATATATATAATATAAATTTGTATTTATGTATATGCATATTAATATATTAATATATATAACGTAAATATTAATTGATAAATATATATACATTCATATATATATATATACAAAAATATCATTTTATAACAGTAAAATTTATTTGGGATCGTGGTAATGGTGTTTCACACAATGTGGTGGGAAAAAGAGTTGAGTTCAAATATCACATCTCAAGAAAACAATTATAATTTCAATGTGTATGGTGGGCCTTTTCGGTGGGTTCTAGATAGCTAAGGAATGGGTGGGGATGTTGTGGTGGGTTACATATGGTTGTGGCATGGGTTTAGGCATTGATTTGATATATTTTTTATTTATTAACTCAAAATTACATTAAAATATTCTTAAAGACATTATTTGGGCTTCAAATTTGCTTTGATAAAGGTGAAATTTTTTCAGTATAAAAAGAATTCTTGTAAAGAATCCCACTATCAATGCCTTTTTAAACCCTGATAAATGGTGTATCTATCAACACATCTTTATCATGGATAAAAACATCTGGACTTTATTAGTGGTCATAATATCATTTCATTTTTATCATTGATAAAATGAAATTCTGGAGCTTTTGAAACCCTAATCTGTAGTATGATCCAAAATATTTTATTAAAACCATCACAAATAACGTTTCTAGAAATTATTTTTGGTGGTTTTAAAAAAAACATTGCGGATTATTTTATGGTAGTTTTTCAATTTAGTGGTGTTTTTCAATTATAAATTAAAAAGTAAAATACAGGAAAGCAAATATGTATGTATTATTAAATAAATACATATTATTGTAAATATATGTATATAAATAAATTTAAATATTTATAAGTATGAAAAAATATACAAAAAATATATATAGCTACAAATTTATATAGATATAAAGAAATTTAAACAAACACAAATATAATTAAATATAATTATATATATCCATATAAAAATATAAAAATATAAATATATACATATATATATATATATGCCCACATAAAATATATTAAAACCTATAATAAATATTTAATAATTCATAAATAATAATTATTATATCAAGTAAAAATTAAAAATAATCAATAATAATTTATTCTTATTTTAAATAACTATTTCATAAAAAATTACTAATAAATATTAGTTAGAATACAAATATAATACACATATAAATTAATGTAAATATAAATAAATACAGACACACACACATATATTATTATACAAAAATATATACATAGATACATATAGAAGAATATATAAATATAAATAAATACACATAAATATCTATATATATAAAAATTATAAATGAATTGACGGACACACAATAATATATTTAAATATAAATAAATATATATTTATATATAAAAAACCACACCCACATAACATATATTAATAGTTTACAATGATAATGTTTCAAAAGAAGAAAAAAAATGTGTTACAAAATCACACTATAAGAAGGATGAGGTTTTGAATGAAGAGCCTCACTATACTACTTCTGGGAAAAAACATGGAGTTGGTAAATAAGCCGCCAAAACAAAACAAAAACAAATTGAAATGGAGTTTTCTCTTGCTATTTGATTTTTCATTCAGACTGAATATCACCTTATGGTTTCTAATATTGTTCAGCTTCGAAATAAAACAACACCACTAAAACTGAAATGAACCAATTTTGATGTACCCATTTTTTTATTAGATTGACCCATGCAGCGATACCATGATCCAAATCCCCTTTTGAATTATATTTTGAGTCACTATAAACAATTATTTTATTTTAATATCATGTCAATGGTAAAATTATGTAACTGAAAATTCCATTTTTTTACTTTAAAAATGGCCTATTTCTAGTTTAGCAGTAACTGAAAAAACATACTAAAAACATCAAGAGGGAATAACCTGTTGCAAAAAATAAGAAATAAAAAAAATTCAAAAATCATAAAAATGAAAAGTCCACGATATGAGATACACCCACACCCCCAGAAGTCACATCACATGACCACGTCAAAGGACCAACATCGTCTCTAATACCCTAAAAACTAGAATATCCAGTTTACATGAGATGATTCCATGTTTATAAAAAAATAGGTCTTTGGATTGAAATGCAATAAATAAATGTGGTTGTCATAATTTTTACGAAAATCCATTTTTACCCTCTAATGTTATTACCACCATACAGTTGTAATACATCATAAAAAAAATTAAAACATTAAAAAAAAATATCAAACACATAAAATTAAATATCAAAATACAAAAACACATAATAATAAATTGCTATTTAAAATTCTATATAAACTCAATAAATTACAAAAAAATAATAACCTATAAAAAAGATTGATATAAAAAAAGATAAAATGTGTTGATACAAAACATAAACTTATCATAACAAAAAATTAGACATAAAAAAAATTGATTTAAGTTACTATTTAAAACATATCAATTTATAAAAATTTTATAACATTTAAAAATAAAAATATCCTCTAATTTTATTTATAAAATATATATCAATTTTATATTTCTTAAATAATATTGTAATAAACTATTAATATTATCAAGTTTAAAAAATATTTTTTATCAATGAAATTAAAAATATTTACATAGAAAAATGTCACTAAAAAATATTTCATTTAAAAGATAAATAAAAATATTTTTGGGAAATAATAAATTTCATTAAAATATAGAGAAACTCGTTATTATATAAATATATGAAAATTTTAAAGATGTAATTTTTTAAAGGCATAAAAACAATATATTTTACAATGGAACTAAAAATAAAAAATTTAAATTTCCGGAAAAAATCACATTTTCATTTAAAGGGAAAATTGTCAACGAAGAATTTCCATTATAAAAAATAAAAAAAGAATAAAAAATAAAAGGTGAAAACGTAAATTAAATTTTGTTGAATGTAATTATTTTAAATTAAATTACATATAATATGTACTAAATTTTTTACATAAATTTTATAAAAATATTATAATTTACTATTTAAAAAATATATAATACATGAATAAAAATGTAAATAAACTGTACATATTTAGGAAGTTCCAGTGGAGGTTCCAGAAGAAGTTCCAGTGAAGATTCCAGTGGAAGTTCTAGTGGATTTTTCAGTTATTTCTAGTTGAGGTTCCAGTAGAGGTTCTTGTGGAGGTTCTATTAGAGGTTACAGGTTTTAGTCGAACTCCAGTGGACTTTTTAATAAATGATCCAGTGGACGTTCCACTGGATGTTCCAGTGGAGGTTCCGGTGGATGTTCCAAAGGAGGTTCTGGTCAAAGTTCTAGTGGAGGATCCAGCAGAATTTCTAATTGAAGTTCCAATGTATGTTCCACAATGAAACAAAAGTATATATTTATAAAACTAAAAAATATATTAATAAAAATTAAAATTTAATAAACATATTTATAAAAAATGAAATTATAGATAATATATGTTATATATTTTATTCAGCATCTATACTAATAACAATTATAAATCTATTAAGAGAAAATTATAGTGGAGGTTCCAGTGGGGGTTTCAGTTGAAGTTCAAGTAGAGGTTCCAGTTCCAGTGGAGGTCCTAGTGGAGGTTCATGTGGATGTTCCAGTGGAGGTTCTAGTGGAGGTTCTAGTTGACGTTCTAGGTTCTAGTGGAACGTCTAATGGAATATCGAGTTGATGTTCTAGTGGAGGTTCCAGTGGAGGTTCTAGTGGAGGATCGAGTGGAGGTTCGATTGGATGTTCCCGTGGATGTTCTAGTGAAGGTTCCAGTGGAATTTCCATTTGAAGTTTCAATCGATGTTCGACAATACAATATATTTATAAACAATAGAATATATTAATAAAAATTAAATATTAATAAACATATTTAAATTAAATGAAATTATATATAATATATGTAATATATTTTATTCAACATATATACCTATAACAATTATAATTCTATTAACTGATCATTTAAGTGGAGGTTCCAGTGGATGTTCCAGTGGAGGTTCTAGTGGATGTTCCAACGGAGGATCTAATAGATGTTCCAATGCAGGTTCCAGTGGAATTTCCTAATGAAGTTTCAATGGATGTTCCACAATACAACAAAAGTATATATTTATAAAATTATACAATATATTAATAAAAAGTAAATTTTAATAATCATTTTTATATTAAATGAAATTATATATAAAAATGTAATATATTTTATTCAACATCTATACTAATTACAATTATAAATTTATTAAGAAGTAGTTTTAGTGGAACATAAAAAAACAAATATTTCTTAAATGTTTAAAAAATTGAATGACATTAAAAATAATAAATAAACATTATTTGTTTTAATTAAAACAACTTATTAATAAATTAATAATTGTAATTAGTATAGATGATAAAGAAACTTTATTAGTTTTAAGTAAATAGTCTTAAATAAATATTTTTAAAAAATTAATTATTTTCTTTTGTAAATGTTATAAAAACAATTTTTACACCAAAAAATAATTTCATTTACAATAATAATTGTATTTATAATATAATAAATTAATATTATTTTACAAATTTAAAATAAATAATGACTTTAATGATATCAAATATAATTGATTAATTTTCTATAAAATAATTAAAAATATTTTTTTATCTCATACTTTTTACTTCATTTTTAAAAAATACAACATAATTTTAAAACAAAAAAAATTCTTTTAATTATAAATATTATTTGTTTTAAAATATTATTAATTTATTGATATTTAACATGTTTTTAAAAAATGCACACACTTAAAAATATTAACTAAAATATGTTGACTTCATATGGTCAATTTTAAGAAGTGTGTAATATTATTTCAATATAGGACAAATATAATTTCATTTACAAATTTCTCCAGTTTAAAATATATCACATTTCTTATTATTTTTTTAATATATAATATAAAATTATAAAAAGAAAATAGGGAATTTTGTTCATTGGAGAGAGAGATCATATCCTATATCATTTTTTCCACAAAACCAATATACCCTTCATTATGTTTCCTTACCTGATCACACCATTTGGAAAAAATACCACATGTCATCATCATAGCACATTACCGGAAGATCCATTAATTTGTTGGATTGGAGACGATAATTAGCACTCACCAAACACCACATTCAATGTTTCCATACAACACCATCGTTATCATCACCGACTTACTTTTGGACAACAAAAATCACATTCATCATCATCATTAACCATAATTGCTAGATCAGATGGATTGTAAAAATAGATCAATTATATCCACAAATAACCACCCAAATAATAATGTCACCAGCATTGAACTCAAACGTTGCCTCCATAAAGAACATCTTACAATGAAGGATCAAACCCAGACAACATCACCAGTCTATATCATAAAATAAAAAACACAAATATACCAAAAAACATACAAAAAAGAAATATTTATTAATTGAGACAAAAACCAAAATATTAGATAAGGATATAAGTTGAAGCAAGGATAAGGCGTAAAAATATGTAAATCTTGAAATGAGATCAATATTAGACCTCGTAAAACACCATTGCAAGAAAGACTAGATCCCAAGTAGAACCCAATCAAAGTGGATTTAAACACAATGGACATTCCATCATGGTTAGTGGGAAAAAACGCATCAGACACCGCCACCATCACTAACCCAACACATCTAATACTCTAGCACAAAAACCTAAAATCGGGCTCTAATATGCTATGATAGACCAAAAGAGGAGCAGTGTGTGTCATGTTATATCCTCACCAAAAAGGTGTCTTAGTCAAGAGGGAAGAAAAATAAGGTGAGAGAAGAATTAAGAAGGATCCCAGAGACGAGGAGAGCATCATCACCATCAAAAGGACCCTATAACTCCTAAGTTAACGAAAGTCGGAGGAATCAAAAGAGCTGAGAGGAGGCTGACTGCAGATCCATGATATAAATTACATAATGGGTAATATTATGTAATGTACCATTGATTATGAATTTGTTTCTATTGTTGGTTTCCAAGATCAAATTTCTATGTAATTGAGATTACTGATATATTCATGGTCTTGAATATTATTGAAATAATATTACATGATTATTCTTCTTCTTTCTGTCATTAACATGATAATTTCCTCAGAGTATTACTCACATTGGAAGGTTTTGGATGTACCACTATGTGATGAGAACCATGAAGTGTTATGAAAATTTTCTTAAATATATGTTCCATGGCTAGATTACAGCATATGAATAGACACATATGTTATGGGCCATTAGGTGTAGGTTGATCTTAAGACATTGGAAATTTTTATCATGATGTTCACCCATGTAAATATCCAAGGGTGGAGGATTATGAGAACTAAACTGCTAAAAGGAATTCCACATGTTTTATGTGTTCCTAAAATAACCCAGAACCCACACCTCTAGATTTGGTGATAATTATATATACTTCACAAATATTACCAAATTATTTCGATAAAAACAATTCAACATCAAAAGTAAACTTGGAATCAATTAAATACTAATGAACACTTTAGGTTTATATTTTTATAGAACTAGGTAAAAATCTAAAATATCTTATAAATATAATCAACTAGCACATAAAAATATAGATCATAATTTCATGTCTAATATATTTCTTAGACATATCCTAAGTAAAACCACTTTCATAACCAAAGTGAAAGGAATCCGATGAATGGGTGAGCTCAAATGCTCAGTAAGGTTAAACATAGAAGGTATCAATGATTACATAAGTTACTCGTGAGAATAATAATATAATAAAATTAACATTACGATTAAATATTATGCCCTGCATACCAAAATCATAAACATAATTCATGCAATAAATCATTGAAAAACCAAAAGTCAAGAATCATAAATCAATATATTCTATATGATTATGGGCGAAGGCATTGAATTGTGGGTTAATCATAAGTATAGAAAAAAATTTCTTTAGTAGTCAAGGCTCATTTCAAAAACAAATAATAGAACACTATGGGTGGCTACAACTCCAGCACGGGACAGACTACCATCTACAATGGAATCCCATTAATCATATTGTAATGGTTTCACTCCAAAAACTATCATAATAGTAATTTTTTACTCCCAACACTATCATAGCTTACAAAGTACCTTACTGAACTGAGTTCACTCCCCCATTTCATTCATATAATATTGAACTGAGTACTCATCATGTTATTGTATTATCCTTCTCAGCCTAGTTCACTTCTCATTCATGTACGGCATTACTAAACTAACTTAACTTCCCCTTATTGTCCTATCTTAACAAATATAGTTCACTTCCCATTCCATTCTTGTCTTACTAAACTGAGTTCACTTCATGTTCAATCATTTCTTGCGGAATATAGTTCATTTCCCCTGTTAGTTCTGTCTTACTAAACTAAGTTCACTCCACATTACAGTACTAACTATATCATTAGATATAAATCATTACCTAATGAATTGGAGGATGATATAGGTCCCAAACATTACATAATTAAATTCATAAATATATGTTTGATAATAACATTAATCATATCATAACCCATGAATATAAATTGGGGTTTATAAAAATTTCTTCATAGAATAACCCTTGGAAAAGAAATAGGTTTCATTAATAATATTCCATCGTAACCATAAACCAAAAATTAAATGAATAAAGATATTATCCTTGAATAAGATCCCTATTAAAGAATATCAAACATAAAATAATGTTATTTTTCTTGGAAAATAACATTGAATGATCACTTGAAGTAATTCATAATAAAGATAAAATATATATTTCCAAATAATTTCTTTTCAAATAGATATACCATTGTAATGGAAATGGATATCTTCAAAAAAATCTCAATATGATTGTAAAAGAAATACCAAATAATGAAGGTTTCACGGTATTAGGAGAATATGCTCTTTTTGTATAAGTTAAAAATCATTCCTTCAAAAAATTTGCCTGAAAACTCACAAAGAACCACATCCAGAAGATGATAAAAGGAAACCTTTCAAACAATTTTGTAAAAAATAAAAAATGGTTAAAAATAAAATTAAAATTTCATATATAAATATTAAAAAAATTGAAACAATTTTAGAAATAATTTACACGGAATAAAAAGATAGTTTTAACGGAAACATTAAAAAAATAATTTTTAAAAATAAAATCCTTTATAAATATCATATCATTAATGTGATCATTAATAAAATGAATAGACTATTTGTATCAACTATAAATACACAGAAAAAAGCGTATATAAAATATAATATAATCAAAATTCATATCACAAATAATCATTACATGTGATAATCAATTAATCATATGATTAACCCCATGAATTGAAATTGAGTTACGAAATCCCTTCAAAATATAATATCATTGAGGTTAGCATGAATAAAATGAATAGATTATGTGTATCCAATGTAAATCTACATATAACAACAGAAAATAAAACATAAGATAATCAAAATTCATTCCACACAACATCCTAACATGACACAATGAAATATGTATAATTTTTACCCAATAAATGTTAATTGAGTAAATATATCCCTTACCACTTTTTAATCAGAAAAACCGTATGCCCCATAAAAGTAATAATTATCTTATAAAAAATTTAATACCATGAAGATAATGAGTTTTGTGATATAATATATCAATGGGATGTTTATAAACCATAGATAATTTTTTTTGAATAAGGAATATTTCTCTTCAATGTAAAAGTGAAAAGATAAACCCCTTACCACATGCATCCCATTAGATTTGAATACTTTAACTCCCACTTGATTATCATCTCTTCGAATGAATACTTAGGTAAATGGAATTGGTCTTTGGATGAGACCATAACCGATTGGATATTGGGAGAATGGGAATAGGAGGGTTTGGAAGTTATTTTAAAACATTTATGTCATGTGATGATAAAAGAGTTGGAGAGGCGTGGTATTTATACATTAGGATTGGAGGATATATGTGATTAAATAATGATTATTTTATATTCATGTATAAACACATTTGGGTAAAATTAATTCCAACGAATCATGATGATAATTAATGTTGTAAAGGCTGGTTATGGTTTATAAAACATCTAAAACCAATTTAATTTTGTATTTCTTAGGTATTTTATTCTATTGACATTAAATATCATCCTACTACATTATTTTACCAATACAATAGTAAATCCATTATTTTTCCACAATAAATTATTTTATGACTAAAAATTGAAAATGAACATATAACATAATTTAGAACTCATGATTCTAAATATTGGATCCATTATTAAAAATTAAAAATATATAATTTAAAAAATTACATTTAAATAAATCCGTCGAATCCAAAAAATATAGTTTTTAAAAAAATGTGTTAATGTACATATACAAAAATAATGATAAATCTTTTATTAAATAGAAAAAATAAATTATAACTTACTATAAATTACATAATTTTCTTTTATAACAAATTAAAATCCAAAATCACTTTTAAATATAATTAAAATGATAGTTTTTAAAAATCAATATGTTTTACTATTCACTAAATAATTATGCATTTCCGATAATAGTCAAAATTTCATTGTAAGATAATTTTTAAGAGAGAAATTAAAAAATATGTTCATTTTATGAAATAATTTTTTTAAAATTTTCAATAATTAATTATATATATTTTCTGAAAGCAGAAAAAATATTCAAAGAAAAAATATGTTTTAAAATAAAATAAATTTATTTAAAATTATGTGTATATTTCATAATATTAAATATATTTGTATTGAATATTAAATTCATATACATTTCAACAAATAAAAATTTTTATTCACACCCTCCCAATTAATATCTATGTAATAATGGTCAGGTTAATATTTTATTGTGGTTTATTTATGATCTATGTTACATGTAATATAAACTATCGATGAAATTAAATATAATAAAAAAGATAAATACCATTAAATTTGATGTTGTTATGTTATACCCCCATTAAAATTAATTTATCCCTCAAAATTTATAAATCAAATAAAAACAGATCAGAATACTTCTTCCTGATCACATCCTCTAGTTCCCACATAGTTTCCTCAAATAGTTTTTTTGACCAAAGACTTAAAACAGAAGAGTGGTTTTGTTTTATTGAAACTTGTCTCTATAATCCATAATCTCTAACAGTTTATCCTTATAAGAATGAACATTATTCAGTGGTATGACCTCTAAGTTTAGTATATGTAATGTATCAGGTATATAATTATTCATGAGACGAAATGGAACTCATCATGAACATGAGAGAGATTTGATGTAATAGACAATAGATAAACTACCATCCTGATATGATCAAGAGTTTAAAAAAATTGTATCCAAACATTTTTAAATTTCACATCTAAAATTATTTGGATCACAACTTATACCATACTAAAATCATATATTCATTAAAAAGAAAATCCACTATTTATTCTTAAATTAAACTCTGATATGATTCGATTTACCTTAAAAAAATAAGGATCCAAAAAAATGAAAAAATAAATAATATCATACTAACTTAGACATCACATAGGCCATTGATGCAACCTTTTCTTCCTTAAACGGTGGGTTCAAACCTCGCGGCCTTGCCTGATGCGATGGGTTGGCACCCGACCTGCGGGTTTTAATTTTTATAAAACAAAGGTCATCAAATCACTTTTGGATATGATATAAACATCCTATAAAATAACTATAACATATTCAACTATAAATAAACGTGTTATCATTAAATTTTATCACATTCCTTTCATTTTTCATCCCAAAATTTAATAACCCACAATTACCTAAAAAAAGTAAATGTAAAATGTCAAAACTTAAATCATAATAAGGGGTGTCTAAGACTCTGAACATATGGTCTTATATTCCCATGATTGTATGTAAACCTCATAGGTAAAATTATCATGAAAATCATAACCTGAAATGTTATCTAAACCATACTCTGATACCAAATGTTACTTCCTATAATTAGCACTTCGGATCTTGTGATACCTAAATAAACATAACAAATGTGACCAGATTTTTTACATCAAAAATAAATAACAAATCAATAACATAAATATGTTACTTTTATGTTTAAATTTTTATATAATTAATAAAAACTCTAACATATATTATAACAGTAATCAATTGTCCCATAAAAATCTATATCATTTCCAAATATTTCATCATTCATAGCTCCCTACTTAGACATATCCAACATAAAATAATTATTAATAACCATAGTAAAAGGAAATATAATAATGTGTGATCTCATATTATCATTAATGGTAAACATATAAGACATAAAATATTATGTAATAAACACATGAGAGTAAGCATATTTGTACCTGAACATAATAATAGAAACTTATACCCTGCATATCAAAATCAAACACTAATGTCACAGAAAAATATGGAAAAAATCATAAGTCATGAATCATAAAATAACTTAATCCATAAGAATATTAAACAAATCTTGTAATTATGGAATAAACATAAGAATAAAAAATCATTCCCTTAGTAGTCAAGGATCATTCCCTAAACTTATAAGGGCACTATATGGGTGGATAATCCTTCTAGGTGGGACACACCACCATCCCAAGTTGAATACTTTTCCTTATAGTTGAATGGGATCACACCCCAAAACTATCATAGTAGTAAATTATTTCACCCAATAAAATCATAGCGAAAAAATTCCCTTACTGAACCGAGTACTATAACTGTTTAATTACTTTCATTCTATTCTGAGTTCACTTCTGGTTCCAATCATTTCTTACTAACCTGAGTTCACCTCCCATTTTAGTCATGACTTACTGAATGAAGTAAAATTCTCATTCCAGATTTTCCTTATAGAACTGAGTTCACATCTTGTTGGAGTCCTATCTTATAGATCCACATTCACTTCCCTTTCAAGTTATGTCTTACTCAACGGTTTCCACTTACTTTTCACGTCATGTATTTTTGAGTTGAGTTCACTCCCAATTCTAGTATTATCTATCTCATGAGATAATAATCATTATAAAATATAGTTAAGGGAGATATAGTTCCCACCATTAACATAATGAAAACCATTCTTATGCATTTTTTAATAACAAAAATCAAATTAGGGCCCGTGAAAAAAAAATTGATTAATAAAAATTTCATTATAGCATAACATGTGGAATAGAAAAATGTTTCATAACAATCCTTCCATCATAAAAATAAACCATCCATAATAAGAATAAGGATACTATCCTTGAATAATATCCCTAGTAAATTATAACAAATATAAACAAATTTTACCATAGGTGGAAAATAATTTTTAAATATCAATATAAATTATTCTTACATAAAATTAGATTTCCATTTCCAAATAGTTTTGTTTTTAAGAGACACTCGATAATAATTGAAAAAATTTCACTGAAAATGACATTATAAACATGTAATGGAACCATAAACGAATTAAGGCTTCATGCATCCAAAAAGCTATGCTCCGGATGTATAATTTATAAAAACATTCATTCTCTTTTTTTCAGAATAGTAAAAAAACCACATTTTCAGAATGAAAAAAATAATCATTTCATTCAATTTTGTAAAACGACAAACATGAGTAAAAATGAATTTATAAAATCATAAAAGATTAGTCAATAAAATTTTGGATTTTTTTAGAAAACATGGTCATGGATGAAAAAGCATGTTTTAAGGAAATCATTAAGATAATAATTTTTAAAAGAATGCCCCTTATAAATATCGTATAATTAATGTTAGAATTAATCAAATGTATAGATTATTTGTACCACCTATAAATCCACCTAATATAATTATAAATACAGCATAACATAATTAAAAGTCACATATCTCATAATCATAACCAGGAATAATCAATGAAAAAAAATAACCAACTAAATACAAATTCGGTAATGAATTCCCTTACAAATATCATATCACATAAGGGTTCATTAATCAAACTAATAAAGTATGTGTATCCAATAAAAATACTCAAAAATATAGTGGATATAAAACATAAGAATATAAAAAGTAATTAAACAACATATAATACCGTATCATTATCAATGAAGTAGATTTTTAACCCAGTAAATGAAAATTTAGTTCTGAAATACCATAATACATTTAAATCAGTCGAATCATATGCATCATAAATTTAATAATTGTCAAATGAAACATTGAATATTAAAAAGATAAAGAGATTCATGATATGAAATATCAAAGGGAATTATATGGACAACACAAAATAAATGAGTGGTGAATAAATAATATATATCAAAGAAGTAAAAGTGATTGGAGAAACCCATTACATTATCTTTCCCCTTAGTTTTTTATACTTTAATCAGTTCTGGAATATCACCTCTTTCAGTGACCCCCTACAGAACATGGAATTAGACTTTGGCTGATAATAGAACCTCTCAGACATGGGAGAGTAAAATAGATATATATTGGTAGATATTTGAAATGTTTAATGTCTTGTGAGGAGAAAGTTGGTGGTGGGTGTGGTATTTATACTTGATTAGGGGTGGTTTAATGATATTAAATAATGATTTTTTATATTTAAATCCTACCACATTTAGATAGAATTAATTAAAAAAAATTGGATGATAATTATTGTTGTAACGGATGTCTATGGTTGAGTTAAAAATCAAAAACACATTTAATTTTGATGTTTTTAGATATTATAATCCTTAACAATTTAACTTTTAACCAGCCACATTACTTTACCACTACAATGATAAATATTTATTTTACCATAATAATTTTTTTATGAATGAAAATTAAAAATACCTTATAACCTAATATGTACCATCTTATTTAAAATATATAATCCATGTTTAAAAATCAAAAACATAGAAGTTGAAAAATAACATTTAATATTAAACTGTCAAAAAACAAAAAAAAATTGTATTTTGGAAAAATGTGTGTTTATGCCTAAAAAATGTAATTATACCAAAATAATGTATAAATTGAGATATAATGTAATTAATTAAAATATACATAACTCATAATTACTTATGTTAATTTAATATATGTTTAAAATAATAAATTGACATTTTACTATAAAAAAAAGAGAGATATAAAAATCAATATTTGTTTATTATTCACATAAAATTATAGTTTTCATAAAATTATAATAAAATCATCTTATGATATTTTTTTCATGGTGAATAGAAAAAAATTAAATTTCTTAAAATAAACATTCCAACAGAATCTAAAATTATTTATATTTATTTTCTCATATAAATTATTAAAAATGGGTTTTCAAAGAAAACAGATATTTGAAGAATAAAATGACTTCACTAAAAATTATTATTTATTTATTAAGAATAAATTGTTTTGAATCTAATATGAAAATCATAAATATTTAATAATTTATTTAATCTTTTTCACACCCACCAAATTAATTACAAGTTTATAACTATATTTTTATAGTATGTTGAGGTTTATTTATGTGTTACGTTGAATGTAATGTAAACTTCGATGAAATTAAATTTATTCAAAAATAGACATAATTAAATATTTTTTACTGTTACATTATACCCACTTAAAATAAATTTCTCCCTCAAAATTCATTAATCAAATACAAAAAAATGAAGACAATTTTACCTCATCACATCCTCAACATCCCACATAGATTCCTCGAATTTTCTGTTATAACACAAAACATTATCTGTATGAGTGGAATTTTTTTGTAGCAATTTATCCCAGTGATAAAAAATCAATACTAATATTTACTTATAAGAAGTACCATTGTCCAATGGTATGACCACTGATTTAAAACAAGGGAAGGATTTATTATGTACTTTCTTTGGAGAAATACATGGAACCAATTGTGAACCTGAGAATGATTTGGTGTAATATATAATAGGTAATCTACCATCCCAATTCAATCAATAATTTCAAAAAAAAATTCATCACAATTTGAAAATTCAC
This sequence comes from Viscum album, assembly GCA_963277665.1. NCBI lineage: Eukaryota > Viridiplantae > Streptophyta > Magnoliopsida > Santalales > Viscaceae > Viscum > Viscum album. Next base: position 629,068,811 of record OY728164.1, on the reverse strand, counting down.
TACAAAAATCAATGGCTGATATTTTAACATTTTTTGTATGAATACCAAATCATAAAATGGTTCCATAAAACTTCCTATTTAAAAGAGGGAATGTGAAATGTTATGTTCACTACAAAACTAGAATTTTTATTAGGATAGAAATAGTGGAAATAGAAAATAAGGACAGGGAAGAAAATTATAACTATCGTTATCTAAAAAAGAATTGTCACGACCCACCTTATCTAAATGGAGGGAAGGGTCAGTAGATTGCCATGACATTCCTTCATTATGTTGAAGGAGAGATAATGACCCCCAAAACCCGTCTTCAATAGTTCCCGGAGTGGTGACCAACACCAAGGTTATAGAATCACACACTAAATAGAAGGCAATACCCTTTTTCTTTTAATAGGATTGGGAGATAAGATGGTAAATCTCAAAACATTAAAACATAAAGTAAAAGTAAAGCCAAAACCCTTCCCAATGCATGTTACAAAAGTAAAAAAAAATCCACGATGTATAAGGAGACAACAAGGCAAAGTACCGAATGAAAGAACAACAACAATTGTAATGATCTGTCACAAGGTCTGAGCTAGTATGGTCCAGCATGATCCCCGAAGTCCTCCCTGAAACCTGAAAACAGTTTTATATACGTAGGGTGAGCATAAAAGTATACTCAGTAGTGAAAAACCTAAAGATATTGTGCACAAGTAGGGAGGCATACTAATTCCCTGTGAGAAAAAAGGTAACCAAGCACCTAGCAAGGAAACTAACCACCCAAACCTCACCAAGGCACACTCTACAAATAAGGCAATTCAAGTAATGTATTGTAACATCACATCAATTTTTGGGTACCCCGGACCACTTTCCCACTGGTTATTGAAGACATCCTATGCATCGAACCAATCCTGCCATTCTCACCGCAGTCCCACTGCCAAACCCTGTCGCACACACTTGGGCCACAACCTCACCGCAGTCCCACTGCCAAACCCCACCCGTATACACCTGGTCCATAACCACTACCCCGCCCAAAAACACCTTGGCCACAACTGTCACACGTAACCATGCCTGCAAACACCTAGGTATGAACAACCACTACCACGCCCGAAGACACCCGGGCCTCATCCTGAAGATACTTGAGAAACCACCTGCCCGCACACACCTGGGCCAACCACCGCAACCACCCCGACCAAAGATTCTTGGGCTTATAATGGACCTCAGGCCGTCACAGCCTGCCTGAAGACACTCAGAATATCTGGGAAAGGGATCATAAAAGAGCTAATAACCAGCCACTAATTGAAGTGTTGGAAAAAAACACCCCCCCCATGAATGGGGGTGTTCGGAACTAAGTGCTCAACTTGGGTGTGGGGCGAATAAGAAAAACAAAAACTACAAGTATATGTATAGGTAACAAGCACTCACCCAATCTAGGTTTTTCTTCGACCAGCCTAATGAACACTATCCTTAATAGACATTCATAAGAGAAGAGAACAGCACCCATGCCCATGTCACAAGTCACACCAACCAAAACCCCATTTTTTTAATCCTTGTTTTCATGTTATTTAATATTGTTAAAATAAATTTATGCACCTACTTGGGTAACTAGAAAGCATAAGCACAAGCCAAGGAAAGGGTACATCCAACAACAATTTAAACGTCCATACTCAGTTCTCTTGTAAAAACACACCAACTAGAGATCAGGTGAGATCCATCAATGTACTGGAACCAAAGAAACCCTGAGCCACATCCCCATGTCCCCAAACACCAGAAGCCAAAGGTTCCTTAACAACAGAGGATTCCACCCCAAATTTGTGATATAAACAAGGTAACAACACGGCCTCAAATTCACAACCAAGGAAACTATAACAACAGGGGATCCCATCCCCACCCACATCACCCAGCAATTGACCCGTGAAATAAAAACAACCAAACAACTACCACCAACACAAAGCTGGCCCATGCCCGTATTTTCAGATTTAAAATATTTCACACACTCTATGATTCCAATTTCACTGTACCTCAACCAGGGTTATCACAGAAAAAGATTGATCCTGGTGCTTTCAATTTATTATCTAAATATACATAATTAACCAATTTTCATTACATGACCAACACAAGAAGTAATAGTTTATTAGCGCACAACGAAACACCGCCAACAACCATGATTTTTCAGGCATAATCCCGCACAAAACAGAAATCATTAATCATGAAAGATAAAAATAGAGCAGAATCATTGATCACACCCCTCCCCTTAATTCTTCATAATCCATTTATTATATTCACTAATGTTTGGTTCATCCAATTATATAGAAGCAGTAGTGTAACCACCCCGCAAGATACACAGAAAAGTGAGACAAAGATGAAACCCTACTTGATTGATCGACGATTGAAGGTTCTCTTCACACGCGAGTAATAGGGGATGCACGATTTACAGGGGTGGGGCATCGGGAACTGAAGCGAGAGCAGATGAATTGATCGTAGGGTGATCGAGAAAATGAAACCCAGGGAGAACCCTTTAGTTTATAAGGACCGGGGACAGTTGATATAAGGACGCGAATCCACGTAAGGAGCAGGGTCGTGGGATGACCATGCGGCCCGACACATCATTAAAGGGTCCCTGACTCTAGGGGTGGTTTAAACTGACCCACGCACCAGGGTACCTCTTAAAGATTAAATTAAATTCCATTTATGGGCGTTACTGTGCTTTAAAACAAGCTTAAAGGGGTCAAAATATGGTTTAAAACCCAATTTGCGAAAAAAGGAGGCACGACTAGAAAACCCGTGGGGGTAGGAAAGAGGCACCGGTAGCTGAGCTACCGGTTGGCCGAGCTACCTGTAGGTCTACTATCGATAGGCTAAGGTTACCTTTAAGCCTATCGTTAGGGGTCAAAACTTGATAACTTCCACCGAGAAGCATTGATAACTTTTCGAGACTACATAGAACACCAAACATTACATTTTCCACTACGTAATAGATCTCCAAGACCCCGGGCCATTACATTAGATACCTCTCAAACCATTCTCTCCCTCGAGAATCAAAACAACCCAGATGGAAATATAGGGTCCGAAAAACCACCTCTAAAGATACCTCTCAGGAGCGAACACAATTATTAACTAAAAACACCTTCCTCTTAAGAACCAAGCAACATACCATGTCAAACTGGCCAGTCATGTGGGTTGGGGAGTCTCTTCCCCCATGTCAAAATACTATCCGCTTTGGGTGGCACTAACTCACCCGCACGGGTTTAATCGCATCCTCTATAATGCGTCTTGATTAGGGGTCAGATCCTCCACTCCCCATAGCCAGGACTTTTCACACGTATTCAGAGGAAAGAACATATTTCATATCCAACAAGGTAAAACGCTCCACCGCAGCAATTATATATCAAACAATACAACAGATCAAAACAACTATGGGTACTGGGCACACATCTGTACTTCCCTCTCCCACGTACTCTTTTCAAGCCCACCATGTCTCCATTACCCACGTACCAAGGGACTGGTTTGCCCATGAAAAACCTTTACTTCCCGATCCTCGATCATCACTTGTCTTTCTATAAATGTCACGTCGTCCATGATGTCTAGATCTCCCCAGTCGAGGACGTGTGGATCGTCGTGCAGATACCGAAGGAGCTGGGACCCATGGAAGACATCTTGTATCCTCAATAGTGACGGTGGTAATGCTAGCTGATAAGCCACTTCGCCGACCCACCGCAACACTTCGAAGGGTCCGATGAACCTGGGAGAAAGTATACTACCCTTGCTGAACCTCCATAGTCCATGCCGAGGGGAGTCCATCAAGTTCACATGGTCTCCAACCTCATACTCCAAGGGAATTCTCCTGGTATTAGCATACGACTTTTTTCTATCATGGGCCGCCTTCATCCTTTCCCGTATAAGCTGGACCTTCTCTGTCGTGCTCTGCACCACCTCCGGGCCAAGGATGCATACCTCTCCAACATCGGTCCAACACATAGGTGAGCGGAATAGACTCCAGTAAAAGGCTTCAAACGGGGCCATACCAATGGGAGAGTGATAGATATTGTTGTAGGCAAACTCTACCCGAGGCAATTTTCGCAACCATGATCCTCTTGAGTCCAGAACACATGTCCGCATCATATCCTCCATGGTCTGGATGGTGCGCTCTTTCTGTCCATCTGTCTGGGGATGGAAATCAGTGCTAAGATGTAGATGGGTACCAAAAGCATGCTACAATCCTCTCCAGACACCTGAGGTAAACCGTGCATCCCTATCGGAGACTATGGACCTCGGAACTCCATGCAACCGTACCACCTCTTCCACGTACCTTCATTCCAAAGAATCCACTACACTCGACTCCTTAATCGCCAGAAAGTGAGTCGATTTTGTCAACCTGTCCCCTAATACCCAGATGGCATCGTATCCCCCATGATCCATGGGTAGTCCCATGACGAAATACAATGAGATGTCCTCCAACATCCACATGGGGACATCCAACGACTGTAGCAGGCCACTCGGAACACGGTTTTCAGCCTTGACCTGCTGACAGACTAGGCACTTGGAAACAAGATCTACCACTTCTCACTTTACTCTGGTCCACCAGAACTATCTCTTCAGACCGCGGTACATCTTGGAAACTCTTGGGTGCACTGATAAGCGTGATTTGTGGAACACACTAAGAACCTTGCCACGCATCACCTCTGGAACAAACAACGTTACTCGTAAAATCATCTGGTTCTTACCATCCTCTGTCCACCCTTTTGGAGCATTGCTCTGGTCAAATCGGTCACACATCCCTTCGTACTCTGGGTCTCCCCACTGAGACTCCTCCATTTGTTGCGACAGAGAATACTGCACTGTCATCTAATACATGCAACCTCTACCGACATACGTCCTCACATCTAGGTGCAAGGCAGCCAACTCCTCGATCGCCTTCCAGGCGTCTGCCGACTCTCGGACCGCATCCTTCTGCGACCTCCTGCTCAAAGCATCAGCCACTACATTCCCCTTCCCTGAAGTGTAGGAAATATCAAAGTCATAATCCTGGAGGAACTCCATCCACATTCTCTACCGTATGTTTAGGTCTCGCTGGGAGAAGACATACCTCATGATTCTGTGATCTGTGAAGACCAAAATGCGTTCTCTGTTGAGGTAATACCGCCATAACTTCATTGTGAAGACGACCGCTGCAAGTTCCAGATCGTGGGTGGCATAATTACGCTCATGAGGTCGTAGCTACCGAGACCCATAATAGATCACCCCTTGTCACTGCATTAACACACATTTGAGAAATTTCCCTGATGCATCACAAAACACCTCATATGCCGCCCCTTCTTCTATTTGTCTCAGCACTGGGGCACTAACCAACATCTCCTTTAGGTAGCCAAAATCTTTCTGGCACTGGTTTCCCCACAAGAATGCCTAGTCCTTCTTGGTCAAGGCTTTCAAAGGTGCTGCAAATCGGGAGATGTTGGGAATGATCCTATGATAGTAACCCACCAGCCTGAGGAAACTACGAACCTCTCCCACATTCTTGGGTGCTTCCCATGAAACAACCACCTCATACTTTGATGGGTCTACCACTACCCCCTGCTCGGACAATAATTTCCCAAATAAGTGAACTTCTCTCGTCCAGAACTTTCATTTTGATAACTTCCCATAGATCTGGTGCTGCCAGAGGAAATCCAAACCCGTCCAAGGTGCTCTGTGTGGTCCTCCTCTCATCTTGAATAGATCAGGATGTCGTCGTTGAACACAACTACAAAACGATCCATGTACATCCGGGTGATGGAGTTCATAAGCCCCATGAACACATCCAGGGTGTTCGTAACACCGAAAGTCATGAGTACAAACTCGAAGTGTCCATATCTACACCCGAAGGTCATCATCGGGATGTTTCCCTCTTTCACACTCAACTGGTGATACCCAAACCGCAGGTTGATCTTTGAGAACCATCCTTCCACTTTCATTTGATCTAAATGATCGTCTATCCTCGGAAGAGGGTAGCAATTCTTGATCATTACCTGATTCAGCCTCCTGTAGTCTATGAACAATTAGAGACCACAATCTTCCTTCTTTAAGAAAAAGAATGGTTCCCCCTTTGTGACACACATGGTCGAACATAACACCTCTTCATTATATCATCAATCTGAATCCGCAACTCTCGTAGCTCAGAAGGTGCCATATGGTAAGGAGCCATCGAAATCGGACGAGCACCAGGCAACAAGTCAATCCTAAACTCGATATCACGTCAAGGGGATAATGTCGTGACCTCATCAGGACAGACGTCCATAAACTCACTGACGATTCCTGGAACCTCTACCGTCTCAGTGTCTACCGACTGTAATGACAGCTCGGCTAACAAGGAGAGGAGGGGTTCCTCTCTCCTTCTTCCCTTCTGGTTGGAACTGAGAGTGTCTCGATGCTTGTGGTATGATGCCTAAAACCTTTACTTTCGATGATCCCAGCTGGATCCCCTCTCATAATACTCCTCCTAGCGTGTGAATCCTCTCCACCACTTTATCCTTCTTCTGGACCTGCAATTATGTCGGTAGGGTGAAGGGGGTAACAGCATACTGGATGGAGGGTCGGAGCGCCTCCTCTAAACATCTCCCTGAGACTCCTCATCTGGAAAAAGGTCTGGAGCAATGTGGAGGAGGTCCTTAAACGTGATTCCCAACTCCCTTACTGACATACTCCCCGACTGGAGGGAGAGTAGCTCCTGCCTCTTCTCCTCCTTCATCGTAGAAGAGAGGAATTCTGCCCGGAACTCCTTTTCAAAATCATCCCATACCACCTCATCCTCTCTCCTCTCCCCCAGGTAGAGCGTCCACCACTGATGCAACGCTTCCCGCATCAGGCTGATAGCCAGAGGAACCCAGTACTCGGCCGGAGGCCAGATCAAGCCGAAGGATATCACCAGATCCTCTACCTCGCCCTATGTCTTCATATCAGAGGTGTTTCCCTTGTACTTCTCGAGGGTCTGTCGCTGGAAGGCTAGAAGCGTCTTCTACCACTGTTCGTCTTCCTCCTCTCGATCAGCCCTCTGCTAATCATCCATGTCAACCTCTTGGGCCCTGATCGCCCGTACAACCCATGGTTGTCTCTCGGGATCCATAGCTGAAAGGTAAACAATGAATGCCTAAGCCCATGTAGTGAAAAATATTGATCTTAAAACTTCTTAAACTTATTATTTATTTCAAATTCCCAAAACACCCCAGAAACATGAGAACATAAGTCATTATGATGCATGTACCTTTCCTAGGGTCTCTACCCTGCAATCAGTGTAGCCTCACTTGGTCATTTGGTATGTCCAGAGTCCTTTCATCAGATCACGGTGGGCCCTAAAATCCGGTGTCTTAGAATGTCTTCCCTGGCCTAATTCATGAACCAAGGTCACCCAACACTGTTTCCCTACCATCCATTGCAATCCTCAATGTGCCTAAATCCAGACACATAATTTTCCTAAACAATAGACTACTCAATAAATTGAATGAACTGAGCATGAATCTGATCCTTCTACTCCTATGTTCCCCTAAGGATTCTTGTACTACCACCGAATGTGCACCAGAGAATCAACAACCCATAAAGGATCTCATTCTATCGATCCTTGACCTGCACTGGGTTCTCAGAAATAGTATCATCGATCAATGACATATGATAAATCAACCCCGTATCTTCTCCCTTGACAAACGTGGAAGACATCGTGTAACTATTACAACTATAGTGGTAGATCAATGTGATACTCCACCTCACCAACTCTATGCAGTATTAGGAAGAGGTCAATGAACCATGAAGATATCTTTCCGTACCAGCAAAATATATGTATCCCGCATCGAGGAGAGACCCAAGGGAACACATGGTATCCATCCTCATGCTCCAAAGGCCTCATTTTCCTATCAAAAAATGATAGATGACGGCTCTATGCAGTCTTCATCTGCTCTAGGATAACCTACACATTCTCTATAGTCACCCGCAAATACTTCTGGTCCCATGAGCGCAGACTCACATGGGTTAGTGAAACAAAGCGGTGACCTGCAGGGTTTCCCATACCAAACCACTTACTGTGCCATACTAATGGTGAAGAGGTAGTTGTTGTTGAATGAAAATAAACTAGTGGTAGGTGATCCTACCAATTCTGGAAAAAAATAACATTCATGACCAAAGAATGTCCGCCAGAACATGAATGGCCTGCTCAGTTTGGTCGTCCGCCTATGCATGAAATGTTTTGCACAACTGTAATTGAGCCTAAAAAGCCTCTTTCACTCCCATAACCAGGATGTGAGGCAAGGATCAAGATCATAAATAATCATCGATAAAACACAATTGATCCAAGCTACCGGTAGTCGTAGCCTACTGGTAGTTTTGACCCTAACGGTAGGCCTACTGGTAGCCTTCGCCTACCGATAGGCTACGACTACCGATAGACCGAGTTACCGGTAGGCCGAGCTACCAGTAAGACTGCTACTGCTTGGCTAAGGCTACTAGTAGGCCTACTGTTAGGGGTTAAAACATGATAAATTCCACCGAGAAGCCTTGATAACTTACCCAGACTACCCAGAACACCAAACATCATATTTTTCACTAAGTAATGTACCTCCAAGACCCCGAGCCATTACAATAATGATATAAAATTTTGTCATTATAAGGTTAAAAATCACAAAATTGTAAATCTATAATGGTTTATAATTCTATTCATTCCATGGTAATAAAAGTAAATGGATAGAATTTTTTGTTATAAAATCCTTTTCATAAATTTGATGAATTATTTTAGTTCCTAGTGTAATAACTTCAATAAATATACTTACATGAAATGTAGTGTTCATCTTTAAACAATTTCCACTATAAACACATAATTCACCAAATGATGATTATGATTTTTTTCATTCCCGAATATCTAGAATCGAATTCAACAGATCTTAAAATTTATAAAATAAAAACAATATATTCTCCAAATAATTTTAAATGAAACCAAACCAATATTTTTATCAAATGATAAAATAATTCCTAGAATAAAAAACCTTCATGTTTGGAAAAATAATTTAATCACCCAAAATTAAATATTAATGCCCTAAAATAATCTTAGATCATTCCAAAAATAAGTATCCTCAATGACCTCAAAATTATTTTATCTTATAATTGAAATCCGAAAATTTTAAGTATTTGAACACATTTTTTTCAAATATAAATTTAACATTTATCTTCAAATAACATCAATTAATCTTGAAGTCTTATAGAAAAATGTGCATGAAGAAAACATATAATCTCCAAGATACAATAACCATTTACATAAATGATCATAATCACCAACTAAACCACACTAAAATAGAAAATTATTTTAAAATATACTTCTTCAATTATTCCTAAAATAAAATCACATAGGATTATACATACCTTAATAAAATAATATTTTTAAAAATAATAATAATTTTATACAAACCCAGATATCACATAGGCCAGTGATGGGCCCTTTCCATCCTTATGTTATGGGTTCAAACCTCACGGGCTTCCCGAATGTGATGGGTCGTCACCTAACATATGGGTTGTCTTTTTTATAAAAAAGAATCCTTTATTGCATTCATTGATATTATAGATGAATCTTAAAAATAAATATATTATATTCCACACTAATGAAATTTTGTATCCTCAATGGTTATTTCATACCATTAACTTTTCATCAAAAAAAATTAATTACCCATAAATAAATCAAATAAATTGATACATTAATTGATCATAACATAGAACCTCAAAAGGGGTTTCTACGACTCGGACCTTATGGTCTTATATACCCATAAACTCATCTATAACCCTTAAGATAACTTCTAATGAAAAAATTATAATCTAAAAAAATTTCAAAACCCTTTTCGAATACCAATTGTAATAGGCTAGAATATTAACTTATGGATCTAATGATAAAGGGATACATTTTTTAAATGCAACCTAGTTTTTTTAATTAATAATTAAAAAAACAAAATAAAATATTAAATCACTTACATAACAAAATAAATTTTACTTTTATATTTTTTAATAATTAGGGTAAAATATTACATATCTTAGGAAAATAATCAATATTCCTAGAAAAATCTATATTATCTCCCATTTATTATTCATGTCCGGCACCATTCTATGAAATTTCCTACATAAAAAATTTATATAAATAATGGGTAAAAGGAAAAAAAATAATGGGAGACCTCATATTCTATGTATGGTTAATCGTAGGGGATTTCATAGATTGTGTAATCACCACATAAGGATAATTGTATAAGAACATGGATATAATAATTGAAAATTAATCAATACATTTCAAAATAATAATCTTATGTCATGGAATAAGTGATGTAAAAATAAATAATAATATAAGAATATAATAATATAATCCATAATATTATGACATAATAATTGAAATTTTGGCATAAATATAAGAATAAAAATCATTACATTAGTGGTAAAAGGTTTTTTCCAAAACATATATCAGAATTATATGGTTTGATACACTTTCTATATGGGACACACCACCATCACCAGGGGATCAATTTTCTAAATGAGGATGGTTTAACTCCGAAAACCATCATAGTAGACATGGTTCACTCCCATGAACATCGTAATGGACAAAGTCCCTTACTAAATTGAGTTCACTTTCTATTCGAGTCCTTTCATTCCTAACCGAGTTCACTTCCAATTTCTACACTTATCTTACCAAACTATGTTCACTTCCCATACTTGTCCAATAATACTCAACCAATTTCACAACAAAATTTAGTCATGTATGACTGAACTGAGTTAACAACCTATTCTAGTCATGTATAAGTTAAAAAAATTCCTTACATTTTTTTGTAAAATTCACAACAATCATTGTTTAATAAAATTAAAAAAACCTTTCAAACAATTTTGTATGAAATCAAACCATTTTGTAAGAAATCATACATTAATAAAAATTAATTTAAATAATCTTAAGATAATTATAATTATAAAATTTGGAAATGTTTGGAAAAGAGAGTTTTAGGGGAAAAATTTAAATGATAAATTTAAGAAGAATGTCCCTTATAAATATGATCTCATTTACATGATCATTAATAAAATAAATAGATTATGTGTATCAGCTATAAATTCCCAAAAAACAAGTTGAAACACATAATAAGATAATCAAATTTTATATCACACTTAATCATAACATGGAATAACCAATGATTTTTACGTCTAAAACAAGGAATATGAATTGAGATAATAAATCATTTTCAAATAGGATATCATTTATGTGACCACTATTAAATTGAGTCAATTATTTGTATACATTGAAAATCCACATAAAAATTCTAAATACTACATAAGATAATAAAAAGTAGTTTTACACATATAATTATAATGAAATAATAAATGAAGTAGAATTTTAACCAAATTAATGGATGTTGAGTTATGAAATCAATTACAACTTTGTAATTAGTCAAATCATATACCCCCTAAAAGTAATAATTATAAAAAACAATTAATACAATGAAGATAATGAGATTCATGATATGATATATTTACGAGCATTTTATACACCACAAAAAAGAAATAAGTGGTTAATATTGCATATATCTCATAGATATGAAGTTAAATGAGAACCCTATTACCTCAGTCTTCCCTTTAGTTTTGGATACAATAACCTCCTCTTGAATATTACTACATTTAATGACCCATTAAAGAACATGGAATGGGTATGTGGTTGAGACCTTCAGAACATAGATCTGGGGGGTGTTAAGAAGAGGGTTTTGTAGTTATTTTAAAATATTCTAGGTTTTTGAGGAGTAATGGGGTGGTGATAGGTGGTATTTATACTTTACGAGGGGTGGTTTTAAGTGATTATATAATTATTATTTTATACTTAAATCCAACCACATGTTTATGGAATTAATTTCGATCAATTTAGTTGATAATAAATGTTGTAAATTCTATTTACGTTTGAAAAACACATCAAAAACCCATATAATGTTGTAGTTATTAGGGATTTTAAGCATTTTTCTTTTTTAACTTTAACAAACTATATTATTTTACCAATACTGAGGTAAATGTTTTTTATCAAGGGAACTTGTTTATGACTAAAAATTAAAATGAACATAAAAATAATATGTACCTTTTGATTCCCCTAATGGAATCTATTTTTAAAAATTCAAAACACATATACTGAAAAATTATGTTTAAAATTAAACCATCATAAAGAAATGAAAAACTCCTTTTGGAAATATTTGTTTTTAAGACCAAAGTATTATATATAAATAAAAAGGTATAATTATTTCTATATGTAATTAATTAGATTATATTTAACTAAAAAATACTATATTTATATTTATATCAATTTAAAATCATAAAATGAAATTTAACTATAATTAATAGGATATTTTTTTAAAATTATGTATATTTTAACTATACAATTAAAAGGTAAACTCCTTGGAAAATTAATAAAAAATTATCCTAAGATAATTTGGAAATGGTTAATTCAAAAAATATTTTCATTTTATATAATACATTTTCTAACAACTAAAAAAATTAGATATATATTTTTCTCATAAAAATAAATAAAAATAATTTTACGAAGAAAAAAAATATTCAAACTATAGAATGAATTTAATAAATATTTTTTGTTTATTTTATAATAATAATAAAATTGTATTTAATATGACCTTAATAAATATTTCTAAAAATATTTCATCATATAGGGACCCTAAAAACTAATTTCTAGGTTTTAATGGTCATGTAAATAGTATGTTGTGGTCCATTAATGCACGGTGTTGCAAGTAATGTAAACTATTAAAGAAATTAAATTTATTCAAAGAGAGACATACTGTCAAATTTTTGTGGTGTCACATTCTATTCCAATTTAAATAGATTTCACATTCAAAAGTTATCAGTAGAATATGAAAAAATGGGTATTATTTTGTCTCATCATGTCCTTAGTTTCCCATTTAGTTTCCTCAAATTATTGGTTATCACACAAAACATTAACTAGATGAGTGGACTTGTTTTGTAGAAAATTATCTCTATGATCTTGAATCTCTACTTTTGTTCCCTATATTAACATTAATTATATATTGGTATGACATATGAGTTTATTACATGTGAAGGATTAGTTATGTACTTCCTCTAGATATATATGTGGAACCCATCTTGAATATGAGAGTGATTAAGTGAAATATCCAATAGATAAGATACCACTTCAATATAGTCAAGAACATAAAAAAAAGTCCTTTTAAATTTAAAATTACACATCAAAAATCAAAGGTGGATATTTTAATATCCCTTTTTTAGAATCCCACATCACAAAACGGTTAAAAATCATCCTCTTTGAAATGAGTAGTGTAAAAGGTGAAGTTCACCATAAAACTGGGATTCAAATTAATAAAACTGTAGGGGGAAGTGAAAATATAAATATGTAAGATTATTTTAACTATAAGGTTTTATTGAATAATGATAGAGAACATGGTATTTATAAGAATATCCGTAAAAAATATAAATATGTGATGGGATAAAAGGTTATTCATTCCACAATAATAAATGTAAATGGATTACATTTTTTGTTCCTAAATCTGTTTCTTATAGTCGATGACTTATTTTACTCCTTGGAGTAAGAAAATGAAGATATATAAATACATTTAAGGTATTGTTTCATCTTTCATACAATTTACACTACAAACTCATTTTTGTCGATATTATGAGTATGATTTTTTATGCCTAATGATCTAAATTAACTTCTATAGATCACAAAATCCATAAAAGAAAAAAATCCATTTATTTTGTCTTTAGACATGAACCAAAACACATATCGTTATTATAAGATAATAAAATTCCCGAAAATAATAAACCTTAATATGAGGAAAACTACATAATTCTCCAAAAATTCAACATAGATCATTCAATAAATATTAATACTTAAAATCCTTCCAAAAACATCTAGCTTATGATTGAAACCAAAAAATCGAAAGTATTTTATCACATAGTTTTCAGGATAAATTTAATATATATATCCAAATAAAATCAATAAATCTTGTGGTTCTATGAAAAAATGTGCATTACCTAAACATATAATCATCAATATATGATGACCATTTCCATAAATTATATAAATCAACCCTCAACCCCCACAAGAGTCATAAAATTTTTCAAAAGATAATTCATCCTTTATTAATAATAAAAAATACCATAATATTTTATTATCTTAATAAAATTAAGTTTCTAAAATAAGTATAAATTAAAATATCAATTTCATACTAACCCAGACATCACATAGTTTAGTGATGAACCCTACTCGCTATTCGGTTATGGGTTAAAACCTCACATCTTTTCCAGATGTGGAGGGTTGTAACTCGACCCATAGATCTTCCTTATTCTGAAACTATAATACCTATATAATTCATAGGCTTGTTAGAAACATACAAAAAATTTCTATAATATATCCAACCATAAAGAAATGTTTTATCCTCAAAGGTTTTCTCATACCATTCATTTTGCATCCAAAAATATAGAAACCCGTAATTACCTCAAAACAATTTGTCTCTTTAAATTTTTCTAACATACAATATAAAAATGGGTGTCTAATAATATGATGTTATGGTCTTATAAACCATTAATTTTATATATAAATTTTAAGATAAATTATCTTGAAAACATCTTAATCTTTAAAGTCATCTAAACCATTCTCTAAGACAAAATGTAATAGTCCAATGTCCTCACTTATGGATCTAGGGCTCAATGTATAATCCTTAAAAATGTAACCCTATATTTTCCATAAAAAACATAAATATTGAGATATAAATATTGAATCATATACATACCTAATCAAATTTTAGTTTCATATTTTTACATAATTTGGAAAAAATCTTATATATCATAGAAAGGTAATCAATTGGCCCATTAAAAGATATATTGTTTACAGAAATATCATCACATATACCACCCTTCTTAGAAATATCATACAAAAAGTCATTCTTCATTTCCTAGGGAAATGGAAAAACAATAATCGATGAGATCAGATTCTCAAAAATGGTAAACATATGAGATATCAAAGATTATGTAAGCACCACATCAGTAAAAGTGTATAAGAACACAAACATTAAAATTTATAATTATACCATTGATATGAAAATTATAATCTTGTGTAATGGAATAAATCTAGTACACTGACTTGCATATTATTGATTATATTTTTTGAAATTATTTGGTAAAATTCAGAGACTATGAACTGAGATGACGTGCGATTAAGAGGCCCAGTGCGCCCAAAATGATTCACAGAAAAATGTTAAACTTTTAAGAGCACGTGTGCATGAATTTTCATAAATGATGGAATAACTCTTAAATAGTTTCCTACATATGAATTATGAAGGCACCATTGATCTTAAGGCAGTGGCTATAACCTAGGCATAACTTAACTTTAGTCAGTGTGGGTCTTCTGTGGAAAAACTCGAACAGTACGTAGCCATAAATAAAACAATTATATAAAATTATTATTATTTTAAAATCCTAATAACTCATAAATGGTATCTCATATTGGAAATCTAGGACCACCCTTGCGCTTGTAAGGGAGTGTTTTTCTTTTTTGGGGTTTAACATCAGTCGGCACAGGGCAACTGTGAATAATAATTTTTGGATGTAAACATCATTGAAATATTCTAATAAAAGTGTTTTATTCTTGATGTACTGACCCATTTTTTTTAATATTCATTTTTCAGCAAATTCAGGGTTATCACCATAACCCAAGAATTCGTCCGAGGTAAGGATGCAAAGGTATCTCAACGAATGGTGGTGGATCATGGATCGATGACCAAGGACGAACCTTAGATTAAAAGGATCTTCACCAATGGAAACAATGCATTGACTGTTCTTCATCAGCAATTGAAATGAATAGAGGTATGGAGTTTTTGATTTGATTTATTTTCCCCATTCATGAATTCCAATATGAACGTGGACCAATCAACTTATATATTGGCCTATAGATTGACCGTTGTTTTGGGATGTGATTTACATTTTCAGGGTTTGATGCGAGAATGATATTATGAGTATGTGATGGATTTTGATTTCTATTCTGTCAGAAACAAACTATGATCGGAACGAACATAACTCAAGGTTTCGTTCGTCTTGGTTGATTTATGTTTTCCCCCATGTTATTCATTCATCGCGGGAATTCTTCATTTCTCCCATGACTCGCCATGTTGCATTCAATCGATTATTGATAATTCGATCCAGGGTGCAATGATATGATATCACATATCTATGATAGACTTGGAATTATAGATGTGTGAAGACGATGACAAAAGGCAGGTTAAATCTAGTTAGGATATGTTGTTGTTGGAGTGGTATTTCATCAGGATAATTCATAACATGGACCTGATCCCATGTCATTGAATTAAATGACACAAGGATTGAAAGAGAGCTTTCAATTTGAACAAATGGTGCACCAGAGGCGAATTGGTGGCATGTGAAAGGGGCCACTGATTTACTGGTGTCGGTGACCAGTGATGGTAGCGACCTGTGGTGGCGTGCGTAGGCATCCTTGCGAGGTTGCGGAAAATGATAGGGGAATGTCGATAGGGGCTGGAAGAGGAGGAACATGTCCGGGCAGGGCCACATGGGAGCTCACGGCTGTAGTGGTGTCAAAGGTGGTAATTAGGGATGTGGTGATGGGACATGCGTACACAGCTGCGGTTGGAACAGAGCTCATGGATGCATCAGGCCATGGGGGAGTGGGGATGTGGGGGCCATCCATGTTGAATGTTGAAGTGCCACATTGACCAGGCAGAGGCACGCGGTGCGATGGATTGCATGCGGTGCAACAAAACCGGCATGTACATGCAGGCCAGATTAGGTGAGTCGGGCACCTCCAGTGGTGCAACGAGCTAGGCCAGTTCAGACCAGAATGGACCAGGCCATCATTAAATGATATTGGAGGAGTTAGGTCATTTGGACCAGGTATGGTCATCCAGACCTGGTCAGGTCGAGGAGGGTTGGGTAGGACCTAGACCAAACCCGGGTCAGATATTTTTAGTAAATGGCCATATATTTAAAATAGTGCGTCTTATTAATGAGATGTATGTGGAGTTGGGACACATGAGATGGGTTGGTCCATTTGATATGGCTTTATAGATATTTAGAGGGATCATAAGAGTATGATATCGTAAACATGTTCTTTTCCTATGAGGGTTCAATGTAGGATCTCCTTCCTATCACAGAGGATGAACCGAATTATGATGTGAGTTGTCTCCGCCCAAATTCTATAATTAACTCAATGGTTTGGAAAACATACCATACTGATAGGCTTTTTCAGTCCACACTTACCATTGTGGTACCTTAGATAGGGTACATTGAGATGGTGTGACCGATATTTACACGGGTACATAACCCCTATCTTGGATGATTTTTTGAGTAGGGTGAGGAGTCCCCCTAGTGAGTTCTGGGCATTGAGGACCCCCTATATGTGTATCACATTCAGATTATTTTAATTTTTTGGGACTATACCTAACGAGTGTGTGTCAGGCTGTTTTCATTGGTCGATGTTTGGTTTTGACGTGGAGACTATGTTAAATGAGGGGGATGCTTGGCTTATCGCTACTCAATGTGTTACCAACACTCTATGTGTTTCTAACACTATGTGTTTTATTGAAACTCAATGTTTTAGAGAGAATGGATGTATTAAGAAAAATAGGTAACATTTTGAGGCCCATGTGTTCTCTTGGGTAATTTTGGTTGACATGTTCTATGTTATTCTAATAGATAGCTCAAGGAGGGAGATCTCTCAGGAAGAGCGTATTATGAGATGAACCACATAGCTAGAAGTGGATGAGACATTGAGGATGGGAATATTTTACAAGTATACATTGATGTTCTTGTTATATGTGATATAGATATATACATGTTATTATTATTACTATATATTCTTAGTGGTGTTTTTCATTTCTGTTATTTCTGCATGATAGCTTCTTTATGGTGTTTCCTCTGTGGAATTCCTTTTTGTTTAAGGATAGTCCTATATAGTTTTGTTTTACTCACCCCTTCATGGGATTTTCCCACATGTGTCATTTCTTGTGTAGATGTTCGACCTTGTTATGAAGTTCTAGGAGGAATAGGGCCAGATGGTTCTTGGTGAGTTTAGGCAGACTGAGGATTGCTCCAATGAAAAAAAACACCAGTCCCAATACCATTGTTTATAGGTTGGACTTTGTCATTTGCATACTCTTTTTGGTTGAAATTTATAATGTCCTAGTTGTAAAATAAAATTATTTACATTCAAATCATACTCTATTGGTTGAGATATAGCGGTATGCTTTCATTTTTTACGTAGTGTTTCTAAATTTCAGAATTTGGGGCTTGAAGATTTGATTATTTGTGCAGGTACATCGGGGAATGACTCCCATTTGTGGGATATGCCTAATCGGTTGTAGTCGCCATCCCCTATCCAATTTTCTGTGGGCATGGTGTATTCTTGGCATGAGCCCCTCTTAGACGGGTTACGACAGAGTGGTATCATAGGGGATGGATCTAATTTAGGACAAGGAGACATAAATATTGGTTTGGGGAAATAGTGTTATGTGTTTTTGAGTTCGGATTTCAGGACAGGGTATCCAGTGTTGGTGTGGCGGCTGAAGTATCCATACACCAGGACTCTGAACACATTCTTTTTTACTCGATACATGGATACACTGGTTTCAATAAAAAAAATGTACATGAATCATATTGGAATGAGTTGTTTTTTCTATATCCTTCTTGAGTCATCTCACCAGATATACTATTATAACTATGGTCAGTATGCGGAACTTTCTCTTATTATTCAGTTCATAGAACAACCTCTTGTGGTTCAGGTGGATGAAGAATTCCATAATGAGTTGTGAATGGATCTTTTGGTGATGGATGATGATAAACAAGGTCTGAATTCATTTCATATGCTTCCAAAGTTGTGATCACTTGGGATACAGGGTCAGAAGGTCCTATCGAGAGCAGGTGTAGGATGTAAGCAGTGGGACCAGAGGTTCTATCAAAAATTATAGGGGCACATTAGTTCTTTTAGGGATATGATTATCCATTATTTTCATGAGAGGGGAAATCATATAAGATATTTTATAAATTTTTACACTATAGTTAGAGATACGGATTATGAACTTCTAAGGATGATGCAATGGCATGTGCAGACAGATAAATCAGGCCACATGTGTGGAAGAAGAGCTAGTGAAGTAGTAGGAGGTGGTCAACATTTTTACATGTTACCACCACCACTCAAAGGTGACCCATACCAGAATCAAGGAGTTAGAGGATAGGGGAGGAGATAGATGAAGACTAGGGATACATATGACCCCAGGACTCTAGGAATGATTCAATGTACGATTTGTGTATTTCAACTTTAGTTACAATAGATAGACAAATGTGCAAGTGATTTACATTCCTTCCACCTTACATGGTTGAAACATAGTGATTCTGGTTATACTTTTAACATAATCCATATTATTAGAGAAACCTATAATAGAAGAATTTCAGATCACAAACTATTTTAGACAATGTGATGTGACTCTTAATGGTGATAGTTTTGGTTGGGATCTCTTGGTAGTAGCATCAAGTCCATACGATGTCATTATCATTATAGAGTAATAGCCCTTGTTCATTCTCATATTTAATGTTTTAGGAAATGGTTGTGGTTTATACTTTATGATAGAACCATATTTTGTTTTTACTAGTTAAAGGGAAATCCTTACAACTCATGAATGACTCATGCATAGGAGGGTGCAAACAATTACTCTTCAGTTGGCTATCATGATCCTCAGTACAATGGATGTTTTGAGTCCTTAGTTTTCTATAATTTTGGAATAATATAATGATCTATTCCATGAATATGTTAAAGTTTTACCTCCCCATGTGGATATATACATCTACATTGATCTATACCCTAGGAAGATACAGATATCTACACCATCATATTGGATGGTCCCCATAGAGATTCATGAGCTATGGGTGTAGTTGGAGGACTTGTAGAGGAAGGGATTTGTGAGACCTAGTGTTTCACCCTATGTATCCCTAGGTGTTCTTTGTTGATAACAAACATCTAATCTTAGCTACTATAGTTTCAATGGATCTAGTGAATGTTGATACATAGCTTGATGAACACTCTCATTTTGAGGAGTCTATAGGAGGGTGTCAAGTACATGGTGTTCTATGATGCATCAGAAACTAGTCTAGGTTGTGTCCAGAAGCAGAGGAATGTAGTGATTTCCTATGGTTCATTCCATTTGGAATAAAATGAGAAATACTACGAAACTCATGACCATGAGTTATCTGCAGTAGTATTGACATTGAATATGTGGTGACACTACCTGATGGGTGAGAGGATTATCATATACATTGAACACAATGTATCAAGTATATCTTCTCTCAGAAGGATTGAAACTTGAGATAGTGGAGATATATAGAGTTTCACTGAGACTATTACATAGTGATTTTCTATAATTCGGGGAAGGTAGATGTGGTAGTAGACAATCTTTTTTGGAGATCTAGCTTACTATTTTTGAACAATTCATCATATTAGTCAACTTCATTTTAGAGAACCATTCTGCATGGACTTGGAGAAACATATCTCTAGTCAATGGTTGTCACCCCTCCACTCTTTCGATGATTTTGGGAGGTACAAGTTAGGTATACTAACTTTATGGATCTACATGCTTAAATGACCATAGGGCATGCCCGCGATGGATATTCTTAAGGTAGGGAGCACACTTCTCTTTTTAGAGGACGCATGATGATACCTGTGGAATTTCAGGTTTAGATTATAAGGGTGTTTAATACATCTGTTTTATCAGTAAATACATGTGTAACAATGATTTACCAGGACCTTCGATGTTAGTTTGGTGGCCAAGGATGAAGAAAGAAGTTGCAAAGTTTGTGTCTCAATGCCTAACTTGTCGACAAATAAATGCAATGAATTAGGTTCCATCATGTTTTACTCAACCCCTTAAGGTTATAGAATGGAAATGGGATGAAATAATAGTGGAATTTGTGATGGGGTTACCACGTACATCTAGGGGATCACGATACTATATGGGTGATCATTGACTGACTCACCAAACTGGCCCCCCTACTACCTATTTAAGAGATGAGTATAGTATATATATTATGACGCCTTTACATATAAAATATAGTTTGGGTCCATTGAGTTTTATTGACGATTATTTTTGATCTTGATCTTCGCTTCACATCCCGGTTATGGAAGGGATTGAAAGAGGCATTTCAGACACAGTTACACTTGAGCATAACATTTCACGCATACGCAGACGACCAACCTTAGCTGGCCATTCATGTTCTGGTGGACATGCTTTAGTTATGAATGTTATGTTTTTTCCACAATTGGGAGGATAACCTACAACTAGTGTATTTTCATTCAACATCAACTACCACTTCACTATTAGTATGGATTAGAAAGAGGCTTGGTATGGGAAACCCTGCCGGTCACCGCTTTGTTTCACTGACCCATGAGAGTCAGCGGTCATCGGACCAGAGTTATTGCACGTGACTATAGAAATGGTGTAGGTTATCCTAGAGTAGATGAAGACTTCATAGAGCTGTCATCAATCATTTTTTGATAGGAAAAGGAGGCCATTGGAGTATGAGGAGGGAGACCATGTGTTCCCTTGGGTCTCTCCTCGACGCGGGATACATATATTTGGCTGGTACAGAAATCTATCTTCAAGGTTCATCGACCCCTTCCTAATACTGCCTAGAGTTGGTGAGGTGGAGTATCACTTGGATCTACCACTATTGTTGGAATAGTTACAAGATGTCTTCTACGTGTGTCAAGGGAGGAGATACGTTCTTGATTTAACACAAGTCATTGATCAGGGATACTATTGCTGAGAACCAGGTGTAGGTCAAGGATCAATAAAATGGGATCCTTTATGGGATGTTGATTCTTCTAGTGCACATCCGGTGGTAGTACAAGAATCCTTATGGGAACATGCGAGTATTAGGATCATATTCATGCTCAGTACATTCAATTTATTGAGTAGTATATTGTTTTTTAATTTTTTGGATATGAATCCCTTCTTTGGGGAGAATGTAATTTCTCAGATTCTACTAAATTTATTTTTACAAATTATTTAGGAAAATTGTGAGACTATTCATTAAGATGACGTGCAATTCTGACGCATAGTGTGCCTTGAATAATTTTCTAAAAAATGTTATTTTTTTAATAGCATGTGTTCATTAATTTCATTTAAAATTTTAATAACTATTAAACAAGTCCTCACATCAGACATAAAAGGGAACTATTGTGCTCAATAATGTGGCCTTACCCTAGGTGTGACTTATCATCAGTCGGCACATTTATTCTATTAAAAAAAACCCAAAAGTAAGTAACTATAAATAAAATTATTCAATAAAATTATTTTATATTAAAATTGTAATAAATCATAAATTGTAACATGGATTGGAAATAAAATACCACCATTGAGTTTTTAAGGGGGAGTTTTCTTTAGGAAAGGCCTAAAATTGTCCTTCACAGGCTGGCTGTGATAGATATTTTCTAGATGTAAACGTCAATAAAATATTTTAATAAAAATATTATATTCATGATGTAGACACGAATTTTTTTAATATGTGTTTTTCAATGAATTAGTGGATATAATAATAACCATGGAATTCCTCTGACGTAAGGAGATAGAGCTCTCTCGATGAACAATGGTGGATCGTGGATAAACGATCAATGATGAACCTTGTATTTGAAGGATCTTCGCCCATGACAATGATGAAGTAATTGTTCTTCATCAGAAATTGAACTGAATTGATGAATTGTATTTGTGACTTGATTTATTTTCCCAATTCTTGAATTCCATGATAAACATGGAATATTAGAAAAATAGATTGGCACCTATATTGATCACTTTTATGGGATGAGATTTACTTTTGTAGGGTTTTGATGGGAGAATGATCTTTTGATTATTTGTTGGATTTCAATGTTCCATACAAACAAAAATGAACCACGATCGACAAAAACATCGATAAAGGTTTATTCATATTGGTTGCTTTATGATTTTATCGCCACATTATTCCTTTGTTGAGAGCATTTATAATTTGTACTACTACTCAAAATGTTGAGATAAATAGATCATTTCACATTAGATCCATGGAGCTCAATGTGGGTCTATAGATATGGGATCAGTATGGCATGACATAGGTGTGACGATTAAAATGATTGATAGATCAAAGCGAGTCGGGAGATATTTCAGTTTGAGTGGTATTTTTTGGGATGAATCAGAAATTTGATCTGGGACCATGGCGATAAATAACGTGACCTTGGGATCATAGTTGTCCTTTGTTTTTGAAAAATAGTACACCAAAGATTAAATAGTGGCCTACGGATGGGAACAGTAGTTGATAATTGTGGTAGTGGCCGAAGGTGGAAAAACATATCCTGATGGTGCCATATGGAAGCCAGCAGATGGAGCATTGATTTGGTAAGTGACCAAGGATGTGGAAAAGGTAACCGTGTATGGGAATAGGGTCTGTGTGGAGACTAAAGTTGTTAGATTTCACATGGGAGCTGGGATGTGGTAGTCATCCACATTGAATGTGGCTATGTTGCATTAACCAAGAAGAGGCACGCAACTCGATAGACTGTGTGTGGTGAAACAAAACTGGCTCGTGCATGGGTGCCAAATTAGATGAGCCAACCAGATTCAGTGGCCTAGCGGGTTGGACCAAGCAGGTCAGGCCGGTTCAGACCAGACCAGACCAGTCTGGGTTAGTAGAACCGGGTCAGGTCGGGTCCGGAAGGTAGGGTCGAGTAGGGTCAGCCAGACAGGGTCGGGTCACTTGGTAGGTTGGGTTGGGTTCGGTGAGTCCGGTGGTTCGGATCAGTCCAGGACTGGACCCATGTCAGACATTTTCACTAAATTGGCTATATCTTACGAACGGAGCATCATATTGATGAGTCGTCTATAGTATTGCGACCCTTACGATGGGTCAGTCCTTTTGAGATAGATTAGTGTGGTTTTATTTGGATAACCATAGGTTGAGTTCATACCCATATTATTTTTGTATGATGGTTCGATACAGGATCATGTTCTTGTCATCGAGTATGACCAATATTATTAATTGAATTGTCTCATCTTGAATTCAATTGCTGAATAAGTGGGTTTGAAAAAGTATCACATTGAGAGGCCAAGTCATTATTTACTTCACCTAGTGGTACCTTAGATATGGTTTTTGGGGAATGTGTGGCAAATATATACACGGGCACCTATCCCTTATTTAGGATGATGTTTCTAGTATGGCGAGGAGACCCCCCCCCCCCACCCCAGTGAGCGCTAGGTGCACGGGACCCCCTATCTGTGTATCAAGATCACATTATTTCCATTCTATCTGACTATACCTAATAAGTGGGATTTAGGTAGTTTTTAGTGGTAGATGTTTGGTTGTGTCTTGAGGACCACATGACTTGGGGGCTTCATGACTTTTTGACACTCCATGTTTTACCAGCACTCCATGTGGTCATGAAACTTCATATGTTACTGACACTCTATATCTTAGTTAGAATGGATGTCTCAGGGAAACAATGTAACATTTCCAGACCCTTTTTTTCTTTTGGTAGACCTATTCTACTTTCTTTTATCAGATAGCACGAGGAGTGAGATCTCCTGGGATTAGCGTACTACTAGTGGAACCGTGTAACTGGTAGTGGATGAGAATCTTAGGCTTGTAATCTTTACAAGTATACATGGATTTCATTCATTTTTTTTCTATAGACATATACCTATGTTGAGCAAACTAGATATTCTTTGTGGGGTTTTCCCTTTGTGGTGTTTTTAGTGGTAACTTCTTCATAGTGTTTCCCATGTGGTATTCCTTTATGTTTTATAGGTGTCCTATTGAGTATTGTTTTACTCACCCCGACACAAAATTTCCCTCTACATGTCATGTATTGTGAAGATATTTGACCTTGTTACAGATTTCCAAGTTGACCAAGAAGATACAATTCTTGGTTCGTTTAGAATGATTGGGGTGTTCTCTTATGACTACATATAGAAGTCCCTATACCTTTTATTATAGGTTGGAATTTGTGGTTTTCAGACTGTTTTTGGTGGGCTTGTATTCTGGACTAGTGGTACTTTATTTCACTTTACATTCCTATCGTACTCAATTGTTTGGGATATAGTGATATGCTTGTATTTTTTTACATAGAGTTTTTACATTTCATCATTTTTTGTCTTGGATATGGGTATGTGTGTATAGGTACATAGGAAAATGGCTCCCATTTGTGAGATATGTCCACTCAGTGGTAGTCGATGGCCCCGGGCCTATTGGAGGTGGGCTTGGGGTTGTCATGAAATGGGCCCATCTAGGAAAGGTAGTAAAATCTAGGAAAAATCATAAGTCAGGAATCATAAAAAGAAAATAAAACATGAGAGTTTGACATAAGGCATGGATTTTTGGTATAAATATAATTATATAAAATCATTCCCATATCAGTCGTGGAATATATCCAAAACATATAGGGGCACTCTTTGGGAGGATACACCTCCTAGGCATGACACATTGCTATCTTGAGTTATATACCTTTCCTCTTAGTGGAATGTGTTCAATCCATAAACCATCATAGTATTCAAGGTTTAGTCTCAAGACCATCATATTATACAAAGTCCCTTATTGAACAGAGTTAACTACCCATTCCAATCATGTCTTTCTATAAATAGTTCACCTCCCATTCCAGACATGTCATATTAAAAATAGTTCAATTCCCATTCCACTTTTATATTACTAAACAAAGATCAAATACCATTATAGTCCGATCTTGTTGAAATGATTTCACATCCAATTCAATTCATGCCTTAATAAACGGAGTTCACGTCCCACTTTATTCATGTCTCACTGAAGTGAGTTCACTTCGATTTCCATTTTTTTATTACTAAACAGTTTTTTGTCCTCATTCTGGTACTATCTAACTCTTGAGATATAAATCATTACACAATAAATTGGATGGAGATGTATTACCCACCCTTCAAATAATTAAAACCATACATTTGTTTTCTAGAAGGTCATAAATCATAGCAGAATGCATGAAAAGATATTGGGTATCATAAAAATGTCATCATAGCATAACCCATGGAAAAAATAGAGGTTTCATAAATATCATTACATCATAAAAAATAAACCAAATATTCAAATAATAATGATATTATACATGAATAATATAACCATTATAATATAAGGAACATAAAACAATCTTATCTTTGATAAACAAATAATTTTTAAAGATCACAGAAAATAAATATTGAAAAAAATACAATTTCCATTTTCAAATCATTTCTTTTTATAGATCTATTGAATTCTAAGGGAAAAATTTTCTTAAAAAATAACCTTATAATATTATAAAGGAAACATAAAATCTTCATGGTGTCATGTTGATGGGAAAATAGTCTCAAGCCGTATAAGTTGAGAATAAAAATCCTTATATATTTTTCATGAAAAAGTCACAGAGAACCTTATTTATATAAAGAAAAATAATAATCCAATCAAACAATTTTCAAAAAATGAATACATGAGTTAAAATGACTCAATAAAATAATTATAAATTAGGAAAAAAATTAGATACAATTTTATAAAACATGGACACTGAAGAAGAAGGGATTTTAAAGTGAGATTATAAAAAGATAATATTAAAAAGAATTCCCATTAAAATGTCATGTCATTTACGTTAGCATTAATAAATGAATAGATTATGTGTATTAGAAATAAATTTAAATAAGTATAATTGAAATACAACATAATATAATCAAAATTCATTTATTACATATTCCTAACATGGAATAAACAATGATGTATTATTTTATCCCAATTAATATAAATTGAGTTAAAAAATCTTTTACAAATATCATATTACTAAAGTGAATTTTAATCAAATGAATATATTATGTGTATCCATAGTAAATCAACATAAAACATGTGGAGATACAAGATAATAGAATAAAAACTAATTACATACATAATATTATCCCTTCATAAAAAATGAAGTAGATGTCTAATGCAATAAATTAAAATTGGGTAAGGAAATTCCTTAAAACTTTGTAATTAGTTGAATCGCATACCCCATAAAAGTAATAATTGTAAAATGAAACATTGAACACCAAGATGATATTAATATTTATTATACGATATATTAAAAGGAATTATAAACTCCACACAAAAATTAGTGGGGAACAAGGCATATATCACTCTGAATTAAATGTTAAATGAGAAACCCCTTACCTCACACATCCCTTTAGATTTGAAAACTTTAATCTCATCCTAAAATTCAATTATATCAATAACCCCTTGGGAAACATGGAATTGATCATTTGGTAATACCATCACCAATTTTATGTGAGGAGAGTGTTAATGTTAAATTTTTTAGAAATTTTAAAAGAATTATGTCATGTGAGGAGAAATGGGGTATTATTAATATTTGTGGACGGTTGGTATTAAGAGATTAAATAATAATTATTTAATATTTAAAGCCAAAAACATTTGGATGGCATTAAATGATGAAAATTTGGATGAAAATTAATGATTAAAAGGCTGGTTAATGTGGATAAACACATCTAAACCCCATTTAATATTGATGTTTTTTTGGAATTTTATTCTTTTTTCTATTAGCAATAACCCGCTACATTTTGTTCCTATAGTGAGGAAAATATTTTTGTTGCCACGGTAACATTTTTATTCCCAAATAAATGAACATATAACATAATTTGGATATCGTAATTTCAAATATAGAGTCCATTTTTAAAAAATATATACACAAAATTTTCACAATTAGAGATAAAATTAAAATGAAAAAATGTGATGCGTTATAGTTTTTAGGAAAATTGTGTTTTTATGCCCAAACATTTACTTATAAAAAAATAATGTAAAAATATTGTTTAAAATTAATTAGTTAGATTATATATAACTCAAATATACTTTATTTATATTGAAAAAAATAAAAAATACTAAAAATAATATCTAATAAATTTTTTTATCATTTTAGGAAAATTATTTTTTTTCTACTCAATTAAAAATAAAAAATTTCATAAAATTTTAAAAAATTCATCCTATGATAATTTTGACATGATAAATCCAAAAATTATGTCCATTTTAAAAAATAAATATTATAGAAGTATTAAAAATTAATTATATTTATTTTCTTATGAAAAGTAATAAAAATATCCCTTAGAAGAAAACATATATTTGAAGAATAAAATATATTCACTATAAATTATTTTGATATATCCTAAAAACAAATAAATTTATATTGAATAATATTTATATATGTCTCATAATATAATTAATTTTCCTGAGACGATCTATATAAATGTCTATGTTATAACGGTCTTGTTAGTAGTATGTTACAATTCATTTAATATTTCTGTTAAGTGTCATGTAAACTATTATAGAAATTAAATTTATTCAAAAAGATAGGTACTATAATATTTTGGTTAGATTTATTCTACCTCCATTAAAATTAATTTCTTACTTGAAATTCATCACCCTATTAAAAATAGATGAGGATTACTTGGCCTCATCACATCCTCAGGTTCCCACATAGTTTCCTAAAATTTGTTCTTTGGACAGGGAAATTTAACCACATGAATGGTCTTTTTTAGTGTAAATTTATCTCAATGATCTTGAATATTTACATATTGGTCTTAATAAGAATGATCCTGATCCAAGGGTATGACCTATATGTTTATTACATGTGAAGGATCATGCATGAACTTCTTTAAGAGATATAGATAGAACCAATCATTAACTTGATATAAAGATCCAATTAATAAGATACAATCCTGATACGATCAATAATTACAAAAAATTATGCCCGCTCTATTGGAAATTTGAATTTGAAAAAAATGTTTTATATTTGAATTTTATTTTTTGGGAGACCAAAATTTTACAGAGGGTCAAAAAAACATTCTCTAAAAAAGAGGGAAAATAAAAGTTAAATTTCAACATAAAATTTGGATTTGGATTATTAGAATATTAGTGGAAAGTGAAAATATTTACGTGGAATCGAATCATGACTATTATGTTTCGACGGAGAATGATAAAAAAAATCATTGGAAGGTTAACCATAAAAAAAATATAAATCAATTATGTGTTAAAAAGATATTCTTTCCTCAGTAATAAAAGTCAATAGATATCATTTTTTGTTCTAAAATACATTTCATAATGTTGAGGAATTATTTTACTTCCTAAAGTAAGAATATTAAAAAAATAATAAAATAGTAGGTATAGTTTCATCTCTTAAAATATTTCCACTACAATTCCATATTTCTCCAAATGATGGGTATGATTTTTTTTTCATGAGTAAAGAATTGGAATTCACTTCTATGAATAAAAATACATAAAATAAAGACATTATATTCCACTTATATTTAGAAATGATCCAAAACCAATATTCTTAGTACAGGATGATATAATCCCAAAAAAAATATTACCCTCATGTAAGGAAAACTACTTTAGTCTCACAAAATTCATCCTTTGTATACAAAATCCAAATTAGATCATTTAATAATTAAGTATCCATCAAAAACCTGAAAATATACTAGCTAATGATTTACACCCAAAAATTAAAAGGATTTTGCCACATAGTTTTCCATTATAAATTTAATATTTATCTCCAAATAACATCAAATACACTTTAAGTCTCATACAAAAATTTTCATTCCCTAAAAATATAATCTCTACTATATGATAACCATTTACATAAATGATTTGAATCACCTCTTAAAGAAATATAAAATCATAAATTATTTCAAAACATAATTCATATTTTATCTATAAAATAATATCCCAGATTATTATATTTAACTTTATCAAATAACTTCTCTTAAATCAATATTATTAAAAAAAATACTTTCAAACGAATTCAGAAAACACATAGACTACTAATGCACCCTTCTAATCATTTGGTTATGGGTTTAAACCTCATGGCCTTTCCGGATGTGATGGGTCATCCCTAGAAATGTGGATTGAGCATTTTCTAAAAAAACAAAATCCTTATATCTTTCCTATATATGATATAAATATCCAATAAATTATCTATAAAATATTAAACACTAAAGAAATATTTTAACCTCAAATCTTATCACATACCTTCCATTTTTAATAATAAAATTTAATAATCTATAATTACCTCAAAAAATTTGACAACATAAATTTTCATAATCTAAAACCTCAAAAGTGTTTTCTAAGCATCTAAAATGATGGTCTTATATACCCAATATTGTATCAATAATTATGAAGATAAATTCTCATGAAAACATCTTAATCACCAAATTTATCTAAACCCCAATCTCATTCACAATGGAATGTCCCATAATCCAAACATATAGATACATTAATAAAGATAGAAACTTTAAAAATGAAATCAAATTTTTTCTATAAAAAATTAAAACATCAAGATAAAATATTGAACCGCATTCATAACCATGGATCTTTTAGTTATTGATTTGAATATATTTAGGATAAACTCTTAATTATCTTATAAAAATAATCATCTGGCCCATAAAAATCTATATGATCTCCCAAAATTTCTTTACATCCAACACCCTTATTAGACATATAATATGTAAAACCATTATTAGTTATATAAGGATGTGGAAACATAAAAATGGGTGAACATAGATTCTCTATAAGGGTAAATATAAGAGATATCAAAGATATTTAAAGCACCACATGAGAAAATGTTTATAAGAACTTAAACATAAAATTTAACAATTATACCACTACATATGAAAATAATAATCTTATTTCATGGAATAAATCATCAAAAAATCAAAAACTGTAAGGGTATGACATAATACCTAAAATTTTGGTATAAAAATATGCATAGAAAATAATTCCTTTTGTAGTTAAGGCTCAATGCTAGAACATATAAAGACACTCTATAGGAAGATATATCTCTTAAGAGGGACACACCACCATCCCTAGTGGTATCCATTTCCTCATAGTGGAAAGGATTTACTCCCCAAAAGCCTTATAGTATTAATGATTCACTCAAAATACAATATTAGTGTTCAAAGACCCTTACCGAACCGAGTACACTCTCAGTTCTAGTCTCGTCTTTCTGAACTCAGTACAAATCTCATTCTAGTCCTATCTTTACAAACTGAGTTTACTTAACCTTATATTCATATCATACTAAACCAAGTTCACTACCCCATCTATTCATGTATTACTGAACCGATTTTACTTCCCATTCCATTTTTATCTTACAGAACCATGATCACATCCAACTTCAGTCCTTCAATGCAGAACTAAGTTCACATTTCATTCCAGTCCTATCTTACTGAACCAGGTTCACTCTTCATTTCAATTCTGTATAACATTTAAGATATAAATCATTACACAATTCATTATAGAGAGATATATGTCCAACTTATCACATAATTAAAATGAATCAAAAATGTGATAGAAAACTTAAATCATATTAGAACCCATGAAACAAAATTGGGTTGCCCAAACATTTCATCATTGCATAACCCATGGAAAAGAATTAGTTTTCATAATTATCATTTCTTCAAAAACATAAAGAAATTATAAATAGAATAATTATAATATCCTTAAATAATATCCCCTTTAAATCATAATTAACGTCAAATATTGTTATCTTAGATGGAAAATATTTAAGATATATCAATAGAAATAAATCTTGAATAAATAACATTTCCATTTCAAAATAATTTATCATAAAAAATACATGAAATTATCATGGAAAAAAAATTATTTGAAAAAAAACTATTAATATATTTAATGAAACATTAAATAATTAATGTTCCGTGAGGGTGAGGGGTGAACTCTCTCATTCGATATAAGTTAAAAAATATTTCTTCAGCATATTTTTTAGTAATGTCACAAAGACAATCATTTGGAAATTGAAAAATATTATCCGTTAAAACTATTTCATAAAAAAGAAACATTAGGAAAAATGAAATTAAGCAATAATAAGATATTAGTGAAATAATGTTTTTAACTAATTTTATAAATTAGTTATGGAAGAAAAATATTTTTAAGGGAAACTTTGAAAATATAATTTATTAAGATAAACTCCATATATATATATATATCAAGTCATTGACATGAGAGTTAATCAACATAATAGAATATTTTGTTCATATATAAATCTACATAAATTATGTGTATATATAATGTAATACAATTAAAATTCATCTCACGCATAATCATATTATGGAATAATCAATGAAGAACAACTTTAACCCAATAAAGGGAAATTGAGTTACGAAAATCATTACAAATATCATAATATTGAAGTGAGTGTTAATAAAACGAATAGATTATGTGTATCCACAATAAATCCACAAAAAATGTGAAAATACAAAAGAGAAAAATCAAAATTCTTTCAAAATATAATATTAGATTGAAATAATCAACAAAGTAGATGTTTATTAAAATAAAAGAAAATTTCCATTATAAATCCCCTTACAATTTATAATCAGTTGGATCATATTCACCATAAAATTAATAATTATAAAATGAAACAATTAATACCATAAAGAAAATGATATTAATGATATTATATATCCATGTGAATTATATAAACCACACAAAAAAAAAGTTATGAATAAGAAATATATCTCACAGAAGTAATTGTCAAATGAGAAACACCTTACCTCTTGATTTCAATTATATTTTCATACATTAACCTCCTCTTGAATATTAACTATTTGAATGGACCCTTATGGAACATGGAATTTGTCATTTCATGGGACTTATAGTACATATTTGTGGGGAGAGTGGGAATGAGAGGGTTCGATAAAGACTTGTTTGGAGAAATATATTTTGATAGAAATCTTTTTTTGATAAATCCATGGAAGTAGGAGACATAGATGAGTTTTTTTCTTGAGATTCAATGAAATATATTTTGATAATATAGGTTGATGACAAAAGTGATAAAACCATATTGAATTAGATATCATGATAATGGATTATGGTATATGGTGAGCGCTTGTAGGATGTAGTTATAGCTTTGAATTATCAGGACTCATTATGGGCCCTGATGTATTTTTGGATACCACACTTGGTAGGTTAGTAGGATTCATTAATGCTAAGATAAGGGCATAGAAGGTAACACACTAACAGTATTTAGAGGTTCTACTAATACTAATAAATTAGATATGAGGATGAAGTGGTCCCCATTCACATGGACCAGCGAGCATCCAAATAAACAATCACATGATTATTAATTAAATATATTATTCTGTTTTGAGTAATGGGAATTGATTTTTTTTATAAATAATTAACAAGAATAATTTATTATAAATTGAATATTATAATATATTATATATAAAATGATTTTCTTAGTGTTCATGGTTAATTCAATAATTACACATGTAACAATCCAAGTTATTGTCTTGTGGTTTATCTTATGACCTTTATTAATGTCACAACTGGTTAGTGAAATGTTTTCAAAACATACAACACAATCATATAATTATTCATGTCATTTTGATATGGTTTAATAGTTTAAATATATCTTGGGGATTAAATGTAATTTTGGAATTTAAACCCCTAAAATTTATCCTTATTTTTATCCATGAATAATTCATTAATATATTTTAATAAATTTGGAGAGTTTATTTATTCTACCATTCTATCTATCTTCACGAGACAGAACGGTCAAGAATGGATCGATCCAAGTTTGGGGGTTGATCATGTGATCTTTTAGAGATAATATTAACATTGTAAGGAATTCGATGTTCTACACTATCTCTAGTAAATCAATGTATGTGTTTTATAGAGTTTTGGTATATGTATCATTGATATTGAGGAAATCTAATTTTATATCTTCATGCTATGAAAAACTGTAGAAGAGGGGATGTCACTAGCATTACGAGATTCCAAAAAGATACCATTTCGGTTTTCATTTCATGATTAAATTATTTCACATGAGATCCTTGGCATGAATCATTCATTACTATATTGAATCAAGTAATTTATGATAGATTTAGTGATAAAATTTAAAATTTCACAAGCTTTCATGCTTTTATTATGTGATTGGTTCCTTTATATGTTGTGTTCAATGTATAATTCAATCATAATATAATATCATAGATCCATATCTAGGATTTTTTTATAGTAAATAGGTTAATACACAATCTAAAATTAATCAAAATGAAAATTAATGGCTTATAATTTTTAATCTGATCCAAATTATTATTAAATAAATTGGGGTTTTATTTATAAAAAACATACTAAAAATTTTTCTTGGTTAAATTTTTATTTAAAACCAAACCAAACCTATCTGTATTCACCTCTTGGTAAAATTACTACATTATTTATTTCTTGGAATTCCAGTAATGGAAATTTATAATAAGGAGAATCTCATGTACTTCCAAGTAAGAATAATAATTGTTTAGTCCTTATTGAATGGGATACTTCATTACACCCCCATTAACAATGGGGGAGAGGTCGATACTCAATATGTCAGGGTGGTTCTCAAAATAGGGGTTGTAGACATAAAACAATAAAGTGGTTTCTTTGAAATGCTTGTCATTTTTATTGTAATTTCATGGTGGTGTTCGCACAATTTTTAGAACATTCAAACCAATTTACTTCTGTTTCATTGTGTGTGTGATTTCTAAATAAATTTCTCAACGATATTTGTTTGTCTTTCCAAATCAACATTTTGTACCATTTTGGAATAATAGATTATTTATAATTACAAATTTTTTATTATAAATAAATACTTTATATTAAATATTGAATGATTATTAAATAAAAAATTAAAATAAAAAATAAAAAAATTAATATTTAATATTTAATAATATTGAATTATTAAAAAAATTAATAATTAAAAAATTTATTAAATAGTAAATAATAAAAAATAATAATAAATTCTATTTTTAAATAATTATAAATTAAATATTAAATAATAATTAATTATAAATAATAAATAAATAATTTATAATAAACACATAATAAAAAGTAAATGCTAAATAATAAATAAATAATGTATAATTGAATACACATAATTTATCATTAATAATTAATAAATTAATTAAATGAAAAAAACAATAAATTAATTAATAAATAATAAATAATAATGAATTATAAATAAAGAATAATTTGTAATATATAATTTAATTTGATGCAAGACATGATAATTAGTAATTAGTAATTAATAATTTACAATTAATGATTGTTAATTAAAATAGAATAATTAAAAATGAATAATTAATAATGAAAAATTATTGTTTCACAATATATAATTACTAATAAAAAATTAAAATATAATTGTTAATAGTTACAAATTACGTTAAATTTAAAAAAAAAATTATTCATATTTATAAACTACAGAAAATTGATATCTGAAAACTGATTATTGTTAATAGATAATTGATATTTGATATTTGATATTTAATAATTAATAATATATAATCACTAACACATAATTGATAAAAAAATTGTTAGTAATTAGTAATTAATATATCAATAATAAATTATTTCGTAATTATTTAATAATAATTTGTAACAAATAATTAATAATTTACTAACTAAAGAGTGTCTAAACCATGTGTTTTAAAATAATTACCAGAAAAAATTATTAAAAGAAACAAATGTCCCAAGTTAAGGGGTTACAACATAACAGGCACATCACAGATACCATTAAACCAAAGAAATGACAATATAGTCTTTGCCCGCCTGAGAAAAAATAAAATAACAACTTAACATCTTTATAATTTATTTCCTATAGTCCTTTTATTAGAACAACCTCATGGATGACATCCTCTCTATTATTCCAAGAAGATACTAGTAAGACTCAAGAATGGGATGGATTGTATTCTTTGAAATTTCTCAGCTTAGAAAACCACTATCTTTATGATATCTCTATCTTTTGATATTTTCCTTACTACAAGAAGTAGCAGTAATAAAATAATAAATAAAAGAGTTAAATATAAAAATTTAGAGTGGGATGGGGAACATAAATCCCCTAGTGTACTCCAAAAACACCCATCTTTATGGGTTTGGTGATTTTCACTTGACCAGTCCTTTTTTTGGGACTAGTAGTATTTTTCCAAGGACAGCATGAATGAGGGTATGCATTTGATGCTTAGTCAAACAAAAAACGAGCTTCACACAAGAATAAAATAAGGATTCATATATAATATCATTCATGGTTCTTTTACAAAGAATATATTCAATTAAATAGATAATAAATAAAGATTTTACATGTTGAACAAATAGTTGTATAATAAAATCGACAGAAAAGATGACTTCTTCAACACATATGATAAAAATGATATACATCTCGAGGAGAGTCTTCTAAAATGGTAGATAAGAACATTTTTAAAGAACAAATATATATATTTACTATTATTCTTCTTTCTTCGAATAAAATAGAGCAGCACTCCATCGGTTCGAGAGCACATCCTTAGTTTTTTATGTTTGTACTTATGTTTCTCCTAGTATGAATATTTTTTTCACATTATAGATCATAAAAATGACAGAAAATCTTTAATTTTAAACTTGCATCCATATACCCTTAAATTAAATATTTGGAATTAAAAAAAATCCTCTTGTATGAAATACCCCGACAACAACCTTTTCTATTAAATTATCCACGTATGGGTTTCAATTCTCAGTAACTTCTTATTAAAATAATTTTACAATAAATAAGTAATAATATATTTAATAAACACACAATAACATTAAAACATTCTAAATTTAAACCAACAATAATAAATACCATGTTGAAAATTGATGTAGTGAAATACAGAACACCACATAGATGTATTTTGAAAATTTTAATTCACATAGCCTAATTGATCGATATAGTCGCTCTTCGCATAGGCAATTTATCTACATAGCTGAATTTCCAAAGGCATTCATCATGTAGATTATTTTCTTTACATGTATTTCTAGATAACATTTATAAATTATGATATTGTTGAATTGGATTATGTATATGATTAGAACTAAAAAGCCGATTCTACCATATATCCAAATCGCTAAGCAGATTTCATTATGAAACTAAATCACATATCCAATTGATATACGTATCTAATTGCTCATGTATGTTTTTAATCTACATAGGTGTCTTCCACATAGTTGATTCTGTGATATAGTTGTTTTTCATTCCTGAATCCTTTAGGTTGGTTATTAAGGTAGTTATTTCATCACGGTACCAAATGCCTCACGTAGCCAATTTTTCATAAATATGAAAATTTCATCAAAATTGTCTAGAATTAATGAATTGTTGGTTTTAAAAGAATAAATTCTCATAGTAATGGTAAAACATAATGAATACAATTAAGAAAAAAACATCAGTAATATATGAAGGTTTTTTGAGATTATAAAATACTAATGTAAATTATATATGTTGGAACAACATTAGTAGTCCAACAATTTCCACATTATTATGATCATAAACCCCAAAATATGTTAGACAAAAAACTATTAAAATGTTTATTTTGTTAGAAAAATGAATAATATATATATATATATGTTTTGTTTGTCCTTTTCAAACTCTTTTTTCATAAAAAATAAATGGAAAGGATAAAAATAAAATTTTAAATTTAACACTTATAAGTAGAAAATATTAAATTTAATTGACAAACCAAAATATGAAATTATGGAAAGAATGGAATTAAATCATAAAAATAGAGTGAAAAACATTAAATGAAAACAATTACTAAAAAACATAAGACATTTCTAATTAGGAATTTAATTAGTTGTCAATATTTGTACAGAAATACATCCACCCATTACAAAAACAATAACATATACAAAAGACTAGTAAGAATGGAATGGTTTATAGAGAGGGTTAAAATGATATTGTTTCCTCAGTTGAGGTAACATTAAGGTTTGTTCGGCTCAAGGGGAAGTTTGAGGATATGTTTTTGGTTGCAAAACTTCTTTCCCTCTCTATATAGTTTCTTGGGTTTATGATAGATTGAATATTTTACTTGCAGACACTATGTGGGTTAAGAGATAATATATTTAAGATGACCTTTAGGTATACTAAAATCATATTATCCAGCTATAGAAAAATAGCATAACTACTAAGTGAGTTTCCTTCCCATGTTCACTTAGTAGCTAGGGATACATCCACGTTGGATTTATCATTCTTATCAATCAGGTCTAGATCATAATATGAATCAACATTTGGTTTAGTACTTCTAAATGTATATAGAGTAATAAGTCCAAGAGTTCTTCTTCTTCTTAGATAATACAATGTATCATCATACATGTCGATCATCATGGGGATATCGAACATTACAAAACAATAAATTATCTTTTAAAAATATATATTCGATTCATAAACATAATAATGACAATTTCTCATATTAATATTAAAATATTCAGGCTCACCAAAAGAAAATCTGGTAGGAGCACTATACATGGGAGTAAGCTCAGTAGTTTTTTTCGTAACTAAAATTTACAGTAATTGATTCTTCAAAGTCTAGTTCAATGATATTTGAATAATATCCACTCTTCCATTAATATATTTTACCTTCCTATTAATATTGGATATATTATCAATTTATCCTCAAACCACTTCCTCAAAAATAATTGATTAAGGAACATGAAAACTGAAAAAATCATTAGCAAACTTAGGAGAAGGTTTGAACAGGTACGATTGGGGAAGATGTAACTTGTTCCATAGAAGGAACAATCAATTGAATTTTTTAGACAAAATATTCATTACCAATAAGAGAATCTAGAATAACTAGATCATCTATAAATTTAAAATTGAATTCCTCATATGAATATTCAAAATACAACACTTAAACACCCTTAAAAAAATATTGTACAATAAATTAAACAAATGTTGATGATTTATGAACACTAGATCATGTGATTTTAAAATAATCCCCAAAATATCATTAGATAAATTTATGATTTATATCAACTCTATATCATATTATTCAAAATATCCCTCTATTTAATTCAAAGACTTGTTAGTTCTAATACCATGATTCATAATATCTTATCTATTATATTAGAAGTCTAATAAAATATCATTCCTAATCTACTGTGAAATCCCTTAATTAAGACAATAACATTGAAGACTTTGAATTTTTTAAGACACATTATTCTACTTTGAAATAATCTGATAAACTACACATTGAGAATTTGGAACCGTTGAGGGTATTGTAGTATAAAATGTGGTAGTAGGTTAAAACCATTTAATGAATTAAATTTGGATTACCACAATGTATTTTAATTTGTGGAAGCTGTCCTTCATATGTATTTTAATGTACATAATCTAACCAGGATCATTTTGATACATTTGAGATTGTACCATTAGAATATTTTTGAAAATTGATATTTGAGATGAAACGTGAAAAATAAGTTTATTGAACTCATTTTTGGAGGAACATGTATATTTTAATTATCATAGTAGATCCATTATCCCGTAAATTTATTTGGAAATAATCTTAGAAACAGATAACTAAAATGGTTGGACTATATAAATATTTTTGATCAAATTAGTTAACGAAACTACTATCCAAACCAGCTTTAAAAACATTACAATCTAAATAGAGTTCTCATTGAGTTATTTTATCTCATTCATATATTCCTTTAGTTCCTTTATTAAAAAATTATAATATCCATGAGGATTATAAAACATAGTTAATATAGAAATGTAAATGGATTTTATTCTAGGGCTATATAAGATTTTACTAAATGAGGGTGATTTCAAATGCATCGTAGGAGGGGTTGATAGAACATGTGGTGTATGAGAATGTTCATATATTTAAATAGCCACACCACCATCGCTATTTCCACCAGTAGGTGATAAAAGAAGATTTATATTCCCTATAATATGCAAAACTTCTTGTTTATCTCTTTTTATAGTAACTGAAATAATAACCGTACTTGCAATTGGACACTATTCCAGAGAAAGAATAGATATCTCATAAATTTCATCATCATGGTAAACTACTAAAATATCTTCTGAAACTCTATCATCTTCCACTCCTTAACACTGAGAATCCTTTTATCTTGTAGGATATACCTTTGGTAACAGAGGCTCTATTATGGCTTCCTTTAACTCATATACCTTCCTTGTAAACACCATACAAGTTGGTGTTGCATCCCTCGGTGTTGAGATTTAATATTTCTTCCAAGGATCGACACCTTCTAATCCAACATGCTTCAAATAATAGTAATATATTTCCCAAAAGTTCCAAATAGTCTTCAATATCTTAATAGGTACAATATTTATCTTATAACATTTTCCGGTATCTTTCTCATTTAGATCCACTTATTTATTCTAATGCAATAGCGATGTCTGTCTGTCATATGGGTAATATTTGAGTTTACCTTTTCCCATGAAATAGTGATGCATCAAGCACATCATTAATAATGATATGTTTAAATTCATATTTTATTATCCAGATGTATAAGATATTCATATCCTAAATCAGAACATTCCCCATCTCTCCAGATGTCAAGTGAATCCATTTTTTAAGAAATATTTACAAAAACAATTGACTCTTATTCCAAAACATTTACACATTTCTTATTAAAAGCATAGGTTATGAAAAGGAATCTAAAAACTTATTTTTTTACAACTATACTTATAGAAACTCATGTATGAATAAAATTATATTCCCCCTCATAGGGAAAATAAAAATTTACTTTAACCACATTGATGAGACCAACACGACATTCCCATTTAAATTTGATTACATAACATCCTCTTTAAAGAAAAAAATTAGAAATCCACATAAAGTCATTTACCACATCCTAAAATAAAAAACCATATGTCTTGTCATAAAAAACAAACTCCCAACATTGAAAATTAATAACTTATTTAGTATAATATATTGATTACTTAACTAACTCATATCAAATACCTCCCTT
The DNA here is from genome assembly GCA_963277665.1 of Viscum album. Lineage (NCBI taxonomy): Eukaryota > Viridiplantae > Streptophyta > Magnoliopsida > Santalales > Viscaceae > Viscum > Viscum album. Next base: position 629,028,005 of record OY728164.1, on the reverse strand, counting down.
GTGATAACTCTACCTAGAACACCACTTCTTTATGATTTATTGTATTAACTAGAGATTCCCTCATTTATATGGTCATATTTTACTATAGAAGATAATTTATCGATAGTTTGAGTGTTGAATGAGAGGTAAGAGTTGATAGTTTATCTTCTGGAAGATGAAATATACATTAGAGGTGAAATTGATGAGAGTTGATTATTTTTTTGGTCATAGTATTAATTCTCAAATAGCCTATATATATGATTTAGTTTTAGGATCATATGGATAATAGTAACTAAATAAAATAAAATAGAAATTGAATCTAAGGCTCTTAACTAAATTTATTAAATCATAGTTGTATTAAATAAATACAATAGACTAATAAATTTATCAAATAAATTTTAAAAAATTAATTCGTGTTAATGAATCATTTTTAAAATAATAAAATAGAATAAAATTTTTTTTATTTGAATAAACCCAATAATATTTTATTAAAGACAAAAAATAACACACATCAGGCTTGATGAATATATATGAAAGCTGTTTTTAGCTAAGATAAACTCAAGAGTAATATCACGTTTTGTTCATGATCTCTCATGAAATTATTCATTAAATCTTTATGATTCATTATATAATGTTTTATCAGATACATTGAAAATTTGATGTCACTAGGGTTGTCACATTTGATTAACAATGTGTTATAGATGAATCCAAAATCCATTAAGGTCTGAATTATCTACAATAATTGTGCACCACAATTACCAATAGCTATATATTATACACCATACATTAATAAGGAAATAGAGTGTTGTCTCTCATTAGAATAGGATACTATATATTTACCTAAAAAATGGAAGGATCCTAATTTACCTATCATATATAATTTACATCAACGAAAGTCAAAATCCTAATATAAAAACATATTAAAATTTCATTTTTATGGGAAAAAAGTATGGAATGTGTAATTATTCCACATGAATATCATGAAATTCATTAAAAAAATATTAAATGAGATTCTATATTTTTTTCAATAAATATAGAATTTAATATTAGTAAAAAAATAATATCTAGTCTACTAGAAGTCACATAGAATTGAATCCCATGATAATGATAAAAGATAATATGAATCCCTCTTCATGTGAAGGTGATTATCTCAAGAAATATTTCATGCTTCTTGTCAGAATTCAAAATATTTATTCGTCAATATGACCTTCACATGGATAATGGATTCATTTCATCTAGAGTGGGATAAATCCTTCAAGAATTTTATTTGTTAATTCTAAAAAATCAACAATAAATCTTTTAGTATCCTAAATCTTCTTGGGGCTCCATGGTTTGAGAAATGTATGTGAATCTCAATTTTGGGGGATCTTTCTGGTGTGGATATCATCAACAATGACATCCATAGAAACTATATTGATAAAATAAAGGTGGATGGTGGATTACCGGTGGTTATAGATCTAGAATCCCTTCAATATAAGAAATATATATATGAAAATTCACCATTAATGGGTTTATTATGTACTCCAAGGGTGTTAAATCATGACCCAATACGGAACTCAAATCCAAGATCATGCATTGATGGGGAAGAAATGAATGGAAGATGCTTCTGATTGGAAAGGGATTCTTCCACATATTAATGGGGATTAAATATGAACTTTATGTAGTATTGAAAATTGGGGGTGTTCTTATGAAACATGGAATTATAAGGTTATCTAAATGGGATATCAATTTTAACCCTTCAAACAAAAAGATTTCACAGTTCAAATTTGGTTTAGATTACGTTGTTTGAATTGGGTGTTTTAGCATCCTAAAATTATTATTGATCTTGTTCATTACATTGGAATTTATCTAAATCAAGATTATTATGTTTTTAATGGTGAACGTGGATTATATTATAGAATCTTGGTAGGTTCCAATATGGATGTGAACACATTATATGTGATTAACTTCTTTTATAATGATCACAAAACTGAGGAAATGATGGATTATAAATATGTACATCCTTTTTATGATGTTTGTATAATTTTAAGACACTTAATTTATAACATAATGGTTATTTAGAAGCAAGTGTATCCACCACCTAATATAAAGGCATGGAAAGGTGTCAGCTGAATCAATAATGGAAAATCCATTTTTTTGGACAAGTTTGATACTATAAAAAGGAATGAATCATGGAAATGGGTTAAGAAGGTTTCAAATTCTTATTACATAGAGAATAATTGTTCTAAAACATAGAATAATATTTATGATGAAGATGGAAGGGAGAATGAATTTATTGGACCATATAGAAATCTGAGTAATGTTTTAGTACCAATTTATATTATCATGGAAGATATTGGATGTATAAATAGTGATGATGAAATAATTTACCTTAAAATTCTAAATCTAATTATGATCATTGTTTAGTCTCTACAAGATGAAAAATTCAATGAATACTCTAATAAGAGTGAGGGTGTTGAATTTGATCAGCCTCAAATAAACCAATAACCTTTATTTTCTCATTAAGATGAGACTGCATGTAGAAATAATATTAATATATATGGTCAATGATGAAGGTACCAATAAGACATTATTGATTCTTAAAATATAAACATACCTGATCAAACTCGCAATATGATTTATTCAAAAAAGGGAAAATGTCCTCTTATAAGCCTAACAAATTTTAGAAGGCATTATATGTACACGTCGGAAAAAATTATGATGACTTTCCACTCAAATCATGTATTAACTCTAGTAAAGACACATCTAAAGGCATCATAAAACTTTTTGGGAATTCAAATCAAGCATTACAAATGACTATTATTCTTGATGCCTATAATCACCAAGTGATTGATTGAAATTTCATATAAATATCCACTCTTTTTGATAATAATTCCACTTCTATTGGTAATAATGTGTTGGAGAAAGTTAAGATATGTAGTAGTTGAAGATATGAATTATTAATATATTCAATATCCATGTATAACAAGAAATATACTACACTGTAGAATAAAAAGGAACATGGAAAATTAAAATGGAAGGGATGTTTTAAGCCTAATTCAGCTGTAACAAACTATCCTATTGTAATAAATTAATCTGAATAAAATAAAATAGTGGTTGTCTCAAGTGAAGAAATTCATTAAAATGATAAATACAAAATTCCATACGTTGATGGAAATAAATTTCTTGTTATATGTAAATCATATATAAATAAAATCTATGGTAGAAATTAGAAATTGGTCTCCACCTAAAAACACTGGATTAAATGAAGATCATATTATGCGATTTTTAGGGTCTAGACAACCCTAAAACAATTAGATCCCTTCTTATTTTTATAAATAAACACAAGGCTAATAATCTATGTATTTATGAATCTAAGTTGATTATTTTGAGATTATTTTTTATTTATATTACATGGGATACATTATTATAAACACAAATGAATCCAGAAATGATATTAAAGGACTTTGGGACCTTTTTAATTTGAGGATAGATGTAATAAAAATATAACATTTATAGAGGATATGGTTACACTTGGTCATAATTGTATGGGACTGAATTTTTTATCTTTCATGTATGCTTACAATAGATTTTGAAAAAGAATGTAATAATAGATAACCATAATGATTTTGATCTAATCAATAAAAACATTTTGGAATATTATTAGATACTTCAATGTCATTCTAAATATTGATGAGAGTCTTGACAAGGTTAACTACTCCACCTCAATAAAATATTTCTGGGCTTGTATTGAGATTAGTAGCCTTCATTAAGTAAAAATGGTCGGTGTCAAATAATATTGGTATAAAAAACACCTCAGTAAAATAGTATCCAACAATTTGGATAATGTTTTTTATTAATGTTACCATTGATGCTTGGGCCACAATTTATTACTCAACGCATGAAAATTTTAATTCAGATCATTAGCCTATCTGGAAAAATTTATCACTAGAGAGTTTAATCCTCTCCTGTAATTTATATTTGACAATACATAGATCTTACGTCGTGATTGTAAAAATACACATGAAATTTTTTCTATCATATGGATATTTCCTTTTATCATCTATTAAATCTAAAATTTCTTTAAAAAATATAAACTTTTGGAGTTGATATTTCTTCATCCTCATTGATGAAAATATTTCTTATCTCAAAGATTTCATTCCTACCATTCATGAAAATAAAATTGGGTGTGATTTTTCTATAGGCATTGAGAAGGAAAATATGATTACTCAGGATTTGAACATCCATTTAAATATAAAATAAGTAATGAAAAGGGATGCCGATACAGATTAATAGATTAAGGAGGGTTACATGAATAATTATATTTTCAATTCTCTACAAAAGTATAAGAAAATTAATAGACCCTTGTATATTCTCCAAGATAGTGTAGAGTTTCTTGATAATAAAGAGGATATGGATTCTCATGTTATCTATTATTATATAAACCACTTTGACTGCCAAAACATTAGCATTGATCATATGGAAGACATCATTACTATGCTTATAAATCAGGAGGAACACTCAAGTCTTAAGGTAATTATCCCTGAGATTGAGATTAAAAATTATATTTTGGGGATATATTATTTTATCCATCATGAACCATATGGGTTTTCAAAATCCTTCATGCCTGATTTTTGGGATATTATACATTGTGATGTTTGCAAAATTATTAGTTGTTTTTTCAAAGGTGTTCAGTAGACAGAGGGAATCAATGATAAATTTATTTCCCACATTTAAATAATGTAAAATAAAAATTATATTCATCTTTTCGGACCTATTAATCATGTCGAAACTATATAATATTATTGTAATAATACATTCTAACTAATTTGAACACATTTAAAATATTATTGTGACCTCAAACCAGTTTGGTTTCATTAACGGAGGAAATATTCAAGATTGTAATATCACAGCTTTTTAACGTGTGGATCTTCATAGGAAACCAACTCAAGGATGTAATATTTCTCTCAATCATTAGGTTAAAAAATGTATTCATAAATTATTTCGAGGCTTCATATGAAAGGTTTTATTTTTTTTGAATTTTTTTGGTCATTATTAATTGGTTCTGAATCCGTCTATGCCCACCCCATATGTTGTTTCTTAGAAATTTACCTACTGATAGAAAATTAACATTATCTAGAGCTTTTATACAATGTGACCAAATCTCACTGATTATTTTCTCTATTCTAGGAGATTACATAATTAGGTTTATTAGCATCATGATTGAAACCAGAGAAATGAATCCTCCCATAACAGACATAGGCCTTTCACCCACAAATCATTTACTATTATCTTGTTATATTATCCTTTTCAGTTGTGTTGATAAAAGAACCCTTCAGAAAATAAAAAAACTCTCTCATTCATTATGATAAATTTTCACGATAGAAGATTAGTTGAAATAAAATATTTATATTTTGGATAGATTAATCATTCAACTAGAAAGGTGAACATCATTAATGAGTTGGGAATCCGAGAAAGTGTTATTCTTACACATATCTCTATGTCACAATGCTTTAAGAAAAAATAAATTTCAACCATTTTCTCATATTCTAAGATAGAATACAAATCATTTGGCTTCTCAGAATGTAATAACCTTTCGATTATAGTTAGGATCTGCCAGGATATATGTGTAATTGTTTCAAAATTTGTTTATTAGTTTATTGTCTATAAATTGGAAGATTCCCTCATTAATAGTATCAATAATTACATTAAATACAGTTTTAGAGTGGATAAATCCGTTAGAAACACTTTTTATTGTCCCACGGAAACAATGATTTCATCCTACTAATTATGGAGGTCTTGGTATTAAAATCCATGCAAATTCTATCAATTATTTAAGATAATTTATTATGAAGTCTGTGTAGGATTCTAGAACACCATAATAGGAGAGTGGTGAATTAGGGTGTCAAACATTTCTTTTAAAGTAAGGGCTATTTTACCCACATTAGTTACAACATGTTAAACCTATCTTTATACAATCGTGTAGTAATCAAACAATCACATGGTGAGATAAAACATGATAATTTTAATTAGTTCACCTCTAAGGGGTCGTACAACGATCATACAGAAAAATTCTGTCAGTCATTCAAAATCCACTAATAATTACTATTTCTGGAATACATAAGTTAAAACATAGTCCTTCTATTCTAGGAACACATGATTTAAAAAAAATTACGAATAGAATACACCCTCCCTCAAAACACTTTCATTGACTCCCCCTAGTTCCCTACATTGGGTGAAGCCTTACACTATTTAACGAACTGTATGTCACTTTATTAGATTGTAATTTAAGTATTTTCCATATTTTAAGGAGAATATACTTCCACCATTGTCTTGAATTGATGAACATGAATTTAATGATTAAACAAATTAGATATTCAAAAACTGAAACAATCACAACTCCACACTTCCCAGCAAATCATGTTCTTGCGTGCAACTTTTAGAATTGTGGAATAATATTTCTTTCAAACAACTGTTATATTTCACATAACCACACCATAGGTTTTACATGGTCTTTATATATTCATGGAATGTTCTTCAAGAAATATTTACTATAGGTAATTCTTCTGCACACAACGTTTTCTCATAGTTGAGACATCTAATATTCATTAGAAAATGTTCTAACTCTTGAATGCGGGTAGCCACTTATTTATTGATTTTGTCATCCCTTTACACAGGTTCCATGTGTTCCAACCCCCATGTGCCTAAGATTGATTTTGAAATCATATTTTGAAATAATCCAATTTCATGAAATTTATATTGTTTTGCAACTAATGCCTATTTCATTTTTTAATGTGATGATATCAAAACTCAAATTTACTGTAATTAAATTTTGATGTCATATTGGGAATATAAGATTCATTCATGCGATTTTAGATTTGGCATGCATCTTGTTCCATTGTAGTATTTTTATGTGACAGAATCAAAACATTACTTGCACACAAGAATTAAATTAAACATTTATATTTCATGCAACTTCCATTACATGAAACTGCTTTCTTTATGCTCTATATTTTTTGGAATCGAAAATTTGGTAAACACTAGGAAATGATACCGCCTTTAACACTGTAGTCAGCTTCTCATATAAGATAACATGACTTGAAAACTCCATGATCACCCAATTGTGAATTAAAAAACACAAAATAGACTTTATTTGAAAAATTGAAATGCCACAGTTTCAACAATCTCTCCCTTTGGGGTTTTTGGAAATCTGTAAATAAATTCACTAAATCAATAACTGGTAACAAAACCTATAACATGAGAGAAAATTCATCTGATAAACTATGTCTACAAGAGCAATGCTCGGTGTAGAAAACAATGGGGGAATCATTAATTGGGTTTGAATGTTTTGGAATAGTAAATGATATCCAATATATGCTCTGACTATTTCCTCATAACACCTAATTCTCATCATGACACAAAAGAATCGCTAGGTTTTTCAAGAACCTACAACCACTTGAATTTTCCTAAATTACCCCCTATATTAATTACCCAAAAAACTTGTATTTTAACTTGTGATGATTAAAAAATATTCCCCAAAGATTTCTTCTCCCCCATAAACCGGAATTCATTCCATAAATAGAATAAAACATCTACCGTGAATGGGGATAGGGGATTAACTGTAACCAACTCATGTATTGGGAGGTTTCTAGAAACTGAGGCTCAAATGATGTTTCTGGAAAAATGTGCTACTAATGGATTATTCATAATGTTAGCCACTTGGTCCTCAGTTCCAACATGCTCTTTTTTAATCATACATTATTAAAAAAAAATCGATGATGAAGTGATATCTGATTTCATTATATTTTGTATGATAGTACTGCACCAGATTCTTTGTAAGATCTAGCATGCTCTCGTTTTCATAGTGAATAACCATATATTGTTACCCCTCAACACCAATATCAGTTAGTTGATTATTCATCCAAAATATATATGCACAAGACAACATAGAAAAGATCTACCATGCTTCATCCATACTAAGAGAAGTACTTTCCAATTTCTTGCTCAACAATTCCACCCATTTATTACTAATGAAAAATGCTCAGCCACATGCGGACATTCAATCCACTAGATATCCTACTCAATAAGAATCTGAAAATTAAAATAATTCATTTTCTCTTCCTAAAAAAAATTATAAGCCAATGTTGAGAGTACATTGAATATATCACTTGATTCTTTTAACTACTGCCAAATTCGATTCTTTCTGAATAATTTTAATGTGAGACACTAATCATGTAGAAAATGAAATATCTACTCTTGTTGAAGTCAAGTATAATAATACTATATTCAATATCATATATAGGGTGGGATCCATAGATGTCATATCATCAGGATTTCCATGTTTTGTTCCAATAACAATTGGTATCGACATTAGTTTAGAGTCATGCATGCTAATCTTCATCGACCCCTCTATTGCATATTTTTCCAAATAAATGAATGTGAGATCCATTTTCTAAATAACTTGTACCATAGAAAAGTATGTGAGTTCACCAATCATAGTCTTTTTAATGTATTATTTTATGTGACTTGAAAATTCTTCCACTAATCCATGCATGCTTCCACCATTTAAAATATCATCCCCATAGAAAAAACCATAAATTGATCTTCTTGTGAATTATTCACATATATATTATGATTGAAACATATTATTTTGAATTGAATCATTTTAAGATTCACATTGAGTGGAAAATACCATTAATGTGATTCTTTCTTTATACCATAAAGATAATTTTTAATATAAATACATTTCCTTAATCATTTCCAATCCGAAATACCACGGGTTGTTCAATGTGTATTTCTTCTTCAACAATTCCATTTATGAATTCAGTTTAAATCGAAATGATAATATTTGTATCCTATTTGGATATCCATAGATGGGAAAATAATGATTGACTCTAGTCTTACTACAAGAGAAAAAAATTCATAAACACTAATTCCTATAATCTTTTCATAACCATTACACTAAGAGTTCCTGGTTTCTTGATCACAATTTTGTTCTCATAGAATTTTTTAATGATCCAATCTTTTCCAAATCACACTGTAAATATCAATTATTTTAACAGGATCCCAGGAATCATTATTTTTAATATGATCTAGATTACCATTCAGGGCTTCAACCAATGATGCATCCTTAGATACTTCTATAAATGTGGTTGGTTCCAAAACTAATTGGAATGAGAAATGTGCATCATTTCTCGTTCTCCAAATCAATGTGGGTGATGTCCAATTCCCAATTATGTTGTATTGATAAATTTATGCTCTTTTATTTATCCTATGAGTTTCTAATGATGCTTCTTTATAAATGGTAACCTCTTCATATTCTTCATTTGAATCATCAATTTATTGTGACTACATAATGTTTTACAAACCCTCTACCATTTCTTCATTTTAATATATCCCATGTCCACATTCAACTTCTTCTTCTATCACATAATCATATGGTCTCTACATTATATTTATTGTTTAATCTTCAGTGATTTGAAATCTCCAATTTCCATAATTCTTCCATGAAAATTGTTGTAACATTTCTAGGCTTTACACTTCAATGAATATCCAAGGAATTTTTTTTTCTATAGCATCACCATACTTTCCTTGATTTCCATCTATTTTTTGTAATAAATATTTACTTCAAAAAATAGGAAAATAATTTTCAAAGGGATTACTTCCACACCATAACTAATATTGTGTCTTGGTTTCTCCCATAAAAATTTATGTTCGATTTTAAGTGTACAATACTTCTTGGAGATCCTATATCCTATAATGATGAGATATAAGACTCTAAATCAACATAATTTTGGCCATATTGTTTACCAATCTATTCATGTGTTCAAAAAATCCATAATTTGTGGGGTTCTCACTATAAAAAACTCAGGATTTTTTCAATGTTTTCTCATGTATTTTTTTTAAATCAATGGTTGTTTACTCCTCTCTATTGTAAAATCATAGAACATGGATTATTCCACCCCATTCATTCTCATCAATTCGATGATAAATTTTCAGGAAATAATGCACATTATATTTCATATGTATAACAATTTTAAAACCCATTATACTATAATTAAAATTAAAAAGAATTATGTACCTCTCTCCATTATTTAAACCACATTTATTGGACCAGATATGTATTTTTGGACATTGTCAATCTGATTTGTTTCCCTTTTATTCTATGGCTGATACGAACTACAGAACATATTTAATCACATGCAAGAATCACATGCCTTTTCTCATTCATGATTTTGATTTAATATATTACGGAATATATTAATCATAGATATATTTTCCATTAATTTTTTATTAATGTGATACAACCTCTATGGCAGCAAGTTGTTTTCTTCTTCAAATATTAAGTGAAAAATGTTCTCTTTGTGGTCATCCTGGTGTAAAATTCCATTTCTTCTACATCCTTTCATGATATAATCACATATATTACCTTTTGAAAGATATACCATTTTGATTAAATTTCACTATTAGTCCTGAGTGACAATGTTCACTATCTCTTCAGAAAATGTGACTCAATCCATCCACATATATAACATCATTTTTCTAAAGTTCATCATTTATTTGTTCTGTTCTTCTACAGGCTTTGAACATTAAAGCACCATTATTTTCAAACATCATTGTTCCATGCACAAATTTCTTAACATTATTTAATGAATATACATCTACCATCATATGGTATGAACATATGTTGTCAAGAATACATGCAATGGTGTTCTTCGTAGCTTTGAGATCAAGCACTACAAAGCTGGATTTCTCAATTTTCATATTGTCCAGCCATGAGATATTTGATTGACTAGAGGATAATGATTTCCTTTCCAATCTACATTCTATATGAATTGGTTCATCATACTCATATTTTAATCCTAGAGGAAAATACCTATTTTGAAGTGAAACTCCACCAGGTTGGTGATTATTGATATTTTATTAGTTATGAAGGTAGTATTCCCACCATTCCTTTAAATTTAATTGATATCATTATGTACATATTTAGGATAGAAAAAACAAAATAAAAAACAATATATTTTATAATATGAAAATTATGGTTTCATTGTCCTTTTCTGACTTCCAATATCTTCCATATTAAAATATCTTCTCTATTCTTCAAAATATGACATTTTTGGCCTTAAAAGCCACAAAATTTCCATTTTATATGTGAAAATATATTCTCACATTCATTACACCTCATGCGACCTTGTGTTAGTATGATTTTTCAAATGTGATCTTTTTTGGATACTTGAGGTTAATTTTTAACATTCTTTTTATTTGATTTTAAGAATTTATTTTCTAGACATCAGTTTCGATTATGATATCCCCAAATTTTTTCTTCCACTTATTTTGGATCATCATGTTTCTAATTGTTGAGCTTTTAGCATCACAACCAATTCCACTTTTTCCCATACATGTGGATCTTTATTCATTGAGAGCCTTTTATACTTCATAACAATTTATAGCTATTTATAATAGATTATTATTTCGGAATATTACTAATAGTAATTTATTCTTAGTTTCTATTTAATTTTATTTATATTGAAGTCTAATCAATAGGGTAACTTCATCTTCTTAAATCCCTTCACGTTTTTTAGCTTTCTCATCCAGTCAGGATGTAAGATCATTGATGACTTTTCTCATCTCTTAAACTATGTGCTTTAATTCGACTACATGTTTGGATCACTCAAGAGTTGTTGAATCTTATTTTTCTACTTATTCAAGTCAATAAAGTTTTACATCAAGAAAATAATCACACTCTTATGACACTTATAGGACATCTATTGATATTCTATATCATTATTATTTGATTTTCTGGATAATCATGTATACCCACAAGTTCCACATTGAGATCAGAAAAACCAATAAACATATTATCTTTTTCTTTGGAGTGTTCTTACTTCTCAATTATCACCATCATGGATTATTAAAATTTCAATTTAAACATTGGTTCTTCTTATTTAATAGTCGTTATCTTCTTATTATTATTTATTGATGAAACTATTTATCTATATATTATTTTCTGATGTGAAGTCTCTATTTTTGGAAAACCTTTTCTGATGGTTTTGTATACTTATAACTTCTCCTTCTTTTTCATTGAAGTTCCTTGGTACCTAAAAGGAAATGTTCCCAACTCTAACACATTGAAATTAGGAAAGATGTTTCTTTCATTCAAATATTCCTTTTTCACTCATGAATTACTTGGAAAACAGAAAATGAATTTTGTCTTCCTAATTATCATCAGAATCATTTTCTCTAGAATCCTAATTTTTTTATGTGGCAATTAATTCTATTTATATTAATACTCAATTTGTTTCATATTCTTGTATGAAACTCATTTCATAACCCATAAAACTGCATAATAGATCATCAAGAGGATGGCTATAGAGATATATTACCTCAAGGGATGAATATTTTGGATTTTACAAAGGGGAAATCCTTCTCATGTTTTTTTACAATGTCAATATCTATTATTTCTTCATAAAGGACATCTATTCTCCAAGAACATTTGTAATTAGATTAAAAAGGTATCTTAATTTTCATCTAGATTCATTTTCATGTCTTAGAACCTTTTGTCAAAACACATGATGTATAGAATCCTTCACTATGTTATTTACTTTATATATATTTTTCTGTTTCTCCAACGTAGAATTGGATGAACTAATAATTATCACATTCATATAAATTTGATCAGATAGAGTTGTTGTTAAGGAAATTTTGATTTTAAATCAAAATAAAATATTTTCTTATCTATTTAAATAATAGTATATCTATTCTTATCAGAGACCTAAATACTTTGAGTATTGGAAAGGATAAATTCTATTCCATTGGATCTCAGATACGATTTTATGCTATTATTTCAAATCTACATTATTCATCCCTCAATGTGTGGGACTCCGCAAATATTAATTAAATTCTAAATGATATCAAAAGATGATATATTTTACTCCAAAAACTGGTATGCTTTGATACCAATGTAGAAACCTTGGACACCCTAAAAGGATAGAGGTGAATCGGTGTGTCAAATTTTTATGTTACATAAATAGGTCTTGTTCACAAGTTGGTTGGAAGTCTTTAAACCTCCAATTATGGAATCATGCAGTAATTAATCAATCACATGCACAAAGACAACATATCAATTTTAATGTATAACCACTAAGGAATAGTCAATGGATAATATGCCAATAATGTTTTTATGCTACCAAAATCCAATAATCTTTAATATTTTTGGATTATATAAGTTAAAACACAGTCACCCTATTATAGGAACACTACCTTCACAAGATTTTTAGGGACAAAACACTGCCTAACTCTATGAAATTCCATTGAATCCCCCTAACTCACTACTTTGGGTGAATTCATACTCAGTTTAAAAACTTGTATGTCGATTCAATATATTGTTATTTAAATCTTTTTTCCTGAATGTTATGATAATATGCTTGCACCATATTCCTCAATTGATACACTTGAAATCACTTATCAAATAAACTAAATATTCAAATCATGAAAGAATCACATTCCAGTACATGCACAAAACTCTTGTTCCTATAGATAATATTTTGGTTTTTCTTGAAATATTTCCTTGATTCAACATTTGCATTTAGTGAAACCACACGATAGTATTCACATAGTATTGATAGATGTAAGTAAAATTCTAAAATCATGATTTCCACGGTGTAATTATTCTATATAAAACTCTTTCATAGGGAAGAGATGCCAAATCTTCTATTGGAAAAGGCTCTAACTCGGGAATGGGGGTAGCTGCTTATATATAGACATTGTCATCCATGCATGAATTTTCCTTGAGTGTAAATCTCCATGGACATAAGACTACTATTTTTCATTATATTTGGTGTGTATGATCCTATCACACAATTTCAGCTTTTACATGAAACTCAGACCTTTGAGATATTTTTATGTGATGACCATGAAAATCCTTTAAACATAAGATAGTTTTTATTTCGTATTTGGAATGTATGATTATTTCAATGAATTTCATATTTTCCGTAGATCTCATGTATTTTATGTATTTTATGTATTTTATATAGTTTTATGTGATGATCTAAAAACTCTAACTGCATGCATGTTTTCAATTCACCTTCATTCTTGCATGAAAAATACATTGCATGAAACAACATTCTTAATCCTCCAAATTGTGGAAAAATTGTTTTGTTAATAATTCTGAAATGATTCCAATTTTTACATTATAGTTGGATTGTACAGTAAGATCGCATTCCTTGAAAAGTCCCTAATATACATTGTGTTGATCGAAAACAAACAAAAACTAAACTCCATTTCCAGCAATGAAAATCATTGAATCCAATAGGCTCATCCCTGGGATGTTAGAGATGAATTAATTTATGGGAGTATTATTCTTGAGTGGGAACATATTTTGGAATTTAAAATATGGGGAATCTCTCATATGGTCATCCCTAAAAGATTTTTTTTCAAAAAAATTAGTGAATTATCATAGGCTGAACAACATAAATTCATCTCCTGATTTTTTTTTCAGGTAACTAGAATGGTAAAACCTATTCTTAATATCATAATTTCCCTTAACCCATCACATGAAAAAAATGTCGATCGAAGATAAAATAGATAATTCATTGGACTCACATCTTTTTGAAATAAATTCAATTGTTATGAATTAAAACATTATAAATAGTGAAAAAAAATTGTCTGAAAACATTCCACCAAAAGAGGGATCTCTAATTAATGTTTCAACTGATAAGTAATTTAAGGGGATAAGAACATTTGCGCTATGATTTTGAGTAGAATCTTGATTCTTCCATCCAGCTTGTCTCTTACATAGAGGGTGATGTAATCTGAGCTTCCCACTGGTGACTTTCTTTAGTCCGTTGGAATTAAATTCTGCTCATGATGTGTCATATTAGATAAATATATGGATGATATTGAACACCTATTTCATATTTTTGATATTTATATAACATTTTTGATATCCAATATGGCTCTGTTCGAAGTGGAGATCCCCCACACTACCCACATCAATGATCCCCCACCCACATGATTTAATCTACCACACTCCAAGATACATCTAAATCTCTTCATAGTGGATATATTAGAAGCTATTAAGGGGTTATAGACCATATTGAACAACCTGATTCTTGATTATATGGCCTATTATTATTAGATTCCTATTATTAAAGTCATAATTTCTAAGAAATATTATAATTCTATTAAAAATGGATTTAGTGATAATTTTATTCATTATCTTACCGTTCTTAATAATATTTTCATAATAGGTTATTATTATCCTCATTATGGTAAATTTGAATTCATATAGATACCTACACTCCTGAGATGGATCAAATGTAATTACATTGGATCTTTAAGAAGAAAATATATCCCATGTGGATACGGTGAAATTTTCATAAATCATCACATAGAAGAAATGGGAAGCCTCTATGGCCTTGGGGGTACCACTGTATCTCTTGATCCTGAAATTATTAGTATAATAAATGTGTTTGAAATTGAAATTCAACAAGGATAGTTGAATATTTTTATTGAATGTGACTCCACCATTGTTGTGCAGCCAATCATAAATGAAATTATTCTTCTGACATAGAAACAAACATTTAGATGGATGAAAATGAATGGATTTTTTTTTATCCATGAATTATATCAACAAAAATTATTATCTTGATGAAGAATACATGGATGATGAAATTTTTAATAAATTGATAACTTCTTTGGAGTTGAACTAGATCAATGATATACTTATTAATATTTCATATTTATTCTAATCTGATTATTGTAAAAATCAATTTTTATAGTTATGAAACATTGATTTTATTTGATTAAAGAGGTCTTCCGTGATGGGAAAGATAATATTCTCATAAAAAACACAATATAATCCCAATTATTCCTCTATAAAGATTATTTTCAACTTGTTTACCTAAATCATCCAAGTCATGTTTTTCATTATAACTCATATGTGTTATATATACATTATAATTTTCTATTATAAACCTTTTAATTAATTCAAGTATTTATTTTGTTTTATTTAACATATTCCCAAATAATTTTTGTTAAATCTAAAATTATGGAAAATAATTTATGCCACCCATCTTGTTAACATTAAATTAATTTATCCAGAATTTTGAAAAATAATTACATAATATACAATTTATAGAAGTAAAAATTACATAATCAACATATATATGATCCTAAATATATATGAATATGATGTTTTCTTTAATAGGGAAAGATCATTATTTCCAAAAAAACCCCATTTGAGACTTAAATGAGCATACCAAGCTCTAGGTTTATATTTATGGATACAATGAGATTTGGTTTGTTGGAAAATTTAATTTGGAAAATTGGGATTTAAAAAAAAAGGAAGTTGTTCAACATAAAATTCCTCCATAAAAATACCATTAAGGAATGAAACTTTTATTTAAATATAATATAATTTTATATTAATATGTAATAAATTAGCTAGGGTAATCATAATTGATTATAATTTCACTACATGTGAAAAGGCCTCTTAATAATTTATACCTTATTCATGGTCATACCCTTTGGAATCTTATCTATCCTTAATCCTAGAAATCACACCATAATCATCTTGTTTATTCCTAAAAACCCATTTTTTCATATTACATGATATTAAAAGGCTATAGTAACTAATTCCAATACTTCTTCCTCTTGAGCTAGTTTCACTATTATTATATTCATAGAATCCAACTCCCATCAACTAATAGTTCCTCTATTGTCTGAGGTTACAGTTAAAATAACACATAAAATTATACAATGTTTCCTACACTCATTGAAGTTCAAATCACATCATCTAAAAATAATATAATCATTTCTATGGGAGGATTATAAAGGGTTATGGGGTGTCTAGGAAGTACATTTTTTGTGGTTATTGGTATCCATACTCTCATGATTCAGTTTTGTAAAATCAAGTCCCAAACATTTATTCTTTTTAAAATCAAATAGAGGTTAATAAATCATTCTTCCAAATTAATACCTCAGATCATCAATTTGATTCTTTTTTTGATTAAAAAAATCACAATAATAATGTTTCACATGAGTTTATCCTTCAATAATCCTTTCCCTTTTGTCGAAAACTATATATTCCATGAAAGTATTATAATATCCAAGTAAGAGTACTTCATCATCTTTTGGGTAAAAATTTACCAATATTATCCATTTTTTTATAATTTAATCCTTTTATACAAACAGTATAATGAATCCATCATTTATCTCTCTATTATAATATGTATCATAGGTCATTGTCTTCAATATATGTCTCACTAGTAATATGTTTACATCATAACATTATCTATTTTTAGCTTTATCCAAAAAATGATTGGGTAGTCTATATTCATAAGAATTTATTATAGATTATTTTACAATGCCTTATTCCTCGTTTCAAAAACACAATATTATTGAGTTGTTGGGAAATAGAAAATGTGTTTTTGATACCATGTTTTGAACAAATGCAATTGAACATATGGTTTTAAAATTCTACTCCATAATGACTTCGGAGAGAAATAATTTTAGAAACTTTCTCATTTCGAAATTGTTTTCAAAAAAAACAATATTTACTATTGACACTTAAATATAAATCCTATGTAAATCTAGAAATATCATAAATAAGAAAAAAATATATACATGTTTTTCCTAATATTTCTGTTCTAGATGGAAAAAAAAATATGTATAAATATTCTATTAGGGTCTAGAAGTAGAAAACACTTAATTCATTTAGAATACGATTTGCATTGCATTCCCATTTTCCATACATCACAAAACATATTTTTTATCATTTTATGTTGAGGATAATTAAAACTATATCCTTTTCTAAAAATTTACTTCGATAATATGTCTGACAATGTCCCAATATTCAATGAAAAATTTATGATTCATTATTCTCAACATTAATACTTCTCAATTTTTTATACTATAATAATTAGGATCTGAAGTAGACAATATCTATTCTAAGTTCCGTAAATTTATGAATTTTATCTTTTAAAAATAGAACTGTCATTATCTTAATTTTTTTTAAAAACATTATCACAACATTGAAAAAACATATCATATAATTTTTTAATTCTTCCAAATAAATTCCTTTTCCCATGAGGAATAAACAAGGATTTTCAATTTATCTGAATCCCATAATTGTTCTATTATAATTATTTCCAAAAGTGACAAAGACTCCATGAACATTTGATAAGGAATAACAATTAGTGAGATCCCCACTCTTATGCCTTAGGAATCTACAAGCCATATTGTTGAGTCAGAAGTTCTACTTCTAACATTTAAATTTCATTAATTTTGGAAATAAAAAAACATTATTTATAATTAATTCTCAAAAATATTATTACCAAAGTAGTTTAGGATTTTTTTATAAGAAAATATTTTTTACATTACATATAATAATACCTATATTATTATGTTTATAAATATATATTTCTTCCTTATGATAATCATAGTGAGTTTGAATCTGATCCATTAAAGACTACTTTTATCAAACATGTGATACAAACTGCCTTTTATTTTTTCTGAAAAAATTCTTCATCATAAAACTAATATCTATACTCATAAACTCAGATTAACCTTGATTATGATAATAGTATTGACCAAAGTAAGAAATATCCTCAAACTGACATAAGTATATAATCAGAATATGATAGATTTATTTCCAATTTAATGACACCATTCACACTATAATGGTGTGAATACAATATGTCATCCTACATTATGTTAAAATTGATAGGTTTCCAATTCATTGTGACAAAAAATGATATAATTTGACTACTGGAAGCTCAACATGAACGTTGGGATCTCACAAATACATACCTAGCCATTCAACGAGTTTGTAGCTGATCAATTTCATTTTTTATTTTCTCAATGTGTGAGTGTTCTGAATATTAAAAATCATGGGAAAGGACTTCTTAGACTTTTGTAATTATTTTATAGTTTAATCTTTATAATGGAACCTTGTCAGGTTGTCCCTTTAAGAATACATTAGAATTGTAACTGTGCATATGATCTGTGATTAAGATCAAGGGATTTTAGGGATAGTAGGATGGAAAATCCAATCTTCTAATCATGGGATGAAGGGATATAAAGATATTGTTGATCCATATAACTAGGGATACTAGGGACAGGTAGATGCAAAATTTGATAGTCTTATCAGGGGTTTTATTTTTTGATGAAAACAACTTTCTTTGTAAGTATAAAAAGGGATACCATTATCCAAGGTTTGGGCTACCATACTCTTAAGGTTAAAAGAGATCCATTTTTAAAATAGCTATAAGTCTCTTTATATTTTTTCAATTATATTACTTGTTTCGTACAAGTATTTTATTCCATTGTTCTTATTTGTAATTGTTTTTTCGTAATGTATCTGAATATGATAATCATTAATCTATTAACTAGATCTTCTGTGAATCCATTCTATTTACATTGTTATAATTGAATCTTATGTGATTACAATTCTTTTACTTTGATATATCAGAATCATCATGATTATTAACAATTGGTAGTCCGATTGTTGGGCAAATCCGAATCCAATCATTTTACAAAAATGTGGTTTGTGAATTTTTTTAGTATATTTATTTTAAACTATTCTTTTTAAAATAAAATTATACACCTACTTTATTTGAGCCATAAATAAATAATTATTTGGATATTATTATTAATAAAAATTATATTTATATAGATAAATTTAAAATAGAGTAGGATTCCACTGATAAAATACTTTAATGCTTTTTACTCTCTTTACTATTGCATGTATTTTAATTTTTGGTACAAACTTTTTTTCATTAAATGAAACAAGTTAGGGAACAAGTCAAAACTACCCATAGAACACCCCATAGGTTAGGGGTGGTGATAATAATCTAAGGCATATGTTACTCAGGGAGTCCTCTTCCTATAATCATGTAGACACACATACAACCATATCAATAAAAAATCACAGAGGGAAATAATAAAAGTAGCAACACTATAGTAATTTAGATAAAGAATGAATGGACCTCAAGATAGTACAGAAGTATGGTAGTGTATCTAAGTAAAGGGTAAAAATATATTCTTATCCATAAATGTGCACCTACATTATAGAAAACTTGAAAAGTAGACAACTTAGAAAGGCCACTCCTGAATCCAAATAAACAACCATGGTGCACC
Organism: Viscum album; assembly: GCA_963277665.1. NCBI lineage: Eukaryota > Viridiplantae > Streptophyta > Magnoliopsida > Santalales > Viscaceae > Viscum > Viscum album. The sequence continues at coordinate 629,007,908 of OY728164.1, read as the reverse complement.
GACCACACACCTAGTATCGCTAGGATCCTCTATTATCATAGTTGACCTACCCATTTTTTCATAAGATATTACATGTGTGGTAAAATACCATTCACGGGTGAGTATAAACATACCCATTATGATGCCGTGAAAGATGAAGGGGGATAAGTAAGAGATACAAGAAGAAGAGAAAGGCTGCAAATAGCACAAGGTACAAGGAAAGAGTACAAGTTATCCCAAACCAAGAGTGATAATAAAGGGGATAAACATGGTGGGTAGATGAACTACCCATAGAATTGTTTCAACCTATTGTAAGAGCGTACACACGTCTAACAATGAGAAGATAGATATAGAATGTATGTTGCATACCTCGTGCATCTTCACCTCTCTTGGATAGAGAGTAACCATATCCAAAGAGAGGATATAGTAAAAGGATATATATATATATATTTATATATTTATATATTTATATATTTTCTCAGTCAAAATAAGATGAAATGAGTGATTAAGGAGATCTCCATCTCTCAGCTCATCCCATGAAGATGAGTACCCATTAGTTCTAATATTCCAACAGTGACGCCCAACATCTATCGCATCTTCCGAAAACACACATGTCTATGGAACTCTTTCTCCAACCCTTGATACTTAATAGTTTGGATGGAACTGACTCACCTTCACAGTTTTGGTTGCATCTCAAAAAAAATGTATCAGTGGGTAAAGTGTTACTCTTTCCCATGAGTCCAAAGCTATATAAAATCACATCTCTTCATTGTGCCACACATTCAAGGGACAAAATTTCTATGTTGAGGACCCCTTACCAGGTATTATAGGAGGGATCCATTCTGGTGGCCAAGGTCCCATACCTAGAATGGCTGTATAGTTCAACTCTAGATCACTGAGGACTCATGTCAAACCCTGCAGGAGGGCTCCACTCATGAGTTTATAGAGGTCACATACCCATCCCAGCTGGAGGGTTCCACTCAAGAGATCATTGAGGACGCATACCCAACCCAACTAGAGAGTTAAACATAGGAGTCTATAGAAGACCCATTCCCATCCATGATGGAGGGTTCCATTCTAGAATTCATCAAGGGCCCACACCCATCCTAGTTGGAGAGCTACACCCATGTGTATTCCATTACTGATCCAACCCGACCACTGTCATCATCGATCATTACCTCATAAGGTTATTTTCCTAGAACAATCTGTATCATATCTTTAAATCCACAACTGAGGACACTACCATGTTCTATTCTATAAAACTCTCTTGATATGCTACTTATAGGACAATGTCAATGATCAAATGAAGGACATTAGAACATTCAATGTTTTATAAAAAGTTATAAAAGAGTACACAATGTGTGGGGGACCCACATTGCATGTTGCCTCACCCCATGGAATAGTCGTGTCCCTGGTCGGCACACAGATTCTAGTCCATGTACCAGTACATTTCATGTTGGTTCACTACTCAACGTGTCCTGGATAACTAACACCAAGGTTGTGTTCTGGTCTCCATGTCTGTGTACGGAGTACACATTCATGTACCTAACCCCGTGTACATCCACATGGGTTCTTGTTCATGTGAACCATCAAACTGGTTATCCCACCACAAATAGAGGTACACGATTTATAGGATAAGTTGCACGCGATGTCATACATAATTCATCCTTGGCCCGAGACACTTATGTAAGAGGGGATACAGTTTGTGTGCTCTTCATTTAACATGGTTTGTAGTAAGGTGTTCTCTAGAAGACTTAGATTTAATTTTTGTGCCTGGATCTACTCTTCTAGCTTCTATTTCGGCCTCCAATATTCCAAAAAATAGTGGTTCTGAACAATAATGTTGGATATTAGATGTTCTTTGCTAGAAAATGAATAGTATAATTCGTCCAGTGTTTCTCAACTCAATCTACAAAATTTTCCACCTCTATTAAACCATGATTAATCTTATGATCATCAAAACAGTTATCCTTTCATTACAATGATCCCAGATTGATACCTTACTTGTAGAACTATTAATGTTTTTTCTATCCATCATGGATCTATGGGATCTATTGAGATTATTACCTCCTGAAAATGTCAATATGAGACTCCAAGGATGCAACTAGTGAAGAACATGAAGAATAATGGAAGGAACAAGATCAAAGTTAAATTGATTTATTCCAAAAGTTGTTGTCCAATTGATCAAGAGTGGGAATTCCATATTAGTATAAAACTAAAATAAAATAAATTTCAGTACATGGGAGCATGGAATGTTTTCAATTTGGTGAATATCTTAATAATAGGATGGATCTTCTCAACCATTTAATCAAAACGGAAAAATAACACAAATGATGAGTCTTTCCACAATTTTGGATTGATCATTTATGAATAAAGTCTCCTACAATTTTTTGGGAGACGATATTGCATTCATTTCATCTTGATCCAATCTGTTTTAGAGTTCCATCTTCATCTGAGATTATCCACCAATGTATGACGGGACAATGATCTTGGAGAAGATGTTAGGATTATGGGGCCAACCCTGGTGGAATTAGCATAGTATAAATCATAAAGTGTTTTTGTTTCATATAAACCCTACTAATTAATTAATTTATTTATTAATTCGTTAAATTCTACTCTAATGAGTGAGGGGTCTAAACATCCCAAGTCGACACATTTTGTGTATCATATAGGGTAAAAACCACATTACAGACTCAACTGTGGTCTCAAATTTCTGATATAAAAAATCATTTAACAGTTACTGTGTTTTATATATGAAATTGTGTGTGTTCAATATAAAATATATTTTATATTTTTATTAAAAAACATTATGTGCAAATCTGGCCTTGTAATCGCATACTGTGTGATCACCTATCTTTGAATATATATATATAAATATTAAAATGTATTACAAGAAAAAAACTATGTCTCTTCATCAATCCCTCCTTAAATATTTTTATCCTTCAAAAAAATAGGAAAGCAACTAGGGATATAAATCTCGCACTTGGCTCTCCAACTACAAAGAACTCTCCTGTGCATTTCTGTGCGACAAGACCATGTGAATAAAAGGGTTGAGCTACGCATGGGTGGTCCCCTCCTAGAGATCCTCTATAACTACTGGGATCACTGCAATGGTGGCTCCATCCTCGATGTACAGATCTCCCTAGCCAATGAAGTGTGTTCGGGTCATGCATAGATATCCTCTACTGTGAAAAGTGGAAGAATTTATCCACTTGCTCCAACAATGGGGTTGGATGAGGTGATTGGCAGCCTCACTAAACCACTGCAAGATCTTGAATGGCCTAATAAACCATGTGGATAACACGCCTCTCCAAATAATACTCCATAATCCTCATCACGGAGAGACTCATAGAAAAATATGGTCTCCCAGATCAAACTCCAAGGGCCTACAAATGGAGATATGCATGAGATTTTAGTATATTATGGGCCTCTCTCAACAACTCCCCAATGGAATGTACTTTCTCTGTTATCAATTCATCCTTTTATGGTCCCACAAGAGATGACTCGTGAATCCCTGTCATGTATAAGTGTGTTCTGAAGGATCTCTTGTATATATCCTAAAAATGTGTCATGTTAATAGTAGTGTGGTAAATATTTTTGTACACAAACTCTACCCATGGTAGGTGATCCTATCAATCTGGCTAAAGTCTAACATGCATTCCATTATCATATCCTCTAACACCTTCATAGTTTGCTGGGTATTCCCATCAATATGGGGTGAAATAAAGTACTTTTTTTCATCTAGGTCCCATATTCCACCCATAAGACTCTATGTATTCATAATGTAAACTATTCTTCAGGATTGAATAGCATCATCATGGGTAACAATTGAATGAAAATAATCTACCGTACTTACAACTTCCACAAAATATCTACCGAAATCTAATCCCTAATGGCAAGGTAGTGTTCTGGATTCCCGAGTCAGTCAAAAATCACCCATATGATGTCATGTATCATCATTGTGTGTGTAAGCCCAAAGATAAATTCCATGGATAATTCATCCTATTTTTCTCAAGTATCTTATGGGGTGCAACAAACCAACTTTAATGTGGTGCTCAGCTTTCACAAATTGATAGTTGAGGCACTGAGAGACAAACTTAGATAAATTAATTCACATTTAGGACAATGGATACTACCACTAAAGGTTTTTTTCATATTTACCACACCGAGATGTACAAGTAAGGGATAAGTGTATAACTCCAGCATCACCTCCTCCAACAACATGATTGGAACCAATGTTCATCCATGGAACAAGATGTCTTGATTCCATCCTATAGAATTTTTATATGATGTGTCTCATATGGATATATGATCACATGAGGCCTCGTAGTTGATTTATCCTGACAAGAAATACCTCACACACTCAAGAAGAGAAGGATTCAACACCATAGAATAAGGAAAATATGTACCCTCCTGCTCCACCAAGGTCATCTGTAGAGAATCTAAAAGCTCCAAAGATTCCAATATTAAGTGATACAAGGTATTCCTACTAAGGTACTGTTCAATAAAATTTTATTTTCTATAGAGTATAGACTACATAGAATTTGTATTCTTGTAAGAATTCGAACAAGTGTTGTTGTCTTAGGTTCAAATTTCCTTTTATGAAGATGTACCAGAGACTCTAATGGTCTACGTAAACCACAAAGCGCTCCCCCAAAAATAAGTGTATCCAAATCCTCAGTGCCTAGAGGACCACATCCAACTCTAGGTCCTACGTCACATATTTCATTTCATGTGGTCTAAACTTCCTCCACTCATATGGTATAACTACCTGACACTACATCAAAATGCAACTGAGTCATGCTCTTGAGGAATCACTATACACAACAAAGTACACACCATCCTCTGGTAGTCTGAACATTAGAGCACTCATCATCCTCTACATCAATAACCCAAAGGATCTATTTCACTAAATAGACATGGTAAATTGATTCCCTTTTCCATTATAGGTTGATCAAAGGGGCTTTTATTATATAAAATTAAGCCACAAACCACTTGTAGTACCCCGCCAATCCCAAAAAACTCCTCAACTCTATCACATTCTTTGGTGTCTCTTAAAAATCACTACTCCGATCTTTACTAGATCCATGGATAAACCATGATTAGTAACAACATTCCCTATAAAGATAACCATATGTTTCCTAATAAAGCCCTTGGATCCCATAAATATGGTTCAATCAATGAAAATCTAAGTCCATACCCAAGTTGTTTGAATGCTCCTCTATTATTATAGAGTAGATGAGTATGACGTTGATGAAGAAAACAACAATCTAGTCTATGTATGGATGAAATACCTAGTTTATCCTAACTGTAAATAGAGTCGGGAAATTTGTCACCCCAAAGGGCGTCATTAGAAACTCACAATGTCTATGGTGACATCATAATTCCAAATTTATAATAAAAGCCTCATAAACACTCAACTGATGGTTCCCAAACCTGTTATCGATCACAATCTCACACCTCACAAAATGTTAAAAAGGTAATGAATCCTCAACAAGGGGTAATTGTTCTTCATCATTCCATGGTTCATGTTTCCATAATCTACAAAAACCCATAAGCATCCATTATAGTTTTTCATAAATAGTACTGGAGTTGCCCAGGGGATGCACTATGTTTATTGTATCCTTCCTCATGAAAGTCATCCAACTGCAACCACAGGTACGGAAGATCCATATGTTCCATCCAATATGCTGTAGAATAAATCATTTTGGTACTATGATGCATTTCAGTGATAACAATCTATATATTTCCTCTGTGGTAGTCACCAAACATTCTTAGGGAATATTCCCTTGTAATCCTCCAAAAATTGAGGAACTAATATGAATGAAGGGCCTATTTCACCAAGGTATATACATGCAAACAAATGTGTGATGGGATGCAACCTATAGTTCGTTGAACACACATTTACTACAATGAGATCTCTCAATCCAGAAAAGGATAATCTCATACCTTCTTCATGTAGTCATCTGACTTGTCTACGATGACAGTCTATCTATGATAAAATCATGGAAAGAAAATACACACCCAAAATGATGTCAAAGGGTCCATCGTGATGAACCAAAGGTCCCAAGTGAACCTCTATCCACCAAGCGTTAGTTTTCACTATCTACAGATAAAATATATAGAAGAATTGTAACATATAGGAACCATAAGTTGAAGCTAATGTGCTTAGAAGATCACAAATCATGGATCTTCCCTTACTTTTGTGGTCTATTAGATATCTTCATGTTCTTCTTAGTACATATTCATGGTCATTCTCATTCCATGTGACCTCGTCCGTTATAATTAAAACATTGACCATAGTTAGGCTACTATGTTCTTCCATGATGCCTATAACCAGGCTCCTAAGTTTGATCCTGGAATGATTTCCAAGGTCATGATCCTAATTCTGGTGTCTTCTAGCTACTATAGAAGAATCAAAACTGTGTTTCCCACTTCCAGCCACAATTTTATGGAATCCCACCAATATAAATCTCTATGTCACTAGTTCCCTCTCCAACACCCCCAAATAGGTTGGGATGTACAAGGTTACAATAGTAGGTCTGATCTCTCTTAATATTACCTTATGAAATTTAAATTCAATGTAGTAGACATCCTATATAATGTTAAATAAATTACCAGATAAGGATTTTGATCCATGATTCATACTTAGTCACTACCATCCCTCCATACTACAGCTCAGGAATCTCTTAGATCCGGATTCAGCGTAAGAAATTGGGGGTAGTTCTCCTCAAAATAATAGCTAATGGAATTCATTCCATGACAGTGTCGACTCGTCATGTATCTAAATAACATGTCTCATTTAGTACCCATAATCTATGGAAAAGGATATCTACTAGTGTAATCATCTAATCCATCGGGCTACAAAATTGTCTATGTAGGACCTCAGGACACCCTGGCAGGGGAGGGGTGAATCAGGGTGTCAACATTTTCTTTTAAAACAAGGATATTGTTACCACGTTAGTAGGAACTCGTTAATCATGTAAGACCATTGAGAACAGGAAGCAAAAAATCACATTCATGGAGACCACACATCACATTTACTTGGTTAACCACAAGGGCTGCATCCAATGAGCATATGCTGAGTGTGCGTCGGTCATATCAAATCCAATAATCTACACTAGTTTCTGGATTACCAGGTTCTGCCACAGACACTTTGTGCAAGGCACACTGCCTTTAAAATGGTTTAAGGAAATCCCACTGTGTCCCATGGATCACTTCCGACCACTCACCCTAGGTCACATCCTTGAGAGAAGTCAAACTCATTTTATCAACTTGAGGGTCTCTTAAATATATTTTCATTGATGTATTTGTTTATGATCAGTATTAGACACTTCATGCATCGAAGTACCAAAATGATTCAATTAAAATCACTAAACCACTTATCTGGATAACAAGAACATTTAAAGAGATTGCGCTGACAATTGCACGCATCCCCTACCCTCTACATGCAAGATTTACTTCTTCACAAGAGATTTTATTTTTGTGTAAAAAATCGTCCACACAACTATTACATTTTATGTGCAACATTAACATGTGTGTGCAACATAAAAAATTATGCACAACATCAACTTTTATGTGCAACAACAATTTTTACACACAACAACAACTTTTATGCGCAACTACAACATTTTTGTGAAACTCCCATTTCATGAAATTTATACGCACATCATAAATTTGATATTCTCAATGTAATCCACATCCCCAAAAGAGGTGGTCACCTATAATTTATAGGAATCACCGACCCCAGTGTGAAAAACCCATTGTGTCACAAAAAATCCCATTCTATGTGCAATGATTTTCACTCAAGAACCATTTTTCCTACACATCTACATATTTTCTATGAACCTAATTCCATTTCCATTTTTTGACATTCTTATCCCATAATAGTACTTCCGTTTAAGTTTCAATCAAACCTACAATCTTGCACCCAACTTCCATTTCCAAACACGAAATTATCCATTTCCCAATTTTCTGTTCCAAAAATATGGAAGACACTAGGAAACGACTCCACCTCAAATATTGTGGTCCACTTGAATTGAATGATAACATTCTTGGAAATATTCCTAAAATTCTAATGAGTATTGAAAAAAAATACAAAACAAACTCCATTTCTACTATAAAATGATTGTGTTTCCAAAAATCTCCCCATATGGGTTTTTTGACAATCTCTAGAAAAATTCTTTAGGGCATCAACAACAAGAAAAACATCAGATAATAATCAACTCTTCCAACACTCTAAGTCTATGTGAGCAATGATCGATGTTGAAAACAATAGGGGAATCATGAATTGGGTTCTTGAGTTTTTGAATTCTTAAAAACTACCATGAAATTCCATTACTGTAACCTAGAAGCATTACATGTCCATGTTATCCTTATTTTCCTAAAACTGAATTATCATTGTGTCATAGATGGATTACATGTCCAACACATGTCTTGAATTTATTAATTCTACCCCATTGATAATAACCCCAAACACCGATAATCGGTCATTTTTCATCTCAAAACACACTCCCCCTAGATAGTATATCCCCCATAAACCTACATCACATCCAAAAAAAGATTAAAAATAGTTAACATAACTGGGGAGAGTAGAATTTCGTAAGCTCTTTATGTATTGTGAGGTGGTTAAACACTGAGGTTCAACCGATGCTTTCAAACACTGCATCTAATAGTGGCTTTGTCAGGATATCTGCCACTTTCTCATTAGTTCCATCATGATCCATTTTAATCATGCCTTTCTAAATTTTTCTTTGATAAAGTTATATCAGATTTCAATATGTTTTTTAATATATTGTTGATCATGATTCTTAAAATGATCAATTACGCTCTTGTTCTCACAGTAAATATCTATTGGTTATTTCACCTCATTAACAAAATATGTCAGTTGTTGTTTCATCAATATTAGTTGAGCACATACCTTTGTAGTAGATATATTCTAAAATTCAGTAGTACTAACAGATGTACATTCTTGTATCTTTATCAACCATCCAACAAATTTCATCCTAATATATAATGCTCCACCACTAGTGGATGTTAGGTCAATTACAACTCCAGCCCAGTCAGCATCAAAAAACACTGATAATTCATTGTCCCTTCCTGTTGCAAAGTATAACCCCTAATTATGAGTTCCTTGAATGTAATTCATGATTATTTTTACTACTTCCATGTATTCATACTTCGAATTACTCAAAAATTGGGTAGCTAAGCAAGTTGAAAATATAATATCAGGCTGTGTCACCATTAGGTATAATAAGCTTCCAATAATCCTCTTGTACATGGTGGGTTCTACATATGTCCCATCTTAATGCTTTCCAAGTTTGGATCAAACTACAATTGGAGATGACATAGGTTGGAAGTCATGGATATTAAAGTTATTCACTATCTCTCTTGTATAGTTATCCTGAAATTTAAATGTGTAATCCTTCTTTTGAATCACATACAACCCATTGAAATGTGTGAGCTCCCCCATCATAGAGATTTCAAATTTTGATTTAATGTGATTGGAAATTCAACCATTCATTTCTGCCTCCTACCACCAAATAGAATTTCATCAATGTGAAATATATCCATGAATTGATCTTTTGGAGAAATATTCACATAGAGATTGTGACCTACACCAACGCTTTTGAATTCTAGATTTTGAGATAAGAATCATGTTGGGAATACCATGTTCGTGGTTCCTGGTTCAAACTAAAGAGTGCCTTATTTAATTAAAACAACATTGTTTCATCATAACCATGAATAAAATCTTCTGGTTATTCAATATAGACTTCTTATTTGAGAACATCATTCAATAATGTTGTCCTGACATCCAGTTAATATACTTTATATCCTCTTTGAATTTTCATGGAACGAAAAAGCCTGATTGACTATAGTCTAGATTTAGTGACCCAAGCTTGACATACGAGGAAATTACATTACTTTTGTGGAATAATTAATACATAACCTGAACCAAAACTCATGAATCATAATAGTTTAGTTTCTTGAAAACTCAGAACATGATCTTTTGATCATGGTGAAAGATCATCAACATCTCCCATAAAGATCTTCCCTTTTTGTTTTCCTACATAAAACATTTCATTAAATCCTGGGGAAAATAAAACATATAAAGGGTGAGAAAAAAATGCTCATTAAGGATAATCATGATTAAAATAAAACAAATTATATACATTTGAACTTAAAATAAACATGAACATAATGTTTAAACATGAAAATCATGAAAAAATAAATCTTGGCATTACATAAGGAATAGCTCGTAAAGGAACATTAATCATGAGAAAATAGCAGGGTAATAAATCATGAAATTATGGAAAACCATTAAGCACCTGATATGATTTCCATAGTATCCCATGCATTGCTACCAAGACCATCTTAGTGGACAAAGTCCCTTATAGAATCGAGTTCACTCCTCGTTCCAGTCCTGTATCACTGAACCAGATTAACTTGCAGTTCTAGCCATGTCTATCTCATGAGATATAAATCTTTACCCAATGCATTGGAGGGATATATAGGTCCCACCCATCTTATAATGAAATCATTCTTACTTGTGCCACAAAATAAACATAAATCATTCATCATAACCCAAAAAATAAAATGGGTTTCATAAACATCATACCATCATAACATAATGCATATTAAACAAATGGATATCATTTCATCATAAAAAGAATAAAAACATGTAAAAAATAGAGGCATTATACTTGAAACATAATTATACTAAATAATGTCATCTTAGATGGAAAATAGTTTTGAAAAAACACTTGAAATGCATTCTTGATGAAAATATCTTGTCTTCTTCAAAATAATTTTCATTTCACAAAATGCCATGAAATTTTAAAATAAAAGGATTTAGTTGAAAATAGTTATGAATTATTGTAGAGTATGAATCAGGAAAATAAGGAGTTATGAAACCGTAAAAATCTGTTAGTGCCGTATTAGTTAAAAAAATATTCTCCTTGTACTTTTTCCGGAAAAGTCAAAACATTCTAAGTATGGTAAACAATAGAATGATTTCGTCCATAACACAATATAAAAGTAAAAGTGGGGTAAACATGAATTTAATCATACATGGAGGAATATTAAGCACATTATGAACAAAAATTTTGTCGACATGGTTGAAAAATATAAGCCCACTAAATACTTACGTATAAGCAATCTCAGATAAAAATGAGATTGCAAAATTATCCCTTACCTTATGTCCAAGTTCATATGTACGTGTCTGAAACTCCTATATAGTGGGTATAAACCTAATATTAACTTGTAATAGAACCATAATTATATTTATTATATCATATATGATTCATTTATGACTTTATATTACCCGTTATTTTTTCAATTCCATGTTAAAAAAGAGTTTTTGGTAAAATCGTTTAATTTATAGTATGTGTTTGGACTTGTTGATCTAGATATTATTACTACATATATCATGATTTTCTTACTTTCAAAATGTAAAACCTGATTCATATATCATATATATTCAGTATATATATATATATAAATATATATATATATATTATAGATAAATATATATATATATTATAGATAAATATAATGAAACACACCGTTCATGGATATGGTAGGCCGTACCTATGCATGAACACTGTTTTCCATTCCTTATTGACTAGAATCGAAGTAAGTAGATGACATATATATATATATATATAAAGTACAATTATTATGATATATATACTATTATTATTCATTATATATACTTTATAATCATTCTTGAATGGTTAACGTGTAGAATGAATCTCATCACATCGTGGATACGGTAATTCGTACGCACGCACGAGTTATGATATCATTCTCATAATTATTGAATGGAGTTGAATTGGATGATATAATACCTCATAATAAGTTTGATTTTATAATAACCACATATATTTATTTTTTACACCATTATACCCATCCAAGTTATGTGGTGGTGGAAAACAGATTACACCACGGCCTGGTGAGAGTATTCCGTACATATGCATTCGTGGGGATATCATTTTCCGTAGGATGGATAAAAAATTCTATTCTAGGTTCCTTAAATTTAAGAATTTTATATTTTAAAAATATAATAGTCATTACCTTAAGTTATAAAAAACATTATCACAACATTGAAAAAAACATATCATATAATTTTTTAATTCATCAAAATAAATTACATTCCACGTGAGGACTAAACATGGATTTTCAATTTATCTGAATCCCATAATTATTCTATTAAAATTATTACAAAAAGTGACATATCCTCCATGAACATTTGATAAGGAATAAAAATTAGTGAGATCCCCACTCTTATTCCTTCTGAATCTTCAATCCATACAGTTGAGTCGAAAGTTCTACTTCTAACATTTAAATTTCATTAATTTTAGAAATAAAAAACACATTATTTATAATTAATTTAATAAAATATTATTTCCAAAGTAGTTTTGGACGTTTTTTATAAGAAAATGTTTTTTACATTACTTAGAATAATACTTATATTATTATGTTTATAATAATATATATCTTCCTTATGAGAATCATAGTGAGTTTGTATCAGATCCATTAGAGAAAACTTTTATCAAACATGTGATACAAACTACCTTGTATTTGTACTAATAAAAGTATTAATCATAAAACTAATATCAATACTAATAAATTCATATTAACCCTAATTATGATAATCCTATTGACCAAAGTTAGAAATATCATCGAATTTACATAAGTATATAATCATAATACGATAGAATTATTTTAAATTTAATGATACCATTTACACTATAATGGTGTAAAAACAATATGGAATCATACATTTTGTTACAAGTGATAGGTTTCAAATTCATTATAACTAACAATGATATAATTTGACTACTGGATGCTCAAGATTAATGTTGGGATCTCAAAAATACATATCTAGCCATTCGAAGAGTTTGAAGCTGCTCTATATCATTTTAAATTATCTCAATGTGTGATTGTTATGAATATTAATAATCATCAGAAACTTCTTATTAGACTTTTTTAATTATTTTATAGTTTAATATTGAAAATTGAACTATCTCAGGTTGTCCCTTTAAGAATACATTTCCATTTTAACTGTGCATATGATCTGTGATTAAGATCGAGAGATTGTAGGGATAGTAGGATAGAAAATCCAATCTTCTAATCATGAGATGAGGGGATATAAAGATAGTGTTGATCCATCTAACTATGGCTACTAGATACAGGTAGATACAAAATTTTATATTGTTATCATGGGTTTTATTTTTTGATGAAAGAAAAATTTTCCTGTAAGTATAAAAAGGGATCACTTTATCCTAGGTTTGGGCTACCTTACTCTTAAGGATAAAAGAGGTCCATTTTTTAAATAGAAATAAGTCTCTTTATATTGTTTCAATTATATTAATTGTATCATAAAAGTATTTTATTCCATTGTTCTTGTTCATAATTGTATTTTCGTAATGTATCTGAATATAATAATCATTGATTTGTTAACAAGATCTTCTATGAATCAATTCTGTTTACATTGTTATAATTGAATCTTATGTTATTACAATTATTTTACTTTGATATATTAATATAATCATGATTATTAACATTTGGTAGTCATATTTAGGGAAAATCAGAATCCAATCATTTTACAAAAATGGAATTTGTGAATTTTTTTAGTATATTTATTTTAAACTATTGTTTTTAAAATAAAATTATACACCTATTGTATTTGAGCCATATAGAACTCATTATTTTGATATTAATATAAATATAAATTATATTTATATAGATAAATTTACAATATAGTCGGATTCCACTGATAAAATACATTAATGATATTTACTATCTTTACTATAGCAAGTATTTTAATTTTTGGAACAAACTTATTTTCATGACATGAAAAAATTTAGGGAACAAGCCAAAACTACCAAGAAAACACCCCATAGGTTAGGGGTGGTGATAAGAATCTAAGGAATAAGTTACTCATGGAGTCCTCTTCCTATATACTTGTACACACACATACAACCATATAGATGAAAAATCGCAGAGGGAAAGAATAAAAGTTACAAAACTATTGTAATTTAGATAAAGAATGAATGGACCACATGATAGTACAGAAGCATGGTAGTGTATCTAAGTTAAGGTAAAAAATATATACTCATCCATAAATGTGTCCCTACATTATATAAATCTAGAAAAGTATACAACTCAGAGAGGCCAGCTCTTGAATCCAAAGAAACAACCATGGTGCACCCACCACACACCTAGTATCCCTATGATCCTCTATTGTCATAGTTGACCTTCCCCATTTTTTAATATGATATTACATGTGTGGTAAAATACCATTCATGGGTGAGTATAAACATAACCATTAGGATGCCCTGAATGATAACGGGGTATATGTAAGAGATACAAGAGGAAGAGAAAGGCATCAGATAGCACAAGGTATAGGGAAAGAGTACAACATAACCCAAACCAAGAGTGAGAATAAAGGGGATAAACACAGTGAGTTGATGAACTACCCATATAATTGTTTCCACCTATTGTAAGAGTATACACATGTCTAACCATGAGAAGATAGACATAGAAAGTGTGTTTCATGCCTCTTGCATCTTCCCCTCTCCTGGATAGAGAGTAACCATATCCAACGAGAGGATATAGTAAAAGGATATATATATATATATATGTGTGTGTGTGTGTGTGTGTGTGTGTGTGTGTGTGTCTTCTTAGTCAAAATAAGCCCAAATGAGTGATTAAAGAGATCTCTATCTCTCAGCTCATCCCATGAAGATGAGTACCCATTAGTTCTAGATGTCCAACAATGACCCCCAATATCTATCACATATTCCCTAAACACACATGTCTACGGAACTCTTTCACAGACCCTTGAAACTTAATAGTTTTGATGGAACTGACTCACTTTCACATTTTTGGTCGCATCTCAAAAAAATGTCTCGGTGGGTAAAGTGTTACTCTTTCCCATGAGTCCAAAGCTATATAAAATCACATGTCATCATTGTACCAAACATTCAAGGGCCAACATTTCTAGTTTGAGGACCCCTTCCAAGGTATTATAGGAGGGTTCCATTCTGGTCGTCAAGGACCCATACCTAACCTAGCTGTATAGTTCAACTCTAGGTCAACAAGGACTCATGTCAAACCATACAGGAGGGTTCCACTCAAGAGTTTATAGAGGTCACATACCCATCCAAGTTGGAGGTTTCCCCTCAAAAAACCATTGAGGACGCATACCCATCCCAACTAGAGAGTTATAAATAAGAGTCTATAGAAGACCCATTCCCATCCATGATGGAGGGTTCCACTCTAGAATTCAACAAGGACCCACACCCATCGTAGTTGGAGGGTTACACTCATGTGTATTCCATTACTGATCCAAACCGACCACTGTCATCATCGATCATTTCCTCATAAGGTTATGTTCCTAGAACCATCCACATCATATCTTGAAATCCAAAACCGAGGACACTACAATGTTCTATTCTATAAAACTCTATTGATAGGCTACTTGTTGGACAAATTTCATGACCAATGAAAGTGATTAGAACATTCAATGTTTTATCAAAATTTTTAAAGTGGTACACAATGTGTGAGGGGACCCACATGGAAAGTTGCCTCACCCCATGTCCTAGTCGTGTCCCTGGTCGGCACACAGATTCTAGTCCATGTACTAGTACATTCTACGTTGGTTGACAACTCAACGTGTCTGGGATAACTAACACCAAGGCTATGTGATGCTCTCCATGATTGTGTACGGAGTACCCAGGCATGTACCAAACCCCGTGTACTTCCACAAGGGTTCCTGTTCGTGTGAACCATCAAACTGGTTATCCCACCACGAATGGGGGTACACGATTTATAGGATAAGCTACACGCTATTTCATCCTTAATTCATCCTAGGCCCTAGACACTTATGTAGGAGGGGATACACTTTGTGTGCTCTTCATTTAACATAGTCTTTAGTCAGGTGTTCTCTTGAAGACTTAGATTTCATTTTTGTGCATGGATCTACTCTTCCAGCATCTATTTCAGCCTCCAATCTTCCAAAAAATAGTGGATCTGAACAATAATGTTGAATATTAGATGTTTTTTGCTATAAAATGAATAGTATAATTCGTCTAGAGTTTCTCCACTCAATCTATAAACTTTTCCACCTCTATTAAACCCTCATTAATCTTCTTATCTTCATAACAGTTATCCTTTCGTCACAACGATCCCAGATCTATACCTTACTTTTAGAACTATTAATGTTTTTTATATCCATCGTGAATCTCTGGGATCAATTGAGATTAGTACCTCCTGAAAAAGTCAATATGAGACTCCAAGGGTCCAACCAGTGAAGAACGTGATGAATAATGGGGGGGGAGCACAAGATCAAAGTTAATTTGATTTAGGCCAAATTTTATTGCCCAATTGATCAAGAATGAGAATTCCATATTAGTAGAAAACTAAAATAAAATAAATTTTAGTACATGGGAACGTGGAATGTTTTCAATTTGGTGAATATCCGAGAAAAAGGAAGGATCATCTCAACCATTTAATCAAAATGAAAAAACAACACCAATTGATGAGTATTACCACAATTTTGGATTGATATTTTATGAATAAAGTCTCCTACAATTATTTTGGAGAATATATTACATTCATTTCATCTTGATCCAATATGGTTTAGTGTTACATCGTCATCTGAGATGATCCGCCAAAGGATGAGGGGACAAAGATCATGCAGTAGATTTCAGGATTATATGGCCAACCATGGTGGAATTAGTCTAGTATAAATCATAATGTGTTTTTGTTTCATAAAGACCCTACTAATTAATTAAATCATTAAATCATTAATTCATAAAATTCTCCTCTAATGAGTGAGGGTTCCAAACATCCCATGATGACACATTTTGTGTAGAATCTAGGGTAAACACCACATTACAGACTCAACTGTGGTCTCAAATTTCTGATATAAAAAATCATTTAATAGTTACCCCATTTTATATATGAAGTTTTGTGTGTTCAATATAAAATATATTTTATATTTTTGTTAATAAAAATTCTGCGCACATCGGGCCTTGTAATCTCATACTGTGTCATCACCTAACTTTTAATATATATATATATATATATATATACTAAAATTTATTACAAGAAAAAAACTATGCCTCTTCATAAATCCCTCCTTCAATATTTTTATCCTTAAAAAAATAGGAAGGTAACTAGGGATAAAAATCACGCACTTGGATATCAAACTACAAGAAACTCTCCTTCACATTTCTGTGCTACGACACCATGTGAATAAAAGGGTTGAGCTATGCATGGATGGTCCCCTCATAGCGATCCTCTATCACTACTGAGAGCATTGAAATGGTGGCTCCATCCTCGATGTCCAGCTCTCCCTAGTCAATGAAGTGTGTGCGGGTCATGCACAGATATCCTCTACTAGGAAAAGTGGATGAATTCATCCACATTCTCCAACAATGGGGGTTGGATGAGGTGATAGGAAGCCTCACTAACCCTCTCCATGATCTTGAATGGCCTGATAAACCATGTGGATAAAAAGACTATTGATCCAAACCTACATAATCCTCATCGCAGAGAGACTCTCAGAAAAATGTGGTCTCCCAGATCAAACTCCAAGGGCCTACAAATGGAGATCTGCATGAGCTTTTAGTCTATTATGGGCCTTTCTCATCCACTCCCCAATGGAATGTAATTTCTCTGTTATCACTTCAACCATTTCTGGGCCCACAAGAGATGACTCACCAATTCCTATCCTGTATAAGGGGTTTCTGATGGGTCTCTTGTATATGTCCTAAAAAGGTGTCATGTCAATATTAGTGTGGTAAATATTGTTGTACACAAACTCTACCCATGGAAGGTGATCCTCCCAACTCTGGCTAAAGTCTAACATGCCTTCCCTTATCATATCCTCCAACACCTAGATAGTGTGCTCGGTATGCCCATCAGTCTGGGGGTGAAATAATTTACTTTTTTGCATCTAGGTCCCATATTCCACCCATAAGACTCTCTGTATTCATAAAGTAAACTATTCTTAAAAATGAATATCATCATCAAGGGTAACCATAGAAAGAAAACGATCTACCGTACTTATAACTTCTGAAAAATATCTACCTAAATCTAATCCCTAATTGCAAGATAGTGTTCTGGCTTCTCAAGTCAGTCAACTATCACCCATATGGTGTCATGTATCATCATTGTGTGTGTAAGACCAAAGAAAAATTCCATGGATAATTCATCCTATTTCTTCTCCAATATCTTATGGGGATGAAACAAACCTGCTTTAACGTGGTGCTTAGCTTTCAAAAATTGATAGGTGAGGCACTGAGAGACAAACACATATACATTTATTCACATTTATGACAATGGATACTTCCACTAAAGTTATTTTATCATTCATACCACACCGAGATGCACAAGTAGGGGATAAGTGTATAACTCCAGTATCACCTCCCCCAGCAACATGATTGGAACCAATGTTCATCCTTTGAAAAAGATGTCATGATTCCATCTTATGGAATTTCCATATGATCAGTCTCATATGGATATATGATCACGTGAGGCCTCATAGGTGATGTATCCCAACAAGAAATACCTCACACAATCAAGAAGAGAAGGATTCAACACCATAGAATAAGGAAAATATGTACCCTCCTGCTTCACCAAGGTCATCTATATAGAATATAAAAGCTCCAAAGATTCCAATATTATGTGATACAAGGTATTCCTACAATGTTACTATTCATAAAAATTTCCTTTCTATAGAGTATAAACTACTTCGAATTTGTTGTACTGTAAGAATTCGAACAAGTGTTGTTGTCTTAGGTTCAATTTTCCTTGTATGAAGACATACCAGAGACTCTAATGTTCCACATAAACCACAAAGCTCTCCCCAAAAAATTAGTGTATCCAAATCCTTAGGGCCAAGAGGACTACTTCAAACTCTATTTCATGCATCACATATTTATTTTCATGTGGTCTCAACTTCCTCCACCCATATGGTATAACTACCATCCACTACATCAACATGAAACTGAGTCAAGAACTTGAGGAATCACAATACACAACAATGTCCACACCCTCCTCTGGTAAACTGAACAATAGAGCACGCATCATCCTCTACATCAATAACACAAAGGAACTATTTCACTACATAGACATGGTAAACTTATTCCTTATTCATTCTAGGTTTATCCAAGGGGCTGCAATTCTTGAAAATTAATCCACAAACCACATGTAGTACCCCTCCAATCCCATAAAACTTCACAACTCTATCACATTCTTGGGTGGATCACAAAAATCACTACTCTGATCCATACTAGATCCATGGATAAACTATGCTTAGTAACAACATTCCCTATAAAGATAACCATATGTATCCAAATAAACCTCTTGGATCGCATAAATATAGTTCAAGAAATTAAAATCTAAGTCTATCTTAAAGTGGTCTGATTTCTCCTCTATTATTATAGAGTAGATGAGTATGTCGTTGATGAAGAAAAAAAAATCTAGTCTATATATGGCTGAAATAACTAGTTTATCCTACCTGTAAACAAAGTGGGGAAATTTGTCACCCCAAAGGTCGTCATTAGAAACTCACAATGTCTATCGTGACATCAGAATTCCAAATTTAGAAAAACAGCTTCACAAACCCTCAACGGATGGTTACCGAACCTGATATCGATCTTCAAGAACTATCTCACACCTCACAAGAAGTCAAAAATTTATTAATCCTCGACAAGGGGTACTTGTTCTTTATCATGTCATGGTTCATGTGGCCATAATCTACACAAACCCATAATCTTCAATTATAGTTTTTTATAAATAGTACTAGAGTTGCCTAGGGGACGCAATATGTTTATTGTAGCCTTCCTCATGAAAGTCATCTAGCTACAACCGCAGGTACTGAAGATCCATATGTTCCATCCAATATGCTGCAGAACAAATCATGGTGGGTCGATGATGCATGTCGATGATAAAAATCTATATATTTCCTAGGTGGTAGTCCCCAAACATTCTTAGGGAATATTACCTTGTAATCCACCAAAAATGGAGGAACTAATATGCATGAAGAGACTATTTCATCAAGGTATATACATGCAAATTAATGTGTAATTGGATGAAACCTACTGTTCGTAGAACCCACTAGCATTACAATGAGATCTCTCTATGCAGAAAAGGATAATCTCATACCTTCATCATTTATTCATCTGACTTATCTATGATGACAGTCTATCTATGATAAAACCATGGAAAGACAATACACACCCAAAATGATGTTAAAGGGTCCATCGCGATGAACAAAATGTCCCAAGTGAACCTCTCTCCACCAAGCGTTAGTTTTCACTATCTACAGATAAAATATATAGAAGAATCGTTACATATAGGAACCATAAGATCACAAATCATGGATCTTCCTTTACTATTGTAGTCTATTAGCTATCTTTATGTGCATCTTAGAACATCTTCTTGGGAATTATCATTCCATGTGACCTCATCCATTATAATTTAAACACTGGACATAGTTAGGTGACTAGGGTCTTCCATGATGCCTCTAACCAGGCACCTAAGATTGATCCTAGAATGATTTCCCATGTCAGGATCCTAAGGCCGGTGTATTCATTCTACTATAGAAGAATAAAAACTGTGTTGCCCACTTCTACCCTTAATTTTATGGCATCCCTCTAATAGAAATCTCTCTGTCACTAGTTCCCTCTCCAAAACCCCGAAATAGGTGGGGATGTACAATGTTACAACACTAGATCTGATCTCTCTTCAGAATACCTTCTGAAAATTATATGAAAAGTAGTAGAAATCTTATATAATGTTAAATAAATTACAAGATAAGGGTTTTGAACCATGATACATTCATAGTCACTACCATCCCTCCCTACTACAGCTCTGGAATCTCCTAGATCCGGATTGAGCGCAAGAAATTTTGGGTAGTACTCCTCAGAAGAATAAATAATGGATGTCAATCCATGATAGTGTCGACTCATCATGTATCTAAAAAACAAGGCTCCTTTAGTACCCAACATCTCTATGGAAAAGGATATCTACAAGTGTAATCATCTAATCTATCAGGCTACAAAATGGTCTATGTAGGACCTCTGGACACCCTGACAGGGGAGGGGTGAATCAAGGTGTCAAATTTTTTATTTAAAACAAGGATCTTGTTCCCATGTTGGTAGGAAATCGTTACGCATGTAAGACTGTTTATCATAGGATGTAAACAGTCACATTCTTGGAGACCGCACATCACTTTTACTTGGTTCACCACAAGGGCTACATCCAATGAGAATATTCTGAGTGTGTGTCAGTCATATCAAAATCCAATAATCTTCACTAGTTTCTGGATAACAAGGTTCAGTCACAGACACTATATGAAAGGCACACTTCCTTTACAAAAGTTTAAGGAAATCCCACTACATCCCTTGGATCACTTCCGACCACTCCCCCAAGCTCACTTCCTTGAGAGAAGTCAAACTCAGTTTATCACTATGAGGGTCTCTTCAATAGATTTTCATTGATGTATTTATTTATGTTCAATACTAGACACTTCTTGCATCTATGTACGGAAATGATTCAATTGAAAGAACTAAACCACTTATTGGGAAAATCAGAACATGTAAAGAGCTTACACTGAAAATTGCACGCATCCCCTACCCTTTTCACGCAAGATCCTACTTCTTCACATGAGATTTTATTTTTTCATAGAAAATTGTCCAGACAACTATTAAATTTTATGTGCAATATTATCATTTGTGCGCAAAATCAAATTTTATTCACAACATCAACTTTTATGTGAAACAACAATTTTTACACACAACAACAACTTTTATGTGCAACTAAAACTTTTGTGTGGAATTCCCATTTTTTTCAATTTATACGCACATCATAAATCTGATCTTCTCTTTGTCTTCCACAACACCGAAAGAGGCGGGTCACCAATAATTTATAGGCATCGCTGACCCCAATGCGCAAAACCCATTGTGTCACACAAAACTCAAATTCTATGTGAAATGATTTTCGCTCAAGAACCATTTTTCCTACACATCTATATATTTTCAATGCACCTTATTCCATTTCCATTTTTTTGAACTTCTGATCCCAAAAAAGGACTTCTGTGTAAGTTTCCAATGAACCAAAACTCTTTCACGCAACTTCCATTTCCAAACACAAAATTATACATTTCCCAATTTTCTGTGCCAAAAATATGGACAACACTGAGAAACGACTCCACCTTCAATATTGTGGTCCGCTTAAATTGAATTATAAAATTATTGGAAATATTCCTAAAATTCTAATGATTATTGAAACAAAACATAAAAAAACTCCATTTCCATTATAAAATGACCATGCTTCCAACAATCTCCCCATATGGGGTTTTTTGGATATCTCTAGAAAAATTCAATAGGTCATCATCCACATGAAAAACCTCACATAAGAATCAACTATTCCAACACTCTAAGTCTACATGAAAAATGCTCAATGTTGAAAACAATAGGGGAATCATGAATTGGGTTCTCAGTTTTTTGAATTCATAAAAACTCCAACGAAATTCCCTTACTGTGACCCGGAAGCATTAAATGTCCATGTTTTCCTTATTTTCCTAAAAATGAATTTTCATTGTGTCATAGAAGGATTAAATGTCTAACACTTGTCCGGAATATATTAATTCTACCACATTTATAATAAACCCAAATACCCATAATTGTTCATTTTTTATCTCAAAACAGAATCCCCCTAGATAGAATATCCCCCATAAACCTACATCACATCTAAAAACAGATTAAAAATAGTTAACATGAATGGGGAGAGTAGACTTTCGTAAGATCTTTATGTACTAGGAGGTAGATGAACACTGATGTTCAACCGATGGTTTCAAACACTGCTACTGATAGTGGCTTGGTCAGGATATCAACCACTTGCTTATTAGATCGATTGTGATCCATTTTAATCATGACTTTTTAAATTTTCCCTTGATAAAGTGATATATTATTTCAATATGCTTTGTAATTTATTATTGATCATGATTCTTCATATGATCAATTGTGCTGTTGTTCTCACAGTAAAGAACTATTGGTTGTTTCACCTCATTAACAATATCTTTCAGTAGTTGTTTCATCAACATTTGTTGAGTGCTTACCTTTGTAGCAGATATATTCTCAGCTTCAGCAGTACTAAGATATGTACTTTCTTGTATCTTGCTCAACCATCCTACACATTTCTTCCCTATATATAATGCTCCACCACTGCTGGAAGTCCTGTCAATTACAACTACAGCCCAGTCAGCATTTGAAAATACTGATTATTCATTGTCCTTTCTTGCTGCAAAGTATAACCATGAATTATGAGTACCTAGAATTTACCTCATGATTCTCCTTTAATGATCCCATATAATCATACTTCTAATTACTCAGAAATTGGTCAGCTAAGAAAGTTGCAAATACAATATTAGGTTGTTTCACCATTAGATATAATATGCTTCTAATAATCCTCTTGTACATGGTGGGATCTACATAGGTCCCATCTTAATGCTTTCAAAGTTTGGATCCAACTACAATTGGTGTTGAAATTGGTTTTAAGACATACATATTAATGTTATTCACCATCTCTCTTGCATAGTTATCCTGAGAAGTAAAAGTGTAATCCTTCTTTTGAATCACATACAACCCATTCAAATATGTGGCCTCCCCCATCATAGAGATTTAAACTTTTTCTTTCATGTGATTGGAAATTCATCCACTAATTTCTTCCTCCTACCACCAAATATAATTTCCTCAATGTAAAATAGAACCATGAATTGATATTTCAGAGAAATATTCAAATAGAGATTGGGATCTACACCTATGCTTTTGAATTCTAGATTTTGATATACGAATCCAGCTGGGAATACCATGTTCATGGTGCCCGATTCTTACCCTAGAGTTCCTTATTTAGTTAACACACCATTGTTTCATCATAACCAAGAAGAATACCCCATGGTTGTTCAATATAGACATTTACTTTGAGAAAATAATTCAATAATGTTGTCTTGACATCAATTTGATATACTTTATATCCGCTTTGAATTTCCATGGAACGAAAAGGCCTGGTTGACTATAGTCTAGCTGTAGAGACCCATGCTTGACGTACATGGACATTACATTACTTTCCGGAATAATTAATACATAACACGATCCAACACTCAAGGATTTTAATATTTTAGTTTCTTGGAAATTAAGAACATAATCTTTTAATCATGGTGAATGATCTTCAACATCTCCTATAACGATCTTACCCTTTTGTTTTCTTACCTAAAACATTTCATTAAATCATGGGGAAAAGAAAACATATGAAGGGTGAGAAAAAATTCTCAGTAAGGGTATGCATGGAGAAAATAAAACAAATTATATACATTTGAACATAAAAAAACATGAACATAAAGTTTAATCATGAAAATCTTGAGGAATAAATCATGGTAGTACATAAGGCATAGATCATAAAGGAACATTAATCATGATAAAATATCATTGTAATATAACATGTAATTGTGGAAAACCATTAATCACATGATATGATTTCCATTGTAGCCCTGGCATTGCTGCCCAGATCATCTTAGTGGACAAAGTCCCTTACAAAATCGAGTTCACACCTCGTTCCAGTCCTGTATCACTGAACCAGGTTAACTTGCAGTTCTAGCCATGTTTATCTCATGAGATATAAATCTTTACCCAAAACATTGGAGTGAGATATAGGTCCCACCCATATAATAATTAAATCATTCTTACGTGTGCCACAAAATAAAAATAAATCATTCATCATAACCCAAATAATAAAATTGGTTTCATAAACATCATCCCATCCTAACGTAATCAATAATAAACAAATGGATATCATTTCATCATAAAAAGAATAAAACCATGTAAATAATAGATACATTATACTTGAAACATAATCATACCAAATAATGTCATCTTAGATGGAAAATTGTTTTGACAATACACTTGAAATGAATTCTTGGTGAAAATATAATTTCTTCTTCAAAATCATTTTCCTTTCACAAAATGCAATGATATTTTAAAAGAAAATTATTTTATTGAAAATAGTCATGAAATATTGTAGAGTAATATTGATGAAAATAAGGCGTTATGAAACCTTAAAAATACGTTCATTCCGTATTAGTTAAAAAAAATTCTCCTCGTACTTTTGCCAGAAAAGTCAAAAAGTTCCTAGTATGGTAAACAAAAGATAGATTCCTTCCATAAAACAATGTAAAAGTCAAAGAGGGGTAAAAATGAATTTAAACATACATGGATGATTATCAAACACAATATGAAAAACATTTTTATCGACATGGATGAAAAATATAACCCTAGTAAATACTTACGTATAAGCAATCTCAGATAAAAATGAGATTGCAAAATTATCCCTTACCTTAGGTCCAATTTCTTCCATACGTGTCTGAAACTCCTATATAGTGGGTCTAAACCTATTATAAAATTGTAATAGAACCATAATAATATTTATTATATCATATATGATTCATTTATGACTTTATATAACCCGTTTGTTTTTCAATTCCATGATAAAAAAGTGTTTTCTGTAAAATCTTTTCATTTATCGTACATGATTGGACTTGTTAATATTGATATTATTATTACATATATCATGATTTACTTACTTCTAGAATTTTAAACATTATTTATATATAATATATATTCAGTATATATATATATATAATAGTTAGATAAATATAATGAAACACACCATTCATAGAGATGGTAGGCCGTACATACGCATGAACGATGTTTTCCTTTCCTTATTAACATGAATCGAAGTAAGTAGATGACATATATATATATACAAAAAGTAGAATTATTATGATATATATACCATTATTATTCATTATATATACTTTATAATCATTCTTGAATGGATAACATGGAGAATGAATCTCATCGCGTCGTGGAGACGGTAATCCGTACGTACTCACAAGTGATGATATTGTTGCCATAATTATTGAAAGGAATTGAAGTGTATAATATAATATATCATAATCGGTATGATTTTATAATAACCATATATAGTTATTCTTTATAACATTATACCCATCCATGTAATGTGGTGGTGAAAAAACATATTACACCACGACATGGTGATAGTATTCCGTACATATGCATACATGGTGATTTCATTTTTTATAGGATGGATAGAAGGTTAAATGGGATTGTTTCATATTTAGAATAACATATCATTATATTTGATAGACTGATGTTATTAATTTATAAGAAAAATAATAATTAAGAAGAAGTTGAAGAAGAATGAAACTTGAAAGAATCAGCAGAATAGATTACCTCTTCTTCGACGCACCTCTTTTATGCTTCCTCTTATGGCACTAGAGTTGGTATTTTGAGACGAACAGAACATCTATAATATAACTAGAGTGGTAGATAAGAGAAATATTCAGGGGTTGGCCTATCATGAAGGCTCAAAATTCAGTGAATATTAGAGGGAAGGAGGTGCCCTTATATAGGAGAGAAAAGAGGAAATTTTAGAAAAATAAAAAATATTAATTAATAAAAAAATAAACCCGCTCAAAAAAACCTCCAAAATGACTCAATTCAAATATTATATGAGATAGAGTTTTAATCACATCAACCAATAAAATTTATACAAATTTTATTTTTATTTTAAACCTTATCAACTTCGTTTATCATTATTTAATCTATTTAATTTTATTTGTGGTAATAAAATTGTAAACTGTAAATTGTAATAAATACATAATTAAATGATGTCTATTTCCCATAACTGGATACTTAATAACCTTTTAGACCATATAATTTTCAATTTTTAGTTTTTAAATATTTTTGTGAATTTTAAAAAATTTAATAATATGTTATTTTTATAAAATATCAATAGTGTCAATTATGACACTATTCAGTATTCCAATATAAATAAAACCCATACAGAAGATATGTTCAAACCAAAATATATATAATTGATCCCTAACATTTCATATGCATCAAAACAATTCATGGGTCACATTAATTTGTTCATATATAATTTATTTTAATATTTTTAAAACCATTTATGTGGTATATCTCTTAATAAAATAATTACTACAACATTTTTGTATAATTATTTAATATAATTATTTGTTGCATAAAAAATAAAAATAAAATACTATGATGAATATAAATATACTAAAATTCATAATAATATTTTTACTCTAATTTATCATCTTAAAATTACAACATTTACATTTTTTATATTTATTAAATTATGCAGATGACATCTTTAATGTCATTTAAAATAAAATAATATAAAAGTCCTAATATGTTTTATAAGGCTCCAAATGGTCCACAAATCACCCATGGATTGTTATGGTATATATATAGTCGACCAATAATGTTTTTTCATGTTTATGATCATTTTGATAGGTATTTTTATTATAATAAAAACTATATTATTGATTTTTCACTAAATAAATAATTTCTACATCATTAATGTATAAGATATTAAGGTAATTAAATATTCTATAAAAATTAAAATTAAATTACCGTGATAAATAAAATAATTTTATATTTAAAATTAGTATTTATAATCTAATTTATATTATCTAAAATTTTATATTAAAAATAATCTAATTATCAAAGATTGAGTGAGACATATTTCACTTTCCATTATATAAAATAAATAAAAGGTCTTAATCCAATAAAAATGGGCTCTATTAGATTCCATTTTGACCCAAGTATGATATATAAATAAAATATAATCATCCAATTATATCAAGACAAGTGTTAGGGAATATTTATAATATTATATTTACCCTTAATTACCCGGTTTACATTTAACTTTGGTAAATAAAATTTATAGTAGTTACTATTCATAATGCTAAAAAATAAAAAGTAGCCTATTAACATAATTTTTACATACTAATTCCGAATATGGAATCCATTTTTTAAAATTCAAAACACAAAATTTTCAATATTTAATTTAAAATTAATCCTGTTGTTGAGAAAACGGGTTTTAAAAGTTAAAACGTTGCAAAATATTGAAATGTTTTTACTCATGAATTCAGTGTAAAATTAATGCTAAGGACTTAAATTATATTAAATGGTAAAAATATATTCTATGTATACTTTAAAACCATTAAATATTATAATTTAACCATATAATATTTCTCGATGAAAACAATTTTTTTAATTAAAAGATAGCGTATTTTTACTATTCATCAAAATAAGAAACGTAACAGAAAAATATAAAAAATTTATCCAATGTAAATTTTTATGTCCTGATTCAAAATAAGAATGTAATATTGTCAAATTGAAATTATAAAAATTTCAAAAACTAAATTTAATGTGGGTGTGCCATCAAAAGGTGGCAAAACTGCATTATTTGAAAAAAAATTATTTTACCCAAAAAATTTATTTTTTTCTCATACCATGTTCTATAAAATGTGTAAGATGAATTATATTTTCATAAAATTAAAAATGTAGTTACTACTATCCATAACGTCTAGTTCATAATAATATTATAACAATATGTCGTTGTTTAGTGAAACTCAGTATTGCGTAAAACACACGCTATTGAGGAAGGTAGCTCTTGCGTACAACACAAGCCAAGAATAGTGATTGTGTATAATATAAGCTAATACGTTGTTGTGTATAGCACAAGATAATTTTGGTGTAGCGTAAAACACAATACATAAATGAAATTAAAAGAATATTTTTTATAAAATGTCGGTGTGTTACATTCTACCCCCCCTTAAAATGAATTTCGCCCTCGAAATTCGTAGGGGTTATAAATGGTTTACTATTGGAAATTTTCTTTAATAGAAACCCACATTGTAAAATGGAATACCAAATCATAACTTTAAAAACTAAATTTTTATTCGTAACGGTTACCCAAATTAACTAATCACTAGGTTTCCACGTAGGAGAACATAGGTGAAAATATGGATATGGAAGAGAAATCTAACTATCAAGTTCTAATGGAGAGTGGTAGAGAACATGGCTATGAAAAAGGAAAAAATCACAAAGCCATAAATTTTTGATGATCTATGGTACCATATGATTCATCATATATGAGAGAAATATGAAAACATTTTTGGTTTTCAAAATCATTTCCCTAAAGTTGAAAAAATAGGAATTAGAAGAAATACTTTCCAAATTTTCATACAATCTCACCGTTGGTCGTTTCATGAACAATTTCCACTTCATCTCTTAAGGAAATGAAGTTGAATTTTTCATTCGTGATGTGTTTGTAGATCATGTGACCGAATGATAGGTCATTCCATCCGTCTCAAACAAAGCGCTTTCAAACGTTATTTAATATTCATAAGTCCATCTATAGTGAGATTAATCGTATATGGTTCCTAAAATGGACTTATACTTCATATATCATACCACATAATAAATTAAAACTAATTTATACTAACGAGCG
Organism: Viscum album; assembly: GCA_963277665.1. Classification (NCBI taxonomy): domain Eukaryota; kingdom Viridiplantae; phylum Streptophyta; class Magnoliopsida; order Santalales; family Viscaceae; genus Viscum; species Viscum album. The sequence continues at coordinate 628,978,511 of OY728164.1, read as the reverse complement.
ACTTCATGCAGGCTAGTGGTATGGGATAAAGGCCTGTCACACTTTGGTTGTGGGTTCAATTCCCATAGCCTTGTCCGATACAATAGGTTGTCGCCTGTCCTATGGGTTGTCCTTTTTCTAAAACTATACTATTATAACATTCCAGAAATAATATCGAATATCAAGTTATATACTAAAATAATACTATCAAATGTCCATCATAATCCATTCCAATATTTAGGCTTATCCAAAATAAATCTGGCCAATCTAATAGTATAAGGAAAATGATTACTTGAACGGTCACATAACAAGCACATGAATACCATCATTTATCCCCCATATATCATAAGATATATCTTGTTGATCGTATTTCAAACAAGTGAATACCTTAATCATGTATTCTCTTGAAACATGTATAACCATATAATCTTTGTGAAAACATGAATGATCGCAGAATTTCTATATACTCAAACCATGATATCACTTTTTCCTTATATCAGTCATGATCTCATTAATATTATCAAACATTTCATTATCTCTTTATCCCTTCATTATGCACATATCATCTGCTTTCCAAAAATATCTGAATAACCATTCATGGTTACCAGTTCCATTCAACATATATTTTCAAAAAAAACTTAATTAAAAACAATAGTGTAAAAATATTTAGATGTTTCTTCATTCCATAGTACCATGAAATTACTTTTACAAAATTACTCTTGATAAACATGCAATCATTCCACTGCCTTTTTAAACCATTTACCAAGCTTCATCATTGTTCTTCTACACTTCATTCATCTAATATACCATTTTTAGTCTCTTCATCATTAACATAAATACTACCCATTCGACCATGCTGATTCTCTTCATGAGATTTTCCCATAGGGCATTGGTTTTCATAATTCCCTTACGTTCATACATTTAAAACAATTAACCATTGATGATGTCTTAGAAATACCATTATCCTTTTCCATGTTGTTTACATAACATTTTCATTTACAATTACTTCATTTGTGTCCTTCTTTCCCACACCAAAGCATCTTCCAATTCATTTTAAACTTTCTCCCTGATTTCTCTTCCTACATGATTTACATGAGGGAAATTGAACTTTCATTCCCCTATGATCATCATAAAACCCCGTCATTCTATTAGTAGCTCAGTCGGGAAACATACCAATGTTGAGATTGGTGATCATATTATGAAATTCATTATTAGTCATAATAATGATATGTGGACTTCCAGATACATTTTCATTTGGTTTCTCATTAAGAATAACATTCCATTTTCCATAATGTTCTCTATTATCATGAATCTTCCTGTTTCTAGCCATTTTATAAAACACAAAAAGAATAGTGTGAGAGGAAAAATCACAATCAAGGGGGAGCACCATTAATATCTAAAATCTTTGGATAAATTCTAATATCGTTACTGTAATTCTAGGACTATAACCTATAGTTATACGTAACCATAGGGACATCTATAGAGATACCTTCGAAATATCTTCTAGGTATCTCACTAATGTTTTCTCAACCTAGTTTCCAAAGGTTAACGAAACCATTACTCTGATACCAACTGTAGAGACCCAAGCCTAACGTACATGGAAATTACATTACTTTTGTGGAATAATTAATACATATCAAGAACCAACACTCAAGGACCGTAATAGTTTAGTGTCCTTCGATACTTGTAGCATAATCATCTAATCATGGTGAAAGATCTTCAACATCTCCCATAAAGATCTTCCCCTTTTGTTTTCTTACCTAAAAAATTATTTAAATCGTGGGGAAAAGAAAACAGATAAAGGGTGAGCTCAAATGTTTCGTAAGGGTAAACATGGAGAAAATAAAACAAATCATATACATTTTAACTTAAAAAAAACAAGAACATAATGTTTAAACATCAAAATCTTGAGAAATAAATCCTGGCATTATATAAGGAATAGATCCTAAAGGAACATTAATCATGATAAAATAGAATGGGAGTAAAACTTGTGTTGTGGATAACCATTAAGAACATGATATGATTTCCATAGTAGCCATGACAATGATGTCAAGACCATCTTAGTGGACAAAGTCTCATACTGAATCGAGTTCACTCCTCGTTCCAGTCCTGTATCACTGAACCAGATTAACATTCCATTCCAGCCATGTCTATTTTAATGAGATATAAATCATTACCCAATTCATTGAAGGGAGGTATAGGTCCCACCCATCTCAAAATGAAATCATTCATACTTATGTCATAAAATAAACATGAATCATTCATCATAACTCAAATAATAAAATGAGTTTCATAGACATCATCCCATCATAGCGTAATCCATAAAAACAAAGGGATATCATCTCATCATAAAAAGAATAAAAACGTGTAAATAATAGATAAAGAATACTTGAAACATAATCATACTAAAAAATTTCATCATAGATGTAAAATAGTTTTGACGAAACACTTGAAATGAATTCTTGAGGAAAATATCCTTTCTTCTTCAAAATAATTTTCTTTTCATAAAATGCCATCAAATTTTAAAAAAAAAGATTTTGTTGAAAATATTTATGAAATAATGTATAGAAATCTTCATGAAAATAATGTGTTATGTAACCATAAAAATCCATTCATGATGTATAAGTTAAAAAAACAGCATCCCCGTACTTTTGCCGGAAAAGTCAAAATGTTCCTCGTATGGTAAACAAAAGAATGATTCCTTCCATAACAAAATGTAAAAGTCAAATAGGGGTTAACATGACTTCAGACATACATGGAAATATATTAAAAACTTTAGGAAAACTTTTTTATGGACATGGATGAAAAATATAACCCCATTAAATACTTACGTATAAGCAATCTCAGATAAAAATGAGATTGCAAAATTATCCCTTACCTTAGGTCCAATTTCTTCCGTATGTGTCCGAAACTCATGTATAGTGGGTTTAAACAAATTATTAACTTGTAAAAAACCATAATAATATTTATGATATCATATATGATTCACTTATTACTTTATATTACTCGTTCTTTTGTCAATCCAATGTTAATGCAGTGTTTTCGCTAAAATCGTTTTATTTTTTGACGTGTTTGGACTTGATGTTCTTGATATTATTATTACTTATATCGGGATTTAATTACATACAGAATTTAAAACATGATTTATATATCATATATATTCAATATATATATATATATATAATATATTGATAAATGAAATTAAACACATTGTTCATGGAGACGGTTGGCCTTACGTACACATGAACGCTGTTTTCCTTTCCTTATTTACTTCAATCGAAGTAAGTAAATGAAATATATATATATATATATTTACATAAATACAATAAAATTATTATGTTATATATACCATTATTATTCATTATATATACTCTATAATCATTCTTGAATGGTTAACATGGAGAATGAATCTCATCGCGTCGTGGAAATGGCAATCTGTACGTACGCACGAGCGATGATATCGTTTCCATAATTATTGAATGAAATTGGAGTGGATGATATAATATCTCAGAATCCTTATGATGTTATAAAAACCATGTATAGTTATTCTTTACACCATTATACCCATCCATGTAAGGTGGTGGTGTAAAAACAGATTACACCACGGTGTGGAGACAGTATTCCATATGTACGCACGGGCGATGATTTTGTTTTCTGTAGGATGGATAGAAGGTGAAATGGGGTTGTTTTATATTTATATTAACATATAGGTATATTATTTATACTAATGTTATTACATTATAATGAAACAACTAATGGATAAGAAGTTGATGAAGAAAGAAACATGAATGAATAGGTAGAAGAGATTACCTCTTCTTCGACGCACCTCTTTTAAGCTTCCTCTTAAGGAACTAGAGCTGGCCTTCTGAGAAGACAAGAACCTTTAAAATATCTCTAAAAAGGTTGAGAAGATAAATTGGACGTGTTTTTCTGAGCTTTAAGGATCAAAATTGAGTGAATAGTAGAGGGAAGGAGGTGCCCTTATATAGGAGAGTAGAGGGGCACTTTGGGATATCAAAAAAAATATTAATTATTATTAAAATGAAACCCCAATTAAAACCCACCAAATATTACACAATTAGAATATTAAATTATATAGGGCAGTAGTTGTATCAACCAATAAAATATAGACATGTTTTATGTTTATTTTAAACCTTATAAACTTGATTTTTTATTATTTAATCTATTTAATTTTATTTGTGGTAATAAAATTCTAAATTTTAAATTGTTATAAATACATAATTAAATGTTGACAATTTCTCATAATTGGATACTTTTTAAACTTTTAGAACATATAATTTTCAAATTGTAGTTTTTAAATATTTTTATGATTTTTAAATAATTTAATAATATTTTATTTTAATAAAATATCAATAGTGTCAATTTTGACACTCCTCATTATTTGAATTTAAATAAAAACCACATAGAAGATATGTGCGAACCAAAATATATATAATAGATTCTTAACATGTCATATGCATCAAAAAAATTCATCAGCACATTAATTTTTTCATATATTTTTATTTTAATATTTTTAAAACCATTTATTTGGTATATCTCTTAATAAAATAATTACTACAAAATTTTTGTATAATTATTTGATATACTTATTTGTTGCATAAAAATTAAAAATAAAATCCTATTATTAAGATAAATATAATTACTTTAAAATAATATTTCTACTCAAATTTATCATCTTAAAATCTCAACATTTAAATTTTTTATATTTATTAAATTATGAAGGTGACATCTTTGACATCATTTAAAATAATATAATATAAAAGTCCTAATCAGTTTTATAATGCCCCAAATAGTCCAAATAAAGTTCTTTGGATTCATAGGGTATATATATACTCGACCAATAATTTTTGGTAATGTTTATGGTCCTTTGGTAGGTATTGTTTTTTAATAAAAACTTTATTATTGATTTTTCACTAAATAAATAATTTCTACATCATTAATGTATAAGCTATTAAGGTAATTAAATAATTCATAAAAATTAAACAAAAATTACCATGAAAAATAAATACATGTTATCTTTCATATGAGTATTTATAATCAAATTTATATTCTGTATGACTATATATTAAAAATAATCTTATTATGAATGTTTGATTGAGACATATTTCACTTTCCTTTAAATAAACAAAATAAAATGTCTTAATCAAATTCAAGTGGGTTCCATTAGATTCCATTTCTTCCCAAGTATGATTTAGGGAAAAATATAATCATCCAATTATATCATGAAAATTATTAGGTTAATTTTATAATATAATATTTACCCCTATTTACCCGATTTACAATTAACTATGGTAAATAAAATTTACCATAGTTAGTATTCATAATGCCTAAAAAAGTAGCTTATTAACATAATTTGAACCTACTGATTCCAAATATGGAATCCATTTTTCCAAATTCAATACACAAAATTTGCAGTATTTAATTTAAAATTAATCCTGCTGTTGAGAAAACGGGTTTTAAAAGGTAAAACGTTACAAAAGATTGAAATATTTTTTCTTATGAATTCAATGTAAAATTAATAATAATGAAATAAATTATATTAAATGGAAAAAATATATTCTATTTATACTTTAAAACCATTCAATATTATAATTTTACTATATAAATTTTCTCGATGAAAAAAGTTATTTTTAATTAAAATTTAGCGTATTTTAACTATTCATCATAAAAAGAAACATATAAAAAAATTATCAAAAAATTATCCAAACTAAATTTTTATATCCGGATTCAAAAGAAAAATTTTATTTTTTCAAATTGAACTTATAAATATGTCGTAATCTATATTTAATTTGGGTGCACCATCAAAAGGAGGCAAAACTGCATTTTTTTTTTAAAATAATTATTTTACATGAAATTTTATTTTTTTCTAATACCATGTTCTATAAAATGTGTAAGATGAATTTTCCTATCATAAAATTAAAAATTTAGTTACTAAAATTCATAACGGCTAGTTCATAATAATATTATAACAATATATCATTGTTTAGTGAAACTCAGTATTGCGTAAAACACACGCTATTGGCGAAGGTTCCTCTTGCGTGAAACAAAAGCCGAGAATATTGTTTGCATATAATATCAGCTAATATGGTATTGCATATAGAACAAGCTAATTTTGGTTTATCATACAAAACAAGTAATCAATGAAATTAATAAAAAAAATTCATAAAATCTTGATGTATTACAGTAGCCACAAGAGAAAAAGTTTCTTCCACAACAACACCTTAAATATGTGAATATCCCTTAAATACATGTCATTCCATGTTTTTGATAACACATCAATTCTCTACAAATTTGTTTTTGAAAATCTATTTTTACCAACCACATTGTGAGATTTGGTTCTAATTACTAGATCCCATGTCTGGTTTATTTCAATCTGATCTAATTAATCCTTCATGGACTTCCCCCTTGATTATTCCTTCGTAGCTTCTTCAAATAAGGATAGTTACATAATTAATAGAAACACATATTTTTAATTACTCCTCATTCTCCTCATTTGTGTTGGTGCAGTCCAATCCCCATTGATGTTGGATTGATCAATTTCGGCTCTTCAATTCCACCTCTGAGGTTCAACTGAAATATCTCTATCTATGGTTTCGACTTCATATATTTCTTCTAAATCAACATCACATTGTCACTTATGAGAGTTTTGTACACCTTTATCTATTTTTGTATTTTCATTTACTTCATGTTCACATTCTACATCATCTTCAATCTCATCATTATAGAAATTATTTGAATAATTTCGGGGTTTTCCATTAATGATGTTAACGTCACTACTTTCCACAATCCTCCCCAAGAACTTGTTTATACACATGTATGATTTTTTGTTTATTGGATATCCCAGAAATATTCCATCATCAGCATTGTCATCAAACATCCCTTGATTTACTTCTTTGTTTTGGATGAAACATTTTATTCTAAAAACATTAAATTATTTTAATGAAGGATTCCTTTCATGACATAATTCATATGGTGTTTTTATTTATCCCATATAAAGCCTCATTATTTTTCTAATGTGAAATACAGCTTCAAAAACTTCTTTCTGGTAATGGCAAGAGATATGACTCTCAATCAGCATAGTCATATCCATGTTTTTAACCCGTCGATTTCAGAACTCAACAACTCTATTTTGTTGCGGAGTTATCACCTCAAATACCTCATTCTGTATTTTATGTTTTCTCATGTAATTCTAAAACTCAGTAGACATATATTTCCCTCCATTTTCATATCATATGACTTTGATTGTCCATTCCATATCATTCTCGACAATTCAACAATAATGTTTCAGGAAATAAAGTAATTTCTGCTTCCTATGAATAACCATTACACAATCCATTTTACTATAATCATAAACTAAAAGACTAAGTACCTCTCTCCATGAGTTCCGACAACATTTATCAGGCCACATATGTGTGTATGGATGAGATCCAGAAGGTGTGATGCCCTTTTCTTCTTTGTTCGATATGAACTACAGACTAGCTTCCCCTGTATACAAGCATCAGAAGTCTTTTCACAATCACATTTTAGAATAGGGATATCAATGACTATCTTCAGCTTATATATCATTTCCATTTCATGTTGGTTAATGTTCCACAGCCTTCGTTACGACATGTTGTTTTCTTCTTTAATAGACTGATAGAAAAAGTTTTCTTTATTGTCAACCTGATATAAGTTTCAATCTATTCTGCATCCTTTCATGAAGAAATTCCCTATTTTTCCTTTTATAGTGAATCCTTTTTTATTGAATGTTTATATGTTCCATGAGTCATAGAGTTGACTCAAACTGAGGAGATTATGACGTAGACCGTCCATATAAAGAACTTCAATCTTCTTCAGATCTCCATTTTCTAGAGTAGTATTTCCACTAACATTAATCTTTAAAGCACCATCATTACCAAACCTCACTATTCCATCAACCTTCTTCTTAATTTTCTTTAAAATTTCATCATTTCTGGTCATATGGGATGAGCATCCACTATCAATAATCCAGGTGATGCTTCTTTTTTTTCTTTAAGAGATAATTTTGCAAGAAATGATTTCTCAATTTTTTTCTTCACATTCCATGAGATATTGTATTGAGCATAGGACACTGATGGCCTTCAAATTATTTCTTCACAATAATTTGACTCTTCATACCCATACTCTACTTACAGAGGATAAATCATGTTTGAGAGAACAATGTTATTTGCAGGATGAGTATTGTCCCGTCTTTGATAGTTGTATAAATTTCTCCTATCATACCTCTCCTTACAATACATTGATTTATGTACAATGTTAGAATTGTGAAAATAGTATCTATTGAATCTATTTCATCTATAAGATGTAAGATAAAAATTGATCTCTTTTGTTAACTTCTGAGATGTTTCCCGTGTAAATAGCTCCATTCCAATTCACAATATGACATGATATGGCCCAGATAGCCACAAAACTGACACATCATGAGAGGAAATGACTTCTCACTTATATTCTTCATCATGCCTTCATCCTTGGGAAAATATATGCACTGCTTTTCCTTTATAAATGCATGGGGATAATCTTCAGTTCTTCTTTTATATCATATTGAGGGTTTCTTTTTATCACTTTAGGAAATTTGTTAACGTGTCCAACTTTCATCTTGTCTTTCTTTTGGATCTCATTACATCATGTTGTTGATGTCTCAACATCACAACTTATTCCACAGTTTCCCATGAAAGTGGGTCTTTGATCACTCAAGATCATTTCAACCCCATCCGAACCACGCTTATGTCTTACTAGTAATTCTGCATCTGAGAATCTTCCAAAATGAATTTTATTCCTTCCGTATATCATTCTTCATTTACAATCATGTTTACTCATAAGAGTAACAACTTCTTCCTCAATACCCTCAACAGTCTTGGAATTATTTTCTAGTCTGTATATAAAGTCATTGATGACCTTTTTTTGTTCATAAATTTTATTATTTAGTTCCCCAACATCATCGGTGCTTTCATGGATTGAAGAATGTACTCTCACTAGTTCTTCTTGTCATTCAATTTAAGATTCATGTTAATCAACATATTATAATGATTCTTATACCATTGGTTTCCACTTATTTTATCTCTTAAATTTATTATCATGATTGGAAAAGGAATCCCTAATTAGAAAACATAGGATCACCATTAGGAGTCATCTGATTATCTCTATATTTTTTCGATCAAAGATTCAGACATTTCAAGATTAGCCATCATGGAAGGATGGTTTCAGTTTTAAATTTTGGTTCTTCTTCTTCACATAAATAAATATCATCATATTCTGCATCACAAAAAAACACTTCTTTTGTATTTAGTTTTTATAATTGAAGTCTATCTTTTTGAAAAACCATTTCCAAGGCTTCTCAATGTCTTATACTTCTCTCTCATCATCATCGAACATTCATTGGAACTGATAGGCAATGTTCACAACTCTTCCACAATGAAAACATGCCAAAGGTAACTTACATTTAAATTTACCTTTTTCCTTTCTTCATTTTGTTGGAAATGAGAGAAAGAATTTATTATTCATCATCATCTTCATGACCAATAACTCCAGAAATTTACAATTTTTCCATGGCATTGAATGCCATTTCCTTTCTAACACATTTCGTAGTATCTTCTGGTTTGACTCTCATGTCATAGTCCACAAAACTACATAATAGATCATTTATAGATAGTATAGATAAATATCTTTCTTCAAGGTATGACACCTTTTCATTTTACATAGGATAAAGTCTTCTCAATATTATAGTTATGATATTAATGTATTTTAATTCCTCTCCAAGACCTCTAATTTCTCCCACTACTTCAGTAATTTGATTGAATAAGGATTCTACATTCTCATCAGGATGCATATTCAGATCGTAGAGCATGTTGTGCAGGACTTGATATATTTCCTCCTTCACATTGTGATATCCTTCATAAATATTTTCATGTTTATCCAACATAGACTTTTCTGAGGGAAATTCATCACCATTAGATAGATCTGATCAGAAAGAGCCTTAGTGATAGCATTATGAGCTTTAACATCTGCATGAAGAACTATCATGTATGTATTAGTCATAGTATTCCATGTTGGATCAGTAAATTTTATTCCTTGCATAGTAGAAAAGAGTACATCCATTAAAATGGATCTTAGATGTGGTCTCATTCTGTTTTTTCAAATATGAAAATTACTTCCATCGAAGAGAGGAATTCCACTCGCATTGGCTGTATTATCTATAACAGCAAAGGACTGATCAAACACCAGTAAAATTTACCCTCAAATACCACTTTTAAGACACTGGGACACCTTAAGATGTGATGGGTGAATCAGGGTGTGAAATTTTTCTTTTAAAACAAGGATCATGTTCCCACATTGGTAGGAACATATTAATCCTATAAGACTGATGAAAACATAAAGAAAATAACCACAGGGATCTAACCATAAAGGACTTTATCTTTGTTCACCACTAAGGCATAGGTCTAAGGAGCATACGCCGATAGTGTGTCAGTCGTACCAAAATCCACTAATCATCACTAGTTTATTGATTACATGGTTCAGTCATATGCACTATATACTAGGCACACTGTATGGAATCCTACCTTTTTATAACATACCTTTTTATTACAGTTTACAAAACCGAGGATCTTTAATGTTTAGTGTCTTGGAAACCAAGAAATTAATACATGACGACATAAAAAATTCTGCTTAAACACTTGAAAGGATTTTTCATTATTCATCCCATGTTTATTACAACATCTCATAACCTAGGAGAATGCATCAAAGGAATGGCTGAGCAGAAGGCCCAATAAGGGAAACTAGAGAAACATTTTACATATGAACATGATATGCATCAATAAAGTCATGATAAATAACTTTAATGCATGAGAACGAGATCATGAGGCATATTATAACAAAAAAAGTGATTCATAACTTGAAGATGAGGCTACAAAATTTAACATAGACAATCATTTCTGTATCCCAATGGTCCATCCCCATGGATTCATTAATAAATTACCAATGTTATTCACCAAGGTATCATTAAAATGGTCATCTCTAGAGATTAACTCTTTACCCAATGCATTGGAGTGATATCAGTGCACACCCTTAATTTTTCTTTATTATCATGTGATCCACATATATCATCATGAAACATTTCATAAATAACCCATATATTAAAAAATAAATGGGTTCCATTTCATAATTGTAATGCTTTAAAAACTGCTTTAATGACATGATCTTTATGTCACTTTAAACCCATAGGAAAGGAAAGAAGGTTTCATGTTTGTAAATAACAGAAGTAAAATAAAACATTTTGATATATACGTGAATACCCATATATAAGAAAGAGCATTGAGTATTCACTTAATGAAAGAATAAATTTCAGAAAAGGAGAGGGACATTTTGAGAAAAAAATTCGGCAGCATAACGGCTATATTACATGGTTTTAGAAAATATTGAAAAGAGAGGGGACATGGGTCACCCATACATAAATGATCCATAAAACAGTAGTGGGAGATAATATAAAGGATATTAAAACATGGTAATGATATTTTAAAAACATACTATATGAAGTCAAAAACATGGAAGGAAGACAAAAATAAGATTTCTCTGATGAAAATTCCACAGCCTAATAGCGTCACTTAAAACATAAAAAAATGAATTGATGAGATAAAATAGGGTCTCTCATCATTTGAAAATAAAATAATAGTGTTATGGATATAGATATCATACCCCAACATAATAAAGAGAAAGTTGAAAGTCATGACATGAAAATAGAACTTGAAAATGAGAAGGGTGAAAGAATCCCTTACAAAAATTCGGCAGCCTAATGGGGCCACATAAACATTCTTAAAATGAATTGATTAATGAAATAGGGGGTCTCTAATCATATGAAAATTAAAATTATTGTATAATTAATAACAAAGAACATACTCAACATAATAACATAGAGCTTAAAATAAATTACATAAAGGAGAATACATGAAAAGAAAGAGATAGGTATGATCCCTTACATTGAAGAGTAACTTCAAAATCGTGAAGTTTGGGACCATGGGAGGCTTGAGGGCACCTTGGGAGGACTTTTTGGGAGGTAAGGATACCACAACGTAGTTGAGGAGGATTTATTATTTAATGGATGTGAGAATGGATTGGTATTTATAGGAGAAGTGAGGGGACAAGGCATTAATGGCCAAGGGACACATCATTGGTGGTATAGGAAAAACCGTGGTCTTGACCATCGTATTTTCCCATGGTATTGGCCACTTGAGACAACTAGTGCCTTATATTACTATTAATAAGTAAAACATAAATATAAAATAATTATTACATCCTAAATGATGACATTAAACACCCGAAACTCTAAACTGAAAATTCATTATTCTCTGAAAATTCAACTTTTTCAAAAAAATCCCAAAAATTCACCCAAACATAATATCGATGCTCTGAATTCAAAAACGAACTCCATTTTATAAATATAATTTTATAAATATTTTTAATTAAATTTTTAATAAAAAAATTTTCACTTGATAAAACTAGTACTTAACTAATAATTTTTGAAATAGTTATTTACCTATTTAATTGAATCACATTACATAATCAAGGTGCCTAAATTATATCAATACTTTTTTAAGTGAGTTTACTAATCCATTTTTTCAAATTACTAATCCTAAGCCTAAAATCCATATTCCTAATTAACTATTTACTAAAAATTAAGTTGATCTTATTAGACTATAATTTTTTTAACACATTTACAGAAGACCATTTTTTGAAAATCCTTAAACATTATTAATTATTTAAGGTTTACATAAATATTTTAAAATATATTTTTTCAAAATTCATCAATATGATACATCCTATTTTTTTCCGGACATCTGAAAATTCACAATCTTCACCATAAGAAGCCATCACATTTTTTTTAAATGAAAGGATTACACAAGGCAATTATTGTCTCGTTACATAGCCCCATATAACACTAGCATAGGACATCAAAGTATGGTGTACTGGGGTGATATAATCTTGGGGCGGCTCAGCCAACATTTCCCCAGTAGTTATTTCTATAATCATGAACTTCTTGCGAAGGAGATTTCATTCCAGCTTCCCTTAATGCAGTTCGGCTTGGGTTTGGTCCAGAGAAAATCCCAAAGGTGCTACCTCCTTCCCGAGTTCCATCAGATGGGCTTCAATCCGCCCGATAATACAAGATGAGGCCATCAAATCTTATTTCAATATTAATTAATCAATATCACTTGTATTTATAGACAATAATCACCACATTTAGTTTCCAATGGTCAAATTGGCCAATGGTCCTATTGAACAACGGTTATATAATAGTCAAAACCCAATGGTCTTATTTTAATTATACTCCTTTTATTAAATGAATAAAATTTGTTGATTATAAAATAAAATAACACACAGTGTTCAGAAACAAAATTTATTCTAAATTTTGGGTCATTATATTATTCCCACATTAATAAATTGGATCCTCACAAATTTAAAATTGGGCTGGGATATTTCGTTGATAATCCGTCATCGGAAAAAGATTCAGTAAAACAATTACTTTAAATGATAGAATGGGAAGTACAAAGGTCACCTGAGTCAACCCATACTAGGATTCCATGAATGAAAACATGGATATGGAATAGAAAACAAATGGTCATGTTATGATAGATAGTGATAGAAAACATTATTAGGAGAAAATTAACCACCAGATGCTCACAAACATTAGAAGTGTTAACCAGTATTTGATTTCCCAATAGGAAACATAACCCAAAAACTTTTTGTTTTACGTTCTTTTTCCTAATTTTGAGGAAATAATTTACTACATAGAATAAATAAATAAGGAAATATACCTAACATCAAGTAGAGTTTCATCCCTTAATAAGTTCCCACCATGGATAATCTTTTCTCCAAACAATGAGCATTAAAAAAGACTTGGTCTCATCCAAATCACAAGAATCATCTTCTAGAGAATCACATAATCCAAAAAAGAATAACTATATTTTTTCTTTGTCTTTATTCATCAACTAAAACTAATATGGTTGTTAAGAAACTATATAATCCACAAAAATCATAATCCTTTATTTAAAGAAATATGACTATTAATATCGAAAATTTATCAAAAAGTACCCAAAGTTCTAGAAAGACCATTAAATACAAAATCATACTTAAAATTATTCCTAGTAATCCAAACCAAGAGTGGATCCCAAAACATGGAAGTATTTAATCACATAGTCTTACAGAATAAATCTTAACATTTATCTCCAAATAAAATCAACTACTATTAAAGTCTCAAACTAATGTATAATTAACTTAATCACATATTCTCTATGCAAGGTTAATCATTTTCTTGAAATAACCCAAATCACCATATGTCCACAATAAATACATAAATTCTTTCAAAAAAAATTCAACCCTTCCTCCTCATTTTAAATCATGTAGTTTCTTATTTCCCTTAGGCATATAGTACTCAAAAAGAGAAAACATCATTTAGAATAACCTTTATCATTTAATCATGAAATAATTTTACTATAAAAAGGATATCCATTTGATAAAACAGAAGTTTCCAAAATCTACTTATTCTTGATCCATAAAAATAGTAGGTGCATTTGTCTGAAGGGCATAACAACAAAATCATAATGCCGATATCTTGATTCGAAAGCAGTTTTTGGAATATCATTATTCTTCACCCTCAATTGATGATAACCAGAACGAAGATCAATCATAGAGAAGAATTGATCCCCATGAAGTTGGTAAATAAGTAATTAATTCTTGGAATATGGTATTTTTTATTCATTATGATCACATTCAGTTATCTATAATCAATACATAGTTGTATCGATCTATCCTTCTTCTTCACAAAGAGAACAGCTGGTCCCCAAGGAGACACACATGGTCGCCTAAACCCATTCTGCAAATGATCTCATAGTTGTTTCATTAATTCCTCTAGCTCCACATTTTACATCCTATAGGGGATCATTTACATCTTATGAGATCCCGGTACGAGTTCAATGGAAAACTCTAACTCTATTTCTAGGGGAGGTCCGGATAACTGCTTAGGAAATACGTTAATGTATTCTTAGACGATGGGGACATTTTCTTAAAGAATAAATCCTTCATGAAAAAAATATTTTATTTATGAATCTTTTAACTAAAAATGATTTTATGTCTTAAAAATTCATGCTTATATAATTGCATTTTTCTATAATTCCTTCATAATGATTCATAAAAATCATGTTATTAAACAAACATATCCACTGGGAGTGTCGTAACCATGAGTGTGGAGAGGGCCCTTGTCATGTACTAGTTCCCATTCGAGTCTAGATCAAAGTGGTGTTTTTAGGTTTTACCCCTATGTACATCTATTCCAGAGCCACCTCTACCTGCTCGTATCCAGACAGGGATGCATTTCCTTGATTAACCACTTACTCAATACTCTCTAAAATACAAGGATGATTTTCTATATTTAATATTTTCTATAGGGTTCTTCCTAATATTTTCATATTATAATTTCCATTTATAACAAAATTATCCTTTATACTAACTATGGAATCCCACATTTTCATAACAAAACTTTTCATTACATTTTACAAAACTGAGGATCTTTAAGGTTTGGTGTCTTGGAAATGAGGAACTTAATACATGAAGACATAAAACTTTTTTTATGAACACTTGAAAGGATTCTTCATTGTTCATCCCATGATCATTATAGAATCTCATAACCTAGGAGCATACTTCAAAAGAAAGGGTGAGCAGAAGGCCCAGTAAGGGAAACAAGAGAAACATTTTACATATGAACTTGAGATACATCAATAAAGTCATGATAAATAACATTAAGGAATGAGAAAGAGATCATGAGGAATATCATAATAAAAATAACATGTTTAATAACATGAAAATCTGGCCACAACATTTAACATATACAATCATTTCCATATCATCAAGGTCTATCCCTAAGGTGCCATTAAAAATTTACCAAGGTTATTCGCCAAGGTGTCGTTAAAATGGTCATCTCTAGAAATTAAGTCATTACCTAATGCATTGAAGCGCTATCAGGGAACACCATTAAATTTTCTTTATAATAATTTTAGGAACATATATCACCATAAAAAATTTCATAAATAACCCATATAGAATAAAAGGGGTGTGTTTCATTTCATAATCATAACGTTTTAAAAACTGCCTTAATGACCTGATCTTTATGTCACTTTAAACCCACAGAAAAGGAAAGTGGGATTCATATATGTAAATCCCATAATTAAAATATAACATGTTGATATATATGTGAATACCCCTCTAGGAGAAATATATTTGAGATTTCACTTACGAAAATAAACGAATTTTAGAAAAATAGAGAGTCATTTTGAGATGAAAATTCTGCAAAACATAACGGCTATGTTACAGGGTTTTAGAAAATATTGAAAAGGGACGGGAAATGGGCCACCCACTTATAAATGATCCATAAAAAAGTATAGGGACATAATAAAAATGATATAAGAACATGTTAATGAAATTTTATAGACATACCATATTAAGTAAAAAGCATGGAATGAAGAAAAAAATAATATTTCTCTTAGGAGAATTCGACTGCCTAACGATGTCATATAAAAAATCAAAAAAATGAATTGATGAGGTCAAATCGGGTATCTCATCATATGAATATAAAAGAACATTTTGATGGATATAGATATCATAACCCTAAATAATAAAAAGGAACTTTAAAGACTTGACATGAAAATAGAACTCCAAAATGAGAAGGGAGAAAAATCCCTTACAAAAAACTGGCAGCCTAACGGCGCCACTTAAACATTATTAAAATGAATTGAAGAGAGCAATAGGGGGGTATATCATCATATTAAAATGAAAAGTAATGTAGGATGAATATAAAATTACTTCCCAAACATAAGAATATAGAGATTAAAATAAATGACATAAAAGAGAATACATGAAAAGAAAGAGAGAGGTAGGATCCCTTACCTTGAAGAGAAACTTTGAAATCATGATGTTTGGGAAATTGGGATGCTTGGGGGAACCTTGGGAGGACTAATAGGGATATAAGGAGACTAGAAAATCATTGAGGAGAATTTTTTAATGGAAAGGATGAGAGAATTGCTTGCTATTTATAGGGGAAGTGAGGGGATAATGCATTAATGGCCAAGAGACACCTCATTGGTGGTAGTGGCAACACCATTGGCTTGCCCAAGGTATTTGCCCATGGTATTGGCCACTTGGGACTCCTAATACCTTATATTACTATTCATATTTCGACCAGAATTATTACATAATTATTAAATCCTTAATGATGTAATTAAACACCCGGAACTCTCAAATGAAAATTAACCATTCAATGAAAAATCAACTTTTTCAGAAAAATCCCACAAATTCAACATAACATAACATCGATGCTCTGAATTAAAAAATGAACACCATTTTATAAAAAAAATTCTAAATATTTTTTATTTAATTTTTAAAAAAAAAACTATTCACCTGAAAAAACAAATACTTAACTAATAATTTCTGAAACAGTTATTTACCTCTTTTATTGAATCGCATTACATAATCAAGGTTCCTAAATTATATTAATACTTTATTTAAGTGATATTACTAATACATTTGGTAACATTACTAATCCTAAGCGTTAAATCACTATTCATAATTTACTATTCACCAAAAATTGAGTTGATCTTATTTCACTCTAAATTTCATACTGAACACATTTGAAGAATACCATATTTTGAAAATCTATACACTTCATTAATTATTTAATGCTTACATAAATATTTTAAAATAGAAATTTTATTCAAAATTCTCCAATATGATACATCCTATTTTTATCCAGACATCTAAAAATTCACATACATCACCAGAAGAGGACATCACAATTTTTATTTAAATCAAAGGATTACACAAGGCAATTACGGTCTCGTTACATAGCCCCTTATAACAACATCATAAGAACTAAGAGTAAGGTGAGCTAGTATTATAGAATCTTGGGGCGGCTCGACCAATACTGCCCGAGTAGTGATTTATATCAGCTTGAACTTCTCACAAAGTCAATTCCGTTCCTGCTTCAAATCATGAAGTTCAGATTGGGTTTGGTCTAGATCAAAGCCCAATGGTGCTACCTCCTTTTTGAGTTCCGTCAGATGGGCTTCAATCGGCCCTATACGACTGGATGGGGCCATTGAATCTTCTTTAAATATTAATTAATCATGATCACTTGTATATATAGACAATAATCGCGTCATTTATATTCCAACGGTCATATTGACCAACAATCTTATAACAGTCGAAACCCAGTGGTCTTATTTTAATTATACACATTTTATTAAATGAAAACGTTTTATTGTGTATAAAATAAAATAAAGCACAAAGTTAGGAAGCATAATTTATTCAATATTTCATGTTGTTACACACTACCTTTATAGAGGTTCAAGGAATGATCACTACCTCACTCAGATCACTTTTTATGACTCCCCCTATCTCACTTCATTTATGGATGTCAAACTCTGTTTATGGACATGAGGGTCACTTCAATAGATTTTCATTGAAGTCTTTTTCTATGTTAATCATGATATGCTTCTTGCATCAATGTCTTTAATTAATGTACTTGAAATCACTAAACCAATGATCCGGATAATCCGAACATGTAAAAAACTTACACTGACAATTATGTGCACCACCTGCCCTTTGCGTGCAAGATCTTACTTTTGCGCACAAGATTTTCTTTTCTATGGAAAATCATTCATGAAACTACACCCCTTTTTTTGAAAAATTAATTTTTTTGTACAGCATCAACTTTTATGCGCAACATCAACTTTTACACGCAACAACAATTTTTACGTGCAACAAAATCTTTTACGCGCGACTAAAAGTTTTGTGTGCAACTCACTTCTCACACAATTTTTAAGCGCATCAGAACTCAAATATTCTCTAAGTCTTCCACCACCCCAAAAGAGGGGGGGTAACCTCTTATTTATTGGCATTGACTACCCCCATGGAGAAAACCACCCATGTCACCCAAAACTCCAATTATTCATGCAATTATTTTTATGCAAGAACCATTGTTCGATCACATCTCCAGATTTTCCACGATCCTCATGCCATTATCATTATTCGACGTTCGGATCCCAAAACAGGCCTTGGGTGAAAGTTTCCAACACACCTACAATATTTCACTCAACATACATATTCAAACAAACATTTCTAAATTTTCTGATTTTCAGGGCAAAAAATTTGGCATACACTATGAAACGACGCCACCATCAATACTGCTATCCGCTTGAACTATACGATCCCTTTCTTGGAAAAATTATTAAACATCGATTAAGGATTAAAAAATAAAAAAAACAAAATCCATTTATAGTATAGAACGGTCGTGCTTCCAATAATCTCTGACATTGGTTTTGTTCGAAATCTCCAGATAAATTCAATAGGGAACAAGCCACAAGAAAAACCTCACGCAACAATAAACTCAACCAACACTCTACGTTTATGTGAGAAATTCTCGTTGTAGAAATCAAGAGGGGAATCATAAATTGGCTTAACGATTTTTTTAATTCTTCAAAACTCCTAGGAAATTCTCTTATTGTGACATTAAATCATTACATTTCCTTGTTTTCCTTCTACTCCTAACACTTAATTATAATCGTGTTATAAAAGAATTACATGTGCATCACCTGTCCTGAATTTATTCCATCTCCCCCATTGATAATAATCCCAAATATTGAAAATTGTTCATTGTTCATCTCTAAACACACTCTCCCTGGATAATATCTCCCTCATAAACATACATCAGATCCACAAAAAGATTAAAAATAGTTAACATAACTGGGCAGAGGGGAATTTGGCAACCTCCTTATGCACTAGGAGGTGGCTGAACACTAAGGTTCAACCGAGGCTTCTCAAACATAGCCACTGAATGTGGCTTGGTCAGGATATCATCCACCTACTCATCAGTTCCCTCATGATTCATTTTAATCATGCCTTTTTAAAAAAATTCCTCAATTAGGTGATATCTGATTTCAATATGTTTTTTACGAGAATGATGAAAATGATTCTTCATAAGATTCTGTGTACTCATGTTGTCACAGTAAATAACTGTTGGTTGTTTCACATCATCACCAATCATTGTCAGTTGTTGCTTCATAAATAGCAGTTGAGTGCATTAATTTTTAGTAGAGATATACTCAACTTCATCAATACTAAGATGAGTACATTCTTCTATTTTGATCGTCTATCCAACACATTTCTGCCCAATATAGAATACTCTACCACTGGTGGACCTCTTTTCCACTATATCTCCCACACAGTCAGCATCAGAAAATGCGGATAATTCTCTTTCCCCTCCTACATAAAAGTATAACCCATAATTATGAGTACCTTGAATGTACTTCATGATTATTTTTATTATTGTCATATGTTCTTCCTTCATATTATTCTAAATTCGGGCAACTAAGCAAGTTGCAAAGACAATATTAGGTTGTGCCGCCGTTTACTATAATAATATTCCAATAATCGTCCTGTACATGGTGGGATCTACATAGGTCCCATCCTAATTCTTTTCATTATTGGATCCAACTGCTTTTGAAGTTTACATTGGTTTGGAGTCAAGAATATTAAAATTCTTTCAGCAGCTCTCTTGCATACTTTTCCAGAGAAATGAAAGTGTAATCTCTCTTTTGAATCACCTGTGCCGCCAAGAAATTTGTGAGCTCCCTTATCATAGACATTTCAAATTATAATTTCATCGGATTACAAAGTTCATGCCCTGATTTATGCCTACTACCAACAAATTTAATGTCATCAACGTAAACTAGAACCATGAATTGATATTTCGGAGAGTTCTTCACATACAGATTATTATATATGCTTCCTGTTTTGAATTTTAGCTTCTAGAGATAAGAATCTATCCAGGAATACAATTCTCGTGTTGCCAGATTCAAACCATATAGGACATTTTTTAGTTTACACACCATTATTTCATCAGAACCATGATGAAAACCCTCCGGTTGTTCGATGTAGACTTCTTCTTCGATTACATCATTCAAGAATGTTGTCTTGGCATCTATTTTATTACATTATATCCTCTTTGGATTTCCATGGAATGAAAAGGGTTGATCGACTCCAGTCTTGCCACTAGAGCAATGGTTTCTTCAATATCGACACCTTGAATATGTGAATATACTTTATATACAAGTCATGGCTTGTTTCTGATAATACTTCCATGGACATCAAATTTGTTCTACAAATCCACTTTTTACCAATCACATTATGACCATTGGGACTCTTGCCTAGATCCCATGTCTGATTCTTTTCAATCTGATCTAACTCTTCATTCAAGGCATCCACCCATGATTCATCCTTTGCAGCTTCATCAAATGAGTATGGTTCCACAATTGATAGAAACAGAGATTGTGCATTACTCATCATTCTCTTTGTCTGTGGGTTGTAGTCCAAACCCCAATAATGTTGTATTGGTCAATTTTTTCTCTTCGATTCTTCTTCTGAGGTTCAACTGGATTCTATTCACCTTTGGTTAAAACTTTATATTTTTCTTCTAAATCAACATCACATTATTACTCTTGAGAGTCTTGTACACCTTCTTCTATTTCTGTATTTTCATTTACTCCGTGTTCACTTTCTACCTTATCTTCTATCCCTTCAGTATAGGAATTATTTGAAGCATTTGGGGTTTTTTATTCAATGATCTTAATGTCACTACTTTCCACAATCCCCCTAAGGTGCTTATTGAAACACTAGTAAGCTTTGTTGTTCATTGGATAACCCAGAAATATTCCTTCATCAGGATTGTCACCAAACCTCCCTTGATTTTATTTTTTATTTAGGGTGAAACATTTTCTTCTAAAAACATTAAATTATTTCTATGAAATCATCCTTCCATGCCATTATTCATATGGTGTCTTTTTTCTCCCATATAAAGCCATGTTCTATATTAAATGTGCATTGTAGCTTCAACAACTTATATCCAGTAAAGGCGATAGATACAAGTCTCAATCAGCATAGTCCTGGACAGGTTGTTGACCTGTCGATTCTAGTGCTCAAAAACATTATTTTTTTGCGGATTTCTCAGAGTAGCTACCTCATATCGTATTCCAAGTTTTTCTAAGTAATTCTCAGTAAAAATGGATGTGTATTCCCCTCCATAGTAACGACCCATCCCCTGGGGCCCATGCTGTAACTACCCCAAGCCTACCTTCCATAGGCCAGGGGCTTGCAAAAAACACCAGAAAGGAATATCCCTATAATAAGAAGTAATTACCTTTACACCTATACAAACACACAATCCAAAAACACAACTAGAAGAAACTATGAAATAAAAAACTGTAGTAAAATGTGTATTGAAAGTATAGGGGCTGGAATACAATCCCAACTGGAAAGTAAAAGTACAAATGGAATAGAAAAAAACTCTTGGAACTTCCACTGAGGATCCTACCTAATGTGTAGGTACAGTTCATGATTAGAAGTCACTGCGTCACATCACATCAAATGGTCCACCTCTAAGATCTTTCCAGCCTGAGCTGCTTTAGCCTCGATCAATGATGGTCGTTGTTTGCACAATACACAATATGGTGTGGGCGAATCTCATGCTGGGGTGAGTATAAAAATACTAAATAGGGACCCTGAGACCCATGAAGGTCTCCCAGAGTTCCACAAAGGATTAACCACAATGTAAGACCTCAATAAAAAAGCATAAAGTAGTTATCGACTCTACTTATGTATTAACCCATACATATACACATGTTATCAAAATATACTCATCTCAATTTTGAGGAATCATAAGGCTCCAACTTTTAAGGCATTTTCACAACTGATCCATGAGGGAAGAATACCAAAAAGGTAAAACCATGATGGTAACAGCATGAAGGTAAAAGTACCAAAACGGTAACACCACAATAGTAACACCACAAATGTAAAAGTACCACAAAGGTATCCCAATGAATGTAACACCAGAAAGGTAAAAGAGACACAAAGGTAACACCAAAAACGTAAAACCCCAAACGTAAAATACTCAGATCACACAAAGTATATAACTTATGTACAAGAGTACAAATTATTATTTGTGAATCTAGATCATCGTATTCTATCAAGAGGCTCTGCTACTGACCCACTCAAGATCGATAGATGGGGACCCACATAGGATCACAAGGTACTAACCTACATAGGTTTGACAGATACTGACCCACACAGGATCACTAAGCCCTAACACACATAGATCGATAGATATTGACACACATATGATCGATGTTCATTCTTCATGTTACAACCAGCCACAAGAATACTCGACTAAGCATTCTTCATTCTGGGAGGATCCGCTACACAACCAATCGGTCATTCCCCAACTATGAAATGTTCCAGATAGAAGTTTCTCAATGGGCCTCTATGTCGTATGGTTTCCAACGCGACCGATGGTGCATCAATCGGACGCCCATTTATTGACTTATAATCATTTTAGTACCAAAGCCCCATTGGATTTGGGTTGGATCAAACCTGGTCATACTCCAACAGGATTTAAAACTCAAGTGGTGTATACTAAAAGGAGCATCATTCATCATGGGTTCTAGTGCCATAGAGGGTTCGTCAAATGGATTCTCGGTTCACAATTTATGACACTTTTAGAGAAACTGGGCCTGTAGGGGTCCGACTCCATTCTGACGCGGTCTTGGCTGACTCAACCCAGTTCGGTCTGACACGACCCGGTTCAGGCCCACCTAACCCGATTTGGGCCCCTCGACCCGGTTCGGGCCGACCTGATCCGTCTCGGGCCGCCTTGACATGGTTCGGGTCTCCCAACTCGGTCTGGGTCTATCCCAGCCCAGTGGGGTTGGTCCACAGTGGGCTCGGACCACTGGGCTGCGGACCAGCCTGCTTGGATTGCACTGCCTGTACCACAGACGACGCAACCTATTGTAGGCGTAAACCATTGGAGTGGGGCCCTCCCTAGTTGGCACAGGGGGGGTTCCTCAGTTCGGAATTGGAGAAATGACGATATGAGGCACCGCCATATTGCCTGCCGGACCCACATGGAGTGGTTCCTGGCCCTGCACCGTGGCTATCTCCTCGAGCAGCCCACCGTTGTGCGCCACTCTGTGCATCCATCGTGGATGAAGAGCCATAACCACATTCTCTAGGGGAACACAAGGGTGTGTCACCCTCCCTTACGCAACTGGCAGGTGTCACCAACTACTGGATGCCATGACCATCTTCACCGGCAGCGTGTGACAGCACTCCACCACCCCCTCCATTGCTGACTAGTTCCATCTGTCACCAAAATCTCATCCTCCAGTGCTGGTTGCAGAGGGTCTTCCGCGATTGATTGGGAGAGCTATGATAGACCATTTTTTCATCCAAAGGTACCAACTGACTCCCTAGAATGCCCTCTTTGTCACTAAACTCACCGTTCTGGGTTTTTTCCCACCAGAATAAATTTCTCTTGAAGAACACGTCAAATTTCAATGAAAGGTAGAGGGTTCTTGCATTGTTAGTTTAGGTCGTGCCCTCCATGTTAGCTCGATAGCAAGAGGCTAGTATGCTGATTCAACAACTCTCGAATTTAGACAACAAATAAACCACACCTCCGGATCATTGAAGAACATCTGCATTTGAGGAAGGGTTAGTGTTCATCGGTTACTGATTCTATGGTGTTCATCACCACCCACTGGAAATAGTATTGTCCACCTAGTGGTTGTCGTCATGGTACTTTTCCAGAGCTTCGTCACTTGGTGAAGCTGTTCCAACACTCATCCACGAACTCTATATAAATAGGGGATGGGGAGGGCGAGTAAAAAACGTGGAATTAATGATTTTAATTTAATTAATTAACCATTTAAATTCAAATCGTGTTGTTACATAGGCAAAGGGATGTCAAGACTTTTAAGATATTGACATGTCATTGGTCCCCACACTACCACTCATCCATTGAAGGGAATAGAAAAAGAGAAATAAAATAAAATTGTTATTTTCATTTTCTTTTGAAAATAAAAAAACTATCTTTTTCTCCCAACCTACTTCGGTCATTGTGAATCCTTCCATAAGATAGTATCGGCAATGTGGACTCAATAGTGCCCTCAGATCATTAATCTGAGCATCTGTTCAAATGTATGAAAATTCCACTTGCTTGTTTATGAACTTACATAAACAATGTTTAGAAATTCATTCCGGGCATACCGGGCCTCGGAATCTTGTGCCGTCATTTTTTTAAGACTAATAATAATTTCATATAATTAAAAAAATATGTGAAAAAATGGGGCTTTACATTATGCCCACATTAGGGATTTTTATCCTCGAAAGCCACAATATAGACTAAAGAAACAACTGGTGGTTGATAGCATGAATCTGAACCTCATGCTCCCTATTTCTCTCCTAGAGGTCCCCATGATGCCAAGGAACATGCACCAGAGGAATTGATAATCCATGAAAGACCCCCACATGTCGATCCTCAATCTCCACTGGAATCTCTATAAATGTTGCCCCATCATCAATGTCTAGCTCGCCCAAGCTAATGATGTGATATGGATAATGCACGTACCTCTTCAGTTGTGACACATGATGAATGTCATGCATCTGGAGAATCTATTGGGGAAGATCCAGTTGATACACTACCTTGATAACTCTAATGAGAATCTGAAAAGGTCTGAAGAACCATGGAGATAACATTCGACACTGGCCAAATCTCCACAATCCTCATCGAGGTGAGACACATAGAAAGACATGGTCTCCCTACTTGAACTCCAAAGGCCTCTGTCTCTTGTTAAAATTAGACTTATGTATGCTATGTTTAGGCTTCATTATCTCCTAGATGATCTCCACCTTCACAGTGGTAGCCCGTACCAACTCTGAACCCATAACTGCTGACTCCCCTAGGTCTGTCCATCATTGTGGTGATCTGCAAGGTTGACCATACATTGACTCAAATTTTTCCATATTGATGGTGGAGAGATATCTATTGTTGTATAAAAACATCACCAAGGGGAAGTGATCCCCAAACTATGACCATAATTTAGGACGCAATCACGAAGAATGTCCTCAAGCAGTTGTATGGTCCACTTCTTCTTACCATCCATCTGATTATGAAAGGTGGTTCTCAAATGTCGATTAGTCTTGAACATCTCATGTAATCCCTTACAAGAATGAAATGTAAAATGTGCATTACTATTAGACATGAATGTCGATGGCACCCCATGAATTTGTAAAATCATCTATACATAGAGGCATCCCATTCCCACTACTGATCCCTACTCTCCGATGGGTAGGAAGTTGTACGACTTGACGAGTCGGTCAATGATCTCCCAGATGGAATCATGTCCCATAGAAGTTCATGGAATCCCTATCACAAATTCCATGGAGATACCATCCCACATCCAATCTGATAACTCAAGGGGTTGTTCTAAGCTTGTTGGTACATCTTTCCACACTAGGATGTACCACCAGAGGGGACCTATGGATCTCCCTCAACACCTCCTCCTCTAGGGCCACTGGTACCATGGTGTGTCCTCAAAATATGATGATGTTCTCCCCAGATTTCAAAAAATACATCAGGTGCTTGTCCTAAGGATATATGGTCACATCAAATGCCACAATCAATGTCCCGAAGCAGTGCCTCCCAAACTCGCTGAAGATGTGGGAGAGTGACAGTCATAGAATAGAGGAAAGCTGCTCAATCTCTCTCAACAAAGGATATTTAAAACAAGTCTAGCTACTCATTTTCCTCACTCAACAGTTGTAAACCAGAACACCTGCAAAGTTAATCTTCCACTATGTTCCCCTCCCCATAAGTATAGACAATCTCAAAGTCATAGTCCCGGAGGAACTCTAGCCATCATCTCTACCTCAGGTTCAGGTCCTTCTATGAGAAGATATACTTGAGACTCTATTTATAATAGTTAGAATTAATCCTTTCACCGATCATGTATAGTGGCCACATTTTCAAGGTGAAGACCTTAGCTGATAACTCCAGGTCATGGGTGACGAAGTTCTGATCATGATATCTCAGTTGTTGTGAACCATAAGCGATCACTGCTCGGTCCTGCACAAGGAAAAATCCATGTCCAGTCCATGATGTGTCATAGTATACAACATACCCAAAACCTCCCCTGGTAGCCTCATGATGGGGGCACTCATCAATATCTACCTCACCTCATGAAAACTCCATTGGAATCTCTATGTCCATACAAAGGGTTGTCTCTTCGTTGTCAAATCTGTTAAGGTTTCCGCATCTTTGGAATAGTAAGGCATGAATACTAGGTATTACCCAGCCAACCCCAAGGAAATCTGCAAATCGGTCACACTCCTAGGTGGATCCCAAGAATGAAAATCCTCTATCTTCGTCGGATCCAATACAACACCAGCACCCGAGATGATATGTCCCAGAAAGGGAACCTCTTGTATATAGAACTGGCACTACAAGAGCTTACCATAATGCTGGTGCTCCCAGAGTGTTTCCAGAACTATATGTAGATGATAGGCATGCTCCTCATCTGACATCGAGTATATCAAGATGTTGTCAAGGAAGACCGCCATGAAGAGATCATAATATGGCTGGAATATCCTATTCATGAGTCCTATGGACACTATTGGGGCGTTGGTCTTTCCGAATGGAATAACCAAGAACATATAGTGTCTATACCGACATCTGATGGTCGTCTTATTCACATCCTCATCTCATACCCTGAGCTGATGATAGCTTGATCGGAGGACTGTCTTCCTAAACCAATGAGCTCCATTTAGCTGATCGAAAAGAAAATCAATCTTCAGAAGTGGATAATTGTTCTTCACATTCACCTAGTTATAGTTCCAATAGTCCACACAGAGTATCAAACACCCATATGACTTCTTGGAGCACAAAATCAAGGATGTACATGGAGACACACTGGGCCTTATGAACCCATTCTTCTACATGTCCTCCAAATGTACCTGTAACTCAAAGAGCTCTACGGGAGCCATCAGATATGTGGGTGTAGATATATATGACATCCCAAGGTATAATTATATGTAAAAGTATACCACTCTACATGGAGGTAGTCTCGAATCATCATTAGGAAAGACGTCAACATACTGGTACACCACTACAAGATAACTCAGACTCTCATCTCCAACATCCCCAAGAGTAAATATGTGTGATCGGCTACACCCTCCTCTAGGTAAGTCCATCATGTGCTGCAAAGGATCCCTTCTCACCGATTATAGAAACCATTTTCCCATTCTCATGGACACACCGCACTTTGTGCCTAATACATTCAATCTGAGCATGGATTGTGGATTACTATCCATACCAAAGATGACATCGTAAGGCCTCGATGTCACTACCAGAAGATCCCAGCCAAAGCTCTTTTTTTCTAGAGTAATCTCACACTACCAAAACCTATGTGTAATCATCAAATATTCTCCAATAGTATTTTCTAACAACAAGGATAGAGACAACGACTCCATCAGAATCTTCGAGCTCCAAACGAGTGTCGTGGAAATAAAACAGTGACTAGAACTTGTGTCTTAATTCACAACAGTTGGGGTGTAGTTGAAATAGATCACACCCTAATCATCTCCGGAGTGTCATGGTCATATGCCCCTGCTACATAGAGCTATGTTCATCCATGTCGTCCTCATTCCCGTGTGAACCTCACCACCGAACCTGTATCCTGAGGTCATCCACAAGAAGGTCTGGCCCACATGGGCCCCTACGTTATCTGTCTACTACCTTCTGGGGATGACTCTACTACTCGATGTCCGATGGAGGCTCTCGATGTCAGTGCCTACTCTTCTAGGAATCTCTCCACCAAATGTGTTTTCTCTAGAACACTAGCCTATGTCAGAATGCTAAGAAATATCATTGATGCTATGATCTCTCATTATAGGCTCTACTCAATGGCCTGGGCTATAAAGAAATAGTCATGTAACATGTTGGTGGAGTATCAGGAGAGTTCAGAGAACCTCACTGAGTACTGGGCCACGGTCATGGTCCCCTACTGTAAGAGTAGCATCTTCTATATACGCATGGAGTGTAGGGTCGCTGGGATGAACTCTTACCTAAAAAGTCCCACGAAGTCCTCCAAGGTGAGGGTCTCCTCGTCGTTTATTTCGAGTTTCAGACTCAACCATCAACCAGCTTCTCCCTGGAAGAGAATAGCAGCTAGGATCACCATCAGATCAGCTGCTGTCCAAACAAAGAGAAATGATCTAGCCACAACCACTATCCAGTCCTCAGCCACCTGCAGATCTGTCTTTCCTTGGAACCTTAAAGACCTCTACCACTGAAACTCATGCAATGCACTCAATCCGCATGCACCATCTGCTGGTGGGGCTGGTGGAAATGACTACCCAATGGGTAGTTGTGCTACTAGTGCACCACCCGAAGTTGCTAATGCAGTAAGAGGGCCCTGCACCGAGGCCTCATCACTAATTGGGCCATCATCGTGTACTCTACTGGGAATCCTAGATGGATATCTACGTGGAGACATCCTAAATGAAAACAGATGTGCCACAGTAAATAAGTTATACCTGCTGAGTTAATGCAAATATATCCTAAGAAAAACTTTTCAAAACACACACATTCAGTGTGTTCATGGTATGTCGGAAATTAGAATTCAAGGTCCTGGTATATGTACAGGTCGGCCACCGCACTTACACTGTATTCCCATAACTAAAAAAAACACTCATAACCGTTAACACTATTTCCACCATGAAAAGATCAGTGTCCTAGTTCTTCGGTTGAACTGACTCCAATGATACCACTTTGTCACGACCCGTCCCCTAGGAACCATGTCGTGACTACCCCAATCCAACCTTCAATAGGATAAGGGATAGGAACTAGCACTGGAAAAGTGTATCTATATAATAGGAACGCATTGCCTTTGAACCTGTACAAACACACAATCCAAGAACACAACAAGAAGCTACCACGAAGTAAATTTCTGTAGTAAAAAGTTTATTGAAAGTATAGGGGCCGGAATACCAGAACAACTGGAAAGTACAAGTATAAATGAATGTGGAAACACTCTAATAACCTCATGCAAGTATCCTACCATATGGGTAGGTACAACTCATGATCAGTATTCACTGCATCACATTATGTCAAATGGTCCACCACTGATCTCCTTCCAGACCTGGATCCCTCAGTCTCAATCAATGTTGTCCGTCATCTACAGAAGACACAGCAAGGGACGGGTGTAGCCCATGCAGCGTTGAGTATAACAATTCTCATTAGGGTACCCAAGACCCTAGATTGTCTTCCATAGGTCCAAAATGGATAAATCACCAATCAAGACCACAATCACAAATCACGAAGTAGTCATCAACTCTACATTAGTATATTCCCATACATAAACCTATGTTATCAAAATATACCCATATCATTCATGAGGAAACATAAAGATTCCTATTTTAAGACATCTTCCAAACCAATTCATAAGGAAATAATACCACAATGGTAACACCATGAAGGTAACACTGGGAAGGTAAAAGGAACAGAAATGTAACACCATGAAGGTAACACCATGTAGGTAAAACTACCATAATGGTAACAAAACGAAGGTAACTCCATGAAGGTAACACCACGAAGGTAAACTTACCACAAAGGTAACACCCCAAAGGTAAAACCACAAAGGTAAAAGACTTATCTCACACTAGGTATATAACATAAGTATAGAAGTACAGATAATTAGTTGTAAAACTAGATAATCTTAATCTCTTGAGAGGCTCTACTACTGACCCACACAAGATCTATATATACGGACCAAATCTTGATCTCTACAAACTGACCCAAACATGATTGATAGTTAACGACCCACATAGGATTGATAATCACTAAACCACACATGATAAATATATTTTGACCCACATTGGATCAATGTTCCTTCTTCAAGTTACAACAATCCAATAGATTCCAACACTAAGGAAGCTTTATTTTAGGAGGATACGCTCTTCAATACATCGGTCGTACCACAACCTCATCTATGTTCAAATAATTAGTGACTCAATGGAACTCCATGTTTCTAGGTGTCCAACGCGATTGACGACACATCAATCAGACGCCTGATCATTGACTTATAAGCATTTTAGTAGTGCTGCCCTAGTTGGATTTGGGTTTGATCCGACCTATCCATACTCCAACATTCTTCAAAACCCATGTTGAGTATTCCAAATTGACCATTTCACTCTAACAGTCTCAACACCACAGATGGTTCATCAAACGGATGATTGGTTCACATATTTTGAATCTTTTAGTGATACTGATCATGGAAGGGTCGGGATCTGATCAAACCCGGTCCGGG
This sequence comes from Viscum album, assembly GCA_963277665.1. Classification (NCBI taxonomy): domain Eukaryota; kingdom Viridiplantae; phylum Streptophyta; class Magnoliopsida; order Santalales; family Viscaceae; genus Viscum; species Viscum album. The sequence goes on along the minus strand of OY728164.1, from coordinate 628,947,255 downwards.
TCTGACCCGGCCCCACCTGGACTGAACTGGTCTAGGCCGGCCCTACCCGTCCCACGAATGGTTCGAACTACTGTAGGTGTGCCCCACAAGAGCGGGGCCCACATGATCTCGCACGAGGGGGGGGGGGGGGGGGGTTCTCTCATTCGGAATAGGAGTGGAGACACCACGAGGAACCACGAATTCTCCAACGGGACACGAAATGAGTGGGTCCCACCCCTCGTCTGCGGACTCCGAGTCGCGAACATCTCCACAAGGGGGTGTCGATGCGCGCCGCTCTACCTTCTGCGGCCAACCGGTGCCAGCCACTCCGCGCATCTGCAAATACTAAAGAGTAGTGACCACCTTCTATGGTGGTGCATGAGGGTGCGCCACCCTCTCTTATGTGGGTGGTCGTTTCCAGTCACGGCGGCCATCTTCACTGACAGCGTGTGACAATGCGCCGCCACCCCCTCTGTGGTCAGTTGGTGCTGGCTGCCTCCATCATCTCCTCTGCCGCTTCCGGTTGCTGGTGTTCTTCTGTGGGTCACCGAGTGAGCTCTACTGGAACTTTTTTCCATCTGAAGGTGACAACTGACTCCTCGGGATTCCCTCTTTATTTCTAAACCCACCTATTCAGGTTTCATCTAACATGAATAAATAACTCATGAATAATATGTCAAATTTCAAAAAAAGGTGGAGGGTACAATCCTGGTTTGTTTCGCCCGCACCCATAGCATTTTCTTGATAGCAAGAGCATAGTATAAAGATTCATCAACTCTTGAATTTAGACAAGAAATAAACCCTACCTCAAGATCATTTGAGAATGTTTCCATTTGAAGAAGATTCAGTGTTCGTCAGTTTGTGATTCGGTGGCATTCGTCACCACGCGCTAGAACCCTTCTCGTCCTCCAAGTAGTTTGCATCGTGAAACTTTGATAGAGCTTCGTCGCTTGGTGAAGCTGTGATAACACTCTTCCCCGAGGTCCCTAAATATAAGGGATGGAGGGAGGGAGTAACACACGTGGAATTAATGAGGTTCATTTAATTAATGATCCTCTCAAATTCCAACGGTTCTATTACAAAGATAATGGGATGTCCATCCATTAAATGGCATGACATGTTGTTGGTCCTAACAATGCCGTTCATCCATTGGAGGAAAAAGAAAAAGGGAAATAAAATAACATATTTATCTTCGTTTTCTTTTAAATGTACAAAAACTATCTTTTTCTCTCAACCTACTATGGTCTATGTGGTTCTTTTCTTAATAAAATCTCGGCATAGCAGATTTAATAGTGCCCTCTTATTTTTAATTCGAGCATCGGTTCAACTGTTATAAAACACCGCTCACACGTTTACTGAACATAACTAAAAAAGATCAGAAATTCATTTTGGGCACAACGGGCCTTAGAGTCACGGTCCATCAATTTGGTCAGACTCATAGTAATTCCATAAAATTACAAAAAATAAATTGAAAAATCAGGTCTTTAAATCCATTGTTTGATGGTAGGACGTTGATTATCCTTCCAGTATCATTCGCGACAATTCAGTGATAAGTTTTTATGAAATCATGTACTTGATGTTTCCTATGAATAACTAATACATAAGTTATTTTAATAAAATCATAAAAGAAAAGGACAAAGTAACTCTCTCCATGAGTTAATGCAATGTTTATTGGACCACATACGTCTGTATAGATGAGATCAAGAAGATGTGGTGCCATTTTTTTCTTTGGCTGATATGATCTACATACTAGCTTCCCCCAGTATAAAAACACCACAAGTCTTTTACTATTCACATTTCAGAATGGGGATATCCATGACTATATTCTTCTTAGATATCTTTTCCATGTCTTGTTGGTTAATTTGCCCCAGTATTCAATGCCACATGTTTTTTTCTTCCTCAACAGACATATAGAATTAGTTCTCTTTACTATCAACATGATATAATTTTCCATCTGTTCTGCATCCTTTCAAGAGAGAATTCCCTGTTTTCCCATTTATAGTGATTCTTTTTTGACTGAAAGTTTCTATAATGCCTAAGTCACATAGTTGAATCACACTGAGGATATTGTGACACAGACCGTCCACATAAAGGAAATCAATTTTCTTTATCTCTCCATTGGCTAGAGTAGTATTTATACAATCTTCAGTATATAAAGAACCAACATTACCTATCCTCACTGTTCCATATGCCTTATTATTAATGTTATTTAAAAGTCGTCATTTTCTATCATATAGGATGGGCATCCACAATCAAGAATCCAGGTGCGACATCTTTTTTTATCTTTATGATCTACATCTGAAAGATTGGATTTCTGAATTTTATTCTTCTCTTTACCTGAGATGTTGGATTGAGTGTAAGACACTGATGTCCATCCAAATATCTATTCTACATAATCATATTATTCATACATATACTCTTATTCTATAGGGGAAATCCTGTTTGTTAGAACTACATTGTCAGGAGGATGAGTATTGACCCGTCTCTAAGAGCTATATAAATTTCTTCTATCATACCTCTGCCTTCAATACAAAGGTTTATGGAAAACGTTAGAATAGTGAAAATAGTATCCATTGAATCTATTTCTTTTATAAGTTTTAGTATATGAAATGGATATCCTTTGTTGACTTCCCAGATCTTCCCCATTAAAATTGATCCTTGCATCTTCGCAATATGTCATTGTATAGCCCAGATAGCCACAGAACTCACACATCATGGGAGGAAATGTCTTCTCGCTAATATATCTCATCATGGCTTCTTCCTTGGGAAAATATTTGGACTACCTGTCATTTCTGAATGTTTGAGGATAGTCTTCAATTCATATTTTAGTTTTGATTTTTGGATTTTTAGAACATCAGGCAACTTTTCAACATGCCCAACTTTCATCTTGTCTTTATTTTGGCTCTCTTTACTTCAAGTTGTTGATGTCTCAACTTAACAACCTATTCCACAGTTTCCCATTCATGCATGTCTTTGATCATTCAATATTTTTTCAACCCAATCTGAACCATGTTTGTCTCTTACTAGTAATTATTTATATGAGAATCTTCCAAAACGAATTTTCTTCTTTCCCTCTTTTGTGCTTGATTGAAACTCAAGTTCACTCTTAAGAGTAACAACTTCTTCTTCATGACCATCAAACGTCTTCGACTTCTCTTCCAGTCTATACATAAGGACATTGATGACCACTTCTTGTTCTTCAATTTTAGGATTTAGTTCCATAATGCCATCAGTGCTTTCATGGATTGAAGACTGAACTATCACAAGTTATTCTAGTTGTTCAATTTCATCTTCATGTTCATCCACATATTCTGATGATTCGTCTACCATTTCGTTCCACTAATATCATCTCTTAAATTTATTATCATGATTGGAAAAGGAATCCATAATTTACTTCTTTGGATCACCATTAAAATCCATCTAATTATCTCTATATTTATCGACTGATGGTTTGGAATTTTCAATAGTATCCATCATGGAAGCATGGTTTCCAGTTTTAAATTCTGGGTCTTCATCACAGAATTCATTATCATCATCGTCCTCTATATATAAAAAACTCTTATTCTATATTTTCTTTCAAGATTTGACATCTCCCATTTTGAAAAACCATTTTTGAAGCTTCTTAATGCCTTCCACTTCACTCTCTTCATCATCAAACATTCCTAGGAACTGAGAGGCAATGTGCCCAATGCTTCAACAATGAAAACATACTAGAGGTATCTTACCTTAAAATTTTACTCTCCCTTCTTCAGATTCATGAAAATGAGAGAAAGGTGTTATTTTTTCTCATCATCTTCACCACCACTATCTCCTGGAATTTTTAGTTTTTCTATTGATTTGAATGCCATTTCTTTTCTAACACGAGTCATAGCATCTTCTGCTTTGACTCTCATCCCATATTCCACTAGACTACTTAGCAGATCATCTGGCGGTAGATTAGATAGATCAATTTATTCATGGGAATATACATTTTCATTTTACAGACAAGGAAGCCGTCTAAAGATTTCCTTTACGTTATTAATGTCTTTGATTTCCTTTCCAATACCTCTAATTTCTCCCAATACTTCAATAATTTGATTGATGAAGGTATCTTTATTCTCATCAGGATGCATCTTTAAATCGTCGAACCAGTTGTGCAAGACATGAAGTTTTTCCTCCCTCACTTTGCTATATCCTTCATAAATATTTTCATGTTTATCCCATATAAACTTTTCTGAGGTTAAACTCATCACACTTTGATAGATTTGATCAGAATGAGTCGCAATGAATTAATTCTGAGCATTAGCATCTTCATCAAGAACATTCTTGTCTATATCAGTTATAGCAAGCCCCGTTTGATCAGTAACATGAATTCCTGGAACAGTAGAAAAGAGGACTCATAATCCAAGGGATCATAAATGTGATTTCATTATGTTCTTCCAAATCTAAAGAAATACTTCCATCAAAGAGAGTAATTCGCCTAAACTGGATGCATTCTTCATGATGACAATGACATATAAAACACTAATAACTTTTACCCTTTGATACCACTTATTGGACACCAGAACACCTGGAGAGGGGGGAGGTGAATCATGGTGTCAAGTTTTCCATTTAGAACAAGGATCTTGTTCCCGTGTTGGTAAGAACTCATTAACATTGTAAGACTAATTAGGATATAATGAAAAATATCACAGTCATGGAGACCTTAGAGAAATTTTACTTGGTTCACCACTAAGGGCTACGTCGAACGAGCATGCACCGACATTGTGTCAGTCCTACGAAAATCCACTAATATTCACTAGTTTATGGATTGAATGGCCTGGTCATAAACACTCTATGCCAGAGTCATTTTATTTACAGAGGTTTAAGGATATCTCACTCAGTCCCTCAGATCACATCTGACGACTCCCCAAGCTCACAACCTTGAGAGAAGTCAAACTCAGTTTATCAACTCGAGGGTCTCTTCAATAGATTTGAATTGATTTCATTGCCTATATTCATCATGAGAAACTTCTTACATCAAAGTCCTGAATATATTCCCATGAATGCACTAATCCACTGATCTGAATTATCAGAACATGTAAATAGCTTACACTAACAATTGTGCACAACACTTCCCCTTTATGTACATGATCTTAATTTTTAAAGCAAGATTTTATTTTTGTGCAGAAAATCATTCACGCAACTACACTCTTTTATAGAAAACTTATTATTTTGGGTGTAACATCAATATTTACGCACAACAACAAATTTTACGTGCAATAAAAAATTTTACATGCAACATCCACTTTTACGCGCATGTAAAACATTTTTGCGCAACTACCCTTTCATTAAATTTTTATGCACATCAGAACTCAGATAATCTATAATTATTCCACCACCCAAAAAGAATGGGGTCACCACTTATTTATAAGCATCACTGAACCCCACACACAAAATCAATAGTGTCGTGAAAAACTCCCATTCCGCGGGCAATGCTTTTCACGCAAGAACCAAGTTTCGTGCACATCTCTATATTTCTTACAAACGTCATGCTTTTTCCATTTATCGATGTTTTGATCTCAAAACATTCCTTGAACGCAAGTTTCCAATTCACCTACAATATTGAGCAACACTTCCATTTCCAAACACACATTTATCCATTTTTCAATTTTCAAGGCCAAAAATTTTGCAAACACTGTGAAATGACACCAAATTCAATATTATTTTATGCTTGAACTGTATGATCCATTTGTTTGAAAACATTCAGAACTTCCAATGATGATTGAAAAAAAACATAAAACAAACTCCATTTCCATCATTGAATGGTCCTTCTTCCAACAGTCTAAATATGTCATCCATCAACTCTTTCCAATCCTTATCTACCTTAGGATCTAGGTCACCATAAAACCTCATCAGTATCTCATAATAGAACTTGCAGTGTGCCCTAAGACAGTGAGTAATATCATCCCCTATGTAGGAACTATTTTCTACTTGATTGTAGAAGGTTCTACCAGCAACCCACCTAGACAACGAGGATAGTCGGGGACTCTAAACTATGGCATCTTTTCTTATAGGGACATCATTACAAATAAGTGACAGTATCCCGAATGGTTGTCATCATGGAGGAATCCTAAAAGATATAAAGGAGTACCGCACTCAGATGAGAACACCAATATATATATATATATATCAACAATAATGGGATGATAACAAAATAAAGATAGTCAAATTATAAAAACTATATGATTCATGAACCATTTAACCTAGGAACAAAACTCATGCCATGATGAGTATAAAAATAGGTAGTCAAGTTCATAGAGAATGGAAACATTAGTCCTTGAAATATCATTTTACTCCCTAGATAGAGATCCAAACTCAAGACACTTTGACATTGTTTCTCTAAACCCATAAAAATAACATAAATGAGATACGTCTGAAGGACATCAAAACACCCTCAGAGGGGAGGGGTGAATTAGGGTGTCAACATTTTTTCAAACTAATGGATCTTGTTCCTATATTTGTAGGAACTAATTAATCCTATATGATGGATTCATTCATTAATCAAACACTCACATGTAGAATGATAGATAATACAACAATTTTACTAGGTTCACCACCATGGGCTTGTCCAAGGATCATATGACGATAGTGTGTCATTCATATCTAAATCCACTAATGATCACTTGATGTGGAATACAAAAGTTTCGACATAGTCAGTCTAGGTCAGGTGCACAACCATAACTAGGTTTTATGTATAATACATTGCATCCCATAGAACACTTCCGTTGGCTCCCTCTTTCTCAATACAATGGGAGAAGTCTAATTTAGTTTATCAACATGAGGGTCACTTCAATGGAGTCACATTAATTTATTTATCCCTGTGATATCACAATACACTTCTCGCATTACATAACTGAGTTGATGATCTTTGAAAGCCCTATCCTCTTAAACATTTTGTTCAATACTGTCATTCAGGAAGCTCCATTACAAAGATCCCTACCATTTTGAAGCTCCCTACTTTCACGAAAAAAACAAAACATGATGATCAATACTTCCTTTTGTGATGCTCATTTGTGAATCTGACTACTTTTTCAAATATTCCTACCTTCATGGAACAAAATCTTTATCGAATCACAAAATCTCAATATGGAATACCATATCATTGTGAAAAAAAATTTAATCAAAACATTGGCATCATTCAAGATTCATAATGACTTTTCTGGAGGCTCAAGCTCTCATAGAATGTTCATTTCCTGGGTCACCCCTGGCTTCATGAAATCAGAGCGATTCCGGATTTTTCATGGAAAAATTCATTACAATGGAATATGTCTATCCTCTTATTTATTGTCTTGACCATTTAAAAATCTCCACATCCTCTAACAAGTTTTTTGGATCCATCAATTAGATCTTCACGGTGCACCTACTTTCACAAAGCACCATTGGGATATTACGTTGTCAGGATTCTCTCCATCAAAAGCATTTCACTGTTGGGATGCTACAATTATCATAATCGTAGAGATCACTGTCACCAACCGCGATGCTCCAATTATCTGTCATTCGTGATGCTCATCACAATCATGGATCACACTGCTAGAATTCATTAATTATTTTGAAAAAAAAATTAATGAATCCCATATTCACAAAATCCATTCCTTTGTGAAATTTTCAATAGGAATTCATGAAAATACACCTTTTTTAATAATACACATCCTATATATTTTGGATCCTAAAAATTTGTCCAACAATGCGAAATGACACCACCTTCAATATTATTCTTAGTTGAAACTATATGACCCCTTACCATAAATGATCCTTGATCTTCCATGTGAGGATTGAAAACAAAAAAAACCATTATCCATTTCCAGCAAAGAAAAACCATGGTTCCCACAATCTATCCTTTGGGTTTGTTAAAAATATATCGATGAATTAAAATAAACACCAGCCACTATCAAAACCTGTTACATTGGAAACAACGCACCCCACACAGTATATCTACCTGAGTAATTCTTGGTATAGAAAACATGAGGTAAAGACTGAATTGTGTCCTCATGTATTGGAACTCATAATGATATACACGAAATTCTCAAAATGTTTCCTCATAACACATAAATATGTTCTATATTCTCATTCTACAACATGACAACTCATTAGTCTACCCCATTATTACTCATTGAATTTTAGTAATTGAATATTTCCGATCTCCACTCTCCTAAAAACAGAAGAACAGAAAATTTTCATTTTTAATCTCAACATTTATACCATTTATCCATTGAATATATCTAATCTCACCCATTAAAAATAAACCCCAAGAAAGTGATATTTACCTGTAGATCTCAAAAAAACTCTTCCTAGATCATACTCCCCCATAAACATGAAACACTTCCAAAAACATAATAAAACTATTAATATAATTGTGGAGAGGGGAGACTTATGACCTCTGTATGCTTATGAAGGGGGTGGAACATCGAGGTTCAGCCGAGGATCCTAAAACACATCCATTTCCAGTGTCTTGTTCAAAATATCAACACCATTGTATGAGAATAATAAAAAGGATTCTTTGTAGGATCAATTGTACTCTTATTGTCATAGTCAATTACCATTGGCTATTTCACCTCATCACCAATATCAGTCACGTGTTATTTCATCCCATGTAGTTGAGTGCATTACTTTATAGCCATGATATATTCTGCTTTATCTATACTAATAAAATCACTTCAGTGTTTCTAAATAAACTTTCCATCACACTTCTAGACAACAAATACTACTCCACAACTTGTGAAAATTCGATCAACAACATCTCTAGCCCAACCAAAATCATAAAATAATAATAGTTTACTATCTCTTCCTACATCAATGAATAATCCATAATTATGAATACCATAAATTTACCAAATTATTCTTTTTCATATACATGATATATTCTTTATATAGATTAATATTGATAGTAGGAGACTAATCTTGTTGGAAAGAAAATATCTATCCATGTTTTACTTATGGAGAGTAAGATTTCAGTGATTATCCTACTGCCACCAACATTGATATCATCTACATAAAATAACACCATAAATTTAACTTCCTTTGAATAATATCATGGAGATTATGATCAAAACCACGTATTTCTAATTGGGGATTCTTCATTTAAGCTTCCAGTTGAGGACTCAATGTATGTGGTTCCTTCATTATACCGTGGAGTGAAATTTTTAAGATTTTGATGAAGTTTATTTAGTAATTATTTCTTCTTCTAATTCATCATTGGAATCACATTTTGTTTGCCTAGAACTGAATGTTTTACAATCCTTCCACTTTGTGTACATATGAATTTGTCTCTTGACCACTAATAATAATACTTGTAACTTCTTTTCCAATTACTTTATCTTCAAGAAATTTCCCGAATACGCATGTCAGGTAACATTTGATATAATGATCATGGAAGATTATTCATCCTCCTTTATTTTTCTCACTCTAAGGTGAAATAATTATCATCATATTTATAATGTGGGAATTCATCAAGAATAGATTTCAAGAACTTTCGGTATAAAAAAAGAATGGTTCTTCATCTTGTGACGATCAACATTGGACAACATTCACATCATCACCAAGGATAATCTTCTTGAAGACGTCATCCCCAGGATACCATTAATAAAATCAGTCGATGATGGGAATTTATTTATTCTAATTTTAAAGAATATAACTTAGTAATCTTAATTAAAAATTGATCCTCAATCATATCTATATATGAATATCGAATTGAGGAATCATTCAGAGATTGGGACTTCTTCAGCTTGGATATCATTAATGGACTGAGGTATCTTCTTATCATGATCCACCCCTAAAATCATGATTCACCATTAATTACCTTAATTATAAGAACAAATACAATGCATAAAATATTTAGGGAATTTGGTGGTTCCTTATTGTTTCATCAATATAAATTTCATGGTTGAGATGATCTTATTAACCATGTTACTCCACTTGTTCCAGTCTTCATTCTTGCACATCTAAATATATGTTCTGATTTATGGTGAGGTATCATGGATCTCTTCAAATAATTTTCTACTTTCTGTGAAGAATTTTTCTTGTAGAAATATTCATGGATGAAAAATTCTTACTCCCCTTAATTAATACTTCTTGTTCTGGTATTAATGTTACGAAACCTTTTGAAACGTGACCATATTTATTGAATCTTTTATAGAGGACTTATTTTACATGATATTTAAATTTTTCTAGAAAAAACTCACAACCTTTTTCTTTATCATGTGGGGTAATTTTTTTTCAACTTTCACTAGACTTAGAATGTTAATATTCAGATTTCCTCATTCCTTCTTAATCTTCTGGCTAGATAACTAACATGTCATCTGAAACTATCAAAGTACAATAGGATCTTTATCATGAATTCCTCTGATTTTCATCCATATTATTAGTTCTATTTAATGTACTACATATCAAATTCATGATTTTAGACCCCAACATTTCCTCACAATACTTAGTAGAATTTATGTTAACAACATTCTTATGCTTCATTCCCAAGGTTTCTTCTTCATTATTAGCGAGATTTTGTGATATTTATTTCTAGTTAGATTTGGGAACATGTTTAGATGAGGATGTACCAACATTGTGACCACTTCCATTATATACATCACAGATGGTATCAAGCATTCCAAATATGATTGTAGATAATAGAAGCATCTAGACCAATGGATTTTTTTTCTTTATCCCTATATTTCTCACCGATGATTTGTGATTCTATTTTGGTTTTACATTTGGAGTACTATTCCAATAATTTAATTCACGAATCCCAAATTTATTGCAGTGCCTACATTGACCAACAAATCTTGATTTCTTTTGTTTCTCTTATATAATGGCATGGTTATTTTTTCTGACTTGTTGATCTCTCTTCTAGAAACCTAAATCCATACTCCTTCTTCTATCTACCATAATCACGGTTGTAGTTTTCATATTTTATTTCCTCATCCATGCTTGTATTGTATTTTTTTAAAACCTACACTCTTCATGATAATAGGTTTCGAAGTGTTAACACAAGGTAGTACAGATTGTATATGTTTCTTTATAGTTTCTTAAGATAGATCACCAAAATATTTCATGATCTTCATATCACATATAGGTGGTCTTTAAACATTAGAATACATCATTTATCATTATAAAGATAAAAAATTTTCCTTCTTTTTTGAAGTATCAATAAGAGTATTCTTATGATTGACCAACTGGGATTCCAAATCTAGATATTTCAAATTGAGGATGATTTTATGATCTTAAGTAATAATAATCTTTTCTTTACAAGACTTCTTCATTTTAACAACATCTTAATCAAGCAGCATCACTTTATTCTGAATAAAATCATCAAGTTCCGTGATCTTTTTGGACATTCCATTCAATTTTAGACCATTGGAATCAGTGATATTTTTCAATTTCACTTCAATAAAATGGATATTTTCTTCATGATAATTATTGACTCTCTCTTTCTATTCATCTACTTTGATGTATTTTGAGTAACTTATTTCGAGTTCAATATTTTTTATTCAATTGTTCCAACCTACTTGGAGAGAATAAAACATTAAATAATTTTTTTTCCAGTCCTTAATCCATAAATCTGAGTCCTTTATCTGGTGGGTGATTTATTCCTGCATATATTGAATGATTCTACAAAAAACGGTTGATATATCTTTAGGAATATCATAAAAAAAATTTCTTAATATCGCAATTTCATATTCATGTGATGTTCTATATTTATCAACACCTAAAATTTTTCTAGGATCCTTATTTTTAGTAAATCATTCAATAGTGTAACACATATATCCTAATCAATTGAAGATGATAAGTTACATGATGTAGAAGTGTTGTTCTTCTCATTGGTGGAAACCTGAGCCACATGCTCTTTACATTATAAGCCTGGTTTATCTTCATTTTTTCAATGTAATATAGAACCATATGTTATATCTTCTTTAGTTAATAGGTATTTCTTCAACATCCTATTCCCTTTCTTTTTCTAGTTCATCATAGTTTTGGAGGATATATAATGAGGCTAATAGATAATGAGATAGTCATAAAAACGTCACTTCATTGTAGACATAAGAAAGAACCTAAAATATTCAATAGAGAATAAATTTTCTGTAGAGTATCCAACATATGTTAACCTTCTCTCTGATTCCACAAGAAAGACACCAGAACAACCTAATAGGGAAGGGATGAATCAGGGTGTCATCCTTTTATTTTAAAGTGTTAGATATTTTTCCCACATTTGTAGGAACTAATTAAACCATTATGATGAATTCATTCAGAAAAAAAAAATCACATGTAGAAAAATTGAAAACACCACAATTTTACGAGGTTCTCTACTAAGGGATAGTCCAAGGAGCATAAACTGACGGTGTGTCAGTCATAACTAAAGACACTAATCATTACTAGATGTGGAATATAGAAGTATTAAAATATTAACTCTGTGCCAGGCATGATACATTTATAAGGTTTTAGGGATAGCACACTACATCCCTCATAACACATCCTTTTGCTCCAACATTCTCAATACTATGAGTGAATTATAACTCATTTAATTGATTGAGGATCACTTCAATGTATTGGTATTAATGCCTTTTTACCTGTCCAATCACACGACTCTACTTACATCAAATACCTGAGTTGATGTTGTTTGAAATTTCTGTCCACTTAAACCTAATGTTCAGTACTACCCTTTGTGATGCTCCTTCGTGAAGGTCGCTACCTTCACGAAGCTCTTTTCCATCATATGAGAAACTAAACCTGTTAATACTACCTTTTGCGATTCTCCTTCACTATGATCACTACCTTCATGAAGCTCCCTACTTTCACAGAACAAACTCCTTTGCATAGCTCACAAATTCCACATAGAATACCCAATAATTAAGAAAAACCAATTAATCAAAAGCATAGGCATCAATGAAGACATAGAACGTATTTTTGGGATGATCAGGATGGTATAGAATTTCTATTTTGTAGAGCTCCCCTGGATTTGCAGAATCAGAGAAAATCCATAATTTACTTGGAAAAATACATTATAAGTGAAGAGGGGAATGATATTATTTAATGGATTGACCGTTAAATAAGCTCCACCACCTCTAGTGTATTTTATAGATTTGTAAAAAACATCATCACATTACACCTCCTTTCTCAAATCACAATTTTTTTACATTGTCACTATGCTATCCATCAAAACCATTATGCCACTGTGATGCTACATTTTTCAAAATCACATATACCTCCATCACAGATCGCAATAATGATGCTCTTCATAATCGCATAACACACCATTACAATTCATTAATCCTTCAAAAGATACTATTGGTGAATCCTATCTTCATAAAAATAAACATGTTACCATATTTTCATAAGTACTTCATGAAAAAACAATTTTCTCAATGATATCAATCCTTGAAATTTAGGACCCCAAAAATTTAGTACACATTGGGAAAAAAAGCCAGCTACAATATTATAGATTTCTTAAAGATTAATATCCAACACCATAAAAGATCTACAATCATACATGTGAGGATTTACAAAAAACAAAAACCATTATCCATTTCCCACAAAGAATATCCTTGGTTTTAACAACATCCAAACAATGTCTCTATGAATGAACATGCTTTGATACCAATCATTCATTACCTGACACAATCAGGGGCTCAATACTAAACTACCCCAAGACCTCCCCACATAGGCCATGGGGTGGTGAGAAGCCCCAAAGGAATAAATATCATCTTTTAGGCATTTTCCTTTTTACCTATTCCAAGAAATACAACCATAGTATGGAAAAGTGTAGAGGGAAAGAATAAAAGATGATGCATTTCTATAATGTAAACCAAGAATGAATAAACCTATAGATAATACAAAAGTATGATAATGTAAACTAAAATGTAACGGGAAAAATAAAGAACCAACAAATAATGGGGCCCAACATGATAATTACTAGAAATGTAAATAGATGAGAGAGATTGACTCCTGAATCCGAAGCTACGATCACCATATGCAGTCCAAATACCGTGTATCCCAAAGATCCTATGAAGTCACAGTCTACCTATCTATCTTATACATAAGACACAACTTGTGTGGGAAAATCCCATGTATGGGTGTGTGTAAACATACCCAATAAAAATCCCCAAGAGATGAAAAGGATTACGTATGAGATACAAGAGGAAGATAATGACAATTGAGAACATTAGGTACACTGAACGAGTACAATTAAACCCAAACCAAGAGTAAAAGTAAGTTTATGCAGACACAAGGGGATAAAAAAGGTGAGTAGATTAACTATATATTCAGTATTTTTTACTTATATTTGGCATATACTCATCCAGTCATGAGAATCTAGTCATGAAAATTACATGGCAAGCCCCATGAATCTTCGTCTCTCTTTAAAAGAGTGTAAAAAAATACAAGGTGTGGATACGGTAGAGGGATATATATATATATATATATATATATATATATATATATATTATAATTCAAAAGAATACCAAAAGAGAGAGTGAGGAGATCTCTATCTCACACCTCATCCTAGGAATAAGAGGTTGCAATAGTTCCAAAAATCCAACAATGATTCATAGAATCTCATGTCTCTTCCATAAACACACAATCCAAAAGAACACATTTTCCACACCATGATACTATTCACTTGGGGCAGCACTGAATTGCATGCACATTTTTTGTCACATCTCAAAAATATTTATTGGTGGGTTAATAATTTTTACTAATTGTGTGTCCAAATATATGTAAACCCTTGTCTTGATACTATTCTGAACATTAGAGGGCCACAATTTCTAGTTAGAGAACCCATAACCTGGTATGATAGGAGGGTTCTACTATGGGTTTCAATTAAAAATTCCCATCCCGACTAGAGGGTTCCACACTAGGTCATCGATGACCCTTTCCCAGACCCACTTGAGGGTTCCACTCATGAGTTTTTAAAGGACCCAATCCCAGCCCAACTAGAGGGTTCCACTCTATAATTCATCAAGAATACATCACATTCCAGGTGGAGGGTTCCATTCGGGAGATTGTATAGGACTCATACCTAGCCCAGCTAGGGGGTTCCTCTCTAGAATTCATTGGAGAAGTATGCCCAGCCCAGCTGGACGGTTCCACTCTGGAGTCTTATTATTTTGATCCTTCCTGTCAACTTCCATATTTGTGCATTGACTCAAATGGTTCCATACCCAAAACATTCCAAAATATATCTCAAAATCCACACATAATGGAACCATATACTTTTATGTGTTAAAACACACTGGATAGGGTACTCGTGAACCAAAAACCAAGTTCTAATGAAGGAGATATGATCCATATAAATTTTCGAATAAGATATAATGGGGTGAATGTTGTGTCAGGGGACCCATATGGTGTGTGGTCTTGCTCCATAGCTTGGTCATTTCACTGATCATCCCATGACATCTAGTCCATGTATGGGTACAAGCCGTTTAGGTGCACAACATGATTATTCCCGACTAACTGAGACCATGGACATGTGCTTCTTACCATGTTCATATACCAAAGTTCACTAGAATCTATCTAACCCCATGTACTTCCACATAGGTTAACATCCATGTGATCTGAACATGGGTTATCCATCCAGGAAGGGGTACATGGCATATAAGATGGGATACACACCATGCCATCCTTAAATTTTCCCAAACCCTAGACGACATTGTGGGAGGGGATATGCATGGTTTGTTCTTCATTGAACATGTAGGGTACTCTATTTCTTTAGAAAAATGAGATTCAATTTATGTACCTAGATCCTCTCTTCTAGCTTCTATTTCAGCCTCCGATCTACCAAAAAATGGTAGATATGACCATGTACGGTGGATCTTGGCCATTTCTAATTCAAAAATTTCTACTGCAATTCATTGAGGATTTTTCAACTTCTTTTTCTCTCCACTACACCTACGTTCAAAAAAATTTCATCTATATATCATCAAAAATATTATCCTAACCTTACAAGGATCCTAGATCTATGCCTTACTAATCAAACCATTCATGTTTGTCGATCTAATGCAAATCTGGAGGTCCGATCAAAATTTATTCTTCTTGACATGTTGATCTAGGTCCGTAGGTATCCAACTAGAAAATAACACAAAGAAAATTGGGTGAAAATGATTTAGAAAAAAGGGTAATTGATCAAGTCCTAGCATTCTTTTCCAGTTGATCAAGAATAATGATTAGAAATTAGAAAGAAACTAAAATAAATAAAATTTCTATAAATGGGAACATGTAAGTTATGTTATTGGTGAAGATCCAAGAAAGAGGATGAATCATCCCAACCATTTACTCAAAAGTTAATAAAAATACCAATTTATGAGTCGTACCTAAATTTCATCTCAATAAATAATTAATAATACATCTACAAATGATTTGGGAGAAGCTGTGGTGTTTTTTTCATCTAGATCTGTTCCACTTCAAGGATCCATTATTATCTAGGATGATCCACTAGAGGAAGATGGGATAGAGTTCTCACTGTCAGTTTTAGGATTATGAGTCCATACAAAGTGGAATTTTCCTAACATAACCTTTAAATAATTATCCATTGAACTGAAAACCAACTTCTGAATGAATGAATGAATTCATTCATTCATTAAAAACACTGATAATGAGCAAGGGGTATAAATGTCCCGCACTGACTCATTTTATGTTGTTTCGTGGGTAAAAAAAATTTGGACTCAATCATGGTCTCATATTTCTGATTTGATCAACCATATATGAGTTATCATTCATTCATTATGATTCTAAACACAAGTAATATAAGATATATTTAATGTTTTTTTCAAAACTAATTTTGATCAAATCGGGCCTCTAAATCATAGACCGTCTTAGTTCCCAGATAATAAAATATATATTAAAATATTTCCATATATTGAATGAAAAAATATGGGTCTCTATAGATTTTTATTAAACTCATCTACAGAGATGGGTTTATGGAAAAGAATTTTATTCCTATTAAGATAGATGGGATTATTTTCAGATCCATAAATAATCTCAATCCTAATAAACCAGCAATTTTTTAAGGTTTTGACTATGAATATTGGGGAAATATAATAAATAATTTCATTATCAAAAATAGGGTTGATATGTTTTTCATTTTAAATGGATATTAGAAAATACCTGATAAGGGAATTACAACTTTCACCCATTAATAAATGCACGAGTATATACTAATATAAAGAGAAAGGAAAACATTTTTTTTTCCAATGGTGAGAATAATAGACATCAAGATATAATCATTTAACTCCACCAGTTGTATTATAAAGAATATAGAATTAACACATTTTGATACTTCTAAGGTGATTGAAACTAGAAGAGCTATGCTAAGATCTAGCTATCCTGATTTTGAATTTTTACATGGAGAATCTATTACCATGATACAAAAAAGGTTTATAGATATCATAAATAGTTTAAAACATCTTGTAGAAAAAGTATTAGAAGATGACATTCTTTTGGGGACAATAATAGATATTATTACCATTAAATGGGAGTTTAATAAGAGAGTTGTTATGATAATAGGACATTAGAAGTATATTACTCTAGACGATCTTATTAGAACCATTATAAAACATAAAGTAAGATTGAAAATAGATGTATAAAAAGAGAAACATTATAATGGAGATGTTTCCATTGGTACAACATCTACCTTACCTCCAATGATTAATATATAGAGAATATTGTGAAATTGTACAAAAATAATCTTTCTTTTACAAAACAGGAATCAAGTTCATTAGAACTTTCTAAAAATGAATTTACAAATATAACCTGGTGGATATATAAGATATATGAAGAGAAGGATTTCCAATACTGTTACACGAATGTTAACATTTAACAAATTTATAAGAAAGATGAAGTTACATCTAAAAAATGCGAGAAAGCTAGCCACATCAGACCATATTGTCCAATGCTAAAACGGAATGATATAAAAGAAGTGAATTATTATAGGAATTAGAAAAGTTTTTATAAATAAAAAGTAATGAATGTTCTTTATGTTAATGATTCTTGGAATGAAAGTGTAGGAGATTCCTTATATAACTCTTTTAATAATAATAATTCTATATAGAGTAACACTGTTATTCTTTCTAGAATACCTAGATAATTTTTTTCTTAGGGATAAGGCACGCACTACTGAGATCCTTACAAACTTATTTATAATTGAAAATTATACTAAATTTGATAATGATATATATTATAAATATTTATATGAAGAATCTTTATCAAATATTGAAAATAATTGTTTACCCTCTTATGATATTGTATCTCATTTATCTATATTACCTAATAATGAAAAATGTAAAATTAATAAAAATATAGATAAGGATAATATATGGATAAATGTTTTAAAAAATGAATTTTTTGGCCACTTGGGACTCCTCATACCTTATATTACTATTCATAATTCAACCGTAATTATAACATAATTATTACATCCTTAGTGATGTCATTGAACACCCGAAACTCTAAATTGAAAAATCACTATTCACAGAAAAATCAACTTTTCCAGAAAAATCCCAAAAATTCAACTTAACATAATATTGATGCTCTAAATTCAAAAATGAACACCATTTTATAAAAAAAATCTAAATTTTTTTTATTTAATATTTAAATAAAAAACACTATTCAACCGAAAAAAAATACTTATCTAATAATTTCCGAAACAGTTATTTAACTATTTTATTGAATCACATTATTTAATCAAGGTGTATGAATTATATTAATACTTTCTTTAAGTGAGATTACTAATCCATTTGGGCATATTACTAATCCTAAGAATTAAATAACTATTCAAAATTTACTATTCACCAAAAATTAAGTTGATCTTATTTGACTATAAATTTCTTACTAAGCACATTTGCAGAAAACCACTTTTGGAAAATCCTTAAACATAATTAATTATTTAATGTTTACCTAAATATTTTAAAATATCATTTTTTTCAAAATTCATCCATATGTTACATCCTATTTTTACCCGGACATCTGAAAATTCACAAACATCATCATAAGAAGAAATCACAGTTTTTATTTAAATCAAAGGATTACATAAGGTAGTTGTGGTCTCGTTACATAGCCCCTTATAACACCATCATAGTAACTAAGTGTAAGGTGTGCTAGGTTTATTGAATCTTGGGGCTTCTCGACCAACATTGCCTAAGTAGTGATTTCTATCAGCATGAACTTCTCACGAAGGTGATTCCGTTCCAGCTTCAAATGATGATGTTCGGCTTGGGATTGGTCTAGAGCAATGCCAAATGGTGTTACCTCCTTGTCGATTTCCATCAGATGGGATTCAATCGGCCAGAAACTACTGGATGGGGCCATTGAATCTTATTTTTATATTCATTAATCAAGATCATTTGTATTTATATACAATAATCGCAACATTTAGTTTCCAATGGTCATATTGACCAACAATCAGAAAACAATCCAAACCCAATGGTCTTATTTTAATTATACTCATTTTGTTAATTGAATAAGTTTTGTTGAGTATAAAATAAAATAACACACAATGTTAGGAAAGAAAATTTATTCAAAATTTCAAGTCGTTACACACTGCCTTTACAACGGTTCAGGGAAAGCTCACGGCATCCCTCAGATCTCTTTTAATGACTCCCCCTAGCTCATTACATTGAGAGAAATCAGTCTCTATTTATGAAAATGGGGGTGTCTTCAAATGATTTTCATTAAATTCGTTGTCTTTGTTCATAATGAGACACTTCTTTCATAGAATTCCTAAATTGATGAACTTGAAAGCACTAAACCACTAATCCAGATAATCAGAACATGTAAACATCTTACACTGACAATTGTGTGCACCACCTTCCATTTGTGCACAAGATCTTACTTTTGCGTGCATGATTTTATTTTCCCGCAGAAAATCATTCACGCAACTACACCCTTTTAATTGCAACATTAAATTTTTTGTGCAGCTTCAACATTTATGCGCAACATCAACTTTTACACGCAACAACAATTTTTACATGCAACAAAATATTTTATACTTGAATACAAGTTATGTTTCCAACTCACTTCTCAGACAATTTTTAACCACATCAGAACACTGAACTTCACTAAGTCTTCCACCACCCCGAAAGAGGGGGTAACCTCTTATTTATTGTCATTTACTACCCCTAAGTATAAAACCCATCATGTTGCACAAAATTACCATTCTTCATGCAATTATTTTCACGCAAGAACCATTTTTTCCTCACATATCCAGATTTTCCACGAACCTCATGCCATTCCCATTTTTCGACATTCTGATCCCAGAACAGGCCTTGGGTGCATGTTTCCAATGCAGCTACAATATTTCACTCAAAATCCATTTCCAAACAAACATTTATACATTTTCTGATTTTCAGGGCCAAAAATTTGGCAAACACTATCGAACGATGCCACCTTCAATACTCTTGTCCGCATGAACTATATGATCCCTTTATTGGAAAAATTCTGGAACATCAATTAAGGATTAAAAAAACAAAAAACAAAATCCATTTCTAGTATAGAACGGTCGTGCTTCCAACAATATCCCACATTGGGTTTGTTGGAAATCTCTAGATAAATTCAATAGGGAACCAGCCACAAGAAAAACTTCACACAAAAATCAACTCAACCAACAATCAAGACTATGTGAGAAATGGTCGGTGTAGAAAACAAGAGGGGAATCAGGAAATGGGTTAACGAGTTTTTTAATTCTTAAAAATTCTCTTATTGTGACATAAAATTATTATATTTCCATGTTTTCCTTCTACTCATAACACTTAATTCTCATCATGTTATAGTAGAATTACATGTGCATCACATGTCCTGAATTAATTCCATCTTTCCCATTGAAAATAATCCCAATGACAGAAAATTGGTCATTGTTAATCTCTAAACACACTCCCCATGGATAATATCTCCCTTGTAAACCTACATCACATCCACAAAAAGATTAAAAATAGTTAACATATCTGGGGAGAGGGGAATTTGGTAACCTCCTTATGTACTGAGAGGTGGCTGAACATTGAGGTTCAAATGATGCTTCCCAAACACAGCCACTGACAGTGGCTTGGTCAGAATATCATCCACCTACTCATTAATTCCCTCATGATTCATTTTAATCATGCCTTTTTAAAAAAATTCATGAATAAAGTGATATCTAATTTCAATATGTTTTGTACGAGAATGTTGAACATAATTCTTAATAAGATTAATTGCACTCATGTTATCACAATTAATAACCATTGGTTGTTTCACATCATCACCAAAATATTTCAGTTGTTACTTCATACATTCTTTTTGAGTGTATGCATTTTTTGTAGAGATATACTTAGCTTCAACAGTACTAAGAGAAGTACTTTCTTGTTTTTTTCTCGTCCGTCCAACACATTTCTTCCCAATATAGAATACTCCACCACTGGTGGACTTCCTGTCAACTACATATCTTGCCCAGCCAGCATAAGAAAATGCTGATAATTCACTTTCCCTTCCTGTAGCAAAGTATAACCCATAATTATGAGTACCTTGAATGTACTTCCTGATTATTTTTGCTGCTGTCATATGTTCTTCCTTCAGATTACTCTAAATTCGGGAAAATAAGCAAGTTGGAAAGACAATATTAAGATGTGTTGTCGTTTAGTATAATAAGATTCCAATAATTCTCCTATACATGGTGGGATCTACATAGGTCCCATCCTAATGATTTCAATGATTGTATCCCACAAAAATTGGAGTTTACATTGGTTTGGAGTCACGAATATTAAATTTCTTCAGCAGCTCATTTGCATACATTTCCTGAGAAATGAATGTGTAATCGTTCTTTTCAATCACTTGTACCCCCAAGAAATATGTGAGCTCCCCTATCGTAGACATTTCAAATTCTAATTTCACGTGATTGCAAAATTCATGCCCTGATTTATGCCTACTACCACCAAATATAATGTCATCAACATAAACTAGAAACGTGAATTGATATTTCGGAGAGTACTTCACATAGAGCTTATTAGATATGGATCCTCTTTTGAATTTTAGATTATGGAGATATGAATCCATCCAATAATACCATGGTCGTGGTACTTGCATCAAACCATAGAGGGCCTTCTTTAGTTTACACACCATTATTACATCAGAACCAAGATAAAAACCCACTGGTTGTTCGATGTAGACTTCTTTTTTGATTACATAATTCAAGAATGTTGTGTTGAAATCTATTTGAAATACATTATATCCTCTTTGTATTTTCATGGCAAGAAAAGGCCTTATTGGCTCCAATCTTGCCTCTAGAGAAATTGTTTCTACAATATCAACACCTTCAATCTGTGAATATACTTTATATAAAAGTCATGCCTTGTTTTTGATAACACTTCCATGATAATCAAATTGGTTCTGGAAATCCACTTTGTACCAATCACATTATGACCTTTGGGACTAATGGCTAGATCTCATTTCTGATTCTTTTTAATCTGATCTAACTATTCATTCAACGCATCCATCCATCATTCATCCTTTGCAGCTTAATCAAATGAGGATGGTTCTACAATTGATAGAAACGTAGATTTTTGCATTACTCCTCATTATCCTCATTTGTGGGGGTGTAATCCAATCCCAATGGATGTTGGATTGATCAATTTTTTCTCTTCGATTCCTCTTCTGAGGTTCAACTAAATTCTCTTCATCTTTGGTTTCGACTTCATATTTTTCGTCTGAATCAACATCACATTGTTACTCCTAAGAGTGTTGTACACCTTCTTCTATTTATGTATTTTCATTTACTCTGTTTTCACTTTTACCTATTCTTCTATCCCATCAGTATAGGAATTATTTGAAGCATTTGATGTTTTTTTATCAATGATAGTAATGTCACTACTTTCCAAAATCCTCCTAAGGGGCTAATTGAAACACTAATAAGTTTTTCTATTTATTGGATATCCTAGAAATATTCCTTCATCAGCATTGTCACCAGACATCCCTTGATTTTATTATTTATTTAGGGTGAAACATTTTCTTCTAAAAATATTAAATTATTTCAGTGAAATCATCCTTCCATGCCATTATTCATATGGTTTCATTTTTTCTCCCATATAAATCCATGTTCTATATTAAATGTGCATTTTAGATTCAATATATTATTTCCAGTAAAGGCGAGAGATACAATTCTCAATTAGCATAGTCCTGGCCATGTTGTTCACCTGTCGATTCCAGCGCTCAAAAACTCTATTTTGTTACGGATTTCTTAGAGAGGCTACCTCATGTAGTCTTCCATGTTTTTATAGGTAATTCTCAATCTCAATGGATGTGTATTCCCATCTATAGTAATGACCAGTCCCATGGGGCCCATGTTGTGACTACCCCAAGCCTCCCTTACATAGGCTACGGGCTTTCGAAAAACACTAGAAAGGAATTTCCCTATAATAAAAAATAATTACCTTTAAACTTATACAAACACACAATCAAAAAACACAACACGAAGAAACTATGAAATAAACTACTATAGTAAAAAGTGTATTGAAAGTATATGGGCTAGAATACAATCCCAATTGGAAAGTAAAAGTAAAAATGAAATATAAAACTACTCTTGGAACAACCACTGAGGATCCTACCTGAAGGGTAGGTACAGCTCATGATAAGTAGTCAATGCGTCACGTCACGTCAAATGGTCCACCTCTGAGATCCATCCAGCCTGGGTTGCCTTAGCCACGATCAATGTTGCATGTTTTCTGCACAAGACACAATATGGTGTGGGTGATGCCCATGGTGGGGTGAGTATAAAAATACTCAATAGGGACCCTGAGACCCATGTAGGTCTCCCAGAGTTCCAAAAATAATAAACCACATAATAAGACCTTAATCCCAATGCATGAAGCAGTCATCGACTCTACTTATGTATTTGCCCATACATATAACTATGTTATCAAAATATACTCATCTCAATTATGAGGAAACAGAAGGCTCAAACTTTAATGAAATTTTAACAACTAATCCATGTGGGAAGATTACCAAAAAGGTAACACAATAAATGTAACACCACGAAGGTAAAAGTACCACAAAGGTAACACCACAATGGTAACACCGAAAGGTAAAAGTACCAAAAAGGTATCCCCATTAATGTAACCCCACAATGGTAAAAGATCCACAATGGTAACACCATAAACATAAAACCACAAAGGTAAAAGACTCAGTTCACACTAAGTATAAAACTTAAGTACAGAAGTACAGATTATTAGTCATAAACCTAGATCATCTTATTCTGTCAAGAGGCTCTTCTACTGACCCACTAAAGATCGATAGATACAACCCACACAGGATCACAAGGCACTAACCGAAATTGGTTCGATAGATACTGACCCATATTGGATCATTAAGCATTGACCCACACAGGATCGATATATATATTAACACACATATGATCGATGTTCATTCTTCACATTACAACCAGCCACAAGATTACTCCACTAAGCATGTTTGATTATGGGAGGATCCGCTCCTCAACAAATCGGTCACACCCCAACTATCACGATGTTCCACATAGAAGTATCACAAAGGGCCTCTATGTCATAACGGTTACAATGTGACAGATGGCACGTCCATCAGACTCCCACTAAGTGACATGTAAGTGTTTCAGTACCGAGGGCCCGGTTGGATTTGGGTTGCATCAAACCTGGTCATACTCCAACATGCATTAACACTCATGTTGTGTATACTAAAAGTAACACCATTCTACAATGGTTCTAATGTCATAGAGGGTTCGTCAAACGGATGCTCGGTTCACAAATTATGACTCTTTTAACAAAAACAGGGCCTGGAGGGGTTCGACTCCATTCCAACCCGGTCATGGCTGACCAAACCCAGTTCGGTCCAACACGACCCGGTTCGGGCCCCCTGACCTGGTTTGGGCTGACACGATCAGTTTCGAGCCGCCTTGACATGGTTTGGGTATCCCTACTCAGTCCGGGTTTGACCCGGCCCAATAGAGATTGGCCACAGTGGCTCGGCCCACTGGGCTGCGGGCCAGCCCGCTAGGCTCATGTGGCTTGTACCATAGAAGGTGAAACCTAATGGAGGCATGAACCACTAGAGTGCGGGCCTCCCTAGTTGGCACGGGGGGGGGGGGGGGGGGTTCGTCGTTTTGGTATTGCAGAAACGACAATATTAGGGGCCGCGAAGTTGACCGTGGGACCCATAGAGAGTGGGTCATGGCCCAGCACCGCGGCTATCACCTCCAGCGGCCTGCTGTTGTGTGCCGTTCTGTGCATCCATCACGGCTGAAGAGCTATAAAAACATTATCTGGTGGCACGCGAGGGTGTGTCTCCCTCCCTTATGTGGCAGGTAGGTGTCTCCATCTGCTGGCTTCCATGACCATCTTCACCGGCAGCGTGTGATAGCACTCCGCCACCCCCTCCACGGCCGACCGGTGCCAGTTGTCACCATAATCTCATCCGCCAGTGCCGGTTACCAAGGTTCTTCCGCAGGTGTTTGGGTGAGCTATGATGGCCCATTTTTCTATCCAATGGTACCAACTGACTCCCTAGAATTCCCTCTTTGTTTCTAAACTCACCATTCTAGGTTTTTTCACACCAGAATATATCGCATCTGAAGAACATGTCAAATTTCAATGAAAGGCGTATGTTTCTTGCATTTTTAGTTTAGGCCGCACCCTCCACGTTAGCTTGATAGCAAGAGGGTAGTATACTATTCAACAACTCTGGAATTTACACAATAAATAAACCATACCTCAAGATCGTTGAAGAGTATCTGCATTTGAGGAAGGGTTATTTTTCATCGATTAGTGATTCGATGGAATTCATCCCCATCAACTGGAACCTGTATTTTCCACCAAGTGGTTGGCGTCGTGGTACTTTTCTAGAGCTTCATCACTTGGTGAAGCTGTGCTAATACTCAACCCTGAGCTCTATATAAATAAGGTAGGGGTGAGTAACAAACGTATAATTAATGAGGTTCATTTAATTAATTAACCTATAAAATTAATATTTTTTTGTTACATAGATAAAGGGATGTCAAGCCTTCTAATGGATTTACATGTCATTGGTCCCCCCACTACCACTCGTCCGTTGAAGGAAAAAGAAAAAGAGAAATAAAATAAAATGGTTATTTTATTTTTCTTTTCAAAATCCAAAAAATATCTTCTTCTCCCAACCTACTTCGGTCAATGTGAATCTTTCCATAAGATAATCATGGAATTGTGGACTCAATAGTTCCCTCGGATCATTAATCCAAGAATCGGTCCAAATATATGAAAAAGCTGCTTTCTTGTTTATGAACTTACCTAAACAATGTTTAGAAATTCATTTCGAGCATATCGAGCCTTGGAATCCAGTGCCGTTAACATTTTCAAACTCATAATAATTTCATAAAATAAAAAAAATGGGAAAAAAGGGGATTTACATTATTCCCACATTAGGGATTTTCATCCTCGAAAGCCATAATATAGACTAAGGAAACAAATGGTGGTTCTGAGCACGAATCTGAACCTCCTCTTCCAAATTTCTCTCCAAGATGTCCCCCTGTTGCCAACTAACACGCACTAGAGGTATCGATCATCCATGAACGACCCACTCCTGTCGATCCTCAATCTCCACTGGAACCTCCATAAACGTTTCCCCATCATCAATGCCTAGCTCACCCTAGACGATGTTGTTCTATGGATAATGCATGTACCTCTTCAGTTGTGAGACATGAAAAACTTCATGCATCTGGAGAGTCTATTGGAGAAAATCCAGATGATACACCACCTCTATAACTCTACTGAGAACTTGAAAAGGTCTGATGAACCATGGATATTACATTCCACCCTGGCCAAATCTCCACAATCCACATAGAGGTGAGACCCATAGGAAGAAATGGTCTCCCTCCTTGAACTCCAAAGGCCTCTGTCTCTTGTTATAATTAGAAATATGTATGCTTTGTTTAGTATTCATCTTCTCCTAGATGATATGCACCTTCACAGTGGTAGCCCATACCAACTATGAACCCATAACTGCTGACTCCCCTAGGTCTATCCATCATAGAGGTGATCTTCAAGGTTGACCATACATTGCATCAAATGGTGCCATACTGATGGTGGAGTGATATTTGTTGTTGTATGAAAACATCACCAAGGGAAAGTGATCCTCCCAACTGCAACCATAATTTATGATGCAAGTACGAAGCATGTGCTCAAGTAGTTGTATGGTCCACTACGTCTTACCATCCATCTGATTATGAAAGATGGTATGCAAAATTTTCTTAGTCAATAACAACTCATGTAACCCCTCCCACAACTGAGATGTGAAATGTGCATTACTATTAGAGACGACCATCGAGGGTACCCCAAGAATTCGTAAAATATTCCTCACATAGAGGCATCCCAGGCCCTCTACTAATCACTGCTCTCAGATGGGTAGAATGTGGTACGACTTGATGAGTAGGTCAACGATCACCCAGATGGATTCATGTCCCCTAGACATACATTGTAGAGACCCGTATCTTATCGTACATTGACATTACATTACTTTTGCGGAATACTTAGTACAAAACAAAAACACACACACAAGGATCGTAATAGTTTAGTGTCTTTGGAAACTCGGAATAAAATCTTCTAATCGTGGGGAAAGATCTTCAACATCTCCCATAAAGATCTTCCTTTTTTTACCTAAAACCTTTCTTTATGTCCTGGGGAAAATAAAACATAAAAGGGTGAGCTCAAATGCTCAGTAAGGGTAAAAAAAAGATATATCAATCACATCGTATTCATAAGAACATAACATTTTGGAAATCATAACCTGCAAAAGAGAGCATAATTTCATAACATGGGATAAATCATAGTAGTGAAATGAAATCATAACTTAAAACATTACTCATTGTGGCATACACACATAATCATTGAGAATCATTTCTTGTTAGTCAAGACTCATTGCCAAGACTATCTTAGTGGACAAAGTCCCTTTCTGAATCGAGTAATCCTCGTTTCAGTCCTGTTTCACTGAACCGGTATAACCTACCAATCCAGCCATGTCTATCTCATGAGATATAAAATCTTTACCCAATGCATTGGAGGGAGATATAGGTCCCACCCATCTCTTAATGAATCCTTTCTTATGTGTGCCACCAAATCATAAATCATACATCATTGCATAACCCATGTAATAAAAATGGGATTCTTAAACAACATGATATCATAAAACCATTCATATAAGATAAAGGAATTCATAAACATAATTCCATCACAACATAGTCAAATCAATGTAAAAATATGGATAGAAACAGAACCCTTTATTATCTTAGATGAAAAATAATTTTGATAAAACACTTGAATTGAATTCTTGAGGAAAATATCCTTTTTTCTTCAAAATCAATTTCTTTTCACAAAACATCATGCAATTTTAAAAGAAAGATATTTTATTGAAAATAGTCATAAAATATTTTAGAGGAAGCTTCGTGAAAATAAGGCTTTATAAAACAGTAGAAATCCGTTCGTGCCGTATAAGTTAAAAAAACATTCTTTTTTACTTTTGTCGAAAAAGTCAAAATGTACCTCGTACGAAAAACGACAAAAGATTCCTTTCATATCTTTTACTAAAAACTCACCAAAGGGTAAAATTGGATTTAAAACATTGTAGGTGGATGGAAATAATATTACATATTGAGGAAACATGGATGTGGATGATAAGATACACCCCAGTAAATACTTACGAATAAACAATCTCGGATAAAAATGAGATTGTGATATTCCCCTTACCTTATGTCCGACTTGCTTTGTAAGTGTCCGAACCTCCTGTATAATGATTTAAATCATGTTATTGACTTATTACAGAATCATATTCATTGTTATGATATCATATATGGTTCACTTATGACATTATATTACCCGTTCTTTTGTAAATTCCATGTTAAAGAAGCGTTTTGGGTAAAATCGTTTCATTTATCTTAGGTGTTTTGACTTGTTGTTCTTGACATCACTATTACTTATATCATGATTTACTTACATCCAGAATATAAAATATGATTTATATATCATATATATTCAGTATATATATATATATAATAGGTAGATAAATAAAATGAAAAACACCGTTCATGGAGACGGTAGTCCGTACGTACGCATGAACGCTGTTTTCCTTTCCTTATTGTCTTGAAATGGAAGTAAGTAGATGACATATATATGTATATATATACATAAATCCAGTAGCTTTATAATGTCATATATTTCATTATTATTTCTTATATATACATTATAATCATTCTTAAATGGTTAACATGGAGAATGAATCTCATCGCATCGTGGAGACGGTAGTCCGTACGTACGCACGAGCGATGATATCATTTCTATAAATATTGAATTGAATTGGAGTGGATTATAAAATATATCAGAATCAATATGATGTTGTAATAACTATGTATAGTTATTCTTTACACCATTATACCCATCCATGTAAGGTGGTGGTGGAAAATAGATTACACCACGGCGTGGAGACGGTATTCCGTACGTACGCACGCGCAGTGATTTCTTTTTCCGTAGGATGGATAGATGGTGAAATAGGTTTGTTTCATACTTATAATAACATATCAGTATATGAGTGATACTGATGTTATTACTTCATAATGAAAAAACCTAAGAAGAAGAAGTGGAAGAAGAAATAAAGATGAAAGAATTGGTAATGGTAATTACCTCTTCTTTGAAGCGCCTTTTGGAGACCTCCTCTTAGGGAACTAAAATTGGTCTTTGAGTAAGACCAGAACCTCTAGGATGTTGCTAGGGAAGTGGAGAAGAGATTTTGGCAGGGGTTGGCCGATCTTGAGTGCTCAATTTGGTGTGAGGAGGAGGGGGAGGAGGTGTCCTTTTATAGGGGAGGAGAGGGGCACCTTAGGAATTCTTAAAAATATTAATTTATAATAAATCTAACCCCACTTAAAAACCTCCAAAAATGACTCATATTCGAAGATTAGATGAGATAGGGTTGTAATCTCATCAACCAATCAAATTTAGACATGTTTGGATATTATTTTAAACCTTATCAATTAGATTTAACTCTAAGTTAAATAATTTAACTTTTACCGTGTCTTTTTGTTTTCTTTCACTATATGGTTAATACACTTACTATAACATGCAAAACGAACCCCAAATTGTTTATTATTAATATATATATCCTTATCTAAGTCATTTGGCTGAACCTTATATTTTTAGGAATAAAATAACAATTAGTAATATAATATTTGATTTAAAAACTATTTTGTGTCAATTTTGACACTATTTGATATATGATTTTTGTGAAAGTCATAACAGAATTAAATGTTCGAACCAAGTTGATTAAATCAACATTCATATATCATAGTAACCTAGAAAATTAGTGGAATTCATAAAAAATCTCAAATTACACTTATTTTGGTGTTTATAACATCAATTATGTCAATATTTCATTAATAAGATAATTACTGCATCATCGTTGTGTCATAAATAAATTAAATTATTTGATGTCTAAAAATTACAAATAAAATACCATCATGTAGGAAATCTTTTTATCTTTCTAATGAATATTTAGAGTCGAATTTATCTTATGTATAACCCCATATTAAAAATGATTTACTTATTAAACTTTGATTTTAACTATTTTAACCCTTCTTTAAATAAATTAATAATAAATGTCCTAATCTAACCCAAGTGGGCCTAAATGGTCATATTTTATTCCTAAGTTTGTTTTTGGTCGAATTACACTTGTCCAATAGAATTAGGACATGTGTTAGGGTAATATTAATATCATATTTACCCTTAGTTACCCTATTTACTATTAACCGTGGTAAAAAAAGTAAAAAGTTACTATTCACCAAAAAATTATTTTCATCTCATTGAACCACATTTTAGTCCTTGATATTAACCGTGACTCTCGGATTTTCGAAATTCCATTCACAGAAGCGGTAAAATTATGTTTTATGCAAAATTCAGTTTTTAACCTACCACTTAGTAGTTTCACTATTCATCAAAAATTGATGTTTTTCAGAACAATGCCAAAATTTCATCCTAAGCTATATTTCATATTCCGAATTCAAAAATGAAATCTATTTTACCAAATTCATAACATAGAAGTTGCATTAATTAATTTTATAATTAAATCCCGCTGTTAAAATAAATAGCGTGTTTTCAGGAAACAATATATATCAAAAGATTGACACTTGATTATGTCTGGTTTAAATGT
Source organism: Viscum album (assembly GCA_963277665.1). Lineage (NCBI taxonomy): Eukaryota > Viridiplantae > Streptophyta > Magnoliopsida > Santalales > Viscaceae > Viscum > Viscum album. The sequence goes on along the minus strand of OY728164.1, from coordinate 628,916,124 downwards.
GAAATTACAACCAATGACCAACATTGTATTAAATTGTAAAAATATATTCTAAATATACTTTAAAACCACTCAAATTAATGATTTATCACTATTAATTATTTCAATTAAAAAAAGTTGTTTTTAATTATAATTTAGTAATTTTCACTATTCATCAGAATATGAAAGTTATCCGAAAAGTACCAAAATTCCACCTTAGGCTAAATTCGATACTCCGAATCCAAAAATGAAGTCCATTTTGAGAGTTAAAATTTCTAAAATTTAAAAAGTGGTTATTACTATTCATAACGGCTAGTTTTAATAATATTTTAATAGCATATCATTGTTTCGTGAAACTCAGGATTACGTACCACACACGCTATCGAGGAAGGTTGCGATTGCGTGTAATGCAAGGCAAGTCAAGGATGCGTGTTGTGCAAGCTCCTTTTGGTGTAGTGTATAACACAAGACATTAGTGAAATTAAAAAGAATATTTTTCATAAAATCTTGGGCTGTTACATTCTACCCCCCTTAAAATGAATTTCGCCCTCGAATTTCGTCGGGGTTATAAATGGTTTACTATTCGAAAGTTTCTTTAATAGAAACCCACATCGTAAAAGGGAATACCAAAACTTGGCTTTAAAAACTAAAGTATGAAATGTAGCGATTACCCAAATAAACTAATCACTGGGTTTCCACATAGGTGAAAATATGGATATGGAAGAGAAATCTAACCATCATGTTCTGATGGAGAGTGGTAGAGAACATGGCTATGGAAAAGCCAGTAATCACAAATCCATAAATTTGTGACGATCTAAGGTACCATCTGATTCATCAGGTATAAGAGAACTAGGACAACATTTTTGGTTTTCAAGATCATTTCCCTAAAGTTAAAGAATTTGAATTAGAATAAATACTTACTTTATTTTGGTACAATCTCACTGTTGTTCGTGCCTTTAACAATTTCCACTTCATCTCTTAAATAAATGAAGTTGAATTTGTTATTCGTGAAGTGTTAGCAGATCATGTGATAGAATGAAGGGTCATTCCATCTGTTTCAAACAAAAGGTTAGCAAAATTATATGCATAAGTAGATCTATAGTGAGATTAATCATATATGGTTCCTAAAATGGACTTATAATTCATATATCATACTGCTTAATATAATAAAACTTGTTTCTACTAAACAGGGACTTCCTGTAGGTCAGTGGTAGGCGATAAAGGCCAGTCGCACTTTGGTTGTGGGTTCGATTCCTACAGCCTTGTCCGAAGCGATGGGCTGTCGCCCGTCCTGCAGGTTGTCCCTTTTTCTAAAACTACGTTACTATAACATCCCATCAATAATATCGAAAATCTTCTATCCTTAAACAATACTAACTTATGTCCAACATAATCCAGTCTAATCTTTAGTCTTATACATAATACTGCAGTCCACTCTCATAATATAGTGACATCGATTACCAGAGATTTAATACTGTCGTTGATCCCCACATATCATAAGATATGTCTTGTTGGTCACATTCCAAAGATTCAAAGTCCTTAATCGTGTATTCTCTTGAATACCTTAGTGAAAACATGAGTGCAGTTAAAAGTTAACACTTTCCACATACCAAAATCCTCAAAATTCTATATACTCAAACCATGATATCACTTAGTCCTTATATCAATCATGAGCTCATGAATACTGTCAAATATTTCATTTTCTCATTTTCCCTTCATTATGCGCATATCATCTTTTTTCCAAAAATACCTCAATCACTTCGAATACCACATTAGAGCAATACATAAATATTCCAACACACCATAAAAGTACATCAACAACATTATTCCTGAATACCAATACATAAACACTTCAGTCCATCCACTTCAATGACTGTCCTGGAATAAGTCCTTCCTTGATTTAGAAGTATCTTTTTAGGTCAGGGCATTGAGTTGGGTAATGCCCATGTTCTCCACAAATAGGACATTGAACTCCATAACAATCTGTCACTCTATAACCCTTTTCTCCACACAGATAACATCGGTCCCTCCATTTGAGGTATTCCTCAAGGTTCTTCTTCCCTTCTTTAGAAATCTCAATCTTCCTTTCTTTATGATCCTCAACATGCGAACATGCATAATAGTTTATCTTCCTCTTCTTTGATGAATTAGTCATACCACTAAATTTCACCTTGTTAATCATATATCGCGATGACTGATTCGGCATAATCACAATATCTTTATCTCTAGGCATCACACAATTTTGTTGCTCATAGTCACAAATTTGTCCATTGGATTCAATGTTAACCGAATTCCTTCTGGTTCCCTCCATTAACTAAAACACAAAAAGAATTTTGTGAGAGGCGAAATCATGCTAGGGAAGACAACATAGTAAAGGGGGAGCACCCTCAATATCTAACATATTAGGTTAAATTCTAAGATCGTTACCGTAGTTCTAGGAATATATCCTATACGTATACTTATCCTTAGGGACATCCCTAGACATACCTTAGAAATATCTCTAGGGATCTCACTAACGTTCTCACATCCTAGTTTCCAATGGTTGACTAAACCTTTCCTCTGATACCAATTGTAGAGACCCGTATCTTATCGTACATTGACATTACATTACTTTTGAGGAATACTTAGTACAAAACAAAAACACACACACAAGGATCGTAATAGTTTAGTGTCTTTGGAAACTCGGAATAAAATCTTCTAATCGTGGGGAAAGATCTTCAACATCTCCCATAAAGATCTTCCTTTTTTTTACCTAAAACCATTCTTTATGTCCTGGGGAAAATAAATCATAAAAGGGTGAGCTCAAATGCTCAGTAAGGGTAAAAAAAAAGATATATCAATCACATCGTATTCATAAGAACATAACATTTTGGAAATCATAACCTGCAAAAGAGAGCATAATTTCATAACATGGGATAAATCATAGTAGTGAAATGAAATCATAACTTAAAACATTACTCATTGTGGCATACACACATAATCATTGAGAATCATTTCTTGTTAGTCAAGACTCATTGCCAAGACTATCTTAGTGGACAAAGTCCCTTTCTGAATCGAGTAATCCTCGTTTCAGTCCTGTTTCACTGAACCGGTATAACCTACCATTCCAACCATGTCTATCTCATGAGATATAAAATCTTTACCCAATGCATTGGAGGGAGATATAGGTCCCATCCATCTCTTAATGAATCCTTTCTTATGTGTGCCACCAAATCATAAATCATACATCATTGCATAACCCATGTAATAAAAATGGGATTCTTAAACAACATGACATCATAAAACCATTCATATAAGATAAAGGAATTCATAAACATAATTCCATCACAACATAGTCAAATCAATGTAAAAATATGGATAGAAACAGAACCCTTTATTATCTTAGATGAAAAATAATTTTGATAAAACACTTGAATTGAATTCTTGAGGAAAATATCCTTTTTTCTTCAAAATCAATTTCTTTTCACAAAACATCATGCAATTTTAAAAGAAAGATATTTTATTGAAAATAGTCATAAAATCTTTTAGAGGAAGCTTCGTGAAAATAAGGCTTTATAAAACAGTAGAAATCCGTTCGTGCCGTATAAGTTAAAAAAAACATTCTTTTTTACTTTTGTCGAAAAAGTCAAAATGTACCTCGTACGAAAAACGACAAAAGATTCCTTTCATATCTTTTACTAAAAACTCACCAAAGGGTAAAATTGGATTTAAAACATTGTAGGTGGATGGAAATAATATTACATATTGAGGAAACATGGATGTGGATGATAAGATACACCCCAGTAAATATTTACGAATAAACAATCTCGGATAAAAATGAGATTGTGATATTCCCCTTACCTTATGTCCGACTTGCTTTGTAAGTGTCCGAACCTCCTGTATAATGATTTAAATCATGTTATTGACTTATTACAGAATCATATTCATTGTTATGATATCATATATGGTTCACTTATGACATTATATTACCCGTTCTTTTGTAAATTCCATGTTAAAGAAGCGTTTTGGGTAAAATCGTTTCATTTATCTTAGGTGTTTTGACTTGTTGTTCTTGACATCACTATTACTTATATCATGATTTACTTACATCCAGAATATAAAATATGATTTATATATAATATATATTCAGTATATATATATATATAATAGGTAGATAAATAAAATGAAAAACACCGTTCATGGAGACGGTAGTCCGTACGTACGCATGAACGCTGTTTTCCTTTCCTTATTGTCTTGAAATGGAAGTAAGTAGATGACATATATATGTATATATATACATAAATCCAGTAGCTTTATAATGTCATATATTTCATTATTATTTCTTATATATACATTATAATCATTCTTAAATGGTTAACATGGAGAATGAATCTCATCGCATCGTGGAGACGGTAGTCCGTACGTACGCACGAGCGATGATATCATTTCTATAAATATTGAATTGAATTGGAGTGGATTATAAAATATATCAGAATCAATATGATGTTGTAATAACTATGTATAGTTATTCTTTACACCATTATACCCATCCATGTAAGGTGGTGGTGGAAAATAGATTACACCACGGCGTGGAGACGGTATTCCGTACGTACGCACGCGCAGTGATTTCTTTTTCCGTAGGATGGATAGATGGTGAAATAGGTTTGTTTCATACTTATAATAACATATCAGTATATGAGTGATACTGATGTTATTACTTCATAATGAAAAAACCTAAGAAGAAGAAGTGGAAGAAGAAATAAAGATGAAAGAATTGGTAACGGTAATTACCTCTTCTTTGAAGCGCCTTTTGGAGACCTCCTCTTAGGGAACTAAAATTGGTCTTTGAGTAAGACCAGAACCTCTAGGATGTTTCTAGGGAAGTGGAGAAGAGATTTTGGCAGGGGTTGGCCGAGCTTGAGTGCTCAATTTGGTGTGAGGAGGAGGGGGAGGAGGTGTCCTTTTATAGGGGAGGAGAGGGGCACCTTAGGAATTCTTAAAAATATTAATTTATAATAAATCTAACCCCACTTAAAAACCTCCAAAAATGACTCATATTCGAAGATTAGATGAGATAGGGTTGTAATCTCCTCAACCAATCAAATTTAGACATGTTTGGATATTATTTTAAACCTTATCAATTAGATTTAACTCTAAGTTAAATAATTTAACTTTTACCGTGTCTTTTTGTTTTCTTTCACTATATGGTTAATACACTTACTATAACATGCAAAACGAACCCCAAATTGTTTATTATTAATATATATATCCTTATCTAAGTCATTTGGCTGAACCTTAGATTTTTAGGAATAAAATAACAATTAGTAATATAATATTTGATTTAAAAACTATTTTGTGTCAATTTTGACACTATTTGATATATGATTTTTGTGAAAGTCATAACAGAATTAAATGTTCGAACCAAGTTGATTAAATCAACATTCATATATCATAGTAACCTAGAAAATTAGTGGAATTCATAAAAAATCTTAAATTACACTTATTTTGGTGTTTATAACATCAATTATGTCAATATTTCATTAATAAGATAATTACTGCATCATCGTTGTGTCATAAATAAATTAAATTATTTGATGTCTAAAAATTACAAATAAAATACCATCATGTAGGAAATCTTTTTAGCTTTCTAATGAATATTTATAGTCGAATTTATCTTATGTATAACCCCATATTAAAAATGATTTACTTATTAAACTTTGATTTTAACTATTTTAACCCTTCTTTAAATAAATTAATAATAAATGTCCTAATCTAACCCAAGTGGGCCTAAATGGTCATATTTTATTCCTAAGTTTGTTTTTGGTCGAATTACACTTGTCCAATAGAATTAGGACATGCGTTAGGGTAATATTAATATCATGTTTACCCTTAGTTACCCTATTTACTATTAACCGTGGTAAAAAAAGTAAAAAGTTACTATTCACCAAAAAATTATTTTCATCTCATTGAACCACATTTTAGTCCTTGATATTAACCGTGTCTCTCGGATTTTCGAAATTCCATTCACAGAAGCGGTAAAATTATGTTTTATGCAAAATTCAGTTTTTAACCTACCACTTAGTAGTTTCACTATTCATCAAAAATTGATGTTTTTCAGAACAATGCCAAAATTTCATCCTAAGCTATATTTCATATTCCGAATTCAAAAATGAAATCTATTTTACCAAATTCATAACATAGAAGTTGCATTAATTAATTTTATAATCAAATCCCGCTGTTAAAATAAATAGCGTGATTTCAGGAAACAATATATATCAAAAGATTGACACTTGATTATGTCTGGTTTAAATGTGAAATTACAACCAATGACCAACATTGTATTAAATTGTAAAAATATATTCTAAATATACTTTAAAACCACTCAAATTAATGATTTATCACTATTAATTATTTTGATTAAAAAAAGTTGTTTTTAATTATAATTTAGTAATTTTCACTATTCATCAGAATATGAAAGTTATCCGAAAAGTACCAAAATTCCACCTTAGGCTAAATTCGATACTCCGAATCCAAAAATGAAGTCCATTTTGAGAGTTAAAATTTCTAAAATTTAAAAAGTGGTTATTACTATTCATAACGGCTAGTTTTAATAATATTTTAATAGCATATCATTGTTTCGTGAAACTCAGGATTACGTACCACACACGCTATCGAGGAAGGTTACGATTGCGTGTAATGCAAGGCAAGTCAAGGATGCGTGTTGTGCAAGCTCCTTTTGGTGTAGTGTATAACACAAGACATTAGTTAAATTAAAAAGAATATTTTTCATAAAATCTTGGGCTGTTACATACATGGAATCCCTATCACAAATTCCAAGGAGATACCATCCCACTTCCACTCCGGTAACTCAAGCGGTTGAGCTAAGCTTTCTTGTACATCTTCCCCACACCATGATGTACCACCAGAGGGGACCTATGGATCTCCCTCAACACCTCCTCTTCTAGTTCCCCTGGTACCATGGTGTGTCCTCTAAATAGGATGACATGCTCCGCACCTTTAGAAAATCCATCAGGAGCTTTTCCTAAGGATATCTAGCCACATCAAACATCACATTCAATGTCCCCAAGCGGTGCCTCCCAAACTTGCTAAAGATGTGGGGGAGTGATAGTCATAGACAAGTGGTAAGATGCTACATCTCTATCAACAAAGGATATCTACAACACTGCTAGCTACTCATTCTCCTCACTTAAAAGTTGTAAACTAGACCACCTGCAAAGTGCATCATCCACTATGTTCCCCTTCCCATGAGTACAGACTATCTAAAAGTCGTAGTCCAGGAGGAACTATAGACATCATCTATACCTCAGGTTCAGGTCCTTCTATGTGAATATATAGTTGAGACTCTTTTTATATGAGTTAAAAGTAATCCTTTCACCGATCATGTAGAGTGGCCACATATTCAAGGCGAAGACCACTACTGCTAACTCTAGGTCATGGGTGGTGAAGTTCTGATCATGATGTCTTAGTTTCCATGAACCATAAGTGATAGCTTCTCAGTACTGCACAAGGACACATCCATGTCCGTTCCATGATGCGTTTCAGTATACTACAAACCAAAAAACCTTCTTTGGTAGCCTTAAGATGGGGGTATTCATCAATATCTACCTCACCTCATGGGAACTCCGTTGGAATCTCTATGTCCATACAAAGGGTTGTATCTTCATTGTCAAAGATGTTAAGGTTGCTGCAACTCTGGATTAGTCAGGCATGAATCCTGGGTAGTACCCAGCCAACCCCAAGAAACCCTGCAAATCGGTCACACTCCTAGGTGGATCCCAAGAAAGAAAATCCTCTATCTTCATTGGATCCAATATAACACCAGCACCCGAGATGATGTGTCCCAGAAAGGGAACCTCTTCTATATTGTACTGGCACTACAAGATATTCCCATAAAGCTGGTGCTCCCAGAGTGTTTCCAAAACTATCTGTAGATGATAGGAATCCTCCTCATATGACTTCGAGTATATCAAGATGTTTTCAATGAAGACCACCATGAACAATCAACGTAAGGGTGGAATCATCTGTTCATGAGTCCTATGAACACTACTAGGGAATTGGTCTTGCTGAATGTCATAACAAAGAACTTATAGTGTCCATACCGTCATTTGAAGGTCGTCTTATTCACATCCTCATCTCATACCCTGAGCTGATGATAGTTTGATCCGAGGACTATATTCCAAAACCAACGAGCTCCATTAAACTGATCGAAAAGAAAATTAATCATTATAAGTGGATACTTGTTCTTCACGGTCACCTAGTTCTATTGCCAATAGTCCACACAGAGTATCAAACACCCATCTGACTTCATGGAGAACAAAATCAAGGTTGCCCATGGAGAAAAACTGGTCCTTATGAACTTATTCCTCTATAAGACCTCAAGATGTACCCATAACTCAATGATCTATACAGGAGCCATCAGATATGCAGGTGTATATATCTATGTCATCCCAAGGTATAATTATATGTAATAGTCTACCTCTCTACATGGAGGTAGTATCGAATCATCACCAGGAAAGACATCAAGATACTGGTACAGCACTACAATATATCTCAGACTCTCATCTCCAACATCCCCAAGGGTAAGGATGTGTGATCGGTTACACCCTCCTTTGGGTAAGTCCATCATGTACTACAGAGGTTCCCTTATCGCCGATTTTGGAAAACCTTGTCCCATTCTCGCGGACACACCACACATTGAGCCTAATACAGTCAATTTAATCAAGGAATGTGGATTACTATCCATACCAAAGATTACATCGTAAGGCCTCGATGCCACTACCAGAAGATACCAGTCAAAGCTCATTCCTTCTAGAGTAATCTCACACTGCCAAAACCCGTGTGTAATAATCAAATATTCTCCTATGGGAGTCTCTAATCACAAGGATAGAGACAACGACTCCATCCAAATCGTTGAGCTCTGAACGAGGGCTGTGGAAATAAAAATAGTGACTAGAACCTGTCTCTAAAAGCACTACAGTTAGGGTGTAGTTGAAACATATCACACCTTTAATAATATCCAGAGTGTCATGGTCATATGCCCCTGCTGCCTAGATCTAAGATCATCCATGTCCTCCTCATTCCGGTGTGCACCTCACCACCTAACCTATATCCTGAGGCCATCCAAAAGAAGGTATTTCCCACATGGGCCCCTACATCATCCATCTACGACCTGCTAGGGATGACTCTACTACCTAATGTCTGATGGAGGCTCTCGATGTCAGTGCCTACTCTGCTAGAAAGCTCTCCACCAAATGTGTTTTCTCTAGAACCCCAGCCTATGTCAGAATGCAAAGAGATATCATCGATGCTATGATCTCTTGTTAGAGGCCCTACTAAATGGTCTGGGCCCTAAAGAAATAGTCATGTAACATGTCGGTTGAGTATCAGGAGAGATCAGCGAACCTCGCCGAGTACTGGGCCACGGTCATACTGCCCTACTGTAAGAGTATCAAATTCTGTATATGCACTGAGTGTAGGGTCGCTGGGATGAACTCTTCCCAAAAAAGTCCCACGAAGTCCATCCAGGTGAGGGTCTCCTCATCATGTATTTTTAGTTTCAGACTCCACCATCTCCCAGCTTCTCCCTGGATGTGACTAGCAGCTAGGATCACCATCAGATCAGCTGTTGTCCAAACTACGCGAAATGATCTAGCCACAGCCTCTATCCAGTCCTCTGCTGCCTACAGATCCGTCTCGCATTGGAATGTTAAAGAACTATACCACTGAAACTCATGCAATGCACTCTATCGGCATGTGACATCTGCTGGTGGGGCTGGTGGCAACGACTTCCCAATGGGTAGTGGTGCTACTAGTGCACCACCCGTAGTTACTAATGAAATAATAGGACCCTACACCGAGGCCTCATCAATATGTGGGCCGTCATCGTGTACCCTATTGGGAATCCTGGCTGGATATCTACATGGAGGCATCCTAAATGAAAACAGTTGTGCCACAGTCAATATGTTATACCTGGTGAGTTAACTCAAAGATATCATAAGAAAAACTTATCAAAACACACACATTCAGTGTTTTCATGCACTAAGTCAGAAATCAGAATTCAGGGTCTTGGTATATGTACACGTCAGACACTGCACTTACACTGTATTCCCAGAACTGAAAACCACACTCATAATAGTTAACCCTATTTCCACATTGAAAAGATCAGGGTCTTAGTTCTTCGGTAGAACTGACTCCTATGATACCAATATATCACGGCCCATCCCCTAGGACCCATTTAGTGACTACCCCAAGCCCTCCTTACATAGTCTAGGGGATGGAAAATAGAACTCGAAAGATGTATCCCTATAACTTGCAGGCATTGCCTTTGAACCTATACAAACAAACAATCCAAGAACACAACAAGAAGCAACCACGAAGTAAACTGCTGTAGTAAAAAGTGTATTGAATGTATAGCGGCCAGAATACCATACCAACTTGAAGGTATAAATAAAATGACGGTGTAAAATCTCTTATAACCTCTTACAAGGATCCTACGAGATGGGTAGGTACAACTCATGATAAGTATTCACTGCATCACGTTATGTCAAATGGTCCACCTCTGATCTCCTTCCAGCCCTAGATCCCTCAACCTCGATCAACGTTGTCCATCATCTACAGGAAGACACAGCAAGGGACGGGCATTGACCTTGCAGGGGTGAGTATAAAAATACTCATTAGGGTCCCCAGGACCCTTGAATGTCTCCCATAGGTCCAAAAATTTTAAATAAAAAAACAAGACCACAATCACAAATCACGAAGTAGTCATCAACTCTACTATGGTATATTCCCATACATAATCCTAGGTTATCAGAATATACTCATATCATTCATGAAGAAACATAAAGATACTAATTTTAAGACATCTTCCCAAATAATTCAGGAAGAAATAATACCACAACAGTAACACCATGAAGGTAACACTAGGAAGGTAAATGTAACACAATTGTAACACCACTAAAGTAACACCACGTAGGTAGAACTACCACAAAGGTAACAAAATGAAGGTAACTCCATGAAGGTAACACCACATTGGTAAAATTACCACACAGTTAACACCCCAAAGCTAAAACCTCAAATGTAAAAGTCATAGCTCACACCAGGTATAAAACATAAGTATATAAGTACATATAATTAGTTGAAAATCTAGATAATCTTAATCTGTCGAGAGGCTCTACTACTGACCCACACAAGATCTATATATACTGACCCACACTCTATCTCTTGGAACTGAACCAAACATGATCGATAGTTACCGACCCACATAGGAACGATAATCGATGAACCACACATGGTCAATAGATTTTGACCCATATAGGATCAATGTTCCTTCTTCACGTTACAGCCAACCACTAGATTCTCACACTAAGGATGCTTGATTCCTAGAGGATATGCTCCTCAATACATCATATGTACCCCAACCTTATCTATGTTCCAATAATTTGAATCCCAATGGACATCCATGTTTCTAGGGTTCCAATGTGATAGACGACACATCAATTGGACGCCCGATCATTGAACTATAATCGTTTAATACCACGACCCTAGTTGGATTTGGGTTTGATCCGACCTAGCCATACTCCAACTTTCTTCAAAACCCATTTTGAGTATTCCAAAAGGACTGTTTCACTCTATGAGTCTAAACACCACAAATGGTTCATCAAACAGCTTCTTTGTTCACATATTTTGAATCTTTTACCGATACTTGGCATGGAAGGGTCTGGATTTGATCTGACCCGGTCCAGGTCTGACCCGGCATGGCCCAGACTGAACCGATCTAGGCCGGATCTTCTCGGCCCACGGAGAGTGTGGCCTACTGTAGGCGTTCCCCACAATAGCAGGGCCCATATGATCTCGCATGGGGGGGGGGGGGGTGGGGTTCTCCCATTTGTAATAAGAGTGGCGACACCATGAGGAACCATGAAGTAACCCACGCGACCCGAAAAGACGGGGTCACAGCCCTCTGTCGTGGACTCTAAGCCGCGACCATCTCCACAAGGGGTGCACTGATGCGCGCTAGTCTGTCTCCTGCGGCCAGCCGATGCCATCCACTCCACGTGTATGCCAATACTGATGAGCTATGACCACCTTCTCTAGCTGTGCATGAGGGTGCACCACTCTCCCTTCTGTGGCCGGCCGTTTGCAGCCGCGGCGGCCATCTTCACTGATAGCATGCGACAATGCGCTGCTGCCCCCTCTATGGTCAGCCGGTGCTGGCTGCCGCCAACATCTACTCCGCCGCTTCTTGTTGCTGGTGGTCTTCTGGGGGTCACTGAGTGAGCTCTGGTGGCACGTTTTTCCATCTGAAGGTGCCAAGAGACTCCTCAAGATCCCATCTTCATCTCTAAACCAACCGTTTTGGGTTTCGCCTATCCCAAATAAATAACTCGTGATTAATATGTCAAATTTCACCAAATGGAGGATGGTACGATCCTTGTTTGTTTAGCCCGTACCCACCACATTTTTTTGATAGAAAGAGGGTAGTATACTGATTCATCCACTCTTGAATTGAGACAAGAAATAAACCCTACCTCAAGATCATTCGATAATGTATTTATTTGAGTAAGATTCATTGTTCGCCAGTTTGTGATTCGATGGCGTTCGTCACCACAAGCTGGAACCATTCTCATCCTCCAAGTAGTTGGCATCGTGGAACATTGCTAGAGCTTCATCACTTGGTGATGCTGTGACAACACTTGTCCCTGAGGTCGCTTAAAATAAGGGAGGGGTTTTGTGATTAACACACGTGGAATTAATGAGGTTCCTTTAATTAATGATCCTCTCAAATTCCAATGGTTCTATTACAATGATAATGGTATGTCCATCCATTTAATGGCATGACATGTCATTGGTCCTGAAACAAACACTCATCCATTGGAAGAAAAAGAAAATGAGAAATAAAATAACATTTTTATTTTAATTTTCTTTTAAATGTCCAAAAACTATCCTTTTCTCTCAACCTACTATGGTCTAAGTGATTCCTGTATTAATAAAATCTCAGCACTGCGGTTTCAACGGTGCCCTCATATTTTTAATCCGAGCATCCGTTCAAATGTTATAAAACACCGCTCGCGCATTTACTGAACGTCACTAAAAAAGTTCATAAATTTATTCTTGGGCACACCGGGCCTTAGAATCACGCGACATCAATTTTCTCAGACTCTTAATAATTCCATAAAATTGCAATAAATACATTGAAAATTCGTGTCTTTACATCCTTTGTTTGATCGTAGGACGTTGATTTTCCATCCAGTATCATTCAAAACAATTCGGTGATTAGTTTTCATGAAATCAAGTACATGATGTTTCCTGTGAATAACTATTACATAAGTTATTTTACTAAAATCATCAATTAAAAATAAAAAGTACCACTCTCCATGACTTAATGCAACGTTTATTGGGCCACATACGTCTGTATAGATGAGATCTAGATGATGTGGTTCCTTTTTTTCTTTGGGTGATTTGATCTAACGACTAGCTTCCCCCTGTATGAAAACACGATAAGTCTTTTAATATTTACATTTCAGAATGGGGATATCCATGACTATCTTCTTCATAGACATCTTTTCCATGTCTTGTTGGTTACTGTTCTGCAGCCTTCAATGCCACATGTGTTTTTCTTCTTCAACAGACATATAGAATAAGTTCTTATTACTGTCAACATGATATAAGTTTCCATCTATTCTGCAGCCTTTCCTGTGAGAATTCCCCGTTTACCCATTTAAAGTGAATCTTTTTTGATTGAAAGTCATCATAATACCAGAGTCACATAGTTAACTCACAGTGAGGATATTGTGACGTAGAATGTCCTCATAAATAACATCAATCTTCTTTATCTCTCCATTGGCCAGAGTAGTATTTTTACAATCATTAGTCTTTAAAGATCCAACATTACCAATCCTCATTATTCCATATACCTTATTATTAATGTTCATTAAAATTTCATCATTTCCGGTTATATGGGACGAGCATCCACAATCTAGAATCTAGGTGTTGTTACTTTTTTAATCTTTAAGAGCTACATCTGCAAGATTTGATTTCTCAATTTTATTCTTCTCTTTCCATGAGATGTTGGATTGAGTGTAAGACACTGATGTCCGTCCAATTATTTATTCTACATAATCATATTATTCATACATATACTCTTATTCTAGAGGAGAAATAATGTTTGTTAGAACAAAACTGTTAGGAGGATGAGTATTGACCCATCTCTAAGAGCTATATAAATTTATTCTATCATTCCTCTCCCTTCAATACAATTGTTTATGGACATGTTAGAATAGTGAAAATAGTATCCATTGAATCTATTTCTTCTATAAGTTATAGTACATGAAATGGATCTCCTCTGTTGACTTCCCATATCTCCCCCCTTAAAGTAGATCCTTCACTCTTTTCAATATGACATGGTACAGCCTAGATATCCACATAACTGAGACTTCATGGGAGGAAATGTCTTCTCGTTAATATTTCTCATCATGCCTTCTTCCTTGGGAAAACAGTTGGACTACCTGTCATTTCGGAATGTTTGAGAATAATCATAAATTCTTCTTTTAGTTTTGATTGTGGGGTTTTTAGAACATCAGGAAACTTGTCAACAAGTCCAAATTTCATCTTGTCTTTATTTTGGATCTCTTTACATCAAGCAGTTGATGTCTCAACTTAACAACCTATTCCACATTTTCCTATTCATGCAGGTCTTTGATCATTCAATATTTTTTCAACCTCATCTGAACCATGCTTGTCTCTTATTAGTAATTCTTTTTATGAGAATCTTCCAAAACGAATTTTCTTCATTCCCTCTTTTGTGGTTGATTGAAACTCAAGTTTACTCTTAAGAGTAACAAATTATTCTTCAAGACCATCAACGGTATTGGACTTCTCTTACAGTCTCTACATAGGGACATTGATGACCTCTTATTGTTCTTCAATTTTAGGATTTAGTTCCATAACACCATCGGTTCTTTCATGGATTGATGACTAAACTTTCACAAGGTCTTCTAGTTGTTCAATTTCATCTTCATGTTCATCAACATTTTCTGATTATTAATCTACCATTTCTTTCCACTAATTTCATCTCTTAAATTTATTATCATGTTTGGAAAAGGAATCCATAATTTACAACTTTGGATCACCATTAAAAGTCATCTAATTATCTCTATATTTATCGATCGAAGGTTCAGACATTTCAATAGAAGCCATCATGGAAGCATGCTTTCCAGTTTTAAATTCTGGTTCATCTTTATCACTAAATTCAGTATCATCATCGTCCTCTTCACATAAAAAAACTTATTATATATTTTCTTTCTAGATTTTATGTCTCCAATTTTGAAAAACCTTTTCTGAAGCTTCTTAATATCTTCCACTTCACTCTCTTCATCATCAAACTTTCCTGGGAACTGAGAGGCAATGTTCCCAATTCTTTATCCATGAAATCATACCAGAGGTAACATACCTTTAAATTTTCCTCTCGCTCCTTTAGATTCATGGAAATGAGAGAAAAAAGTTCTTTTTTCTCATCATATTCACCACCAATATCTCCAAAAATATTTATTTTTTCTATGGATTGGAAACCCATTTCCATTATAACACGATTCATAGCATCTTCTGGTTTGAATCTCATCTCATATTCCACTAGACTACATAGTAGATCATCTAGATATCATTTAGATAGATCACTTTATTCAAGGGAAGACACATTTTCATTTTACATATGATGAAGTCTTCTCAAGATTTCCTTTATGGTATTAATGTATTTGATTTCCTCTCCAAGACCTCTAATTACTCCCACTACTTCAATAATTTGAATGAAGAAGGTATCTGTATTCTCGTCAGGATGCATCATCAAATCGCCGAACCTGTTGTGCAGGACTTGAAGTTTTTCCTCCCTCACTTTTCTACCTCCTTCATAAATATTTTCATGTTATCCCATATAGACTTCGCTGAGGTTAAACTCGTCTCTTTTAGATAGATATGATCAGAAAGAATCTCAATGAATGAATTTTGAGCTTTAGCATCTACACCAAGAACATTCTTGTCTGCATCAGTTATAGCAAGCCCCATTTGATCAGTAACTAGAATTACTTGAACAGTAGAAAAGAGGACTCATATTCCAAGGTATATTAGATGAGATTTCATTATGTTCGTCCAAATCTAAAAAAATCTTCCATCGAGGCGATTAATTCCCCTACATTGGATGCAATCTCCATGATGATAGTGACAGTCCAAACACCAATAACATTTACCCTTTGATACCACTTGTAGGACACGAGAACACCTTGAGAGGGGATAGGTGAATCAGGGTGTCAAATTTTACTTTTAAAACAAGGATCTTGATCCCATTTTGGTAAGAACTCATTAACCATGTAAGACTAATGTGGATATAAAGAAAACAATCACATGCATGGAGACCATAGAATAATTTTACTTGGTTCACCACTAAGGGCTATGTCGAACGAGCATGCACCGACATTGTGTCAGTCCAACCAAAATCCACTAATAATCACTAGTTTATGGATTAAATGGTTTTTTCATAAACACTCTATGCTAGGCAAATTTCCTTTATAGATGCTCAGGGAAGGCTCACTCAGTCCCTCAGATCACTTCTAACAACCCCCCTAGCTGAGTACCTTGAGAAAAGTCAAACTTAGTTTATCAACTTGAGGGTCTCTTCAATAGATTTCAATTGATGTCTTTGCCTATATTCAGCATTAGAAACTTCCTACATTGAAGTCCTAAATATATTCCCATGAAATCACTAAACCACTGATCTGAATTATCATAACATGTAAGTATCTTACACTGACAATTGTGCGCAACACATTCCCTTTGTGTGAAAGATATTAATTTTTCACCCAAGATTTTCTTTTTGAGTGGAAAATCATTCGCGCAACTACACTTATTTATGCACAACTTGTTCTTTTGGGAATAACATAAACATTTACACACAACATCAAATTTTACATGCAATAACAATTTTTACGTGCAACAACCACTTTTACGCGCATGTACACCTTTTCCATGCAACTCCCTTTTTGTGAAATTTTTATGCACATCCGAAATTGGATCATCTATAAGTATTCCAACACCCAAAAATATGGGGGTCAACTCTTATTTATAAGCATCGCCGAACCCCACACACAAAATACAATGTGTCGTGCAAAACTCCCATTCTGTGGGCAATGCTTTTCGCGCAAGAACCAATTTTTGTGCACATCTCTAGATTTCCTACAAACCTCATGATTTTTACAGTCATCGATGTTTTGATATAAAAATAGGCCTTGAAAGAAATTTTCTAATTCACCTACAATCTTACGCAACACTTCCATTTTCAAACACACATTTATCCATTTTTTGATTTTCAGGGCCAAAAATATTGCAAACACTATGAAATGACACCACATTCAATATTGTGGTCTGCCTGACCTGGGTGATCCCTTTCTTTGAAAAATTCTGAAAATCTAATGATGATTGGAAAAAAACACAAAACAAACTCCATTTCCATAACTGAATGGTCCTTCATCCAACCGTCTAGATATATAGGCCATCAACTCTTTCCAATCCTTCACTACCTTTGGATCTAGGTCACCATAAAACATCATCGGTCTCTCGTAATAGAACATACGTTGTTTGATAAGCCTACAAGTATTAGCATACCCTCTGTAAGAACAATTTTATACTTGATAGGAGAAGGTTCTACCAGTATCCCACCTAGAAAAAGGGGATAGTGGGAGGAATCTAAACCAAGGCATCCTTTGTTAGAGTGTCATCATTATGAATCAGAGACGGTATCAAGGATGGCTGTCATCGTGGAGGCATTCTAGAAGTTATCAAGGAGTACCGTAGTCAAATGAGGACACCCAAATATATATATATATATATATATATATCAGCAAAAATGGGAAGATAACTCAATAAGGATAGTCAAATTATAAAAACTATATGATTCCTGAACCATTGAACCTAGCAACAAAATTCATGGCATACTGAGTATAAAAATATGTAGTAACGTTCATAGAGAATTGACACATTAGTCCACGAACTATCATTTGAATCCCTAGATGGAGATCCACACTCAATACACATTGAAATTTTTTCTCTAAACCCATAAAAATAACCAAAATGAGATACATCTGAAGGACCTGAGAACACCCTCAAAGGGGAGGGGCGAATCATGGTGTCAACATTTTTTCAAACTGATGGATCATGTTACCATGTTTGTAGGAACAACTTAAACCTATATGATGGATTCATTCATTAATAAAACATTCACATGAAGAATGATAGAGAGGACAACAATTTCACTGGGTTCCCCACCATGGGCTTGTCCAATGATCATACGATAGTAGTGTGTAACTCATACCTAAATCCACTAATCTTCACTTTATGTAGAATACAGAAGTTTCAACATTTTCACTCTAGGTCAGGTGCACTACCTTAACAAGATTTTATGGATAACACATTGCATCCATTAGAACACTTCTGTTGGATCCCTCTTTCTCACTACAATGGGAGAAGTCTAATTTAGTTTATCAACATGAGGGTCACATCAATGGATTCATATTAATGTCGTTATCCCTATTTTATCACAAAACTCCTCTTTCATTACATAACTGAGTTGATTCTCTTTGGAAGCCCTATTCACTTAATCATTTTGTTCAATACTATCTTTCATGAAGCTCCTTTACAAAGCTCACTACCTTCGTGAATCTCTCTCCCTTCACGAAACAATAAAAAACATATGTTCAATACTTTCTTTTGTGATGCTCATTTTTGAATCTGACTACCTTTTCAATGATTAATACCTTCGTGGAACAAACTTATTCTCGAATCACAAAATGTCAATTTGGAATACCATATCATTGTGAAAAAGACATTTAATCAAATCATTGGCATCATTGAAGACTCAGAAAGTCTTTTCTAGATGCTCAAGATCTCATAGAATGTTCATTTCCTGGGGCACCCCTAGATTCATGAAATCAGGGTGATTCCGTATTTTTCTGGGGAAAATTCATTATAATGGAATATGGCTATCCTCATATTTATTTTCGTGACCATTTAAAAATCACCACTTCCCCTAACAATTTTTTTGGATCCATCAATGAAATATTCATAGTGCACCTTATTTCACAAATCACCATTGGGATTTTACGCTGTCACGATTCTATCCATAAAAAGCATCACACCGTTGTGATGATACAATTTTCATAATCACAGAGATCATTGTCACCAACCGTGATGCTCCTATTATCTATCATTCGCGATGCTCATCATAATCTCAGAGCACACCATTAGAATTAAGTAATCATTTTCAAAACAAAATTATTGAATCTGATCTTCACAAAATCCATTCCTTTACAAAATTTTCATCCAGCATTCAAGAAAATACACTTTTTTTAATGATACACAACCCATAAATTTTAGATCCTAAAAATTTGGCCCGCAATGGGAAACGACACCAAATTCAATATTATTCTTAGTTGAAACTATAAGACTCCTTACCTTAAATTCTCCCTGATCTTCCATGTGAGGATTGAAAACAAAAAAAACCATTCTCCATTTCCAAAAAATAACAAACATGGTTCCAACAATCTCCCACATTGGGTTTGTTAAAAATCTATAGATAAATTAAAGTAAACACCAGCCACTATCAAAACCTGATACATTAGAAACAACTCATCCCACACAGTATGTCTACATGAGTAATTCTTGGTATAGAAAAAAGGAGGGAAAGATTGAATTGGGACCTCATGTATTGGAACGCTTAATGATGTCCATGAAATGCTATAAATGTTTCCTCATAACACCAAAATATGTTCTATATTCTCATTCTCTAACATGATAACTCATTATTCTACCCAATTATTACACAATGAATTTTAATCATTGAATTTTTCCAATCTCCAATCTCATTAAACCATAAGAACATAAAATTTTCATTATCAATCTCAACATTTATACCATTTACCCATTTAATTTATATAATCTCTCTCGGTAGAAATCAACCCCAAGAAAGTGATATTTACCTGTAGATCTCAAAAACACTCTCCCTAGATCAAACTCCCACATAAACATGAAATACTTCCAAAAATATAATAAAACTATTAAAATAACTATGGAGAGGGGATCCTCATGACTTTTATATGCTTTTGAAGGGGGTGGAACACCGAGGATCAACCGATGTTTCTCATACACAGCCATTTCTAATTGCTTGTTAAAAAGATCAACAACTTTGTACGAGAATACAAAACAGGATTCTTTGTAGGATCAATTGCACAATTGTTGTCATAGTTAATTACCATTGGCTATTTCACCTCAACACCAATATTAGTAGATTGCTATTTCTTCCAATGTAGTTGAGTGCATTAATTTATATCCATGATATATTCTACTTAAGATATACTAAGAAAAGAACATTATTGTTTCTTAATCAACTTTCCATCAAACTTCTAAATAAAAATTTTTAATCCACCAC
Organism: Viscum album; assembly: GCA_963277665.1. NCBI lineage: Eukaryota > Viridiplantae > Streptophyta > Magnoliopsida > Santalales > Viscaceae > Viscum > Viscum album. Next base: position 628,895,681 of record OY728164.1, on the reverse strand, counting down.
TTGTGAACATTCGATCATCAACATATCTAGCCCATCCAACATCATAAAATACTAATCGTTCACTATCTCTTCCTGCATCAATGAATAATCCATAATTGTGAGTACCATAAATATACCAAATTATTCTTTTTCATATCCATGATATATTCTTCATAGTGATTAATTTTGAGAGTAGGACACTAATATTATTGGAAAGAAAATACCTATCCACGTTTTAGTTAAGGACAATAAGATTTCAAAGATTATCCTACTACCACCACCAATGATATCATCTACATAAACTAACACCATAAATTTATCTTCCTATCAATTATTTACAATGAGATTATGATCACAACCACGTATCTTGAATTGGTGATTCTTCATATAAGCTTCCAGTTGAGGACTCAATGTATGTGGTTCCTTCATTATACCATGGAGTGATATTTTTAAGGTTTTGATGAAGTGTATTTAGTAATGATTTCTTCTTCTATTTCTTCATCGAAATCATATTTTGTTTTCCTAGAACAGAATGTATTAAAATCCTTCCTCTATGTATGAATATGAATTTGTCTCTTAACCACTAATAATAATATATGTAAATTATTTTCCAATTACATGATCTTCAAGAAATTTCCTGAATTTTAATGTCAGATTACAATTGATAAAATGATCATGGAAGATTATTCATCCTCCTTTATTTGTCTCACGCTAAAGTGAAATAATTATCATCATCTTTATAATGGGGGAATTCATCAAGAATAGATTTCAAGAAATTTTGGTATGAAAAATATAATGGTTCTTCATCTTGTGACCATCGACATTGGACAACATTCACAGCATCACCAAGGATAATCTTTTTGAAGACTTCATCCCCATGATACCATCAATATGATCAGTCAATGATGGGAATTTATTTATTCAAATATTAAATAATAGAACATATTTATCTTAATTAAAAATTGATCCCCAATCATATCTATATTTTAATATCGAATTGAGGAATCATTCAGAGATGGTGACTTCTTCAGCTTGGATATCAAGAATAGACTACTATATCTTCTTCTCATGGTCCACCCCTAAAATAATGATTCAACTTTAATTCCCTTAATTATAAGAAAAAATACAATGCATAAAATATTTAGGGAATTGGGTGGTTCCTTATTTCTTCATCAATTTGAATTTCATGTTTGATATTATCTTATTAACCTTGTTACTCAACTTTTTCCAGTCTCCATTCTTGCACATCTGAATATATGTTCTGATTTATGATGAGGTATCATGGATCTCTTCAAAAACATTTCTACTTTCTTGTGAAGACTTTTTCTTGTAAAAAAATTCAGGGATGAAAAATTCTTACTCCCCTTAATGAATACTTATTGTTCTGGTATTACAGTTAAGAATCCTTTTGAAATGTGACCATATTTATTGCATCTTTTATAGGGGACATATTTTATATGAGATTTTAATTTTGATAGAAAAAACTCACAAACTTTTTCTTCATCATGTGGGGTATTTTGTTTTCAACTTTCACTAGCCTTAGAATGTTAAAATTCATATTTCCTCATTCCTTCTAAATCTTCTGGCTAGAAAACTAACATGCCATTTGAAACTATCAAAGTACAGTAGGATCATTCTCATGGATTCTTCTGAGTTTCATCCATATTATTAGTTCTATTGAATGTACTGCCTATCAACTTCATGTATTTTGAATCCAATGTTTCCTAACAAAACTTATTTGATACCTTCTTGGGAGGATTTATGTTAACAACATTCTTATGCTTCATTCCCAAGGTTTCTTATTCATTATTAGCTATATTTTGTGATTTTTATTTCTAATAAGATTTGGGAACATGTTTAGATGAGGATATACCAACACTGTGACCAATTCCACTCTATATGTCATAGATGGTATTAAGCATTCCAAATATGTTTGTAGAAAATAGATGATTCTAGACCAATGGATGTTGTTTTTTCATCCCTATATTTATCACCCATGATATGGGATTCCATTTTGGTTTTACATTTGGAGTATTATTCCAATAATTTAATTCACGAATCCCAAATTTATTGCATCACCTACATTGACCCTCAAATATTTATTTCTTTTGTTTCTATTATATGACGGCATGGTTATTTTGTATGAATTGTTGATATCTCTTTAGGAAACCGAAATCCATACTCTTTCTTCTATATACCCTATTCATGGTGGATGTTTTATTAATTTCTTTCATCATCTATGCTTGTATTTTTTCTAAAACCTACACTCTTTAGGATAATAGATTTCGAGGTGCTAACACAAGATAGTAAAGATGGTCTCTGTTTCTTCATAGTTTCTTTAGAAAAATCACCAAAATATTTCATGATCTTCATATCACATATAAGATGTCTTTAAACATTAGAACCCACCATTGATTATTATATAGATACAAAAAAAATTCCTACTTTTTGGAGTATCAATAAGAGTATTCTTATTATTGACCAACTGGGATTCCAAATCTAGATATTTTTAATTGAGGATGATTTTACGATCTTAAATAATAATCACTTTTCTTCAAAATAATTCTTCATTATAACAACTTCTTCATCAAGCAGTATCACTTTATTCTGAATCAAATAGTCAAGTTCCATGATCTTCTTGGATATTCCATCCAATTTTAGACCATTGGCATCAGTGATATTTTTCTATTTCTCTTTAAGAATATCGATCTTTTCTTCATGATAATTTTTACTCTATCTTTCTCTTAATCTACTTTGATATATTTTGAGGAACTTATTTCGAGTTCAATATTTTTTATTCAATTATTCAATCCTATTTGGAGAGAATAAAACATTAAATAATTTTTTGCAGTGCTTCATCCATAAATTTGATTCCTTTTTATGGTGGGTTACTTATTCCTACATATATTGAATGATTCTACAAAAAACGATAGATATATCTTTAGGAATATCTGGCAGATAATTTCCTAATATCGTAATTGCATATTCATGTGATGTTTTATATTTATCAACATCCAAAATTGTTATAGGATATTTATTTTTAGTAAATCATTCAATGGTGTAACACATATCACCTAATCACTTGAAGATGATAGTTTACATGTGGCAGATGTGTTGTTATTCTCATTAGTGGAAGCCTGAGCCACATGCTCTACACATACCAAGCATAGTTTATCTTCATTTTCTGAATGGAATGTAGAACCATATGTTATATCTTCTTTTAGTTAATTTGTATTTCTTCAAGAGCCTCTTCCCTTTCTTTTTCTAGTTCATCACAGTTTTAGAGGATATATAATTATTCTAATAGATAATGAGATATTCATCAAAACATCACTTCATTGTAGACATAAGAAAGAACATAAAATATTCAATAAGGAAAAACATTTCTGTACAGTATCCAACATATGTGAACCTTCCCTCTGAATCCACTTGATGGAAACTAGAACACCCTGATAGGGAAGGGATGAATTAGGGTGTCAACCTTTTATTTTAAAGTGTCATATATTTTTCCCACATTGGTACTAACTAATTAAACCTTTATGATGAATTCATTCAGCAAAAAAACATTCAAATGTAGAAAAATAGAAAACACCACAATTTTACTAGGTTATCTACTAAGGGATAGTCCAAGGAGCATAAACTGATGGTGTATCAGTCATACATAAATCCACTAATCATTACTAGATGTGGAATGTAGAAGTTTTAAAAACTTCACTCTATGTAAGGCACGCTACCTTTACAAGGTTATAAGGATAAAACATTACATACCTCAGAACACATACTTTAGCTCCACCATTCTCACCACTATGAGAGAATTATAACTCATTTAATTGATTGAAGATCACTTCAATGTATTGGTATTAATGTCTTCATCCCTATCCAAGCACAGGACTCTACTTGCATCAAATACCTGATTTGATGTTGTTTGACATCCTTGTCCACTTTAACCTAATGTTCAGTACTACCATTTGTGATGCACTTTCGTGAAGCTCACTACCTTCATGAAGATCTTTTCCATCATAAATTAAAATAAACCTGTTAATACTACCTTTTCTGATTCTCTTTCACTAAGATCACTACCTTCATGAAGCTCCCTACTTTCACTGAAAAAACTCCTTTGCGAAGCTCACAAAGTCCACATAGAACGCCCAATCATTAAGACAAACCAATTAATCCAAAGCATTGGCATCAATCAATACATAGAACTTATTTTTGAAATGATTAGGATGGTATAGAATTTCTATAATGTAGTGCTACCCTGGAATTGTAGAATCAGAGGAAATCCAGATTTTACATGGAAAAATTCATTAGAAGTAAATAGGTGTATGCTATTATTTAATGGATTGACCATTCGTGAAGATCCACCACCTCCAGTGTGTTTTATAGATTTGTAAAAAGCATCATCACGCCACACCTCCTTTCTTAAATCACCATTTTTTTACATTGTAACTATGTTATCCATCAAAACCATTGCACCATCGTGATGTTACAATTTTCAAAATCACATATATCTCCATCACAGATCGCAATAATTATGCTCGTCATAATCACCGATCACACTATTGCAATTCATTAATCCTTAAATATATACTATTGGTGAATCCTATCTTCATAAAAATAAACCATTTACCATATTTTCATAAAGACTTCACGAAAAAGAACTTTTTGCAATGATATCTATCCTTTAAATTTAGGACCCCAAAAATTTAGTACACAGTGGGAAACACAGCCACCTAAAATATTATAGTTATCATAACGATTAAAATACATTACCATACAAGATATTCAATCTTACATGTGAGGATTGACAAAAAACAAAAACCATTATCCATTTCCCACAAAGAATGGCCTTGTTTCCAACAACATCTAAATGATGTCTCAAAGAATGAACATGCTTTGATACCAATCATTCATTGCCTGACCGAATCTCGGGCTTAGTCCTAAACTACCCCAAGTCCTCCCCCATAGGCCATGGGGTGGTGAGAAGACCAAAATGAATAATTATCATATTTTAGGCCTTTTCCAATGTATCTATTCAAAAAAATACAACCATTGTTTGAAAAAGTGTAGAGGGAAAGAATAAAAGATGATGCATTTCTATAATGTAAACCAAGAATGAATAAACCTATATATAATACAAAAGTATGGTAGTGTATACTAAAAATTAACGGGAAAAATAAATAACCAACCAAAAATGGGGCCCAATGTGATAATTACTAGAAATGCAAATAGATGAGAGAGATCGACTCTTGAATCACAAGCTACGATCAACATACGCAGTCCAAATACCGTGTATCCCAAAGCTCCAATAAAGTCACAGTCTACCTATCTATCATATACATAAGACACAACTTGTGTAGGAAAATCCCATGTAGGGGTGTTTGTAAACATACCCAATAGGATTCCCCAAGAGATGAAGGGGATGAAGTATGAGATACAACAGGAAGAGAATGACAATAGAGAATATAAGGTACACTGAAAGAGTACAATTCATCACAAACCAAGAATGAAAGTAAGTTTATGAAAACACAACGGGATAAACAAGGTGAGCAGATTAACTACAAGTTCAGTATTTTTTACTTATATTAGGCGTATACTCATCCAACCATTACAATCTAGTTGTGAAAAGAACATAGCATGCCCCATGAATCATCTCCTCTCTTTAAAAGAGTGTAAATAATACAAGGAGTGGATACAGTAGAGGGATATATATATATATATATTCTTAGTCAAATGAATACAAAAAGAGAGAGTAAGGTGATCTCCATCTCACACATCATCCCAGGAAAAATAGGTTCCAATAGTTCCAAAAATCCAACAATAATTCATAGAATCTCATGTGTATTCCATAAACACACAATCCTAAGGAACACATTTACCACACCATGACTCTATTCACTTTGGGCAGCACTGACTTGCACACAAAGTTTTTTTCACATCTGAAAAATACTTCTCTAAGGGTAAATAATTTCCCATAATTGTGTGTCCAAATCTATGTAAAACCATGTCTTGTTACTATTATGAACATTAGAGGGCCAAAATTTCTAGGTAGAGGAACCATAACCAGGTATGATAGGAGGGTTCCACTATGGTTTCCAATAACCAATTCCCATCCCGACTAGAGGGTTCCACTCTTGGACAATGATGACCCTTTCCCAGACCCACTTGAGGGTTCCACTCATGAGTTTCAAAAGGACCCAATCCTAGCCCAACTAGAGGGTTCCACTCTATAATTAATCAAGAATACAACACATCCCAGGTGGAGGGTTCTATTCAGGAGATTGTATAGGGCTCATACCTAGCCCAGTTAGAGGGTTCCACTATAGAAGTCATTGAAGAAGTATGCCCAGCCCAGCTGTAGGGTTCCACTCTGGAGTCTTATTATGGTGATCCTTCTTGTCAACTTCCATATTTTTTCGTCGCCTCAAATGGTTTCATACCCAAAAGATTTCAAAATATATCTCAAAATCCACACATAAGGGAACTATATAATTTTATGTGTAAAAACACTCTGGATAGGGTACTCATGAACCAAAAGCCAAATTTTAATGAAGGAGATACAATCCTTCTAAATTTTCGAATAATATATAATGGGGTGAATGATGTGTTAGGGGACCCATATGGTGTGTGGTCTCGCTCCATAGCTTGTTCATTTCACTGATCATCCCATGATATCTATTCCATGTATGGGTATAAGCAGTTTAGGTACACAACATGACTTGTCCCGACTAACCGAGACCAGTGAAATGTGCTTCTTTCCATGTTTATATACCAAATTACACTAGAATCTCTCTGACCCCATGTACTTCCACATAGGTTAACATCCACGTGATCTATTAAATGGGATATCCAACAAGGAAGGGGATACATGGCATATAGGATGGTATACCCACCCTGTCATCCTTAATTTTTCCCATACCCTAGACATCACTATGGGAGGGGCTACACATGGTTTGTTTTTAATTGAACATATAGGGTGGATGATTTTTTTAGAAAAATAAGATTAAATTTATGTGCCTGGATCCTCCCTTCTAGCTTCTATTTCTACCTCCAATCTACCAAAAAATGTTAGATATGACCATGTATGATGGATCTTGGCCATTTCCAATTAAAAAATTTCTACTGGAAGTCATTGGGGATTTTCCACTCATTTTTCACTCCACCACACCTACGTTCAACTAATATTCATATATCGATCATCAAAAATATCAACCAAATCTTGCAATGATCCTAGATCTATTCCTTTCTCGTCAAACCATTCATGTTTGTTGATCTCCCAAAAATATGGAGGTATGATCGAAATTGATTCCTCTTGACACGTTGATCTTGGTCCACAGGTATCGAACTAGAAAACAACACAAATAAAATTAGGTGAAAAGGCATAAGAAAAATGTTCAATTGATCATGTCCTAGAATTCATGGCCAGTTGATCAAGAATAGGGATTACAAATTAGAAAAAACTAAAATAAATTTAATTTCTATAAATGGGAACATGTAAGGTATGTTATTGCTGAAGATCCGAGAAAGTGGATGGATCTTCCCAACCATTTACTCAAATGTTAATAATAATACCAATTGATGATTCATTCATCAATTTCATCTCAATAAATAATTTATAATGCATCTACCAATGATTTCGGAGAAGCTGTTGTGTTTGTTTCATCCAGATCCGATCCGATTTAGAGATCCATCATTATCTAGGATGATCCACCAGAGGAAGATGGTATAGAGTTATCACTATCAATTTTAGGATTTTGAGTCCAAACATAGAGTAATTTTCCTAATAGAACCTTTAAATAATTATCCATTGCACTGAAAAAAAACTTATCAATGAATGAATGAATGAATGAATTCATTAAAAACATTGCTAATGATCAAGGGGTCTAAATGTCCCACACTGACTCATTTTATGTTGTGTCTTGGGTAAAAAAAATTGGACTCAATCATGGTATAATATTTATGATTTGATCAACCATATATGAGTAATCCCTCTTTCATTAAGATGGTACACACAAGTAATATAAGATATATTTAATAGTTTTTTCAAAATTAATTTTGATCACATCGATCCTTGAAATCATACACCGTCTTAGTTCCTTGATATGAAAATATATATTAAAACATTAAAATGTATTGAATGAAAAAAAACATGTTCTCTATAGTTTTTTATTAAACTGATCTACAGTGACATGTTTGTGGAAAAGAACGTTTTTATATTATGATAGGGGGACTTATTTTCATATCCATAAAAAATATCAATCCCAATAAACCACCAATTTTTTATGGTGGTGACTATGAATATTGGGGAAATAAAATAAAGAATTTCATTATAAAAAATAGGGTTGATATGTTTTTCATTTTGAATGGAGATTAAAAAATACTTGATAAGGGTATTAGTACATTCACCCATTAATAAATGCAAGACTATATACTAATATAAATATTAAGGAAAAAATTGTTTTGTTCAATGGTGAGAAGAATAGACATCTAGATATCATCTTTAAAATCCACCAATTGTATTAGAAAGAATATATAATTAACACATTTTAATACTTCTAAGGTGATTGAAACTAGAAGAGCTATGATAAGATCTAGCTATACTGATTTTGAATTTTTACCTAGAGAATCTATTAACAAGATACACCAAAGGCTTATGACTATAATAAATAGTTTAAAACATCTTGTTGAAAATGTATTAGATGATGAAATTATTTTGGTGAAAATAATAGATATTATTACCATTAAATGGGAGTCTAAAAAGAGATTTGTTATGATAATATGACATTAGAAATATATTACTCTAGACGATCTTATTGGAACCATTATAAAATATAAGGTAATATTGAAAATAGATTTAAAAAATAGAAAATTTATAATGGTGATGTTGCCTTTAGTACAACATCAAACTTACCCCCAATGATTAATCTACAGAGAATATTGTGAAATTGTACAAAAATAATCTTTCTTTTATAAAATTGGAATCAAGTTCATAATAACTTTCTAAAAATGAATTTGAAATTATACCCTCGTGGATAAATAAAATATATGAAGAGAAGGATTACCAATACAGTTACAAGAATGTTAACATGTAATAAATTTATAAGAAAGATGAAGTTACATGTTCCAAATGCGAGAAAGCTAGCCACAACAGACAATATATTCCAATGCTAAAACAGAATGATATAAAAGATGTGATTTCTTATAGGAATTAGAAAATGTTTCATAAATAAATATTAATTAAAGTGCATAATGTTAATGATTCTTGTAATGAAAGTGGAGGAGATTCCTCATATAACTCTTTTAATAATAATAATTCTAGATAGAGTAACATTGGTATTATTTCTATAATACATAAATAATATTTTTTTAGGGATATGGTACGAACTACTGAGATCATTACAAACTTATATATAATTGAAAATTTTCCTAAATTCGATAATGATAAATATTATATATATTCAGATGAAGAATCATTATCAAATATTGAAAATAATTGTCTAACCTCTTATGATAAAGTATCTCATTTTTCTATATTACATAATAATGAAAAATGTAAAATTAATAAAAATATAGATAAGGATAATATAATGATAAATGTTTTAACAAATGAAATTTTTGAACTTGATAATGTTCTCAATAATGATAATTCCTAAATAAATAATATTTCAAAATATTTATGAAATTTTATTTCTAATAAAAACTCTTAACAAACTAGTTGTGATAAAATAATTTCTAAACAATCAACGAAGAGGATACAAATTTAGTTATAAAACTAAAGATTGAAATTTATTATTTAAAGAAACTTTTCTCACATCTTTCCATAGGTAAGGATAACTTCAATAAGATGTATATAAAAGAAATTCACATGGAACTAGTTCCAACCAATGATTTACTTATAAAAAACAACTTTTTAGTAACAATAACTTTTTTTAAAAAAATAAATCGTTTTTCACTAAGAGTAAAATTTGTGGTCATTATGAAGAGAGTTATTCCCTTAATAAAGTTAAATCCTTATATTTCCATAAATCCTATTTTTAAAAACAAATATTGATTCACAGAATTTTCTTCTCTATTATTATTATACCCAAGAATGTTTAGATGACCATAGTGTAATGTTTCTTCTTTAAGGAAAAGAAATAAAGTACCAACAATAAGAATCCTTTGTATATGTATAGTGGTTGTTCCAAGAATATGATTGGTAACATTAAATTTTTTGAAAATTTTATGAAGATTAAATTCCTAAAGGTTACATTTGGAGATAATAATAAATTAGGGATTATCATTATAGGTAACATAGTAATTCTTGGTAAAGCTTTAATTTCAAATGATGTATTTGTTAATGGTCTAAATCGTAACATTATAAGAATAAGTTAGTTATGTGATAAAGGTTACCATGGGAATTTTAGTAATGATAAATGTGTATTAAACACTACCATGGATGATTCTATTCATTTTACCGATTAGCATAAGAATGTTTACACCCATACCATATAGAACCATAAGAGATCATATTTACAATGATTTACTGAAATAGAAGATCATTCCAAGTTATGGAATTGAAGGATAGGACACTGTAACCTTAGAAAAATATGCAAGTTAAAAAATAAAAGAGTTATTGAGGATCCACTGTAAGTTATGTTTTTTTACTCCAATGTTTGTAACCCTTGTCAATATGGTAAGAAACATAACAGCAATTTTAAATCTTTTAGCAAATTCTCAACTTTTGATGATATACAGTTAGGACAATGGATTTATTTTCTCCAACATAATTTTGTAGTATTGGTGGAATATACTACATATATGCATTGTTTGATTATTAAACTATTTTCCCATGTGTTCTTTTCTCACAAAGAAACCAGAAGATTTTTTATTTCTAATTTTTTTTAGCCAAAGTAAAAATAAAAACATATTTTGTTGAAATATATTCATAGTGATCATGGTGGTGAATTTTTAAATTATTATTTTGAAACATTTGGTTGTCTGAATGATATGTAATAAAACTTTTCATCCCTTTTAACCCCTTATAATAATGGTGTTATTGAAATAATGAATCGTATTCTTCAAGAAATAACAAGAACCATGTTGAGCGGGTACAAAATTGCTATGAATTTTTGTACTAAAGAGGTTAGTACGTACTGTTATACTATTAAGCAGGTGTCAGTTAGAAAATTTCTTAATAAAAATTTTTATGAGTTGTGGACTAGTCGAAAACCAAAAGTATCTTACATTAATATTTTTGGATGAAAAGTACTCATCCTAAATAGGAATGACAACTGACAAAAAATTTCACCCAAAACTGATGAAGTAATATATTTTGATTATTCTTCGACATCTATGGCATAATATTTTTAAATAAAAATTCTTCTACTATTGGTGAAATAGTACATGTTAAATTTTATGGAACTGACCCTTTTGTTTTTAAAAACCCTAAATCATGATTCTCAAGTGATATTTCTAAAACTGATTTTCAATATTTTTTAGAAAATTCTTCTCATAAGGAAGAAACTCAGGAAAACGTTTTTGATGTTTTTACTCAGGATTATTGTTTCCCTTATCTTGAAAAAATGCCTTTTCAAAACCGAAGAAACTAGTTTCTTAGGAATAATCATAGTGATAGTATCAGTGGTTCTGTTGATGAACCTATTAGTACTAGAAGTTCATTAAAGAATGAAATATAATTTCATTATTTCCATCATTAATTTGAACCTAAAAATCCCAATGAGGCTATAGGTGATGAGGATTGGAATAAGGACATGAAAGATGAGATAAATTTATTTTAGAGGAAATATGTTTAGACTCTAGTTGAATGACCTAAATAAACATCTATAATTTGTATAAAATTTGTTTCTATAAACTCATGTGATGAAAATGCAATTATTATTATAAATTAAGAATGATTTATTTCTAAAGGTTAAAACCAATTGGAAGGAATAAAAGATAAAGAAACGTATGAGCCAGTATCTATACAAGAATCTATTAATATTTTATTAGCTGTTAGACCATTAATTTATTTGAATCTTTTTAAAATGGTTGTGAAGTGTTTTTTTCTTAATGTTTATGTTCTGGATGGTGCTTATGTTGAACAACCCAATAGTTTTGAAAATACAAAACATCCAAGAATATGTTTATAAACTCAAATAAACATTATATGTAGATAAAAAATACCCTAGATCCTACTATGATATATTAAATATATTTTTGACACAAAACTATTATGTTAAAAGGAAATATTGATCCAACTATTTTTGTAAAAAAAGTAAATTAAAATATTCGTATTTTACAAATCTAGGTTGATGAAATTGTATTTAGATCAACTCAAAAACATTTAATAGATTCATTTTCTAATCTTATGAAATATGAGTTTGAGATGAGTATGATTGGAGAATTGAAATATTTTATTATTTTTCAAATTTATCAAAAAATATAAGGAACATGTATATCCAAACATGATTATATAAAATATCTTATTAAAATTATTGTATATGACAATCAAAAAGGTATAACTACTCCAATCTGAACCTCAAACACAATTGATCTTGATGTTTCTAAAAAACAAGTTAATGAAAAAAAAATTAGACGTATGATATGGATTTTAATTTACATATCTTATTGTCCCCCATTATTAATGTTTTCAATATTATTATGTGAAAGATATCCAGAATATGAAAAAGTGACCCACCTTAAAACATTAAAAAATTGTTATCTTAATGGAAAAATTGATTTAAGACTTTTATATTTCTATAGAAATTTTTTCGAATTCAAATGTTTTTCAGATGCTATATTTGGAGGTATTATAATTCATATAAAAAGAACCTCATAAACATTTTATTTCATTTGGGATTCTTTTGATTTTTTTTCATTTATGTAACAATAGTTAGTAGAAATTTCCACTACTGAATCCAAATATGTAGCATCCTAATGTTTTTGTGCTCATGTGTTTTGGTTGGAACACACACTCACTGAGCAGGGAATTTTTTTAAATAAAATTAAAATACTATGAAAAATAACAATGCCAATTATTTATGTAAGAACCCTACTAATCATTATAATGAAAAAACCAATGATATTAGGTATCACTTTCTTAGGGATCACACACCTAAAGGGTATATCATTTAGAAAGGTTTTGAAATTAATGATCAAGCTGCTGATATTTTTATAAAACCATTTTCTTTTTGATAGATTTTAATACTTCAATCAAAATCTAGAAATGATCAATTTAAAGTGTTATTTCATATATACTTCTTGTTTACAAATCTATTTACATTATGTTTCTATGTTTCATAGGGGGAGTACATATGAATTATTTATTTCAAAAAATATATATTTAAAAAATTATTTTCTTAATGGATTTTATAAAATCATTCATCTTTATAAAATTGTGTCAGTAAATATTATTAAATGGATCATTACTCATAGACAACATTATAAATTTTCCAGAGTCAAATTATTTTCTCCCTTCCTGGATTCTAATGGGTTTTTCAATTATTATTAAAAAATAATTATAACAAAACATTGTTTTTTAAAAATATCATAATCTAGTTAATTAAAAAACCAATAAGAACATGTTGGTTATAATTATTATAATTGAAAAACTCAGAAATTTATTATTCTTATATTTTTATTTCTGTACAATTTCACGAAAATATTCTATCTTTATTTTTATTACAATTTTTTTTAAAACAATGTTTTATTTTTAGATGTTTTATAATCATATTCACATTCATTATGATAATATTTTTTAAAAACTACCTCAATAGTTGAAAATTCATTAAAAATATATCTAATGGATTTTCAACTATTATAAAAAAAAGGTTTATCATCTCAACCATTTGATGTATTTTAGAAGTTGAGCCATCTCCTTGACCACCTATATATATGAGGGACCCTTATACCAAATTGGATTCTCATGATATTTTTCACAGACCAAATACATTATACAAGTTTATTAGTCTAAAAGTTATTCTTTATGTCTGACTATTTATATTCATAATATTTTTGATGGACGCCAAAAAATATTATGATGATCAGTATTTTTTTATAAATGTTAGCAGAAATGGGATTCTTTTCCAATTATTATTATACTCTTAATAATAATATTACCTTTTCATGTTTGGGAATCAATATTTGTAGGAAAATAAGATAATGAGGATGATAAGTATTACCCTAAACATGATCACAAATTTTATGCTTCTTTGGAATTTATCAAAAGAGTAGATCAGTTTTCATTAATGTTATATGTAAAAGTATTTAAATTCTCCCCATGAAATTTTTCAGAAATTATAAATGTACATTTTATTTGTGATAACAATTACCCATCACACAAAATTATTGATTCTCTTAGATCATTAGAAAAAAGAAGAACTATGGATTCATTGTTTAGTGATGACAAGAAATTTTGAAATGTTTCCCACCATACCCTACATAATCACCTCATTGATTTGTGATTGCATTTTTTTAATCCTAAGGAATGGCGACCAATATACTCTTAATGTTATATATATATTCATATTGGACAAATTTATTAACATGAAAATGATTGACCCTGTTGTGTTTGTTCCCTTGAATGTAAAAACATAAATATTAATTCTACTATGTCCATTGTTATTATGTTTCTATCCTTATTGAGTAACATTATTATTTAGTTTTTGGATTTTATTAAATTTTATATAAATACATATTTAATGATGGGAAATTTTTCTTTCGTTAGTGATGATACAATAAAAATAATGATGATAATGTTTCATGAAAAATCCAAGAAGTTTTTTTGAAGAACATAGGGCTTCTACATTAGAGGAAGAGTCATTAAATATGTCATAAAAGTATAAGAAAATAAAATAAAGTATGAAACCATGAATATTAATGAAATTAATAATGAAAATAGGAAAAAGAAGTTCCCCAATTATTTTTATGGTGAATTTATGATAATAAAAGCTGATAAGAAACTTGTTATTCTTCAAATAATAATAGGACCTACCGAAGTTAATGCAATAAGGGTAAATTCCATTGAAAATATTTTGGAAGAAGTTCTAAATAAGATGGAAAATAAGAGACTACAATATCTTGTTTTATCAAAAAAATAATGAAAGGAGTAGAATTTTCATCTAAGAAGATTGGATAATAAAACCCAGATGCAGGGTATGTATTTCAAGAATCATCAGTCATTCTTACAAATATCTCTTCTATTAATGGAATGGAAAAATAAAAACATAATCTTGAGGAATAATATTCATCATAAAAATAAAAATAAATTATTCTAATTTGAAAACCCCCAAAATAATTGGCACCAATTTCTTCATGAAATTAGGAACTAATAATAGCTTATTAGTTTGAAGAGGAACAGAAAAATGAAGTCAGTGACCTAGTTGAAGGTAAAAAAAATATGTTTTATAAAAGGTTGATGAGAATTATTTACACGTAAAATATGTTAATGAGGATAAATATAAAGATGAACAAGAAGGTAAATAATGTGGACATGAATATAAAGAATATAACTATGTTGAATAAGAAATTGAATTTGAAGAAAGTGAAGAGGCAAATAGAGAATAAAAGAAACAAAAAGAGAAATAAAAAAGTGATGAAAAATAAAATAAATCTAAAAAATCATTGAAAGAATACAAATCAACATCATACTAACTAGACATTCCTTAAAAATTTGTTGATGAAGAATTAGAAATTATAGAAGTATAATCTTTAAGAGGAGAAGATGATGAATCTTCCTCTAAGTAGGACATGGATGATCATGTTTCGAAGACAATCATTCAGAATAAACTAACACCAAAGTTGTTGAAATTATAGAAATATGTGATGGTAATTTTTTTCCCATGAGTAATGGAAAGGATGAAAAGGATTTGAAAATTGATAAAAAGAAGAAAACAAAAGTATCTATTGATGGTACAAGATGATCAGAACTCCCTCATCCTGAACTAGAGTTATCATAATCCACACGATCTATAGCTAAGATGGGATTTGATTAAATAATTCAATAATTGAAAAGGTTAGAATGACTTATACCTTAATTTACAAGAATATAATCAAGAGGAAAATTTATTCTGGACTGTCTTTCCCAAAAATGGACTCTATTAAAATAGTTTCTAAATCAGTAATCAATTTTTAATATCATTTAAAACACATACATGGAAGTTATATTTCCCTTATAAGGTATTGTAAATGATTCATGTTATGGTTAAATGATATTCATTAAAATTTTCAGTCTTAGGATGATCAAATTAAATAAATAAACTTGTTTATGGTTTAATTAGTTGAATCCCTTAATCAGTTATCTAAGGATATTGATGAAAAGGTATATAGTTTTGAATCGTATAAATACTATACTGGAGACCAGACGGAAGAAGTGGATTCAATAAAAATAAAATTTTAACACTTAATGTTAGAAATGCCTAGATTATTTTTTTGTGAAGATGATTTCTCTATTTTCAAAGATCAGAACAAGGTTATTTTTGAGGAAGTAGAGAAACATGAAGCTGAGAATTAGAATATGAAAGATCAAATAGCGAAACTGAAAAATAATTGAAAACAATTCAGGAAGATAAATTCATTGTAAAAAACATTAAAAATAATCACTAATTTTTAAACTCCTTTTTTCATCAATATTTTGATAATATTTTTAAATTTATGTTAATTATTTAATTACTCTTCTGTCAAAATATTATTGTGTGTATATTTCACAAATATAATTGGATAAATGTTCATTAATATTTTTGGGACAATTTTTTAATTCATTATATAATTTTTTATAGTTTTATATTCACTAACAATTTAGGTATATTATATTGAGTGACCAATTATTTTTATAAATCTTAATTGGGGACACCTTTCTAATGGGATAATTCTTATTTAAAAGGGGAGATATTTTTTTATATGAGGGAGAATATGTCTATTATTAGGAGATGATACTTTAAAGTTAATTAATTGTATTAATAATTCATCTATTTTATTCATAATAATTATAAAATAAGATGAGTTAAAGACAAATATAAAATTCTAAATATGAAGTTAATTTAAAAATAAAAGGACTAAAATATTTTTTATGTTTATATTCAGTTATGTTTTGGGGTTTTTGCTTTCCAAAATAGGGGAGAATATTAAGTCAATAGTTCAACATTTAAGTTTTCCATTACATTTATTTGATAAACCACAAAAAATTTCTTTTTAATTAATTTAAAAAACTTTCATGTCCAAATTATTTAACATTTTTTATAGGAAAAAATATTTTTTCCGTTATCAATAGTTATTATTAATGAATTTTTATATAAACTTATGTTTCTTCATTATGGGAATCAAAAGTTGTTTGAATCTAATACATCAGAATCCACTTTTATTATAAAATTTAAAGAATTTATCTTGTGTTTTTAATGACAAAAGTAATCATCATCAAACTGATATTAATAATGATAACATCAGAAAAACCTTAATTAAGTGAATCGAATTGACCATAGTAAGTAATTCCATTAGACCAACTTATGTTTATAATCATAATACCATAGACTTGTTTCAATTGTAATTATTTCATCTATAGTGTAATAGTGTTTAAAAAAATACAACATCATGATTTCTGTTATAAGTGGAAGGTGTCCATGTTTTTGTTAAAAACTCTAAGATAATATGACTGTTTGAGAGTCATGATGACCATTTGGAGAAAAACATTAATTACCAGGTCATTTAGAGATCTTTCTGGTGATCAAATTCATTATCAATTTCCACATTGTGAAAGATATTCAAAGATTAGAAAGACTTAGTGAATTGTTCACAGTCTTCTTTAATTGTTTTGGTGTTTTTTCATCTTAATGGAAACAAGTCATGATATCCCATTAAGAATACTTTTTTTCCTAATCGTGAGCCAAATCATTGATTACGTTCGATGGATTGTATGGATAGAAAGATGGAGAATATGATATTATAATTAAGGGCTTGTAGGGATAGCGATATAGAGGTGATCCATTGGATTGAGAGATACAGAGGAGAAGTTAAAAGAGAGTTTGATATTTTTATCAAGGGATTTATTTTCTGAGGAAAGACAGAATTTCTTGATAGTATAAAACAAGGGATAACTTTAGCCATGGTTTGTTGCTACATTACTCTTAAGTATAAAATAATTCTATTATTTTTAAATAGTAATATGTTTTTATTACATTTTTGATATTATATTACTTATTTCGAAAAACAATTTTATTCTGATGTTCATTTTTGTAATTGTTTTATCCTAAAATATTGAATAGGATAAACATTAATATGCTTATTAGATCATCCGTGAATCTAATAATTTTAATTTTTTATTATTGAATCATGTGTGATTACGATTACTGAACTATGATATATCTATGTAATACGGATTACATTACATTGGTTTTTGGACAGAGGGATAATTATGAATTTAATCCTTTTACTTATATATGTTTGATGAATTTTTTTTAGTTTAATTAATTAAATCTAATGTTTTGAAATATACAATTCGTCCACCCTCATTTAATTGAGTTATCATGTAAATACGATCTCAATCCTAATATCAATGTTACTCATATTTTTAACCAACTTATTTACCATTATTCATTTATAATCATAGTCATTTTTCCATAAAATATAGTTCAAACACAAAATTATTTGGGCACACTTGTTCTATAGGGTCCATAATTAATAATAAATAATTATTTAGAAACCCATATATGTTTTAACAATCCAAAATTTTCAAAATCAATATTATTAAAGTGTTTTTGAAAGAGAAATATGTTTTACTAATGTTTTTTCGTTTATTAGACTACAATAATTATCATAGTGACATAATTCTCAATATTTAAAACAAGTAACATCAGAGAGGTTCTTTTTTTAAAAATATGCACAAAATAATTTTTATATAATTCATGTTTTTTTAACATGCATTTATATAGGGAAATTAATATTATTATATTTATTGTTTTTTAGAATTTGATTTAACTAATTTATTTCTTTTTTAATGACACTTATAACATATTTGAAGTCTGGAAATTATTTTTCTTAATATTAAATATTATTACCTAGTTTAGTAAAAGAAACTGCATAATTTTCCATCATGATTTTCAAATCTGAAGTTTGTTTACTTAATTCCTCTTTTTCATTAAAATAATCATCCTAAAACTTTTTAAGAGTTTTATTTTTCTTTTTTAATGATTCATAAATGGTTTCTAACATGGATAAATATTCACTTAATTCATCAATTGAGTATTTTTCTTTTTTAGATTCAAATTCATTCATGGAATAATTAAAATAATTTACCTCATCTAAATGAGTCATAAAAATCAGGTTTAAATTTTTCATAGAATGATCCACCTTTTATGGTGAAGATTTAACATCAAAAAAATCCTCTGAAGCACTCCATGAAATATTCATGGATTTCATGGATTTCTTCATGTAGCCATCCTTATTGATGTAATTTTTCTCTAAAATTTTGTTTTCTTGAAGTTATATAGAATATAAATTAATGTTTTCAAGCTTATTATATCCATAGAACATTCCCACTTTAAATATTCTATCATGTTTTTTGTTCTTATTGAGTTATTTATTGAGACCTTTTCTTTTTTAAAAAAATCTATAAATTTTCTCAAAAATTGAGAAAGATCACTATCTAAATATGAACTACATAACTTTTCTCTATTAGATGACTATGCTATTTGAATTTCTTTATTTTTCCCATCACCCTTAGAAGTTTAAGCTTTTATGTAATCTTTCTATATCTTAAATAATCTATGATCTATATATTCATATTCTATATCATCCTCATACATCATATAAGTTAAAATGAGATAATTTATTTTAATATTATTGACCTCACTATATTTCATAACGGAATCCAAGATCCCACACTAGCATTGTGTTATAATTATAGGGATTTTTAGATCCTGCTCTAGTTCAAGAATATGTTTTACTAAAAAAGCATCATTATTTGACAACTCATTTAGTCTTCCATGAAGTTTAAAGGATTCTTTGACCTTCCATCATTATGAAATTATAAAACTTTATTTAAGAAATATTATATTTGAGTGCTCACACATTGGATTTTCCTTAGTAAAAAACTGCTATAATTTTCAACATTTCATGATATATCTAACATTTCGACATTTATTTTAACTCATCCGGACCTAGTCTACATATTATATTATTCATAGATTTAATGTTCAAATCATAACTTGCTTCAATGTCATAATACAATGTTTATAGTTGTGTTTTTTGGAATTACATTTGGCTTTATGGAATTAAGAAAAACATTTAGAGAAATGTTCTTCAAATAAATTATCATCCTTGCCTTTTAGAAATTGTAATTCCCACCATTAATGTAGTCTTCTCATACCATATAAACACATTCACTATAATGGGTTGTCGTAGAAATTTTGATGATGATCATTAGAATTAAACCATTGAATGCTAAGAACTCAAAATTAATGAGTAATGATACCAATTTTTTTTCTAATAAGACTACTCTAAGAATCATGTTGGGTGAATTATGTTCATTTAAATTCATTATCAGTGAAACTACCATCTATAAAATTAAGCTAACTTCTTATATTTTCTGTAAAAAAGAATCAATTGCTATATAGTATAAAGAAAAGAGTCAAACATAGATATTTATAGTGTTTTTGAGAACATAAATTTCCTATTCCAGTCCCCCAACACTATCCTCAAGGATTTTGTTGATTTTCACTAGACAATTACTTTTATCAGAGACTGCCTTTCATTTTTATAGGGACTGTAATAAAGAGTGATTATAGTTGACACTTGTTTCAATTGTAGCATGAACTTTCAAATATGATAAAACATGGGTTTAAAAACAAAATCATTCAAGTTACTTTTATCAGTAATATTTAAATTAAATAGTTTATAAACATAGGGTTTACATATTCATCTCATAGTTGCAAAATACAATTAACTAATTAGAAGAAATTTCCACAAGATATGATACGAATGAAAAAGACCAGGGATATTTTTCTAAAAATCTAGAAAATTTTATCTTTAAAGTGTTGTTGTTGATCACAAAATTCTTCTTATTTTAAAATAAAATAGGGAAGTACACCAGATCATTGAGAGAATATTCTTGGATTTTTTAATTATGTGATTCTATTTTTGTGTGTATATATCTTATTTTCACATTAGAGTTATTAAAAAATATATGAAAATGTTTTCTTTTAAACATATAGGAATATATACATAAAATCTTTGATTGGAATTAAAAAACATCACATAATTTTCTTGGAAACACCTAGATAACATCACCTTTCCAAAAAAAATTACTTATACTTGTTCCTGAATTGTTTCCTTCCACTTATTGTAATAATTTTTTTACATAGAGTGAATACACTATTTAATGTATGTGAAACATCATTAAGACTCGCTAAAATTACTCCAACAATAATATATACCAGGTTTACGATCAATAGATACAATTAATAATCACCATATAGATGAATTCTATAGATTTGAATTCATATAGTTGAATTGATCTACGAAGCTTATTTATCTATGTAGTTTAATTTTTGTAGGAATTAATCATGTCACCAATTTTATTCACAAATAGTTAATTACCACATAACCAAATTATAATGTAGTGTAATTGAATTACATAGATAATTGGATCTATGTAGCTGATTTCACCACATATCCAAATGACATTGTCAATTTCTATATGTAACTTAATCACGTATCTATTCGATAAAAATATAAGATTTATTTCATTGGATTTTAATAAATGTTGGTCAGTTACTCATGGATGATTCTATAATTTAGCAATTTTACATAGACAATTAATGTCGATGAATGCTTAGCGTAGCTATTTAATCTATATTTCTAAATTTCTCAGGTAGCTGATTCTATAGACATATGAAAATTTATGACAATGTTTCCTGAATTTAAGACATAATGGTTTTAAAAATATATAGTCTTAAAATAATGATAAAACATAATTAATACTCTTAAGAACAAATTCACCAATAATATGAAAATGGTGTTTATTGTCATAAAAACCTAAAGTACATGGGATATGTTGGAAGAAAATTATTTCTCCAACACTATACTCAATTTTAGAGTTTCCCATGGGCAAAATTGATCCCCCAATATATTTAAAGGATTCATATATATCATCTACAACCAATGGTTGATTCATGAATACACATTCTATGTTATATGGTTTTTCTAAAACATTAAAAACCATGACTAAATTAACTTATTTATATGTTTCATCATGTCCTAAAACCAATGTCTACTATGTGGTATCCTTGAAATCCTCGTTTTTATTTTGTATGATAATGTCATAATTATAAAAAGTGTGGCCTCCCACTAATGATTACTGTTCAACTCCCACTACAAGACCTTGTTTAGAGAATTCCTCTTCTAGAGAGGGTGTCTTACTAATGAAATGAAATAACTCTACATAAAAATAAACAACATGAATCTTCATGATTATTTCCACATATAATGTTTCAAAGGATATGGTTTCAATATAATAAAGTTTAGTAAAGAGATTTATGGATTTATTTTCATCATAATGGTCTCCCCTATCACAACCCTGACCAATGTTAGTGTCTGCATTCACTACCTTATAAGTTTTATCAACTTTTTTGGCTTTGTCATTCATTGGACGTATTCTAGGTCCATGAGTGGGAAGGACTTCTTCCCCCCATTGGGTTCATTCCCTTCTTAAACCACATGTGCACCAAGATCCTTAACCTTATTTTCATGGGCTTATGTAGCATCCTTAATCTTGAAATTTGAAAACATTATATCTATTGAAGTTATACCGTTTAAGAGATACAAAGAGATATTTATGGTTTTATAAATAACAATTTAAGAGTTACAATCCTCAAGAAACTTAGTTGGGTCTCCTCTGATATCACTAATTATTTCCTCTAGTTCGTTTTTCGCACACCTATCTCTCTATTTCAGTTGAGACCAATATTTTTGTGAAGGAATAGAATGAGGAAAAAAGAAGTCATCATGTTCATTTCATACAGTAGGGGTGTCAAAATATGACTGACTAGAGTTTCTAAACATATATCCAACAACCACATTTAGAAAAAAAACAATGTGTCTTGAATTGGTTGAACAACTATAGCCCCCTTTCCATCCCCTCCACCTTTCATCTTATTAGATTCTAAGAAAAATTACATTTACGAAATGGATCCAAATTTGTAATTGATCATATAATAGCCACAGGTCTTAAAAACATAGATCCCATAAAATTCACCATAACATTAAGACCTTATCAATATTAAAATATTTATTTCCCTTAAAAACACTAGCCTCTACCACTGGAAATGGAAATTGAAAATTCCAAACAGTATGATCATTCATTTTACTATCAGATAATTTTAGTCTCTTTGGTAATATTTTCCGAAATTCCCAATGAAAATATAGTTAATAAAATAGTTGGGAATATGTTTATATTAAATATTGATCCCATAGTTTAATAAATTTTCAACAATAAAATATATTTAATAAGTATATAATTAAGGTCAATATCCATAATAATTATTTCACAAATCACATACCATGAATGATTAGTCCCCCTATTAAATATTACGGGTATACCAATAGCTATTGAAAAATCCTAGAGAATTTTATGGTGCTATAAAAACCCTTTTAACACCATGTATGGAACCATTATTCATTGGTTGAGTTTCAGGACATTTTCAAATCAAATTAGTGATCCAACTCATACAATCTTATGGTCCTTGTATTAATAGGAAAAAATACAAAACATCAACCTTTTAATCTGATTTCTTATGAGTGATATATGAAATGAAAAAGTTATATACCAATTGAGACAATATTCTACTCATAAAATACCCAAATATGGTGAAGTAGATACCTCAAATCATATATCTCCAACATATCCCAATTAGGATATAGACTCAACTTCAAAATGACTGAGTTCATAAAATCTTCATACTTATAGAAGAAGAATTTAGGGTTGGATACAATGAAATCCATAGTTCTATTCTTCATAATATTTTTTTATGAATACACGATCTTCAGAAGTATTAGTGACAAAAAAATTAGAATATTTACATGATTTATAAGTCATATTATACCATATGATAGTTATATTATTTGTTCAATAAAGTGACCTAGTGTCATGGGTCTTATGTCCAATAAGTGCTAATGATGCTTGAGCAAATTTTCAATCCACACATTCCATCACAACTTCATCATTCATTGAAGGGAATAAAAACACCTCATGAGGGTCAAAGAAGCAATTAATATTTGAGACCATTGAATCAATGAAATCAACACTATCAAGAACTTAATTTTTAATTAATAATAAATAATAAAATTTAATAATTTATAATTTTAATATGGGTAATGGCCCAATGATTAATGAACCTCATCAGCCTCAATAAGGTTGAAGGTTTAAACCCTGATGACCCCCAATATAGGAATTAATTTCATAGGGTATCCTAGAAATACTATAGCTTCAAAACATTATTTTTTGGGCGGGTTATGTAGTGGTTGAAGGTAGCAGAAAAATACTATTAATAGAATGGAATTTTAGGGTAAATAATGGGAAATTAAGAAAGGGAAATTAGTTTAAAGGAACGGGTCCTTTAGTATATCATGTTTTAATTGGTTAGATTGTTTTTGGTCATATCCTTTGGTGTATGTGGATTGAACCACGGTTGACCAATACATTTTCTAATTCCCATAGAGGTCGGGGGACTCATCATTACATGAGTATTTATTCTCATTCATAGTCTAAATTGAATCCTAAATCCTATAGTTTAGGTATTTGGTTGGGTTAGTTGTAACAATATAATTGTGTAAGAACATGTTTTTTTATAATGTTTTTATCCCTCAACAGCTTTGTCTTTCTCATGTATTTTATCTTTCATGATAATGGAAATTTTGATTTGTTTTACCCCATATGCCATGTGGTATTTTACTAATTTTTAATAAAAGTGACCATAATACAAACTCGTTTCAATATATTTATAAATAAATATGTTTATGTGTGGACACACACACACACACATTTTTATAATTAAAATAAAATAGAAAATTTGTAATCTAATATTAAATGTACAATAAAATTTTATTTGGATTTCATTTATAGATTTAAATATATATTTTATATGTAAATATATTTAATAATAATATTAATACATAAATAGTAATAAAATTAAAATACATTACTAATTATATACATCTAAACCTAAGATATAATTTAAAACATCAACAAAAAAGGATAGGATGAACCTGTTAAAATTACATGAAATTCGAATAAAAGTTTTAAACATAGGGTACCTAAATATAAAATATTGTTTTATAGGAATTGTGATCTAGTTCAGACTAATACAAAATGTGTTATGATGAACTTCTTATTTTAAATTAAAAAGTGAATGTCACAAGTTTTGATTTTCCAGATCAGGGTGCCTAAAAAAGACACCTGAATCTAAAGTTATGTTTGTTTGATGTTCATGTAATATTTTTATCATATTTGTTGCATAATTTTTATTAAATATGCACTAATAAATGTAAATCAATTCATTATATTGGTTCAGTTATGGGAACAACATCTAAGCAGTCCATGGGTCAATTCGTGACTGCATAATTTCTCACCACCATTTGTTTGGGCGACGGGTCTTCACAAAACACTAGTGAGGGTGGAGGATGGTATTAGTGTGATAGTGGAGCACCATATTCATTAGAAAAATTAGAATCATTCACATGTGGTGATAGGGATTGGTGGGGTTCTGTTTATCATGACATAGATGATGTGGGGTAGTAGGGTGGTACTGCTCATAGGTACGAATATGGCTAAGAGGTGGATGATGATGATGAAAAAGACTATGTCGGGAGAGTGGTTGGGCTACACATGAGAGATTTCAATGTGGTGAGATCTATGTATCGATGATAATTGTGTAGGTGGGAGTATGCATGGGTGATGTTGGACTAGGAGGGCCTATTAAAGACAACTCAGGTCTATGCATAGGTGGCATGAGCTAGTGGGATCATAGTGGTGGATTGGTATTTCATGCCATGGACCTCTAGGTCTAGTTACTTGGACTTATGGGTCATGTTCCTTGGAAAATGTTACATCTAGGAAAATGGGTCATTTAATTGGTCTCTCTCTATTCAGAAAAAAATTGGATCTTTTTTTCAAATAAAAAATAGGCTTCACCCCAACATAAAAAATATATTTCTCGACATTAATTATAAAATCATCAAGTAACACAATTTTGTATTTATTTTATAATTTATTAATTATATTTCACCATTAAATTAAAATTTAACTCTAAATAATGAATGATTTAACTTAACACAATTATTCACGTTTTTTAAAATTCACCATTTAATATAAATTAATAAAATTAATATTTAAGGGTGGTTTTCCTAAAATAACCACTAATTTCAAATGGTTTTACAAAAAAAGTTACTATAATAGTAAAATTGAATAATTTATATATGGTTTTTTAAAACCACCACTAAAATGAAATCTCTAAATTACATTTTATTTATTTTGATCTACCACTATCCATTAGGTGTTGCTACAACTTATCACTCCCATAATTAATTAAAGGAATCATTTTCATTATTATTCTTGGGAGAGGAAATTTCCAGTACTATAATCATGGACAGTCCATGTATGGATCTACTCTCCCACTCTACTACATCACATAGCCTTACCAATTCCTCTCTTTATAAAAGTTATAAAATATTTTATTTTTATTCTTATCTATTAGATTTATTTATGGAAATGAGACACAAAAGCATGAAACCATTTCATGTTTCTTATATATTTTAATATTTTTTTGTTATATATATATTATAAATAATTTATAAAATTAATTTATTGTATTACAAATTACTTTCATTAAAGTAATCTATGAATATAATTAAAAACCCCTCCAAAGATATAATTTTATAAGAGAAGGGTCTTTGACATCTTTTATGTAATTTCCCTATTGGATTTATCCTTTAATATTCTTAAAACAGAATAAAAATATATTAATAATAATAATACATAAATAATCTAACTCACTAAAATTAAATATCTTTAATATTGAAAAGAAATCACAAGATGAATGAGAATTCACTGAATGAGGGTAAGAATTATTGATTTAAAAATCAAATATGTTTCTTTCAAAAATAATATAGTTACCTATTATAGTTAATGGATTGGTATCATGAACCAACCCAGGTCAACACCTGAATAAGAAAAGTAAATTAGGTTAGGACATAACTGATGTGAATTCTCAATCCCAACAAGTTGATGACATTTGTCACAAAATCATAAGAAACATTAGGGGGGTAATGTTTTATAGTAAATAAGTGAATGAAATAGGCCTCCACCATTAATCTCGACATGGTAAACCTATATATATATAATTCCATGTGCAAAAACATAACAAGGAATAAAACTAAGAACATGTCAGATATGTAAAAAAATAAACAACCAACTAATAAAAAATAAAATAACATAAACAAGATCATGATAAATAGAGGTCAACTAGGACAATAAAATGCTAATACAAAACAAAAACAAAAATACCAATAAAGATCTCAATGTAACCTCATGGTCACCATCCATCAATAATAACCAACACGCTACACAAGTTAACCTTAAATAGGACCTAAACCTGGATAACAACTTGGTTCTTCTGATAATTAAAAGCATAAGTATGGTGTGAGAATACAACATCTCTACAGGATATGAACAAAAAATGAATACATTTAATTTAAAAAAATAGTCCATAAATACTAGTATGAAAATATTAATGGAAAATAGGTTTGGATATTTTATAAATAAACAACTGTTTCAAAAGTCATATTTTGAACTCATTTTTAAACATTCCTTTAAATGAGGTTTGTTTCAGAATCCAACAATAAAATTCAACCTGATATATTGAAGGAAAACCATTATAAATTGATCAAACCCAGCGATAGAACAAGAATGAAGGATTTAAAAACAAAATAGAAGAATCAATATATATCAAAATAAAATATTATATTAAAGATAAGAAAAACAGTAAAATATAACTGTATAAAAACTAGAAATTAAAGTTCCATGAAGAAATAAAAAATATTGATTAAGTAGTCAAGAAAAATTACTAAAACATCCATTAGGTGATACTAGATATAATCTGTTTGGAACCATTTATAAGAGTATTGATGTGTTAATAAGTCTGCAACCAAATGGTTTCTCTAAACTAGCCTCACCGGTGGCACCACCCACCATTAAATTTCTCTGCCATGGGGACCTAGTCTATCTAATATAGATATAGATGAAGGAATATATTATATATCAAAAACCACTTAGGATCCCATGATTATTATAACATCAATGGGTGGTGAGGTAGTCAGTAAACATATAACATAACTAACAGTAATCAATATAATCCACTACACATGCTATGACAATATTTATACACCAACCAGGTGAATAACCTCATTAAAATTAGAGTACTTACAAGGAAGTGTACAATTATAATAAACCCAATAAACATACTAACCAGGCCATTACATTTGAAAATAATAATCAATTTCTAAAAACAAATACCCCCAAAAACTCATTTCTAATTCTATGTGTAATTGTTTAATTATATTCTCAAGGTGCTATGTGTACTTTCAGAGAAAAATTCTACAAAATAACCTTATAAACTTTTTTGGGAAATATTAATGAACCCTGAAACCATTTGGGAAGGCCAAGGATTATAAAGAGGATATTCTAATGAATTTATATTTATATAAATAAGCACAATTATATGTGTAGATGAAAGAATAGTTGAATATTAACATATAAAAAATTTATATATATTATCTTCCATGGGAATATGAAAGGTTCATGTGGAGGAACATAAATCAAAGACATTCCATAGTTAGTTAGTTTTTATGAAAAAATCAACAATGATCCTCAAAATGGAAATAACCCAAATAAAGTCACAAGTAAACCCTCAAGTAAAATTTCATAATTTTGATAAAGGATAATAACAACCTTAGACAACACAAAATCCTTAAAAGGTTACATACATGAATAATTTCAATCAATATATTGGCATATACTTTTAAAACATGTACATAATTTTGTAAATTCATTGAAAACCAATTTTTCAATAAATCCAAAAACCTGAATATATTTGATAGTTTATTTTATAAATATAATAAGATGAAGAACACAATTTAAATAAGTATATAAAAAAAATATCAAACATCACATGGAAATTTAAGAAATGGAAATGGGTGGAGACACATACCTAAAAGGTGTGTGTACGTGATGAAACCTTCAAAAACATGAAGAAAAATCCCAAGAGAAAAACCAATACACTAAAATTGAAAGGAAAAATATCACATGAAAAACCTCCCACTATGGTTTGGCCAGGAAATATCCAATGAAAGAGTGAAGAGATAAATAATAGAGGAAAGAGAGAGGAGAGAAAAGGAATAAAAATATTAATTTAATCATAACAATAATAAATATGGTAACTTTATAGTTTGGAGGAGGAGAAAAGATAGAGAAATTTTGATACCCCTTGAAGTGCTAAAACCTTGTTGGGGAGAGGGGGATCATATGAGGTTTTATTTATTTAGAGGGATGTTTACGAATTTCAAGATTTTATGATTCTAGAAATGATTCATATTTTGGTCACATGGTTTTCCCAATGGTGCACCAACCATGCACCCTCCATTTTAAGAACAACCCACCATCACCTGGTTTGAAAAAAAAATTATAAACCATGCCATGACCATGAATAATGCTTCTATTAAAATTACAAAAACTCTTGCAATCTGCTCAAAAGGTTTCCTTAAACCATGATCATATTGTGTTCTAGTTCCAACACACCCCATGCTCCCTTCTTGCTTCCCCTTAGAATCACTTAGTTAGAAATCATCCTTATTATAACTAAGGGAAATAAAACATGAATTAAGACAATTAACTACAAAAAAAATATTTTTAATTAGGTAGTCACTCAATTTCTCCCTAAAAGTGTGCACTATCCATGAAATGATCCAAAAAAACATTATAAACTGATAAAATTAAAAATTAATAGAAAATTGAATGTAAAATTAAACAAAAATATTAAATACATTGAAATAAAAATAATAATAAATAAAATTAAATTCAGGATGTGACACCTAATTGTTTCCATACACACCATTGCACAGACACATAAGGTGAAATTTATTTTTAAAAGGATCACTAGTCAAAATTATTTGTTAGTCGATGGAATAATCTAGAGTCACCCAAGACCATGTGATCCATTGGTTTCTTCATTTTAGATTACAAATTAGAATGATTTATCCTTTACACATGTTTCACAAAATATCTCATTACTATGTAATGTTATCCTACACTAAAGAGAAAAACATACATAAGAGGATACAAATATGGACAATACTATATATTTTATGAGATGAAATACATTAAAACACAATATAGAATGTAATATCAGAGTATAAGACATATAAAAATATTCAACACTCATATGAGTAAGGAAAATATAACATAATGACACCAATGTGGCATTAAATCAAGAAACATCCCAAAAATCTCGAATCCACACTCAAAGTACCATCATGAATACATCGTGATTAATCATTAGAGTAGTAGAACACATTAAATTTACCTGCATCATGATGCACAATATCTAAAAATAAACCAAATTTCCCAAGTAGAGGTGAGTATATAAAAATCAATGTAATCCCCAAATACTTCCTAACACACTCCAATATGAAAAAAACGTTATCACGCATTTATCCAATAAAAATGAATTAGTATAATAATATAGCTATAAATATTAAATAGTTTAAATATTCAACTAAGATAAATCAATTATTCACATTCTCCTCCCACATAACATATCCATTCCCATTCCACACACACAAATATTCCAAATGAAATTCCCAAAACTCCTGATGGGAAATCATTCCCATTAAAAATTCATCACCTGATAGACTACAATGTTCCACATAAACATTAATCCGTGCATGAACCAATAATTATCCCCAATGAAACACCATTAATTCATGCCAACAATGCGATCCAAGTTCTCATCTAATACCATTTATGTTGAAACCCATTGTCACTCAATATTTTTACCAGACTTCTTATGTGAATCATTAAAAACCAAATATTATGACACTAAAACCAAGATATATTTCCAAAAAACAAGATAGAGAGATTAAACCATCAATAATTCATGTTACCAAATGAGAAAAATTGTAGAGAATCCACCTACCTCAAAATGGTTGAAGAAAATTGAAAATGACACATGAAACACCATGATATGGGCTTGAAACATATATAGTTAAATATATGAAACAAGATTTCATCATGTTACATATCATAAGACATGTATTATCCATGATAGATTCAATCTATGGATCCATGAGAGATGTGATGAGTATATCTAGAGGAAAACATATACACAAGGATATATCAATGATTATAGAGATCCAAAACACAATGAATCACTATAGAATACCTCCAGATATATTGAAAATATAAAGAGCGTTGAGGGGATGAGGGAAGTTATAGATCCTATGATAGGAAGATAAAATGAGATATTTGGGGACTTAATCTGAGATAAATATTGATTTTGGGGGTGTTTAATAAATTTATAATTTTTTGGTCTCAAAAAATTTCAAACCATAAACCAAAGATGAGCATGATACTGGATATCATCAAAGGATCCACACTGTTGTTTTTCATAGTTGTGCAACAATGTTTGAAAAATCATGTGCCATAAATTCATAACAATTATCCCAAAAATACCCTTTTATAATGGTTTCTTGGGGATTCTAATATTTTGTCAAAAACATCTTGTAATAATTCGTAGCTACTAACCCAAAAACAAAAATCTAGTATGCTTTATTGGTGAATGTGTATGGTTTACCCTAACCGTGCTGAAATTATACTCCCTCCAAACACCTTCCAACCCCCCCCCCCCCAAACCATCTTGAATCACCAAAAAATCAAATAATTATTTATATAACATCAATATACATAATAAAATTTTAATTTACCTAAATAAAAGGATGTAAAATTATCCTAACCACTAACCATTCCATCCTAAAAAAGGATACTATCATTTATCTCGAAGAGTTTGGGCCACTACTCCAGTATTTCCCTCTCACATTACCATGTCTATTCATGAATATAACCATGATTCAACAAGGATTGTACCAAAATGATTTGAACATGAATCAACCTATCATTTAGATCATGATCGTAATGGTCCCATAAAATAACATGGTAATTATTAGGTTGATACTTATCCAATTGAGATACATTAAAAACATTGTTCTTAAAAGAAAATCTTGGGTTAAATCTAACTGATAAGAAACACCAACAAATCATTAAAATATATCAAAAGGTATAATGTATTTATGAAAAAAAATTTCTCTTTTCCAAAGGCTACAATACCATAGACTTTGAGGGGATCTTAAGAAAACATTATCATCAACATAAAATGATAATGGTTGAATTTGATGAGGAGAATTTGATTTATGATGCAATTATGTTAGTTCCATTCTCTTTATGTTCATGAATATGATATTCACTATCTCATGAACCCGACTAGGTATGATAAGTGGAGTCTCACACATTTTCATTGAATAAGCTTCATATCAATAAGGAAGACCATACAATGATTTGAAAATATCTATATGCAATGATGCATGATAACTGTTATTGTATTATTACTACATGAACTATATATAATCTTACCATAAGACTCTAAAATCCATAACACAATATCTATGAATGTTTTCCAATATCAGAATAATCCATTCATACAATCCATATATTTGAGGATGATATTGTATAATCATGATCAATTGTGCAATGAATTATTTATAAAAGGTCTTATTGAAAATAAATATAAACTTAGGGTCCTGATTACACACAATTGAATCATATACACCATGAAACATTACAAATTACCAAATATAGTTCCTAGAAATGTCTTACACGGTATTAGATTCATGAATAGGTATGAATTCAGTCGAAATTGTTTGGTGATCCACAATCCACCATATGTAATCGTGTGTCCAAAAAACTTTTGGTACAATAATTAAAAAATCCATAGTTATCTAATCCCATTTCAACATAGGTATAGGTAAATACTTCAATATACCATCTAGTCTTTAATGCTCCACATTAACATATTGAAGGGTGAGGCATATCACAAAACTCTCATCCAATTTTATCTTATTTCATACCCACCAATGTTGTGTACTCAATTCCTTACACATATTCTAAATTATAGGATGAACAACACTTCTTGAGTGCTGTTAGGATGAAAGAAGTTGTTCTTGATATGTTTGAGGTGCCCCAATTCATTCTCTAAATCACAACACATATACACCATCAAGTGGCCATCCCTCAATGGTATCCTTGCCATTTAGATGAAACCATATGGTTAGAGATTCTAGAATAGATGTATATGCTCCATTAACTTGATCAATCCGATTAGGAATAATAGAATCATGGAAAAAAGAAGAAACATATGCTTTCTCAGAATAATCCAAATAGATATCAGCTATGTGAATTGTCATCCAAAACTGATCTCAATAATTCTTAGACAAATAAGAATAAAAATTCATACTCAATTAATCAACCATTAAATTTCATTTTCCTAGTGTATACATCAAGTCAAAATAAAACGTCTGAAGATAATATATTCATCATAATTTCCTTATATTCAATTCTCTTTGTACGAAAGTGTGTATCAATATATTGTGATTGGTGAAAACTATGAACTTTTACCCAAAAATTGAATTCATCCATGTTTTGAAGGCATTGACTATAGAATAAAACTCAAAATCAAGTTTTGGGTAATTCTTCTAATTCATTTATATCTTTCAGGACCCATAATCTAAAAAATGACCTCCCTACATGAGAACACATCCCAGAATAAATTCGGATGTATCAAAATAGACCAATTAGCCTCACACAAACATTCTAAACATAAAGACATGGGACTATGTAAGAATAAAAATATACCCATAAAAAGAGTTCTATAACTCTCCACTCTATTATAATGTAACATTTTTCATTTACAAAGATTTCATTGAAGACATTAGTCATGAAAAGACACAAAAAACGCATTGAAAATGCCCTTCCAATCTAAAGAAACTATGTATCTCAAATAAATACATCAATAATTATTATGAGATAAAAAATTACACCTTCTCTTAATCTATGGATACACCTCTTAAATTAATGTCATGTCTACATAAACACAACTCTTTTATTCAGAAAACACAATTTGGAAGATTATAAAAATGATGATGTTCTTGAAAGGCACTCAACACTCTTCCAAGGTGATGTTCATGATCAACCTTAATATTACAAAAAAATAGAATATCATTGATGAATACCACAAAAAAAGAGTCAAGATACCATTGAAATATTATATTGATCAATAAAATAATCACCAATTTTTCATTCATTAGATCAAGGGGAATAACAATATATTCATAATGATCCCAACAACTCCTGAAATATGACTTTGTGATATTCTTTTTATAATATCAACGTTAATGATACAGTGGTCATAAATAATTTTTAGAGAACCATTAGGATACTATAAATTGATCAAAAAATATCATCAATTCATGGAAGAGGATATCAATTATTTATCATAACATTGTTTATATTACAATAATCCACACAAATTCTATGAGTCCAATATGATTTCATGAAAAAAGAACTAGTGAAGCCCATAGTTACATACCATGTTAAATGAATAATTTTATTTTTTAATATTACATATGAATTTTAAATTCCTTTAATTATAATAGTTCTATACTATAGGAAAAAAATTGAAATAGGATTGGTCCTTGGTAGAATATTAATGACAAATTCCACTTCTATTTTATCTAGAAACACAGATAATTGGAATAATTTTTTTAAATTGATCCAAAATAAATATAGAATCACTAATTTTGATTCCATTAATAGTTTAAAAATTTACATCTACTAATTGATACGATATGATATCTACTACATAACCCAATTTTTCTGTTCTACATTCATTAATATACCAATATCATTGAAGGAGTCACTTAACCAGCCAGACATTACGGGATAAAGGAAAACGTCCTATGATGTCGTCACCCCCCAGTTCGGCTAGGGGGCAGACTCTAAAGCTCAAATATCACCTGAAGGTCTCTTCTCCTGGCCCTGAGGATACTAGCCCTGGGGTGTGCAGCCGATCAAAAGAAAATCTACAAAGGGCTCAGTCTCGGGAATGCTTCTCTTTCACACTTGAGACCATGTTGCCTGGGGCGAAAGCTAGGATGGAGGGGATCTAATGTTACCCATTCTTATCTGGAATGCTCGTGGGTTCGGGGAAAGAGTTAAAAAAGACCTCATGTCTTCGGAAATCAAGAAGCATAAATCTCTTATTGCAGTGGTCCTGGAACATAAACAAAACCCGAGAAAAATACAATAGTGTGATAAACTGATCAAAATGCAGGGGTTCATGCAATCTGCTCTAACTAACCAGCCCATTTGGATTTTATGAAAAAGTGACGTTACAGTGGATCTCATATAGGCAGGGGATAAATACATCACGTTGAGGGTGAAGACAATCCTATACTCTATATTATTCTCCTTTTTCTACGGAAGTTGTGACACTTCGAGGAGAGAATATCTATGGAAAGAGATGAGTGTTTTTGATCCAGGAGTTAACCCCAAGTCAGTTGGGGGGGACTTCAATACCATCACTGATCCAACTGAGAAAAAGGGGCGTTGGGCGTTTCCACGTCGAGATAGCATAGACTTTTTATAGTTCATGGTAAGCAAGGGTCATATGGACATCGGGTACTCTGGGGATCCTTTCACATGGTGAAACAATCAAAGAGGAAATAAATGATGTTGGATCCGGCTTTATAGATGCCTAGAGAACATACATTCCATTGATGTGTTCCCAAACGCCAAGGTGATCTACCTGGTCCGAGGTATTTCCAATCACTCTCCACTTCATTTATCTTTTAACCCCAAGAAGGCCTCCTCAGAATGGTTCAGATTTTATGGAAACTGGTCGCGACATCCCGAGTTCCACAACCTTGTAAGGAACTCTTAGGGGGAACTAGTGCAAGGGCTCCACTAGGTGGGTATTCATAATAATCTCAGAAGCCTAAAACAAGGCCGTAAAGCATGGGCAGGAGCCCTCCCCCTATCGACCAAGAGATGGATGATCTTAAGTGTATGATCGAGCGTCTGGAAGGTGAGATGGAGGATGTTTGGAGTGACCTGATTTTTGAAGACCTTTCAGTCAAGAAGGATTCTATGGCGGAGTTAATTCTTAAACATGAACATATGGCCCGTGAAAGATCGAGGATAGTGTGGTTAACTGAGGGAGACAAGAACACAACATTCTTAAATGCATTCATCATGGAGAAAAGGCGACCGACCATCCCCAACATCAGGATGGAAGATAGAACGTACATGGATGACAATGACATAGTGGGTGGGAAGGAATCCTCTTTCTTTGAAGATTTTTTTGCTGGCCGGAACCCTCAGATGGATGGCGAGTACCCGAGCAGGGGAGCTGATATGTGGGACGTAATTCCCAACCGAGTCTCTAGTGAAGATAATTCCTGCTTGGAAAGTATTCTAGATGAGCCAGTGGTTCATACGGTAATGCAGAATCATGACCCGGGTAGCGCTTCGGGGCCGGACTGCTTCCCGGGATCGTTCTTCAGAGCTTTGTGGGTTGTTTTCAAGGAGGATATTGTTTCAAATCTCCAGGATTTTTTTTCGAGGAGGAGCTCTACCTCAGGTGGCTAGCACTACGACCCTGGTTCTCATCCCGAAGGTGAAGGCTCCTACCTCTTTACTCCAGTACCGTCCAGTGAGCATGTGTAATTTCACATATAAGATTCTTGCGAGTATCATCAACATCAGATTGTCCAAGTGTTTGCCTCGGTGGGTATCCATTGAACAACATGTCTTTGTTAGGGGTAGGTCAATTCTGGGGGCAATTGCTCTGGCCCAGGAGATATTCGAGAACCTGAACAACAAGACCCATGGTTCCAATATGGTCATGAAATTGGACATGAGAAAGGCGTACGACAGAGTGGAATGGGGATTTATCAATAGGGTCTTCACATGCAAGGGTATATATCCGAAGGCCTCAGACATTATTTTTAGAAGCTTCAGCTCATCATGGATGATTGTGCCTTTTATGGGGAAAACCCGAGGATTCTTCAAGGCTACCCGAGGCTTACAACAGGGTGATCCGATTTCTCCAAGTATTTTCATTCTTGTGCCGGATACTCTTAGCAGGCTTCTTAACAGAGGAATTTCCAATGGAAGTATTACTCCTTTCCTGAGGAAGGGGAACTAGCCTCACACATTTCACCTAATGTTCGTGGAGGACACAATTATTTTCTCAAATGCTGGGAGGAGGTTTGTGCAGGCCATCGGGAGGATCCTGAAGATTATTGCCACTGGAGTGGAAATTTATTAACCATGACAAAAGCAACTTGTACCTTTCCAAAAAATGCACAGAAAGGAGGGTTGATGACCTGTGTAATAGGATGGACATGCAGTTGGGATCTCTCCCAAATGAATATCTAGGATCTCCAATTTCTTCATGAAGAATGCAAGAAAGGGACTACGATGAGTTGGTGAGCATGATTACTAGTCGAGATCTCACTTGGAAAAGCCACTTTCTTTCTTTTTGGGGATGCATCGCCCTTATCAACATAATTTTGTCGTCTATATCAGTGTATACATTGGCTTCCTTGTCAGTGCCAAAATGGGTTCTCAGAGCCATTGACAGGGTACTGGCGGGGTTCCTCTGGGATGCAGCTGGGGAAGGGAAGATGCATTGGGTCTCATGGGGGAGAATGGCTCGATCGATTCAGGAGGGGTAATTAACGTAAGGAGTATCTAGGGAACGGTGCACTGCATGCATGGAAAGCTGCCCTGGGAGATTGTGGAAAATAAGACTCTATGGGGGAGGATCATGCTGCAAAACTTCATCAAATGTACATGAAGTGGAAGTGTCCACGGAACACCCTTAGGGTGGACGATTTTCCCCCGGGTATCGAACCTATGACACCATTCTCTCTAGATTGATGGAGATAGAAGCATCCATTTCTGGAGCAGCAACTGGGAAGGATCCGAACATGGCTTCCCGGGATGTCCGACACCTTCGATCACCTTCAAGGAGGCGAGCTCGTTTCCGAATTTTGACAAAGTTGTTTTGGATGAAGATCAGAAATCAATTTTCGACTCTATCCAAATCATCTCTGAGCCATAAAATTGCGTGTTTACTCTTTCCTTTTCAGGGAAATTCACCGCAAAGGACTTCCTTCAGATCTCGACTCCCTAGGCTCAGCGCGACAACTGGTTTGAGTGAATGTGGTGCATGAACATACCATCCAAAAACAATTTTCTTATATTGAGAGTGAGGAACTCGAAGATACCTTCGGATGAGAGCATCAGGAAAATGGGCATCAGCCTCGCCTCTTGGTGGCAGTTCTGTAGGAACAAAAGTGAGGAAACCACCAACCACATTTTTTAAGGTGAATTGGGTAAGGCTGTCTGGAAGTTTTTCGATGTTTATACAGCGGAATCCCCCTTGGAGATCCGAGGGTTAGTGATCCTTGAGAGATGGTTCCATGAGACCCCAGAAAAAGGACCAGATCGGATGGCACTTTCAGCTGTATTCAGTGCAGGTTTTTGGTGTATATGGAAGGCGCGGAACAAAGCACGATATGAGGGGCGGATCTCTTCAGGGAGGTCAATCATAATGCGATCTAAATGCCAACTTATGGATATGGTCCTCCTTATCAAGGGATGATGGTAATCTTCTTTCCATCGTAATCTGCAGGCTTGCCCCGGGCAGGCTATCCCCATGGTGGGTTTGCAAGGACAGTGGGTGAAATGGAACCCCCCGGCAGAAGGTCTTAAACTCAACACTGATGGCTCCTGCAACTTAGGAATCATGCGAGGAGGGGGAGTGGTCTGTAATTCGGATGGACGAATACTCCTTGAATTCACGGCACACTTTGGTAACCGAGGTGCTCTTCAAGTGGAGTCCAAGGCTCTCCTAATGGGGCTCAACATGTGTATTCAAAAAGCTATGGACATCTCCCACGTGGAAACTGACTTGAAGATCATCCACGACTCTCTACTGGAAAAAGGATCCACTCCATGGTCCGTACGTTATATCAATAGGAGATGTAAGGAACTTCTGAAGAGCAACATGCAAGTTACACATACATGGAGAGAGGGGAATAAAGTCATGGATTATTTGGCCTCCCTTGTCATCCATGGCTCCGATGTCACTTGCCTACCCACTGCCATCTCCTTGAAGCCATAGGGGTGAACTTAATTCGCAGTGATGCCCTAGGTCTCCATTATTTTAGACCCCCCATAGGCCGGTGTTGTAGGGCCTGAATCTTTTGTTCTCTTTTATTCTCTCTTAAATAAATACATAACAATGATGATGATGATGATTGACTGATTTTGGACATCAAGGAATTAATCCAATAAATTCACAAAATTAGGTCATCAATTTCCATCTAACAAATAGAGAAATACCAAATAAACTTAATCCTTATCAATTTTAATTGAAAATTATGAAAAATTAAATGCTTAACACTCTCATTGGCTAAGATGTCTTTCGAATTTCAATACATGAGACATCCTATAAACCTTTAATCCCACCTGATTCACAACATGAAAAGAGCTAAAAGACTGGTATAAACCCATATCAGAAAAATAATGCATGAGAGTTGACCTTAATAGAATCATAACTCACACCATTTAATAAATATATTGATCCTTCATTATCTTATGCTCAGTGTCATACAACGTTTTTCAAGATGCACAAGAACAATCATTATTTCTTAGCTATTATTGTAATGTCTTCTGAGGAATCATTGGACATGAGAGTCACAATGGATCACTAATTTATATTATTGATTACCGTTATGTCTCGATAAACCCATATGATTATCAAAATATTGGGACATGTTCATTCCATTTTAATTAGTTATCCTTAATGTTGCAATAATTTTTTTAGAAGTCCCATCTTTCCAAAATTATAGAATTCTCATAATGTATTTATAAAATATTTATTGATATGTTTATATGATATATATTCATAATATACTAGATGATTACTATGATTATGTACAATTAATACTAGAATAACTTAAGGGCTTACTATTATTTATATTTCATGGTAATAATTCTTCCCCTTTCGCTAGTTCCGCTTGTTTGAATTCACACTTCTACCCATGTTGATAACAGTGTTTCCCCAAACATAGTTTTCTAAGATATCCTTATATTTTAAAATATATCTATTTACTATCTGTTATAGTTTTTAATATAGAATAAAACTATCCTAGGACACATGATAGGTTGTAGCCCAACTTCATAGATCCTCACCTTTAACTTCTCACTAGTGGAAAATTCCAGAGAAAAAATCATCAACCTTATGAATTGAGATTAATATTCAATCAAAGAAATTTTTTACAACTTAATAGTAATGAAATATTTTATTATCGTTATCATGTTGTTTTGGGGATAGAATGTTTTTTAATGAACTCCTCAGTGCCCTTCTAGGTGATGTTTTGGTCTCATTTATTTTGAAAAATAATATCCCATCACTTCCATGAAAGATCCATGTTCATGTATGCTGCTAAATTTAATTTCTTATCCTTACAGTGTTATAGGGAAAAAACCATCTGATTTATATTTTCAATCTATTAATATTCTTGTAATAGACCTAAATATCCTAAAAAATAGCTAATTTAGTTTATGGAAAACCAGGAAGGATTTTCACTAGCATAGATGTGGTTTTTAATTTACCATATCCTATAATTTAAATATAGAAACTATTCTTCAAAAAATATATTTATTCACAAGTGGAAAATCCTAAACCACATTCTTAGCCACTTCCTCTGGTAATATATTTATACATTAAAGTGGTTTCATTCCCAAAATAACACAAAAAACAAAAAAACTACTCATACTTTTTTGAAGAGAAGGATTTATATTTCAATACCATTTAGCTTATTCATGTTTGATTCCTCTTCTTGTCCTCAGATGAAACAATTGATCTTGTTTTCACTTCATGAACACTTTCATATCAACTATCGTCGTATATTCAGTCAATAATTGGAGTAATGATAGTTCTCAGTAGCCTATAAGACACAATGATGAACATTGGCAACCTTGACTCCACCTAAAAAATTCAAGTCATGTTGTTCATAGTATCAACTGCCATAATTTACTTTATTTGGAGAGAAATAAAACATTTTTCTTTTGAAAAAAAATCCATCATTTCAAGCTAGAATCAGTATTATTTACAGGGAGGTTTCAGCTACTTCCAAGGTCCAAATGGGTACCATGAATAATTCTCCTTTAGATCTTGTTATTCTGATAACATTTTGGTGTCTTTATAAAGATCAAGATATCATTGGTGCCCAAGCCAATTATATGGATTCCCCTAATTAATATATGGTTAAAGTGAATGTGGATGGTGTGACATCAGGTTCAACTAGTCTATCAGGCTGTGGTGGTGCCTTATTTACGAATTGTGGCTTTTTGAAAGGTTTTTTCCATCATTATTTTGGTATTGGTTTAGCTACTGAGGTAGAGTTCTGGGAAATTATTAAGGCCATCAAATATAAGGCTAAACAAAATTTGAGATTTAATTGGGTGGAATATGATTCCACCACTATTATGCATTTTTTAAAGGCTTAATCTTGGCATGTCCCCTGGCGAGGGCTTCAATTTTGGATTGAATGTCTATGTTTATCTAAAAAAAATTGATTTGGGTATCCCCCATATGTACAGTGAAGATAATCAAGTTGTAGATTCTCTATCCATGAGGGAAATTTTACAGACAATCTCAAGATGGTCATTCATCCACCCTAATTTTTGTTCTACATTGGTTGATATGCACATGCATGGATCTTTTCACACTCATTTATGT
Organism: Viscum album; assembly: GCA_963277665.1. NCBI lineage: Eukaryota > Viridiplantae > Streptophyta > Magnoliopsida > Santalales > Viscaceae > Viscum > Viscum album. Next base: position 628,853,757 of record OY728164.1, on the reverse strand, counting down.
AATCTCCTTTATAATTATACTATGCCTTTATTTTAATAAAAAAAAATTGGAACAGGCTTCCCCCAACTCCAAATCCTATATTCACTTCCCATTACATGCCACTAGAATCAAGAACAAGTTAGCTCACATTTTTAAATAATAGATGAAATAGAATATAAAAAAAGTTAACATAACTAAAAACATTTATGAAATAAAATTAAACTAAATCAATTATTCATCTTATCTTCCCCTTGTTATATCCATTCTCATTCCAAACACTTGCATACACACCCATGAATTCCCAAAGACAATCCCAATACACAAGAACAATGAACCATCTCATAACCAAGTCATCACATGATGGAATGAAAGGTTTCAAATTGAGAAAAATAAAAGTCTAAATCAATACAGATCCCTAATTAAATTCAACGAAATCACACCAACCATACATTGAAATTTCTCAACTAAAACACTTTACTTTGAAAAATAATTTCATTAAATTATTCTATAAAATTACATATGTGAATCATTTCAAAACTAATGATTAGGCTTATATAAAATGAAGGGTTTCTAACAAAAATAGAGGTAAAAACTAGCCCCCATGTTCTAGTATATGTAGAACGAGAGAGAATCCATATACCACACAACTTTTGATAAAAATATAAAATGGAACATGAAACCTATAAAGCCACCATTGAAAATTCCTTACATTAATAAATCTAGTATGATCTCATCAAGATACTCATGGCAGAACATACATCTATTCATGAAAGATTATATCTATAACTCTATGAGTGAAAATATGTGTAAATCCTTAGTGAATGATCATAAACAAGGAAATAACATTGATCCTGTATATCTAACACACTTTGATTCACTAATACTTTTTTCTATATCAAAAGGAATCCACATGTGTTCTTACGGAAGGATATAAGTTTGAGGGCCTAAGAAAAGAGGGGTAAAATGAGAGTTTGATCCATTAAAAGAAGTTAAACTAAAGTTTTTTTGGTATTAAATAAATCATGTAAGGCTAGGTTACATAGTTTTTTCAAACCATGCTCCAACCATGAAAAAGTTACAATACATCGTCTTTGGAGCTTCATGATTTAGCCTTATGGTTTGAAAAACCATGCACCAATCGTTCGTAGCTATTATCAAAGAAATCCCCATCTATCATGGTTTATAGGTTATCTCCATTATTTGTGTAAACCATATAAACCGTGCATAGTTTTTATCCTAAAAACACACATATATCATGATTTACTATGGAAGGCCCATGGTTACCTCTAATTATGCCCAAAACATGCCCACTCCAAGAACTTTCCAAACTCTACCAGATCAATAAAATAACCCCAAAAACTCAACCCAAGTATTATATTACATTAAAATCAATAATTCATGGGTAATGTACCCAAATAAGAGGGAGTTAAATTGTATTTTAAAGAAAGGAAATTGATTGAGATACATCACTCAATTATCTGTGAACACGATTAAACCATTAGAAATTGAAATAACAATGTCCAAGAGAATAAAAAAACACACTAAATTTAAAAGAAACTATTAAATAAACTAATCCTTACCCTAAGGATCATTTAATAAGAATAAAATCAAAGAGAGAAGCGAGGAACAATAGAGGAAGAAGAGAGAAAGAGAAAATGAATCCAAAAACCAAGCGAAACATACCAAGAATAAATGGAGGATATTCAAATATTAAATTACAAGAAAAGGTAGAGGCTTTTGGAGAACCCACTATGTGATAAAATTATGTGGGGAGAGGGAGGATAGATTAAGTCATTATTTTTATGAGCTTAGTTTAGTAAAATCAATACTTTGAGATTATGGGAATGTCACATATTTATGTTTCACAATTTATAAGGAGACATTCACTATACTAGAAGAATAAATAACCCTCACAATGTTTATATGTATGGTTTAGAAACCATGTTACAACAATAAAAAATGCCTTCATTGAAATCATAGCCACTCTCCCAAATTGTTTTCATGGTATCATCAAATTGAATGCAAGCTATGTGCCATCTCCCAGACACCCCAATCTCATACATGGTTTTACCGCGAGACATGAATGGTTTAGACTCAACCATTTACAAGAAAGGTGATCGAAACCAAGTAAGAATAAAAATAATTGGAAAAACCCATTTTTATATAGTCTCCACGTAGTTTCACCAAGACATTACATAGTAAATGTGAACAGAGAAAAAAACATTTTTAAAAAATTAATAATTAAAATTTCATCAGAAATTCAATAAAAAAATTAACAATAATATCACAGAACATGAAATAAAAAGTAATAAGGGAAAAATTCATTAATATCATCCCCATCATAGAACTTTATACCACCATAATGTCACCCAGCTTAATAAGGGTTCCAAACTGGAACCCTAAACCCTAAAAAGAAGATCTTCTAGTGAAAAACATCTATACCAAACACAAATCTAATGGAAACTACAAACATTGTTGTAATCCTGAATTATAAAATTCACACCGAACAATACCATGAGAGAATAAAAATAAGATCCATAATGGTTCTCCCCAATAATTATAAACTGACTAGTATGGTGGTCTAACATGGAAGAGAACATAAAGAGACAACCTCCCAAAATGACAAGGGTCTCAACTAGTGGAATTTAAAAAGAGAGCCAAGATAAAAATAATTCATAAAACCAAATGACACATTCACCTCCAAATATACAAGAGATATCAAATTATACAAAGAATCATGCATATCAAAATGAAATCACAGAAAAAAAATAAGAAAGATAAAAAAATTAAAATAAAAAAAAGGTTACCTAAAAATAGAAATGTAAAACTACTAATATTTCAAATATTATCTCAACTGATTTTTCATCCACCAAGGTTTTGTCCCATAGAATTTCCTAGGATGCACCATCTGACGACACTGATGGTAATTCATCAAATATTTTAAAAAATAATCTATAGTATTCAAAAAATGACCACACATGAACTGTAAAACTATATGATACATCTCTACATGAGATGAGACACATAATGGAGATCACTATGTAGTATGCTCCTCTTTCTTACTCCCCTCAACAAGTTGGGAACCATCAATCTCATTATGTAAGATCAGGCTTCCACCCATCATGGGAGAATTTGTAGAACACAATTGATCCATCAATGACCCATCCAACAACAAATATGAATCTATCCCAAATGAAATAAATTGATCTCTGATCTGAGGATTTATACCCTTCACAATTAGGTGATACTTTACTGAATCACATGACACTACCTTTGGATAAAAGTGATCTAACACACTTCGGTTTTCAACATAACCCCTAACTACCTAATTTTTCATACTAAATACCCATAAGCTTTGACACATTAATCACCTTCACCTCCTCAGTAATGAAACATTGAATGAAGGCGTTCATGATGAACTCCCATGTTATCCAACCTTGTAATGTGGGTGGAATGACTAACTTCCACTAATCCAAATCTGGTCCCTCAAATTCAACCAATATAACTCTCACCCACAAGGCCTCATGATTTTAAATGGACCTACAGATCAATTTGATTTACTTTATCCACTCCAAATCATATGGTGAACCCATATCACTATAGTAAATGAGCATTGGTTGAGAATATCTTGGATTTACCACTCTACTAAGAGTCTGGATAGAGTATGCCACTGGAAGAGGCTTCCAAGAATCCTTTTAGGCCTTTGTGTAAGGCATACTCAAAATAAAAAAAAAACATAAAAATATATCACACCCAAAAAAAATAATCATTTAATCATAAATATGATAACATTTAAATTCAATACACTAATTTTAAAAACCAATGTATAATGAAAAAAATCAAAATAAATCCATTTAAGGCCACCATTTTCCATTCTAAGTCCAAAATTTCACATCATAACCTATTTAAATACCAAAATAATTTTTATCTCATTAATTTATATTTCTAAATTTAAAATTACCCAGTTTCATTAAAATACATGGTGTCATAAAAAAAGCCCTTTATATATATTTTAAAAATCAAAAATGTTTTTTATTAAAACCTACTCATGACCGTCAAAATAAAACCTATTAAATAACAAAAAAAATCCACTAAAATGATGGATTGGTGGTTATTCTAGACATGGGAACATGGTTTAGCATATTATGTTCCAAGAATGCATCACACACTCGGATCCATATTGACCTATGATCTTGGGATTTATATGGTTCAGTAATCCATGAAATCTCACAATGAGATGCCAATTCACTCCAATCACCATCCCGAAAAACAAAAATACACATTTAGAAAACCAAAATACTAACAACATAAAACCGAAATAAAAATTAAAGACATAAAAACCAATAAAACTATGGTAACTCGATACTTAAGGTTTGTAGGAGTTCTTGACACTCTAACCGAACCTGACTCATGAGTTCCAACAGTCACAGTCTATAGTTTACCTGACACTATGAATAAGATAGGGATGTATCTAGAACCATTTTTTTTAATGCCAGCCCAGGCCAACCCTTGCAATGAACACTTGATATGTTCTATAACATACCATAGGGTATACCCTATCCCCACAGACTAGTGATAAGAATCAGATAATCACATGACATACTTTGGGTATGATTTCACCAAAAAAGTAAATATAAGGGACAGACATCCATAATGAATCCCAATTTGGTACACTTATATATCAGATTCCATGCACAAAAATATAAAAAAAAGAATAAAACATAGAATAATAAACAAAGGCATGACAAAAATAGAAGAATAAAATTATCAAAAACAATAAAATATAAACAAGATCTAGATACAATATATTTGACAAAGCCGATGCTACCTAGATACAAAAAAAAACAAAATACCCAAGATGATCTCCATGTGACCTCATGGTCATCATTCATCCAAAATAACTAAACCGCACTAAAATATAATAATAACTACAACAAAAGTAGAGGTCTACCAATGACATGTGGCATTACTAGGGTGCAATAATACAACATCTTATTAGGTAAGTACTATAAAATCAATATATTTACATTCCCAATAGAGTCAATAAACACTTGTTTGGTAATATGATTGGAAAATATGAATTAGATTTTTATAAAAAAATACAACTCATTCATAAATACTCTCTTTAACTCATTTTAAAACATTCCTCTAAATAGTTTTAGTTTCATAATCTAACTTAAAAGACCATATCAAAGTAAATAAGTAAAAAAATTATAAATACACCCATCCCAGTGATAAAAATGAAATAAAGAGATCAAAACTGAGTAGTAGAAGTAAAAAATTATAAATGAAAACGTAAATAATAGACTTAAAAATCTCTAAAATATAAGTGGAGTAGAACATGAAACTGAAGTGTTATGAAATAGTATAAAATAATGAGTATGTAATATTGGGAATTCAATAAAATTACATGATTAAACCCTACAAATACTTTTTTCAAAACCATCTACCATTATATTGATTCATTCATAAGTTTATAATCAATCATATTCCCTCATCAAGCCTCATCGATGGAACCACCTACCATGGCATTTATGAACCATAAAAGATCTAGTCAATCTAATATGTACATAGATAGAAGAATATATCTTCACTCATAAAAACACATAGGATCCCTTGGAGATAATAATAATACTGGGAAAGTGATATTTATGATATGAAACACCACAAAATTCAAAAGTAAGAACCTTGTATTTGATAGTAAGTATGATACACAACACCAAGAACATAAGAGAGTATAATATCCATAAACATTATAATATTTTAAATATTTAAAATAGATTCTATATATATATATATAAAAATAAGATTTCATTACATGAAATAGTGACCTTACTCAATAATATTCAATATACATAGGAGTGACCTTTCTCGATAGCATGTGTTACATGTTAGACAGAGTTTCACCAAATAATTATTTATCTTTGAAATATTATTATTTAAAATAATATGATATAGTCTATCCATTATGTTAGATGTTAAGTATTTTAATAAATAACATATGAATATTTATGATTAACATAAATATAAAATGAATTCAGGTGTTATCAATTAATGAGAAATGAAAATAAGAACCATCTTTATAAAAAAAGGAATATTATTATTTTTATGCTTCCAAACAAGTTTTGTCTTAATAAACCTAATTAAATACAATTAGATAACGATTTTAATGAAATATATATGTAATATATTTAATAATATTTTAAAATTCCTCTAATTGAATTTATAAGGATATGATTACAAGAAACCCAAATTTAAAAATATGAACCTGTATTTTTACTAAGGCATATTTACCACCTTTTAATAACACACCTAATTTAAATCTAAATTTTGACACATTTATGAACATAATTTTCTAAAAAAAGATTAATTTATTAATTCATAATCTCAAAATTATCTTAGGGTGATTTTTTTTGTATATTTCAGAGATACTTCATTTTATGATGAATAGTGAAAATACATCATTTTAGTTAAAACCTACCTTTTAATTTAAATAATTATTGATGTCATATTTTATTATAAATTTTTTATAAAGTTACATTATAAAAATTATAAATATATTAAATCAATTTAGTTTATTATAATAAATTTCACTATGAAATTGAATATAAATACATAACAATCTTTGGAACATTATTCTGCTAAAACAAGTCAATTCATCCGTCTGCTATAAAAGCATTATTATTAATTTTCCCACATCAGTGAATTAAATTTTGAAAAATGGACCCACACCATTGTAATAAAGAATATATTTATAATCTAATATTATAAACATATCTTCTTACTATAATTATTAGGGAAATTGTTTAATTTTAATTATAGTGATTAAGGGAAAATAAAGATTAATAAAATATTAAACAAGATTCTTAGTTGGATAATTGACCAGGACGCTTTATGAAAACCCTTTTTATGAACATATTTATACCTAAAACTTACCCTTTTTTGATTTTATGGTCTGTAATGACTTTTTATTAGGAAGGAACATGTGTATACCTAACTTGTTTCCAATAAATCCATGTGAGTCATTTTCCTTCCCTATAAATGGCCACAACCTCTCCCACTACTTCACAACTCAAAATCCTTTTAGGTTCATAAAATACCCTCCAATATTGTCTCCCAACATCTCTAACCAAGACCTAGAATAATTAATTTTGGAATAAATCCTTTCAAGGATTCATTTTTTTATAAACTAAAATAAGTTACCCGATTAAGATGTAATATCTTCTCTCTAGTTTCTTAGATTCATTTCCATTATACAACCCATAACATATTATTATTATTTTATAACATAAAAAAGGAATTTTCTTAAATATAATAATATTACTTTATGTTAATAATTGAACTTAAAATTACAAAAACATTCATCTAATGGGTAACAAACATATCGTTTCTATCTACGACAAACTACAGGCTCAAGAAACGATGTTTGTTCAATTTTCCCTTACCACCTATCATGGTGGACCTTAGGTTAGAAACTATACCTATATTTTATATATAATATTTTTATAATATTTTTATAATTCTTAAATTTTCATTTATAACATACCTTTAATATTTCCATCTTGGGTAAATATGATAATTTTGTTTGAGGATGTGTGGACTGCCGCCCCGTCAATGTGATGTTAATCATTAATAGAATATATAGAATGTATAAAGGATGTCATTAACAAACATATGTAACATATATAACATAGATATTAAAATATAATTTCTATATACATATTTATCATTTGTTTTACATTATTTTATTATGATGAAGAAATGAACATAGCATTCATGCGTATGTACGACCTCCTGTCTCCATTAATGGTTTAATTAATTTCTTATCTGAAAACTATATAGAAAATTCTAGATACATAGGTACTGAATATAAATTATAATAAAATTATTTTTTACATTATGGAGATGGTGAAACCATTTTATAATTAACAATAACAGCAAATAAAAAGTCAAAATGAACATGAATAAACTATGCAATTAACACGCGAAATAATAAAAATAACAAAATATTTTTAACAAATGAGTGATACGATATTATATGAGATTAAAATTTGAAAATATAAACATGATTATGGTTATGATATTATTTAAAATATATTTTAAAAAACTATATATTAGGATAAATGCCACAAAATAAAAAGGAAGGACAAGGTAAAGGAATTCTGTCTCAATTTATATTTTATTGAGTCTTATTTATTATTATGTTCCAATTAACTTTTATTTGGTGTATACAATAAATTTTTCATTATATAAAATGAATCCCATATTATTATGATATTACATGTTTAATTTAATGTCATACATGTCACATGATTATTATTTAAAAGTTTCAATGTGGTATGGGACACTTTTGAATGTTTAAATATTATTCTCCGCAAAAATGTTCTTAAATATTATCTTTAAAATCTCACTTTATTTTTGTGATTATAATCATTATTATGAAATAATTAGTATATTTTAATAATTAATAATTGGATATTTACTTGAATATCCATATACTCATACAATGGATACTATTATTTCCAAAACCGTATTCAATTTTTCATATGGTGTTTACATTGATAGATATTTGATTAATTATATAATTGTTAATAAAATTTGTATCTCTAAATAAATACTATTATTTGATAATGAATATTAGATATTTTTATTTTTAAATGTAAATTATATTCTGGACTGGAAATGAAGGGTGGAGCCTGAACATTATATAGATATTTGATGTATCGATTTGTTCTGAGGAGACAAATGTTTTACCATATTAAATGGGGTTCTACCCATAGTTTTGAACCTCCTTGTGAAAGGTTGTCATGGTAGTAGGTTTTATTGTGCTTCAGACATGAAATACAATAATTAATAATATACCCCATTTAGTTTCAATTATTATCTATCCATGAGATTTTGCATCGACATATCTTTCGATTTAATTCCTTCTATGTTTATTTATTTGTGTCATGTGTTTCAGTTTCTAACTTTCCATATCATTTATGCCTTTCGTAGTTATGTAAATGGAATGTGTTTTACGTTATTTACCATTCCATATATATTGATTTATAATTTCTTCCATTTTAATTACCTTTATAGTAAATTTGAGGTCACCCTTATATGTTTCTTTCCACATGTTAATGATCATAGAACTTTGAATATGATTTCAAGGATGTAGTTTATTTTAGTTTACTATGTAGCATGTTTTATTTTGTCTTCCAAATTTATAATGTGTATCAAGTATGTAATATGCCTTTCCAAAAATACAAAACTAATTAGTCCACCATCAATCTATTCCATGTAACAACTCCAATGTAATTTAATATTGCACAAGCTTCGGTCATGTGGGGTTGGGTAATTATAGTTGGTATCAAAGGAAGTTTAGTAGAAACATTGGAAACTGGATTTTGAAAACATATATCCTAAAGCACAACCCTAAGATAGATTTTGAGGATGAGTATTTAATAACTTCTTCAATGTTTGGTTAAGGTAGATATTATGTGGGTATTCCTAGTAATACATACATATCTGAATAATATAAGTGGAAGTGGTTTTGTCATATTTTTACCTAGGAGTAATAACTTCGACAAGGAAATTGGGGGCCGACTTGATGTAACCTCGTACATGACAATGGGCCTTACTGTGCACCTTTTTTGACACTCCTAAGGGATACTCATAAGAGAGTTCACATTTTATTTGCATACCATTATGATGGATTTAAAATTAAGGTTTTCTCCAAAGTAACTAATGTTTATGAATTAGGGATTCACGATGAATAAATTTATGTTTTGAGTTATACCATGTTTAGAGTTATAAAAAGATCATATTTTTATGTTCTAATATTTTATATGTAATTTTCTATAAAAGGATCCTAGATAGAAGAAGTGTATCAAAACTCATGGAAAATATAGTGTTTTACCCACTAAGTAATTAAATATATCTGTTATTTGAACTATTCATGTTATGGATATATTAGGGAATCTTAGTCAGGTTATGAAGAATAACCTTTCCTGAATAGAGAAACCAATTACCATGAGAGAATCTCCTATACTAGATAACATTATGAAATAGAATCCCTTATAATTTTGTGGAAATAATAATCCATTTGTACATAAGAAATGGATTATGTCACTGGAAAAGATATTTATGGACTAGGAATATAGTGAAAATGAAAATGATACACTAGAGGTCTATTTTATCCAAGGTGATGCTAATAAATTGTAGTCCTTGATCAAGAAAACTAGGGTGGAAAAACAAATATAACTCATGTAATGGATATAATTTAAGGATATATTCATCAATAAATACTTCTCTTATGACCACTAAACTAAAATGAAGTGAAATTTTACTAGCCTAAAGAAAAAGGAATAAGAGAGTGTATCCGATTAAGATGCTTCCTTTACAAGGTTATCTAAGTATTCTACAAACTTTATACCCAATACAGAGTGCATGATTGTCCAGTAATTTGATGGTATTAAGATCAATATTCGGTCGTCTCTAGTTTCCGATTAAATTTTATCCTATAAAGATATAGTTTTATATTCCATAAAAATAGAAAAATAATTCACTAGATCCTAGGTATTCAAGGGAAACCAAAAGAATAAGAGGTCTTCTGAAAAAAATGAAAAAATAGAATGAGACAATGAAGATGAAAAGAAATAAATATTTTCCAACTTGTGATAATTGAGGAAATAATCACTCAGGTAAATGATTTAATGAATTGGGAGTTTGTTAAAAGTCCGGAGAAAAGTGTCACTTGGAAAAATAATGCATGGTAAAAAAGTCAATAAATGATATTCAGTGCTAAAACATCAAGGAGATGGGGGACTATATTGATGAATTCCCCATGGGTCAAAGGAATATACCTCTAAAGAATATATGACATCAAGGACAAGAATTGTTTATTGAGATAATCGATGTGGAATGATTAATGTTCTTCTGTAATTGAATATTTTGAATTTATTGTAAAATTTATTTATTTATGTTGTTCAGAACTTTTTATGTATGAAAAATGTAAAGATTATACTCGATTATATATTCATAATAGATTTGAGAACATATGTTGAATGTTACTAAGAAATTTTTTTGATTAAAATATAAAAATTTCAAAAAAACACATGACCGTTGGAAAGAAAACCCTACATATGTTCATGATGTTGAAATAAGGATAAAGAAATGATTGGTTTGGATAAGTGATGACTACTATGGAACATATTAATGAATTTTTTGACAGGTGGTATATTCTACCAATGATATAGTTTACAACATCTATGAATTACTTTATTATATCCAATAACATGTTTTATACTTAATGAATAATGAAAAATGAATGTTTCCAATGAGGTTTTATGATGACTAGAGTTATTACCATATTTCCAGAGGATACATGATCATGTTATTGACATGTATGGAATATAAACAATTGTAGATACTTCATGTTTATTAATGGATAATGATAAGTTCATTTTGGAAATTTTGTGTCTCTCCTTTAATTGTGATTCGAATTGAATTTCATGGAAAAGTTAACCATTTATGAAATAGTTAATAATTGGATTATATTATAGAGGATAATGAATTAATTCACCATATGATGAATCATGTGATAAGAGATAAAGTATAAATAGTTCAAGGAATAACTAAAGGAAAATATTTTGTTTATAAAAACATATATTTACATATATTCCAATAGTGTGAAAGAATTCTTCAACTATTGAAAAGGGGGTTTTAAAACACAAAATATTGTCTTATTCTCAACAATTTTTATAATGTCAATGTCATTTATTAAAACATCTGGATTATGGTTTTATGGTATAGAACTTTTAGCTGAACATGTTCTCTCACACTATCCATGAGAATATGATTTCTAAATTTTTCATCTATATCCATGTTTCTACATCCCATATATGTTATTCTACTAGGGAACCTATATATGTGACTATTATACATTCATTTATCTATTATTATAAATATATGCAATTAAAACTATTAAAAATATGGGATTTCATCAATGGTTTATTTAAAATCCATATATTACTAATATCATGATTATATTGTGAGGAAACAATTTAATTAAGGTGGGGAAAATGTAGCACCCAAAAATTTTAAAGTAATATCCTTGTATTTGATAGCCTATATGACACATAACAACATGTTTGTATAAGAGTATAATATCTGGATACTCTATAATATATTAAATATTTAAAATATATTGTATATATACGTGAAACATAAAGTTATATTTTGTTACATGTAATATAGACCTTCCTCGATAGACTACATTATACGGAAGAATGGGTTTCACCAAATGAAAATGTATTATTAAAATATAATTATTTAATATATTATGATATAACCTACCTATTATGTTAGTGGTAATAACAATTATTAACTAAATTGTGAAGATTTATGGTTTATGTATATATAAAATGAATTCATGGGTTATCAATTTATGAGAAATGAAAATAAGAAAAATATGATTTAAAAAGAAATATTATTATTTGTACGTTTCCAAATGATTTGTTCCTTAATAAACCTAATTAAATACCATTAATTAATGATTTTAATGAAATATATATTTTATATGTTCAATGATAATTTTTTTATATTCTTACAGTTGATTTTATAGTGATAAGATAAGAACAAAACCTAATTATTAACATAAAACAAGATTTTTTAAGGCATTTTTACCACCTTTTAATGGAAAACCTCTTTTAAATCTGAATTATGACACATTTATGAATATAATTTGATAAAATAATCTTAATTTTTTGAATTCATAATGTCAAAATTATATTATAGTGAATTATTGTTATTTTTCGGATAAATGTCATTTTTTATAAATAGAGATAAAGTACATAAATTTAGTTAAAAACTACCTTTTTGTTTAATTAATTATTAATGTAAAATTATATATAAAAATTTATAAGGTAATATTAAATCAATTATTAATATATTAATAAAAGTTAGTTCATTATAATCAATTTTAGATTTAAATTTAATATAAAAACATAACAAACTACTCAAAATGTTTCTACTAAAACCTGTTAATTCGTCCGTCTATGAAATTAATATTAATCTTAATTTTCAAACTACTGTGAGTTGAATTTAGAAAAACTGACATAAACCATTTTAATCAATATGAGTTTTAGATTCTAATAAAATAAACATAATTTTTTTACCAAAATGATTAGTGAATGTGATAATATTAATCATAGTGATTAAGGTAAAATTAAGATTAATAAAACACTAAACCTCAATCATAGGGGGAAAAATATCCTAGTCACATGTCCATAACCATATGGATGGACATATTTACACTATAAACCTTTCCTTATTGAGTTTTTATGTTTTTTTCTTTTTATTATGTATGAACACGTGTATACCTAACTTGTTTCTAAAAATTCAAATTGAGTCCTTTACCGTCCTTATAAATGCCGACCACCAATCCCACTTCTTCACAATAATCAAACCTCTTAAGTTCGGCCAAGAACATAAAAAATAGTTACCAAAGTCTCTCCCCTTATCCTAGAATAATTCCTTTGGGAAAACATCTTTCTAATGAGTCGTTTTTGTATAAACCAAAAGATGTTAGCAGATTAAGAGGAAATGCCTTCTCTCTATTTTCTTAGATTCATCTCCATTCAGAAATTCAAAAAATCGTCTTATTCTATTCTCACAAAACAAAAATACAATCCTATATATACTAGGATATTTTTTGGTTAATATATATACCTACACTTACACAAACATCCACCTAATGGGTAACGAACATATTGTTTCTGTGTTTGGTGAACTACAACCTCACAAAACGATGACTGGTAAATTTTCCTTTTCCACCTCTCATGGTGACCATTATGATGGAAAATATGTTTATATATGATAAATAATATCTTTATAATAACTTTATTCTTATATAATTTTCATTTACAACATATTTATATGATTTCCATCTTGTGTAAATATTAAAATTGTTTTTGAGGAATTGAGAACTACCACCCCTCAAAGAGATGTTAATCATTCATGCGATATATAGAATGTATAAGGGATGTTATTAAACAACCTATATAAAATATATAACATAGATAATGTACTATAATTATAATATACATATGTATCATTTATTTTACATCAATTTAATATTAATTAATAATGAACCTAGTATTCATGTGTACGTACGGTCTACCGTCTCTATGAATGATGCAATTCATTTCTTATCTCCAAAATATACAAAAAACTCTAAATTAGTATGTAATATATATAAAATAAAATCACATAATTTTTTAAATTATTGACATGATGAAACAATGAACTAATTTATAATAACAACAAATAAAATGTCAAAACATGCATGACAAAACTAGGAAATTAACACTCAAAATAATCTAAATAACGAAAGATTGTTAACAAACATGTAATAAGATATTATAAATGATTAATATATGATATTATAAAGACTAGTATGGTAATTATATTATTTAATGACATATGTTAAACTACTATAATGTTGGACAAATTCCACACAACAAAAAGTAAGGATAAGGTGAGGAAATTTCATGTCTATTTACATTTCCTTGAGACTTAATTATTATTCTGAGCCAATTCAATTTATTTGGTGTATATAATTCCTTTATAATGTTACACCATCCATACCCTTATTTCCATGAAAGTATAAGTTTAATTAATTGTCACACTTTTTTGGGGATTAAGATTTTATGTATCAAAGTTATATAAGACCCTTTTGAATGTTTAATAATTATTCTCTTCAAGAATGATCCCATTGATTATATTTAAAATCACACTTACTTTTACTATTTTTAAAATTATTCTAAAAAAATATATCTATTGTGATCATTATAATTGTAAATTTATTGAATATATATATTCTCATTCAATGGATATTAATATTTCCTAAACCATTTAACATTTTTCATATGGTGTTTACAATGATAGCTATTTGATTAATTGGGGAATTATTTAAAAAAATCATATTTATAATTCGATGAGGTTATTTGATAAGTAATACTAGTTATTTTTATTATTAAATAGTAATAATTTTTTGGACTCGCAATGACTGGTGAAGCTCAGACTCTACACAGTTCCTCGATGCATCGATGGGTTCTCAGGAGACAAATTAATTGACCAAATTACACTGGTTTATATCCCTAGTTTTAAACATTCTTATGAAAGGTCATGATGGTAATAGGTTTTCATGTGCCTCATATATAAAATCCAATAATTATTAATTTACCTCAAGTGGTTTTAGTTATTATTCACCCATGAGATTTTACATCGACATATCTATGGATGTAATTCTTTCTCAGTTTATTGATTTATGGCATGTGATTAATTTTCTTACATTCCATATTATGTATTTATTATCTAGTTATGTAAATTAAAATTGTGATAAGTTATTTACCTATCCATATATATTGATTCATTATTTATTACATTTTATTTACCCCTCTGGATAATTTTATCTCACCCTTATATATTTCTTTCACCAGCTTATGAAGAAGAGAACATTGAAAAATATTATAAGGAATCATTTTATTTTAGTTTTTCATGTATCATTTTTTATTTTTCTTTTTCCAATTTATTATGGGTACCATATATATAATATAACATTCCAATACTGTTAAACTAATTGGACCATTGGTATTTTATTCCTTGGAATAATTTTAATGTAAATATATAACGTATTGGCTTTGGGCTTCTGGGATTGGGGTGCTACATGATACACATATGACATGGCAATCATGAATCAACATAATCCACAAAAATTGAATTAATCAAAACATAATAACATACTAGTAATAACCCTCTCGAAAATTATAGGACATCCATCGAGGTGTACACTTTTATGAAAAAATAGTTAACGAATCCAACATGGCCTTAACATTTTCAATTCATGACAACTTTATAAAAAACATTTCTCTTAAAATTATTTTCCCGAATATATGGATGACCATAAAACCAAATTTTTAAGGTTCCAAGTTGTACAATAGAGATTTGTTTTGGAAAAAAATCATTCAAACCATAATTGTAATATATTTTCTAACCGTGAAACCATTTGGGAAGACCAATGTTTTCAATGAGGAAATTCCATGGAAATTCCAAATATAAATATTTACACATTTATATGATCACATACATGAACATATAAATATTAATATATCACATGATCAAATAAATGGACATATATATTAATTTTAAAGGTTCATGGGAACTAACATTAATCAAATACAATCCATTGTATTTGATGTTTCATGCAAAAACTATCCAAGACCATCAAAAAGGAAACAACACTAA
Source organism: Viscum album (assembly GCA_963277665.1). Taxonomy (NCBI): domain Eukaryota; kingdom Viridiplantae; phylum Streptophyta; class Magnoliopsida; order Santalales; family Viscaceae; genus Viscum; species Viscum album. The sequence continues at coordinate 628,837,488 of OY728164.1, read as the reverse complement.
AAAAGATCAAAAATTAAACCAGTATGTATCATTTTTTAATTTCAATAAAGGCTTATAATAACCTTAAACACCCCAAATTCATTTAAAATATCCACACATTCATTTTAGAAAACAAATTCTAGGAACATACATTGAACACAAAATCATTTTTATGGAAATACATTGAATGCCATTTTTTAATCAAACCCCAACATGAAAATATTTGATAATTAATTTTAATAATATATAAACCAAAAGAATATAATTTAATTTAATTTAGAAAAATTTAAATCATCAAATGGAATTTTACATAAATTAAATATACTAACACACCTATCTAAATGGTGTAAACATGTGATGAAATCATCAGAAAAGGGAAGGAAAAAGTCAATGAGACCGACCACATACCCTAACATCAAAATGAACAGCTAAATTAAGGAAACCCTCACCCTAGGTTTAATCTAATAAGAAACCAAGATATGTGAGATGGGATAAAAAGTGAGGAATAAGAGAAGAGGGAATATGAAGCCAAAAAATAATATAAACACAAAATTAATTGATGGAGGATCTTTAAAGAATGGAGTATGAGAAAAGAGATATGGGTTTGGAGGCCCATTCATGTTCAAAAACTGATTTTGGATATATATGATCAAAAGGGGTTTTATTTTTTGTGTTTTTTTTATGAAATTAATTATTTTTGTCTTCTATATAATTCAAATGGTTTAGTCACACAGTTTATGAAACTGTGCACCAACCACTCACCCTACACTGAAAGAAATAAACACCATCACATTGTTTCGTGAAATAGTTTAGAAAACATGACCCAAGTATGAGAAACAAATTTCCAAAATTATAGATACTGTTTCATGCTTTCAACATGGTTTCCAAATATTTTATGGAAGTTTTGTGCCAAATCCCAGACACCCCCAACCCCCACCATGATTTCATATGAGACTCAAATATTTTAGAATCAACCATGCACTATGGGTGTGAGATAATTTTTTTTAACCAGAAAATGATTTAGAAAAACAAAATTCAAATATATAGTCATATAGTATATCGTATATTATTTATAATAACCAATCAAAGATCCAAAAACTGATAGAATTTTTAAAAAATTTAAATTTCATAATAAATATGACTAGAAAATAAATAACAAGATAACATAGAAATAAATAAATAAAATAATAAGGAAAATAAAATTGAAGGAATGACACTTGAAGATTTACACACACACACCAAATTGACACACACTAAAGGTTAAATTGTTTTTTTATAACATTATCTATTCAAAATGGGTTTATATTAATTGATATGTTCTTGAATCACCTGAAACCATATAATTAACTTGTACCAAAATTATGGATAACAAATGAGAATTATTTATCCTTTAATTATGTTTCATAAAATATCTCCTAAATAAATAAATATTCCCTGAACTAAAAATAATTTCTATTCTATTTTAGACAACATGAGAGTCTTAAAAATAATCAAACATATATATTATTCTTATTCTAATTTTTATTCAACCTCTTACTCTTTTACATTCATCGTATCATGTGATATACTGTTCTTATATTTTCTTTACCATGATAATTATAAAGAATACCATTTCTCAACATATTTTAACATTAACTAGAGGTATTACTCTCTATTTAAATTTTAATTTAAAAATAAAATTCAAACTAACAACTTTCTTCAACTACTATATAACTACCCTTACGTACTTTTAATCCTTAGGATCACTAAATAACTCCTTGTAACAATTAATAAACATAGAGTCCTTAATGATCAGGTATGGGTATCTCTTGAGTTATAAATCAAAACACATAATAAGATCCACTCAAAATCTAAGACTCTCTATTAACCATAGTTCATTCATCACCATGGTTTGTTTTATTGCTTATTTATAACTTTTTAGTGACCATATTCTTTACCATGGCATGTTATACATCATTTTTTTGATGTCGTAACGAACAATGTATTCCCCCATGAACTTTTTTATGTAATTTTTCTTTAAATTTTATAAACTATACTGAAAAAAATATCATCATAAATTTATAATGATGCATTCTCACAGTATCATTTTGGATTGGAATCCTCCTCTTATACCATGGTCTCTACCATGACGTCTGACATCCTGTTACAAGCCACTAAAAACTATGAAGTGGTTCCAGTCATGAGGAACATATTACCTTGATATTTTAAAAACAGTCCAAAATTGCCACCATTTTATTACCCTGTAAGAGTCCCCACCCCCATTTTTATTCAAGGAAAATCACTCTCCTATATCAAAATCAATGTATCATTTTTTAACAGATAAATAAATATTATGTATCATTCATTGTGTGATGAATTCTAACGAATTCCAAACTTTTGTGTAGATCAAAATGCCTTTCTGAAGTAGTTGATATACCATAAATCCATAATATATATATATATGATATATAGAAAAAAATTAATATCATATGGTATGACATAACCAGTCATATAGTTTTAAAATCTTGATAATAATTAGTTTTACACTTGAATATTAGGTGTACTAAATTTTATGGTTATGGTGGAAATAATATTGCAATGTTTAGTTAAATCCTTATAAGACATTATCATATTCAATGATATATTGAATCATATGGAATATTGATATAATACAGCATGGACACTCAAATGGTATTATTGAAAATGTTTTTCTACATAGTTTTATTCTATTTTCAATGATGTTTTATAGTATTACTTTTTATATCATTTGGAATATAATATGACACATCCTTTGATATTTTTTGTATCCAAATGATATGTTATAATTTAAAGTACCTTCTACATGAGAAATATTTTATTTGTTTTTTCATGACCTATAATATTTGTGAATCATATAAATGAAAGTATTGTTTATGTACATCTCAGGAATTAACTCATCTGTGTTACACATTAGTAAATGTGACAGTACCTGAGTAGTGTCTTTAAGGATAGATAAAAAATAATCGTATATAATGGATATTTTGAGTATGATTGTATATTTATTGGCCTATACTCTCTAAAACCAAATGATATTAATTTTCTACCATAACATCTCCAAAATGTGTTATCACATTGTGAAGGATGATCTATCCCGTTTTGGCACCAAATAATCCATCCAGCTAGTAGATACCACTAGCGGTGTGAAGCCTTTGACTTCCACTCTAGGGATCTTATTAAAAAATTAATAAACAATATTGATGTTGTTGTGGTTTCTTCGATGTAAGATTTACATAGTTTAAAAGAGTTATTTATTTCTATTATATCCATATTTTATATATTTAAAGACTGATATATTGGTTTCTGATTCTTGATCACTTCCAAATGTTCTAATAATTGTTATTAAACACATATGAAGATTAATAGTGGTCTCAAATAATACTATGTAATTATATTTTTGACATCATACATGATTTGAAGAACTGTGTAATCACATTAATTGTAACCTTATAAACATAAAATTATTGGAATATTTTTTCTACATGCTTTTTATCATGACATACCATATATGATATTATATGATATGACATGGTTAAAACATGTGGTATTGAACTGATCAAAGTGTATGAAGCTTAACTATGTAATTTAAGATTTCATACTCTAAGTTTTTAAAATAACATTGTATCGTATTGAAAAATATGATAACCTTTTTTTATAAAATAAGATATAAAATCTCACATGTGATAAATATGCAATCATTCATAAAATACGACTGATAATTCAAATCACATGCCTATCTATTTTTGAAAAAGACATTCTATGATTATTAAGTATGATTCTAATAATAGTTTAAGTCTACCTCTGAATCATGGAGTACAATTGAGTGGAAATGTTTTTTAACATTAAACTATTAAATGGTTTTAATGGTTTATAATTTTTTATGAATAATGAAAAAAAATATTTTCAAATATTTTCAAATTTATAAAAGTGATTTTTAAATTATTAAATTATAAAATATTTATGATGAATTAATTAAAATATTTCTAAAAGTTATTATAAATATTCCATTAATATTATGTGTTATTATTAAAAATATCACTTTCAAATTTATAGGGGATACCTTATAATTTAAATATAACTTGTTAATGTGAAAAATTATATGATTCATTTATAAAGAGTTCATAAATAACAAAATAAGGAAGAATTAAAAGTGTTTTTATTTAAATTATGATTTACTCATAATTAATTAATTAATAAGAATTATTCAAATTAAAGCATTATTTTCAAAAATTATGGAAACAAAAAAAGTATGTTGATGTTTTATGTGATCAAAGATCAAATACTATTAGGTAGGTAATATTTAGAATATGTAAATGGATTACATAATATTTATTTAATTATAAAATTTTAATAATTCATGAAATATCAAGAATACTTAATGTAAAATGTCTTATAATTAAAAATATGAAATGTTCATATCAATCATAAAATTATTTTAAATTGAATATTATGTATTATTTATAAGGGTTAGCATAAATTATAATTTTTATAATTATCTATTTTTACAAATTATTCATAAATGATTATCTCGTGTTTTAAATTATAGAAATTTTTTATTTTAGATTTATTCATTTTTTTATTAATCTTGAATATAAATTATATAGTTTTTTATAAAGTAGTGTATAAATTAATTTTATTTATTAAATTTATTCTTATAAATTGTTTAGCCTTTTATTACATTCCATGAATGATCACTATGTGGATGATATGAAGAAAAGTGCATGTCTTTAGTTGAAATGTGACAAATTAATTAAAAATATGTGAAACATACTCAAAACCAATAAAATTTAATTTTATTATCTTGATACTTAATAAAAAATATCTCCAAATCATTTATGACAAAAATAATTTAACCTCACATAAATCCTACTCACGGTGTAGCCATTATTACTGAAAGAGTGGGTTCAATTTTAAAAGAGACATTTTAGTTCAAAATGTCCATCACATACTCAAAAAAAAAAGAAAACACACTCAAATTCATTTTATACTATTTGAAAAATATTATTAATTCATTTGTGATGTTTTTTAGTTATCCACACATCAATGTGATACAAAATTTCCCCAGATATAACTAAAATTGAAACACATATTGAAAATAGAAGAAATGTTTTGTAAGCCACATATTACATTCTACTATATATTATCTATCATTTAAATTATCATTTTTATTTATTTATTATGTTTTATCACTGATGTCATCCAATTTTTTTTTAATTTATGAATTATTGTATAATACTTATGTTTTATTTATATCTTTATATTTTTGCTAAAATAAGTTTTTCTTATTATAGGTACGCGTTTAATTTCTTGAAGCTTGGTTTGTTCTGTTCGACAATGGTAGAACGATCTAGATATACTAGAAGGGGTCCCGCATAATATTGAATAAAGGACCATATGATCTCCATTAAGTTAAATTTCATTTGATATGGTTGAAACATATACGTGTTTGTAATAAACTGTACATATCAATTTAATTGTAATGTATTGAAATGATTGTAATGTAAATTTAATGCCAATTATAATTTATTTTAGTGATAATTAATTTAAAATCTATTTATTTTCATTTTATAGTGTGTTATTAATATACAAGAACACCATTGAAAAATATGACATTTATCAGCAATAGGTATATAACTTATAAAAGGCATTTTATCGATGATAGATATAGCGAATATAAAAGTTCCATTTATCACTACTGAAACCAGAATCGATAAAATGTTATTTTTGTTATCGTTGATAAAAGAAATTTTCTTTTATCAATACTAGATACAATAAAAATATTTAGAAATAAAAAATCACATGTAGTAGTCAGGTATATATCCTTGTTATATCTTGCCTAAAATACGAATGATTTTTTAATCAGAAGAATCTTTCAATAGGGATTGGATGTGTGATGAATGTTCCATAGGATTAATATAAAAATAAATGGTATAAAAATTCAAAAAAATAACGATTTTTTTCATAATCATAATATTCATGAGATTAATGAGTTATTTAAAATAAATACTCATCATGAATAATTCCCTATTCTATATCAAACTACTTAATCTTCAAATGAAAAATTTTCTTAGTCCAAATAATAATAATAGAAATGAAATTCTAATTATTGTTCTAGTTAAAAATATTACCTCAGATAATAAGACATTAATCATAAAATTAAATTGGGAAAATAATTTTTCAATAATAATAATAATTAATGAAATCAAATTTACCCTGTTTTGTTGATAAGATAATTTAGTTTCGTTGTCATGTGATTTGTTTTTGTGTAAATTCAATTTTAACTAATATAAACACAAGATTAAAAATTATTAGAATTTCTTTTCTAATTTTTCATATTTTATTACTAGAACTAAATATTTTATGAGGTTTAATCATAGATATGGATATTGAAAAACTGAATGATGATGAACAAAAAAACAAATAAAATACCATAATGTTTTTTTAAAATTTCAATTCATTAGTAATTCATTCGTTTTTCTGTTCCTTTTTATTATCATCACTAAGTGAATACAGATTCACCACTGAAGATATTCTTTAGGAATATTTTGGGAGAAAATAGAAATTTTGATTCGATTATAAAAATATCACCCCTCAATAATTTCTCCATATTGTTAAATTATCCTTCATTAATACATTCATTGTGACCCATTAACACTCATTAACAATTCATTACATTTCCAAATAATTACTCTCTTTTAAATTATTTTATATTGGTATTTCATCAATAAAAATACATTTGACCAACCCATGACACATTATCTCTACATACTAACCCCACTTACACATCAATAAATATGAAAATAAAAATAAATTTTTTTTTTATTTTGTTAATTAACTAGTTTTTAAATAAATGAAAAATACTTATTTTTTGGATCGACACTTTAGTAGATAATTTATACCACACTTAAACAAAAATCTCTATTTAGGGGTAAACCATTTTGTTGTAATTTTCATACAAGATATTATTTAGTATTTATCAACGTTCCCAATTACATATATTATTTAATTATTTAATAAATGTTAATTATCCCTTAAAATTAAACAAGATCATAATTTGAGTTTGTTTTTTATACATTTTCATAATTTTTTTTAAATGGCCTAGTTTAATTTTTTTAAAAAGTCACAGACAAAGGAAGCATTGTCGATGATGCCTTTGATTTAATGCTCAAAGGTGGTGTCGGTGACGCCACCTCTGCTCCCTCACACCACCATCGACCCAGATCAATGACATGGAAAAGGTGGAGGGGGGTGTCTCCTTTCACCTCTAGGTAAGGTGAAACTCGGCACTGCCGATGCTACATTTGCCTCAACTCCCTATAAATTGGTATCCTTCTTCTCCTCACTAAATTCATGCCTTAATATCTCCTAAATTATATACATATCTCTCTGAAAATTTAATTTTCTATGGAGGTTTGTTCGAAGCATCGTTTAGAGTTATATCTATTTATTTAATTTAATGTTTTTTATTTATTTAATTGAATTGTTTTTAGGTTTAAATATTTTATATTTAGGTAGTTTAGGTACTTAGTAATTTTTTTATTAGGTTTTGTAATTTGTTATATATAGGATGAAATAATTATTGTTAGTAGTATAGATTATGTATATATTAAGTATAGATTAACATATGATTAAATTAGGATTAAGTACTGTGGAATTTTGGTATCATAAATATTATGTTGTTATCTATGCAATGAAATATCTGTCGGGATACAGACAAGTGGATGTGGCTCTGGAACTGATGTACCTAGGAGTGAAAAATCTAACAAAGAGTTTTAGGCATAACCCGGGGTATCCTGGTATATGACAACAGGCCTTGCTGCACTCTTAGATTGACACTCCTAGGGGATATGCTTAAGATGATTCATATTTTATTTATAAACTACTAAAATATATAAGAAAAAAAATTAAATTTATATATATATCAATGATAAAATGATAATTATGATGTTATAGAATAAAATAAGGACAAAAGCATTAATGACTGAAAGATATTATTAGTAATTAACTCTGTTTAAGTAGTTTAATTAGTTATATATAGTTTAGAAATAATACTAATTATTGGTATTGACTAATTATAGACTAATTAATTATAACTTATGATTAAAAATGAATACGTATGATTAGTTAATTATAATTATATATGGATTATAATATGATTAAGGATTAAAGAATAAATAATTAAATAATATCTTAATATTGATAAACTAGTGATTAAAGAATGAATGATTATTTAAAAAGTTATTATTAGTAATTAAAGATGTTATCTATTAAGTATTTTAGTTATTTATATATAGTTTATAAATAATACTTACTATTAGTAATGATTAATTATAGATTAATTGATGATAAATTAATATAAAAAATGAAAACTTATGATTATTAAATTATAATTACCTATTAATAATCGTTACAATATCATAATTCTGATGAAAGGAAAATTTCTGACATTGTGAGTCATGTTTTCCTATGTGTATTTCTATGGGGAGGTTATTCAAATTTTGTAAGTAGGTTCTTATAGTACACAACCAATAACTGCGGTTAGTAAATCTGATTTTGTAACTATAAGTTTCCTTCAAAAGTGAATTTTTGGTTCCGTAAATCTGGGACCTAATAAATAGATGATGTATATGAGTTATTGAAAGTTTAAATTGCTGGAAACACTATGGCATCTAGCTTTTCCATTGGTTGCTGATGCACAGTGGGTCCAAGAAATTAATTTATTTTCTCAACGGTCAGATGGTACCATGATAGAGTTATAAGTTGATGTTGCTACTGTACAACAACCACATCCAGTTGTTCAAAGACTTAGAATTAGATGAGTGGTTTAAGACAATCCACCCCATGAAATTGAGCCTACTCCAAATGATGCGGCAGAAAAGATAATCCTAGATGGTCTCCAAGATAAACATGTCAATTAGACTTTTGATTAAGAGTTTTGTAATGACGGAACAGATGGGGACAACAGTTCTGATGAGGAGGGATCAGCTAAAGTAAGGAAGAAGGTTTTGTGAAATGAATTTATTGTACATAAACCTAGACCTATAATAAAATATCCCACACTCCTTTCATCTTGTTCAGAAGTAATGACATGTGTTATTGAATTCAACAATAATTTTCTCGCACCGACAACTGAGTTCACTGCAGTTGTACTATATAGGTTTAGTAAGAAATACAAAACCTTATATATTGGAAGGAATATTCCAAGTAAAGTTTTATTAAAAATCATGCTAAAGATATTTCATATTAAGAGAAACAGTAGATATATAGTTAACGAATCATGTCATATTAAATATGTCATATGGTGCATGAAGTATGGGGATGAGTGTAGATTTCACATGAGGGAAATTCCAGACATTACATTTGGAGGATTGAGAATCTCAAGGATTGAGGCTACTCATACTTGCATTCATCCATGTCTCACACAAGATCATACCTCCTTAGATGCAAAATATATGTCATCTATTATTTTTGAGATGATTAGGACATGTCATGATGTTCCAATATCCCCTGTTCGTGATAGAATTCAATAGAAATTCGTTTGTAAGATTCCATATAATATGGCATGGATGAGGAAACAGAAGGCAATATTAAATTTCTATGGTGGTTGAGATGACTCATATTGGGTGATTCCACAATTGTTAGCCATACTAAGGAATCATAACCAAGTTGTCTTCCATATGGATAAAAACGATCTTGTGTCTCACGATAACCGACTTGATCCATATTTTGTTCAATTTTATCGATTGTTCTGGGCATTCCTTCATTATATCTCTACATTTCATTTCATCAAATAGTTTATTCATATTGGTGGAACATGTTTTTACGGAAAATACAAGGGCACATTGTTTATTGCAACAACCCATGATAGAAACTGTTCACCTCTTCCACTTGAATTTTCAATTATAGGGATAGAAAACCATGAATTATGGAGTTGGTTTCTAGCATGTATCGGTAACAATTTCACCAACATTCAGGGTGTTTGTTTGATATTTGATCACCATCATGAAATTAATTAGAAAATTGATGCGGATCCTGAAGCATGGAGATACCCAAATTCACATCATCGGTTCTGCATTAGACACAATGTGTATAAAAATATCCACAACGAACCATTGCTAACTGTTATGATGAACCATGGACACATATTGGGGAGTGTCATTATTTCCCAATGCATGTAGGCTAGCTGATAGTGATACCTCACATGAATCGGTTATGTCCTCGTTGATTATTGAGGTCTAGTAGGATGCATAATGAGATGAAAAGGCCTCAAGAACATATACAGAATTTGCAATTCATGATATGTCATAAAGAAGGTCATAACCGAAAAAGATGCCCTAACATTGTTGGGTGGAGTTCACTGTCGCATCCAGAATCATGTATTGTCTTCATTATGAAATTATCATATTGTAAATTAAATTTTGTTATCACTTCTTTTTTTGCATCGGTATTCTAATCTCCAAAACTCAAAAGAATAACACTTAAACTGAAAAAATGTTTCTTAAACCTTAATATCAAAATTTGAAACCCAAATACCTCATACCTAAACCTCAACCCAAAAACATCTCTCCTTTAACATGATTTTTGGTAACATTATTCGTGATATTTGAATAAAATATTCTATAAAAAATAATATTATCATAATTATTAACATAATTTATTCAATATTGATAATTAGATAAATTCTGAAAACATCATTAGTAATAGACATGGTTTATCTAAATCCAATCCATAATTAGTTAATCATAAAGCTCTTCCAAAATATGTCGAACCAAATTCAAGACTCTATAATTTTGTTAAACAATTTTATTTCATAAAAACATTTCTTCTCTCAATAAATAACGTTCTCTTTATTCCTTGAATAAAATCATAGATAATATAATTTATTTCATAAATCCAAGAGTAGAACACTAAACCCAGATTTTAAATTTTAAGTTATTATGTCTTCTTTTTTACTTGGTTTTCTATGCCCCAAAACCCAAAAGAATAACACATAACCTAGAAACATGATTCCTAAATCTTAATTACAAAATTCAAAATTGTAAACCCTCAAACCTAAACCCCAACCCAAAAACAACTTCCCTTTAGAATGGTTTTTGGTAACACTATTTGTGATATTTTAATAAAATATTCCATAATGAAATAATTTTATCATAATGATTAACATAAGTTATTCAATACAGATAATTAGATAGATTCATAAAACATAATTAGTAATTGACATGGTTTATCTTAATCCAATCCATAATTAGTTAATCAAAATGCTCCTCCAAAATATGTCTAACCAAATTCCGGACCCAATAATTCCGATAATAGAATTTAATTCATAAAAACATTCATGTTTTCACAAAATAACCTTCTTTTTATTATTTAAATAAAATTTAGATAATAGAATTTATTTCATAAATCGAAAAGCAGAACACTTAACCCATATTGTAAATTAAATGTTATTATCTATTTTTTTTCTCGGTTTTATAAACCCCAAAACCCAAAAGCATAAAACATAACCCAGAAACATGTTTCCTAAACCTTAATATCAAAATTCAAAACCCTAACCCCTCAAACCTAAACCCCAACCCAAAAAAATTTCCCTTTACTTTGGTTTTTGGTAGCATTATTTGAGATATTTTTATAAACTATTATATAAATAAATAATAGTATCATAATGATTATCATAAGTTATTCAATATAGATAATTAGATAAATTCCTAAAACATCATTATTAATTGACATGGTTTATCTTAATCTAATACATAATTAGTCAATAATTAAACTTGTCCAAAATATGTCTAACAAAATTCAAGACCCAATAATTTAGATAATAAAATTTACTTCATAAAATCATTTATGCTTTCAAGAAATATCTTTCTATTTATTCGTTAAATAAAATCATATATTGTAGAATTTATTTCAGATATCTAAAAGTAGAATAGTTAACCCATATTGTAAATTAAATTATATTATCTCTTCTTCTTTTTCTCAGGTTTCTAAACCAAAAACCTTAATGCATGACACTTAACCCATAAAACGTTTTCCAAAACCATAATATCAAAATTAGAAACCCTAAACCCTCAAACATAAACCCCAACCTAATAGCATATTCCCTTTATTATGGTTTTTGGTAACATTATTTGTGAAATTGTAGTAAACTATCCTATAAAAAATAATTGTATCATAATGATTAGAATAAGTTATTCAATATAGATAATTAAATAATCGCATAAAAATCATTAGAAATTGATATGGTTTATCTTAATCCACTACATAATTAGTTAATCATATAGCTCCTCCAAAATATGTCCAACCAAATTCATGACCAAATAATTTAGATAATAGATTTTATTTCATAAAAACATTCATGCTTCCAAGAAATAACATTCTATTTATTCATTAAATAAAATCATAGAAAATAGAATTTATTTCATAAATCTAAAAGCAGAACATTTATCCCATATTGTAAATAAAATGTTATTATCTATTCTTCTTTTTTCTAAGTTTTCTAAACCCCAAAACCCAAAATCATAGCACTTAACCCATAAACATGTTTCCAAAATCTTAATACCAAAATTTGAAACCATAAAATCTCAAACCTAAACCACCAACCAAAAATCATTAACCTAAACAATAAAACCTTAGAAAAAATCAAAAAACCTATATATATTCCTTTAAATCACGTCTCAACTAATAAAAATATTAAAAATTTATTTTCAATAATAAAATTATTTCAAAAAATATTTTTTTCTATCAACTTTTTTATTTTTATTCCTCTTGTTATCTTTATTTCATTCAGAACCAAAATAAATTGAAAATTATATTTATTTGGGTAAAAATAACTTCATAAAAAATGTGAATAAACATGTCATGTCTTCAATTCTACAAGTCATAACATTACGCTAACCGTAACATTATATTTAAATTTTACACTTACGACTTATTTCATTTTTTTATATTATGATGGATGATACCATACTACTCACATAGAAGCCTACCCATATTTTACTGGCCGTGTTATAGGGTCTTCTAGATCGATTGATCAGGGTACATATAGTGCACCATTTTCATCATAAGGAGCTTCTAAATGTCATTAGACCATACTTGCGTTGTGTTAGCTATTATGGCCTTACCGTATCAGATTTCATATTTTTTGATCATTACCTACTTGATGACCTCATTGAGAGGTGGAGACCAGAGACACACACATTCCACCTTCCTGGGGGAGAGATCACTGTCATCCTAGAGGATGTGTTACTGCTTCTCAGTCTTCATAACCAGGGGAGACCCATTATTATACTCAAAGGTGCATCTTGATCAGACCTTTATCAGTGCTTGTTAGGAGTTCATATTTTGTCTGAATATAGGGCTATAGATGGATCATCCATATCCATGCCTTGGTTGGAGTTTCGGATTCCACATTTACAAGATGATTATGATGAGCATAATATTAGGTGTTACTCTAGTGCATATATGTTACGACTCATTGGTGGGACCATGAGTACTGATCACTCAGGGATGCACATGCACCTGATGTATCTACCCATATTAGAGGACTTTGATCGGTCAGGGACGTATAGATGGGGATCATCCTACTTTGCATACATGTACAGAGCATTATTCAGGCTATCCCACATGGACCACAGAAATCTCGGGGGATACGTCATCCTAATTCAAATTTGGGAATGGGAGGGCATCTCAGCATTCCGCCTGGACCATGCTGGTCCGCCAGTAGAGATAGAGGTGCTGCATGGTGCTCTATGTGGACATTGGTATGATCAGTCATTTCTATTGGTTTTTATTCTAATAGGAGTTATTGAATATAATTTCTAATTATTTTTCACAATCTATGATGCATTTTAGAGGCAGTGTCCATGAAACAATTTTGACGAGCTTTTGAGACAGCATTAGGGAATATATCGGCAACAGTTGAAATGTCTCTTTCCTAATCAGGTATATATATACAATCTATCAGTGTCTAAAAAAATTAATAATAGCATCAATTTATGTTTTTAGTTAGTTTCTTTTTTGACAAAATCACTTGTCATTTCATATTTTAGGGATTCCATACTAGATTATTACAAACCAGTTGCCAACATACTGCACTGATGGTCATGAAGATGCTATGGCTACAGTGCCTCTCATTCACTTACATATTATTGAGTACTAGCAGCCTGATTGAGTCATGAAACAATTTTCCCATACTCAGTCGATTCCATTACCCTCGAGACAGACAGACCTACATCATGGGATAAATTTCACAGGGAGGTAGGATGATGACTGGTCTAGAGTACAGTCCAGCTTTATCGAATGCTGGCACAGACATGCAGAGTTTCGTATTTAGGATGTTCCAATGAATTGATTCTATCTTTATGAGATGTTTGAGTATGATCCATGGTAGATACTGACGTCTATAATGTATGTTATGGCACGCGACATTAAGATGGAGAGGATGGTAAGTCAATAAATTTCAATTCATTTGTTTATTGAACTATTTCTTAATTCAATTTGAATCTATCTACAAGGCAGACACATAAATCAGCTTGTTCACATGAGTGATGAAGAGGAGGAGGGTGTATTTAGTGGGGCAGCTGTCTATGCTACAACGATGGAGGCAAAAGAATCTTTTCATGTACTTTTCGGCAGCATCTTCAGGCGTCCGTCCAGGAGAGAGGAGGTTCCTGTCACAGAGTAACATCCTAAAATGATTTTGGAGCTGAGGGGCCACGACCACTGTGACGTAGACAACTTTGTGCTACACGTGATGCCTCACCTATTCCACAGGAAGAGGTTGGCCCTATTGTATTCTTGGATCATCCGATTCAAGATGTTCGTTAGGTGGCATGGGATCCATGTTTCCTGAAAAGATATCTGTAGTTCTCTCCATCTTTGGTTCTAGATCCATCACAACCTTGGGATCCATTGCAGCCTTGAATTCCATATCCATCTTCATCTTGGGGTATAGATCCATTAAAGTTTTGGTTCCCCAATGTGATAGAGGACTGTCCTTCTACCACCCTAGTGGGAGAAGGATCCGTATGGAAGTACGATATGCAGTTGACAAATCCACCCACTAACACAAAGATGGAGGATAAGACAGTCAAAATTCTTGTGCCTGAGGATCAGCCTTCTCCAAGCCATCAGACTCCACTACACACTCGATGCAGATATCATATTCATAGGCCACCATGTGGGGTAGAATCTGCTCGCCACAGACATAAACATCTTTTTTACATGTTTTTTTTACGTGTATTATATCTACTGAAATCTAAATATTGTTATTACTCTTATCACTTCTAATATTTTTATCTATTATTTCAATTATCATATATATTTTTGGCACAATTTATATTTGACATATTTCATTGTTAACTACTTGTAACATATAAATAATTAGTAAATTTCAAGTAAATAACTTTAAATTAATAAAAAATATACAGTATAAAAACAAATTATATAAAATATTAAAGATATCCTAATCATAAAAATTGATGTTGAAAGTAAACTGTTTCATGAATAAAATAAATAAATTATAATGAAATGAATGTAAGAAATGTAAATAATTTTTTTGTTTCAAGTAAGGGGATTAGAAAGCTTATAGATAAATTCCAGTAAGTGGATAACAAAGATTATAAATAAATTTTCACCAATATTTTTTTAGAAATTATTTTTTATTTGGACTAAATGTAATATTTTTAATTAATGTTTTAAATTTCATTCATATCGGCTTTATAGTTATTATTATATAGGCCTGAAAAGACACATACTTGAAAAAAATTTACATTTCAAGTAGGTGAATTAGAAATATTATAAATAATTTTTCAAAAATTATTTTCAAGAAATTATTTTTATTTTACACTACTTATTATATTTTTAAGCAATGATTGAAATTTAATTCATATATGTCTTATAGTGTATATTATATTGTCCATCAAATTCAGGTACTTGATACCTTTTTATGTTTCATGTAGATGGATTATAAATCATATAAATAAATTTTCACCCATATTTTTTATGAAATTGTTAATATTTAGGACCACTAGTTATATTTTTAATCAATGTTTAAAATTTCATTTATATTTGTATTACATTTTATATTATATATTCCAGTAAAGTCGTGTACTTGAATCATTTTTATGTTTCCAATATGTGGACTACAAAGGTTATAAAAAAATTAACCAATTTTTTTTTAAGAAATTGTTTTTATTTTGGACTACTAGTTATATGTTTTTGTAATGTTTAAAATTTCATTAAAATGGTCCTTATAGTTTATATTATATAGGCTAGTAAATTCACATACTTGAATCATTTTTATGTTTCAAGTAGGTGTATTAGAATGATTATAAATATTTTTGACCAATAATTTTTATAATATTATTTTTATTTTGGAGTATTTGTTATATTTTTACGCAATATTTAAAATTTAATTCATATCTGTCATAAATTTTATATTATATAAGCCACCTAACTCGTGTCCATGCAAATTTTTTATGTTTCAAGTAGGAGGATTAGAATGCTTATAAATATTTTTTTACCATGATTTTTTAAGATATTATTTTTATTTTTGACTACTTCTAATATGTTTCATCATTTTGTTAAATTTCATTCATATTTATCTTATTGTTTATATTATATAGGATAGAAAATCCATGTACTTGAACAAAAGATAAATTATATTGAAACATTATGTTATATATATATATATATTTAATAATAAGAACATAATAATAAAACATTGAAATTTTAAATATATAAAATACATAATTAAAATAGAAAGTAAAATTAATGTTTTATTGATAAGGTGGCATCTACAATGTCTCCATTAAGTGGTATTTTTTAAAAAATAATTAAACCTAGGTCATTTTTAAAACAATTAAGAAAGTGTGTAAAAACAATTCCTCATAATTTCAAAAAAATACATCACTAGGGT
Source organism: Viscum album (assembly GCA_963277665.1). Lineage (NCBI taxonomy): Eukaryota > Viridiplantae > Streptophyta > Magnoliopsida > Santalales > Viscaceae > Viscum > Viscum album. Next base: position 628,820,576 of record OY728164.1, on the reverse strand, counting down.
GAACATGACATTCTACATTCAATAAAATCAGTAGAATATTTTCCTGTGGTAAACCACTATGTAGAATTTACAATTTTACCCAATTTGAATGACTCAGCCTTCTATGCTCTAAAATGAAATTTTTTCTAGTATAAAAAAATTCAAGTTGTTATATATTATCATATAGTACTTCATAGTAAGAATTCATCTGTTTTCCATCAAATTAATGTTTCTAGACAATGGGAAATAGTTATTATAATACAATCATGAAATCTAAAGGTTATCATTATATTAGGTAACTATTAAGATGAATTGTTACGAGGAGTATTCTAAATAAGTTATCATATAATGAATGAAAAACTAAGGTCAATATTTGATAATATTTTTTCATGTATAAATAAAATAAATATTATATTAATTATAAGTACATGATAGAAATCATTAAATGACACAAAATATAATACCCACAACACCACATAAATCATTAGAAGAACATAGATAAATGATATAAATTTTTATAGTTTTTTCATTAAATAATTAAATAATTTATAAATTGAAAATGATTTCCAGATATCATATTCACTAAAGATTACGTTTTGAAACAACTTTATAGAAGAAAGACCAAGTGGAATGATGGATTAAAAACATATAGTGAAAAGTTTTTAGTGGTTTCTTTAGATTCTATCAAAATATAATTAAAAAAAGGAATAAAAAGGATCCAATACCTTTGCCTCACAAAAAGGTAGCCATTGGACTAACATATGAATGATCTAGGTAAATTTAATAAGGGGAGTATCTGTGAATGATGGAGAATGATGGAGAGATGTTTGGGGGACCAATACTTCTATATTGGGAATAAATACCAATAAAATTGATAAATGGGTTAAAATATTAATATAAAATAACAATATTTTCACCATTAAAATAAATTCCACCTCGTTTATTCTAGGTACCTATTCAAAGGTCACCAAGTACTCATTAACATTGTACGAATTGAAAAAATTTACTAAAATAAATTCTATTAGGTAACTGATTCACTACCATATTGTACCAGGTGCTACTCTTGAACCTCCATCATATTCAATTTCCTCGCACTTCCTTCAATATCCCATTACAGCATACTTTTACATTATTTTTATAAATTTATAAATATAAAATCCCTATTTTTTTATGTAATGAAAAACCCAAAGTAAAAAAGGTTCATTACATTAGAAACCTTGAAAATGATCATTTATGATTTTATAATTTCCTTTTTAAATCATTTTTACATCATGTAAAGTTTTTATTATATACTCAATCAATCATATATTTTGTAATAAATATAAAATAAATGATAATGTTTATATCATTTTTGGATTAATCATAAGTCAATTTCAAATCTCTGTTATGGTTATTTATTCAATAAGTTGATTTATGTTGGTTTCCATTACCAATCAAATATGTTTGTGTGATGTGTTTTTGGTGATCATTTAATGATCATTGATAAAAAAATACTATATAACTCTTGATCTATATTTCATAAAATCAATGTGTAAGGAAATAAAGAACAATGTAAATGTAATGAAGTATTAGTACTGTATATCTTCGATATTTTATGATGTAAATTTCATGTCGGTCATTGTATCAATAAAATAATTCTTCATTCCTCTTAATGGATTAGACTAACCTCACACCCAAATTGTATCATGAGTATCCTAAACAGCCATAGGGGTGTTAGCACCACCACCGAGTGATAAACATTGTTTTAATAGGATGATATCTTCTACTATCATGCATTTAATAGTGTTATATCTAATAAAGGGAAATATAAAATTACATATTCTACCCCTAATACAATTTATTTAAGGAAGAGTGTCATCCAAATAGACCGTATCAGGTTTTATCTCAGGGAACCTATATGTTACAACCCACTAGATTATTCTTAATTAAACACTTTAATGAATGTGTACTATGAAATAAATGTTCCATGTAATGGACCATAAACTATTGTAACCATGAATTGATTGAATGAGTAGATATATGAACATGCATCCCATTCAATTTTAATGCTTATCATATGAAATGATTTATTCAACAAAAATTACCATTCTTCGTTTTATATATATGTGTGTGTTTTTCTCTATGTGTGTGTTGTAATAGATGATATTCTTCTCATTAATATCACCATACCACTAATAGAAGATAAAAAATATGACCCACCATTTATATTTCATATATATAAATCTCCCACATACAATAAATTCTCATAATTACTTTTAAAAAACATAACATGTATTTTTGAATCCATCCAAAAATCCTTTTGCTATTTTTTATAAATTCTCTTCATTTAAGAAAAAAAAATTTCCAAAAAAATTATCATTATATGATGGACTAACTATGTTACCCCATAGGCAATTATAGAAATGAATAACAATATAAAATCCCAATTTTATGTATTTGATCAAATAACGGCTTCTAGAAAGGTATAAGTTCTTCTAAATCTACTAAGGGGTGTGGTGTGATCTTCATTAATCATACTCATATCTACAATTAAAATGTTCACAAGAATATTTATAATATTCTCCGTATATTTATCTATATAATCCATTTTCACATTACATCGATTAACCAGTAAACATGTAACAATGTCAATCTCTTATAGGCCATATCATACTTTGCTGATTCTTTGAGGAATACTTACATAGTCAATGAGTACATCAAATTTCATTCATATATTGAATGAAATAATAACATTCCCTACATCCACATAGTGAAAAACATCATTTTTTACTCAAATATTTATAGTCAAGTACTTCCTTAATATAATTCAATCTTGGACCAAATTCTATTTCGCATAAAAAAATGAAAAAAATCCCATATTGATTGAGAAAAAAATCAATAACATGGTTATCAACATTCCCAAACACCCCTGATTAGATTATTTAAAATTGATGAGTAAGAATGGTATTAATGAATGTATGTTATATTCTAGGTATCTCTATAACCTTAGATAATATGAATTGGTAATAAGAATTCACCCCTAAGTATATTGATTATTTTAATACATTTCATGAGATATAATTGGTGATTAAATACAAAAAATAAGTCCCCAATAATTATGTCATTAGTACACTAATCATAACAATCATAAGATACCATCCAAACCTATAAAAATCCATGATTATTCTTGATTATAGATAAATCAATGTCATAATTTGAAGGGATATTATCATTTGAAAATTCATAAAAAGTACATCACAACACACATGAATAAAATACAATTATAGGTTTCCTTTAATTATAATAAAACGATACATTATTATAGAATAACATTAATATCTTAAGTATTCTATACTAAGAGACTCAAAATTATTATCACACATATTCTACACTAATGTCTTTATCAGTGGATCCATTACCTTACCATTTTTATCCACCGAAAAAATCCTAACATCACCCCTCTCTGTGATCAGTCGTGTAATATTGTGTTTAAAAATGATATATTTAGTCTTTTGTTGAGACTGATATGCCTTTTACTAAGATATATCTCCATTATTGTCATAATATATCTAAATTTCACCATCAATGCTAAAACCAACATCATGTCAATAATGAACATCATAATCTAATCATCTACCTTCACAAAATATTATGTAGTGATGTACTCCACCTTTTTTGTTGACTCTTCAAAATTTTCCTATTTTGTTGTGCACTGTGTTGTATTTGTTGTCAATAAGGTGTCAAGGATTGAATGGATGACAAGGAGTGTCAATATGTTAATGAAAAAGGAAGTGATGGTGATTGTGATGTTGTCAATAAGGTTTCAAGGATTGAATGGATGATTAGGAGTGTAAATATGTGAATGACCAGGGAAGTTATGGTGATGGTGATGATTGGATAATGACCATGGTACTAAGAATTATTTCACATAATAGAATCTCTAAGTGGCATAGGAGGTAATGGTTGAAACATTCTCCATACTAAATCAGACATGGTTGATCTTATCTTAAGTTCAAATAACATGAATGAAGAATATACAATGTCACAACATTGTTAGAAGTCCATGCACTATCTTCACAATGCATGAGGTGATAAAGAAGTTCCATCCCCAATCACTATGTGGGTGAGGAATGAAGACGGGTTCCATCCACAATCACTAAGTGGATGAGGGATGAAAGGAGAGCCATCCACATCACTAGGTGGATGAAGTGAAGTAGATCCATCCATCTTACTATGTGTATGAAGTTAAGATGATCCATCCAGAGCTACTAAGTGGATGAAGTGGTTTGAAGAAGACCATGCACTATCTCTTAGTGTATGGGGATTTGAAGATGATCCAACCTCATCTCTGATTGGATCATTGAAGAACACTGAAGAAACATTTGATTCAAGAGTAATGGTTGAAGAAAAAACTTTGGGGATTCCCTTTTAAGTGCAGAATACATGTGGAGAGGAGTATAGAATTCTAATGAAGAAGAGGAGGTGAAGGAGAAGAGAATTTCTTGAAGAATACTTGTTCCTACTTAGTTATTTTACCAAGTATACAAGGTGGCACTTATGCAAAAAAAATATACCAACTATAGGGTAATATTTAGGGCCCCAACCCAAGGCACATGTGGGACTAGGTCACCACACCCATGGGGAAACCGGAAGGGCCATCCCAATAGCGGTCGGACTGTGTGTAAGCCTGGTCCACACAGAGGTCAAGCTCGCGCAGCATGGGCTCCAAGGGCACACCCGTGAAGAAGCATAATGGGCGCTAGAGCACGCTCGTGGAGGAGCATATTGGGCACTAGAGCACGCCCACAGGACAACCGGTATGGGGCAGCACCAGAGGGGGGAGAGGAGAATTCTGAGACAATGTTGGGAGGAGATTTTTTTTAAACCGCGCAAGAACAGCGGTGCGTTTCGATGTGGGACGAGTTTTTAAAACGTGGAGGAAATCCTGGCCGCTCATCTGATCGTGCGTCTGATCGCTTCTGTCCATCTCATCTGTGACACTGCGTTATAATCCCAGTCGTCAGCGATCATTAAACATGAATCCAACGTCCGTGGAATCGTATCTTACCTCTCGCCGAGATGAGGACTCCCTGTGACACCTCCCGTGAACCAGAGCCACCCGAGCAAGGTAGATGGAGCTCTCGGCCACCACTGATGAAGGTGAAGCCTCCATGATGATTGGATGGGTGTATTGAACACATGCATGCGTTAAGAAGTCACATGCATGCAATGAGATAATGAATTTGAACTCAGCCGAGGCAAACGGTGTTGCTAAGGCCACATGGAACCGTGCAAAATTCATGCACGAGAATCGGTCATATGATCTTGAATCCTTACACGAAGATTGGATCCCATGTTTGGAAAAATTAAACACCTGAGATACGCGGAAAATCTATAGTGTGGGTTAAATGTTTTTAAAGAACCGAATATCTCAGTTATACAAAGGAATAAATCTCGGACGATTCATAGACAGACCTTGAACATCCACTGCCTATAAGAGGATGAGCTGATTCCTTGAAGTGAGCTACAGATCACTTGAGAAAAATAGAGGTCTTGCGAAGCTCCTAGCCTCGCGAAGTTCGAATCTATGCGCACAACCTGTGCGGAAGAATAGCTCGAAGCCACCCGAGGCTCCAAGATACGCTTTTTCAAAACCCCTGTGCGAAAGGAGTTTAGGAGGAGGCCTCCCTGCACACTCTCGTTGCACAACAGGGAAGAAGTCGAGTCGTGCCACCTTGCGCGCCTGCTTCTCGCAACACTTGTGCGGTAGCAAGTGCCGCACCCCCCCCCCCCCCGTGCCCTCTGTGGCCGCAAACTCGTCTGGCAAGAGGAAGCCACCGCGCCACCTACACGGTAGGAGGGAGTTTCCGCACCTGCGCAATAGAAGAATGTGTTGCACCATCTGTGCGGTAGAAGCCACTCCCACACCCTATGTGGTTGTAGATAGGAGTTGTCCACATCATTTCTGTGCCCTCCGTTGGTGAGGTGTACGAGATAAAGTGGTAGTGCTCACCTATGGGTTGTGTGTTCATGGGTTGAAGAAGGAGTGTGTGTACAAGTGGAGAATGAACACTTTGATGAATAAGAAATAAAGAATCATTTTTCTGTGTGAAAAAGGATAGGAAGGCCACAACACACCTTGGTTGTGTGTGCGAAAGAGGAGGAAGGCCACACCATCTTTGTGTGAGTGTGTGTGCAAAGAAAAAAGAAGATCATATGGGTTGTGTGTGTGAGAAACAAGTGAAGAGGCCATTACCTAAGAGTGTGCAAAAGTGGAGTGTGCACACTTTGAAGAAGAAGAGGATAAATATCTATGTGCAAAGAAACAAGAAGGTCGTAGCCTGGTATTTGAACAAGTGAAGGAGTCCATACCACTTCTGTGTGCCGAAGTGAAGGAATAAGATACATGCATGTCCATACAAGTATGAATAAGTGAACAAGTTGGTGAACACCTTGAGAAGGAAGAGATAATGAGAAATTCACACTAAAGAACAACACACAATTTGGTGTGTGTGAGAATGAATAAAAGAGTGTGAATCCAAGAAGAAGGTGTGCGTGCTATAAGATATTACACCCATTAAGGGTTTATCACACCAATATGAAAAGCGGATAGAATTCTTGCAATGAATGCACATGAACACGTAAACAATGTTTAAATCAGTGTGTGTGCATTTGATAAGTCCAAGAACACATGTTCTTGAAAATAATTGGGATGCCATGCAATCTGTGTATGAAGATCGAGAGATTCCATGCACTAAGTGCATGAAGTTGAATTAAATAGGGACTAAGCCAGACTAAAGTTAAAGACATCATTCATCGGAGTTTTCAGGAGTTGAGAAGACCAAGAAGATTGAGTGGACATAATCAGTGCAAGAACATATTTTCCAATCAAGAAAATTGAAGATAGGTATTGGTCCATACTTAGAAGAAGGAGATAAAGCCCAAGAAAAGAAGAGGAGTCTTAGAAACTTCAAGTGATCAGACGAAGTGAGCAAGTCCAACAGACCTTGCTCAAGGCTGTTGAAGACTCTTGAAAAGCATAAAGAAGAAGAGCTACTCGTGGGACTCGAAAAGCTAGGAGAAGTCCCCCTGTGAGACTCAGGGTGGAGAGGTCTTTGGTGGAAGCTGAAGCAGGCCAATGAGACTCTAGTAACACTCTGGGATGTAGTATAAAGAACCTCATGTGGGACACTGGAGAGATACAGTGTGACTCTGTAGCGAACATTGTAATTACTAATTGAATTATAGTGTAGAAACCATGTTGGGGTGTTTAACCAACACGGCAAGGACGTAGGCCTTTGGAGGCAAACCTTGTAAATCCTTGTGTCATGTGCCTTTACATTTACTGCATCACTCGATGAAAGGCTGAGAGACAAAAGAAGAGTGGATCGTGGCCTTAACAAGCCATAGAGGTTTAATTTATAAAGAATCAATTAGTAAAAATTTAAAAAGGATCACTGATTCACACCCTCCCCCTCTCAGTAATCACACTGATCTGGGCACTTCAATTGGTGTCAAAGGGAGGTTTCCTCTAAAAGTTCTAAGGGACTCTTTATAAAGTGCAGATTTGAGGAAATGAGCAAACACCCTCAAATGGAGATATCTTCCAAGACATAGAAAAACTAAAAGAATAAACCGGCCATGAAGATGAAGAATAAGGTTGCTACTATTAATGAAACACCATCTATTGAAGGTAATGTGAAAGTCAAAACAGATGAAAATTTCTTTTATCACTCTTCTAATAAATCCTTCTCTAGCAGTGATGATGATGTACTAATCAATTATCTCTTAAATTCACTCAAATATCTTCAAAAGACAGTTCCCAGGGAAGTGGCAATTTTTATTACTACAAGCATCCGTGATCTTCAAGAAGAAAAATTACAGCTAGAAGAAGAATCCAATTCTATGGAATATCAATTGGAATGATGGTTTGGCATAACCAACACTCTCACAATGCTGGTCAAGGCTAAAAATGAAACCATTTCCCTTTGTAGTGAACGAATTGAAGATGTTAGTGAATTATTTCAAAGAAGCACTTGTGACAAAGGATTCATTGAGATAGTGTTCAAAGAAGTTTTCGATGCACTGGAAAAGAGTCATAGAGTTTCATTGGATGTAAAATATTCTCAACTAGAAGGCCAAGTAAAAAGGGTAAAGGAGCATGAAAATTCATTGCAAGAAATGAAGAAGGTGCATGAAGACCAGATGAAACAACTCAAAGAGCATTGGGTAGGAAGGATAAGATTTGTTGAGGATGAGAATAACTCTCTCAACATGAAATGCGTAGAACAAGATGTGGTATTGAAAAATCAGTAATTACCCAAATCTGAAACCTCCCAGTCAGCTAGAAGTAGAAATGTTTCCACTCAAGTGTGCATTGTGAAGGATGATTCCAAAAAAAGACATCCTCAAATGAAAGGGCAACATCTACTAAGAATAAGGTACCATCCATCCCATCTTGTACTCGTGCTTCTAAATGCGTTTCCAAAAAATGTGCAGGATGGAAGAGTAACACTAAAAAAGTATGGATGAAGAATATGAAGATAAAGAGCTCTCTTGAAAAGACATAAAAAATTCAAGAGAAAGATCCAATAATAAGAAGAAGTCAAGAAGATAGGATTGGTAGATCAATGATGGTGCTGCAACAGATATGTGCATTGTGCAATGGATTGTTGGTACAATCCTTTAAATGTTAAAGCACAATGGAATACCATTCCAAGGGGGAGCAATCCAAAGAAGAATAAGCAACATCCACCGGTCCAGAAACATCTGTGTACTACAAATAGATTTGGAATGTTTGATAACATCTAGGGTGTATGGAAAAGTGGTCACAAGAATGATACATACCTATCTCCAAATGTATCCAAAGATGAAAAGAAGAGAAATCACAGAACCTAGCTAAAAAATAATAAGTATCATTGGGAAGCCAGCAGAATAAAGTTGAAAATTCTCCCAAGAAGATTTTGAAAACGAAAGAGAAGTCCTTGGATTCCAAATCCAAGAAGGGTGATGCATCCAGATGGACCACCAAGAAAAGATGCTTCTACTGTGGAATGAAAGGTCATACCGTGGATATTTGAAAATAATCCATGGAACTGAATATAAGGAAAATGCACTCAATAGGACACTCAATCCAGAAGAAGAAGGGATTGATTGAAAATAATCTGCCTAAGAAAGGTAACATAAAGCATCAAAGGAAACATGTGGAACATCCAAATATGATGCCTCACTTCCAAATGACATATTAATCATCTGGAATGAAAATTTGGAAAGAATGAGAAAGGAAGAAAATGCAAATGCCAAAGCTAGGGAAAAAGGAAAACAAAAGATTTCACATGAAGATGAAATTATGTGTGTGAGGTGAAATAAAGCTGATCATATTAGTAATAAATGCATGACACTCATTCCTACTCAAAAAGAATTCTTCAAGAGAATGAAGATTGCACCAGGAGATTCTAGTGCTCAGAAGGAACATAGAAAGAGAGGAGTCACACACAAAGAAGTTTAAGAGGTTTTAAGATCCACACCAGCACATACATCATTGACGATCAAATGTGCAAGTGTGAATAATGGCGAATGTAGAACATCTCCGTTGAGAGAATCTTCTCAACCTTGTTGTTCAAACTGATGAACCAAGGAGGTTCCATCTTATTCCCTAATCACTGGTATATACATGTGCTTACATTTCATGGAATTGAAGATGATGATCACTCTCAAACAAGAATGCTATTGATAGAATGGATTGCTCCCCTTGAGGGGGAGCCAATATGTAGAAAATGATATTTTGAGATTCATAACATCTTGTAAAAAATGAAGGTCTTCCAATCAAACATTAATCCATTGTTTCTTAATTGTATTTAACATGTCAATTAAGGGGGGTAATTGATTGAAGACAAATGGAAGAAAGGGGGAGCTTTATCTTTGCACTAGAACATTCTAATGAGTTTGGTGAAGTATGTGCAGGATTTAGTAATTCATTGATATATCTGAAAAATTTCATCCCCTTGAATCCTAAGCATGATATCACATGTATAGTGAATTGTGGATAGCATTGAATTCCTTGGATACATCACTCTTGTTTTCTACACCGAGTAAGCCCAAGTAGACTTAGAGTTGATTTACTAAAGTAACTTTCCTAAAGTGAACATGTGACATCATCCCTCTCTTAGTGATTTTAAAGAAGATAATATTCAAAGGGAGGAAGAAACATTTTGAAGAGAACCACACCTCACCTTTGCATTTGGTTTCCAATAAGGGGGTCAAAATCTTGGCACACATATTGACCCATTCATATGTACTCTAGTGATATTGACAACAAATACAAAGGGGGATATTATTGTGCACAGTGTTGCATTTTTTGTCAATAAGGTGTCAAGGATTGAATGGATGACAAGGAGTGTCAATATGTGAATGAAAAAGGATGTGATGGTGATGGTGATGTTTTCAATAAGGTGTCACGGATGGAATGGATTGCATGGAGTGTCAATATGTGAATGACAAAGGATGTGATGGTGATGGTGATGATTGGATAATGATCGTGGTACTAAGAAGCATGTAACTTAGTATAATCACTAAGTGGCATAGGAGGTAATGGTTGAAACATTATCTATACTAAATCAGATGATTTTTGAGCTTATCTTAAGTTCAAAGAACTTGTATCAAGAAGATACAATGTCACAACATTGTTTGAAGTCCATGCATTGTCTTCACAATGCATGAGGTGGTAAAGAAGTGCCATCCACAATCACTAAGTGGATGAGTAATGAAGAAGTGTTCCATCCACAATCACTAAGTGTATGAAGGATTAAAGGATAGCCATCCACATAACTAGGTGGATGAAGTGAAGGAGATCCATATATCTTACTAAGTGGATGATGTTATGATAAACCATCCACATCTACTAAGTGGATGAAGTGGTTTGAAGAAGACCATGCACTATCTCTTAGTGCATGAGGATTTGAAGATGATCCAACCTCATCTCTGATTGGATCATTGAAGAACACTGAAGAAACATTTGATTCAAGAGTAATGGTTGAAGAAGAACATTCAGGGATTCCCTTTTAAGTGAAGAGTACAGGTTGAGACGAGTATAGAATTCTAATGAAGAAGAGGAGGTGAAGGAGAGGAGAATGGCATGAAGAAGACTTGTTCCTACTTGGTTATTTAACCAAGTTTACAAGGCGGAGATTATTCAAAAAAAATATTCCAACTATTGGACCAGCCTTAGGGACTCAACCCAAGGCACATGTGGGACTAGGTCACCATGCCCATAGGGAAACCACAGGGGCCAGCCCAATAGCGGTCGGGCCGTGTGTAAGCCCGAGCCACGCGGAGGTTAAGCCCAAGCAACATGGGCGCCAAGGGCGCGCCCGTGAAGGAGCATAGTGTGCACTAGAGCACCCCTGTGGAGGAGCATAGTGGGAGCTAGAGCATGGCCGCAGGAGAACTGCTGCGGGGCGGAATCAGAGGGGGGAGAGGAGAATTCTAAGCTGATGTTGGGAGGATTTGTTTGTTAAACTTCGCATGAACCGCTATGCGTTTCGATGTCGGACGAGTTTTTAAAACGCAGAAAAAATCTAGGCCGCTCATCTGATCGTGCGTCTGATCGCTGTCGTCTGTCTCATTTGCAGCACTGCATTATAATCCCAGTCATCCGCAATCACTAAATGCTGATCCAACGACATTGTTATCATCTCCTACCTCCCGTCGAGACGAGGACTCCCTGTGATGCCTCCCGCGAACCGAAGCCACCCGAGCAAGGTAGATGGAGCTCCCGGCCACCTCCGATGAAGGTGAAGCCTCCAAGATGATCAGTTTGGTGTACTAAACACATGAATGCGTTAAAAAGTTGCATGAAAGAAACATGGTAAAGAATTTTAACTTGGACGAGGCAAACGGAGTTGCTGAGGCCACCAGGAACCATGTAAAATTCATCCACGAGAATCGGGTATATGATCTTGAATTCATACATGAAGATTGGATCCCACGATTGGAAAAATGAAACACTCGGGATACGTAGCAAATCATGAGTGCATGTTGAATGTTTTTAAAGAACCAAATATCTCGGTTATTCAAAAAAAAAATCTCAGACGATTCATGGATGGATCTTGAACATCCTCTTCCGAGAAGAGGAGGAGTCGATTCTTTGAAGGAAGCTCCTGATAACTTGAGAAAAACGGAGGTCCCGCGAAGCACTTAGCCTCGCGAAGTTCGAATCTCCATGCACAACCTGCGTAGAATAACAACCCGGAGCCATCTGAGGTTCCAAGAGACCCTTTTGTGCAACCCCTGTGCAAAATAAGTTAGGAGGAGGTCTCCATGTGCACTCCCCTTGCGCAACAGGGAAGAAGCCAAGCCGCATGACCTTGCGCGCCCGCTGCCCACAACACTTGCGCGGTACCAAGTGGCCGCACCCCACGCACCCTCTGTTACCGCGAACTCGCATGGCAGGATGAAGCCACTATGCCACCTTTGCGGTAGGAGGGAGCTTTCGCACCTGTGTGGCAGAAGAAGGATCTGCACCATCCGCGCGGTAGAAGCCACTCCTACACCCTGCGCAGTTGATGATAGGAGTTTTCCGCATCATTTGTGCACCCTTCGTTGGTGAGGTGTACATGCTAAAGAGGTAGTTCACACCTACGGTTTGTGTGTGAATGGGTTGAAGAAGTAGTGTGTGCACAATGGGAGAATGCAAACTTTGAATAAGAAGAAATAAAGAATCATTTGTGTGTGTGGAAAGGAGAGGATGTCCACAACACACCTTGGTTGTGTGTGTGAAAGAAGACAAAGGCCACACCGTCTTTGTGTGTGTGTGTGAAAAGAAACAAGAAGATCATACGGGTTGTGTGTGTGAGAAACAATTGAAGAGTCCATTACCTTAGAGTGTGCACAAGTGGAGTGTGCACCCTTTGAAGAAGAAAAGGAGAACAAATTGTGTGCAAAGAAACAAGAAGGTCGTAGGCTTGTATGTGCACATGTGAAGGAGGACATACCTTTTCTGTGTGCCCATGTGAAGGAAGAAGATACATGCATGTATGAATAAGTGAACAAGTGGGTGAACTCTTTGAGAAGAGGAGAGATATAGAAATTCACACTAAAGAACAACACACAATTTGGTGTGTGTGAGAAAGAATAAAAGAGAGTGACTCCAAGAAGAAGGCGTGTGTGCTAAATGATATTACACCCTTTAAGGGTTTATCACACCAAGAAGAAAAGGGGAGATCATGCTTGAAATTCATGAACATCCACACGTAAACAAAGTTTAAATTAGTGTGTGTGCATTTGAGAAGTCCAAGAACTAAGGTTCATGAAGATAATTGAGAATCCATGCAATCAGTGCATGAAGATTCAGAGATGCCATGCACTCAGAGCATGAAGTTGAATTAAAGAGGGACTGAAGACACACTGAAGTTAAAGTCATCATTCATCTAAGTTTTCAGGAGTTGAGAAGATCAAAAAGATTGAGTGGACATACTCAGTGCAAGAACATATTTGCCAATCAAGATTCTTGAAGACAGAGGTCAGGACATCCTTAAACGATAGATATAAAGCCCGACTAAAGAAGATGAGTCCTATATACTACAAGTTATCAGAAGAAGTGAGAAAGGCAAACAGACCGTACTCAAGGTGGTTGAAGACTCTTGAAGAGCATAAAAAAATATGATCTACTTGTGGGACTCGGGGAGCTAGGAGAAGACCCCCTGTGAGACTCAGGGTGGAGAAGCCTTTGGTGGATGCTGAAGTAGGCCAGTGGGACTCTGGTTACACTGTGGGATGCAGTATAAAGAACCTCATGTTGGACTCAGGAGATATACAGTGTGACTCTGTATCAACCATTGTATTTAATAACCGAATTATAGTAGAGATACCATGTTGGGTGTTTAACCAACATGGCAAGGACGTAGGCCTTTGGAGCCGAACCTGTAAATCCTTGTGTCTCATGCCTTTACATTTACTGCATCACCCGAGGAACTGATGAGAGATACAAGAAGAGTGGATCGAGTCATTAACAAGCCTTGGAGGTTTAATTGATAAAGAATCAATTTGTAAAAAGTTAAAAAGGATCCCTGATTCACCCCCTCCCCCTCTCAGTGATAACACTGATTCGGGCAATTCATATTTAAATTTCCCTGTTGTTCATGAAAACCGAAAAACCTAATTGATATTTTATATTTTATCTATCATATCAGTAACATTCATATATGATACCCTTTATGAAAATCTCATCCAATCCCATAATAATAATGAACATATCCATAGTATATATCAAGTACTTAAGGATGTTATTCATAAAAATTTAGTGAATCACACAAGGATTGGATCTGTATCTACGCATAATGCTAAAAGCATTCAAAATATTAGTTTAACATCACAATATGGTATACATGGTAGAACCTATGGAAAACATATAGGTGATTCTATCCATCCGTTCTAAATTCATAGATTGATTATAAGTATTCCTAAAATTGGTATAATGTGTTGTTTGTAAAGACCACATTTTAGAGATCTATGTACAAAAACACTTCCCAGCTTTACCAATGTATTCATATTGAATAAATTTAATAAACCTTTTATATTTATCTCTATATGTCTTTATACACAGAATTTAGTCTCCTTCACACATGTATTTCACTAATGTCTCTTTTACCTAACCACGTATCCATAGATTAATGTTTTAATATTCCATTTATGAGAAGTATCTTGTCATCTATATACAATATAAGAAACACCACTACAATCCCACTAACAAAGATATTTTTACAAGAATCATATACATTTATTATAGAAAAAACTCTTTTATGGAATTATGAAACTAGATATTCCTACTCTGTGAAATTTTATTTAGAATTTAAATTGAATATTGCAACACGTAAAACATAAAAGACTCATTTGTAACATCAATGTCTTATGGTTTTATCATTGGCACATCCTTGACTAAATTCCCATTATGTATAGAAGTTTTTACATCCATTTGATATCTCATTTAATAATAATTAGTTGTTATGGAGAGAAATATATTCGTGGATTATCATGGATATACGTTAAAAGGTTTTTTTAGAGTCAATACCATTTTTTTAATAATTTTCTACTAAGAGATCTTTATTGATAGACACTCTATCATTCATGTCATTGTTCTTGCATTAATGCCAATTTCTTCCTATTGGTCTTAACACTTCCAGTTTATCTACCAAGTGCTAAACATGCTTATTGAACATATATTCCATTTAAGGTTATATGGATTTTATAAATTTCCCAGAATACAAACTCCTTATGTCCCCCATTTATGTATTAGGTTTGTCATTCATTAATATAAATTCATAGTAATATCAAATGAGATATCGCTATATCCTGGGCTCTTAATGAATCTGACCAGGACTTTTAGGTTCTTATGTAGATTGATTTTGTTTTTATTTTATAAAGGGTTTTAGAACAATCTCAATCTCTATATTAGAAAAAATTCATATTTGTAAGTCAAAAAATTTTCCAAGTCCAACTTCCCCCAATGGAATCATTATCATATATATTCATTATTAGAAAAAATACCAATTTGGACCACACAACATTTCTATTCTGTAATATTATAGAAATAATATCTCATATTTTCAAGTGGATAGAAAACAAATAAAAATTTATATGTTGTGGGGCCATTAATTTTCATATTCCAATCATTGTATGAGTTCTTCACAACTCTTAATATTCACAAGATGACGTTTATAAATTTTTTTCACAAATCTCATATGGTTTCTTTAGGAATAAATTAGATGAAACGTGATTTAATAGGAATGAATCAACCTCTATATCATAACCCTAAAATTTAAAAGGATGTTTACACTAACTAGTCATTGATTGAACCATATCAAAAAATGTATGAGCACTCATCCATGAAAAACCATTACACTATGGAGTTCTATGAGGATTGAGTTTTATATCATTAAATTATACCACAAAATCATTGATAATTACTATGTCATGTATCCATTACCAAGATCCGATCAAAGGATCTTTGTAGGGGTATTGAGTTGATTTTATACCTCATTTTTAAACTCTTTGAACTTTTCAAATGTTTTTTACCAATGTCGCATGAGTAAAAAATATTCAACCTAACTAAATTAATCAATAAAATTAATTAAGTACTATAAACCACCAATTTATTGAGTAATCATTATTCAACATACATCACTATGTTAGAGATCCAACAGTGCACTTGACCTTTCACCTTTTCATCTTAAAGGTGATTTGCTCATTTTACCTAATAAACAATATCCACAACTACTAAGTGATTCATAATAAAATTGTTACAATAATAAATCATTATAAGGTCTATGCATTTTATACAATTTATATATCCTTAAAGGAAATTACACTGGTAGGTGAGGTTTGAATAAACCATGACCTTCTTATTTTGAATGATATATATAGGATTATATGTATCTATAATATAGAAAATATTTACCATATTTTTAATGCTATAAAACATATCATTCATATATATATATATAGAACAATTATTGTTATTAATAGTAAATTCAAATCATATATTATCAAAACAATATATATAAATCAAATTTTTGTTTATGATGGGAAAACAATTAGTTTTCCCCAATTCTAGAACTAATAAACCTGGTATTGTCAAATCATAAGTACCAACCTCTAATTCATAATCACTTTGTCTGACACCAATATACAGATTCACATCACCCATTTTAATTACATAAAATCTCATATATTATGTTTTTTAGCACAAATCTGTGATTCATACCCAGTATCTAACAACAATGAGTCGGAGTTAGTGAAATTTACATTGATAACATTAACCTTTAGATGCTTAGAATTCTTTTCTTTGAGAACACTTCTCATCTTTACATTCCAATCTATAAGTATTTAACAAGAAATCCATATTACGGATATCAACATGATTATCATGATATAATCCATAATCTATAATAAATACAAATATATGGGTGATTATCATGTTTTATATCATTTCATTAAGGACATTAATTAACGTAATCCCATTAAAAATAATGGCATCATATATCATATCCATTGAGTGATATAAGATCTATATTTTACTATCTTTTGAGTATGCTATAGTGATAATATTAAATATTTGATATTTAAGTTGGATAACCTATTAATAATGGCACACATGACTCTATGATATTTTTGTGGATAAGATCATTATATAAATCCATCATATAGATTCAATCGCTTCAATTCTTTTTCAATCCTATCTTTTAGGGTTTCCCAGCCAAGTGGTACCCAAATATAAAAGTGGTATTTATTTACCTGACCTTTATGAATATTCATATCCACAATATTTTACAAAAGATATTTAACACCCAATTATTTCAAAATAACACCATGTTCGATAGTGTATATGACACACAATGCTGAGCATAAACAAAATATGAAATATTATTATCTAAAAATAACTATCCTAGAATAGCCATTGATTTTTCGGACATGAATAGGATTATCCTAATTATTAAATATATATACAATGTATTCATATTCATATTAATTTAACTTTTAATTTTTATGAAACAAGCTCTCAATTCTGAAAAAAATCATTTTATACTTCAAAATATGATTTCATCAAAAATGGGTTTCATTGATTTTTCTGTGAATGAATAAAAAAATTATTACCTATATATTTTATAAATTTCATCTGATATAAATTATATATTTTTTATAAATTTAATTTAAAATTATATTCAGGTTAAAATTTAGGATTTTTCTAAAAATATTAACCTTTCAATGAATAGTGAAAGAATATCGATATCGTAGAAAACAATAATTTCCATTATATTATTTAAAAAGAATCATTTTTTTAAAATGATTTCAAAATTTCATTGTTTTTTATTAAAAATAATCTAATTAATTTAATTTTTATCCTAATTATTCTTTATTTGGGTAAGAAAATATTTCTACAATAAAAAATTCATTTTTCTTGAAAACTATTTTTCATCAAGTTTTTTGAGATTATTTTAAATATAATATCTTAGACTTATGAAAAAAAAAATTTTAAATGGATTAAAAATATAGAATAATAAGGATGAAATTTAGTAAATAGATCCCCTTTATTTGTTGTCATTATGAATAGTAATTGTGGTAAATATATGACATCTCAGTCAGGGTATGTTTAATAGTTTTTTTTTAAAATAATGTGATACCGATTTTTAACTCTATAACAAAAACCTACGTTATATCTATTTGATGAGTTTATTTCAACCACACTCATTAAATATTATAATACATGGAAACATGGATCCATTTCCCTATAATAACGACCATAATATTATTCAATGTAAAGAATAAATCGAATGCATCACTCAATTTGTTTTAATAAATGATTTATATTTTTTAATATGCATAAAATGAGATTATATTTTTTTATAAAAGTTATTTAAAATAAATTTTTATCATTTTTATTTATTTTAATTTTTCTTAATTAAATAATTAAACTAAATTCTTATGCGACACTGACATAATTCTTGTGAAATAAGTATAAATATTATGTGATTGATTATAAAAAATATATAAGTAATATTTAATTGGGGATTTATTGTGTCCTTGGAATTTTTTATATAAATAAAAAAGATTATGGATGTTTTAAAATATTATATTCTAATTTCATTTCTAAATTTATGTCATTAAATTCAAACATTGTGACTTGTCTTGAAAATGACAATAATTTTATATTATGTTAAATAATATTTTTTAATGATTTAAAAATCATAAAAATATTATATTTCACTAATTTAATGGTATATGGTTGATAATATAATCCATTTTTCTTTTTTGTATCATTTTTTCATTCAATATAAATTTTGGGTCCCATAAATCGAAAAAAACATTGATATCACTTTAATCATCAAATGGGTAAGGGAGATTAGGGGTTTAAAACAAACGTATAAGGGTTAAAAAATCATATAAATTTATATAAATTATATTTAATGAGATTCATTCAACTCAAAATAATCTTATATTTAAAATATATCAATTTTTTCCCTTTTCGAGGAAAATTAATTTATCTTAATTTACTACATTTTGTAATTCCAAAAGTGCTCATCACCTCACTTATAATTGTATAACTCGTATATTACCTAAATAACACATTTTTTTCACTCTATATTAGAAAATAAAAAAAATCGCTTCCCAAACATCATCAACATGACCTAGAGGCTCTGGTTCTATCCAAAGGTCAACATAGATTACTATGTTCTAAGACAATAGAAATTTTCTGAGTAGAAGGTATGAGTCCTAATATACCAATTACTTGATTACTTTTTCTTCTAACTTCTTCAAATATTTTTTAACCATGATGAAATAACAAAAAAAGTATAATACATATATTTTAATTTTATTATGACTAGTTTATAACCCTTTTTCATCCTCTTTTCTGTCATATGGGAAATTAAAAGAATGGTGGTTTGTACGTGTGGATTACCACACCCACAAAACGATGTGATTATTCTTCCATCACCACCTCTCATGAATGTTAAAAATAATGTATTTAATATTTATATATATATATATATATTCTATTAATGACATAATTATAATTTAATAATGATAATAAGTCATCTATTTCCTAACACTTCCATTTGTTAGAGAATAATAATGTCGTTCGTGCGTACGTGTGGATTACCTCCTCCATGAAGCTATGGGATTCAATTTTCATGTTTGACTTTAATATATTGTTAAAAAATTATGGTTAATAAATAAAAATTACAAGTATTTCATTATTATTATTCTACATATGATTTATTAATTACCTCTTTAACTACAATCTTCATACTGAAATCATTTTTAGACTATGAATCGATAATTCCCAAAACACATGATGAAAAATTAACCAACAATGTAATTAAATATTTCATAGATATAAATGAATTTAATGTCCTAAATATGAGTTAATAAACCAATAGAAAGTTATTAAACAATTTAATAAATAATATAGGTATATTATATATGAATTAATGAACATGGTGGGTATGTCAGACTCAAGGTAAGGGATTTATCGTCTCATTTTCCATTCATTAGTCTTGTGCTATTTTCACCACATGATTTTATTTGTGTGGTGTATGAATAATTTTATTGATATATTTTACCATTAATTATTACAATTTTTTCCCAATCCATTTCATGTTCTCTTCTTCAATTTATTTTTGTTTGAAAATTTATGAAATCCTTAATGGACACTTTACCTTAAAACATCGTTTTAAATGTTTTAATGATTTAATTTGTAAATATTTTTATTCCATGTTGACTTATTTTAAAAACTATTTTATAAATGTGATTATATGTACATAAATAATACATAAAAGATATTTTATGTCCTTCTTACTTTCATTAAAAGGATTCAAAATAGAATCTTTTTATTTATTTTATATGTGAATTTTGATTATATTTATAAAAGGTAAAATGAATGTTCATGGTATACGAAATTGATGTATTTTAAATATACTATAATTTCTATTCATATTTGAATTCTATTACCTGATTTCAAATTTTCTCCAAAAAAAACATACTTCCAAATATTCTAGTTATTTTTAAAATGTTTTTTAAAAGAACTATTTAATTTGATATACAAAAATATTTATCTTATGGGTGCAAAGAATGTTTTTATGAGTATGATGATGGAAAAGAAATATTTCATGTGATATGTCGATTTTCATGATATATTTCATTTATTATAATGATGGATGATCCTAATATAACTCATGATGATGGGTGATCCAGATATACCTTTCCAATGCATTAGATAAATGGATGATGTTAACTGGTTGAAGGTTTCTTTAAATATATTACTAGAATTTATCAAGTATCACTAGTGGAAACATATATTTTGACATTATTTTTTTACTTTTTACTTTTATTTTTTAGTCAACCTTTAGAAATGTGATGTTACTAATAATAGTTTCAATGTTGGTTTTAATAAAACTGTAGTTTAAAAATTAAATAAAATGTAAATTTAAGGGTTCTTTCAATTTCATTCTTTTATAAACCGGTGTTGAAAATACTTCTTACACGTTTGTTTTACTATAAAACCAATGTTGAAAATATATCATGCATATTTTAAAATTGGTATTATGTAAAAAAACTAGAAATTATTTTTATTTTAATGTGGAAAGATATATGAAAACATTCAAAAAATGTTATTATAGGAAAATAATGTTAAAAGACACTCTAAATGTTGGATGTTTCAGAAAAATGATGTTGAAACTCAAAATATAAAATATTTTATTAATTTCAATGTAGATTATATGTAATAATTGATGTTTAAAGTGTTTTTAAATGTCAGTTTTCTATAAAAATGATGTTGAAATTCAGAAGCTATAATTTTCAAAAAAATTTATAAAATAATAGATGTGGAAATATTAATAATTAGGATTCAAATATTGTTTATAAAAAATTAATTTGGATTGTTTAATTTAACAAAATAAAATATATTACATGGCATAATATTAAATATTGGTAAAATAACAAACAAAACAGATACAACAGAAATAGTAGAAGTATATATTATTACAGGACTAATAATTTGTGAAGACATGAGAGATGAGAACTTGATAATTGATGAATAAGGAAAATTATTCATAAATAAAGGTTTTTCAGAAAATATATTCACAATGTGCGAAAACATGTATCAACCAATTAGATATTACAAGTTTTCCTAATGGTACATGGTTAAATAATGGGTGAAAATGTAACAATTGTATATGACTGAAATATGGGATGAAGTTTATCCAAAAATCATAATAAAAAAATGTAAACATTGAATATATGTCTATGTATATAGTTCTCTTAGATTAAATGTTAATATATACATTCCAAACTTAGTAGATGAATTAAAATTTCAATTTACATTTTCAATAAAATGATTTTTTCTATTAGTGAAATGGATATCAAATATTATTCCCTAAAAAAATCATAAACATACATTATTATTAATAAATGTATGAAATTTATTTAATTATTTCCGTATTTTGTTGATAAACAAATTTTAATACTATCATTGGGAAGTTTTATTTCATGAATAATATCATTAGAATTCTATTAACCTAGTCTGAAATAGAAGAAAACATTAAGTAAGTTCATACAATGAACTATATGAAATGACAAGAATTTTTAATATATCTAGATCATTATATGATATAATAAAGTAGAGTGTTATACTAATTTCACCCATATTCATGCTTGGTATCTATTTTTTAAACCTTACAAAACATGGAAATCATGGTCAAAAGTTTTCTGGGAAAATGATAATAAAAATTTGTAGGAATCATCAAATCCTATTATCCTAAATAAATTATTTAAATCCAAAGGAACATAATATATATATTAGTTGAATATTATTTATCTACAACATCACATCAATTTCGTTCAAAATATGAAAATCATCCCATATGAAAATCTCATATCATTAATCAAAAACTCACTCCCAATTCTATTTTATTATTAAATATATTTTCTACTCATACATTGATTTCATAGTCAAGGGTCAATACATAATTCATAAAATCATATTTGGACAGATTCAGTTAACAATTCCATACACATTTATGCTCCATGATGTAAGGTAGGTAGTGTCTCATAAAAATTAAAGAAGAGAATCCTTGACGAGGAAGTGAGGGAGGAAATGATTTAGCAGAGTGAGTAGATCAAGTAGAGGGAGTTTTCAATACTATATAATAAGGTTGCAATGTTGATACAAAAGAAATAGTTGCCAATAAACATTACCATCACTTAAGAACGTTAGAATATTTAAGGTAATAAGTACAATGCTATGTCAAATAATACGAAAAACATCTAATATATAATTGAAGATGAAAAATGAAAATGTAAATATGGGGAATACATGAAAAACCAAAACAGTGCGGGAAAAACATTAAATAGAAAAATAATAAATGAATATATAGTTCAAAATAAGAAATTAAATATAGAAATTAAAAAAATTACTTTTTTTCACAAAATAAATTGAGTTCATTCAATATGATAGAAAAATATTGAAAACAACCCTATAGTTAAAAATATAAATTTTAAAATGACATTTTTTAGTAAAACAATGATACCAAGTAGAATTTGACATGTAATGAGCTGATACTAGATGAATTTCTTCTACATGAAATATAAATATATAGATAGATAATTCCAGTACAATATTTTTTACTAAAAGAAGTCATTTTAATAATCATGTACCCAATTGAATTTGTCATGTAATGGGAATAATATATCGTGTCTGGATTTATATTGAAATCCTGAATATGTGACTTCCGAATTCTTTTTTAGTTATCTAGTGCCCAAACCATAAATTTTTATGACATATTCCACTAATAATAAATTCAAATAAAGACATCTATATTTTAAAGTGGGTAAAACATTTACACACTTGAAATAGAAAGAAACAAAAGAATAAATATCAGTTGATATTAAAAACAAAATTAACTTTTGATAAATTAATGAACATTGCAGTTGAATTTTGATAATTCTATTCAATTTATTTTTTCGTTCTACAATTTTAATCATTGAATAGCTATATATGATCATTTGAAATTGATCTATCTCTACAGTATAATGTGGTGTCTTTATCTCCTATATCAAATCATTCCTTATCAAATTTTGGGTTCTGAATGTCACAAAAAATAATATTATAGGTAAAATTTCAAAAACAATACTAGACTAAAATGAGATATAATTGAAGGTTTTGAAATTTAATAAGTATTTTAATAATTATGAATCATATTATATGTTTAAAATTAGAACAATTTAATGCCATGGGATATTGAATATAGAATGCGGTTACACATTTTCTAGGAAATTCCTTTACAATAGTATCAGTGGTCATTTTTTATTGAATCATGTGTGATGAGGTGGAATATGTGTCATCAGTGTTGTTAAAGTAATGGTTTTTAGATTTAAATTTTCATTTTTTTATTTTAATTTCCTAATAGATTTTAATTTTTTATATATAGTAGATGTAGGTCAATGAATTGGGATTTTTATTGGGGATCTAAATGTATAAAATTACCAAAGTTGAGTTTTTTTTATGGAATGGGACCTAGTATTTTGTTAGTGTCTTTAATAACAGATGAAGTAGGTCTCTAGTGGATAGTAGCTCAAATTTTAGCTTCTACAGCAGTCCAAACCATAACCAAGAAATTTCACTCCATGAAGTATGATGGTCAAAGGGTTTCACCCACAATCTATAGGTCTTTCACTCTAAAATTAATTTGGAATGTGGATTTTTTTCCCAAAGGTATAGAGGACCTCATAGGGGACAATATCCCTTACAAGGTATTTCTTATAGTACGTGTTCATTATTTAACCCTTCTGGTCTAACCACGATGGATGGTTGGGTGGTTTATTATAGGTAAATTTATTCGAACAATTCCATTTGGGGGTGTTTTGAGATTTATATGATATTATACATCATGGGATACTATTTTCATATAATCATACCCTCAAATAACCCCCATTTGATACCCCTATAGTGGTTATGGTTATTAGTTTCAATCATTTATAATTTAAGGTGAGTTGATCTATTCCTCTCCATTTTTTATCATTTCATTGATGGTTACAAATTGTAGTGTTATTTTTGCAAGGGAATGGGATCTGATACCAACATAACATAGTACAATTAGCTAAATAAGATAGGGATTTTTTCATCCTTCATAGAGGTTGTCTTGGAAGTTTGGTAACATGTCGTTGGAATCTATTTTGGTGTCATAATGTTTTATAGTGGGTTTTAATAAATAATTCCACATTGGATAAATTAAATAATTATTTATTTATGGTTTATGATACTAGATAGTTGCTCATGTGGATGTACAATAATGTATGAGGCATGAAGGGGATTATATTAGGATAATCGAATCTTATTGGGGTTGTAAAGTTCATTTTGTAAGTACATGATCCATTTAGTACAAAACCATTCCCAAATTTATACATGATTTCTTTATGAATTCATGTTTCATGGGTTTGTTTAGAACTAATAGAAACTATGTGTATAATGGATTTATGTCCTTTATAGTAACGCAACATCTCATCCAAGGTATGCATGGTCTAAAATATTTGTATCCTTCAAACACAGATAGGCTAGTCCAACCATTCAATCCTTAATTTCATACATAATTTCATGCTACAGATGAGGGGGGGGGGATACTGGTCTCAATGATTTATTTCCTTCAAACATAAATTTGTAATTTTATCCTTGAAATCATAAATTACTCATAAAATTGTATGATACATTTGAAGGGGGGGGGGACTCTATTCAGATGGTAACTTACTGATGACTATCTGATAAAATTATTGCATATGAATTAATATAAGAGTTCCATCATTTGTCCAGTAATGTAATATATTTCAATGGATGAAATAGTTATTGTTGACCCTGAGTGGATTATTATAACCACTTGGAATACTCTAAAAAAACTTGGGAGTATTACCATAAATATTTACTTCAAAACTATATGGCTAGATGGCCCGACATTAATAATGATGAGTCTTCATGATGATTAGCCATAATTATTTCAGATCTGTAAAGGATCACAACATATAATATTGGGTACAACTGTTCTGAAGGATTTATGTCCATCAAAGGGATATTTGTAAATTCACACTCAAATTCCTAAATTAACAACAAAATCTCACTCTACACTTGATGGGGGATCTCCGGTCACATACAAACATTCTAATGATTATCTAGAAACATTTATTTCATTGGAATGAATATGATATTTCAATCATTTCTCTAGAAATGTAATGCATTTCATATGAAAAAAATAGATAGTGCTAACCTTGATCAGATTGATCCAACCACTTGGGATACCAAAACAAATTTGGGAGTACTTATTAATGGACATTATATTTTGATTACCTAGACCATAAGGATAAAATGAGAGACAAAATTTAGAAACAAATATAAGATAAAGCTACAATAGTTTTAAATTAATTAGACATATCCCTCAATAAAATACATAATTTTAATTTAAAATTACATAAATTAAACTTCTATTTCAATATATTTCCAAATTTATATTTGAAAGGGGGGAGTGGTGAAACAAATATATATAATAATGTTTAGTGTATGGTGGGAATGAAATTAAACATTCTCTAGGTGTCATAGTGATTTGTTTTATAAAACCATATGCCAGGCTATCTTCTAATTGATTTATAACAACATATCCATTTCTATAAAAAAATTAGTAATATAATTTCTGTATATAATATTCTAGAAAATTGGTTGATGCATTTTCTCCTCCTCCATGACAGAACACTCTTTCTATTATAGATTTATTTTATTATCTACAACTACAATTTTACAAGGAATATATGCTCATTATGTGATTAAATATTTTATATCCATCAAAAGAACTATTTTTCATTTGTGTATATCTATTACATTGTCATCGAATCTCTTAATAGTGTGAAAAACTCAATTTCATTGAGATTCAATGAATTTAAAGTTAACTCCAAAACTATTATGATTTCTTCCATATATTTTACAAGTATCATAACCACATATACTATCCACATTTTCACCTAACAAACACACACTCATTTATGATCAATAATAATAACATCAATTTTGTCTTTTAGTTCAATAATTCCATGGTTTGGTCCAACACACACAAACAATGATATCCTTGATTCCAAAATGTACCAACTATATTTTCTCATATTAAATATTATTTACATTGTCTTGGACTCCTTGGTTAAGGAGTTATTAAACTACCCACATCATTCATGGGTATTTATATTTTATCTCAATCAATCTAAAAAATATTTTATTCAATTTTTTATTTATTTTAAGAGATATATCAACATCAATATATTCACATTTATGTGATGCTCATTATCAATTTGCACATTACCTTGTTTTTCATTAATAAGAAAACAATTATTATCATACTATACAATCACACTATAAAACCATTCCCAATTAATAAAGTGAAGTTCTATAATGTGAGTGTTTTTTTTATATTTACTATTTACAATCAATGTCTAATAATGAACATGCATATTTGTAAAACATACTATGTATTTGAGTAACTATGCATGTGATTGCAATCTTACCTTAGATGGATTTGTTTTTAAAGATGAAAAACCTTCCCTAAAATATATTTTCTAGTTTAAAAACCATCCATGTGTCCAATATCACAAACTGACCATTTAATAACGTTCATATCATTCTACTAAATAGTAATGATATTTCAAAACTAATTTATGTGTAAATAAATCACTGGATGATAATGGAATAATAATAACCTATTATATATATTTCAATAAATATATGTAATATTGTTTTAAAAACAATAATCATACTATAAATTGTAAAATATATCCACATGTAATGGTTCATAGACTGTAATCATATTATCATGTAAACATATTATAATTTCTATAATTTAATTACAATTACTAAATAATAAATTTACATGGTATGTGTTCTACTTAAAATGTTATGTTACTCCTATAAAATATTTATCTATGCATATAAGGAAAATATGATTTCAATATTTTATAAAAAAATTAATAAATTTTTACTTCATACCTTTGGGTGTGAAAATGATATTGAATTAGTACTTGTAACAGATTTTGGTGAGGTTTTATTTGAAGGAACAGCCTGTAATATAAAAAAATTTGAATTTAGGTCCCAAAAATAATTATACATGTTATGTGAAATAGATTTTAATAACTTAATTTGAGTTATTTTGAAGATTATTTGGAATCGATTATTTGTGCCACATTATTTTTATTGAAGACTAACATAAAAGTATTATATTCTAATGGTCATTTTCAATTTTATATATTTAATCCCAAAAGATGAAAACCAAAAATAATAGTTGAATATTTGAATACATGAAAGTCAACAAAAAATCTAATCAAATAATTCTCATCATTTTTACAATATAATTTTCATTATTATTTGAACATTCCTAAAAATCAATATATGTATATAAATAATTTACCCAGAATAATATATCTCATCGAACTAAATGTATTTTTGAAAGAAATTGAATAACCAGTTTTTCGAAGAGAAAGATCAATATTCATTCTTCATTATCATTGATTAGAAGTTGGACTCGGTATCTAAGATAATAAATAAATCAATTATCACGACGTTTCAATTTAAATCAAATATAAAACATAATTTCTTATTTTTCCAATGCATAAAAAAAATTTCGCAACACAGATTGTCAGGTATAAATTTAACTTGTTTTATATTGTAGTACCCAAAATTTTTCATATTGTTAAAACAACATGAGATCTGTTGAGTATTATTTTCTATTAAAGTCTTCAAAATTTCATGATCATTGCTAACTATATAATTTTAGTCTGAAAAATAAATATTACTTGAATATAATTAATTTAGTGAGGTTAACTATGAATGGTTGATGTAGGTTATGCACTATAGTTATTTCACCAAATGTTACCAATTATGTAATATATATTAATTCTACAATAATTTCATGATTAAAAATACTAATTGTTGTATCTTTGAATTTTATTCAATGTATCTAGTGTTTTTTACTTTCTAACCTATAATAGAATAAATCATTCATTATTGTGTACAATGATTAAATAATAACTTTAATGAACCCAATAAACATTTAATTGCAAGTAATGAGATATATTATTTAACTTCACTACATGATCAATTTTTTCTTCTTCTAATCAATCATTTTGAATATTGTAGCAAATGATAGAGAACATATAGAAGATGTTTTTCTCGTGTTGTCACATTTTTGTTCATTGTTTTCAGCATACTAAGGTTTAAATGATGATATCATATTTCCAAAAAGAAGAGCATCAATAATTTTAATAATATAAAGAAAAATTATGTTCGCTCCAATAAATTGAATTGTATTGATAATGTAATTCAATAAACATGTTGCATATGTCAATTTAAATTTAATATTTAAAAAGGTTACATAAGTAAAAAATGAGTGGAAATTCACAAACATATATTATGTTAAAAATAAAACAGTATAATAAATAATTATTCTAATTTGAGAGATGTACATATAATGATCACCAGTTTCTAAAAAAAATTCACTATAAGAATTTTAGGATTGAGAAGAACCATTTTTGAATTCATGTTTGATGCCATAATGAATGTGTTTAAATGAGTTGTTTATTTAAAAAAAAAGAATTATTTATTGGTTTTTTATATATTTTTTAATTTGAAAATTGAGTTTTTCCTTTCATTCAATGGAAAAAATAAAACATCAATTTAGTTCAATTATTTAGTACAAACGATCTTCGTAATTTGTCTACAAAATACAACTATATTTCACGTATATGTGGATATAAAATTTCTAAATATGTGGGGATATAGAAATAGGCCTCCATCCATAGGGTGACAATATTAGATTTTGTATTTATAGGACTAAAATATTATATTAAGATAATTGTATTTATTAGGAATTCATCAATTTAATATTTTGAACAATATTGAATTTTATTTTTTACTAGAATTTCAATTGTATATATATATATATATGTATCTGTGAGACTATATAACTATTCTATTAAAATGATATTTAAAATAGTGGAATCCATTTTTTACTTAAATGGATACTCTTCACAATACATAAAATGAATATGTATGCATGATTTTTTTTAAGATAATGGGTAATTTGATGTTCATTAATTTATTTGTATAGATAATTTCTTTAAAGAAATATTTTTTCTAGTGGTATAATGATTATTGTGTTAGATAGATAGTATATTTTATTTTGGAATATTATGGAATAAGTAAATATAATGATATGTTGATTACATTAGATAAAAACATATATTGTGAATGTATAAAAACAAGAGAAAAATATACAAAAAAAGATTAATTAATTAATAACAATACCATCCTATAAGTAAATTTTTTGTAGTATATAGTGGTAAGAGTTATTTTTAAAGCATTAAATTTATGAAAAAATAGAATAATATGAAATTGGGAACTAGTTTTGTTATGTAATTTAATGATAGGTTTCAAAAAATGAATATAAAATGTAAAAAGTAATATAGTTTTATAGATTTCATATAACATGGAATATTAAGATGGTTCATTGAATATATTCAATATCGTTATAAAATAGTTTCTGGTTTCAACATCGTACATGGTATGGTGATTATAATATTATGGAGAATATGAAGTTAGAAAACAATCTACACAAAGAATTACCTATTTTTAAAATTGAAGCCTTTGTAATAGACTCAATATATTTTGAATAAACACTACGTAATTCCCATGTATAGAAGTATTCTCATAAATAGTAATGGATTTTTTTTTTGATAGTTATGATTTCATTAAAATTGGTTAGACCTCTAACTTTAGTAAGAAATATTCTAATGTAATTTTTCTCTCCAATTGTAGGAGGAACATAATTAAATATACCAATATAATATATTAACTTTTATGGATATCAATATCGTTATATACTATGGTAAATAAATTTTATAGGAAACTGTGAATATGTGAGAGAGAGTTCTTCAGGGAAATTTTAGTTTGTTTCTAACCATGAAATGAATAGATTTTGCGAAATTGTTGTTTTTGACAAAATGAAATCAAGGTTGGATCCATCAGAATAAGTTATATTTTTTCACTATGAAAATAGAAGTACAATATCATAATTGGGGGAAACCCAAAATTGATTTCATGACCCTGTATTTTTCAAAAGTCCCTACGTGGTGAAATATATCGATGGTCAATAATAATTTTTATCTCATCTACCTATTTGTGACCATACTTGTTATTTTATGTTACACATAGCATCGTTGCGACTCAATCCTGAAATTTTTTGATGTATTTTAAAAAAATAATTTATTTTATGTGAATGATTACATATTTAAATTTTGAGGTGTACCTCGTATTTAATGAAAATAGTTTGATTGTAAGGGAAAATATATAAATTTTCAAGTTCAACACTTTTTTGATATTTTTTACCACTTTCTCATCTTATGTGTGTAGCATATCCATACTTATCCAAATATTAAGTACTAACAAAAAAATTTGGGATAATCATTGAACACAAAAATTTCTCATTAAAGATGATCATGGGTTCTCTAGACCACAACGTCGATGAATCATAATGTTTTTTACACGGTCGTATAATATGGGATGCTTTCTTTGGTCTGGTATTTCCGCAAAAAGTATTTGATTCATATAATTAGCTATTAAAATATTATATTGATGTTTAAGGGGTACTAGTACATGGATTTTAGGCAAACACTATTTTTTAAATTCAAAAGTGCATATGACTACAAAACGTAGTAGATCATTGTTGATTGAATTCATTTTTAAAAATGTATATAACAACATACTAAAATGAATTTGATAATAAAAATTAAACATTATTGATGCTTTCCAACAAATACTTTAAAATAAATCATTATATGGTCAACCTTGACATTAAATACCCTTGAACTGTTTGGGAACAATCAGTTGGTCATAGGTTCCAACTTTTATGAAATCATGTAATCTAAGGATAGCACAGTTTGAATGTGAAAGAGAGGAACAGATTTAGTTGGTCAACATAGTTACAAATTTTTATTTCATCTGGATAATTTTGAATCATTTTTCTAGGTTAAATAGTGAATTATGAAGGAAAAATATTTTTTTTTCAAAAAATTGTACCATCACGATAACCTCTTATATAATTATCTTGCAAACAACAATATAACTCAACTGTTGATGTTTTTGAATAAATAAAATGGAGAAAAATCATTGTTATTGAACCATTATATACACATCAACTAAATTTTTTTGAATGATTCATGTTGAATGTAATAGTAATCCATGATCTGGTCCGAATTGAATATGGTATGAAAATTAATCACTCATTGTTAATTTTCTAACACTTGAGGTTATGAAAAATGATGTGTGGAAAAAATTATTCGAATACCCATCTTAATCGATGGGAAATATAATGGTACATTTCAATGTTAAATAAAATGAATGAAGTGCATCAATATGTTTAAATTCACATAATCATGTACATTTGAATTTATCTCATTCATCATTAACATATTCTTGTCAATGACTATTAACATAAAATTTTCTGATGATGTTGGGAAATGGTATATATATCAATCCAATCCCCTTCATCAAATTATCCTAATAATCCAATCTGGGAAAGAATACATATTCAATAAATCCCCTAATGTTTTAAATTGATGAATTAACTAATAGATCTCATCAAACATCGACTGTAGATTTTCCACACTGTTAGTATTAAGAGGGGATGTCATGTCCTTTTTTGATGGAGATGTAGGATGAAAGTAAAAATGTAAATTGAAATAAAAAACAAATAAATTCCATGTAATAAATAATAAATATATAAAATACTACAAAGACCATATTTTGTATTATACGTTGTTTGTAGTGTAAAAAATAATTTTGGGTGAATTTAGCAGCTTGACCAGTAGATGTCAATAATATTCCAATAGAGAGATTGTTTTGTCCATTTATCTTGTAAATATAAGGACAACATCTATTATTCATAGAATTATCTATTCTTCCACCCATTTATTTAAATGGAAACATTCTGTAGTCTTGGTGGATAAGATCCTAAATGTTTATTACATAGTATGACTTATAAAAAATATCATGTAATGAGGTGGGATATCAAATTCATGTAGATTCATTTTTCCTAGAGAACAACATAATAAAAACCTTTTAAAATTTACTATTTTGTATCATTTAACTCTTTCATCATATCACAACATATCAAAATAGTATATTTTATAGTTTTAGGGTCATCTATATCAAATTAATATGTTACATATTTATATTTTTAGATTATGAGAGTAAAAGAATAAAAAACTATATAACATAAGGAAAAATGTATTCGATTACAGTTTACTATTAATTTAAACTAATTCACACCAATTTGTATGTATTACCATTTTAGTTCATTTGATGTATTGTTTTTATAATAAGTCACTTATTTATAAAATTATTAATAGAAAATATTGATTGATAAAATTTAAAATGGGAATCTAATAAATTTAAATATACATTGAACATATAAACATCACATAAAAAAATACCATCGTTACAATCAATTTTGAGTTCATTATTTTTTTTTGTTTCTAAAGTTTTATTAAAAATGAAACATGGTATATTAATATGAAAATAATTATTTTTATAAAAATAAAAAAATAGTAACCATATTAATGTTGGAGAAAACAACTATTATTGGCTCATGGTTTAAATGGATTGCGGATGATTAATAATCATCGACGAACACATAATGGAGTAATTTGTGTTAATTCTCTCCACTAAAAATAAAATAGGGATGTTATGTGATTAATTTATTAAAAAATAAAAAATTATCATTATCTTGAAAATAATTCTGAGGGAGTTGACTTTATATTCATACCATACTGACATCAAGGGACGTAGAAGATATGCTAATAACATTGTATAATTGGTTACAATATAACAAAATTAGAGGATAGTAATATCATATAATATAGAAGGTAGAGTTTGATAATACATAATTGTAATGGAATATTTTAATATAAATTTGATATATATATACTTTTGGAAATTGATAAAAAATAAAAATGATACATGAACTTTTTTTGTTCTATTTTTGCATACATAATTTGAATTAAAGCCTTGCCTTCCTTGGGGGTAATGTTTTTTTGGATGTATTTTGCGGAGTTGTATCATCATTATTACTTTTTAATATTATCAAATATTCATATAGATAATTATTTTAAGCATTTTTTAATATAGACTATAAAATTTTATCAGTTCATATATATTAGTGTAATGAAAAAGGAAAAAATTTATAGTTTTAATCAAATATGAATATAGATAACTGTTAATCAGAACTTTTGACAATGGTACGTGTGATGTGTTTTTCATTTATCTATCAATATTTTGTGCTTGGTTTTATGTGGTAACCATTTTCTATAAGTTTTTCCCTAGTTTTCATTTTGTGGTCCTTAAGATAACCTAAAATGAATGAATAACACTATAATAATATTTTTATATATTTTAAATATTTATATTTTATCATAATGTAATTTCCAATAATTTATTTAATTACAGAAATTTCATGTGTCCAAACCTATGACAGATAAGACATTATTTTAAATATTTTGAATCCTTTGTTTCTCCGATTTATTACATAGTGCATTTTTATTTCTCATTATTTCTAACATCGTTATCAAGGTGTGTCTGGAATATATTTCATGGTAATATTAGACAAAAAAATTAACATCATCCCATAATTTTTTAGTTATCAAAAAGAAACATAGAGTAGGAATGTAATGCTCACTATGAAATAATTGATCAATAATTTTAACTATTGGTAATGAGTATATGGGTTGACTAGCTTAACAGTAAATTAAGTATTCTTTTTTATAGGAGTATTATTAAGGTAGGATAAAATAAAATCCTTGAAAGGAATCAAAACTCATAAAGAGTATTAATAATGAGATGTCTACCAAGAAATGTTCAATTTGTAGATGGTGAAACTTGATGTTATGATCTGTGACATAGATTGATGGAAAAATTCATTTTTTGTTGTACAATTTACGTTGAATAGATATATCATGAAAATGTTGAAATATAATATATATATATATATTAACTAATAATAAAGTAATCTTTGATTTAAAAATATTATGAAGAATTAATATTATAATATTATTACCAAATTGATTCAATAAAATTGTTGTATTAAAACTGAAGATAAATTTATATTTTTTCTATATTATCAATATACCAAAATTGAATTGCAAATATATAGAGAAACTGAATACCAAATAAATTCATCATTATGTCATAAAAATAATATATTGAAAAAAAAAATTCATGATGGATAAACTAAAACTGAAGTAAAAAAAATAAGAATTAAAATATTAACATAGTTTTGGATTGTTAGGTAATTATTAATGCAAACCCATCCAATAAATTCATATAACAAAATTTAAAGAGTAAATTTATAAAATTAAAATATATACCACATTTAAAATGAGAAATAATTTCCAATCATAATCAAAATAGAGATAAACATTTGACAACTAAAACTCCAGATGAAAAGGTAGAGAAAAATTTAAAAAAAGGTTCCATGATGGAAGGGGTTTTCAAAAATATACTTCTAAAATTTTTACAATGACAAAAATAATATTATCTTCATGGAATTTAAAACATACATATTTTTATAGTAGTGGGATATCATTTCTTAACAAAAAAATCCATCAATATAATGAAAATGAAAAGGGAGAGAGAAACAGAAAATAAATTTGTAAATAGAATCAAGAAATTTTCAATAACATGCCTTCATGGTTTTTGTAATCACACAAAAACTATGAAATACATGGAATTAAATAACATACCTAAATTTTTACCGGTATATATCATTCCAAAACAAACCAAAATTTTAAAATAATGAAATTTTATTAATAGTAGTGTAATAACATCCAATGACACACCTATTTCTTGTATCTTAATGTCAAGAGACACATAAAGTGTATAATATATTGATAAAACTAATATTTCATTAAAATAATATTTCATTAAATTGGAAGGTCATATAAAATATGAATACCTGAATTTCATAAAAATCATGGAAATGAATTATTTAATAAATAAAAAAACGCATCCAATAAATGCATATAAAAAAATTAGAGACTAAAAATTTAAAATTAAAAGAAATAATATATGTAGAATGGTAAAGATTTTTCTGGGATTAATCAAAATTTATGACTAAAACATCAAATGAAAAAGGGGAAAGAAATTAAAAAAAAGATTATGAATAAGGAAAGAGTTTTCAAAAACATATTTCTAAAACATTTATAATCACTCAAAAACTATGAGATTCATGGAATTCTAGAATATAACTCTATGTATTGTAGCAGTATATCATTCCATGAAAACCCTATTGAAAAAAATAAATTCATTATATATTTTGTATTTTACTAAAATCCAATAACTTAAAAAATTTAGACAACAAGAATAATACATTCCTGAAGTTGTGGGATGAACTAATAGAAGTCATGGGGGATTGATAAATTAAACATAAATGGTCATGGATAGCCTGGTGGACTAAGAAGTAAAACTAACTAGATTAGGTAATCTACCCCAAAATATAATTAGGAGATAAAATAAATCCTACTAAATGAGAATGTGATGACTATTATGGGATACATGGTGGTTGTTGAGATTAATTAAATAAAACCCTGTCCTATATGACAAATAAGATTCTGATTCAAGGAGACAGGACCACTGAAGAAACAATAGAGGCTGATGTGAGATGATTTATAGGTTTAATAATATATGATATTTTAGATAGATGAAACCATTGTAAATTGGGTATAACAAATTGGAGGAGGAGAATTTGGAGTAGAAATTATTGATTGATAAGGGTTTTGGGGAGTTTTAGATGATGAGGTGGAAAAAGAGGTGTAGACTATGATAGAGTTATAGTTGTGGATGGACGCTAAGGTGGAGGAGTAGACCGAGGTGGTAGAGGAGTTTCTAGTGGAGAAGTTGAACTTAGAGGTGTAAACATATGCTAAGTCGGAGGTGTAGACAGAGGAAGAGGATGATTTTCATGTGGAAATGAAATTCATGTTGGTGTAGAAGGAGGTTGAGGTAAAGGTGTATACTGAGGAAAATTAGGAGTTGTAGGTGGAGAAGGAGAACACAAAGGATATGTAGGTATAGTTATAGGTGGAGTGGTAGTCATAGTGGGGGTAGAGACCTAGGAAGTGGGGGAAGAATCAAATGAGGTAGAGGTGGTGGAGACATATTATGTTTCTTGGAGTAAAAAGTAATCTATATTTGGAGGAAATATAAAAACACATTGATCTTTCCAAGTTAGAAGAAAGGCTGTAGTGGCGACACATGCCTAGAAAATTCCTCCTGTATAGTATTAATTATATATTATATGATTATTTATCTAATTTTTAGT
This sequence comes from Viscum album, assembly GCA_963277665.1. Lineage (NCBI taxonomy): Eukaryota > Viridiplantae > Streptophyta > Magnoliopsida > Santalales > Viscaceae > Viscum > Viscum album. The sequence goes on along the minus strand of OY728164.1, from coordinate 628,783,677 downwards.
TAATTTCATTATCATCATTATATGTTACTCATTTTTCATAAATTCACAAATATTTTCAAAACACACGAAGATGCTCGAAATTGAGAAAAGAAGTTCAAATTATTTTCATGAATTAGGAGAAATATCTGTAAATCCTTTTTCCCATGCAGGAATTTATCTCACATCAATACAACAGCTGATGTGGTTTTTTTTACATAAAATACATGTTTTCAACACAGAACTGTCATATTAAGTTAAAACATATATTAAATAGTCAAACCAAATAAAATTAACTCGTATTGTTTTCAAACATTAGAAAAATGATCCAAAATTCATTTTTCACATTTACTAATTGACCATATAACAATATTACACTAGATGTGTTTGGTATTACTTTAAGTACAAGTTTTCAATATTCAAGTTTAATTTTAGTTTAAAAAATAAATCAAATACTCAAAACTATGAAAAACCTCCATAATTGATTTTAAATATTAATACAATGGTGTATAATTTCTTTTTCATGAGCAGGAATTGACCGCATATCAATCTAATACATGATTCAGTTGATATTACCCAAATAATTTAATATTAATAGAATTATATAATTTTAGTTTAAAATGAATTTCAATTTTCCAATACCAATAAAAAACATGGATTAATTTCACACATTATGAAAATTATTCATAATTAATTTTCCAAATACAGGAATTGACCAAAAATTAATTCCATGCATGATGTGACTAATATTACTCAAATTGTGTGGTTTGAGTTTAATATTGATATTTTAGTAAAAAAGACAAGTGACATGCTCAGAAAATAGAGAGAACAATAGAATTATTTCAATACATTAAGAAACGATCCCCCAATTATTTAGTCCATGTAAGAATTAATGATACACAAATCTGATACACATTTTACCCAGTCTAACTCAAATTGTGTGGGTTTAGTTTAAAATTGAAATATTTTTAAACATTTTATTTCATATTTAATTTTAATTTATTTATATATATTATTACTAATACAATAATTTCATTTTTATACAATTCTATTTTCCCTCATGTTGGGGTAGTTTTTTGAAGATACTTATTCTCATTATAGATTGGACATTGAGGATACAACAGAGATATTGGTAATAAGGAAACAGGTCGAGAATTCATACATACATTAAGAAAAGTTGAATTCATAATTCTTATTTAGTTAATTTTGTTAATATATTATCTACTACTTTTAAGTTGATTATGTCATATTTTGCTTTCAAATATTTTAAAAACAATCCAGGAACGTGACCACATATTTATTTTTTTATTCCAGATGAACCCCCATGTTTCTTAAAATATGATCGGTTTCAGGTAGCAAAGAGTTTTTTATTCCATATAAATGAAACATGATCTACATTTTCTTTCTTATTATAGATATTTAATTGAAAATCACACATCACATAGTCAATCATTCTAACATTTATTTGATACCTAGTGTTCTTGTTATGACACAAACTATATGTTTTTATTTTATTAATTTCATTTTAGTTCAAAGAACACATCACAAAATCAAAAAAAACATTAATATTGTTTTTATACATTTGGAAATTGATACATAATTCATTTGTGACTAGTATGAATCAGCCTCAACTAAATTTGACATATAGTGTCACTTTTATGACTCTAATTTTGTTTTCTTATTTAAAATTAATATTAATTTTAGAAAAAACATAATTCACTTACTCCCAATAGAGAAAAAGAAATATTATTTTTTTGATACTTTAAAAAAAGGATCTATCTTATATTTGCTACATATATTAACTATTCACACCTATATATAATACATTTTGTTCTAAATATGGATCAAAGAGAATTTTATTAGTTTAAAGTAGACATTTTAGTTCAAAACATGTGTCACCAACTAAAAACTATGAAAATAGTCTGGAATTGTTTTAAAGATTCCACACAATGATTCATAAGACAATTTTTAATTTTTAGTAATTACTCTCACATCAAACAGACACATAATGTGATAGGTAAGACTAATGTTTCGTGTTTCCAATTTAAAATGAAATTTTAGTGAATAATAAATGTGATGTATTCAAAACTGATCAAACACACTCATATTTTTCTGATAATTTTTTAAAATTATCTCTATATCATTTGAGGCATGTTGGATTAATCTTTCCCATTGTTAGATGTATTCTGTGGTTAGTATCACTCAATGTATGTCTTTTTTATTTAAAATTGACATTATTTTTAGTAAAAAAGTCTTAGAGAATACTCAAAACTAAGAAAAGTAATTCATATTACTCTAATAAATTCTAAAAATTTTCCATAAGCCATTCTTGACATGATGGAATTAGGTACACCCTAATCTGATAAATGTTGTGACCTGTATGACTCAATGTGCCTATTTTAAGATTTAAATTGAAATTTTTGTTCAAAACATACGCCACAAACTAAAAACATACAAACCATTCTCTAATTATATTGTTAAAATTGTAAAATGATTCATAATTCATTTATGATTAGTAGTAATTATACTCATGTAAAATTGAAAGAGTATTTGATTGGTATGACTCAAGGTGTCAGTTATATGTTTGATATAGATATTTTGGTTTATGGTGTGAGTCACTGAATGAAAACTGAGAGAACATGCTTTTATTGTGTTTATAATTAAGGAAAATCATTAATAAGATATTGATTATATGTAAGAATTAGTCTCAATTAAAACTGAAACATGATGTTATTAATATGACTCAAAGTGTGTGTTTTCTGTTTAAAATGACATTTTGGTAAAAAGAAAAGTGACACACTCAAAACTGAGTAAATTAATTTGGATTTTATAATAAATATACACATTAATACAAAATTCATTTATGATGTGTATGAATTAACCTCACCTCCATCAGATACATGATGTACCTCGTATGAATCAGATTGTTCGTTATTATTTTAAAATTAAAATTTTTGTTCAAAACATGTGTCACTTAGTGAAAAAAATGAAAATATTCCTAGATTGCCTTGATAATTTAAGAAATGTTTTCATAAGACAATTATGATTTTTATTAACTGCTGTCACATCAAACTGACACATAATGTGACAGATATGACTCAATGTACATGTTTCCAATTTAAAAGTAAATTTTAGAAAAAATCACAAGTGAAAAACTCAAAACTAATTTATATCAATTGAATTGTTTTGTTATCTTTGTTAAATGATACATATATCATTTTTGATGTGTTGGAATTAACTGGACATTAGTCTAACACACTATGAGACTAATACGAATCAAGGTTATTCTTTTTATTTAAAATGGAAATTAATTTTAGAAAAAAAGACAAGTTACATACTGAAAACCAAAATAACATTAATATTTTTTTGATACATTAGGATAATGATCCATAAGAATATTTTAATGGGTAGGAATTAGCATCACCTTAATATGCAACAAGGTTGGTATGGTATCACTCAATGTGTCTGTTTTCAGTTTAAAATTGACAATTGGGATGAAAACAAGTGGCACCGACTGTAAAATAAGAAACATGATCAAATTATCTTCAAAATTATGGAAAATGATTCATAATTTGATTTTGATGTATAATAATATTTCTCGTGTAAAAATGACACATTATGTGAACAAAATGACTCAAAGTGTGTGATTTCGATTTAAAATTGTATTTTAGTAAAAAGACATAGGTGACATACTCAAATATAAGAAAATAAATTCATATTTTTTTATTCTTTTAAAAAAAGGCTAATCCATTTTTGAAATGTAGAAATCAACCACATCTCAATCTAAACCATGATGTGACTGATATGACACAATGTGTCTTTATTTAGTTTAAAATTTACATTTTAGTAAAAATGTTATGTAAAATACTCAACACTGAGAAAAAACATTCTTATTGGTTCAATAATTTTTTAAAACAATCCATAAGTCAATGGTGATGTGTAGAAATCATCCACAACTCAATATAATACATGGTGTTCCCGACATGACTATAAGTAGTTTTTTAGATTAATATTTACACATTGTGTTTTATTTATTTATTTATAGTATCACTAACATAATAATAGTTTTCTTATATAGGTGGATTATTTTTCTTGAGTTGGGGTTTTCTCGGCAAATAATATCATTATTGGGGGTGGGGGATAAAAATAAATAAACATTGCCATTTTTGAAGGTTAATGATAATTTGTACCGACTCATGTAATTATAAAACCAATGTTTGACATGTATATAATACCCTATTTTATTATTATTTTTACATATTTTTTATTAATTTCGTATATTTTCACCTATATTTTGAATGTATTTTTATTTCATTTTTTGTTTCCCAATTGTATTTTATTTTATAGTGCTATTGCATGGATTTTGTAGGGCTTCAGTAGTATAGCAGTAGGAATGACCTTTAACAACGATAGAATAAATGATGATAAACGGTTCTTTTATAAAACAAATTTCTTGAGCTCATAAATGCTCAATAACATTAACATTTCTAAGGTTGTTAGTTCTTTTAATCACTAAAATGATTTATAATATCACTTTTATAAGTGTGTTTTGAAGTACAATTCTCAGACCTCTACCAGGTTTCAGATCACCGGAGATGATAAGTAATGCTGAAGTGATGGATAATTTTAAATCCCCAACACCCAAGCTTATTTCTCTTGATCCATTAACAAAAATTGGTAACATAATAATTTCATTGAATTTTTGAGTCATGAAAAATTATTTGGATTCAAATTTATGTATAAGGTATTATTTTAGTCTAAGAAGAACAAATCGTGCACTATTCTGATTTCGAACAGCCAAGTTATGGCCATCCAAAAATAATTTTATGGATCAATGGTGTTATAATTTAGATATTAAATTATGTAGAATTTATATTTTTCTTATAAGTTATTTATCCTAACTCAGTGGAAGAAAGTGTTCCACTGAAAATTCTAGTCACCCAAAATTCTGAGCTAGACTCCTACCAAAATTTGGTGGTTGGTGTATTTTCTAGCCAATAAGATTAATTACAATGAAGAATATATTCTCTTTTAATTTATTAAAAGATTAATTTTCCAGTTTTAAAAATGTGATGAAATTTGTTTTTTTGGCGGTGTGGATAGATTTTCAATGCCCATGCATGTATTTCCATAAAAATGAGAATAAATATTTCTTAAGACCATTGCTAGGATTTAAAAAAACAAAAAACAATATTATTTTATATAAAATAAGATGGAACTAAATAAATTATCGCATTGAAGATAAATCCATAGGGCCCACTATGTAATGTCACCAGTTTTTGATCAAGTCATAATCCCCATGCAAACATTAATTTTTTTTAGTGGATATAAGAACATGGAGTCTAGACTTCATATTATAATTCCATGTGTTTAAACACATCGAGGTTTTTCATTAATGATGGGGGTAAATAGTTTAAATTTTCCTGAGGGTTTGGATGGATTTCTGGTGATTTTAGGCCTTAAACGCCATTTTTCAAAAGGTTTTGGAAAATTAATGCAATTTTATTTAACTATGCAACCTTCAAGGGAAAAACATATGGGTTGTCTATTGATCATCCCAGAGGGTGCACATAGGATATACATAGTTTTTAAAGCATGTTCCATATCCCACATACATAGTGTCACTAATGTAGTAGGGTTTCATGGCTGATTCACGGTCTGGTGAAACTAATCATCCAAACCCCACAACCTATTTTAAAGGGGTTACCCTTTATAAATTGAGTGTGCACAGTTAATGCATGATTATCCAAACTGTACAACCTAACTATGTGCTTTATTAAAAATTGAAATTCTTCCCCCCCCCCACTTTCTTTATTAATAATTTTCCTTTTTTACTCTACCCACGTTTGTACCTATCCTCCAGCAATCACGAAGCTCTCTTCTCACTCTCATCATATTTGGTCTCTATCATCAATTTGAGATCCAATTAAAGATCAGTCAGGGGCTATGGATTCTTCTTAATATGAAATTCAATCCATTTCCTTATTTTATTTTTTCATATGATATGGTATTTCCATGCGATCTCTTTTTCCCATTTTTTAGTAAATTTTTCTAAAATCCCAATTTCTCTTGTTTCATCTTTAGTTAGAGGATAATATTTGACAAGTGAAAAACAATGATTATATGGTAGGTGGTCCTCATCTTTATACCTAATTTTATGGATGACATATGGTGTTTTAATGAATATGGATTTTGGTTTGTTAGAGGTATGAGTTTAGGAAATATATTATTTCTTTTAAATTGATTAATTGGTGTTATCAGAGGCCATTGGGTATTCCCTTGTTTGTTTGATTATGCATGGTAGGGTATGGTTAGTGAGTTAGATGGGTGTATTGGGATGAATTATTTAATTTAAATTAATTAAATGTGATAGGATTTAATTAGTTCTTTGAAAACATGATGGTAATGGCCTAAGATACATGGGGGATATTGATCATCATGTTGAGGTGACAAGGTCATATGGATTAAGGTGACAAGGTTGTCAAGACAAGGTCATGGGGCATGAGACTTATGATGGCTTTGAACATCAGACATGGTAAACATGGTCACATGGGGAATATAATTTATGATGGGTACGAATTATGAATTTTCTGTTATTTCATATCATTGTTGTTGTCCAACTCACTATTGGAATCGTTTGAACACATATATGACACAGTAGAGTCGGTGTTGACTACTCATTTGGGTGATGACCTCCGTAGATATTACCTCTTAGGGGATGGTGTTGACCATCAGTTATAGAAGAGTCTATTACTATATAATGACCTAATCAATGGCAGGGACATCTGGGATATGTTTTTGATTCCATCAGTTGGGGGATGAGGATCCTCACTATATTGTGGAAGATGGGATAAGTTTAATGGAGGATGAATATCATCTTTCCTCAAATCATTAGGATTTTTAGTTGACGGTGATTTATTATACATTAGAGGAAGCATATCACCAGGCCTTATGATTTTGGGATGTTGAGATGATGGTGACTTTTGTATGGATGTATGGTGGACTTCAAAAAATTTTCTATGGATGGAGTTTGTGATGTTGGTGATTTTTATATATATGGAACATAAGATTTTGGATATAATGATGTGTTGGTGACATGGTTTTGGGTGGATCCTGAGGTATTTCCATGTATAATATTCTTCAAGGGATGCCTGATAACTAAGAATCTAGTCCATTACACCAAAAATATGTCTTTTCAAACTAGTAATGTATGAAAATATAAATTTGTGGGGATTCATTCATAGATGTACCCACATTGGAAGAAGTAATTATACACTCACTTATATTTTTTATGCATTAGTGGCACGTGTTATTTATACTTATGTGTGTGTTGTTTCTATTTATTTACATATTAATAAACAATGTAATTATGGGTGTAATCTTGGCCCTCGATGGTGGTGGCCTAATGAGTTCATAATCTCAACCTACAATATTTTTTTAGAATGTGTGTTGACTTTATGGTTTTTAGATTAGGTAAGGAATTTGTCTAAAGAGATAAACCTTAGTGGTTATTGTTTATTTATATAACATTATATGGTTGGATGTGAACAACATGGTTCTTCAGTATCGTGATAGACCTTATTTTGGGTATTTATATCTATGTACTATTATGTTCGACCACATATAACATTTTTTGTCCTTTTTGTATGATCAATCTGACATTTATTATTTGATAATAGTATAATGCCTTGGGTCTTATAATTACTGCATCATTTTTATATTATTACACAGTGATATTTCTATTTTTTCACTATTGTAGTGCTTCATCCAATTTGTTATATATATATATATGGACAACTATTATTATAATCGCAGGAACAATTAGTCTCCCCATTATCAACTAAATGTACCATCGCTACTATTTGTAGATTTAGTGTATGGGGAGTCATGAATATGGACAATAACCACACCGGCCCATAAAATCTGGTAAGTGGAACCTATATTGGGGTGCTGCAAATGGAATCAAAGGAGTTTAATTTCCTTTTAGTCTTACTATTTGTGCTATAATAGACCATAGACTGGAATGTTTTTAGTACTATATGAAGAGCTCATGTTTGGGTGTATGAAGCTCCATGCATGGGGGACATAGTAAATTTAGAGGGATGTAAAATTGATGTTATGTTTTTTATTTTAGATTTTATTGATTTCCACCATCAGTGGTGCACTTCAGTGTGATGTTTTTAGATTGTGAGATTATAACCCTTCACCACATATAGAATGGGAGGATTGTTAATTCTTAATTATATGTACTTAGGGTCAATTGATGTGTGTTTATGATTGTGATATTCATTGGGATCCTAGGAAGCACTTTGAGTGGTTGGGTTGATTAAATTGGCAATAAAAAGATAAAAATCATATTTCTATATAGTCATGTTTAGTGGAATTCTACCGAGCCAGTACAATTATGTGGTTCATGATGAGATCGGTTTGTGATTCTGTATATATGTGGTACGTATGAGACTAAATTTGTTAAAATTGTCCATGAGAAATGAAACGGGGTTATTTGATTAAAATTTCAACAAAAATATAAGCAGTGTCTTCATATACTGCTATTTTATGGATTTCATCTCAGCCACCCTAGATTTATGAAATCTAATATACATGATATGTGAAGCCTAACTCTGTTATGGGTAGGAAAGGGTCCATGAGTCCTGATGACATGTGATACGAGACTCTGATATGGGTAGTTAATGGTCCATGTTGCTGGATTTCAGGTGACATGGGTGCAGCAGGGGATTGTAAGTGTGGTGAGATGCGCTAATTATTACATCATTCCCTATATGCTATTTATATATGTATATATATTTTTATTCCTGTTTGACAATCATGTTTGGTCTATCATCTAATTCCACCCATACAGCTTCTAGAGGAGCATCAAGAGGGAAGAGTTCTATTGATACATGAGATTACACAGTATGAGGATACAAGGGGTTGGGATGAGGTCCCCGAGGGTTGGGTTGATAATAAAACATTGTTACAAGATTTGATGTAGGTGTGAAAGCCACATAATATGTTATATTTTTGTCCATTACTAGATGAGTAGAGCAGGGTGATTTTGGTGTGAGTCATATAGGGTATGGATATGGTCAGGTAGGTAATCCATTGGGGACTTATTTGACTCGTAGGTTCTTGTCTAACACCCACCATTTTTCCAGGGTGAGGGAAGAACATAGTCAACTAAAAATTGGATCATGTCTGTTCAGGTGATTTTTGATCAGCTTGAGACACACCAAGGTCAGAGGGTGAATCATGCTACCTACATGCTAAGAGGACCATCCAAGCATTTGTGGCACATATAGGTGCATGAAAGAATCCATTAGGGACTAGCTTGGATGTATTTTGAGGCCATGTTATTTGATCACTTTTTACCATAGATTTTGAGGGAGGATAAATCCCTTGAGTACATGAGCCTTCAACCGTGAGATACATCCATTATGGATTATGAGATTAATTTCAAGGATATTTCCCAATTTTTTCCTTCTATGGTGGGAGATGATGTCACTTAGGTGAGGGTATTTGTGGATAGCTTTTGGCACACATTTATTGTATAGGTAAAAAACTTCAAAATAAACATGTTCACTAAGGAACTGAATTATGTATTAATAGCCAAGGGAAACATTATATACTTTTCATACCAAAATCAGGTGATGGTGTTAGGTGTGTTTATTAGTGATGTTTATGGTATTAGAAAGATGGTCCTTGAGTATTTTTAGTAGGGGATCCATACCAAAGACCTAGGTAGTCCAATAAGGAGTGGTTATTTTATTGTGTTCTTTTGGTGTGGGATTCCATATAATGATTAGAAATATTATTAGAAGGAAAAAAAGGAGTGTGGAGAATGTGGTAACCTTGGGAAACTAGAGAGGTTCTACAGGAAGACTACTAGATCATCTAGGAACCAGAGACTTTATAAGACTCATGGATTTTAGGTATGAAAAAGAGAAATACTACGAACATGTATTCGGGATTTTGTTGCATGTTTATGTTGTAGAGGGGAGGGAGAGACACAATAGTGGGCTCAGTAGTCGGTAAGTAGTGCATATCCACAAGGAGGTCATATAGAAACCTACATATTATTTCAATTTAATTAATGATTTTATACTTATGGTTACACCTAATAAAACCCAAATGATTGACATGTGTAGTGTGTTTGATAATTAAGAACATTACATAATTATTTAAAACAGTAAAATAAACATATTTATTGAAAACATTCTTAACATGCTCTCACTTAAAACTACATGGGATAACCTAGGGACATACATAATAATGGGGTGTACTATCAATCCCAGTAAGGTAATAAACATGAAATAACATTAAGATAACAATACATGTTAGATAATCAGAATACTAATGAGTATAAAAAAATTGGGGATCATAAACATGAATAATGAGACATGATATAGAATTATAATCATAAAGGAAACATTAGAAGTGTAGAAACAACATAAAACACTACTACCTAAACATTAGTTAAGGATAACTCTCATGATATCATGATGGGAAAAGTCCCAAAAACGAGTCCAAACCCCTCGTTGTCCCAACATGACATCTCAAGAGACTAAACAATTCCTAGTACATTGGATCTCTATTTCATTTTTGGCGCACTCGTCACTTTCATATAATTATCATAAATAAGTGTGGCAAATAGATCAGTCAACATTGATTCATTCATCATAATATTCTATTACACGATCAAGGAGAGTGGAATATGTATAGGTATGTCGAAATTCAAATAATTATATATTGATTAATGTGAACACCCTTAATATAAAATGGATATGTTATACACTACACAATTTTTTGGCATGGAAAATTGTGTTGAAATTTTGGCCGCATAACGACAACACATAAAAATTCAAAAAATGGGTTAATGAGAGAGAAAGGGGTGTATATTTTTTTACATCATTTTATTTATAATAAGGACATTAAAAGACATATCCCAACATTAGGAATTGGAAATGTAAGGAGTAATTTAATAAAGAAACATTAATAAAGTGGACAATAAGAATATCCCATACATGATTGTATGACACCAAATACATGAGAGGGGATTATTGAGAGTTTGGGGAGCCTTGGGTGGACTCTAGAGAGGGGAAGGAAAAGTAAGGTCATTATAAAAGGATTTTGAGTGATGTTGAATGGTATCTTGTGTGGTTTTATATAAGAAATGAGTGTGTATTTCTTTAATACTTCTCAAACATAACTGTTAGACTATATAATAATATAGCCAAAAAAACCATTCCATTGTTTTTTCATATGGTTTCGATGAAATTTTATTGGTTTCCATTATTTTATAAGTTCAATGAATGATCATATTAAAAATACCCTTGTTTTTGTGGAAGTGACACATACTCTTAATGAAATTATTTTAAAACATTAATATATGTTAATGGTTTTGGAGGATTCACAAAGGAATTATAAAATTAAGCATGTAAAAATAAAGTCAAATTATTTAAATGGGAAAATTATATTTTGTCATCAATACCATTAATAGTATTTATTAAATTACTTTTTAGTCATTATGATGTCCTAATACACACTGTATATTTATACGGTATTTAATATATAACCAAAAATTTTAATGTCTGAAAAAATTATGAAAAATCCACCATTGGATAATTTCGAGATTCTAATTTGAAAAATAGTTTTCATTTTATTTATTTTATTTGAAATATATATTTTTAGTTTTTCATTATGAACTAAAGTTTGTTTATAAATGTTGGGTTTTTGACAATAATTGTTTATTAACCCCAATGAAAATTACATTTGACTTCATAAATGTTATATGACCATGTCTATTTGATAAAAATTGTTTAATAATAATATTTTATTAAAATAATTTTTTTTTCAAAAAACCATTAATTAATTAAACTAAATTCTTTAATTTAATTTTATATTAACAATGAATACTCTTTATGTTTTATTTTATATAAATTATAATCTAAAATAATAGTATAAATTTTTTTAAATTACTCTATAAGAAATAATGTACAAACTCATATTTAGAGGGTATTGATAAATATATTTTTAATACACCATAAAATACAAAATAAAATGGTTTGTGATGATGTGGAATTCATGGGACGGTTCAACATATATTATTAGAGCTATAATATCAATGATCTTGAACTTCTCATGTAAATGGTTGTGATCTTGCTTAAGTTGTTGGATATTAGATGGATATTGGTAAAGGTAAATACTGAGGTATTCTATCTCCCTTACAATATCTGATAAATGGGCTTCATATGGTATGACCCTACTGGTTGAGACCATAACTTCCTTTTTCTAGGTCAATTGGATTTGTTAAAACCCTATATTTATACTAATCATGTGGTCACTATTCAATGGCGATATCAAAATTTTTTATGATTTTTAATAGTTTTTTAAAAAAGGTATAATATAACCACATGACTATATATATTTTCTATATCTATAATACATAATAGTTAATTTCAATTAAAAAAGGATAATTTTAGTTATAACAGTTCATGTCTTTATAATATTCCCCCTTAAAAATTTTCACCCACAAAATTATTATTTCCATAAAAAATATGTGTGTAACTCTATTTCATCACCTCCTCTAGTTCCCATGTCACGGCTTCAAACTCGTGGTTTCTCAACATCACATTAACAAGAGAATTGTATTATTTTGTATAACGTTGTATCTATTATATAATATTTTCAATGGCTACTCTTTATAAGAAATATTATTATCCAGTGGAAGAACCTATGGATTTATTACTTGTAAGGGGTCTGGTATGTACATTCTCAAGATGGGTAAATGGAATATGTCATATACATGAGGTAGTTTCATTGGGAGTGATAGTTGATTGGCCACTGCTTTGATGCGATCAAGGATATCAAAGAGGCTGATGTATATTGTACGTTGTTTTCCCTTTCTCTGAAATACTAACACTTTCTTCCATGGAGATATGTAGATGAAAACCATGTATCTATAATCAAACACTAGGTCTCATCGATCATTATCAACATAGAGCTTCTATCAAATCAGATTATTATTAATGTTCTAAAGAATGATTATTACCTTTTACAACATTTCCTCAACCTTTTTAGAACCTAGAAACTATTTTTCCCCATCATCATCCCGTCATGTAGGTTTTTTAACCTCTTCCCATAAATGTTTTCATAGAGATCCATTTTGATGCTAGAGTGTAAACTTTTATTGAATAATAACTCAAACAAAAGAATATTTTGATCCCATCCTCTTTTGAAGTCTACTGAATATGCTCTCATCATGTCTTCTACTTTTTGAATAGTCTATTAATATTGGCCATCTGTTTGAGAATGATAGGTCATACTAATGTTAAGATCATTATTTAAAGAATATTAGATACTTCTCTAGATTTTGGATGTGAATATAAAATCTCGATTTTATATAATCGATAGGGGTACACCATGTAGCCTCACCATTTCTCCAATTTGTATCCTTTAAATTTGATGAACTGAGAAGTCCACTTAAATTACAATGAAGTGCACAGTCTTTAAAAGATTAGCCACCACAACCAATATAACATAATTTTCTCTAGATGTATTCAGACGTCCGGTGAAAATGTCCATGGTGATGTTATCCTATTTCAATTTAGGTATGGGTAATGGTTGTATCATCCCCTTATATTTTTTCCATTTCACCTTCACTTGTAGACATTCCTGACATATTTAGTTATATTCCAGAGTCTATTTGTTCATATCATCCCACCAATATTGTTATCGGTGGACTCGATATATCATTGTGCTTCTTGGGTGGATAAAGATGGTAGAGCATTGTTCATGATCCCAAAAAACCTTCTTTAAATCATGATTTTATTGTACACTTGGTCTTCACCAAATCATACAACACCTTCTTCATTAAAATTTAAATCTAAGTGTTTTTCTTTTATTATTCCTTCTATTTTATTCTACATTTTCACATAAACTCTTTGTGAACCCTATATCTTTTCCAAATAAGATGGTTGGGAGATAATTTTTGAAATTATTATTGATATTAATTTCTTTATGATTCTCATTTACATCATATTCAAGTCTAAGAGGATCATATCCCTCTAAATTCCCATTAATGAAAAAACATTTGGATCCTTATTACTTAGAGCATCTTCCACTTATTTCAAATTCCTAGGATGCTAGTAAATTGATATTTCATTTTAATTTAACATATCTAACAATATTTATTAGATAATATTAATTACTTTCTATGTGAATATATACTTAGAGATTTTATGATCCATATATATTTCACACTTCTCCCCCATGAGATAATGTATCCATATTTTCAAAGAGAAGATAACTCCAGCCAACTACAGATCATTTGATGGATAGTTATATTCATGAACAATCAATTTACATATAGTATTGTCTATGAATATTTTGTGCATCATTAACACTCAACCCAATCCCATCTGTTAAGCATCACAAAATACTATTAAAAGTTATACACTTCTGGGTTATATGAGAATAGGGGCATTAATAAGCCTCATTTTCAACTCAATGAATCTCTTTTCACATTAACCATTTCAGGAAAACATTACTTCCTTATGAGTTATCTTGGTTAGAGGGTTTGAAAATCTTGATAAATTTCAATCATGTAGAAGATAAAACACATATAATCCAAGGAAACTAAAATATATGGCATTGATATTGGTCGTGACCATCATTCAACTGCTCTTATCATTGAAGGGTCCATAGATATCACATTTCATGTGATGATATAACCTAATAATGAGACTTTAATTAACAAATACTAACTTTTTTTACTTTTTATAATGATTCTCCATTTATCTAGTTTTTAGAATAATAATAAAATTCTCATCATGCTCCTCATTTTTGGTTATATATTGAATATCATCTATAAATACTACCAAAAATAATCAACAAAATCCATAAATACTTTATTCATCATGTCCATGAATATTTATGGAGAATTAGTGAGTTTGAATGGCCTTACTATGAACTCATATTTCCCATAACTTGTATAAAAACCATTCGTGGGGAAATAATTTTTCTTAACCCTAACATGGTAATATCGATACCGTAGATACAACCTAGAGAAGTATCGTGTGCTCCATGTAGCTGATCAAATAATTCATCAATATAAGGATGTGGATAGTTGTTCTTTATTGCGAAATTTTCGAGCTCAAGATAATCAATACAAAGACATATTGTCTGCTCCTTCTTTTGGAAGAACAGGACTGTTGCACCACATGGTGAAGCACTTGGGTATATAAATCTTTTATCCATATTCTCTTATAGTTTTTTTCTTTAACTGTTCTCATTCGAAAACATCCATTACATATATAGTTTTGGATAATTTTAACATCCCAGGTATAATATGGATTAAAATTTCCACCTCTCTTCTAAGAGAAAGACCACATAATTCTTCAGGAAACACATCAGCCTATTCCCTAACAATGAACAAGTCTTGAAGGATGATTCTTTTATTAGAATAAATACTTTTATAGAGATATACTTGATATTGGTTAAAAAATATCAATTCTTGAGATTTGGGTTCTAAAGAAGATTTTTCCTCCTCATTGTACTTATACATAATTGGGTTTTAATTCATCATAAAGATAATGATTTACTTCATTTAGAAATTAATATAGGCTCTATATAAGATATGAAAATTCATATATATAATATTATTAAATTACACCAAAGGGAGTATGAAAATGTTCCCTAGGAATTTCATCCCAAAATGATTGATAGTAGAGTAGGTATATACATGGGATGTAGAAATCTCCCCATTTTCCATTTTAATCGATAACACTACTTACAATCGTTGTGGTGATGTTTGAATAGGTATGTTAATCTTTCATGACATGAATCAATTCATATAACCTGAATGAAAAGGTAAATTTTATATTCTTGAATGAATATCTAGCTTACATGTCACCACATTCTTTTCAGGATCCACTTTTTTGGACGTGATGTGAAAAGCTGAACAATTCTTCATTGGAGGTTGTTGGTTGACTCTGAAAAAGAATGGGTGACTACATTGGTTTGAAAACATCCCTAGTTACTTTCAGTTGAATCAATGAACAATGCACTGACGGTTTTATGGAGCATTCCTTTAGTCTATCACATTTTCGGGTTTCTTCGGTTGGCAGTAATTTTCTAGTTTTCCATCCTTCCCATACCTATATCATTTCATAGTTCCCCTTAGGAAATTTTTGGGGTTTTTCATTCTACACCTCTGACAAGTTAGATGCTAAAATTTATTACAACCAATAGATTTATCCATTAGACCTCCAAAATTAAACCCCACATTTGGCATATTATCCACATGACACCCTTAAGATTCACCAATATCCATTTAGACTTTGACGAAACTTCTAGAATTTTACTTATACCTATCAATGTCATGGATCTCCAAGGATTTTTATAGAGTAGGTTTTAACCCACCAAAGAAGTTATCAACCATTCATTTAGGGGTATTCACAAAGGATGGGCATATCATGGATTTGTTTTTATTTTTTTATCATAAACCCTGATATATTTTTCATCTTTTTTCTTGAGGGAAAGGAAATCATCTTATATTTTAGGTTAGAGTGTGTGAGGAAATTATTTTTTGAGGAACAGTTTCCATAATTCCTATCACCCATACACTTTGATCTCTTCTTCATGATTCGTATTCTTGATCAATGATCACCACTGATTAGCTTCTATGTCCATATGATAAATAGATAGTATGATATTTTCATTTTTTGAATGTTTAAGGATAGATAAGATCTTAAAAATGGAGTTGATTTATTGTTCTATGATTATGGGATCAGATGATCCATTGAATGTTTGAGGCCTTCATCACATAATGGAATCAACCACAAATTGTTCAATCATATGGGGATTTGGATGCTCCTACGGATCTAGGTATTACTTTCGAAACTGAGTTAGGTGAGTGATTATAATTTTAAATTTTACGATTCCTACTCCTATTTGGACGTGCACCTTGTTGGGGGAATTCATCACATTGCATGTTTCATTGAATGTTTACCTGATTCCCCCAATTTACTTCCATTTTATATAATAAATGGACAATTTGTTATGATTATTTTTAAACAATAAAACACATAAATGGTAATCCAATGACCTTAAATGGATGACTTATAAATTACATTTATTTGATAACTTATGAATTTATAGGATTTAATCTTTGTTATGCATGATCTATTTTTTCAGATAAATTATTATAGGTATTTTTTGTTCCATTTATAATGGTTAGTAATGAGTTTCTAAATTTACCAAATTATATAACCTGAGAGTGTCAAATAAAGTCTAAAAAATCCCCATTTTTGTGCACTCTCCTAGTTGAGTGTAGCTCAATGTGGTGTTTTTGGGTTTTACCCTAATGTACATCTGTTCCAAAGGAACATCCACATTGCAGAATCTTGACATATATTTATATTATTTTTGAACCTCTACCTCTATAATTAGAAATTCTTTATGAATATTTTCTTATAATTAGTCATATTTGTAACTCATTTACTGAATTTTTATAATACTATTACCATAAATAAATGAACATTTCCTCTAATACCAACTATAATACCCTCAGACTTTATTTGAAATTAACAAATGATTTACTACATAAGGATAAACTTAATACAACCCAAATGATAGAGAAGTATAGTTTTGTTTGGAATTAGGTACATTGCATAAAAATTTAAAATAGGGAAAGCTTCATCTTTATTGAAAACCACCTTAACATGCTCGCACTAAAAAGTGCATGGGATAGCCTAGGAATATACATAAGAAATGGGTAATATATCAATCCCATTATTCGAATAAACATGGAATAACATGAAAATAATAATACATGTTACACAATAAGAATATAATTGTGGTATAAAAAGAGTATTAATCATAAAAATGAACAATGAGATATGTTATATCAATATAATCATAAAGGTAACATGGTAAATATGAAGACAACATAAAAAAAATGCATAAAAAAGATATTTCCATGGTATCTACCAAGATATCTTGATGGAAAAATTACCATATAAGAATCTGGTTCACTATTTCAGGAACCAACCTAGGTCATCCTTGAACTAGTCACCCAAGTTGATATGTGGAAAGACCCGAGAAGCATTCATGATCCTCTAAGGCTATGAAAAGAACCATGGTCTTCAACATATTAAAATCATGGAACAATATCCCACAATAAATAGAGAAATGAAATTACAAAGTATAAGATTCTAAAGCAAGTCAAAACATATATAAAACTGGAATGAACAACATTTATATGTATGAAAAAATATGACATAAAAACTATAAAAATAAACCAAAACTATCCAGATGACCGTACTATCTCCATGTGACCTCACGGTACACTCTCTAACACAACGATAAATTGTCGATCAAGGAGAACAAATTCAACCCAAAACATACACAAAGGATAAAAATAGAGAAGATCTATATGTGTGAGTATTCAAACTCAGTAGGACAGCACGATAATCTATTCCCAATGCACTTCCTTCAAAATAAAAGAAACATAAAGTTCAATTTTGAACTATTATTTACAAAATTATGATGTTCTACACATTTTACCTAAAAATGTATGACCCATTTCCCATTTTTATTTCCAACCCCAGATCATAACATTAGTGAGACATTAGAATTTTAATGGGAAAGTGGTGTATATATATTCAACATGAACAAATAAGATAAAACACCCCTCATTGAAAAAAATTATATAATCCTTATTAAAATCACCACATCAATTTCCAGTAAAAACACTACACAGGAAGGCACTACATTAACTAAAAAACCGTGGAAACATTAATAATCATACAAGTATCTCGATCATCACTTCAAGAGACTAATGCCAATTGACATAGGAGAACCTAAGAGATAATGAATAATCCATAAGATAATAATACACAAGACCCCATGCTGGTAGCATGCCACACATAATGAAATCAAACCTCCCAATATGGGTATCCACCCTATGTCAAGACAGACCGATAGAAAATATAATAATTATAAACCCAAATATAGATGGACATAATATGGCCCACTAGTCAGTACGTCAACTACCATTTTAGAAATCTTTCATAGAAAATTATCTAAATATTAAAGGTTCCCATGTCTCAAATATACGGTGTGGTTGAGTTGACCGATGCCCTCTAAGCATCCAATCACATGTATATATTACAATGAATCAATAACAGGCATCACCTTGTGGCACTCAAAGGACTGATTCACATGTCATAAAAAAAATAGAATACCGGGAGTCCATACTGAGGACCTCTAATAATGTGTCATGATGATACCATAGTTAGTACATCCCACCCATTTAATATCACAAGTCATCATATTCATTCAATAGTGGTTTTTAAAATCATTTTTACCAATTTTACAAATCATTCAAATGAGCATTTATACTATTTGGAAGACCAGTAATTTAAAATAACCATGTATATTTCCTTAAAAAGGGACAAACATTCTCTTTTTTATTTTAAGAAAATTTTGAAAACAATCTCTTAAATGTAATCAAATTTAATTTTTAAATCAAAACCATTTTGATTAAAATGAAAAACATACCACTAATGGAAAATTCTTACGAAACTATATTTAAAAAATCAATTCACAGTATTTTTAAATCCAAAACCCCCTGGGAACCAACTCAAGGAACACATAATAATCATTTCAAATACCATAAATGCATTTACAATCACAAACCATTATTTAAATATTACAAAACACTCCCAAAGGTGAACTGGGAATTCGATTGAACCTAAGTCATGCAATTCTTACAAAAAAATCTATATAGAATCATACAAATAATATATGACCAATTGTCACACCAAATAAATATTTCATGTATATATTCTCACTAATCAATAATCATGGATGATGTGAAAGGCATGAAACTAAATTAATCTTAAATTAAAAATGAAAAGTCCATGGGAAACATACCACAGATCCATGACGTGAAAACAATGCATACCCAGAATCACTCCACGTGTGTTCTAAAAGCCTAAATCTACCAAGTGAAACCCTTAATGAGAACAAACCTCGTTATAATTGAAGAAAAAAAACAAGAATAAAATGAAGGAGGAAGAGGGAGGGTAAATTGGTGGGGGGAACAGAACAAGAAAGTGGCGGCATGCCAACAGGTGGTCGTGTCGATAGAGGTGGAACACCAATAGGAGGTCATGTCTATAGGGGCAGTGTTCAAGGGGAGCCAGACAAGGGGTTGAGCTATAGAAGTAGGTAGGGGTTGGTTTAACTTACTGATTCATGCACCAACTAATGGGGTGGTGCCATTGAGTCATTCCATCCTATGGAGGAGGTCGTCCTCCATAGAGGCTATACAAGGGCTAGGATATAGCCAGAGAATAAGATTCTCTATAGTTGGGTCGCATGCCGCACTAGGAGGCAGGAATGAGGGGAAGTGTGGGAGACATGTGGGGAAGGAGGGAGAGAAAAAAACCAAAAAATAAATATAAACAAACTTACAAATAATAATTTTAAACCAAAATTGTAATAATAATCTTCAATAAAAATAATAATAATAACAACAACAACTTTAATAACATTAACAACCAGAACAATTTTAATATTATTATTACTATGATCGGCATCATTAAATATATTATAATTATGGTTAAAATGCTCACATTTTTTTGCTATATTTTTTTCTTTATAATCATTTTTTAATTATTTCATTCATTTGAATATTGGGAATCCACACGGTCTATGTATAGCCCATGTGACCATGCATGTACTGTGAAATAGCTTCTGTCCACTCCATATGCTATCATATGGGTACTTGTGCAGACCGCATGGTCTCTGCTAACTGTGCGGTGCTCGTGCACTGATCTAAAACCCACCAAAACTCTTAATTACAAAAACCATTTTAATTAATAAAATTTTTAATAAAAAATTATAATATAATATAATTTCAATAATATTATCACTAATAATAATATTATAAATAACAATAATATTCCCGTAATATTATTATCATTAGTATTATTATTAAAATAAAACTTTTAAATATATATGTAATTTTATTTATTTTATAATAACTCTCATTTTAGCAGTAATTTAATAATTTTTTTTGAAGATAAGAGGACCTCATAGTTATACAGGTGATGATTTATGGTTTCCAAACCATGCTCTGTTAGTGTCCTAGATGCCACCAAACCCAAAACATTAATTTTCCAATAAAAACTCATAAATTTAAACTGGTACTCTACACAACCCCTGCAATAACTATTCAATGCCTACAAAATAATAAAACAACGTAATCACAAAGGTTGGGGTGTGAAAATTATCCCCACCATAACGCTTTCCACCCCTGAATAGCCTCAACACCTTCCAGCTGATTGATCCACACCAATGAATTCCACATCAACACGATCTAACCTCTCAATCAGAGGAAATAGCACCGACCACCAATGAAAGTTAATCCCATTTCCAAAAAATAGTTCACCAGTAGATGGGATGCCCAAATGGATGGCCCACCATTAGAATTCAACTATCATCTGATAACATCTTAAGAGAAAACTCAATGAGACTCATGCTGGGACTCCCAACCATTAAGTACCAACTATGAATAGCCAAATTGATATTCAAAAAAATCTACAGACATGCCTCCCTCACATGGTCCAAAAAACCTTACCATATGATCTTGGAGGTAAGGGAATGGATAAATGGACAACTAAAACAAAACCATAAACTACCAAACACTCGGCCCTCATAAACAAATAGAAACCAAGACCATACCTGACACACATGGGTGGTCCTCATGAGGACTTTGATAAAGAACACAAATACTAGATGGAAAATTATAGACATAGGGTGAGGGATAATTCCACTGTTCTCATGAAACTAGAGGGAATTCTCAGCTGAAGAGAAACATTAATAGAAACACTATAACTGCCTCACCGCAAAAGTGGAGGCACAAACAAAAACAAACTATATAATCCTCCAGGGTTCCAAAATACGAACAAAATTCACTTTGAGACCTATTAATGGAGCTCTAATGTATGAGGCAAATACAGACTTTCACTCAAGAACATTTAATCCTTAACTGGTATATGAAACACCACAATAGTTAAAAATAGACAGACCGTAGTTATAAAAATGAAACTAGAATTCTATTGAAAATAAGAACTCATCAGGAGACCCAAAAAATGAATTAAATTTTCATCACGAAAAAACACCATTACAAAATATCCCTTACATTGGAGGGAAACAAAAAGAAAAAGGAAACCTCAAACAACATTCCAACAATACAACACATCTGAGGATTACCTCTGTGAATCTTTCTAGAAATTTTTTGACAGAATAGTTTCAAGTGACTTAAGAATACACATGCTTGGAAGGGCTTCAAAGAATATTAACATGATAGTTTTTTGTTGCCTAACATTCCACACTGATATCCTATGATGATAACTCACTCGGATGATGTTGATAAAAGATCATGAAGCCTTTTGAATCAACAACCCACTCCATCAACATTCAACTGCATCCTCATCTCCATACCAAAATATTACCTACTAATATAGGGAATTTAAGGAGGGTGGACTAAATTGTGCTCTCCCGCCATCATGGATTCATTGTGAAAGCCTTGCCTCACCACATTAGATAACAATGTTATTTTGAACTCCAAAACCATTGACTGTAGGATGGGATGAATCACAACCTCGAAACATTGATCCTCCATGGAATAATTTACAACATTCCATGAATCATAAGGGACTTAATATACAAAGTGATGAAAATACTCCAACACTGATTCACCTATTATTATATAATTTCTTTGGCCAAACCATATATGTTTTGGAAAATAATATCAATTAATAATATAAAATTTGTTTTAAAAACTCTATTTTGTCAATTTTGACAATATTGGGTATTTTTTTTTTCTAAATTCATAATATAATTATTACATTCAAAATCATCTAACCATCGCTAACATTTCAAATTATCCTAGAAAATTACTGTAATTCATAAAAACTCTCAAATTACATTTAGTTGGATATTTATAATACAATTTTTTTTAATATTTCATTAATTAGGTAATTACTGGATCATCTTTGTGTCACAAATAAATTTAATTATTTATAGTCTAAAAAATATAAATAAAATACCATTTTTTGGAAATATATTTATCTTTCTAATTAATATTTAAAGTCCAATTTATCTTATGTATAACCCTATATTAAAAAATTTGTAGTTATTAAACTTTGATTTTAATTCTATTGACAATTCTTTAAATAAAATAATAATAAGTGTCCTAATATTTTCCATGTGGACCAAATAGGTTCATGTTTTATTCCTAAGGTTTTTTTGGTCGAATTATACTTATCCAATATAATTAGGACATGTGTAAGGTTAATAATAATATCATGTTTACCCTTAATTACCCTATTTACTTTTAACCGTGGCAAATAAAATTAAAAACTTATTATTCACCAAAAAAATATTTTAATCATATTGAACCACATTTTACATACTAATATCTACTGTGTTTCTCGAATTTTTTAAATTCCACTCACAGAAGCCATAAAATTATGTTTTATGTGAATTTTCATATTCTCTTAGGAGGTGGGTATTAGATGGTGAAAAGATCAATAAATTTTTTATATATCCAAAATTATTATAAACTGACTCCAATGAATTACATTGAACATATATAGGTATTATGTATCTATTTTGACCTAAAATAATTTTAAATAAAATAAATAATTATTTAAATAAAATATCGTTTTTAAACTATAACTTAGTGTTTTTCACTATTGATAAAAAATTGAATGTTTTCTGAAAAATTCCAAAAATTTACCTTAAGTTAATTTTGATATTCCGAATCCAAAAATGAAGTCCATTTTGAAAGATAAAATTTATAAAATTTCCATAAGTGTGTATTACTATTCATAATGGAACCTTTGATTGGTCGCGGTGTGTTAGAATATCAAGGATGCGTATGATGCAAGTTATTGCATTATTCAAACGGAAACGTACCGTTGAAGCTTAGAGAGTTGAATTCTCCCCTCCATCAAATAATTTTGTCCTCAAAATTTCTAGAATACTACCGCATGAAAAGACTCGGGTGGTTCTTCATCATAAGTTCCTCAGGTAACCACATTGCCTCTTCCATCTTATGGTTTCTCCATAGAACTTTTACCAGACGAGTCGTCTGGTTTCTCAACACTTGTTCTCAGGTATCAAGAATCTTGACAGGTTCTTCGCAATAAGATAGATCGGGTTCCAGTTCTAATTCCTCATATGTGAGTACATGCATTGAGTTAGGAATGTATTTTCTCAGCAGTGATACGTGGAACACATCGTGAACTTTGGAGAGACTTCGAAGCATTGCCAAATGGTAAGATACATCCCCAATTCATTCTTGAATTTCCAAAGCTCTGATGTACCTGGGACTCAATTTTCCCTTCTTACTGAAACATTTAACACCCTTCCATGGAGATACTTTCAAGAAAACATGATCTCCTACATAAAATTCCAAATCCTTCATTTGGTTATCTGCATAGCTCTTCTACCTACTTTGAGTAGCTTTGATGTGGTTTTATATTATCTTCACCTTTTCCATCATTTCCTCCACATTTTATGGGCCTACAAGTTTTCTTTCACCATCATCATCCCAACAGGTTGGTTTGTGACTTCTCTTTTCATATAACACTTTATATGATGACATCTGAATACTTGAATGGAAGCTATTTTTATAGGAGAATTACACCATTGTTAAATATTGATCCCACATACCTTGAAAGTCAGGTCACCAAGATCTCAACATATCTTCTATGGTTTGAATTGTCCGTTCTTATTGTCAATAAAATTGGGGGTGGTAGACAGTGCTCAAATGAAGTTCAGTATCCAGGGCTTTCTGAAGACTTTTCAAGAATCTTGATGTAAAATTTGGATCTCAATCAGAAACAATAGATAGTGGTACTCCTTGATGTCTCACAACATCATTAATATTTAGTCTTTCCAAACGTTCAAGTGGTATATCTGATCTTATAGAAAAAATGTCTTGACTTGGTAAGATTATCAATAATTACCCATATTGCATCGTTACTTCTTGTATTCTTTGGTACTCCCATGAAAATTTCCATCCAGATATTATCCCATTTCCACTTAGGTATGGGAAGATGTTTCTAGACTCCTTCAGGCTGTTGCCTTCCCGCTTTAACTTGTTGAAAGACCATACATCTTGACACAAAATCAACAATCTCCTTCTTCACGTTGTTTCACAAAATATGTTCATTCAAATCTCTATAAATTTTGTTTCTCCCAGGGTTTATAGATAAATTGGAGCTATCATCATCATCTAACAATTCCCTTTTTAGATCAGGTATATCAGGAACACAAAGTCTCTTCCCAAATTTCAAAATTCCATCTTTATACAAAAATTCAATCAATCACCCATCATTCACATCATTAATCTTCTTTTGAAACTCTTCATCGCCAATCTGATAACTCTTTACCCTTTCTAGTAAAGATGGTTTGGAAACCATTTGAAAAAGTATTGATGTTTCACCTTCCATGGTGATTCCCATATCCATCTTTACTAGATCCATATTTATAGGTTCTTTTTTAACTCTCATATTGTTCAAAACACCATGATCCTTTCTACTCAAAGCATCTACCAACTTATTTTCCTTCCTCGGGTGGTAGTGTATAGTGAAATCTTAATCCTTGAGTAGTTTAAGCAATCTCCTTTGCCTTATATTGAGTTCTTTCTATGAAAAAATATACTTCAAATTCTTGTGATCGGTGTATAATTCACATTTTTCACCATAGAGATAGTTTCTCCAAATCTTCAAAGCAATGATTATAACTGCTAACTCAAGATCATGAGTATGATAGTTTTTCTCATGAATTTTTAGCTGGAGTGATGCATAGGCAACAGCTATATCATTCTGCATAAGGACATAACCAAGTACTTTTATAGATGTATCACTAAAAATTACAAACTCGTCATTCACCGATGGTAGAGTCAAGATAGAAGCATTGACTAATCTTCTCTTCAATTTTTCAAAACATTATTCACACTCTTTTGTCCAAAAAAATTTAACCCCTTTTCGTGTAAGGATTGTTAATGGGTTAGCCAACTGGGAAAAATTCTGGGTGAAACGTCGATAATAACCTGCTAAACTAATAAAATTGTCTACCTCAGTTATACTGGTTGGGGATGTCCAATCATGGACTTCCATGGTCATTGAAGGATCAATATAGATTTCATCCTTGGAGACAAGATGGCCACGAAAAGAAATCTCCTAAATCCAGAATTCACACTTTCTAAACATCCCATATAATTCATGTATTTTAAGAGTCCTCAGGAAAATGCGCAAGTGATTTTCCTGATCTCCGTAGCTTTTTAAGTATACCAGGATATCATCAATAAATAACACTAAAATGTCATCGATATATTCCTTGAAAAATCTATTCATTAGATCCATGAATACAGAGGGTGAATTAGTCAATCCAAAAGGTATAACTGTAAACTCATAATTCCCATAACTGGTTCGAAATGCTGTCTTCAGAATGTATTTCATTTTCATGCACAACTGATGGTATCCAGATCGAAGGTCAATCATTGAAAAGTATTAAGATCCATGCAGATGGTCAAATAAATAATCAATGCAAGTAAGGGGATACTTTTTCTTTATTTTTATAGCATTGATCTCCCTATAGCCAATGCACAACCTCATAGATCCATCAATCTTCTTAACAAAAACGACAGGGGATCCCTATAGAGAAATATTTGGGAGAATAAATCCCTCATTACTCAATTCCTTTAGTTTTTTCATTAGTTCCACTAATTCCACAATGGAATTTCTATAAGGGGACTTAGATATGGGCCTTCATCCAAGAATTAAATCAAGGGAAAACTAAATTTCTCGTTATGGAGGATGTTTAGGTAAATCCTCTAGAAATACATCAACATACTCCTGCACAATAGGTACATCCCCTATTTAAACAGGCATTCCCCCACACATTGTTATTTCATTCTCTTCCTCCCCAATAATTGAATTTATTAGAGCTACTGGGGGTGGATCTAGATAAGAATTAGGTGGTCAGTATTCTTCTCTAATTATAACGTGTTCCTTATCATCATCATAAAAAATAGTAACCTCCTTCTTCTTATAATAAATTTTTTCATCAGGGTGAAAAAGAGAAATTCATACTGATGATTATATCAAATTCAACCATGGGTATAATGATGAGATAATTATATAAAGAACATTTATATGCCCTAATGGGGACTGATTCACAAAACTTTATTGCAATGATAATTCCCTTAGTTGTTTTGAATATCCACTCCCTTGTTAAATCAAATTGGAAATATTGAATTTTCATACCAATCTAGGAAGATATGAAAAAATTCAATGATCCAGAATCAAATAAACCATTGGATAACAGAAGGAAACCATTAAATTACCTTCCATTATGTCTTTCGGGGCTTCAAACTCAGTAGTAGTGATCACATAAGCTTAGCCTTGTTCCCTTGTCCTTTTCTGAGATATGTTTCCCTGACGTTTAGGAAATTCATTTTCATAATGTCCCATATCCTTGCAATTGTAGCATTGAACATTGGTGGCGTCTTCCTTACCCTTAAAATCACCAGCAAGATGGAAATTCTATCCACATTTGTAGAATACTCATTTTCCTTTTCGACATGCACCAGGGTGCTTCCTTCCGCAATTATCACAGGGTAGAAATTCAATTCTTCCCTTCTTCCCTGTTTCCTTATATCCTTTCCTAGAGTGTTCACTAGATCTCTTCTTATCTTTCTTTTCATTAAAGTCATAAGACTTAGATAATTACTTTTCTATATTGATAGCACATGAGACAATATCTTCGAATGATTACATGGATTTTGATACTCATTCATCACGGAGAATTGGTTTTAGCCCATAAAAAAATTGTCAATATTACTTCAAGGGTTACATATATAATATTCTACATGCCATTATAAACTTGTAATGTCATCTTCACACTTTGGGACATTCTCATCCTCCTTTGCCTCAGAGTTGGAAGGTGTATGTCCACATTTGATCGATGGTCATGAGGAAAGTTTTTTTCTATGAAAGATTCTTTATACTCCCTCCATTCCATATTTGTTACTTCATCATCTTTCTTTGTGTTTTGAATCAATGGCCACCATTGATCAGCATCTCCAGTGAGGTGGTAAACAGCAATGATAACTTTTTCCATTTCATTACTCACCAAGACATTGAAAATATTTTCTAAGGAATTTATCCATTGCTCAACAACTAATGGATTTGTACTCTCATTGATCGTTGGTGGTTGTTTCCTCATGAAGCAGTCTAACATTGGTCCTCTGCGCTAAAAATCAGGGTGCCCCATATGAGTAATGTTTTTATTAATAGCCTTTTAGAGTTGTCACAATATGCTGATAATCTAATCAGAACCAGTTGTATCACTTGCCCTACTATAATCATCTTGAATAGGAGGGCCATCCCTGAATGGAGTGCATGCATTGATACGGTTTCCATTCCTTCCACTAGGTTCCATTTCTAAATAATGGCAAACACTATATTAGTTTATGAATTGGAACACATAAATCCAAACATTTAAAAAACATAACATAAATTGAACAGTTTATGGATATAATCCATGATCATAAAAAATGTTTTCTTTGAGGAAGTATATACTCGTAAACCCATCAAAAAGGTTTATAATGAAAATGAGAATTATCCAAATAATATCCCCCGGGAAGTGTCGTAACCAAGAGTGCAGCAAGGCCCGTTGTTGTGCACCATTTCCATTCGAGTCTAGCTCAAAGCGGTGTTTTCAGGTTTTACAACAAGGTACATTTGTGCCAGAGCTACCTCTACCTTCTCGTATCCAGACATGGATATATTTCTTGTAAAACACACAAAATCTCTACAATACCAAAATTCAAGGAATTTCTCCTATACTAACCCTCAAAGATTATCTTAGGGTTATGTGTTCTAATCAGAGTTAATCTTAATTTAGTTTCCATGGTTTGTACTAAAATTCATCTGATACCAACTATAGTGCCCCAACCATAGTTACCTAGAGTCAGTGTATTATGACATAACATTGGAATGATCCCAATGATATCATGTCTCGAAAGACAGATTAGTTTAGTATTATTGGAATCAAGATTCATATATTAGTTCTACTATATAGCTTAAAAAAATACAACAAAAATATATTCCATTAAAAATATCCAAGCCCCCTAGATTATGCATGCATGTCACTCATAAATAACATCTTCATATCCTAGGAAAATAAAACATAAGAAAGGGGTGAGTTCAAATGCTCAGTAAGGGTAAGCAATATAGTAGAAAATAACATAAATATTAAGCATGGTGAATAATTGAAAACACATGCCTTTACCAATAATAAAAATGAATACTTTTATGAATGAAATTTGAGATGAGTAAATAATGCCATAATAAAACATAGTCATGGTTATTCTATAAGTCGAATTACAACATGAACCATCAATATTATTTTCATAATGAGGTAATGTATAATGCCGGACATTCTGAAACATTTTCTCAAGGCCTCGGCCAAGACATCCAAAAATTATTATGGCCTCGTCCAAAACCATATATCAAATTGGGAAAGGCCTCAGTCAATTCCATTTCTAGTTGTCTCACAAGACCTACTGATGCATCAAGGAGATATAACGGGCTCCACATGTCACTTACTAAGTCCAATTAATTCCTCATATGAAAAGGATGAAATATAACATAAATATTCGTATTTAACTAGCATACTAAATGTCAATACTTTAACCATAAACCATGAATGGTATTAAAATTGCAGATCCACAGTCAAACATATCACAAAACCTTCAATAAAATATGTATGTTCTGTATCATATTAAATCAATTTCAAATAAACATAGAATCCATCAAAGGATGTTGACATAGATGAAATCAAAACCCCTTTTTAGAGAAATATCTCTCTATATTTTTAATTCATTTAAGAAACATTTTATTTTGGAAATATTCATATAATCATGTAAGGGATTCTTTGATAATGTTATAATGGCAGAAAATAGATGCACCGGCTGTATTAGTTAAAAAAACATTCTTACCTTAATTTTGTCAAAAATGATGAAAAGTAACTTTTTGGAAAATGAGGGAAAGATTCCTTTATAAACATCATATAAAAATAGAACAAGGGTATAAATGACATTTACACATAGTCTATAAAATAGTAAGAATGTTTTGAAGTACATTTTTATGAAACATTTATGTGGATGATAAAGAGGTCCTGGTAGATAGTTACGTATAAATAACCTCGGATAATGATGAGATTGTAGAATTAACCCTTACCTTGTAATTTTCATTGTTCAAGTATAGGTTAACCTCCTGTATAATGGTGAATTAATTGTTATTAAATTATTCAATAATCATATAAATTAATATAATATCATATTTGATCTTTTAACATTGCATTGTCTATAATATCTTAGTATAATCGTTGTTTCGAGTGTTAATGGATTCATTTTTCTTTATATTCGTTGTTATGTGAGTCATATTTGTTATGTATGGGATGTATATTATTCATATAAATAATGATATTAAGTCTTTAAGCATTATTTTTAACCATCAGATGAAATTAGTCTTGAATGGATATGAAGGGGAATGAATCTAATCGCGTTTGTGGAGACAGTAATGAGTACGTACGCACGAGCGACAATATCATTTTTTAAAATAACATAAAATTGGATGGTATATCATATATACATAATCATTATCATGTTATATTTATTATTTACATCAATTAGACATCATTATTACACCCATCCCAATAATAATGTATTGAATAACAATTACACCACAACGTGGAGAATGTAAGCCGTATGTATGCATGTATGGTGACATGTCATTCAAAGGATTGATACAATAATAAATTTGGTTATACAAAATTTATAATAATAGCACACTATATAAAAGATACTAGAGTCATTATATTAAAATGGAAACAACATTGAAAAAATAAGTGGAAGACGAAAGGGACATGAAAGAGGTTATTGAATATTTACCTATTCTTCGGGTTCTTCCATTTGATTTGATCAAAAGGGATCCATAGGTTGTCATTATGACTAAAGAAAGGCCACTATGATGAAGGTGGGATAGTTTATAGTATATTTGGGTAGAGTTTGGCCGATCCAAATGGCATTGAAAGTATTAATTAGAGTGAAGGGGGAGTGCCCTTTTATAAGACGGGTGACGGGAACCTTAGGAAAAGCTAGAAATATTAATTTATAATAAAATATTTTTGGGTTTAGAATAGCTCCAAAATTTATTATTTAAAGGATAAGGTATTTATGGGTCTAAAAATACTCAACCAATAGGTTTTATATAGGTTTGGTTAACTATATTAACATTATCTTTAAGACTTAACTCTTAGATAAATAGTTTGGCATTACCATGTCTCTTTGTATTTTTATATTATATAGTTAATAAACATAGTATATACATACAAGAGAACCCCAAGTGGTTCATTTATGATGAACCTATCATTATATATGTCCTTTTTCCGAACCATAGATTTTTAGGAATAGAATATCAATTAATAATATAATATATTTTTTAAAAACTCTTTTATGTCAATTTTGACACTATTGGGTATTTTATTTTTTCTAAATTCATAACAGCATTATTACTTTGAAAACAATTTATCTAACCAATCCTAACAAGTCATATTAACCAATAAAAATAGTTTAATTCATATAAAGCCTCAAATTACATTTATTTGGATAATTATAATATAGATTATTTTAATATTTCATTATTTAGGTAATTATTGCATCATCATTGTGTCATAAATAAATTAAATTATTTATTTTATAAAAAATATAAATAAAACACCATTATGTAGGTAATTTTTGTATCTTTCTAGTAAATATTTATAGTTTAATTTAACTTATGTATAACTCTATATTAAAAATGTTTTAGTTATTAAACTTTGATTTTAACTCTTTTAACTCTTCTTCAAATAAAATAATAATAAGTGTCCTAATCTAATCCCAGTGGACCAAAGAGGTTCATATTTTATTCATAAGATTGTTTTTGGTTGAATAATACTTATCAAATATAATTAGGACATTTTTTAAGGTAATAATAATATCATTTTTACCTTTAATTTTCCTATTTACTTCTAACTGTGGTAAATAAAAGTATAAAGTTACTATTCATCAAAAATTATATTTATCTTATTAAACCACATTTTACTTACTAATATCAACCGTGTCTCTCAGAATTTTGAAATTCCACTCTCTTAAGTAGAAAATTTA
The DNA here is from genome assembly GCA_963277665.1 of Viscum album. Classification (NCBI taxonomy): domain Eukaryota; kingdom Viridiplantae; phylum Streptophyta; class Magnoliopsida; order Santalales; family Viscaceae; genus Viscum; species Viscum album. The sequence continues at coordinate 628,751,405 of OY728164.1, read as the reverse complement.
TGTTTAATGTGAATTTGTAAATTCTTCTAGGAAATGGGTAAATGATGGTGAAAAGTTCAACAAAATTTTTATATATATAAAATTATTATAAACTGACATCAATGAATTAAATTGAAATTATATAGGTATTATGTATCTATTTTGAAATAAAATAAATTTATATAAAATAAATAATTATTTAAATAAAAATTAGGCTTTAAACTATAACTATGTTTTTTCACTATTCATAAAAAATTAACAGTTTTCGGAAATATACCAAAAATTCACCCTAAGCTAATTTCAATATTACGAATCTAAAAATGACTTCCATTTTGAATGAAAAAATTTATAAAATTTTAAAAAAGTGGTTATTAATATTCATAACGGTTACATTGATTGGTCGCGGTGTGTTATAATCTCGATGTTGCGTACAATTCAAGGTATTGCGTTATTCATAGGGAAGTGTACCATAGAATCTTGGGGTGTTACTTCTTGGCCTTTTCCTACCTGGCCTCCATTTGAGTCCCCCCGACTCCCATGTTCAGTGGCGCAATGCCCGAATGACCAGCCTTCAGCCCCTGCTTAATGTGTGGTAGTGCCACCCTCCCTTTTTCACTCTTCTAGTGCCCTACCCCTCCATGCGGTATGCAATGAACTTGTGAGCCACCACCAGCCATCAGACCCTACCCTCTTGGCCAAAACCTTCTCTGACCAACAACCTTACACACCTCTGGTAACCCTCCCTAGCAGCCCGCCTCTAGTCGTAGTCCCTCTTTCCGGTGTGCACAACCGTCCATTATAATATCCTTCCTTGGGGTCTCTTTTTACATTCATTTCTATTTTTGTTATTGATTTTATCGTGGTTTTTCTATATGATATTATCGACTAATGATTATTTTGGTATGTTTATCATTTTTTAAACCCTCAAGAGGTATTTTCGGGTATGCGTTTTCGTTCAGCATTGGTTTCAAGGTAGGTTTCTCATTTTTCTTGCCTTTATAATTTATGTTCATTTGTTTCTTGTCATTTTCATCATATAAATGTGTAAATTATTGTTGTGTAACTTGTTTCTATTTTATTTGGTACGAAAATTTATAGTTCTATTCTTGTTGTGTGCAAAATACTATCATTTTGTTATGTTTATGCACGTCATTGGTTTGATTAAATGTTTCATTAGTTTTTCACCTTATTTGTGATGCTTAAAACAGATATTATCAATTTAAATATTCTTGTGTGATGAAATTTTGGCATTCACCAGGTTGAGTCTTAATTGGAAAATATTTTAGTAAATGTTTTTTGTGTCTCTGTTAAATTGCCCGATTGGATATTATGTTTTATATGGGATATAAAATTATTTGGATTGGTTTTATAAAAATATAGGTATAATGTAAAGTAGTGTTTTGAGGCTCCTTAAATGTCATCAAACTAGTAATTATTATATAATGAAATGAGATTTTATAAATGGTTGTGGAAGATAAAGTGGCGGTTTTCCGCCTTTTTGGAAAAATAATTTGTTTATTTTAAAAGTGATGGTTTGTGAAATTTTTCTAATGCATGTTTGGAACCTTATGGAAAATGTTGAATTTTTTTTTGATGAAATCCCTACTTGGATAACTCCCTTTCCTTGGTTGTGATTGATTGTTTGGGGGGGCCATGCTTAGAGGCTCCCAGGTGATCAAATGGATTAAATGTAAGAGTTCATCCCAAGGAGTGTTTTGGGGTGATGCATATCATTATTTATTTATTATATATATATATTATTGGATTCACAATTGGAATTAGTTTTATCAACCCTGTTATATACATGAGACATAGAAACGTGGAATATTTAGAGAATATTATTTGAATGATTGTTGCACTGGTAGGTTATAGTACAGGATAGTGGCCCATAGTAGGTGGATTTATTGGTTTTATTGCAATGGTATTTTCCATCGACCTTCCTGTGAAAATAATGACATGAGATTTTAGTATTTTTATTTCATCATCTGTTACATGTCAAAGAGGATGAAATCTCATGTATTGGGGTCTTCTGAATTATTCTTGATCTCCTAGGATCACTTATGTCTACTAATTCTATGTGATAGCAGTGTTGAATGAGTTTCTTATATATATATTTTATTTAGATTTCCCTTGTTGTGTAGCTACTGTAGCACTTTCATGTGTAGTTTTTTTATGGGAAGTGAAGTGTGGTTTTAATGTGGCTTATGTAAACTATTTTCAATGAAATGTGTTTTATTATTTTTTTTTTAAAATTGAAAGTGTAAACATCACATACCCTTGGAAAATTCTAATTTATCACAAAACATATTGTCTTTTTTTCCTGAGAACAAAAAATTAGGGCAATTAATAGTACATTGTTTTTGAGTAACTTGTTGAAAACCATTATTTTATAAATTGTAGTTCAAACTTGTATCTAGTGATTCTTTAATTTTAATTGTAGTGAATTGAGAAATAGTATATCAAGCGAGAGTACTATGTATTAATATTCACGACTATAATTATTTTCTATTTTTAGTCCTTTTTCAACATCCAGTTTGGGTGTGGTTTCCTTGGGTGACGCTTGATCGTTGAGTTGGGGAGTGACCTGTGGGGTCAAACAAAGATAGTGTTTTCCCATTCAGTTTGTTTTTATTACCTTCAGTTCTTGTTTATCCATTTGATTGGTTTAATTTTTTTGTTATTCTCATAATTTATTACACTGATTTTATTTATTTATATTTTGAGAAACCATTCCCATCATCACTATATCGATTCCCAATCACATGTCTCCAGCCCGGGAGGATCGGTAATGCCTCTTGGTCTTAATGCAGATTAACTTGGGTGACTGATTCGGGGTCGACCCGAGTTGGTTTATTACACGGATGGAAATATTTCTAAGATGAATTTATATTTAAATATAGAAAAAAATGTATTTTTATTATCAATCATAATCCATTATTCATTTCATTTTAGATATCATACATTATATAAATAATATGTGATAATATATATGGTTGAACCTCATCTGTGTGGTTCAAAATGTTAAAATGTTCTTTCATAACATCATCACCTGGAATGAAATTTACCTCTAATACTAGAATACCTCTTCCTTCACTATCAATTATCATATGTCTAGATATTGTAATACCCATATTCTCTAATTAATACAAATTATCAGTGAAGAACTCAATCATCTCTTCTAAATCTTATTTTTCAATAATAGATGCCTCTAGTCGATGAGGATTCTTACCATGTCCCTTCCCAATTTTCATGTAGATATCAAAAGGATTTACCAAAAATAAATAAATAGGACCATATATTCTTATCACAATCACTATAATAATCCCCAAAATAACCATTATATAAAAAATGTAGGTTAGATTTATATTTCTTATTCAAAAAGTATAAGAGATACTTAAAAAACTAGTACATCTGAAATATGAGGATAAAAAACATTACTAAAAATGGATTTTAAAAATATACATAACATGATGACAGTCTTCATAACATGTTTAATAAATATACCATGATGTGGGACTGATAATAGTTTCTCCATTAATACCTGAAAATCATTAGTTTTTATACCTATTAATTTACCATCCAAAAATGAAACCAAATTATTGACCTTTGAATAATATTCACTAGGTAAGTTAATACCATGAAGAAACTGAAAAAATTCAAATTATCACTCATTATTAATGTTTTAGAGTCCATATTTAAATATTTTCTATTTCCATTCATAGTGAGAGCTAACTCCAAATGTATTCCCATTGATATAAATTTAAATCTAGTATAAAATCCATATTTTTTTATATCCTTTAATATATAAAAATGTTCAAATAAATTAGTCACTTATTCTTTTCTCAATATGTATAATTTTAATGTAACTTCTTATCTCTAAAAATATCTAATAATGTAGTTTGGAAAATATTGAATATGTGATCCACATATTTTTTTGATGATCAGAATATCCTTTCCTGTCAAATATAAAATCAATATTTCTCACTCTATAATAATATTATTCAATTTTAAATGGTTTTGGTGTAATATTATATTCATATGATACATTAAATTATTTTTTCAATCTATTATAAGGATGATCAATTTGAATAAACATTGATTTCCCACGTACCATCTCTTTCATCTATTCTAAAATTTATAATATGAACCCTATTATTCACATATTTCACATCATTTATGTCCCTCAACATTGTATCCAAATATGTTTCCATATGTAGGAAATAAATTTGTTGTGAACATTATCAAAGAAGGTATATGACAATACACATTCTTATATGCAACATAAAATTTAAACCATGTCTCCCATACATGCTTCAAACAATTGTCAAAGATACACATCAATTTTATTTCCAAACTATTTTGGCCTAGAAATATTCAATATCATAAAACCATCTTTTATATTCATTTATATATGGTTAGAAACGTTGTAAACTACTAAAAAGGGTCAAAAAAAATTTGGTGACTTAGGCTCTGATATGTATTCATTCCATCTATGTGCAATACCATTATGGGATTTCTAGCTTCATTTCAAAATCAATAATATTTTATAAAATATCCTCATCATTAAAGAATTATTAAGGTAGCGTATATTTCTATCGGACACATGATTTCAGGTATTCCATATTATCCTTTTTTAATTAAATTTTCAAATAGCCACCTCAAATGAGTAATTTTGGGAAGTTACAAAAAATTCTTTAGAAGTATGTATGATTTTGATACATTAGAATGGATAAGAGATACATTATAGGAATTATTGGAATGCAGAATATAGATTTATAAGAATGCTAAGTTAGAGTACTTAAGATTGAAACGGAGTTGATTTTGTCATCAATCTTATAACATGATGTCTCATATTTTAAAAATTTTGATAAAAAATTATATTTAATCTCATAGAACACTAAATAAATAGAGAAAGAATGTATCTTTTTAAAATATAATCCCATTGGGGATAATAATATCATTGCTTCGTAATTGGAATCTGGAAGCCTATTACTTTCAGAAAATATCAATTTTAAAATTTTAAGTGAATCAGAGAAACATTTATCACTCCACCCATTTCATGATTTTAGGTTAAATAATATTAGAAGTTCTGGTAAAAAGTTATATTTTCATAAACATGAGAATAATTATTTCTCAAAATCTCCAAAAAATTAATCAAATATTTCTTTTATTTAGGATTTCGACTCTTACACCATGAAATTATTCTTCAATAAGACCCTCTATCTCATTTTGAATATTTTCATCAACATTAGATTTTGAATTCTCCATTATTTCACCTTTATAGATCCAATTTGTACAGTTATGGATAAAAACATTTAAACTAAGATCATCCATGCTTTCTATTGTATTTAACTTTCTCAAATTCAAACATTTCAGGCATAGAAATAATGTAAAATGTTATTTATGGATTTTGTTTTAGAAAATTCCATGAAATTATCAAATTCTTTTTCATATTCATTAGTGGTTATTCATAAATTTATTTATTTATGATTCATTAAATATATATGGTCACAATATAAAAGGTGACCACATTAAACAAATATATGCATTTAGAAATATATAAATAATAGAGAAATTTTAAACCAAAAATATAAAATGAAAAATTTTAATTTTTGATAATCATTTGATAATATCAATAAATTGTCCATAATTATCATAAAAATTATTATACAAAAATTAACTTTAAAAATAAAAAAAATTATACCTAATTCATCTTCAAAACATTATGCATAATTTATCTTCCAAATAAAAAAATGACAATCACATATACATAATTTATAAAATATAAAAAAGTACAATAACTAAAAAAATTAACATAACAAAAAATTATACATTATTTATCATACAAAAAATTACTCAAAAAATAATTATACATTAAAATAAATTACAATAAATATTAAAAACTATGTTCTAAATTGCTAATAATTATATAAATAGTTGTCACCAATAATATAAGAAAAATTATACAAAAGTAACATACAAAAAATTATCATCAAAATTATATGAAAAATTATAAAACTAATTATTAAATCATATATACATAAATAACATACACAGAAATTTTGAAATCGTTATGAAAAATAATTTACAAAAAATTATTTTAAAAAAAATTATTATTACAATTATTTATTCATAAAATGATATGATAACATAAATTTATATACGATAAAAAATTATACATAATTTATTTTAATAAATGATGACAATATATATATATTTGTGCATGATAATGAAAAATGATTCCCAAATTCCAATAAACCCAATCGACGACCACAGTGAAATTGATAATTTTAGATGATTAAAGGAAGATGAGTGAAACAATTAAGTAAAAAACAAACAAAAACCTCAAATCACAGTTGTGGGATGACCATAATAGGTCGAGGTTCATTGAATAAGAATGTGGATCGAATATCCACCGGAAAAAACAAGAAAAGTGGATGCAATTTGACATCAATTGATAATTAATGGTGGTTGAGTTCATCAATGTAGTTAGTCAAGAGTTAAAAAAGAGAGAGTTTTAGGACAAAGAATAACATTAATAGTGGTTTCAAATAGACATCCAGAGAGGTGTGAATGTTGTCGAGGTCATAAAAGCCGTTGGTGCCATCATTAGTTGGTAATAGGGTGCGAGGGAGGGTTTTGAGTTAAATAAAAATAAGGGATAGAATGGTGGGTATATTGTTTAAATAAAATTTGACATCAGTTTTCATAAAGTATAAAAGTCATTTTTTTATAAAACCAATATTAAAAAGTTACATATATTATTTTTTACATCATTTTTAATGAAAATATTCATTATTTTTTTATTAATAACAACTAACATTAATTTTCATAAAAACCCAATGTTAAAATATAAATTAAATGAATTTTATCATCAGTTTAAAGGAAAACCAATGTTAATATACTAGTTAGTTACATTTAATGTCTCTTTTTTATAAACTGGCTTTATAAACCTATTTTTAAACCCTATATTTCATAAAATTTGCGTTGTTATATGTATAGAAGGTAAGAGATAAGAAAATGATGTCCAATGTAAAATAATGATCTTTTATATTCATGCTAATAAGTTATCATAGAAATATTTTTATTTCTTAATGTTATCTGGAAATATTTATTTTAATGGAATAATTATGGACTTTTTTTTGAAAAAAAATTTATGTTTTTTAGAAAATGTTTTCTAGGGTTCTCAAGTTATCTTAGAAACCCCCACAATTATTATTTTTTATTTATCTATTTTGATAATTTTTTCAATTAAAAACCATATCCATTAAAGTAGATCTCATTTTGAAATAAAGAGTTATTTTAGATTGAGGTATATTATGATAAAGAAAGAAATCCCTTATATGAGCTCATGGTGTTGAAATTGACTAATAAATTTCGTTTTATTTTTATTTTCCCCATAATATTATTTTTCATCTCGTACTATGTTTTTAAATAATATTTTACAAGGGTATATGAATGAGAAGAAAATTTAATAATTTCATAGTTCCAGAAATGTATGTTTCCTTGAATGAAGTTTGTGTGTCTTTATAAAGAACTTTTTTTGGAAAAAAAGATTTTGTATAATAATTTCCATATTAGATATGTATATCCAAAGTTTATAAAATTATAAATCTAAAATTTCCATGGGTATATAATTGAAATATTATTTTTTGATGATGTTATATGTTTTTGAAGAATAAAATTTGGTCATGTTTTTTGGTATGAAATCCCAAAATGTAAATATTATGTTTTTAGAATTCGATTTCAGAGTGTGGGCTTGTATTTTTTATAGTTATTATCCGAGTAGGGTGTAGATAAATTTTATATTTAAGATGTTTTATTATGAGGTAAACTGAATAGTTTTAGATATCATTATGGTTTTTTATGTTTATGTTTCATCATGAGTTCAAAGGAATATACACCCATTTTTTGGTTTTAACTGATGGTATTTTTAGGTGATAAATGATATTTTATGAGATGTCTTATTTTAATGAGGTATATATATCACTTACATTTAAAACAATGGATTATTTTAGAATAATGATATTGTTTTATTGGGAATTCTAGTTGAATGGTATGATATAAACATATATGTTTAAACATATTATAATTTTGTTGATATTATGGTTAATTAGGTTACATGTTTATATATTTATGCAATGATATGTGTTGAATCATTGGTGTTATTGTTGAATTTGGGAGATTAATGTGTTATATCATTATGTGATGGCATATTCATTTTGGTCATTATCTTATCATGTGAAAACCAAATTTTATTTTAGTAAACATAGGAAGTATATATTTGTATAAATTTATATAACTCTTCATCAATAAAAATATTATTATAGTGCTACAGTTATTAAATATTTATACAAATAATGTGGAGTAAAATATTTGATGATGGTTGAAACCAACATGAACATGAAACCAAAGTATAAAATTGTGATTATTTACTTTAATAAAATAAAGTAAGTATGTTTCAATATGTTCTTAATATATTTGGTAAAGTAACTCCTCAAATCTAGGAAAAATATCTTGTAATATTTATTTTTTTAAATTACCTTTATTTCTGATGAATTTTTGTCGTCTTAATCTCTTATTGTTTTATAGTTTTATAGTCATTAAATTTATCATGATCATTCAGTTTCTAATGATCAGTGTTCTCTATTTCTCTCCATCATTATTTGTTGATTTTTTTCTTCCATGTCAATATTTTCGCTACAAAATAATTTTATTCTATTTGAAAACGAATTTATTTTTAATTCAATTTGACCTTCATATTTCCTTTTCTGTTTTTTCAAAAGGATGATTCGTTTTCCCTGTTTATAATTTTTGTTTTCAACAATGGTAATTTAAGATAATATACTCATTAATATCAATCCCAATAAAAACATTTTTTAGGACTCAATTTATTATTGGATTATAGAATATAATAACACTATATTTAAAATGAACACTTTGTTTGAAGTGTATATAACAAAAAACATCAAGATTAAACAAACAGAAATATATTATTATTTAAATATGAATATTATAGCATAGTTGTTGAATATTTAGATATGAATAGAATTAACATAATTATGATATATATATATATATAGAATTTTATTTATAAATTTTTATTAATTAGTTAATTCTTATGAAATATTCACACAATTTTTGTTAAAGTCATTTAAATCATAAAAAAATATGTTTTCGTCAAAAATATTTTTTATAGATTTTCTGGGAGTGGATATTATAATTAATTTCTACCAATTTAATTATTATTATTGGATAAAATTATATAATTTTTTAATTAATAATTTAATAATTATCTTAGGGTGTCATTTTTGTATTTTTATTAAAAGATTAATTATTTATTAAAGAGTAAAAAATATCAATTTTATAGAAAACTATATTTTCAATTAAATTATTTTCAAAGCTCCTTTTTTAAATGTATTTAAAATATTAAATATTATCTTCTAATTAAACATTTTCCTATTAATTTCACTGTAATCAATATTATTCTTAAGTTTGGTATAAAATCATTTTAATACATAAAAATTAACTTTCCTAGAAAACCATTTTCCTCACATTTTGTGGATTTATTTTTAAAATGATATTTACCACTTATATGAATTGAAATTGATTAAATGAATTCATAATTTCTATTCATGATGTTTAAATTTTCAAAAAAATTACTTTTATTTTTGTTCATTTTAAATCATAACAGGGTAAATATTTGTCACCTCGGTAAGGGAAAATATAGTAATTGAGGTCAAAAATAATATGATAAGGATTTGAAAAAATATATAACACCTAAATTATTTTTATTTTATGAGTTTAGTTTTAATATAATCATAAAAAATTATAGATATGGAAACATGGTTCAATTTTTCTTTGATAATTTGTATAATATTATTTTATGAAAAGAACAACTAAAAATGCCACATTATTTATTATAATATAATTAATATTTTTTTGGGATAAAAAGTGATTATGTTTAGTTATGAATGAATATTTAAATTTATAATGAATATTTTTCATCATGTTGATTTAGTTTTAAAATTTATTGATTAAATAATTACCATAAATATTTACGTAACACCGATACAATGTTTTTGTAAGTAATTTAAAAATCAATATATTGATTTTAAAAACACTAAAATTAATATTATTTAGTTCATTTATAATTTATCACATTTTTTAAATAAATATATTATATTAGGGATGTTTTAAATGTTAATATTCAAATTGTATTACCATTTTAATGTCATTAAAGTCATACTATGTGAATTTTCTGAAAATGACTATAAAAGTATATTACGTTAAATAATATTTTGTTAAATCATAAAAAATTTATAAAAAATATTATATTTAGTAATTGGAATGTGGTATATTTTATAATATCAATCATTTTCCATTTATGGTTCAATTTTATTTGTATATCATGTTTCAGGACACATAAAGAGTAAAAAACCATTGAAATCTGTATAATCATGAAATGGGATAAAGAGGGTTAAAAATAAATGAAAAGGGTTTAAAAATCACCTTAATTTGTCCAAATTTTATATTATTTGATAATTTAGACTCATAATAATATTATATTTTAAATATATAAGTTTTTTTCAATTTTATAGTAAAATTAATTTCTGTTCACTTAATAATTTATATAATTCCAAGAGAGCCCCTACACTCTCTTATATTATGGCACATCATCTCCTCTATTCCTCACACAATTATTGGTATATATATTTTCCAATACCTTCCAAAATTTATTTCCACCCATACCATAAATTTATTAGATGCTATGCTATCATTATAATACCATCTTATAAGGCATAAACTATAACCCAATGGTTCTTTTCCAAGAAAAATGTACAAGTTCCAACAGACATATTACATATTTATTTCTTCTTCCACCATTATGAGATATTATTTAACCATGATGAAATAATAACATAGGTTTATCAAATATACTAAAATTTTATTATGAATATTATATAACTTGTTTCATCTCTTTTTCCATCCTATAAGAAATGAAAACATCTCTCATGCATACATGTGGAATAATACCTCCTCGTAGTGATGTGTTTCATTTTCCCTCACCACCACTCCAGGAATTTTATAATTATGGATTTAATATATATATATATGTGGATGAAAATAAATAATTATCATAATAGGAAGATAATATGTCTTATATTTCCTTACCCTTACATCAGTTTGAAAATGAGTGCATGTATGGATTACCACGTCCACAAAGTGATGTGATTCATTATTCATATATCAATTTCATGGATAATTATAGAATTTTATTTAATGAATATAAATGATAATTATTTCAGTATTATTATTCTATATAGTTTTGAATAATTACTAAATTTACTAAATTCAACATATCATAATCATTTTAAAACTATGAGTCGAACATTCTCAAAACACATGATGCACAGTTAACAAATATCGTAATTAAACAAGTCAATGAAATAAATTAATTTAGTGTATTAATTGTAAGATAATAAACCAAGAAAATGTTTTTAATAGGTAAATATTTTTTATATGTTTATTATATAGTTTTTATATAACATGAGTGAAAAGTAGCGATGATGCTAAGATATTTTTCATCCAAATTCATTTTATTGAGAATTATGTATTTTTAAACACATATTTCATATTATGTGGTATAAAAATCCACCTTAGGAATATATTTTAAAATTATTTTAATAAAAAAATTGTTTAAAAAAAATTTATTTTCACTGTTTTATTGTGATATTGTTTAAAAATTTACGAAAGCCTAATGGAAACATTACAATAAAACATAATTTTAAATTTGTTAATGATTTTATTTAGAAATATAATTATTCCATGTCCATATTATTAAAATTAATTTTTGAATTAATTTTTGTGGTAATAAATGAGTTATAATTGAAATTATTTACATCTCTTTCTTTATTTAAATATTTTTTAAAAGTAATATTTTTAATTTATTTTACACAGGATGATTTCATTTTATTTACTATAGGAAAAATGAATGTTTTATTTTAACATTTTTGATGTCAAAAGTTTTACCCTCCACTACACCCATTAAATTACATTTCCATTACATTATATTATTTCATGATTTTTTCATAAAAAAATCTTACATTGGTCTAGTGAGTATTCAAAATTTGTTTTAAATAGAACACAAATTTTGATATTCATAAATTATTTTATTGTTTTTCAGCATATTTATTTTGAGTATGATGATAGTAATGCAATATTTCATACATAATGACAATGTTATGGTTCTTGTAAAATATTTATTTTATAACGTGTAATTGATATAGATCCTGATAATGTGTGAACCTGATATAGTTCTCAAATTCACTAGGTAATGAGAAAAATCTATCCAATTATAGGTTCCCCTAATATGTAGTTGGAATTTACTGAGTTTGTTATTCTATTTATAATTTTTATTATAATAGTTTTACGAAAATTATGTCCCATGTTACATAAATGAATTTTAAATTTTTTCGAATGATTTTTCATGGAAATATTTGGTCTTCATAAGCTAAGAGAATGATATTTTGTTTTAATGGAAAGATTATGACCTATTTGGTAAAAATTTATGTTTTAAGTAAAATTTTCTTCATTTTTCATCATGTTTTCCAAGAAACCCTCATGATTATTATGTTTTCCTTCATGTTTTCTTATATTGTTTTAAAAAAAACATTGGCTGGTAAAACAGAAATCATGTGTAAATAAAGTATTATTTGAGATAATACATTAGTATACTAAATGAAAAATTTTCTTATATGACCCCATATATATGAAATAGAGTTCTGGGATTCCATTTTTTTTCTATATTTCCCTTACTGGTCTTTTTTTATCATCCCATTTTCTTAAATATTTTTTCATAAAGCTTAAGGATGAGTTTAAATGTTAATAAATTCATAGATCAATATATGTATGTTACCTTGAAAAAATAAATCATGTATTGATAACAACATATTTTTCGGGATAAAATTGATACATTATGAAAATATCCATTTTAAAAGAGTCTATCTTATGATTAAAAAACTGAAATTCTAAAATCTCTAAGGGAATAAGTGTATAAAAAATTGGATTATGTTGTATGTTTATTATGACGAAAATTGGGTCATGAATTTTGTTATCTATTTAAAAATGTAATGATTATGTTTTTATCACAAGGTCAATCAGTATGGGTTCGAGGATATTAAAAGTTAATCCATAGAAACCTAGTAATATCATGTACATTCCCTGTAGAATGATCAAGGTCCTAAAATTCACTATATTTAGAAGGAATATCACACTTCCTATTTAAAATGTTTCATATTAAAATTATCACTAGGTTAACATACATGACATGCATATTAATTCCATTTCATCCCATTAAATATTTATTATCTGGTTTTTTAATTACTTTTATGTGTGCTTGATTTTAATGATTTAGATATGGAATCCACATTCCATTATCAAAATAATATGTTCACAACACATGAATGTGTAACTCTTTACAAAATCCATATGTTTTGGTTACACACCCATAATAATAATTTAATCCAATTAATACATATACAAATAGATTTTATGCCTAAGGTATATAAACTCTTACCATAAAGGACTAAAAATATTAGATATTGAAAATATCTATATGAGTAAGCCTATAATGAATTATTTCCAACCCATAACGTTTATAGGACAATGCATAATCCTCCAAACCAGCAGGTAGTCTGACCCTAATTCTCTCTTCCTGATGTGACATTATTCAAGATAGAATCCAATTCATGATAAATCTAAATCCTAATATAGAAAAACTATATTGAAAAATAGTTATTAATACTATAACTCTAAAAAAATTTTGTAATGGCTGATGGAAACTAAATAATATGATATCACCCCTAGTATTTGATGTAAGGATATATCTCTTTGAAGAAATTTATTTCAAAAATAAATCATACAAAATATTCATAAATTACAAAAAAAATTAATCTTGAATAATATAAAAAAAACTTTATTTTTTGTTAATACATTAATTCCTATATGAACTTTTTATATTTTCAATTGGAATCAAAAATAAAATTTTATAATTCATAACACATAAAATTTATAAAAAACGATTATAAACTTTAAGAATTATTTTTTAAAAACAAATTATAAATTTTTTAGCCATGTCGTATTTTAATACAGAAAATCATATAATTAGTTTTAAAATATGAATGATATATGATAGTTATATAGTGCATGAATTGAACGTATTCTGTGATATTTCTTCAGTCATATTCAATGATTGTAATCAGTACATATGATGGATCGAATCATATTTCTTCGAATTTATTTAATGATATGACTAACATCATATTTATGTTTCAATATTCAAATTTTCATAAAAAAATATTTATTTATATTTTAATATATCACAAATCTGTAATATGATGATGTTATAATCATTAAGTTTCCTATATGTCAAAACTTATGATATGTATTATTTATATACTATGGTTTATTTAGAATGATGTTTTTCCTCATATAATACATTATAATATCCACAAATATTCATGATGGGGTCAATTTTTTTTTAAAAACACATTGATTAACACCATGAATCCTTTAAGAAAAATGATCTAATACCATTTATGGGTTTTTTATAATCATATAATGATCCAAGGGAGTGGGAAAAACCATATAATTCTTTATATATCTAAAATAAAATCCACATGCATGAGAAAAAAATGAAAAATGTACATGTAATGTAGTTGTAGTATCCTCATGAACAGTTTTTTTAGAGTCTATTAATAATTATTAAAAGTAGAAGAAGTGATTAAAACCCTTTTATGAAGATATACCTAGAATGATAATATGAAACTATATATAATAATAAAATTATCAATAATATAAAAAACATATGTACCTTACACTGAAGAACATATTATGACACCCTAATTTTTATTACACAATAAAACATAATTTATTAAATAAACATATTTTGATACAGCATAGAAGATTGAGAGTTCTACTGTCTTTGGGGCTTAGTATAATTACATAAAAACTTAAAACATTAAAAACAACATCTCTATTGAAAACATCCTTTACATTACCACACATTCCCTCGCACTTAGCATTGCATGGGATAACCTAAGAACATGCATAAGAAAAAGGTGATCTATAAAGCCCAGTAAGGGAATAAACATGGAGTAACATGAGGAATAAAATACATTTTAGAAAATAGTCATATCATTAGAGCACAATAGAAGAATAATCATAAAGTCATGATAAATCATGATAATCATAATAAGGAAATGTAGCAACAACACTTAACATGGAATTAGCATGATCCAAGGCTCATTGAACATGGAGCATGAGTAAAACCTCATTGCACATGAAGCATGATTAAAAACTCATTACACATGAATTAAAATGAGTAAACACCCATTGTACATGATGTATCATGATACTATTCTTAACCCAATGCATTGGAGCACTATAAAGGGGCGCCCTTCTTAAACATTTCATTTCATGCATAAGTGTGCCACATGGATCGTATAACATGGATTCCTAAAAAAATAATCATTTATTACAAAATAAAGGAATGTGGAATTAAAACATGAAACTTTATAATAAATACGTAAATTTTCTTAATGGTTAATACCTTTGATAGAGAAATGGGTATGGTATTCACTACACAATGACATTGTCTTGGAAAATCGATGCAATTTCGGCAGCGTAACGGCGTGACATAAGAATTCATAAAAATGGTTGATGAGAGATAAAGGGGTGTCTAATAATATTTACATGAAATTGACTGTAATGGGGTCATTTAGATACAAATCCCATCAATTTTAATTTTATTTAGATTCATGATACAAAAATAATTTCTTGAATGGAAAAGAGGAGAGAGAAATTCCTTTCGGAATATCGGCTTAGTAATGGGAGTACATGACATGCATTTAGTGAGAGATAAAGGGGTATACCATCATTCAGAGAAAAATAGGAAAATATGGGGGAGTTTTTGATCTATACCATGACATTTATAATGGAAATTAATAGGCATAAAAGTTTAATGAAAATTGGACAAAAATGAGAAATGAAGAAAAATATTTTACCTGGAAGTGTGCTTCCAATGTCTTGAGAGAGGTTTGAGAAAGTCTTATTGGGAGCATGGGGATCCTTGTAAGGATTCTAGATAGAGTATTGCAGAGGTTGGAATAACTCTAAAGGCTTTTAGTGAGGAGGAATTGGGAGATTGGGTTGGTTTATATAGGAAAGGTGAGGGAATTCATTATTATTTTGGTTTGGGACACCTCACATTAAACTAATCCAAACCATAGACCAGCCCATTGTTTTTGACCATGGTTATACGATAAGGGAATTGGAATGAAATATTTTATAAGTCCTAATACCAAACATCTTAAAATAATGGGGTTTCCTATGTGTAGGTGAGTCACACTCCAATGGAAATAAATTTAAAAAGAAAAGATGTTAAATAAGCCATGATGAGTTCATTAATGCTTTGTAAAATAAGTCAAACAAACCAAAAATCACATTATTTTAATGTTAAAACATATATTGTCCTCAAATATGGCTTATTGGGTTTTATTACATAACTATTAGGTCATTATGATGTCATAAAACACATTATATATTTAAATGGGATTTAATTTTTATCCTAATATTTTACTATCTCAAAAAATTATGAAAAATTCACCGTTGGATAAATTCGACATCCTGATTCCATTAATAATATTTATATTATCTAAATAAATATCTAAATATTTTAATTTTCACTTTTAAAATAAAATTCAACATTTTTCGAAAATTCACAGGTTTTGACAAAAATGGCTTCCAAACCGTAAAAAAAATACAATGAAATTCATAAAATTATAAAATAATTTATATTTAATAAAAAATAATTAAATAATAATAATAAAATATTATTATAAATATTATTGAATTCAAAAATCCATTAATTCATCAAAATATATTTCATAGTTGAATATTAACTACAGATACTATTTGTTCTTTAAAAACTATTTACAAGATAACAATAATTAGATTAAAGTATATTCTTTATTATATAAAAATATAATGTACATAACCATAGTGCTAATGTCTTTTTACATAACCACTTATAACACCCACTTAAAATAGAAGTGTATGGTGTACGATGGTGATAGACTCTTGGTGTGGCCCAGATAACATTGCTTGGGTGGTGATCTCTATCAACTTCCACTTATCTCATAGGTTTTCCCGGACGTGCTTAACATATTCAAGATCAGCATGGGCTTGGCTAGGAGAGAATACCAATGATTCCACCTCCTTCCTGAGCTCTGAAAAATGGGCTTCTTATGGCGAACGTCCACTAGATGAGGCCATCACTTCCATTGTCTTAGTAAATTGGATTTGTTAAAGCCTTATATTTATACTAATCATCTGATCACTGTTCAATGACTAATATTAGAAACGATAAAAATTATTAAAATAAAACAAAATAATTTGAAATTTTATGTAAACATTTTACATAAACAGACATTTAATTAGATCAATAGGGAATTCCATTAATGAATGTTTGGGTCATTACAATCTCCCCCCCCCCCCGCATAAAAAATTTATCTCTAAAAATATCTTTTACTCACACTAAAACAGATGTGGGTATCTTTGCTTCATCATTTCCTCTGATTCCCACATTTCTTCTTCAAAATTGTGTTTTTTCCACACCACCTTGATGAGGGGAATTTTCTTATTTCATAAAAATATTTCACTATGATCTATGATCTTCATCGGTTTCTCCACATAAAAAAGATTATCCTCTAACAGTACCACCATTCAAGAGAGTACATGTGAAGGGTCTACTATGTACTTCCTTAAGAGAGATACGTGAAATACATCATGTACATTGGCAATGGTAGGTGGAAGTGCTAGTCGATAGGCCATAACCCCGACACGATCATGAATCTCAAACGCACTGATGCTCCTATGACTTAACTTCCCATTCTTTCCAAATATCATGACCTTCTTCCATGGAGATATGCATTTAAATAACATATCTCCAACGGTAAACTCAAGGTCTCATCGATGGTTATTTGCATAACTCTTCTTTCGAATCCGGGCTTCCTTGAAATGCTGCAAATTGGTTTAAACCTACTCCACCATTTCTTTGACCACATCTGGTCCAAGAAGCTTACTCCCACTGACCTCATCCCAACACACTAGTGTTCTGCACCTTTTCATATAAAGGTCTTCATATGGTTCCATTTGGATTCTCGAGTGGAAAATATTATAATAAGAGAGCTCAAAAAGAAGAAGATGTTGATCCCATCCTCTTTTGAAGTCCATTGATCACTCACTCAACCTTTCCTCAAGTGTTTGTTTAGTGCACTCATATAGGCCACTAGTTTGAGGATGATAGGCCATAATGAAGTTCAGTTCAGTTTTCAGAGCATGTTAAAGACTCTTCCAAAACATAGAGGTGAATCTTGGATCTCGATTGGATACAATAGATAGTGGTAATCCATGTATCATTACCACTCCCCTGATATATATCTATGCCATTTGATCCAATGGTAAATCCTCCTGAATAGAATTGAAGTGTGCAGCCTTTGTATGACAATCCACAACATCCTAGATTGCATTGCTACCCTTGTATGTCCTCAGAAGCCCGGTGATAAAGTCCATGTTGATGTTCTCTCATTTCCATTATAGTATGGGAAATGGTTTAATAATCCCCTTATACTTCTACCTATATTCCTTCACTTGCTGACACACTAGGCATGTTTATGTATATTCAGTGATCTCCTTCTTCATATTATCCCATCAATATTGCTCTTGGAGATCCTGATACATCTTTGTGTTTCCTGGGTGAATAAAGAAATTCAAACTATGTGCATCATCCAAAAGTTCCTTCTTCAGCTTCAGACACGATGGATCGCATTGTCATTTCCCAAATCTCACAATTCATTCTTCATTAACATTAAACTCCAAGTATTTCCCTTTTCTAATAGCTTCCACTTTTTCTGGAATTCCCACATCATCTTTTTGAGCATTTTTTAAAATTTCCAAAAGTGACGATTGAGCAATCATTTGTGAAAGGATTGTTGATGTTCCATTCTTTATGATTCCCATGTCTATCTTCATCAAATCTAAAAATATTGGATCCTTTTCAATTCTCATCAATGATAGAATCGATGGGTCCTTTCTACTTAGGGAATCTTCCACCTTGTTCGCTTTCCTAGTGTGGTAATTGATTGAGCATTCATAGTCTTTGATCAGCTCTAACCATCTTCATTGGAATATTTTCAACTCTTTTTCTGTGAATATATAGTTGAGGATTTTGTGGTCTCTATATATTTCACACATCTCCCCAAAGAGATAATGCCGCCAAATTTTCAAATCGATGATCATTGCAGCCAACTCGAGGTCATGTGTTGGATAGTTCTATTCATTAACATTCAATTTCCATGAAGCATAGGCAACGGCATTTTCATTTTTCATCAACACACATCCCTGGACCTTCTTTGAAAAATCACTGAATACCACAAAAAGTTCGTCACTAGGGGGTAAAGTGAGCACATGCATAGTGATAATCCTCCATTTCAACTCCTTGGAGAATTCTCCCCATTAATCACTCCAAGAAAACTTTACTCCCTTCCGAGTTAGCTTGGTAAGAGGGTTATACAATCATGATAAATTCCTCAAAAATCATCGATAATATCCAGCTAACCCCATGAAGATACAGATATCTGTTACCGATGTTGGCCTTAGTCATCCCTCAATTGCATCTGTTTTAGAGGGATCCACAGATATCCCACTGCTTGTTATGATATGGCCCAAGAATCAGACCTCATTCAACCAGAACTCACACTTGTTGTAAATTTCATAGATCTTATCCTTCTATAAGGCCTCTCGTACATTTCTTAGATGCTCCAAATGATCCTACATTGTTTTTTAGTATATCACTATATCATCTATAAAGACTACCAAAAGCTTGTCAAGATAATATCTAATGACTCTATTCATCATGTCCATGAAGATTGTCAGAGCATTAGTGAGTTCAAAAGGCATTAATATGAATTCCCAGTGCATGTAACTTGTACGAATAGAATTTGGGGGATATCTTCCTTCTTCACCCTTACTTGATAATATCCCGACCGTAAATCCACATTGGAGAAGTATTGTGCTCCACGCAGCTGATTGAACAAGTCATCTATTCATTGGAGAGGATACATGTTCTTTATCGAGATTTTTTAAGGTCACGATAATCAATGCAAAGGCACATTGACCAATTTTTCTTCTTGACAAAGAGGACTGGTGCACCCCATGGTGAAGCACTTGGGCATATAAACCCTTTATCTAGATTATCCTGTAGTTGTTTATTTAGCACCTCTAGCTCCCCAACAACCCTTCTATATGGATTCATGGATATTGGCAATGCCCGAGCTATAAGTTCAATTAAGAATTCAACAACTCTTATAGGAGGATATCTAGGAAATTACTCGGGAAACACTTCAGCAAATTCCCTCATAATAGGAATATCTTGTTAGATGGTTGCCTCCTTAGACTCAATCATCTGAGTCATATACACATGCGCATAGGGATGTAATATCCATGTTTGTAATGATGGAGCTAAAGAATATTCATCTTCCTCCTTGCACTTGTAATGAATCGGGGGTCGATTCTCCACATGGAGAGTGATTACCCTCTCATGACAATTTATGTTGCTTCAATATATGGAAATCCAATACATGCCAATAATTACATCAAATTCCACAAGATGGAGTATGACGAGGTTCTATGGGAAGTCCAATCCATAGTTTATGATAGAGGATGAGTTATATTCATGTGATACAATGATTCCCCCATTTTCTATACTCACTGACACCTTCACTTGCATAATTTTTTGTGGTGCTGGGATTATTCTACTAAACTTTCGAGATATAAAGGAATCCGTCGAACCTAAATAAAAATGTTAACTCGCTATTCTGGAATGAATAACTTGAGAACCTATCACCACTTTGTTTTTCAGGGTTCACATCAGCAGTAGTGGTGGAAAAAGATCACCCTTGCTGCCTTGGAGGTTGTTGGTCGCCTCTGAAAACCATTGGCTTAGGGCACTGATTTGCAAGATGCGCTTGTTTTTTGTAGTTGTACCAATGAACAATTCATTGAGGATTGAATGGATTATTTTAATTATCTATTGCAACTGCAGGTTTTTCTTGTCGGCAGTTAATAGCTAGGTGCCCGTCTCTTCCACAACTGAAGCATTTCTTCATCCCCTTTAGGAAATTTCTAGGTTGCTTCTTTCTGCACCTTTGGAAAATAGGATGTTGGATCTTATTAGCCCTATTTTATTTATCCATCAAACCACCGGTAATGATTTCAACCTTACTCTTATTATACCCATCATACCCTTGAGATTCTTTGATCTCCATTTCGACTTTAAGGTCATATCGGACAATTTCCTCATAACTGTCGATGTCCTGGATCTCCAACGCTTTCCGCAGGCTAGTTTTCGGCCCACAAAAGAAGCGGACATCCTTGAATTTGCGGGCAATGACAAAGTTGGGAGTGTATCATGCAAGCCTCGTGATGTTTTCATAATACGCTCCAACAGATTTTTCATATTTTTTGCTTGAGGGAATGGAAGTCCATTTCCATCCTATGTCGGAGGGTGTGTGGATAATATTTATAAAAAAACATCTTCTAGAAATACTTCCCTTCAAATGCCTCAAAATCCTCCTCAATCTTCGCAATTTTTATCAATATCCACCATTTATTAGCTTCACCCTCCATACGATAAGCAGCCAGGAAAAGTTTCTCTTGTTTAGAACATTTAATGATGGAGAATATCTTTTCAATGGAGTTGATCTATTGTTCAGAGATTGAGGGATCAGATGATCGATTAAAAGTACGAGGCCTTTGTCTCATGAAGCTCTCGATAGCAACATATTCTTTATTAGGGGGGGTTAAACGTTCCTATTGACCCATGTTTCTAATCAAAGCTTGAGTTAGCTGAGAGAGAAGCATTACAAAGTTCACGATTCCCACTCCCATTGTATTGGGGATCTCATTATAACAGTCATCACATTGATCTTCACATCAATTGTTAGCCCGAGTCCTCCTATTACCGGCCATTGTCTGTAATAAAAGGAAAGTTGGAGGTAACACATAAAGGTTAATAGAAGGACAAAATTGATGACTTATAAGTAGCTCTAATTTCCTTAACATATTGATCTATTGTCATCAGTCTATGTTATCCATGATCTACTTTCTATCATATATTCTTATGGAATTTTTTTGTCCCTTAATAGTGGTTCATACTAAAAGTGTGAATTTACCAAAGAATATCCCCATGAGTGTTGTATCCAACAGTGTAGGAAGCCCGTTTTTGAGGACCAGTTCCCATTCGAGTCTAGCTCCAAGCGGTGTTTTCGGGTTTTACCCATAGGATATATCCGTGCCAGTGCCGCCTCTATCTGCTCTTATATAGACATGGATGTATTTGTTTGATAAACCACTTACTCAATACTCACCAAAACCTAGGGATGTTTTTTATACTTAGTCTGGTCTCTTAGGCTTCACTAGGGTTTTCTAATCCTAATCCCAAAAATAACTAAACCTCCCTTTGATACCAACTATGAAAACCCTGCTTTTTATTAGACAATTAAAAATAATTTATAACATAAACTTCATTTGATAAAACATAGAATATCGAGAGTTATAGTGTCTTTGGGGATTATGATCATTACATAACAACTTAAAACATTAGAAAAACATCTTTATTGAAAACTTCCTTTACATGACCACTACATTCCCTCATACTTAGCATTGCATGGGATAACTCGTGGACATGCATATGAAATGTGTGATCTATAAAGCCCATTAAAGGAATAAACATGGAGTAATATGAGGAATACAATACATGTTAGAAAATAGGCATAAAATTAGAGCACAATCGGTGAATAAACATAATGGCACGATAAAGTATGATAATCATAACATGTAAATGTGGCAACAACACTTAACATGGAATTAGCATGATCCAAGGCTCATTTCACATGGAGCATGATTAATTCCTCATTCCACATGAAGCACGAGTAAAAACTCATTACACATGAGTTATCATGAGTAAACACCCATTTCACATGACTTATCATGACACTATTCTTATCCCAATTCATTGGAGCGCTATAAGGGTGCACCCTTCTCAAACATTTCATTTCATGCATATGTGTGCCACATGAATCATATTACATGGATTCATAAAACATAATCATTTATTCCACGATAAAGTAATGTGGAATTAAAACAAAAAACAATGTAATAAATAAGTAAATGTTCATAATGGTTAATACCCTTGATAGAGAAAGGGGCATTGTATTCACTACACAATGAAATTAGCTTGGAAAATCGGTGCAATTTCGTCAGCCTAACGGTGTGACGTATGAATTCATAAAAATGGTTGATGAGAGAGAAATGGGTGTATAATCATATGTAGATGAAACGGACAGTAAGGGGGTCATATAGAGACATGTTCCAACAATTGTAATGGAATTTAGAGTCATGATACAAAATAATGGCTTGAATGTAAAAGAGGGGAGAGAAATTCCTTTTGTAATTTTGGTATAGTAACGGGTGTACAACGTAGGAATTTAGTGATATAGAAAGGGTTCTCCCATCATTAAAACATAAATAGGAAATTATTGGAGAGGTTTCAAACCATACCCTAGCCTTTATAATTGAAATTAAAAATCATAACAATTTAATGAAAATTGCGAAAAAATGAGAAAGGAAGAAAAACCCCTTACTTGGAAGTGTGCTTCCAAAGGCATGAGAGAGGCTATATAAAGGATTATTGGGATATTGGGCCACCTTGGGAGGATTCTAGAGAGATTAGTAAAGAGGTTGGACGAACTCCAAAGCCTTTTAGTGTGGAGGAAGTGGGAGCTTGGGTTGGATTATATAGGAAAGGTGAGGGAATTCTTTATTATTTAGGTTTGAGACACCTCACTTTAAAGTAATCCAAACCACAATCCAGCCCATGGTTTTTGCCCATGTTTTTTGGGAAGGGGAAGTGGAAAACAATATTTTATGTGGCAAAAGTCCTAAAATCTTAAAATAATGGGGCTTCTTATGTGGAGGTGAGTCAGACTCCCAAGGAAACCAATTGAAAAAGACAAGATGTTTAATGATTTGTAAAATATTTCAATCAAACCCAAAATCTCATTATTTTAATGGTAAAAAATATATTGACAAAAAATAAGGCTTCTTTTATTTTATTACATTACCATTTTGTCATTATGATGTCATAAAACACATTATGTATTTAAACGGTATTTAATTTTCACCCAAAAATTTTACTATCTCAAAAAATTATGAAAAAATCACTATTGGATAATTTCGACGTCTGGATTCTTGAAATAATATTTATTTTATCTAAATTATTTACTAAATATGTTAATTTTCACATTTGAAATAAAAATCGGTATTTATCGACAATTCACGGGTTTTGACAAAATGGCTTGCAAACCATAAGAAATATTACGATTTCATTCATATAATTATACAATAATTTATATTTATTAAAAATTAATTTTATAATAACAATATTTTATTAAAAAATATTATTTAATTCAATAATACATTCATTCATCAAAATATATTTCTTAGTTGAATATTAACTAAATATACTATTTGTGAATTAAAAACTATTTACAAGGTAACAAAAATAAGATGAGTGTATATTCATTATTATATACAAACATAATGTACATAACCATAGTTCTATGGTCTTGCTATGTAACCCCTTATAACAACCTCATAAGACTAAAGAGTAAGGTATGCGATGGTGACAGAGTCTTGATGTGGTTCAAATAACATTGCTCGGGTGGTGACCTCTATCAACTTCCACTTATCTTGTAGACAGTTCCCCTCAAGCTTAACATATTCAAGCCCGACCCGGGCTTGGTGAAGAGAGAATTCCAATGATGTGTCCTCTTTCCCGAGCTATGAAAAGTTGGATTTATATGGGGAACGTCTACTATATGAGGTCATCGCTTCCTTTTTCTGAGTAAATTAGATTTGTTGAAGCCTTATATTTATACTAATCATGTGATCACTCTTGAATGACTATATAAGCAACGGTCACAATTTGTATCATAAAACAAAAGAAGATGAAATTTTATATAAACTTTTTACATAAAGATACATTTAATTAGATCAAGTGTAATTTCCATTAATGAATGTTTGGTTTGTTACAAATATTTTACGTCTTCATCTCCATATGCATTTGATGAAGATCACTAAGTGGTAAAAGAATCCCACATATGTTGTGTATCCCTGGGCTACATGAATCAAAAATCACATGTGTGGGATTATTTATTCATCATGATGTGATATCATCTCATGTCTGTTATAAATAAGATAAAGCGATCTTTTGGGCTTCAAGGAGGTTCTTCCATGAATCATGTAGGCACTAAAATGTTCCGCCATTTTAAAAAAATAAAATTAGGTTTGATAATGTATATTAAATTAATCACTATAACACACTAAAACTTTACTATATATTTATATTTAAATAAATTCAATCTTTTAAATAACTTGTGTTGCACAAAACAAGATGTTTAAATGAAACACGAAAATCTACTAAAATAATATTATTGAAACATGGACATTATAACCTAACTATTACGTTGATGGGTATGAATAAAACATACTCAATTAGAAATAAAAATATTGTTTACACATGTATAAAATTAATTCAATAGTTTTATATTGATTATAAATAAAATTATATTAATTTTAATAAAAATGATATTTTAAACTGTATTTTTATAAAAGATTGTTGGTTGCAATTTCGACTAATAATTTGAAATTATTTTCTACCAATTTTAGAAATTTTATTTTAAAATATTAACTTAATTTTGGAAATCATCATATCTATGTTAACGTTTTGTTAATGATAGGGATTTTTTAAAAAATATTAAATTTTTAGTGGATAGTAAAAAATACATATTTTTATATAATTTTCATTTATATTTAATAAAATATATTCAATTATTATTTTAATTTAATTTTAAATCAAATATATTATTGTTTTTTTGGTTAAATTATTTTAATTTAATATAAATTATATTTATACTATTTTCTTAAAAAATTTCATTTCATGGTTTTAATACATGTTTGTTTAAAATCATTTTTAATGTGTATCATGTTTATCCATTTTAAATAATTAAGATAACCACAATTAAATAATGATTTAAGTGAAATGGATAGATTATATATCTATAAATATTAATTAATATTCCTCTAAATATGAATAATTTTTAGATATTTTTTATGATATCATCTTTTCCCTAAAAAAATAAATTTCTGGAATAATTCTTTTGTCAACACGTCTGCAAGTTTAATTTTAAATTAAATTATTTTAGTATTGTTTTTTTAAGTTGGAAAAATCAATTCCATATATATAATGATCATAATTTCTGTTATAGAATATAGTCAAGTTAGTTCATAACCATAATAAATAGTGAAAATTGTAAAACATATTCACTTCAGTTAAGGTAGAAACAGGAATACTGAGGGGGGCGGGTAACTAAAATGATAATGGTTTAGTATATACCAAAACATGCATAATTAATATTTAATGGTCGTATCTACACCTTATATATTATAAGGTTTGAAAATGGTCCATTTTTATCATTTTGGAATGAGAAAAATGTGGGTGGAATTTGTTGTTTTCAAAACAACCAAGTATGTCCCCCCCCCCCACTTAAAAAAGTCCACCCCTCTCGTCTCCTTTAAAAACTTATAAAAAAATTCAAACAATAACTTCCCAAATATCTTCCTTAATTCCATGAAATCATCCTAGAATTAGTTTCTATGTCATTAATCCAACCTATGATGGCTTTTGGTGAAATCCTAAATAAGTTGTCCGAAGAACATGTAACATCCTTAATCGAGAGTTTTATTTATTTATTCCTCAAAATACGTAAAATATTATTGGACCATGATGATATTATAACATCATTATAACCAATATGATTAGTTTTTATGTCATTTTAATGACCTACATCTATCTCCCCCACCTTTAAATGGAAAATAAAACTATTTATCAGGTGTACTCTAGGAAACCATCTCGTGAACCAACGTAATTCATTTTCCATAGCCACATATCATGTATAAAAATAATGACGTATATAATTTTTAAATATTATATTTATGATATAATTATTATTATTTAATTATAATAACAAATTTTGTTTCTTAGTTTCTATTCCATATGTTATATGATAATGTCACTCGTACATATGGTAGATTATCGCCTCACGAAATGATTTGATTCATTTTTTTCATACACTTTAAATAGAAGGTAATAAAGGTAAATTAAATTTATATATGATATTAATTAAATATTAATAATTATATTAAATAAATATATCATATAGTTTATTTTCTAATCATTCATTGAATAAATGATAATGTCATTTGTGTGTACAGTGACCTACCACTTCACATTGTGATGTGATTAATGTTTCACTAATTCTATAAAAGTAAGGTAATAAAAGAAAAATTTAATGAATATATGAGATATATTTCACATGACATTGATTACTTAAAAATAAAATAATATAATATTCTTAAGACATTCACCATTTAAGGAAATGATATTTTACCATATGCAAATATAGGGCCTACTATCTCCATAAATTGATGTGATTCATTCACCATGTTCAAAATTAAATATGGATTATAAATATTTATATAATTTAAATAATATTTTTTAAAATGTTAATATAATTCTGAATATAATGAAAATATTTCATATGTTAAATATTCATAACATTCAGGATAAATCATACATGAGAAAAAAAGACAATTAACATATGAAATAATAGTGGTAATGATATATTATTAATAAATTGGAGAAAAGATATTATAAAAGATATAATATATGGCATTATAAATATTAATATGAATATGGTATAAATTAATAATTTTTTTAAATATTCTAGAACGTTATTTAATGTTTCCTCAACTGAAGGGAAGCATTAGGCTAGGAGTTTTCTGAACTCAATTTCCATTGAATGGGTTATATTTCTTTTTCATTGATTATATTAAGGAAAATTATGTTTCAAATAAAAATATATTTATTTATGATCTATTTAAACTTATATTTCTATGGATAAAATTTATTATGAGATGTCACTCCATATAATTTCTCTCATAGCAATGATATAATCATTGTAAGGGTTTCTACTCACACTTCATTCATTGAGACACATTCTCTTTTATACACTGAAATTCTATTTAATGGTGTTTTTATTTCCCTTTTACATGATATACGATGAATCCCTCCTGCATCATGATATTTTATTTTAATATTAATCTACTTCATTAATGGGAATTTTTAATTCAAATGTTTCTAAAATGACACGGGTTTCTGTTTCAATGTCATTTTACTCGGGATTACTTAAGATGGAATTCGAATTAAAAGAAATTATTTGATAGTTGTCTAATAAAATAATTTTATTTTTTAGCATCTATTTATCCATCATTAATTAAATGAATAGTAAATATCCCTCACTTTGAATGTTAAAATTATTTATAAAATGTTTTTAAGAAAATCTACTTCATTTCTCTTTTCGGTCGAAAATCTTTTTTCTTTCGAACCAATTTTTTCATGACCCGACTTCTTCAAGATTTGGGAAGGAACAAAAATGTTCAATGCCCTTCCATTTTCAATATGTTGGAGGGATAATGGCCAACCCTAGTCCCCCCTTAAATATCCCCCTGATTGTTTACTATCACTAAGGGTATATAATCTCACCACTAATTGAATGAATTTCCCTTTTGATAACTACATGATCGGGATATATGATGGTAAAAAATTCCCAAACAACACCAAAAATTTATATAAATGAAACCAAAATCTAACCCATGAATGATTTTAATGTATATTGTGACAAAATTAAAACAAAATAACTAAACTAAGTAACAAAAGAAATAGACTATGTAGCATCCCAACAATTATCCTGACGCCCGAGCTAGTAAAGTCCAACATGGTCCTCAAAG
The DNA here is from genome assembly GCA_963277665.1 of Viscum album. Lineage (NCBI taxonomy): Eukaryota > Viridiplantae > Streptophyta > Magnoliopsida > Santalales > Viscaceae > Viscum > Viscum album. The sequence goes on along the minus strand of OY728164.1, from coordinate 628,722,395 downwards.
ACCTCATGGAAACCTAAAAACAGTTTTATAATGCATGGTGAGCATACTAGTATACTCAGTAGGGGGACCAAAGTCAATCATTCACAAGTGGGAGATGAATACTAATGCCCATATGAAAACAATACAAACTAACTACACCTACTGTGGAATAATACTAACCATCCCAACCTCACCAAGACATGATAAAAAAATAACGAAAGTTGAGTAAGATAATAATATAAGCACATCGATGATTTGGGTACCTCAATACACTTTTCTCATTAGTTAACAAATCATGCCTAATGGCTAATGCCTTGACACTACTTCCTTTCCCAAAATTTAGTCCCACTACATATCTTCCGGTATACACCTAGGACACAAACCACACGTACCCCGCCTGGAGACACTTGGGTCATAATAACCACACCTTTTGCCCAAAAACGCATGGGCCTAATCATGAAGAAATATGGGAAATAAACATGTCTCGCATACACCTAGTCCCCTCATCCACAACACAACCTAACAAAAGGATTTTTGGCTAATAGTGAACCACAATCCATTATTTACATTCTATATATTCTTGAGCGATAAGAACCTAGAAGGGGGTGCAACGAAGAATGTCAGTAACCAACCATGAATCCTCCCACCAGGATGTTAGGAATAAAACCATCCCCCATGAAATTAGGGTTCTTGGCACGTAGTGCTCAAAAATGGTAGGGTGTGTTTTAAAAATCAAAAGGTACTAGAATTTATACATATAGGTTAACAATAACTTAGCCATGGTTCAAAATAAACCATCCCGCACAGAACCACCTTTGCTACTACCCCTATAAGAACAACAACACAAGAGCCACAAAAAGCCTAAAACCTAACCCTTTTCCATTTAATCACTGGACATTATTTATTAAGGAGTACATAGAAATTAATTCTTGCATTACCCTGGAGCCACTATCCGAAATAATCCTTATCAAAATAAGAAATCCATGATGCAGTCCCACTGAACTAGCATCACATAAACTCATTTTAGTCCCACTACACAAAGTCACTTTATGTCCAAAAAATAAATTCAGTCCCACTTCACAAAAGTTCATCCATTAAAAAATCAATAAATCTATCAACCTGAGGTTCTGTTACAACTCTTATTCCACCCCATACACAAAGCCCACAATACAACACCACCAAAATAGTAGCCCCACTACAAAAACAGGTCATACCCCAAAAAAAAGTCATTCCCTCTATCAACCATCACACTCATAACATGGATACCAACATAAACCTCACACAACCCCCACAAAACACATAAATCATACAACCACACCATTAAGCCGATCATATTCATATTTAGAAATATGGGTTCTTTAATTACACTTTATATAAAAGGGGTGATCACAAAACTTGTTCGATCCGATGGTATCCTTTATTTAACCATGTGTACGTGACTAAGTGGATTGATATTTGTGATTATTCATAGAGTAATATCAAGAAGAACAAGAACATCACCAGTGCACATGAAAATTCCACCAACGACCATTATTTTCAGAAGGACGTACAACCATAATAATTTATAATAGGAAAACAAGGATAATAAAATAAAATAGTGCACAACATTCCTTAATATTCAATCCCACACCCATTATCAAAATATGACCCATTTCCTTTTTATCATCATTTTCCCCTCATGTATTACTCTTGTTAAATAAATAATTCATTCATTCTCTCTTATGAAGTATTACTACACCCACCCCGTATGATACTCATTTAAAGAGTGATGAAGGAAAATCCCTACATAGAAAAACAAGTGACTATAACTCCTCCTTGCGCTTAACAGGGGGTCACGTGAGTAGTAAGAAACTCTATGAAAATCTATATGGGAAAGGAATCTTGCGCAGGTTCATGACTCATTTAGAGATGAAATGTTCTTCGTGCACCAAGAGAAAAGAGAAGAGAGAACCTCAATTTTAGAAAATCCAGATCCTATATCAATGGAATGGGAAACTGTTTGAAGGGAAATTAATGTTAGATCATGGTTATGATTATGTTTCTTGACTATTTCAATGTCTGGGGAGTGTTAATATATTAAAGATATAACTAATATCCTTTTAAATTCCTTTATAAAATCACAAAAAATTCCTTTAAACTTGATTTACGTCAAATAAAACGTTAGAGGGGCGAAACTGGACAAATAAGGAAAAACTGGAAAATGATATTAATGCTAATGTTGACACCGACACTAATGTTGACGCCAAAGCTCATAGTAAAACATGACACACCAACAAGAATAATACAAAATGACATGATGACACTGGCAATTCAAATTGACATGTTGATCCTTATAGTTCAAAATGTTATGCTGACACCAGCAATTCTATATGACACGTCGACTCTGACAGTTCCAAATGACGATCCTATAGAAAAAATGGACTTTTGGGTGAACATCAGAGAATGAGTCACTAATAGCCCCTAGAACACCCCAAACACTAGATTTTTACAATGGAATTGACCAGAGAGGTCCGGACTGTTACACATTTTTTCAAAAAATATTTTACTATAATTGATTAACTGGATTTTTACCATTAATTCTATTTAATAAAATCAAAATAAGTCATCCCATATTTTTATGAACAAGTTACATTCTTATTTTTTATATGAATATTGGAATGGAATATATTTTTAACATATTCGGCATAAAAACAAATCATTAATAGTCATCACCCTATGTTTTGAAGATATCATTTCATGCATGAAATTTTATATTCCAATAATTCATTCATTAATAGTCTAGTATATTATGATTTTAAATATGTGTTTTTCAAAATGGAAGGTTTTTTTCTGATGGAATGTAAAAAAGTGAACCTTCAAAATCATTTTCCATATAAGATGACATCCTTTTATGTTACTCAATGTGAAAAGGTTATTTTCCTCAAGTATTTTTTATATATTTTTAAAAGTATTTTCATCAACAATAGAAACATTTAATATTTTAGATTTCATCTAAATTGTATATTTATATCTCTCAGAAAGATACGTAGTTTTTTCCCTTTCATTTAATGGAATAATACATGAATTATGATCATTTCTCAAATATATTCATTATGAAATTTCCATTGAATATGATTAGAATAAATATTATACAACCCATTTCTATCAATGGTAAATTCTTATGTTTTTACATATTATTGATATCCTTTTCTGGAACGCACATTCTTGCACATGAAATGAATATCATTGATAGACCTAGAATTATTTATCCCTAAGAAGCATTGGGTAATATTTTAGTCTCAGGAGACATCATGTATGGGATTAGAGAGTGGATATGATCGATTATGGGACTCTATCCACCATGGGATATTGTCTTGGAAGTTATACTTAACTTATTATTAATTGATGTATTATATTCTTACCACATTTCCTATGATTCCATGATTTTATTATACAATGTTATTTAAATTATGATTCCATGTGATTGCTCATTATCCTATTCTTTTATCGTATCATGCTATACCTTGGACTCACATGTTATTCATCCTTATCATGTTTATTCCCATACTAGATTTTTTAGCTCACCCATTTCTCTCTGTATTCTGTATGTAATCCCATATAGAGTAAAGTTCTCAAATGATTTTTTGGATCTCACTATAGAAAATAAAATAAAGATGATTAATTTTATGTACTAAGAACCTTTTCTTCCAAATACGCTGGGACATTGTGATACATGTGTTGTATTAATTATTTTTAAGAGCCATGTAATAATATGTGTAAAGGGCTTGGGTTTCCATTAGTACACAATATTATCTCATGACAGTTCACTATGTATAAAATTAAATTTTCTTCTTGATTATACTCTCATTTATTCATGGGATGGAATACAGGAATACATATATTTTCTGATTTAAGAAATATATGCCCTGACTCTTAATTAGTTCATATCATGAAATAGTTCATCAAAGATAGAATTTATGTGAGAATACATAAATGAAAACAATTTAAAATTATACCAAAATCATAAATTTCATTGTCATGATAATCATTGTTTTCATGAAATATGGTTTTTCTTATATATATATATATCATATATAAATATAGGAATTTAGTGAATATTCCCATATATATCCCACTTACACTAAATCCAAATAGAAATTATGTCATTTTGCCTTATATTATAACATATATAATAACTTTTCAATCCAAATTCAAACCCATTTTGGATATCTTCTAAAACACATTTCAAAATTTTCATTAACATCATTTTGTATCACACCACATGAAATACAATATTAATAGTGATCTAAAAAACTTTTGGATTATCCATAAAACACTTTTTGAGTATCTCTTTGTTTGAAAATAAATCCCCATTTACTCCACTAGAAAGTGTGACCCCATGGGCCATTTTAACATTGTAAACAAGTATGAATCTATATATATATATATATATGTGTGTGTGTGTGTATGAAAATAGAGACCCCTAGAAAGGAGTTAATACTTCTCAAAATATAAAGGGATGTGGTTTGATCTCCCTCAAACACATATATCTTAATACATGTTTCCTCCATTCTATATCTTATGAAAACATGAATTATCATATTTTCAATTTGTAAAAGATGTTGAGTTACCATGAGATGTAGATCATTACAATCCCATATATCCGACTCATATTTTCTTAACCCTATGACTATAGACTAAATTAACCAATAAATATATCATATGTCATTCATCGTTTTAAAAAAGAACATCATATTTCCCTTCTCAAAATAGACATATTATATCTATATCCAATTACACATGACCATAGTTTATCTCAATAAAGATCCCATATGACATACATATTATACAAGAATGAAAATAACATCATTGTTAATAACAAACCAATTACGTGATCAAAAACATATCCATCCGCCTCAGTATTATTTATGTCACTATATACATTAAATCTATTTTTTTTATATTTTCTAATATCCACATTAAGGAAAAGTGGTAACTGTACAAAACAAAATTAAAAAATAGCACCCCATTACAAAAACTCACATCCCGAATTCTTCTTATCCAATGTTTCACGCCACCGCCAGAGTTTTAAAATTCCAAATTCACAAACATAAATACTTTCTTATCCATGTTCCTGCTATCATCATTGTGATTTGAACAAAGAGCCCCCTCTAGTCACGTAGACACTGATTTGGTAACCCTCCTCGATTCAAGCGTATTTCGTAATCATCATCCACTCACCTCTATAAGTATCTCTTCTCGGAACCACCACCATCTTCATCATCAGAGCATCTATCACTGGAATCGCCGGAGGCACCATCACCATCTCGCAGTCCTCATCGCTCGATACCAATGTCCACACATGGATTTCTCCAAACAAGATATCATCAACATCGCTAGAACACACAAAAAGATACCAATGAACCATTCACGCCTCTATAGACACCCATCCACTCATATGAACACCTCTCAACACATCCTTGGAAGCTACCACACACAACCGACCAGGGAGGGTGCGAAGTACCTGGAAACTAGAACAGATCACAAAATAATGTTTATGTATCTAATGTAAATGAATGATTAAATGCAGGTTCCTCTTAATATGATACATATTAATATTCCTAAAATCATTAAGAATATTTAACAAAAATAACATAATAACGGGTTTATCATATCACATATGTAAAACTATCAGACAAAACTTATGTTCTCTATACATTCTATTTTTGTTAACACATTTCATCTTATGTAATCCAGGTCACATCCCTATGCTACCATCAAGTAAGACTCACCTGAAAAAATATTTAATGTGAAATATCTATAAAATAAATTTTTTCGAATAATGATGAGATTTTTGAAATATATTCCTAATAGTTCAACTTAAGAAACATATTAAAAGTTCTTAACATCTCAATATTTGATGTTATAATGTAATCGTATTTTTTCGACTTAGAATTAATTCTTTGCTCATCATCATCATAATCCTTGGAACCCTATTCCATCATGATTTTCCTTAACAATGTAACCACTTACATTACGTTTTACCAACCCCTATACTTTATTAAGAGAAATTGATGAACACAATAACATAAAAATTATTTTATCCTATATATTTTAATCTTGAAATTATCTATATTCAAACATAATCCCAATAGATTCTTAGATGTTATATTATTTTCTAAATATACTCTTAAGAAACAATACTAACCTTTAGTTTTAGGGAATAACATTTGTTTCCTTTTAGTAGGAATGTCAAACAATTAAACTGATGTTTTCATATCGTATTTATTTTTCAATACGTTTGGAACATTTTCTTTTAATATAAGTCTTTTTCCAAATATTTCTATGATTTTTTGCCAGAACATGTTCCCATATATTTTTAAAAATAACGAGACAAAATATTTACCCTAGATAAAACTCATTTATTCATATAATCTTCTTAAAACATGTTATAGAAATTTATGAATCATAATCTATGTGAAGAAATTTAGTCACAATAACCCATTGTTATCAAACTAATTGTATTACTAATAATGATAAATGAGATGAAGTTACACATATTTTATAAAAATTCATTTGATCATGATAAAATCCTTTACATTCAAATCCACAATGAATTAACTATTAACTTCATTTCATGAATTTAAACAATATGCTTAATCTATTCATACTTTTATTTTGGACTCTTGTATATTTAGAAAACTTTGTATAATATAAATCATGTATCACATACATTTCAATGTTAAAGAATTAATTTCTATAACATAAATAGCTAAAATGGATATTCCACGGTGTTTCAAATACTATTTCAGGTACGTCTTAAACAATCCAGTCATATTGAATTATTTATATTCCTTCCTAACAACCCTATCATTTATGAACCATGAATATATACTATAGGAAACATTATTTAACTTTTCAACAAACTTTTATAATTCCATTATGATATTTTACCTATATGTACAATATATAGAGTAATTTAGAACTTATAAATCATAAGAATAGTTCATATATATTCCCAAAACATTGAGAGTTTCTAGTAAATGTTCATTTAATCCAACCATATTTTTAGAAAATTTCTATAGAAGAAAATAGGATAAATTAAAAAACCAAAAAATAATAATTTTATGTCTCCCATTAAATAATTTTATAAAACTAAAGAAATTAAAACTATGTATATCAAAAACACCTTATCTCATTTTCTAAACATCCATTATTTCAATACCGCAATTTATAAAAATGATAAAATACAAAAATTATGAAATTTTAATTAAAACAAATCAAACTGGGGTTGACCTGACCCATCACCTGAGTAGGCCTGCCACATGGCTCGAAGAACATTCTCGATCGTCATGGGCCGATAACAAGCACTCAACATAACCAACTTCCACTTAGTAATTATTTCTCCAGTGGTAAATGGAAATGAACATTCTATAAAATGTGATTTCCATTCCAATATGATCTTAATAAAAAGTATAAGGTAAGATGATACCATAAAAAATTACATACATTAGGTACAGACATGCCACAACAAGACCTATACATGGTATCGAAAAATAAACAACCCAAACAGAAAAGAAAGGGTGAATTAAGAAACAAGTCCCAAATATAACTGAATGGGTAAAACACAAAAAACACCACATTATTCATTCCCTAGATGCAATATATCCTTGAAAAAACGTCGGATGATAATAATCAAGAAGACACACATTGGTAACTGGTGAACTTACCTTTAGCCATGTTCTGAAAAATGAAATCTATGAATTCCAAAAAGGGACCATGAAGGGCGTGAGGCACGAGGAGTAGTAGGAGAAAACCATAAATATATTTAAGGATTATCAATGAAAAAAATAAACTACTTGAAAACAATTTCAAAATTAATCCATTTAAAACATACAATTTCCAAACATGAATTTTAAATACCTTTGGTATTATTTTTTGCACAAAACGTTGATTTAAAAAATAATTTCCAAACATTGATCAAATATATAAATAATTCCACAAGGTATAAAATTCTCAAACATAACCAAAATACATAATAGAGGTCGTTATAAAATCATCATCATATAACCGTGAAAATAGAAAATAAATAAATGGGTATAATACATATCATCACATCAAATGAAATTAATATAATTCATAACAAATATAAACCAGTCTCTCATGGGTAATGTTCAAATAGGGACTCTAACCATAATTCCTATCATGAGTGATTAAACATGAATGCCAGCTAGCTAATCAGTGGAAGATCACACGATCCTCCCTAGGTGCAACACAAATAACCCACACGATCAATTAGTACACATCATGGAATCACATATTGTTTTTCTAACTAAAGGCTCACTTTTCCCCTTGGAAAAAACAAGAATATGTCATGGTCATCCCTCTAAAGGCTCACACAATCCCTTGAACAAACATCTCACTCACACCCCATCAAACCCATGTGGCACTCCATTCCAACACAATTACAACAAGTTCACATATGAATTAAGGTATAACATGAACCATTTTATAAATAAGTGTTCTTAATATATCCAAACACTGTTCCCAAGGTATAAAATTTTATAAAACAATTTTAAAAATCCATTTAAAGCCATAAATTCACATTGATCAATTTTTTCCAACACTTAGTGTTCAGACATTCCACCCCATTCGAAAACACTGTATAAATACCCAAATTGAAAAAAACATTATATGAAATGCATCAAACCTAAAATATGCACCATGGATAAACTATTTAAATGAAAATTTTAGCAAAACTAAAATACTATAGGAAATTTACAGGTATATAATGGAAAATACCCTTATATAGATACACCAACATATGATTGGGTCCAAACCTCCTTTCCCATTATAAAGACCACCCAGTAGAGGTATAATCAAGATTCACATGCCTAATACACATGATATGAAACCAAACCCACTATTAGAAACCCTAATTTATTCCAAAACCATACATAATGTTCCACACATTCTCATAATAGAACAATATTGATTGTGGAGGGAAAAAGAATAAAAAATCAATGTGGAAATCGACTAACCTTAAAGAAAACTCCATGAAACCAAGGAGAAATAAATAATGAAATGATAGAGTGGGCCCCATAGATAAGGTAAGGGGCTTCACATGTGGGGGGAAAATGATCCCTTGAAGCTTAACTGTTCATTGAGAATAAGGTTAAATTTACACTTTTTAATGTGAAATAACGGATCGAATGGTTTGGCTGCATGGTTAGAAAAATTATGAGCCAAACATACTGGTTCCACAATAAACCCAAAATGATCCACATTATATTCTATGGGGTGTCACACAATATTAAAAAACATTCTCAAATTATGTGAAGTTGTATAGTTGAATACTACAACACCCCTTACATTGTTTCCACATAGTTTGGAAAAACCATGCGTTAATCATGAAATATGGTCTATCTCCACAAAAACACATGGTTTTGACCCTTGGAACGTGACTACTCCATGAAAACACTAAAATATATACAAAACCCAAAATTATAAATATCTTTAACCCAATGGGTATCAAAAACTCCCCACCTTGACGCTTTTTTCCCTATAATGTCCTCAGGCTTTTCTAGAATAAAACATGTGATCCCACTACTCCATTACGCAAGAATTCACCTCCCATGTCTCATGTATATCACAACCATAATATCAAAGAACATGAACCAATGGGATCACCTTACCCTGTATGATATTATTCTGAACATCCATGATATAAAAAGAATTATCCACCGTGGAGGCATTTTGATATGACTCAAAATTTTAACACACCATCTTGTGAGATGTGTTTTAATGGTATATATTTAGTTTAGAGACATGGAATACATATTGGATCGAGATCATCCTAAGTTGTAACTCTAACCAGTAAGATTCATTCACAACATGACCCACAATATGAAATGACCTGACATAATGCAGTGCTAATTTCCCTTGCTTTCCCAATCAATAATGACCCAACAGATCTTACACAAGGAGAAACATCGGATCTCAAACCAATAACTCCAATAGATGGAGAAAATAGTCTAAATATGATTTATTGTGGCTTTAAGCTATCATATTACATTTTCATCTGTTTAACTCTCTCATTTTTCTCATAGGGAAGTATCATTCCATCTATGGAATGCTCACCCACCTCAGCGAAACATAATGAGGATTGGAACATCTTCCCATATAATTACTCAAACACACTCATCCTATTTTTGATATGATAAATACTATTATATTAAATATTTTTTATTGGTAGGTTCATCTCCCATGAAGAATCTAATTAAATAACACCAACCTATATCATATCCTCATGATTATATAAGTTCTACTCATATTTTCCATCCTTACGAGGATGATATTTGATGATAAACCTAAACAAGGTTCTTGAAGCATCATAGAGTCCCTTAAAAAAGAAATATGTAAAATTTTTATCCCTATATAACAATATTTCTAAGGTAATTTCAGGATTCCAAATATTCTATCAAACAGACATGAATCTAAGATTCCAAACATTCATAGACTCTCTAATTGGATGAAAATTTGATGATCTTATCAGACAATCTAAAATAATCCATATAGAATTATTCCCACTCAAATTTAGAGGTATTATAATCTTGATATCAATAGATATATCATCCCACAACAATAATATCATGATAATTGACAATAATAACCTAAATATTATTTGATTCATATCATTGATCCTTTTTACGGAAAAATATCTAGAAATAAATATTCCACCAAATGTCTCATCCCTATCCACCAATATCATCCTCTCAATTTATAAAACATATTGGTCTCCTCATGGTGAATTTCCCAACTACAATGAAGGGCCTCAAGTATCACATTGTTCCATCAACATAATGAAATAACCATCCACATTTGGATGAGAATGGAACAATCAAGAGACAAATTTGAATCACCTGAGGTATCCCCACCATTTAAATCTGAGATAATCTACTAGAATTTGGTGTAAAAAAATATTCTCCCTCCTCACTAAATTGATGATAAAGGGAATAAATTTCATGTTTTCTAATAATTTATACCCTATATCCTCTTACATGTCAAATATAAAATCCAAAAATAATCTCATATAACCACACTATTCCACCAAAATAGTTAATTCCTACACTAGAAGCATCCTTCTAAAAGTGTTGGAGACCATGTTTCCCTTCCTTGGTATGCACACAATATCAATGTCAAAAACTATGATTCTACTCCACCAAATATCTCTATCTAAGGTACACATTCATCTAACTAAAAATTTATTCCAAACTCTTTTGATCTGAATACAATACAAAATTCACAAGAAAGAGTTAGTTTTACCAGGGATTTAGTGCATAAAAAATAGCTACCAATTATAATTAATGGGTCAGATAATTCTGATCATGTTGGCATATATTTCACAATACATAGTCCACCACATGTTTTTTTTTGAAATATCAAAAATCCCAAATCCATACAAGAAGAATAACAATACATGGCATAAGATCTCCCAGGATTAACTAGAATCAAAAACAGGATTGGATTTGAAAACTGTCTGAATATTCTCAAAATTACATTGTCACTTCTCTTCCCACGAAAATTTCTCACCTTTTAAATTTAATTATGTCAAGGGTGGAGCTGGCCTAAATAAATCATTAATAGAAAAATCAATAATACCCATAGAATCCTATAATGATATAACTCTCGAACACTTTCTTAAGAAAACCCCAAGACATTACTTCTTATACCTTCTCTGGATCCACTAAAAATCCTACCATAGAAATTATGTGACCAAGAAAATTCTCTTCGTGAATGAAAATTGACACATGGTAAATGAGGAATATTTAAGATTCCCCCAAAAATATCTAAATTGGACTCTATATAGAAAACATTCTCATTATCTATTTTATAGTACACAAAACGCTGTATTAAAAAACAACCATGAAGGAGTCCTAAATGTTATAAAAAATGCAATTAATTAGTGACATGAAAATTTAAAGAAAATTTTTAAGACCTAACGGAATAACCAAATAATAAAAATTTCTATATCAACATTGAAAATCAATCTTTGGTACATCCACTTCTTAGACCCTGAACTGGTGGTACCCCAATATTAGGTCAATTTTAAAAAAAGGGCCCATATGAGGAACTAAAATAGATCATAAATTCATATAAATGGGTATTTATTTATAAAAATCAACTAGATAAGCTTACGAAGGTCTATGAAATTTTGGAGGATACTATCCACCTTCATTTCAAATAGCACTATAAATCCCCCCGTGACATTATTGGGTGAATAAAACCCTTCCTCTTAAGATCCTCTTGATGAAATTTCATCTCCCTCAATATGTATGGACAAATCCAATAATATGGAAGAGAAATTGGGATTCTATCATGGAGAAGATCGATAATAAACTTGACCTATCACTGGGGTACAAATCAATATATTTCTGATATAAATACATTTGGGTATCAACTCACTACCAGTGGATGTTGACCTGAAGAACACTTTTCATTAACCTTAGATAACAACCGATAAAATTGACATGATGGGAACCCCAACTCAAAATACATTGGTGCATCCTTCCTTGGAACAGATCTCACTCACCTTGAAAGACTTGAGTGATCCCTTCCAGAGTAATGAACTAGACCTTATGATGATTACAGTTTTCTAACACCATGAAGATAATAATCAAATCCATATTGATAATGAGGTTGAAAAAGTCAAGGATCTAATTAAGGATGTCCCAAACTTCCTCTATTCTAGCAACCAAAAAAACACTCAGTGAATGTAAAACCTTCATCCTTCCTCCTGCTAAATGGATTTTGAAAATAGAAAACAGACTGGATCATCTCAGACTACATACCAAATATATCTACCATATTAAGTGAAATCAAATAATTTGATTCAATAGTTTCAAATAAAACCAATGACATTAAATATATAATGAACACCATACCTCAAATGGTGGATAACCTTAAATCTGATTCCTCTATAATGACCTCCAATTCATGGATTCAACTTTGCATATGAACACTTTAAGTCTTCTTCCCCTGCTGGGAACAACCATACCATAAAGATGGGATCCTATACCTTTAGAAGCATCTGACTGGACCGGATATCCCATTGTGAAATTAGATCCTACACCCCTCACACATGAAGAAAACTGCTGAAAGTGTTGGATATTCCTTACTTACCCACACTGGTGGAAAATCCTTAGCATAATATAGAAATTCATCCTGGTTATTCTTTCCTTCTCATGCTGAAAATGTAAAAAATTTCTATTCCCTATAGGAGACATACAATCTAATCTCGATGACTACTACAAACTCTTCCCACTTATTCTATATGACTTATACCACTTATTCTTCTGCCCTAAAAATAACTATGGCTACCACCCACTAAAGGAACCCCACTGAGAATTGTCTTTCTAATCAGTTGTACATCTTCCATCAATGACTTGTCAACTACCTATAAATAGGTTGTTAGATATGGAATAATGAAAATATATATATGACATATTGGATCAATACCATCTCAAAAAATTAATCCTTGAGGTAATTACTTTAGAGGATATCGAGAGATAAGTGAACCAACTCAATAAATGTAGAAGCATACATCATCACTGAATGGAAAGTTTGATACATATTTAGTGATTCATGGCCCTTCACCAATTTTATTGTCTCTATATAGTACTACTGATTAAATACCACTTTGAAAGATTTCCACATTAGGCCCCTATTCTTTACAAAAACAACCACGACCTCCAAATATTTCTACCCAACCCTTCCAACATGTATGAAAAAAATCACACATGAGAGGTCTCATAGGTCTTCAATAACAAAAATATCCACCCAATATTGTACAATCACTCCTCAAGCTCATTGTGACCCTAATCTCCATAAAACAAATGTGTATTCTTACTAAAAAAATACTATATCATGGTCTACGGTTCATTTAAACTCCTCAATACCCATTTGTCCCAAGGTTTGGATTTTAAAAATCACTAAATAAATTAATATCAGATCAACAGAAGGGTTTTTTCCACTGTTTACTCTCTATTTATCCCGCTCTATACTATTCTGAGGTACTTATCAAAGTCATTGTCTACACAAAATAATGTACAAGCATCATCAAGTATAATTCAATGTCAAGTGAAAACCAAAGTACCCAAAGAAAAACCCCAATGTGGACATCACAAGAAACATAAAATAAGTAGTGAATAAATCTTTAAAAAACCAATAACCAGGTACAAAATATATCCACAATCCCAAAAACATCCATGGAAACTCTAGGTTCCCCATGAAGATGTGATTTCCATGAAATCCACCAATCCTACCTCTCATGTACTAATGGTCATAAGTCCAAACTACCACTAACTCCCAAATAAACCTACTCTAACACCATTTTATAACAAACCAACCAATGTTTGACCCATCCCATCAACCGAGTCATCCCACCACATGACCAAAACAATTTCATGTTCACAAAAAATCGGAATCATGCACCAAACATAACAAAATCAAACCTAGGAATAGTTCCACAATAGTAAATTGGAATGAATCATCGATAAAATGAGACTTTCAAACCAATTTTTTGATATTATACATTATAATACAAGAATATACCATACAGAAATACATACCTCAAGAAAAAACAAGGCAACATAATAAATATTCATAGTTTCCCAAAAAAACTACCCACACTCAGAATAAAGGGTGAAACAAAAAATAAGGACGAAGTACTACCCAATGGGTACAAACACCAAAAATGAATCCACATGGGTCAATCCCTATGAGAACATATATCCTCCACAAAACACCAGGTGATTATAATCAAGATGAGTAGCCCTAGTACAAGGTTCCCTTAATATTACATGTTTCCTGTAAAATGAAATGTAGAAACACCCAAAAGGGTCGGAGCATGGTGTGAAGCACAAAGTCTTGTAAGACTCGACATTGAATCTATCTAAGGATTTTACCCACTCAATAAAAATAATCAATTTTAAATGATTTTTCAAAACTAAACCACTTTGAAAGTAAAAATTTTCCAATCAACCTTTCAAAATCCCTTTGGTTTTTATTTTTTTGGAACAAAACATGGTTTTCCAAAAAAACTCAAACAAGTATCAAATAACTAAACAATTATACATGGAAAAAAATTAAAAAACATAATAAATATTCCTAATAAAGGTTATAATAACATCAACAACCTATAACCATATAAATGGAAAATAAAAAAATGGGAATAATATATATCAACACTTCAAATAGAACTAATAGAATTCATAGAGTATATAAACCAATATGTCATGATTAATGTGCACCTAGGGGATTTAACTATCATGAAAATCATGAGTGGATAAATAAATATTATAGATGTCTAAGAAATAGAGGCTCACACATTCTTCTCTTAGCCCAACTATATAAGATCACATGGTCTATCAATAACCAACATGGATGTTCACATGGTCTTCTGACCTAAAAGCTTATTCTATTCCATGGAACCAAATGGAGGGTTGCATAGTTCTCCCTCCGAAGGATCACACGGTCCTTATAACAAGACATTCAATCACACCCCACATAGCCATTGTGATTCTTCATTCCAACATAATCAAAATAACTACCCATATCAATAAATTAATAACACAATCAATTTTATAAACATGGATACCCAATTTCTCAAAAAATCATTCATAAGGTAAAACCATTTATAAAAATATTTCAGAAATCCATTTAAACTGATAATACTACTTTGAAACATTTTATTAAACACTTGGGGTGAACATATGCCTCCCCTTGCAGGGAAGCCCTATTTAAACAAGAAAATTTCCAAAACATTCCTTGAAATTCATAAAACATGGAATAAGAAGAAATCACAAATTATTTATATAGAAACATAAACTATATAACCGAATGTGTTAATAACTTTAAAGGTATACCATGGAAAAAAAATTTAAATAGAGACACCTACCGTGGATTTGGTTCAAAGCACATTTACCTTGATGAAGACAACCCAGATTAGGTAGAACCATGCCCCAAACACCTAATTCATTAGAAATAAAATGACCCCCACCCCCAATTAAAAATACAAAATTATGATTAAACCACCCATAGGGTTCCAAAATTCCACAATAATGGATGAATAAATCTTGATGAAGGTAATAGAAGAATAAATCAAGGGATAATGAAATTGACCACAAGAAAAAAAACAAGATCTCAAGGAGAAATAGACCCCATGAATAAGGGGAAAAGATTCAAACACAAGAAGGCGGAGCTCCATGTTTAGGAGATGAAAAAAAAGAGTCCAAAAACCTGATGAAATATACTGGGGGAATTATAAATTCACACTTCATAATGATCTAGACATGGTTACTGATTTTGGACATATGGTTACGAAAACAGTGTTCCAACTATGTTTGTGCCAATTTTCACACAAAATAATCCACATGGTTTTATCTAGATTTTCATAAGGATTGAAAAACTATTTTCTTACCATGAATATCCTAAATATCAAAAACTATATATCCCCTCATATGGATGCTACATGGTTGGGACAACCCATGTACTAACTTTTCACCCATGTCTATTTGCCCAAAACTCTCACTTTTGACCCACATCACCTAATAACTCCAAAAATGCAACCAAGGATAAATAAAACTCAGTAATATACATACTTTTCACTCGGTGAGTGTCATATTTATCCATTATTAATTTATCTATGTCATAAATACAGAAAATTTTTATGCTCATTACATGGAAAAAAATCTTATGCTTCTATTATTTTCATCCTCTAACCTTATTTATATTTATAACCCTTTGTAAAATATATTTTTTATATCATATATCTATTAGAATAAAATAATTTATATATATAAATTTATTTTTTTAATGAATCCTTTAGTCTCATTTAGTAATCAATATATTGAATCATATTTAATATCACTCAATATACCTAGTCATATTGGGTATGTGAGACTAAAATTCCATAAATAATAGACATAAGCAATCATATTGGGTACATGAGTGGATAATATGGATCATGTGGTAATTTTTCATATAATGACATTAAAAAAATTAATTAATCACTCTATACTTCCATAAGAATATATACTAACTTGTTGAACAATTTCAACACATGAATACTGAGGAAGGAATTTTTCACAAACATAGAATTTTCCTTAAGAACATATCTTAAATCACAAATATTTCTTAAAAATATTTCATAAGTTACCAATATAAGATCTATCTTACATGTGTCTTCTCTTTATACAGTCTTTATCATAAATTTTATATTGATAATGGTAGTGATATTATCTACAAAAGGTGATTTTCTCATATGAGTACCATACATTATCAACCACATAATAATGAATTTTTTAAAATGAACTCCAACAAAAGTTATGACCCCATTTTAAAAATATATCATTTCCATTAGTAGGAAAAGATCCATATTTCTCCCTTATGTACACAAATTATCACGTAAAATATCCATGAATATATATAGTAGACAAATATTTTCAATCATATAATATATAACTCTTGGATAGTTTAGTTGAATACTATTTGTCCAGTCCATTATATAGATACACGAAATACTATTCCTATGCAATCCTAACCATTACGGTTTCCCTCCTTCTGTAACTCAAACAAAATTCCCTAAATAATGAATCCAAATAAAATCATGGTATACTTGTGCTAAGATCCAAAATAATGGCATGATAATAAATATTTACTTATTACATTCTTATCATACACAAATAATTTTGGGGTACTCATGATGAGCTCAAAAATACCTTGCTAAATGATCTACATCTTGAAAAGTGATTATTTGGAAGGATTATCCTAATTTTTATTTTTTGGGGATCTAAATATAATTATCTTATCCCATGTTATTTACTTTTTTATATTCATGATTCTAGTAATTTATTTTATAATCATATTCCCTACACAAAATCCATTTTTTCAAACCATATTGATATGTAACTCTTTATACTACCCAAAAAAGTGTGATACTTCTGGAAAATATTTATTCAATCATATTCATACATATCTATATTCATAATATACATAAGGTACATGAAAAATTAATGTAAAAAATCAGACTTATCCACATGAGTAATCCTAGAGTGATAGATATCCATCTCCATTCAACTGCCTATGTAAGGCATAATACTCTATCTAGGTAGGTAGTCTCACCACAGGTCCCTATACCTGGGGATAATTTACTCAATATATAATACAATTCATTAAAACTCTAACTCCTAATATACAATAATAATATTCAACAATTATATACAACATGATAATGTTAATTTCAAACTGAGGTTAGGGTAAATGAAAAACAAAATTTAATATAGAATCAATCCTAGCATGTAATACATAGATCAATCCCAGAAAAAGTTTATCATTTTAAACAAAATCATTCACAACCATCACATCTCTTAAATAATTTAGTAAATACGAATATAAAAGGGAATAAACCATAAAAAATTAAAAAATTTAAATATTTACACATGGAATAATTACTTATAAAAAAATAACAAGTAAAATATAATTATAAAAATTTTACAATTTTAGCTATATTATTATGGAAATTCCATAATTTTTAGTATAAATATGTCATATTCCATATAATACGATAACATTCATATTTATCATTACATGAAATTTATATTTGAATTATACAATATTATATGAATTATAAAAAATATAAATTTCAATTTTGATTATTGAATCATTTTATAGAATCTATATATCATATACCTATTCATTATTTAAACCATGATCATATCAATCATCACAAATCATTTGGATATGAATTAAATAATATATAAATAAAGATGAATTTTATTTTAAACAATTCAAAACAATTAATTTTCAAAATTAATAACTAAAATATAAAAATATATATACTAAGGTATTATTTCATAATTTATAAACCATTATAAAATAATAATTATGATCTCAAAATTATAACTTTTTCTAAACCATATTTTATGAAATATAATTTGGTTAAAAGGTATTAAAAGTATTAAATTTTAATATTTGGGGAAAATGTTCCAAAAAAATTTATTCATTTATTAAAAATATATAATTAATTAGTCTATAAAAAATTTAAAATTTAAATATATCAAAATACCATCTATAATAATTTATAATCCTTTTAACAAAAATTTCTTTTGTTAAAATTTTTTTTTTAATAAGTTTTCTATTTACCCCTACATTAGAACCCATTCCTACATAAAGATAAATTTTCTCAACCATTACATAGACACTATGGATAAGGGTAATCTGATCGTAGGGGACTTGTGTATAGATAATTAACTAATTTCTATTACATAACATAAATTTAACATGATACGTAAAGGTAATTTGAAAATTACTTTTATGTAGATGATTTTCATAAGAGTAAGACATTTACATTAATGCTTAACATAATGGTAATTGAAGATATAAATTTACATGTCATTTGGGAACCATTTCAAAAATAAACAACACCATTTTACCTTTATGATATTTCGATACCTTTACATAGCTCTGAGAAACCCAACTATATAATGGTATAACCTTTACAATGTTATGTTTTGCAGATGGTTAAGTGGTTGGTTATATTCTCACAGATTTAAAAAAAAACTGATCACCATTAAATAATATCATATCACACAAGGGTGAACTGTAACATACCCTTAGGTAACTCATTACACATATCGGTAAAAACATGTGACCCATATGTAGAATAATCTATGTAAGGGTAAGATTATCTGACCCATACCTAGACTACTCTACTTAATTGTAAATCCTTGGTTACCCATATTCATCAATTATCCATAAGGTTAAGGTCTTTGTTACCTTTATGGAACCTATCAATGTAAATTTAACCCATTTATGAAATATAATTTAAATAAAAGTGAGATAGTTCAATATTTTTTTACTTATTCTTCATTTCCATGTATGATTTCATAAAATTTAAGCATTTATTCCTTTGATACCTTTGAAGTGGTTTTTCAGAGTCTTATAAAAATTATTAAAAGTATCAAAATTAATTAAACCCATTTAATAAGGAACTCCCATGTAATATAATATGAAACAACATGTAATACTAAAATGATGAATACTGTAAAACATTTTCACCTTTAACCGAGTATCATTTTCTACATATTCATTCCAATGTTATTTTGATGAAGATTAACAAGTCCATAAAAGAATCCCACCTACATAGTGTTTCCATTGGGGTAAATAAATCACACATCGCATTTGCATGATTCTCCATTATCAATGTCTCTCTAGAATCACATGTGTAATGGAGATAGGGGAAAGAAATATTTTGGTTCTATGGAGGATCTTCCATTAAACATGTAAGGACACACAATATCATCCCATTAAAGTTCATTAATAAATAAATTAAGGATTATATTTTATTATCATATCATTTATTCATGTGATGAAACACATGAATAAATACCATGTTTGATTCAGGAAACATATTCATTTACTCCCTATGATTTCATATCATGAAATCATTGATTAATGAGAATTATTTTTGGAGATTCAATAAATTCTAAATATTTATCATTTTGTCACAATCATAAATTTCATAGGCATGGAAAACATTGTTTCCATGAAATATGAAATTTCATATATATATATTTATCATATATACATATCCTAATGTATGGAAAATTCCCATCTCCTCTATCTTCTATCTTTGATAGAGTATTTTTGATGTGGATCATCGAAACAGTAAACAAAAGGTTCCTACCTCCAAGAGGATTACATTAGCCTTGGATACCAGATCCTATCAAGTGGACCTTTAACCAAAAATTGAATTCTAGCAACGTCACCTTGTAAGAAATTGGTTTTCAATAAGAATAGATATTCCCCTATCATTGATTCAACTTAGTTCATATCCACTAAAGGTATAATACTGGAGACCCTAAAAATATACACTTTACAATTATGGATTTGACACCAATATATGTGACTCTATTTTAACTATCTATAATCATAACATAAATATAAAATATAATTCCACATACATACCCAATACCATTTAGGTTTTTTGTTTAATAGATTCAGGAGAAACACATTAGGTAACTAAATTAGCGTATTTATATGAGAATATATCCAACTATAAAAATCATTTTAATTAATAAAACATTAATATCTCTGATAAAATTATACATAAGTGAATCTTTATAAGGAATTACTTACATTACAACTATAAAACCCTTCATTTTATTACACACTTAAACATGATTTATTACGTAAAACCTTTCCTTTATACAACATAGATGATCGAGAGGTATAGTGTATTTGGGTCTTAGGAACATGACATAACATCTTAAAACATATAACTCAATATCTTATATAAAACATCCTTTACATGACCACTACATTACCTCATACATTACATTGCATGGAATAACCTGAAGAAATTCCTAAGAAAATATGGATCTATAAAGCCTAGTAAGGGAGTAATAATGGAATAACAAAAACATTACCATACATGTTAGGCAATAGGCATATTAATTGAGAACAGGATAAACATTAACATAAAGGCATGATAAAGCGTGATAATCATAACATGGAAATGTGGCAACAATACTTTACATGGAATTTTCATGATCCAATGCTCATTGCACATAGAGCATGAGTAAACCCTCATTGAACATGAAGTATGAGTAAACCCTCATTTCACTTCAATTATAATGAGTCAACTCTCATTTCAGATGACATATCATTATACTATACATTACCCAATGCATTGGAGCACTGTTAGGGTGCTCCCTTCTGAAAGATTTCATTTCATGCATAAGTGTGCCACATGGATCATACAACATGGAATCAATCATCATAATTTATTAAAAGAAAACGGGATGTGGAATAAATATATTGAGCTTTATAATAAATATGTAATTGTGAAAAATTGTTAATACCCTTGATAGAGAAATTGGTATGGTATTCACTACACATTGACATTGGCTTGGGAAATCAGTTCAATTTCGGCAGCATACCGGCGTGATGTAAGAATTCATAAAAATGGTTGATGAGAGAAACATGGGTGTGTCATCATATTTACATGAAATTGATATTAATGGGGTCATATATAAACATGTCCCAAAATATTTAATTGAACTTAGATTCATAATACAAAATAATTTCTTGAATGTAAATGAGGAAAGAGAAATTATATACGGAATTTTGGCATACTGACAGGTGTACTAGAGAGCCATTAATGAGCGAGAAAGGGGTATATAATCATTATAAAATAAATATTTCAGTATTGGGAGGTGGAAAATTATACCCCAACATTTATAATTTAAAATAAATGAACATAATAATATTATGAAACAAGGAAAAAATGAGAAAGGAATGAATACCTTACTTGGAAGTGTAATCCCAATGGCTTGGGAGAGGCTTGAGAAGGGATTCCTAGGATCTTGGGAACTATTGGAGGATTATAGAGATAGGAGGGAAAGGGATATATTTTCTAAAAAGTATTTGAGTTAAGAGGAAGTTGGAGCTTGGGTGATATTATATAGGAAATGAGAGGGAATTCATTATTATTTTGGTGTGGGACACCAAACATTAAACTAATCAAAACCAAAAACCAGACCATGGGTTTTCCCCATGGTTTTTTCCAAAGTGGAGTGTAGAAAAAACGTTTTATATGTCCAATGGATGATGTTCTTAAAAATATTTTATAAGGCCAATAGGCGTTGTTTTTGTTAGATAACCCCTTAAAACACTCTCATGTGACCTTAGAGAAAGGTGCGCGATGGTGACAAACTCTTGGGGTGGGTGGGATAACAGCGCTCAGGTGGTAATCTCTAATAACTTCCACATCTCCTATAGTTTGTTCTTCTCAAGCTTAATGTGTTCAAGATTATCTTCTTCTTGGTCAAGAGTGAATTCCAATGTTGCCACCTCCTTTCTGAGCTCTAAAAAATGGGCTTCGTATAGGGAAAGTCTACAAGATGAGGCCATCATTTCCTTTGTATGCATAAATTGGATTTGTTAAGGAGCAATATTTATACTAATCAAGGGTATCATTTTTCAACAGCTATATTTACAACTCTCACATTTCATAGGAGTTTTTTATAATCTAGAATTGTAAATCAAATGACGTTCAAATTTTATATAACCATAATAAAACATTTAGTTGTATTAAGATGAATTTTCATTAATGAATGTTTGGGTCGATACAATATCATTCTTCATAGCCAGGGGATAAGGTAACATATAAAAGGTGAGATAAAATCCCACTATATATAAACATAATCATTAACAATTGAATATTATCATTGGATATATTATGAACATAAGGGTATGATAAAATAATCAATGTGAATGATAATAAAAAAATTATAATCTATGCTTATCAAAAAATAGCTCATAAAACAAGATTCCTATATAAAATATTTCCAATAATAAAATATAACTTTTATTAAACAATCATGACCCATGAGAAATCTAAATATCATCAAAACAATAATTTGATCTCAAAAAAATCAGAGAGAAACTGTGTTGGTATATTAGAACATCATAATTTCATCTTGGAATCACCAAAACATGGTAATTCTAATATTGTCTAAGGATTAACTTCCTTCTTGTAAACTCTGTTGCATATTAGGAGTTACTAATATTTATTATGCTCTATCATCTATTTTGATTAACTTTAATCTAGTAAACTCTATCACATTACCCAATGCATTTGATAGCAATGTTGGGCTCAGAAGTCATCATGAGATATATTTTTCTAATACATAGACATCAACAATATCTAATAATTATAATATTAATAATGTTTTTATAGAATTAACTTCATTATAAAAATGACATAATCAACTATCATTCCATTCGTTACAATACTGAAACATGGAATGAAATGAGTTTCATAAAAATTACTTTAAATCATCATCATAAGACACCCATTGAAATGAAATAGATTTTTTCATTAGTTTATATCCACATTTAATTATAAAAATTATTTAAAACATGTTAACATTTTTGAAAAAATATTTTATAAAACTATTTATAAATACACGTTGATATACAAAAAAGAAATTACCTTTTCTTTTAGAAAACATTAAAAAATAGTCACAAAATATGGTTAATTTATTTTAATTATAAACAATGGTATAAAAATTTGGTGAATAATTTATGTTTATAAAATAAAATTCATGTATTATCATAGATAAGAGGGAGGTAAAGATTTTGGATAAAGGACAATAATTATTTTGGAATCAACGAGTTTAAATAAAACCCAATTTTGGACCATAAAATTAAAAAATCTCCCACTAAAAAAACCATAGTAGTATTTTAAAATCTAATTTATTTCCATAAAAATTTTCATAAATAAAATTTATTAGTATAATATATACACCATAAACTAATGACAGTGATGAATAAGGATCATATCTTAATGTGAAGAAAATTAAGATAACAAAACCCTTTTTTACTTTTGTAAAATTCAAAATAAAAAATATGTGAAATATAGAACAATAAATGGATATATAAATACCATTGATTAAATCATATAATTTTCAAATTATATTCATCATAAAATAATTATAGTACTTGAAAAAATCAGGGAGCATGGCATGAAACATACCTTACGAAATATAGATTGAGACAAAGAAAAATTGTACACCTTTTAGAGAATTTGAATCAATAACTCATGAAAGAAAGAACATAAAAAGAAAATTCAAATAACATTATAAAATAGTTGTTAATGATATAATATTTAAATATTCAATTTATACCCCATTAAAATTGAAATAGTTTCATAACAATACAAATGTTTTAAAAAGATGTCTTAGGTGAAAACCCCTTACAACGTTAATAATAATGAAGTGAAAAATAATCAATGATGTTATTATATATATAAAAACTAAATATATATATAAAAGTACAAATAAAAGATAAATCAATCTATGTTTATTATACATGTAATCTTGGCCTAACATAGTCAATGGATAAGTGATATAACTCAATTAAAAGAAATTGAGATTAGAAACCACTTACCTCATCATAAATACCTAAACTTCTTGGATAGTAATATTATATTTATTGAAAAAATTATTCAAAAAATATATAATTTTTAATCCCTTATCATTAACCCTGATTATGATCTATTATTCATTTAAAAAATTGTTATAGTTTACATTGATCATTTTGGGGTTATTAAACTCATAATCTCCTAAATGATTCATGATATAAATATCAATTAATGTTATTAGTTCAATGTTTTTTTTAAATTACGGTCATGTTATTGGATTCATATCATTCAATAATTAAATATGTTCAATAAGTCATTAAATTTTTACCATCCTAAAAACCATCCTTAAAAATCATGTATTTAATGGTTAAAAATAAAAATATTTTTTTACATTTACAGTCATTTTAATAATGAATATTTTACCATTAATGAATCATAATCACAATAATAATTTAACAATAATTTTTTATTAAATTATAAAATTAATTTTGAACAATTCCCATAAAATTTTTAAATTCATGAAAACGTCAATATTCATGTAGGTTGAATAAAACTACCATGGTGAATGGAATTTTTCTAAAGTGTTTAAAATAATCGTAAACATAAAAATATTTTAGTTTTATAAACTACATTTTAATGTTTATAAAAAACTAAATTTGTTTAATTTTTTAGTTATTACTTTCATTATTTAAAATTTAAGTGAAAATTTTGAAATGAAAAGGTTGTCTATAAAAAACTCCAATTTCGATATGATAAAGAATTTTGGAAAATAGATTGTTGGATGCTAAAAACCGGACCCCAGGAGCAATTGGTCAGAAGAATCCCACATAATTAGAAATGTATTCATGTAAAAAAATATTTGAGATGTTTTAATATTATTTTATAAAAAAATAATTATAATTTAGAAAGGTTGATGTGGCTTGGAACCCCTTACATTGATCTTTGAGACGCCACCTTATAATCGAACTTATGTCCATTATAGGTGAGAAATTTGATAATTCCATGGGATTATGGGTGTTTTATTGTATGTTTTAAGGGGTATTTTTTATATGTTTAAGAAAAACCTAAACACTTATGTTTCTTTTGAAATGTTAAATTAATCCCTTTTTATAGGAAAAAGATATGGTGTTTTCATAAATATATCGTCATTAAGAGTAATAAATGTAATTATAAAAATTAAAAGTGGCATATAAATGAACCAATATATATAAGATTAAAAATATCCCATACACTTGAGTAAATATAATATTTCTATTATTTTACAATATTTATAAAAAATAATTAAAAAATTAATGATCTTTTACAATAATTATCGTGACTACATACATATTTTGACTTCAAGAGCATTAATATTATAATATAATTTTAATATAAAAACATTAAAAATATCTAATAATTTATAATTATTCTTGAAATTTTCTTAACACATTTATTATTCAAAAACATATTAGCATTAATGTTTTTAGAATTATTTCCTAGATTTTCCTACTACATGCACAGGTGTTGCATCAGAATTGTATAACTGTTCAAGGTAATTTTACCATTAGTAAATAATAGGAATTAATAAATATCATAAAAATATTTTATTTATCTTCAAAATAACCACTTATAACCAATCATCAATTCTTTTTATCCCTATGAAAATAGATAATAGACAATAAAAGTATGAGATGGACATTTTGTAATTATTATTTACTTAAGATAATATAAATGTCTTAATAAAAGTAAAATATCCCAAAATTAACATAATCAATAATATAGGATGAGGATGGTGGAAATGAACTAATTTAGTTAAATAAATTCATTTTTTGATGGATTTAAGACCATATCTCATATTTTTTACAACGTTTGTCCCATTTTACACTTTACTTTGGAGATAAAATTTTACCTAGAAAACTCGTTTTAATTTCATAAAATAAAATGGGAACTTATTTAAAAATTTAGAAATAGTTATTAAAAATATGGTATTATTTTTAATATATTCAATTTCTATATGTGGTAGAATGTTTTTAAAGTAAAGTTATGAAAAATGAATGAGAATAATTTTTTAGAAGAAAACCGATTTAAATAACGAAAATTAATTTCGGTAAAATTATGAATATTATTTATTATACTAAATTTAATTGGAATATAATTGAAAAAAAAGAATTCATATGACATTTGGCTTATGCCAAAACTGAATTACATCTTCAATCAAATTTATTAAATACAAAGATCCAAAAATAGTTTTTAATTGTAATTAAATATAATGTATGCTCCAAATAGTCAAGATTGTCTTTCCTAATTCAAAATAATGTTTTATATGATTTATTTTACCCTGAAATCACATTTTTGTTGAATTAAATGGTTTTATAAAATTATAATTGAAGATTATATCATTATGGTGTCATAATTGATATGGTATTTATAAAAACTTTATTTTTAAATATTCACCTAAAAATCAACCATTACAAAAAAAATATCCAAATTTAAATCTAGATTAATTATGAAATTTTGAATTATAGATTTATGTAAATTTTATCAAATAAAAGAGAAACATATATATATATATAAACATTTATATAAAACAATATAATTCATAAAAAATTTAGAATAAAAATGTTTCTTTTTATGGGAAAAATACTTAAAATTACTATAGTGAATGTGTCTCCACAGAATATAATAATTAATATTCCTAAAAAATAGAATTTTTTTATCATTAACATTACATGGGATGTAAAACTATACGCCATTTTTTAATTTTTTTTTCTTGAAATAGTTCCTTGACTATAGTAATAAATTGTTTCTAAAGCCCAAAAAATTATTAAAATATTTTCAAAATACATATGAATAAAGGAAATAGGTTTTTTCTTATAATTAATTTCAAAATAAATCACAAAAATGTGACATTTTATAAGACATAATGGTTTTCAAGTTATATATTTTTTTAAATAAAATGTATAAGATGATGAATAGAAAACCAATTTTAATATTGAAAAATACATTTTTTGAAAACCCATATCATAAAAAGGGATCATAAAACATAATTTTGAAAAGTGGAAGAGAAAAATACAATGTTGAATAAGAATAAAAAATATTAGGGTACTCAAATAAGGATAACATTTGAAGGACTTGAAATTATGTACATAGAAGAGAAATTTCTGCTAAAATTGATGAAAATTACATAAAAATGTTATTCTTTTTTCTAAAATAATATTCTCAGGGAAGTAGATGTGAACTAAAACATCATTTTCCCCAGACAGAGAAAGTATCACCAATTTATAATAAATGAGTGTAAAAGGTTCCATTTTCATTTCAATATCCATTTTCTTGAGTCGAATGGTTATTTCACTATGATAATAAAAATACTATTAAAATATAAAATTCTTTTAGTGTAATATTCACATTTATGAAAAAGATAATTAATAATGGAAAATAAAGAGAATAGGGTTGATTTAATACAATCATTTCTTCACTCATTCAAAGTAAAACTATATATAAAAAAAGAACAACAAAGGTCATAAAATATTTGGTTTTAAGATTCATAATCATAATACCAATACAATTAACACCCTAATGGTATATAGTAACTAGAAACCTAAATTGGATTCAAGAATGAGTGGTCCTTTGTGTATCATTTTCTCCTCGGAGGAACAATTTGAAAACCTTCATTATCCATAATAAAAAAATTTCCATTATAAAATTCATGTATATAGAGAGGATTTAGTTATGAATCATCCTCAATATCAACTTAGTTTAATTTAATATCTTCTATTTAATAACTTTTAATGATTTTCGTTTGAATCCTTAACAGTTAATAACCATTACATGGGTTTTCCCCTATACTGCAAGAGCAGATGACTGAAATCTATGATACTCTTCCAAAGACCCACTTGACATAAAAAATTCCTCATCTAGTCTTTTTTATTACTCTCCATGATATTTCACAAAATCTCGATCCACCCCCAACCTTTATATATCTAAATTAGGCATTTATTCCCCAATTCGATGAACTAACTACCCTTGTTCATTTCCTAGAGTAACTTTAAAATCAATAAAACCAATAATTTTATTTGAATCCTTCAAATCGTGGTCTTAATTTAAAACTATAGTGGCC
Organism: Viscum album; assembly: GCA_963277665.1. Lineage (NCBI taxonomy): Eukaryota > Viridiplantae > Streptophyta > Magnoliopsida > Santalales > Viscaceae > Viscum > Viscum album. The sequence goes on along the minus strand of OY728164.1, from coordinate 628,693,353 downwards.
TAAAGATTTGATTAATCCTTAGAACATTCTCTAATAGAACTTGTTCATGCACTTATGTTTCATAATCCCCACCAATTCATCAAGATCTAAAATGATCATGCTCAATACCCATACCATAAGGGTATTTCCTATTTCCACCAATATATCTATTATCCTACATTGATTGCATCATAAATTTTATTTTATAATAATCATCTGGATGTCCTAATAAATAAAAAATGAGAATAAAATAGTTTTACATCAATCATTCATAACATTACCAATAATTTTAAAGTCCACAAAGAAATTAGGTAGTCTCTCATATTTTAATTTTAAAGAGTTTTCATCATCCAATCTATAAAAACCATTATTACTAATTGATTTAAAAAAAGAAATCAACCACCTCAATACTAGCTTATTGACAAAATTTGAATCCCTCTGTAGTTTTATTCATTTTCATTGGTATTCCCATAGAATAATCTATATCAAATAAAATAAAAAGATTCCATAATATCTAGTCATGAAGTTTAATTTTAATTATAATTTTGGACATATTTTATTTAATGAAAAATGGTTCTATCCAAGAAACACAATCATAACAGAATCCCATATCGGGATTTGAAGAAATTGATCTGATCTCTTAAGACCTACACTCAAATATTTTTAGTTGAAAATGTTGTCAAAAACACCTCGGGTCCATGTGAATACACATCCAATTAGATGACCCACATAAATAGGATAAATTATGAACTAGACACTCTATTTTCGAAACCCCCATCCAACAGGTGGAATGATCATAGATATAATGGTGCTATCAAATATCTAAAATCAGTCAATTATGGAATATTTGTTAGAAACCACACGAGCAGTATCATCCTTCCTCGTGATTCTATTAGGATAAAAATACATAAGAGATGTTAAGAGCTTTATATCAGGGTCTAAATTGGTTTTCATAATAAAAAATCAAAGAGGCTAGACCATCATAATATAGTTTTCCCTAACTTTAATAAGATTCAATCATGAAGATCTATTGGGGATTACCTTATCTACTACAATACTAGATCAATAATATTTTTTGGTGTCTATCTTGACCAAATCAATCGTTATAATACCAAATAAAAAGGATCATTTTATATTCAGAACTATTCATTTTCAAAATACAATTACAACAATGTCTTTTATTTTCAAAAAAATGAATTGGGTGTTGTAATACAATATCAACAAGATTTTATTGTTCCTTACCTAACCACTACAAGTCTAGATCTATGTGTCGTACTCAGAACCTCAACTCCTTCTAAGTTTAATGTACTAAGAGAATGTTGAATCGCTATTTTTTTAGAAAAATCAACCTTTCAATATGTTGTAATCTCCATCAAGTATAATCTTTATAACCCTGAACGTTAATCATAATAGTGATTACTCATTAATGTAATATAATTTACTTAAGTGATTTATTAAAATCAATAAATACAATTTCATCCTCGGTTTATATATTTAAAATTTTTTCCGTATCTATATAAAACCATATTCTAAATTAAATATATCAAATATGAATATATATTATTACTTATGTATGAAAATAAAACTCTAAAAGATCATGATACCTGTAAAAGGATTAGAATAAATACCTCATATATTTACTAAAACCAAAATTTCTAGAATAAGGTAAGATAATACAGAAAATGAATAAACCGATATATTAATAAATAATAAATTAATCTACAAAATATAAAAAATAATTCCAAGTGTTAAAATTAAATCATTATAAAAAATCACAAACCCTTTATCCCAATTAAAAATAATTGCCTCTACATTACCTAACATATTGAGATTAGTGTTTATCTTATAAATTTTAAATTATATCCTCATAAAATATAACATCATTATTCTAAAATAACCCTTATGTTAAACCTAAGGGTTACATATAATATAACCATCTATCATGTCTCTTAAAATTTCATCAATCACTATAAAATCCAATCACATTAAAACTAAAAACGGTATTTATAATTTCAAGATAATGATCAATAATATACTCTTTAACTGATAATGATATACATTAATCTTATATCATCATTTACTAATAACATCCTAACCTATAAATTAATCTAAACTCTTTCTATGATACAAACTAAATCATTCTAGATGTGTACTCCCACAAATGGTGTTAAAAACATGCTCTTAACAAATCTTGATTCGATACCAGTAGATGTGAATCAATCATAAAATTTTATAATCACAACATCAAATAAAATATTGATTCACATACACACCTAATCCCTTTTAATATAATTTTTTATAGAGTCAAGAATTTTTTTTACCTAAATCCATGTCTTTATATGAGCATGTTTCCCACTATTCCAAGTCATTCATTTAATAATTCGTTGACATATCTGATAAAATTTTCCATAGATGAAAAACATATAAACTTAAATTACCTAAAATTATTCTATATAGCTTGGTTAAATGGAATCATAAAAAAGTTTAGAAAAAATGATCACTAAGGGTAAATATTGACATTAAAAATTGAATGTAGTCATTGATCGTAGAATGAGAATAACGGTATGAGAACATAATAAAAGAGAATTATCATAACATTAGAGAATTCATACCAATCAAAATCTAGACCATGAAACATGATTCCTATCATAAAGATTTAGTATAATAAAATAGAAACTTGATTCTATAATCATGAGCCATGTGAGAGCAATCATTGTTTAATAGACGAATTACAACTCATAACAAGCATATTGAAATCGTGATAGTATTTAGGAAAATAATAATATCCTAATGGAAACAAAAAAATAGGATAATTCCCACATTATCATAGGATTAACTTCCTTGTAGCTAACTATATAATCCATTAAGTGATATTTATATTCATTAAACTCTATCATCTCCTTGGTGTAACTTTTAACCAGTAAACTATATCAAATTACCCAATTAATTTGAGTGATATATCAGGTTGACCCATCACCATGAGCTATATACAGCTCAATTTTCATCATTAACAATTTTCAAGAACCATAACATGTATAAATTACATAGAGCTTTATTTCATCATAAACTCAATGAAAATTCATCATTATATTCAAGTCATGATTAACTTGTGAGAAAGTATTGAGTTTAATATAAATATTTTATAACATCATCATAATATATTGAAGCATAAGAATTATTTTTATGATTTTGACATATTTTAATAACTATAATCTAAAATAATTTAGAAATATAATTTTAAAAACAACAATAATTACACTTTTATTTTAATAAATTTTTAAAAAATAAAAAATCATTTAAAAATTGGGGATAATTTTTCTATTGAAAACCATAAAAGTCGATTTTATGGAATCATTTAGGTTTATAAAATAATATTCACTATATAATATAAAGAATATAGAGTAAAATTGATTGGGTAAAATTCATTAAAACTTTTGAATCAATGAAATTAAGTGAACACCCTTTATATCCATTAAAATTCAACTCCGTAAAAATGAAAACAATTTATATATTTTGAGACCATCTATATATTCCAAAAATGCATCATAAATGAAATTAATTGGAAAGATAAACAATAAACAAGGATATAAAGTGTTGAATTTGTAACATATCTCAATGACGTGAGAATTATGATTATACAACCCTTTAGTCATTAGTATCTTTCTAAATACAATTCCATTAAAATATATAACATGATGTGGATCTATAAATCTCATCAATTAAATGAAAAATATTTCAAAATACATTCATGTGTTAATAATTAAACTATATAAAATAAAACATAGTTCATTACATAAAAGATGTCTCATGAATTTGAAATTTCGAGAAAGTAATCCAAAATAACTTCATAAAATTTCAATCGATGTCTCATGAAATAAATAACATAAAAAGGAACATAAAATTCTAGGATAAAAGAGATATTCTTGTTTTAATATTTCTATAGGAATCATATCCACCATATACATGTAAATATGTTCATAATTCTAAACATATATGGAAAAAAGTAATTGGAGACAAGAATACCCTACATTTGATATAACATTGAAGTGATAATAAATCAAAAAAGTGATTATGTGTAACAAATTTAAATCCAAAAAAAATCATAGTTCATTACACCAATGATCCAGGTATAACATTGTCAGTGAGGAAGTGTTATAACCATGTGAAAATAGACAATGTTAAGAAACCCCTTTGTTTGAGTCATGAATTGACCGATATAACCAATAAAATATTAAATAATAAAATTATATTAATTATATAATTTATTAAAAAGATATGTTTTTCAATATTATGTAATTATTATCCCTTATTATATTGTTTTCTTCATTTACTAAATTGGTATAGATCACATATATCGTTTTGGGGTTGTTTGGTTCATAATCTACAAAACAGTTTGTTATATTCCTAATAGTCAAAAAAATTAGTTAAATAGATTCATAAAAAATATATGATTCTATGTATATGGTTCATATAAATCAATAATCTTGTAATTTCAATAGGTGGTCAAGTTGTTACCATCCTAAAAACCTTCCTTAATAAGCCAGTTTTTAGTGTAATAAATAACCATGTATGTTTATATTAACATTAATTTTAATAGTGGATAATTTTCAATTCTAGAATAAAAATAATAAAAATAATTGAATATTAATGATTTTTCTACTTATAAAATACATTTTTATGAATACCCAAGAGAGTCTTAAATTCCTAAAAACATCATCATTCATGTAGGTTGTGTAAAACTACCGAGGTGAATGATGTTTTTCAAAAGATTTTTAAAAAATGGGTCACAATGAAATCATGTTATTTTTATTAGTTAAATAATTTATTATATATTTGTAGTTATTAAATTTATTATTGATAAATTAAGAGGAGGGTTTGAAATGAGAAGATTGCCTTTGAAAAAACAAACATTTTGACCTAATAACATCTAATGGAGAAGAGTTTTTTTGAGGTAAAATGTGATTAAACATAATATATAGATCAAATAGATTATATTACCATAATAATGGAGCCATTGATGTTACAAATGTTAATGATTAATATGATATTTAGATATAAAAACATAACTATGAATGGTGAAAGAGGCTTGGAAACCCTTACCTCGATCATTGAGATTCCACCATTTGATTTATTTTCATTTCATTATAGAAGACATATATTACCACTTCATGGGATTAATGTAATTACATTGGAATATTTATCTTGTATTTAGTAATATTTCTTAATAAAACTGAACTCATGTGTTTCCTAAAAAATGTTTTTATTATACCCCTTTTATAGGAAACAATATACTACATTTCCACAAATATTTATCTTTATGGTTGTGAAATTTTATTTAAGAAATGTGAAAATGAACTTAATTGAACCATGTATTATAGTAATGAAAATATACCATCCACTTGAGTAAGCATAGGATTTGTTTTATAATGTTATAGTGATTGAAAAATTGTTTTTAAACATTAAATATCCTTTAAAGTAATTTTCATGACTACTAAAATATTTAGACATTAAAGGCATATATATAACAATGTAATTTGAATATAAAAATTCTCTACATCACTAATAATTTATAATTTTCCCTGAAGTTCATGGAACACAAAAATTCATCCAAATTTGATAACTTTTTATAAATAATTTACGTGATTTTTCACCACTTCCAAAAGATTTTCATCTGTTTTGCCGATGTGTTCAAGGTAATCATATCATTACAAAAACATATAACTAAATTAATATCATGAAAATAATTTATTTGTATTCATTATAAATATCTAAAATCCTTTATATCTTTTTTACATCCATTTGAAAATAAATTTGAGATAAGAAAATAAAGAGAGTGACATTATGTAATGATATTATTATTAAAATACAATAAATGTAATAACCATGAAAAATGGAAAAAATTGATATATTTTAGAATATAGTTTTTATACGGTAAAAATAAACCAATATATTTAAATAAGTTCAACTTTTTAAGGATTTTTAGACCTTATTCCATAGATTTAATCCCATTTTACACATTTTACTCATTTCTATGGTGATAAATTTTTTCTCATGTTAACTATTTTTCTGAACTAAATTAAAAGGGAAATTTTTACAATTTTTTTATATTTTGATTTAAAATATTTTATCCTATTTATTAGATTTTATTTTCATATGTAAAAGATTTACATTTAATATAATTATTCGATATGCATAATTGTTTTTTAAAAAAGAAATTTTATGATTAAAAATGATTTTACACAATTTTTTTGTATATTATTGTTTATAATGACATTTATTGAACTATAATTAAAAATATAATGTAATTTTATATTTGAATCATTAAGAAAATGAATAAAATATTCCAACCAAACTACGAAATTAAATGTTCTAAATATAGTTTTTCATTTGAATAAAAAATAACTTATGTTCAGTAAATTCATGATGGCATTTAAAAACTCAAAATAATTTTTCACAATTCTTAATTTTACTCCTTAAAAAAAATTTATACAATGTTTTAATAAATTTTTAATTCAATCTTACATTATCATGACGTCATAAATTTTACGGTGAGTTTAACTAATTTCCTAAAAAACAACCATTTTAGAAAATTCCAAAAAATTATACCTAAGATAATATTGACATGATAAATTCATAATTTAAATTAGTTAATAAAATTAATAATAAAAAATTATAAATATAGTATTTAAATAAAACCATATGATTCATGAAATAAATTAGATAAAATAAAACTAGTAATTTTTCGATTAAAAATGTTTAATAAATTATAGTAGAGAATATGAATCTATAAGATATAATAATAAATATTAATAAAACATGAAACTATCTTATAGATAGAATTTAGTCTTCTTTTATAAAAGGGTAATCTTCCATTATATAGTCAATCTCTTAATTTATTCTTTTAATGAAGAGTTTTTACCATATCGAGCATATCAGGTTCCATGTCATGGAATAAATAGGTTACATCCCATTGGAGTTTTATTCATTGAAACATTCAATTAATATATTCCACGCTATAAATGAATAATCTCAAGGATCATAAACTAAAGAAACCATATGTGGAGGTATTTGGTAGATGCTTGTACTCATGTCCCATGCAGTTGTACTACCTTGAATATGGTTCGATATATCCAATAGAAGTATTCCATGATTCATTTACAATATACTCATATGGTATGGTGTTATATGTATCTCAGGCATATCAGACAATATGACTCCATGAAGTTATAATATATTTTTAATTATAGGTGTAATGTGTGTGTAAAAAAATGAAACAAAAATATTTGTTGTTAAAATTAATGAATATGATTCTTCAGTAATTTGTAACTAGAAATAAATCAATTACTAATCAATATTTTCATATGAATGAAAAAATTAAATGTTACTTTTTATAATTAAATGTAATTTCTATCTTGAAAATATTTCTAAATCAAAAAAATAACCAAATATTCATGATTTTTATAAATATTTTGGAAAATAAATCTTGATTAATATATGAACTATATGAATAAATTATACACTAATTTATGATTTGAAGTACTAAAAATGATTGAAAATCCCATTTCATATAAAAAATGGAGAAATTAGCATATCATCTTCAAAATTGGAAAAATAGAATCAGTTTTCTTTTAAATTTTATGAAATAAAATCATATATTAACCTGTCAAAATTGTGAATAAATTGAGCATAAATCTAAATTTCAATATCTTCAAAATGATTTAAATAAATTTTTTAGACGTTAAATTCATTTTTTATTGTTAAACAAAATTCAAATGATAAATAATGTGAAAACAATCCTAATTGTAGATAAAAAATAATCAATAAATCATTTTTGGGTTATAAGAGTCAACTACATGTGAATCTGATATGTTCTGTGTTCATAAAGATTGAATGTGTCCATTTATAATTAAAATTGTAATAAGAATGAACCACATATGGATACGGTGTTTGATGTGGTCGATATGATTGAGAATTTAATTTTTCCTTAAAATGTGTTACTTGTGAATATGAGTTATTTAAACATTGTAAAAAACAAATATGTTTTATATTTTAGGTTTTAATTGTTTCAATTTTTAAGTTGTACAACACTTGAATTTGTCATCCTTTATTTCATTATTTGATAATTTATTAAATGTAATTTAAAATATATATAAATTATGCATATTATTATATCATTAATTTTTTTGTATTTTTTTTCCTTAGAGAAGTGTGGTAATATTATGTAAATATATATTTTTCATTGTTTCTATAGTTTTTTTTTCAATGCCTATATCTGTAGACCTTTTAAAAAAAATTTAAATGTTAAATGTTCACAAGGTATTTAACACAAATTCTTACATAATTATTTATTGACTTCATTAATGTTTATTTACGATTTATTCATATAAATTTTCACATATCGTTCGACATAAAAATATAAATTTTTAGAAGAAATACTCACTCCATTCATCCTAAATGATCACATGAAACGTACTATTAATGTTGACCACATTTACAATATATATTTAAATAACAATTGTCATAAACATTAACAAAAAACTCTGATGTTTATGTAACATGTGTGTGTGTGTTCATATAAAATTTATTTATTTAAATTATAACAAAATATTTGGATGAAATTATTATACTTTTTTAATTTATATAATTTTTAATTAATTAAAATGTATTTTATATATATGAAAATTTTTATATATTTAATACTTATTTTATTATTTTTTAAACATTTCACAAAAAACTTATAGATTGTCACTCATCCTTACAATATAATCACCCATTCCCACATTACTCATTATATAGTAACTAATCCACCAAATGAATTGACATGTAATAATATGTTAATAAATGTTATTTCATATATTTGATAATTAATTCATATTACATAAAAAATGAATAAAATTATAAATTAATAATGAATGAATTATTATTTATTATTATTATTACACAAAAAATTAAAATTAATTTCTTAATTAAAAAAAATTAATAAACACACTTTATTAATTAAAAATTCATTAATATAAAAAATTTAAAATTTTATAATTAACATATAATTTACTTTTTAAATTAAAAAATAATTAATAACTACAAATAATTTAAAATTTAAAATTTAAAATTAATAAAATATAATCAATGATTATTAATTAACAATTAACAATTAACAACTACCAATTAATAACTAACAATTAACAATTAACAATTATAAATTTATCATTAAAAATTTTCAATTATTAATTATTAATCACAAATTAAGACTTAGTAATTTTTTAATAATTAATTATTATAATTATTTGTTATTAATAATTAATTAGAATATAATAATTAGTAATTGGTAATTAATTAATTAAATAATAATTAATAACCTATATTTATAAATAATTAACAATTAATCACTAAAAATTAGTAAATGATTTAAAGAATAAATTATAAATTATAAATTATAGAAAATTAATTATTAAATTAATATATTTTTATTAATCACATCAGTCTCATGATAATTTAAATAAACCAGTAAAAATAAATAAAAACTAAATAAAATATCATATTTAATGATTTTTTAACCTATATTAAATGACTTTGGTTTTTAATAAACTACCAAGAATTAGTGTGGATATTCTAATGCCATCACTAAAATATAAAAATGATTCATTTAGCGGTGGTAATGAAAGACGTCACTAAAAAATGCCCCTAAACGTTCTATTATTATAGTGAGTTTTTCATTTTTTTTATATAAATATCTACAATATTCCGTGTTATTTATTTTTAAAAAACTTGAAAATATACAATTTTATTAAACACACACTCACACATATATATTTTTCATGTAAAAAGAATGTGAAAATGAACCCTCCCTTGTGGAAGAGGAAAAACATTATGCAAAAAGGCCATGTTATAGATGGATATGATCAAAAAAATAACCAGTGATATTATGTGCCATTAATCTTCCCCACAAAAAGAAGATTCGTTGAATTAAGAAACCATCCTCACATACCAAAAAAGATATTCAATATTTAATATAGTTTTTTCAACACAATGAGACACAAATTAATTAATATTTTTATCCTATCCCCATAATCCCTAGTCTAGGATCATCCATTTTTAATTGATTCATTTATTGAGAAGACTCATTTTCTTAAATTGACAATATAGTTTAGAATTGTTGTTCTTCCTAATGAATTTTTTAAGCTCTCTCTATTTTCCTTCTCTTAAGCACTTCCATATAAACCGATATGGACCTTGAACTCCATTTTGAGTATATAGAGACATTTTATTATTATTAAAAATGATCCTAATCATATATGATTTATAGAGTTATTTCTAATGTAAATATGGGGGGATTGTTAGGGGTTTATTAACCAAAAATAATTGAAACATAAATGAATAAAAATACAAAACCAAGATCACCATGTATAGATAAATGAAACCTATATAAATTTGAAATGAATAAAATCAATAAAACTATATTAATTAAACCGATATGTTATTGTTCCATCGTCAAATAAATTAATACATTCTTGATGATGACCATAATAGAAGAGAAATCATCCCTCTATTGTGATTTATCCATGGGTTCTACCTGAATCTCTTAATATTTGATAAAGAGTTTCTAGCCACCATGGGGTACTATTTCCTCTTCGTTAAGAGGTTGTAAGAGAAGATAAGTCTAGTTTTATAATAGTATAGCCATGATTATGGTAATCTCACACACTTTATATATCAACATAGTTCCCATTTAATAGCACATAATGTAGCTTCCTGATAGTTAGGGCATTAACTCATGTGTTTTAACACATTAGTTAATGTCTTGGTCATAGAATGCATCTAATGAAATAATTAATTCATCATTCTCACATTACAAATTTTTTAATGAATAATTAATGGTATTTTTGTTTGTAAGATATCCATATAATGTTTAGGCTACCAAGAATATTGAATATTGTGGCATTTATAACAACTTTATGATATAGCTTGTGATCATCAATTATGATATGAAAAAAGTAAGTGTGTGAAGGTATTATGAAATCATAATTCATGCATTATGATATGGCCCAATAATACCCTATTATATATCATTGGTTGTGGCATTGAATTTTATCCCATGCTTTATGATTTCCCCTCTACCATAAAATAAATATTACTTCAAATACACGTTACAAAGTCCTTTCTAGAATACAAACAGTATTCATTTGATTTAGGTATATATTACCTTAAAATATACCATATATATATCACATATATATAATATTTAGGTCATATATCACCGTCAATATACCCCTTGCACTGAATCCTAAAAGACTCTTTTCCATATCACTATACCCCATAACATATATGATAACCTGTTAAATCATATGCACTAAACTGTTATATACATTCCAAAACATATTTTGAATGACATCATTAACATCACCTTATATCACTTCAAATTCAAATGAAACACCTTATGAATACCCATCCATAACAGTTTTATATTATCTCTAATTTTTTTAGCACATACTTAATTAAAATGTATTTCACATTCAATCAACCACATTGTGTGGCCCCATAGGCCTTTATAACATTAAAAGAAAATATTAACCACCACATCAAAAAAATAATCAAAGAGAATCCTCTAAAAAATAATCAATGAAAGTTAGGATATAATGGTATTTTTAATGATCTCTATCGATCTAATGTATCTCCATACCAATTTGCACTAGCCACATCTCAATATCGAATGCACTATCATAGGTTACCTTTTTTCAAAAACATGAGTACTATAGGATATGGAGTGTTTCAATCCCATGAAGACAACTCATACATTCCTAATTATCATGTATAGACTGACCTGGTCGATAAATATGTCACATATCATTCATCTTGTATAGATGATTTCAACACATTTTCCTCACCCAAATTGATAACCACATCATATGTACTATCAGGGTATGGCCACACACACTCTAATCTATCCCAATCAATGGAACGGATTTCAAACACTTCAATCAAGATGAAAAATACCATATTGGTTGTGCTCTAACCTACAACCAGACCAGAAGCATACCCAACCACCACCAGATTAGCTAAGATACAATGGATTTCATAAGAAATGTATCAAAGTGGAAAGATTGTTAATCTAGTTATATTTTAATATATAGGTAATGAGGTCTAATATATTACCGTACACCCTTGGTATACCAAATACATAGTGTATGATACTTTGTGGTAGACTTAGTGGGTCATCCAGTACAAAAAAAATTCTCGTCCTCATAATCATATTTCGTATCTTATACAAGTATCATACTCACACTAAACATTACCTTTTGGCGTAACATGTAATACTCCATGAAGAACCTCGATCAAGGATAACCTAAAGTTATACATTGATTGTTCAATTATCATTATACATCATGAAATGTGTAACAATGTACACATATATTTATCCAACATGAAAGAATGATAAGTTAAAGACTAGATTTTGTTGGTCCATTCAATATTCATGAAACAGTACTGAGAAGAATTTTGAAAACCCAATATTTGAACTTTTCTAACATATCATATATATTAGAATATCAGATTATCCACATGTTTACATTATATTTTTATGTTTTATCCACTCATTAAATTTATATGAAACTCTTAACACATATCTATGTGGAAATTAAATAAAACCATGAAACTATACTCTTCAATGAAAAATATATATATGAAGAAATAATGATTAAAAAATGGGTGTATTTAAGATTAATATTCTTAATGTTTAACTCCTATTATATATTCAAACTTCAAAACTCCCACATATCAAATTTTATGATGGAAATATTTATTTCCCACTGATAACTCTTTAATTTTTATCCATATAATTCTCATAAAAATTTCCTAATTTTTTTTTAAATATTATTCTTAATCTATGTAATGTAAATATTTAAATTATTTCTTATTATAAAATAGGAAATTATTTTATGATAATGTTATATTCATTTTATTACAATAACTAAATGTAACTCTGAAAATTTCTATTTAATATCACATATCATAAAATATTTAGGATGATAATTGAATCTTTTTTGTCTATTTTGATGAGAATAACCCGTTATTTGTTAACCATTTAACATCAATAAGTTTACAAATAATCCCACTTGCCTCTTATAAAGTATATTCATTTGGGAATATCTTGCTAAGAAATAGAAAATTCAATGTGTTTCAGAAGTAAAACTTATTTTCTTTTATTATAAATTATTATCAAATAATAAATTGTTTTCGTATCATATATGGTATTCAATATGATTCAATAATTTTCATTAAAAATGATATTATTTATCAAAATATTCCTCTAATGGGAGGTAGAAACATCGTCCCTTATATTTTAACAAATATATGAATAAAATATTTATTCAAGATTACATATTTTTATCTTTTCTTCCTTTTCAAAAAAATGTTATATAATCTGTTGAATAATATACCATGTGCATAAAATAAATCATTCCATTTTTTCATAATAAATCATTTTTAGTAAATGATTTCTCTTAGCATATAATAGAAAATTGATAAAGATACACAACCTTTTTATATAAATCTGAGTATTATATATTCCTTTTTATTCAGATCATTGATATAAAAACACTTTTTTCATGATTTTAATTCAAATTTAAATCACAATGAATTAATCATTTGAATTTGACCTCATGTATATTTTAAAAACTAATAAATTATACTTTTGATATCACATACCTTTCAAAATCAAAGAAAATAATTTTATTATTCTGATGCTAGTCATAGAAAATCCACGGAGTTTCAAAGACCCTTTCTGGTATCTAGAACATTCCATCATATAGAAACAATATCTCATCCTTCATAATAACACATTTAGGTTTTAATGAACATGACATTATACTTAATGTATATTAGTTGGACTCTATAACTAAATTTTATTCTTATGATTTTAAATTTTACCCGCGTGTAATATCCATAAAACACTTTAAATTCGAAATTACATTCCCAGTTCATCTATTCTATTCAATAATTAGTATCTAGAAAACATTGTATGAATTCTATTAAATTGTTGGAATACTTCCATAGACGACATTGGATGAATTATCAATCAAAATAATCCAAATCATTAGTATCACAATGTCATTAGCATACTCAATAATAATATGTATGAATTGACATACCCAATAATATATTTCACTTGAGGATTAAATTTTATAGGTTATTAATAATATAATGCCAATGAAACCTAATTTAATCATTATATTCTTCCCATAAGAATATATATACATTTATTTAACAACATCAATACCTGGTTACTCAGGAATGTGTTACATCAAAAAATAGAATTTTCCATACATATAAACTTTTCTTAATATTCAATTTAAGGAAATCCATACATCAGTATTATTTTTCCTAATGTTTTATCTGAAAATGATGTTTGACAGAGTTGAATTAGTTAATTTCAAGATATGTTTTTATTAGATGATTACGAGGATCTCTTACCATTGAATAAAAAATTATTAAATTGGATCTCACTGAATTGATGAACCTTTTTGAATTTATCAAATACTATAGTGTTAAAAAAAATTAACTAAGAAATGAGTTATCTAGGGTGTTCATTTCTCCAATTAGAAATTTCAGTAGGGTTTCATCCTAATCAAATCATATATTGAATTTCAATAGTTAGGTAGGAAAATCTCTTTACAATCCTTCATGTGGATGAAATGAATCCCATTACTCTTGTATTTTCATGACCAAACCCAACATAAAAACCCTCTTAATCCTACAGTGAATATGATATTGACCCATAAAGGACACATACAATATTCCATAGGTTGGTGACTACCACTAAGGGTATAAAACACACATATGAGAGGAACTTCTACCATATGTCCCAAAAAAATATAATAAATACTACATTTTTTAAAAGGTTGGGACAAAACCCGAATTTATTATTAAAGCAAAGAAAATTCCTCTTTTAACTGGGTAGAGGGAGACCAATTACATAGCCTGAAGGCCTAGGGGGAATTTAACCCATTACATGGACCGAATGCCCAAATTTTTGGCCTATGGCCCATTCTGTGAATAGTACTCCAACAATACCCACCTACTACAATAGCACACAATACCCACTATTGCTATAGTGCGTTGCCACTGCTTTAGTGATGTGCCGCCACTATAGTTCCCACCATTGCTACAGTGTTGTATCTACTATAGTACCTGCGCCCAATGGGTTTTTATCCCCCATTTTTTCATGTAGGATTGTGGGGTGCTTACCACTAATCCAAAAAACAATTACACATAAAAATTACCACTACTAAATATCAAAATATAAATAAAACAAGATCCATTATTTTCTTAAAATATATCAATAATTTCAAAAAAATAAAATCCTAAGGAATAATCCAGAATAAGAACACCTAGAAAATGACTCTATAGAAAAACTAGAGCTCCATGTTTTCTCTATCTAGCTTGATCACCAAACTCATAATGGAAACCTAAAAATAGTTTATATATAGAGTGGTGAGAATATAATATATAATCAATAATATCATACACAATACATCGTATGAAATTGTATAAGAATAATTTTAATGAATCAATTAAAAGTGATAAAACTGTCAAGAACCTATTAGGTCAACTACCACCTAGACTCACTAAGTCTAACTCAATATGAAAAAAACCATGTTAATAACATAATGTCAAGAAACTAAGTAAATAGGTGACCCATAACTAGTTCACCGCTAATTTTATTGTCTCACATGCCAACATCAAATTTCCCATGCTCAATCTTGTATGTCTATATTCACATACAATCATAACAGGAAATCACAAATCCCAACCTGTGTTGATCACCACATAAACATAATAGGAAATAACATCTCTCATCATATGATCATAATATTATTATAATTTTTATTTTTACCTCACAGAATATATCAAGTTAAATCATGTATCATTAATATTAAAGACATCAACCTCATATCCTCCTCCTACCACAGATGACCCAACAATATCTAATCTAATTTTTATCCCTTAAAGTAGAGTATCAAGAACATAAATTACATAAACTTCATTATATCCCCCTACCACACATATCCCCAACAATGTACTAATACCATAATATATTGTTCTTAAACTGAGAGTAATTAAGAAGGGGTAGCCAACCATCCAATATCACAGACCTAGATGTTGGTAAGAACATCTAGAACCAAAAACAATTGGGTGTGGGTATGGTTTTCAAAATTATGTAGGTTGAATATAAAAATAAGAAAATAATGTATCATATCACAGAATTTATACACAAATGACCATCCAATAGTGTTTAAACAAAAATGATACCATTAACACCCTCCATCATGACCTGACTACATTTTCTACACACCACTACCAATTCCCACCAACACACCATACCCAACCTGATTTCTATAATAAACAACCATTAATAAATAAAAGTAGGATAATTAATAATTCAATTATTAAATTTTTAGATTCATCAATACCAAATATTTCACATTAAGTAAAACATTTTATTCCATATTTGATGATAATCATTTCCCATCCATTTACCCAAAAATTTTAATGCTTAACAGTTACATTATATTTTAATAAAATTAGGAAACTACAAAGAATCCCAAAAATCCTAGAATTCCGTCATTCCATTATAAAATCTACATCCCCTATTATTAACCAATTCATGGAAACCACAACTCTGATACACAACCCAAACTAGTATCTAGTCTATAAGACAACTAACCACTACAAAAATGGCCAACAATGCATCTCATTCCAACCATCAAAACCATGATTCACCAAAAAATCCATCTAGAATATCCATATAACCTCACACAAACTATCCAATGAATCTAAAAAACAATATTGATCTCACATATAAATTATACAAATATATCCACAACAAAAAACACTACCACAATACACAACAACAATTACGTCATCAAGTATGACCGTATCATTTTATCTATATACATGGTTTCATATCATTTTACATTCTTCCACATGACATTTTTATTACCATATATATTTTAAAATCCTTTTATTAGAGGCTATTATATCAAAAAATGACAAAATCCACTCACGACGACTAATAACAACCATGGTTTTCTGAACCATCAATTACAAAACATTAAATCTTATGTGTAATGTCATAAAATCCACTAAAAACATGTACTTCAGTCAACCACATTTCAATTTCATTTAGGTATAGTTCATTTTATTCATTAGTCCAATAATTATTAATTATGTAAATAAAATAAAATCTTTTAAATCCAAAAAATTTCACAAATAGTGGAGATCTTTTGAATCCCCAGACCATGTTGACTCTTCACTACATAAAGAAGGAAGAAAAAAGTATAACCCACTTACAATCACAAAGAGAAACACCCATATACCTATCCATAACAACCCATCCTCAACCACACATGGAAATAGATCATACTAGAAGAAACCACTTTTCCATTCTCATTAGAATAAATAAGATTGAGATACATGGGGTGGAAGAAGAAGGTTAAAATTAAGGAGGGTATGATTAAAATCATTGAAACAATATTCATTGGGAACCAAGAGTTTATAATACTAAAGATAGATGAATAGAGAACCCTAATGGGGTATGGGGTTCAATGGAATATGTAAAAAGTCAATCCTAGGAAAACTGAACCCCCTATTATTATATAATACTAAACACAACTGACCACAACATGGTTTCCCCCAAAAAATATATAATGTCCCCCTTTCAAAGGAGGTATAATTTTTTTGAATTTTAACTACCAAACATCATGTACCTTAAACCCTATTTTATATAGGTTTGAATACCACCACGTCATTCCCTATGGAATTGATGATGTTGTTTCAACACCCTAGATAACCACCATAGTTTCTCACCATGGAACTTTAAGAAATTCCTCACAATTTCATGGAACAACACCTTACATCATGATATAGTGAGGTCCATCTTAACATTTCCCTTCCTCATCACATTACTCAACTCCACCTCGACTTCGCACCTCCATTCCCATCACTCTACGAATTTCAGGGGTCCTAATTTTGAAAAATTAAAAATCATAGACACCATGGTCATCACCACTACCACCACAGTAGTGTGTCTACCTCAAACTAGCTAAACTATATCTCCCAAGATATCCAAAAACATAATTCCATAAACTATGAGAATTAATATCTCCATCTAAACCCTAGGGAGACCTATTAGGAAAAAATCTTTCCCAAATAGCCACCATAGGTGTTTCACTCCTCATGGTGCACCAAGAACCAATATAATAAATCAACCTTACCAAAGCCTATAAATTTACCGCAAAAATGTCCTTGACTTCTTTTTAAACACCACCATTAACTCTATCATTATTTGAACCCTTTTTGTTCCTCTCCCTATGTTCACCATCTGTAAACAAAATATTTCAAAATGACCATATCTCTAAAATGAGCTTCATTATGACCACCACCACTCCTTGAACTATGACATGGTGGGGATCTAGATGGATAAAAACTCAACATCCACCTTGTAAACTATTACAATCATGAAAAATCCAATATTAACTATTCATAAAATTCATGATTTTTACATAGATACCTATCAAATGAATCAAATAACAAAGAATTAGACTCAGCCATGACAGAAAACCACAACACTCATAACAAAGAAATCCTTGGGAGAGATCTCTACAATGTGACATCATAATCAACTAGATGAAACAACAGAATAATTATATAATATGAATTGGTCAGCACTATGGAATAAAAAAATTCCATAAATAATGTCAACAGACAACCCAAATATCATAACAAAAGAAGCTAAAAATAGACCAGGATACTCATCATGAATTTTAGAATCAATATCTCATATACTCCTATACATACATTCATGCCATTATAGAACATGCACTATAGGAACAACATTAACATGCAAATCCTTCTCTTTATGATTTTGAATATAAAATTTTTAGTCTATTAACATTGAATTTCCCATGATATCTTGCTCTCCCAAATCAATTATATGGGAATCATCATGATGACACCATTTGAACCATGACGTATTTAAGACATCATGGATCCTATCCATTGAAAAATCAAGATCCAACTGATACATCACATATATAGTACAATACAATGAATTGAAATGATCAATGAATTGGATAAAAGTATTATTCCTCTTGCCAAACATCTACTACCCATTAAATAGGGAAACCCCAAAGATCATATATCCTCCGACAATGAATAATAATGAAATCCTCATAAGATTAGTGTAGTTTTTATAATGATATTCCACTAAGTTCATTCACAATTGGATATTCTAAATCATCTCATACATGTTGTGTTACACTTCTAGTACAAAGACTGTTGACTCCCATTCCATAGAATAACACAAAATATATGCTCCAGGAAACCCAAATAACACCACTAAAAAACTTGGCTAATGGATGTGAGATATTTTTTTATAAGAAAACTCAACCAAGGGAATGTGTCTCACCAATGACCCACCACAATTGATAATGAAATCTCCCAACATATCCTATAGCATCTAGCTAGTCAGGTCTATATGCCGTTCCATTTTAGGATGGATAATAGTAATAAGATGTAACTAAGATCCCAAATCATGTTGAAATAATCTACATAGTGGTGAGGTAAAATGAGGATCTAGATAAAAAAATTATAGTCCTGGGTATCTCATGAAGTCAGACCACCCCATCCACATACTATCATTCTAATATTTCCACAATAATTGACTCCCTAATAAATGGGAAAGGGGATGACAACACCAATAGATCCATAATCACACAAATATCTTGAAATACTTCCTACAAATATAGTATACATATGATAAAATTCATTGAGATGTCCTCCCAATTCCACTTTGGGAAATCTAACTGCTATAATAAACCACTAGGAACATAATTCTTTATAATTAACAAGTGACGGACCAACCCCATAAATATAAACAATGTCATTGAAAACGTCATCCTAAACCACTAGATATAAACCCGTATATCATTATACATCATTTAAAAACCAAGATGAACTACCACTTTAGATCTGTGGATGCCAGTAAGAAACTACTCAAGAAATAAAAAACAAACAAACAACCACCCTTAAAAATCATTTGATGCCGGATATCTTATGACCATCCCTTTAGAGCATCATCATAAAAATAATCATATATATAATATACCTCATATTCTCCTCACTAATATTCCTCTACACAATGCATCAAGGATTATTGCACTATTATCTATGACTGGAACCTTCTAGCACTAGCCTCCCATTCATCAATATGTACAACCCATTCTCCTTAATCACACCTAAATAATCTAAAAAAATCCCAAACAACACCTCCCTATGACATCCTAATTATAACATCAAGAACTGTATTTTTCTCTCCTATGGTGGAAGAGAACTCAATGTTATAATCCTAGTGAAACATCATCTACCTCCTCTTCCACATATTTAGATCCCATTGAGAGAAAAAAACCTAGATATATAGTGATTTTTGAGGACCACAAACTTTTTATTAATGAGGTAATGTCACTATATCATCAGGGAAAGAACCACTAACACTGACATTAGATCATGGGTGGAATAGCTGTAATTAAAGAGATTTAACTTCAAAAACACATGTGAGATCACTCCACCTACTACATGAAGAAAATACATAGGAAGAAATTGGATGTATGACAAAAACAACTTAAACATAACGCCATCCTCGAAAACCTAATGGAAAAATAGAATTGATCAATATCTCCTTAAAAAAGTAAAAATATCTAGACTTTGTGCCTTTTAAGAAATAATATAACTTCTTTACACTCTATTTTTCTATTCAAATCTGTAAAAAACATCCATCCCTTCACCTCTATACATAGTCTCACGAATTCTACATGTTATGAATCCTTTTCTAGAGACTCATGTCTATTTCCTTTAATCCAAACACCTCTTTCCAATTATATCTTATTATTCACCCATGATATTACTTGGTTGAAAAATTTCTTGATCAAACATTATATTTTATATATTCATTTGATATCTCTATCTGGATTTATTTATGAAACACTTTAGCTTTATGACAAGTGAATAATACGAATATATGTACATTACATTAATCTTATTTTTAGATGTGTGTGTATGATATATGGTATAAATACCATTTGACTATCCTATTGAATTTATATCCCAAAACGATAAAATTCCTTTTAGAATAATTCATATTATGCTTCACAACACTTCTAAATTATTATAGAAATTTTAGTTAAATTCTAGTATATTCTTCCTTCAAAAAACATCCTTGTAACTCTGAATGAATAATGTATCGTACTTAATGGAAACTTAGATCAACAAAAGATAAATATTTCATTTTCACATTTAATATATTTATGAAAAACTCATAAAAATCTTCAAACATGTACCACTATATACCTAACATTCACCTGAAAACCCTTTTTGTCAATTCTCCCATCCATTGAGAATATATCTCATACTTCATTTAAAAAAATTATAAAAACAACTTGGTTGTATTTAATAGTGACTTACTCTATCTAATTAATTTCACAAAAACACACTTTTTGTTCCCTTTAAACTCCATATGCTCTCCGATTTTCTTCATACAAAAAATACATCTGATGGTGTAATCCACAAACATATATCTGATAATATTAATGAAACTTTGTCCTCTAAAATTCATATATTTATATCCATTAGACATTTAATAAAAGGTTAATATGATATATATATATATATATATCTACAATATTTAAAATACCATCCATTGGTCTTCATAAAATTGTACTTTGTCATATTGGACTTCTTATGATTTCTAGATTTTCTATTTAGAATTATTCCATTTGGTCTTTGTTAAATGAAATTCCTTATTATCATCCTTAAAAAGACATTCTTATATTCAACAAATATCAAAATATTCAAAAAACACATTTATTATAAAAAACATTTTGAAATATTCGTTCTGATAAA
The DNA here is from genome assembly GCA_963277665.1 of Viscum album. Classification (NCBI taxonomy): domain Eukaryota; kingdom Viridiplantae; phylum Streptophyta; class Magnoliopsida; order Santalales; family Viscaceae; genus Viscum; species Viscum album. The sequence continues at coordinate 628,671,423 of OY728164.1, read as the reverse complement.
CATAAAAACATAAATGTGTGAACTTTGTACATACAAACAAATTTCTCCACCTTTATTATTATACTTGGATCATGATATATTTTATAACTCATTATGTTTGAAAAAATAAAATAAAATAATTACCATATTTATACTTCATCAATGAATAAATCTAATGAGATTTATAATAGCCTCTTCACTTGATTACATCTATGCCCAAATCCCTCAGTATGATAACCTTTTTTCTGTGTACTCGGTCTAGAATCGTCAGTCAAACGGACTTAGTTTGAAAAGCTTAGTATGGTCTTCTCTTTCCTTTAACAATTTAATGAAAGGATTTACAATGTTAAATGTTTTTAGTGATGAAAAAATATTTAATCATATTATTTCCATAAGAAACACTAATGAACATTTCCTAAACAATTTACATCTCCTTTGGAAACACCACCAATTTTTCTAGTAGCATCTATATCCCACTTTAAATTTTTTATAAACCATGTAAAATAAATCATTAAACATTGTGACTTAGAAAATGGACTACTTATCTTACAATCCTAATCCTACATGAGTGAACGCTATATAATAAACCATAATAATTGAACAATAATACCATGTTTTCTATAAGTAGTGACTTAAGAAACTTCTTTATCCACTCAGAATATTCATCACAAGAATATATTTTTCTACCAAGAGTAATTTTCTCTATATCCACTTCAAAAAATTAATAAAATAGTTCACACATGATAAAATCATATCTTACCCCATTTAAAAACTACCCCTAAATATATTTCATTCACTGAAAGGGTAATAACACACAAATTTATAGATTTATGTAAAAATTTTCACCTTCAAAACACTTTCCACAAGAAATATGGAGAGGAGATATATCTTAACATATATTTTCCTTCAAGAGAGGGATGTTTAACACCCATTATTAAAATCATATTTTGAAATTTTCCTTTAAAATGGTTTTGAAAACATAAAATAAACATTATCTGTTATAGGAAAAAAATCCATATTTAGGTTATTTTTCTTTACAGGTTATTTTATTAAGCGATATTTTTTATAAATGTATATGGATTGATAAAGTTGCACTAGATTTTTATTAAAACTTTCAACACTTTTATTATCATTACCAAAGAAAAATGGAGACATTATATGAACAAAAATTTCATGAAACCACATGTTCATCCAAATAATTTAAATTATATCTTGATTTGAAAAAACACAACAACATCTTCCATACTAAGAGTCCCTGACTTATGTTTCTTTACCTTCAAGATAAAACGTATTTATCCAATGACAAAACTCCACTATATGTGTATTTTATATCATCTGCATTTCCTACCAAATATTCATCCATATAAAAAATAAATTCAATATTGACAATGCTATCAAATTTTGAGCTAAAATAAGATGTCAATTTGATATATCTGAGATTTATTTTTTAATCCATGAGATGATATTATTCTGGATCAATTTTATACATGTAACAAACTATAATAGTTTACACTATATCATTCATTAAATTAATTATATATGATAAACTTCCAACGAACATTCTAAACTCTTTTGGATCATCCTCTTTACATTACTTGTCTGTAGATAACCTTTTTACCACCATAATTTTTGTGCAAACAATATTTCAATATTCCATAAAAAACATCATTAAAATTTCTTTTGCATACTTATCTTGAGATAGAAATATATATTTTTTATTTTTGGGGAATTAAAAGCCAAGAAATTATTCTATTTCTCCTTATATAGAAATTTCAAACAATATCATCATATCCAAAATTTTGTTTTTCACAAGTTTCTTTATCATTCTTTATAAATATGATTTTTTCTATATACAAAATCACATGGAAGGAAACCATGTTATTACATTTAATATATATAATACAATGAAATATTCCATTAATTAACGTCAAATTCATTATCAAATATCTAATTTAGAATACCAATCTCCTAGAACATTCATTAGACTATAGAAATCCTTTTTCTACTTACAAAAAAATTCATCTCTGCCAAGAATGATGCCTCTCGATTGTTCAATATAAAATTATTCATTTATATCAATATTTAGAAAATATAACATGACATTGATATAAAGTATTCTATCTCTTAATTTTATATAAATTGGAATAAATATTTTCATAGTTTCTAATATTTCGAATAGGGAAATGTCTCTAGAAAATCAACACATTTATTTTGTGAGTAACCTTTACTAACTAGCCATTCCTTGTTTTGTATAACATAAAATTTACAATTCAACTTATTTTGGAACAATAACATTTCAACTAGTAAATTATTATTGTTTGGGTTGGGTAAAAGTACCCATGTTTCAATTTTCAATATATAATCCAGCCCTTTAGTCACATAATAAATCTAATCATGATGCTTTAAAGCTTTATCAATATATTTTGGCTAAAGTTGTGAATATAAAGAAGTATAGGATACTAAATTTGATTTTATTATAGTTTTAAACATGTCAATGATCACCAATGAGGTCATAAGTTTCTTCTAACATCCTCATACATGGATGAGATGAATGGGATTTTTCAACATCACTTGGGATAGCTTAGTAAAAATTTTCATCTTGAGAAAGATCAACATTGTTACTAACATTAAAAACTTCTCCATGTTGATTAAATAAAACCACCTCATCTTCAATTTCTTCCATATTTAAAACAGTATCATAAACATTCATATCATATAACTCAACAAATTTAACACCTTCCATATCAACAATCATTCTTGTTTCTTTATTAAAACACATAACTTATATTATTAGTATATAGCCATGAAAGATTCTATTAGTACCTAACTAATCAAACTTCTCGAGTTTATCAACCTTGAAATTTATAATTAAAGAAATTCCAAACATCCTAAGGTATTTTTTTACTTGGGGTAACTTTTAATACATCTTTTATGGATTCATATTATATTTAAACATTTTATAACCTTGATTATTAATATAGTCTAATGATCTAATATCTTGCCTCTAAAAATATTGGGAGTATCATGTTCAATTTATATTGTTCATCACATCTCCAAAAAAACATCTACTTCTTCTTTCATTAACACTGTTTTATTCTGTTCTGTATGGTGTAATAATAACATAATTAATTCCAATATTTTTAATATAATCCCTAATTTTTCCACTGGTATATTCACCACCATTATCAATTCTAATACACTTTATTGAATATAAAAAAATTTATATGCACTTCTCCTCAAACTCTTAAACATTTTTTAACTATTGATTTCTCTTTCAAAAAAACAATACATGTAATTAAAGTAAAGTCATCAATAAAAGAAATAATCATCTTATATTTACATAATCATTTTTTTACTAATGGGGCCTCAAATATCAAAATGTAATAGCTCTAAGAGAAATATTGAATGTATCTCATATTTCTTATGTAATTATTTTATAGTCTCCCTTTCTAGAAAGTAGAACAAAAACAATCTATAAATCATGCAAAGTTATAATATCCTAAATTTTTTCTATCATCATTTTCTTTCTCATATTCCTATTATATATAAGTGCATACTTTTTATTAAATATCTTATTTTAATCTATCATGACCAGATATCACAAAATTTTTGAATCACCAGCTTTAAATAGTATTCCCTTTGTTTTTTTCCTCTTGTTACAACATGTCAAAATTAAATTATCTTTAAATAAAAATAATTTTTCCTGACAAAAAAATCATTATTGCATTCCCCATAATGTTTTGAAACCCTTAACTAATTTGGATTCATCCCATTAAAAAATAATGAACTTTTAGGTTTTAAATTATCTTCCCCAATGATATTAGTTCTAACTTCTATGATTATAAGTGAATTATAATTGAATAAAGTCATCATACCTTATATTAAATCATTCGATATATTTAAAAACATTAAATGTTATGTCAAATGGGAAAAGAAATCTTTGTCCAGTATCCATTTTTATTCTAATTTTATAGCATTGAGAGTGGTTTCAAAAACCTAGTCCTTTTAATTTCCATTTTCATACATGTTACAAATATTTTGATGTTTATTGCATAAAATTTTATTATATATAAATCATGATAGCACATCATCTCTCGTGATATATAGGCTGATTACATCTTTTAAAAATATTTTCCTATAGTTGGAATCTATTTTCTTCCTTAATTTTTATTTATTTTCCTTATTTTAGTGATTTCACTCACCATAATGTTTTGAATACAATATCTTATAGATTATATATATTGTTAATGATCAAAAAAACATTTATTTTGTATGCCCAAATTTTCTAAAAACCTAGAAGTAATAATAAATGGGATATTTTCTTATACTACATACATACTATTTGGAGTTATATTTAAACATTTCAACAACTATATTACAATTCACTTGGGTATATCATTATTACCTCAATTGTTGGTTACCTCGAGAAATTTTCTTCTAAAATTTAATAAAAACTACTATTTTAGTATTTTTTTCACACATAAAAACCTTATAACCATTAATTTTTTATTCTCTTCTTGTTTTTTATAATAATTTTCCTCGTGAATTCCATTTTCCGTTGGGATTATTAATTCTTATATTCTAAAAATGGGGATGAAATTTTTTGAAACTTTTTAGGTTTAAAATTCACAAAAAAATTAAAAACATTGGTAACTTGTTTTTTGAATTTCATTCCTATGCATTAGAATTTTTTTTATTTGATATGTTATAACTCTTCCCCCTTCACACAAACATTTTATTCAAGAATCATGTTTAGATTTTTATTCTCATTCAGATACTTCTTCATATCTCCAATTTCATTTATCATTTTAGATTAATCATCAAGATACGATTCTTGATTTTTTTAATGAATTATTTTCTTTCCTCAACTTCTTTTTTTCCCTCAATAGTCTTAAATCTTTCTATGTCATACCTTAAATTATCTACAAACCATTTACTACATTTGATTCTTTTCTCCTTCTGAACTAATAATTTCATCACAAGTGAATTTTCCATTATTAAATTTTTGAATAATATTTTTTTAATAGAATCATCCCAAATGTTATCGTCATCTTATTAATATTCATATCTTATTCAATCTTAGACCAATAGATTATTATTTTGTATTTTGTAAACTTATATTCATTTTCCTTATAATATTATTTGGATTTTTCTTCCATTTTAATAAGGGATATAATTGAATTTATGCCACATTCATCATGTTCATAAATTTTTTTTCATCATGTAAACTTTATAGAAAAATTTATTATTTCTTTGTACCTGAATAATCATAGTGGTGACATTACTTTGTACTTTCATTTTCCTATTTTAACCCTTTTATTATGAATACATATTAAATATTCAATTATTTTACTAACCTCGTTTCATTTTTAGATTCACTATATTATTTTTTATAACATTCTTACACATTCCATGATTTATTTATATGAAATAAATATCTTGATTATTATTCTCTTTGTTCTTCACATACTTTTCTATTCTCATTTCATATATAATGAGGGTGCTAGGTATGTGATACATATAGTTTTAGGATCTCTATATTCCAAAGATTGAAATATTATATCAAATTTATAAGGAATATTTTTATGATATTTTCTACAATGGTTGTATCTTCCAACTATACACCAAGACATCTTACAGTGCTAACAAATTCTTTAACCCTTATAAAGATATCACCAACAGATTCATAATCACTCATATTATTATATCCATACTTTAGTATCTAGATTTTCAAATTCGCCTTATTAAATTTCATATTTCCTTTAAAAAAGTTTTTCAACTTCTCTCATATTCTTTTATCTATTTCTACTCTTTTAACTCTAAGGAACTCAGTTTCAAAGAATAAGGAAAGTATTGTAATTTTAGATCACCCATAATCTTCCATATTTTTCTTATCTATAGTAGTCTTGAGACCTCTCTAAATACTAACTATTTAACCATTTATAACAACTCCAATAAAATAATAACCTATGTACAAAAGATAAGGTTGAATTATATATTTCCAAATATGAATGTTACTTCTATCAAGAACCAAATTATCCCTTCTATTCATAGAATTCATAATTTCCATGGAAACTTATCTTTTCATCCCATATCAGTAAAGATTCAATAATGGTAAACTTCAATCTGATACCACTTGAAAGGAACAACAAGGGTATATATGATCACTAGGATGTGTAATGGTGAATAAATGATATTTTTTAATATTTTAATACTTTTAAATCATCCTTAACCTTTTATTATTGCATTATTACATTTCTATAAATAAGTATCGGATGTAAAAACAAAGATTAGAAAAGAATAAAATAGTATATGAGATAGTATTAAACACAAAACACAAATCTTAAACAACCCCAAAAATATATTTCATTAAATAGATCTCTTCGATAGGTTACAGAACATGAAATAGTGGGTCTAAATGAATCGTAATATAGTATACTGACAACCCACATGGAATAATTATGTTTTTTGAGATAGATATATTTAATAATTTATAAAACTACAATAACCTAAATAAAAATTTATTATTTATAAAGTATACATTTCAAAACCATATGGATGATCCGTATGATTTGAAATAATGAAATAAATTTAAATTTCTATTATTTAATTAATTGGAAATAGATAAAAATGGAAACTAGGATTTGGTTTCATATAAGGATATGATACCTGATATTTTTAGTGATTTTTCGGTTTGTGTGTTTGAGTTGCAATTGATTTTTAATTTATTCATGTTCTGCGTCAGAATAGGGTCATTAAGGCTCCTTGGTATGGATACCCTACACATATCCTATGATTTAACCATTGGAATGACTGTCTAATATGTGAAAGAAAACCTAATTTAATAATAACTTTACCATATTGAATATTGGTTATACACAAAATAGGTCAATAAATTGATGCAATAAAATGAAACACATCAAAACAGACATAATAGTCATGCAATAGGAAAGGAAGATGAATTGGAATTGATAAATAGTGTTGCTGAAATCCAAAATAAGAGTACAAAAATAGAAATAACACTTAGAATAAATCCCCCTATAATTAAATTACCTTGAACATAGAAGATAAATCTATCATTCTAGAAATTATGAGAATGGGTATTAGGGATACACAAGAAGGAATGGTGGTGAAGAAAAGTGGTGATGTCGGGCTCTAAATTGTGCGTGCACCTCCAACATTAATTTACTTACTCCCCTCAATCATAGAAATCCCCTATAGTGCATTTTTTGAATGAATAAATAGGGTTTTAATCAAAACCTTATCCTCTAGCATATTTATTTTTCATATTCCCAAAACACTCATGATGGGTACTTTTACACAATGTGTAATTCAAGTTAGAAGTGGATTTTTCATATTTCTGCATGTCCTAAACTTTTCACAACATGTTTTGTGGAAACGACATGTAATTGATTTTTACATTGCGTAATGACTTTGAAATTATCACTGGTGGTGGCATTTATACTTATGAACTCATTCCATGTATTGAAATACATGATGTGTAAATGGCTTCCTCTTGTTCTACATATTTGTTGAATCCTAAAATTTTTGTTGTCTGGCCGTGGGTGCGGCGAAGAGACATTAAGTGAATTTCTAATCATTAATTTTCATCTTTTTGTTACTTTTTAGAATACCTATTTTTACCGTCCATAAAACATAAAATAATTCAAATTTTTTAACACCTGGCATGACTAATCTTTAAATAGGGAAATCAACTTATTAAAACACCAAAAAATTGATGAATCAAATACACATATCAAATAACATCATAAACTAGCTATTAAATTATATGGTACAAATAGTAATAAATATTTTTGTAAATTATGGCTATATATTGATAAAAATAAAATAAGAATCATTAAAAGGAAAAATAAATGTATTTTTTTTAAGGATTTTTCTAAAAAAATGGGTTAGTTTTGCTTTTTGTTTATAATTAAAAATATATTCTTACCAATTTTATATAATTTCATTGATAAATATAATTTAATTTTTTAAATCATCATAGAAAAATTTTCTTAGGGTGATTTTTTTGAATTATATAAAAATTATCATTTTTCGATGAATAATGAAAAATACTAATTTTTATTGCAAACATAAAATTAATTTAAATAATTCACAAGGTTAAATTATATTTTAAATTGGTTGAAATGTAAAATTAGTTCAATTATATTAAAAATTAACTAATTGATTTCATTGTAATAAATTTTATATGGAATTTTGATATTAAAACTTCTATAATTATGAGAATTATATCCTTGGAAATACAAAATCTCATCACGTTGGCTGGTAAAAATTTATATTGGATTCTAAAAATTATTGAAATTTAATTTCCAAAAAAAATTATATATTTGGAATTAAAAAAATATATATTATCTAAAATATTCACTATGATATTTGACATTAATGATAGTTAAAATAGTAAGTATTAAATAATGATGTTATTTTAAAAATAGGTTTATTGTTGGTTAAATAAAGAAAATAATGGTCAAAGATGACCTAAAAATTATAAAACCAATTTTAGGGAAATATATTAACCCTAAATTCACAAATGTTAAATAATGACAAATTTTAAATTCCTTTTTCATGAGAAAATTGTGGGTATCAGATTTTCTTTTCAAAAATTCAATGTGCGTCTTCTCCCCAACTTATAAATGGTCATCCCATATTATCCCCTAATCACACATACAAATCCATTAGGTTCAGTTAATACCTGAAAAATAACATACTTACATCCCTAAAAACATCCTATATCCCTTTATCTGATCATAAATGCGTGATAATAAGGATTTTTGTGGAAACATAAAGATGTTGTTTGAAGAAAAGATAATGTTCTTAAACGAATGTTCCTTTTCATCTTCCACTACTTAAAATTTTATTTAACCATGATTATTTAATAACCACTGTATCATAAATATTCTTATATTTTATTATTTTGAGGTATTGAGCTATATCCATATCATCTTCTATCGAATGGGAAATAAAACCTTTGATCGTGTGTACGGTGGACTAATACTTCGTGAACCGGTGTAATTACTTTAGCATAAAAACCATTAAAGGCTAGATATAATGATGAATTTAATGAATTAATATCATAATTATAAAATTATTATACTTCTCAAATTATAATATCACATATAACTTGTTACTTTCCATGTCTTTTTAAATGTAACAATGTTTCTCGTGTGTACGAAGGGAAACCGCCACACGAAGCGATATTATTTGTTGTACCCCAACACATTACATGGAATGTAATAAAGAAATATTTATTGAATATATGTGATATATGTATCATTATATTGATAATATAATACTAACAAAAAAATTAATTCATTATCCTTTTATTTTTTATGTAATGATATCGTCACATGTGCTTGTGTATGACCTACCATCTCCACGAATCGATGAAATTCATTTTAAATGTACAAACCTAAATAATGATTACAAAAATGTATATAATGATTCAATATGATATTTATTTCATTAATATAATTCTTTATATGATTTATCAATATCTTGTACCAAAGAACATGAACATTCATGACAAAACACGTATGAGATAACAAGACAATTAGAACCTAAAACAATGAAAATAATGAAATATTATTAACAATTGGGTAGTAAAATATTATAATAGGATCATATATTATAATATAAATATTAATTTTATTTTCTATTAAATTGGTAAAATATTTATAACCATTAAATAGGTGTATCAAATATGTCCATCCAAAACAAAGCATGTGGTTTGGGACATAATCTATATTTCCCTTCCTTGTGGTGTATTTAAATCTTATGAGCCTAATTTATTTTATATAGTGTATCATTTAGATTATTAAGTTTAATAAAATAAATAATTAATACATAATGGTTTTATACATTTCAATTTGAAATATTTTATCGAATGATATTTGACTCAAAGGTTATCATGTCGTAAAGTATCTCATTTCTCAGTTTCTTTTCATTAGGTAATATTACATAAAAATTGACATTGATATTCTAAAATTATATTTGAATGTAATTTTGATTTTTTTTTTGCCTATAAACTTGTGTTATATGGATCCAAATTTTAATACACATAATTAATCCATTTATTATTCCCCACTTCAATGATATGATCATTATAAGGGATTTCCTCTTAATTTTCCATCCTTGAGGCATATTGTAACGTCATGGACATAATTAAATTTATACGTTGTATATAGTACCAATTTTACATGTAATATCATGAATACTTTTCAATTATTTGTATTTTATGTTTATAATTTGAATTATTTCATAAAAAGAGATTTTACATGAAAATTACCAACTCGTAAATAATTTTATAACTCAATTTAATTTATTTGGGATATATTACTCTTTGTTGCCTTTGATATTGATAGATTGTGTGTCTAATTATATTTTATTTTCTTGTGTTTAATTTTCAATTTTTTATTTGGATTTAATTTATATACACATCATTTTTTCATTGACTTATTCTCACATCAAAATTAAGATTATTATATTGATTTTCCATTACATTTTCATATCATTGAGACATATATGTAAATATGAATTGATTAAAATTTATACGGTGTATATACAAACCCATTGGGGTATGTAACATGATTAAATATTTATTCATGATGTTTAATGCTTTAATTAAATTTATTTTTATTTGAAGGAATGTTTACATGATATGTTTGTCTTATTTATCTTTTAGTCGGTTATATTTTCAACCATGTTCCAAAACACTTGATTTTACCACAAAACCGACAATTTTGATGAATTTTACATCATATATCATTAATGTTTTGTTCATTTACTTCATATTGAAACTTACAATTTATTATGATCACTTAAAATTTAATTTCCCTTAAATATACACTCTTTATCATAGATATTATTATTGCTTAAATTGTATATCATTCAAATGTAACCTGTTTATATTGAATGATATTTCATTAACTGGGGAAATATTGAAAAAATTATTATTTATCAACATATATATTATTTTATAAGGAATATTTTTTATTAATTAAATTGATCATTAGATATATAAGTAATTTTTTGGTCAGGAAGATTTAAAAGGGGACTGGTTATAAACAACCCCTCAATGCATAAGTAGTGTCATGAGAAGAATCAGTTGGCTACCCTTAGTTAACTGGGATTCTAGGGTATACCTAACTATTTATATTAATATGTATTGTGAGTGGTATTTATGGTATATGAATAACGATTCCCGATAACTGAACATCTAATAATTTAGCATTTAATTCATAAAGAATTCAATTACTATTTTCCATGATAATTTCACAATGAAATTATTTTAGGAAACATTTTATTCTCAATTTATAGATTAAATGGAATTTTTTTTCTATAATTTCCCATGACATATTAATTATTTATTATATTATCATGATGTTTAAGTTGTTTATTAAATGTAACATGTGTTTAGTTATTTAACATTCCATATTTTTTATTCCTTATCTTATCATGATAGTTATGTTATTGATTAAATGGAACGTGTGTTCAAATATTTACCGTACCATATTTATTATGAGTTATTGATTATTATTCATTTACTCATGGTATATTCCACATTACATAACTCATACTTCCTAGTTTAGCTTACCCTTATTTAGTTTCCATTCCCTGGAATCTAGGAAGTGCACTATGAATGATATGAGAGGGAATTTTAGAGGGAATATTGATATTATTTATACAAATAATATATTGAAATTTATGTATTCAAATGTAATAGATGAATCATTTATGCATATATTTTAGCAAAAATACTAAAATATTGGGTCCATCGATATTCTATTTCTTATATCTTTTGCAAATATAATAACATTGAAAACAACTCTATGTTATTGGGGTGAGGTTATTATAGGTTGTATGGGGGGAATTTTAGAATATACCTTTAGAACAAGATTTATGAAAACATTTATTACGGAATATGTTCCTATTATTAATGGTTAAGATAAGTATAAAAGAATAGGACATTGTTTTGGTAATGTATATATTATTTGGTTTTCCCAAGAAATACATTACAGTTTGGTACTGCACGTTGATGTGGTTTTGGAACAGTGGTACCTATGGGTAATAACCCATGATGTCACATTGTGATTTACTTGACCATTACCTACTATATAGAATTGGGCCTTACTATGGACCCATATTGACACACGCATGATAGAATATTTGGATAATTCATATTTTCCTTGAAAATAATTATGAAGGATTTGAAAACATGATGATAATGATTGACTTAATATAAACCTTTGAATACATAGATTGAATCGAAAGTTTCATGATTTAGTCATCCTATAAACGAATATAGGGTTTTCCCACTATTATTATCATTGATCATATCTAGTGTTTTTATTTCAATCAATTGATGGAACCTAATGGAATCATGTCTTCATTGATTATAAAGAACAATGGGTGACTATAATAATATAAATGGTAAGTTTAATAAAGTGAATGATATCAAGATTAAATATAATAAATTATCATGAAATATTATTAGTAACATATACTTTAACCAACTCTTGGACTCACCAAATAATGGAACAATGCAGTTCACTAAGAGATCGAGTGGTGGTGGCCATGGAGGAACGAAGAAAATATTTCCATCATGTTAGAAATGTGGACAGAGATACCCCAAAAAAATTATCAAGGGAATAATAATGTGTTATCTATGTGGAAAATAAGGGCATAAAGAAATTAATTTTCGAGGAAAAATAAAAAGTATGATGAAAGGAAATAAATTTTCTCCAAGGGTTTCATTTATAGTATGTTGTTTTACATGTGATGAAGCTATATGTTATTTCAGTCAAATCCTATATTTAAATGTTATCTTTTAGTCCATGGAAGGACCATTGTTGAAATATAATTGTATATATATTTATTGGGATTTCAGATTTATATTTTATAATTATTTTAACAATGGAATTTTGGTTTTAGGAATCATGAAGCATCTAAGGACTCTATTAAATTTGGATAAATTTATGTCTTCACTAACTTTAGAGTTATGTATACCGTCATGGGTTTAAGAATTTAATATTGATTATATGTTCAAAATCATAGACATTCCTTTATGGTTATATCTGAGGGGATCCTAGAATTTTTAATTATATTTGAGAAATATTTATGGAGATAAAACCTATTGGATTGTTATATGCTTTAGCGAAGATGTATTTTAAGTAATAATTCCGTTAAAATTTTGGGCATAAGGTTAAAGGTATTGGTGAAATTTAGGGTTTATATTATATTGAATTTGATGTTGTTATGGGTTATTACACTTTGGTAAAATTATATGAATTCTAGAAATATAGTTTTAGAAAAAGGACAACCCGTACGCTGGGTGATGACCAAGCACATCCAGAAAAACCAAGGGGGTTGAACACAAAACCAAAGGATTAGAAGGGTGTTGCGCCTAACACTGGCCTACATGATGTTCTTGTTAATATGTTATCATGTTACTTAAATGATTTTATGGATAAATATTAATGATGAAACTACGGTGTTACTGTTGATGTTTATAAAATAATATATTATATTTCCCAACATTTATAACCTAATTGATTTTGAAAAATTATTAAATATATTATTATAGAATTATCACTTTTTTATGGATCTTATGATACATAACAAGTGAATTTTGTGCTTTAAGAATAAAAAAAATTGGTTTTTGAATTATTTGTAGTAAGTGATGAATTGGAAATTTATTGAGGCACACCCGAAGGATCAAATTGGACTTATGAAATATAAATATATCATGTAATTATATTTTCTTATATTCATTGATAGTAAAATAATTCCTCAAAAGTAGTAAAAGGATCTTAAAACAATAATATTATCCAATTACCTTTAAATCTAGTTAATCAAATAGGATTTTTAATAATCATGGATTTATGGTTTTGAGGTCCTGAACATTCCATTGTCCATTCACTTTATTATGATCCGTGATCACTATCAGTTTCTATAGTTATTTAAAAATTTCTTTCATGACCATAAATTCACATTCAATAAATTTTATTGTTTATAAAAACCCTGGTTATTTTTTATTCAATATGAGAAATTTTACTTCTCTTACTCTCTTATTAAAAATACTTTATTAACCCTTTTTATGATATGGGTATTCAACAAATGAATTTTAAAATATCAAACACTTTAATTATTGGTGAAAGATAAAATTGTGAGGATGAAATAAATATAATATGGGTAGAAATTAATACCCAAAAATTATCAAATAATAACATTGTATTTGATAGAATATGGGACTATAAACACACATTTTAAAAACACATTATAGATATTTCTTTAAATAAATTTTTTTGACAGACTTCAGAACATGAAACCCTGGGTCTTAATGAATTTTAATATAGTAAACCATTATAATATAGAAATTAAATTCAAGGTTACTAATAGTAAAAACTACGTTTTTAAAATTGTGGTTATCTATTTACTATAAATAAAATAAATATCATATAATTGAAAATGAAATGCTTTTTGAAAAACTGCATATTTCTAAAAAAGAGGCTAGTCACACATTGCGCACAAAACAAGAAATTAATTTATTCAACTTTTTGAAAATGTAAATAAATGAATGGGATTAATTTTTAAATCATAAAAAAAATATTACGGTAAATTTTTGTATTTTTTTAAAAAGTGTCATTTTTCATTGAATTGTGAAAAATACAAACTTTTATTAAAAACAACCCATTAAATTAAATTATTTACAATGATAAATTTTATAATATATTGGTTTTAAAGAATAATTAGATAAATTATTTCACAGGGTAACTAATTTATTTATTTTTAGTCGATTTCATAATGATTTTTGATGTTAAAACACACACATATATAAATATATGAGACTTTTCTTCTGGGAGACACACTTTTTTGTCGTGTCTTTGAGTATAATTTTAAATTGGATTCTAAAACTTATAAAAATTAAATTTTTAAAAATTGATTCCAGGTTTTTAATAAGAATAATTTATATTACCTGATAATTTCTAAATATTTTTATGACATTTCTAATAGGGAAAACATTAAAAATTAATTAATGTGTTTAATGTAAAAACAGGTTTACCGAGTGTTAAACTAAGATGATAAGTGTTTAGAAAGATATAAAACTTATCAAAAACCAATTGTATTGTCATATATGAACCCTATAATCACTATGTATTGATAATTACCATATTATGAATCTTTATTCATGAGAAAAAATGGGTATCTCTTTATCTTAGCAAAAATATCTTCTATGTCCTCTCCCCCATTATAAAAATCCACCCCATCTTCTTCCCTCTTCACATGTTAAAATATTTTTAGTCAATCCATTAACTGACAAAATAACATCGTTACTCCCATAAAAACATCCTATATCAGTTGGATTGATCATAAATCTATATTAGGATGGATTTTACTAAAAACCAAATGATGTTGTCTAAAGAAAATTTAGCATTCTAAAATAATAGTTTTTATTTTGATTCTTTTTACACCTACATATAATAATATTAAATCATAAATATATAATAAAATAAAAATATTTAATATTATTGGTTGTTATTATTCTATTATTATGAGCTATATCCATCTTCTCTTCCACGGAAGGGTAAATGAAATAGTCGAACATATGTATGGAGGTCCACCACCTGTTGAAATGATTTAATCATTTTTTCATAAACAACTTGTAAGGATGGATATAATGATGTACATTTGTATTATATTTATTATATTATAATTATTATTTAATAATAATAATACATATATATTCTTACTTTCCATTCCATTTAAATATGGTAACATCTCTTGTGCGTATAGCGGACTACATCCTCACGAAGTGATGTGATTTGTTTCACATATGCTTTACATGAAAAGTAGGAATGCTAAATTTAATGAAAATATATTATACATATTTCATTATATGTAATATCTAATATTATTATAACATCGAATTATATATCCTTTCAATCATTAATGAAATTATATCATCACTATTGTGTATGTATGGCCTATCATCTCCACAAAGCGATGTGATTCATTTTCCATGTCCAGCCATCAACAAAGATTCTAGAAAGTAATATAATGAGTCTATATGATATTTATTAAATTAATATAATTATGGAGATGATGGATTTATATCCTATACACATGAACAGGAATGTTCGTGACAAAACACTCATGAGAAAACATGTCAATTAACACATAAAACAATGAAAATATGAAAAATTATTTAAAAATGGGGGCTAAATGTAATAAGATGATCCTATATGATATTAAAAATATGAATATGTTTTTTACTAAATTAATAAAATTATTAAATATTTATATAGGATATTAAACCATTTTCAACATAATTGAAATGTGAGGTAGGGGACTTCATCTCAATTTCCCTTTATTGGGAAATATTTAATTTTTATGCACTTAATATCATCTATATGAGGTATACACTACCCATATAACATTTATAATCATGAATAATTTATTATTCATGGAATTGTAATTTCCAATTTTTTATTTTTCAACAAATGGTATTTTAATTTAATGTTACAAAGTGGTAAATTGTTTCATAACTCAGTTTATTTTCATTCGGTTATATTACTTATACATTATCATCGATACAACAATATTATGTGTGTATTATGTTTTGATTATTTTATTCTATTTTTTTACTTGTTTTATATATATTTACATTTGATACGCATAATTAACCCATTTAACAATCCTAACTTCCATGGTATGATCATTGCAAGGGACAACATGTAAATTTCTCTTCATTGAGGCATGTTGTAATATTATGAACCTAATATATAATATAATGTTCATATACTAACCATGATATATAAGATATCTTGAATCCTTTATAATTCATGTTATTTTATGTTTCAGTTTGATTTATTCCATCCAAGTGTATTTTAATTGAAAATTACCATGTGATAAATATTTCCTTAACACAATTTATTTTCAATGGGTAGTATGACTAATTCATTATATTTAATAGTAATAGATTAAATTTGTAATGAATTTAGATTATATTATGTATTATTTTCACTAATTTTATTTGGATTTAGATCTGATAGATATAATTTATATATTTTTTAATTATCAGTCAATGTAATGATCATTTTAAGTGAATTTGTCTTAATTTCCAGTTCATTGAGACATATGTTATTAATATGAACATATTTAATTTTATACATTATATATTATATGCCATAGATATATTTATTGGAAGAAACGATTTTCACAGCTAAAAATGGAGTGTTTTTTTCAATCCATGCTAGGTTTGATCAATAATTTTTCAAAGAAATAGATCTTATAGTGTTGATAGATTAATTATCGAAAGAGACATCAATTCATAGTATTTTTTAAAATTTTAAAACTCATAAAAATTTGAAAGGGGAGAGATTAACATAAGGTGGATTTACAGGATTAAATCTTCATAAATATGGTAAATTCATGAGTTTCTCATAGATTGGATTCTACGAAGGCTGGGTTTTCAAGAAAGCATGGTGTATCATGAACATTCAATAAAAATACAGTGTTCCCACGACTACAAGATGCTTCATAAATATATATTGGCTTGAAGGTAAATATATGGACCTAAAAAAAGGTTTCAAGTGGATAAAATATCAATGGAGCTTCATTATTAATGGAGCTTCATGAACAAGGATGACAAGGTTCATGAAAAAAATCACCGTGTTCTTGGAATATTTTCAAAGGGATGATTCTATAAATAAGAAGTCACCCCTTATTTGAAATCTAGAAGTGAATTAGTGAGAGGGTGAATCACCTAGATTTCATGAATGTTTACCTAATCAATAAATCATCATGAATCATGAATTCTTAGATATCATAATAATCATGAAATTAATTGATAAAAACTTATTTCCACTAAGTCATATTAGAAAAATAATTTTCATAAAGACTATGAATTATGTGATGGTTGGGAGCATCGTGGCTATTTTATGTTTTGTAAAGGTATATTACATTATGAAGATTTTATGCTTCATAAAATTGTGTTGGTTTACAAATGATTATATTTATTTGAATTAAAAAGATAGTTTTGTCATGGTTTGGAGCTTCTAGAATAGTAGAGTTGAACATATGGTTATGTGAATAGTTCTTTTAAGTTAATGAACTCAGGAATTTAGTTGATGTAGATTCTATTTATAATCAAATAAAAATACATAAATTCCAAATAAAACAAGTTAACCATAATATTGTTAAACTAATTAATAATTGTCAGAAGGAAGTGATAAAGGGGATTAAATAGATGTGTTTCGAGGGAGGCATCATGATTGTCCAAAAATTATTTTAAATGAATAATTCCTCTCATAGTGTGAATTTTTCTAATATTATATAATCCACATTAACTATTTAATTATAGTGTATTTAGGTATGACTAAAAAAATTTTAGTGTATCATCATTGGATTATCTTTTATTAGTGAAAAAAATTAAAACTATTATGTTGTCACTTTGTATTTCAATGTTGAAAAACATCATAATTCCACTAGAAAGGTTTCACATGATCCTACAAATGTGGGATGAATATTTTTTTCATTAAACTAAAAGTCAAACACCTTGATTAACCCATCGCATGTCAAGGTGTTATAGGGTCCTACAAGTTTTATCATGGTGTGGTTATAAGTATTCAATCAATATACTCTTGTGTTCAAGGTGAATATAGTGAATTCTAGGGCATTTATACTCTTTGATGGAAGAAACATCCATATTTGGATGAATATTATTAGATATAATATATGATCTCTTGGGATGGAATTTTTATTTTCCAGATCATGGGGGAATCAGGTCACTGAGTTAACTGGTCTTTCTGTGACTAAAACTGATTGGAAAATGCATGGCGCAGATGTGAAAGCTAAAAATGATCTTAGTGGTTCTCTGTCTGATCAAAGCTATTTTAATGTGATGATTTTAATGTCATCTTTGTCCATGGGGGAGAAACTAGAAAATATACACAAAGGCGATAAAAATAGAGAAAAATTCAATGTCTTTCACAATAAGTTCTATGATATAATAATGTATCTAGATGAAGGTAAAGTTATCTTTTTCAACAGAATTACTAATTTTTTTTGATTAATTTGAGGACATGGTATAGAAATTGAGGATATGGAAATTGTGAAAAATACCAGAACAAAGCTGCCACCTCTATGTAATATAAAAGTTTTTTCCCTTGAAGAAAGAGATCTGACTAAGATTTCCCTTGATGATATGGTAAGAATTATAATAGATTATAAATTGAGAGAAAAACAAGAAGATATAAAACCTCAAGTATGAATGGAAATAGTATTCAATGTAATGGAAAAACATGATATTTCTATAAGTATTTTTTATTAAGATGATGAGGAAGAAAAACATCTTTCTCTTTTTTGGTAAAAAAAATTCAAGATAGGAAAACGTAGATTTGAATGAAAGATTTCTTTGGATTATTTTCATTATGGTAAAGTTTGGAACATTTCCACTCGATGCTCAATGAGGATTGATGATGAAGAAAATGAAGTATGAATCATGTAGAAATCACAAAAAATATTTCATCAAAAGGGAGACTTCAAATCAAGAATAAAATTAATTATAATGAAAAATATATATAAATAAGAACAAGATGGTTATGAATTCTTAGGGGATGTAGAATCGGAGTTCAAAACTAATCTTGAAGTGGACATGATGTATTCATTTGAAAATGTATAACCTAGAAAAGATAAAGATAGTTGGTTGATTGGTGTTGTTATCCTGAAGGTGGAACTTGATGGTTCTCTTGATGAAATTGAAACAAAAAAGAAATAAAAATAGAAATATATGATCTTTGATATAAGATTAATTAGAATATGATTGACATATTAAGTATGAAATAGATTGGTTGGATAGATTGGAAGAATAACATTTAATAACGCTAGAAATCATTAATGAAGTTTTGGATTTAAAAATACTGATTGAAGGGAAGGAAAAAGTTATCAATGATCATAGACAATACTGAATGAAAAGGCTATGGTAGTTGAACGACATGATAAAGAATTTTTTATCTAAGAAGTATATTATAATTTGGATCAAAATCAAAGGATATAAAAATAAATTATTGTTTGAAATATTCTTATACACAGAACATTCATAATGAGCTAAACATGGTTTTAAAGGAGTGGAGAGGCCTATAATGGTAAAATATTGAATTGTATTGGAAAATTTGGAATTGGATATTATGCTGAAACATCAAATTCCTTAAATTAGATATATAAAAAAATGGAAGTTGGAAGTTGGACATAACACATATACTCTTGATTCCCTAATTAATAAAACATCAAATGAAATTGAAAACATATCTAAAAACAATAATCAAGTATCCAGATAGGATCATTGGTCAAATACCATGACAAAAGAAGTGTATATGTAGATTAATGAATGTAAGAATATTTTTCCCCTGACGAAGTGTCAATTCTATAGATTTTTAGTCCATAACATGTATTACTGTGAAGATGTAATGATTTATCAGAATTGGGAATCACCAAGAATTCATCAAAGGAGAGTGAGACCATATCCTTAATAATATACAATAAATAGATTCTATTTTTTTCTTTTTTCTAATTATGGACATAAATTTATTCATTGCAGGTAGTGGAAAAGTGGGAACAACAACTATATATCTCCAAGACATCTCAATACCCATCAACCAAGTACAATTTCCCATGAAATTATGTACTTTTTTCAACAAAAGAATATGATTAGGATGAACCCATGAATATTTAAATGAGTTTGGAAAGTATAAATTTTTTCATACACCCAATTATGTATCTCATAAATGGAAAAGAAACAATTGAGAAAAAAATTCTTGTTGAAATAACCCTGAAAGTGAGAAGGAATAGTAGTATATGGATTATTGATAACAGATTGTCATCCCACATAATTGGAAATGAAAATTGTATGAAGAATGTTAGGAAAAGGGTTGATGGGATAGAGATATTTGGGAATGATGGTGCTTACAGGATCAAAGGAATTGAAAATACATAACTAGAAAATAACACGCTAAGGGAAACTAGAGTTCTCTATATTGATTGTCAGTGTCTTAGTCATCAGAGTGTGTGTCATCTATTTGATAGAAGACTGTTCAAGAAATTTAATTAAATGGGGTGAACTATCAAAGAAAATTCTGGTTATTCTTTTATGAATGGATATTGGACATATATAAATTTACTCTAGGCTAAAAGTAAATACAGCATTTTTTACCTAACAATTGAAGAATAAAAAAACATTTGGCACCAAAGGTCAGTTCATATTAATCAATAAATAATGGAATAAATATCTAATAATAACATAGTTTTCTACATTTCTAATCATTAAGGTGGTCAATAAAATATATCTAATACATGCATGAAATGAATGATATACTAGATTCCACATTTACCTAAAAACAAATGGGAATTGAATCTACATTATCTCATCCACACAAACATTTTTAGTCCTATGAATGTGGATGGAACATATTGAGATAATAATTTCATTATTTTTATTGATGGTTATAGTAAATTTTTTTATTTTATGTCTATTTGGTGGTAATTACAACTACTTAATTTCATGAAGAGTTATTTTCAATGATATGGGAATGAAACATTCTACAAAATCGTGGTTTTGTGATCAGATAATATAGGAGAATACACATTCATTGGATTTGAAAATTACCATTAAAAACATGGGATAATAGTTAGGTTACTATAGTGAGAACCCATAAGAATGTGGTGATGGAAGAAGTTGATAGGTGAACAATACAGTTATAACTATGTAATTGAGTGTCACGTTTCTCATCATTACTATAAAGAGGGTGTTCAAGTAGCATTATATAGTCAAACTCAAATATATATTTTTAAAGGAGAAACCAGGGAACTATATGAGATATGGTACAGAAGGAAGCACTCTTTGAATTATTTTCTTGTTTTTTAAAGAAAGTATTTCATCCAAAATGAAGAATGGTATCATGTTATGTATGTTGATGTTGTATATGGGGTAATTTTCCTTTAATATTAAATTATAATTAAATCCTAAAATTGTTACGATAAATATCTTAGAAAGAGTTTTGAAATACATGATTATTTGATCATTTAGGATAAAAGCATAAATACTTTGAGGATATCATATGATGATATGATAGAAGATGAAGATGAAAGTGGGAAAAGGGATATTTTCAAATTCTGAAATATTGGAAGTTTTGGAAAATTTTAGGGATAAAAAATTATTGATTATTTAGACGAAGAATCAGGAATGGAAACCACTACTGGAGAAACATCATCAGAACCTCCCATGAGAAATTGAAGAGAATAAATTGTTCAATTCAACATTATTATGGATTGGACCACACCTTCATAGATAAGTAGAATGATGAATTAATTTTTTTTATTCCTCTCTATTTTCAACCCAACCTCATTTTATAAAGCATGAAAGGATGAATCTTATGTTAAGTCCATGTTCGAAGAACTAGATTATATTAACCAGAACCGAACACGGGGACTTGTTAAGAGACCATAAAATCAAAATGTGGTTGGAACAAAATGAATCTTAAAAAATAAATTCAATGGGCATGGAAATTTGATCAGAAATAAAGAACTCATGGTGTCTAAAGTATATACATAGATTGAATTCGTTTTTGTTGAAGAAACATTTTCTTTAGTAGGTAGACTATAGTTAATCATGCTCTTCCATTCAATTTAATTTCAAAAAGAATGTCTTGTTTATCAGATTTTATTCAAAACTTTGTTCAAAACTAAAGTTCATGATGAATAATTATACTTTGAACAACAATTAAGATATATAATTGGGAATGATTAGTTGAAGTTTTGTAGATTAAGAAAGTATCTCTATGGTCTAAAGTAGGTACCATGAGAATGGTATTATCAACTGGATGTTTATCCAAAAAAGATTGAAATTAAATGTCGAGGTGCTGACCATAATCTCTATGTGAAGAAGTCTTAGAAAGTTCAATTTTTTGTTCCTGTGTATGTGGGTGACTTTATTTTTTGTGGAAGAAGTCAGGTATAAATGGATGAATTTTCCAACCACATGGAATATGAATTTTAAATGATTATAATTGGTGACATCACATAATTTTTGGGGTTATAGGTGGTTCAAAATAAGGATTATTCTTTTATTTCGTAAGAAAAATATGAAAAAGAGATAATAAAGAAATTCAGCATATATAACTCCAAAACAATGTTGAATCTGATTAAGTTTGGGAAAAACATGGAAAGATTTATGATGGGACATTTTTTTGATCCCACCATATAAAATAGAATTATCTAAAGAATATTATACTTGACTACAACAAGGATAGATATTGTCTTTGAAACATGCTTAGGAGGTCATTTTAAAATTAATCCACATCAGTAGAATTTCTCACCATTTAAAAGAATCATGATGTATATTCAAGGTACTCCCAATTTTTTCTTTTTGTTTATAGTAGGATGTTATAATAAATTATTGATGTTTTTTGATATTGACTAATATTAGATTTGTGGTATTCATAATTTCCACAAGTGTTGTAGAATAAATTATTGGAAACAAATTTGTTGTTTGTTGAAAATGAAATAGAAAATAACTTCTCATAGTAAATCTGAAGAAGATTATATCATTTCTACAAAGGTATGAACTCATCTATTGTGGATGATGTTAAATATTTCTGATATTGGAGATCATATGATTCCACATATAGTAATCCAGTATAACCAAAATATCACAATAAATCTTATAATGAATATAATTTAACACACTCATAGAAAACATATTAAGATCATCTATAACTTCATCAAAGAAAATGTTGAGAAATGTGTGGTTGAAATTGATCATGTTGGATCATATGAACATGTGGATGACATCCTAAAAAATCCCTTGGTTGCATAAATTTTTGAGAAACACTGTTTGAGACATGGTGTTCAGCCACCTCCCATTACAAGATGAGGTTACAGTTGTTCCCCTATCCACATTTGTGTTAACTTTTTAAATCTTTTTATATAATTGATGTTGGTTTATTGGGGTGATACGATCTAGGGGGAGTTTTTTTAGATCTCTGAGATACCATATCATTGGGTTTATAGAATAAGGTGGAGGTAAGTGGAAAGTGGAATTCGACATTTTATTTGTAGGTTTACAAGAATTGTTTTTAGGTTTGGTTGGTGGTTCATAGAGGCATCAGATTATCTTTTACTAATCATATTTTCTATATTGTTCATTTCTCAGGTAGGCTCTAAGTGATGGATGAACTATTTCATCCCAATTAGGTTTTTGATCTAGGCTAGTTATTTATTTAATTTTCTCTATAGATTTCCAAAAAAGCCAAATGAGAGATTTTTAGAACCAATGATTTTTCACAACATCAAATGGATTGTGGGTTTTTTTCATTCCACCCTAGGATTGATCATGTATTTTTGAAAGAAATATATCTTATGGTAAAAATGGATTTTTTGTATTATGGGGAATAATTTCCTAGTGTTTTCCATATTTTTAGAGCTCAAAAATCTGATAATGGATAATTCTTTGTGAAATGTGGATTTCCAAGGTTGAATGTTCATAAATATTATAAAGGAATGAGTTATAAAAAAGAAAGGATTTTTTAAGGTTTTGTTTTCAAGAATGCATGGAGAATAAAAAATGTGTGATGGAAGGATAGTGTTCTCATGACAATGAGATGCTTCATGAATGCATGATGGCATGATGGAAAATCTAAGCAGCTATGAGAAGCTTTAATAATATGTAAAATGATTCTAGATCTTAAAAATCATGGCTGGAGAGGTTCATGAAAAGGCCATTGGGAGAGTAAAATCTTTATAAAATTCTAATTCTATAAATAATAAGACATCTATCACTTGAAATCACATTGTGAATTGGTTGAGAGGGTGAATCTCTCTAAATTTTTGAATGTATACCTATTTATGAAATCATTGTGAATCAATAATCCTTCTTGTGCTTAGGAAAAATGAAAAAATGGGACTGAACTAATTGATGATATTGAATATTAGAAAATGATGTTCACGATGAATGGGAGTTTCATGAAGACTTTGAGTTCAGCAGTGGCTGATAGCTTTTCTAAGGCTATGAGCTTCATGAAGGTTGATTGATTCCTAGATATTGGAATCTTCATGACATTGTGTGGGTTTGTGGATTATGATATTTTTTTAAATAATAAGGTGGATTCATGAAGGCTAATATATTCAAAAAAAGTTCACTTTATCATCTAGTTTATGTGTAAAATTCTTTCATGTGCATCCACATAGGAAATTTTTGAAATCAGAGACTTTTTCTAATCAATGATAATGAATTAACATCATCAACTGATGAGGTAAACTTCAAATCGTTAAACTGATGAACACTTCTCCCTATGCATTGAGAAAGGGGGAGTAAATGGAATTATTTTGAGGGAGGTGTTCTGGTTTTCCATAACTTCTAGAAAAGTAGTGTTTTGGGAATAGAGTGACTATGTCTGATCTTCTATACCCCACTTTAACTAGTGTAGCATAGTGGATTTTGGTATGACTGACACGCTATCGATGTATTTTCATTGGAGTAGAACATAGTAGTTTACCATGTAAAAATACTAATTTTTTCTCTATATGTGGATGTTTAATAACATCACAGTTCCATAAGATAGGTTTTACAAGTTCCTACCAACATGCGAATAACATCTGTCACTTTAAGATAAAAAAAATTACACACTGATTCACCCCTCCCATCTCAGGGTGTTTTGGATCCAACAATACGTAACATGTATACCAATTTCCTCATGGTACATATTTATTAAATTTGAGTTTTTATTTCAATAATAATGTTTTAATGAAGGAATGGTGTTATTTATCCATTGACAAGTTTTATTTTCCTTCTTGTTTCAAAAGAAATTATGTTTCCACAAAACCTCTAATTTTAATGAAATAAAAGTAATCTATCATTTATTTTTTTGGTAATTTATTTTATATTGAAAAATTCACTTTCTTTTTATCATTGTACATTAAATTCCTCTATGATGGAAATTCATTATCAAGAGTATTTTTATTTTTTAAACTATATATCATTTCTGTGTACAACGTTTACATTCAAATTTATTTGATTAAAAGAGGAAATATTTATTAAATTTTATTCTTCACTAAATATGTATATTTGATTAAAAGTCATATTTTTACTAAATTAAATCAATAATTTTGTATAAGAGGAATTAGTTGGACATGTATATATGGGTGGGGTCTAGTTAGAGATATCCCCTAAATGAATAAGTACTCTTATTGGAAAAATTAGTTGGGTGATCTTAGTAAAATTGATTTCATGTGTATACACACCCATGAACTTTATACAATATTTTGAAAGTTATTGAAAGTATATGTATCATGATTCATGATATCATTAAATCTAGTAATTTATTATTTCCATTATTAATAATTAATTAATTATTATCTATGATATTTAATAAATGATATTATGTCCAGATTCATTTTATTATTAGTTTATTGATTAAATGGAAAGTGTTTTAAATTATTTATATTTTCAAATGTATTATGCCTTAACTTATCATTATGTTAAATTTATTGATAAAATGGAATATGTGTTATGTTATTTGAATTTCTATACTAATTATGCTTTTTCTTATCATTATATTCTTGTTATTGATTAAATGGAATGTGTATTTATATAAAAACATTTACAAATTTGTTATGCCTTATTGATTATTTTTTATTTAACCATGATTGATTCCAAGTTACATAAGTCATAAAGAGAATTATATCTCACCATTATTATTTACATTCTCAGAAATATTAGAAGCATACTGTGAATTATATGCAAGGACATGCTAGAGGGAAAAATTATATTCTTGGAAAAAAGGTGTGTTGAAACTTTTGTATCCATGTTTAATTTGTTAATGATGAATGTATCTTGTTTATCAAGACTACTAAACTGTTTGGTATTTCAGGATCCCATTACATGTATATTATTTTAATGCAATAAATTAGACACTAACTTGGGGTCATGGGGCTAGGGTTGTTACAAAGAAGAAAAATTCACAGGAAGATAAGTATCAACAAGGATAAAAATCAACAAGAGTATATACTCCTTGGTCTGTTTTGGAAACAATCGAATTCCAAAAAATACACTCGAAAAATTAAATTTATTTGGATACATCAATCATGGAATGTCCTTAAACATTCATTTAAATATGATTAAACAATATTGCATATGTTTATATCATAGATAATATGTAATAATTATTTTTAAAATCCTATTAGAAATATTCACCGGAAGGTTTTTTATTTTTTTAACAGTGATTCATTTAATTTGTTTATTTTTTATCTTCTTGAAAATAAATCATATTTAGTGTCTTACCTAGTATTTTGAAAAAACATCCTCCTTGTAATGTTGAATAAAAATTATATCTTTTCCACTACTCAACTTCTTTCTTTTTCCAATTTTCAATCCATAAAACCCCATACAGTTCATTACAAAGAATGAAACAAATTCATTTCAATATTTTTCCACTCAACTCTAAAACAATATATGATCCATTCACCAATACACATAGTTTATACAATTACACCTTATATCAATATTTATCTGGTAAATTCTTTCTATTATCTCTGATAACAACTTCCCTATTTGATTAAAACTTTTTCCTCAACCATAATATTCTTTGTTTGTAAGCATCCTTACTCAAACATTTTTTTATGTGTTCTTATAATATCTCTATTTGAAACTATTTTTACAGTACATCACTATTTACACACAAGAGTAGTACACATCTCTATTATATGCTTGTGTACTATTTTTAGATTCATTGGTAGAAGAAATGGTGGGAAACCAATTTAAATTTTCTTATAAATAAAAAACTAAAAAATTAAAAATCCCTTTCAAAATAATTTATTTGATTATTCCAAACACATTAAAATTATTCTAGAATATTCAATTAAATTCAAGCATCCACAAACTTTAACAAACATACCTCAAACTCAATGATAATTATGAATCATTCATATGTGATATTTGTATCATTGAAAGATCATATTTACATTATAATAAATTACTATCATTTTGAAAAATTCATAAATATCATCAAATTAGTAACACTCTATACCAAATACTGACCCAGTAAAACACTGTAGCAATTCATCCATCCCTGGAGATTTTTTTTGATTATTCTAGTAAAA
Source organism: Viscum album (assembly GCA_963277665.1). Taxonomy (NCBI): domain Eukaryota; kingdom Viridiplantae; phylum Streptophyta; class Magnoliopsida; order Santalales; family Viscaceae; genus Viscum; species Viscum album. The sequence continues at coordinate 628,643,277 of OY728164.1, read as the reverse complement.
AATTCATAGGAATTTCTCAGAATCCTTTCCCAAAAACATCTTTAATTTGATTATTTTTATCAGAACTCTCTATACTTTTCTTTACAATTTCATCCTCTATCCATTTACCTTAATAAATAACATCAATATGAAGAATTAATCAATAACAATCTATATTTTCACCATAATGAAACCTCATCTTTACAAAATCATGAATTAATATCAGATAGAAATTGTACAAAGGGTTTGTATAATAAACACATAATGACAATATTGAGAAGATCAAATGATGGTATCATTTGATTGTACTTCATCTGACTGAACGTAATTTTATTTAGACTCCATCCATTTTAAATTTTCCCAATGGAATTCCTCAAAATTTTCCATTAAACAAAAACATTCTTATATTCTCCAAAATTTCTAAACATAAAACAAAAAATCTTTTCTTCCAATGGTACGTTTGAAAGATAATATATGGTATAAATCACCAATGTCAAAGTATGAACTTTGTATATAAAAATTAATATATCCTCTTTCTTCTTATGATTATATCATGAGATCATTCATAACTTGTGATTTAGGAAACATTAATAACCACCAAACATCACCATATTTCTCATTCAATGAAGAATATATCTCACGAATTTTGTAACATCCTCTTCGACAAATTTAATCTTCGTCTAAAATGCTTATTATGAATACCTTTTTTAGGAAGACTCATGTAGTTTCCTTGATTGAATTACTCTACAAAAAATAATTGGTATGGTTGTTATATGGGATCAATTGTGCATCCCCACATATGAGAGGATGTTACTAGTAGTGAGGGTCTAATTATTGTATAGTGGGAAGACTATACCCTCATGATTAAATTGTCATAGAGGAATATTAAAAAAAATTCAACACAATAAGAAATATAAATGGAAGGTATTAGAAAATATATCATTTTAACAATAATAAACATCCTAATCCATGAGTAGTATCTTCTATATAAAGAAGTCATGTAACACAAAAAATAAATTAAGAATACTTGGAAGTATGCAAAAAAGTAAAAAAAATTAAACCCCCAAATTATATCTCTATGAGTATCCTTGGCTTGGCCTTAGTCTTTTTCCCCTTATCCCTCCAGTAAAAAGGTACAACATGAAATGAAAACTGGAATGAAATCCTAATATAGTACATGATCCAACCACCAATTGAACTTTTCTGGTACACTAATACAATGGAAACTCAATCATGGTTTGAGATATACCTAGTAAGCCACCCACTATGGGTTCTAATTATATCCATTATGTGAGTATAAAAAATATCAATATGAATGTATATTACTAAATTAGTAATTAAAATAGTTGAAAACAAGATGGAATCAGGTTCTAAAATGGAAACTCAATTAAAAATACCTACTTTGGTCTAAGCTAGGATTCCTCTGAGTAAGTGTCCAAAAGTTTCCATATGTTTAAATATTTATATATATATATATATATATAGCCTATATTCATAGTTACATTAATATTTATATATATAAATATTACTACGGTTATCAACCTGAGGCATAACTTAGGCATCAATGGATAGTAGTATGAGTCACATATTATGTTGAGGAATTCCATTCCGAAAATCATAATCAATAAGGAAATCATGCCCAAGTATCATATATCATGAGGGAATCCAGGGAAGAGTATCATATTTCACGAGTAATTCCATGCTTGAGTATCACAGTTAATAAATGAAATTTGTTCCCATGAATCATACTTCACAGAATATCATTTAGAGATACATAATACCCATAAATCATAATTTAAGAGACACCATGCCTAGGGAAACCATACCCTTGAATCCTTACGTAAGTGATGTGATGACCATGGATTCCATTCCAATGAATCATAGTATGAGAGAAACTATACCTAAGGATTCCATTCCCATTAAATAATAATTTATGGGAATACACTCCCAGGGATTCCATGCCCAAGTGACAAATTTAAATAAGAAATTCCATGAAAAAATTTCCCATTTCAATAGGGTCTTCATGATTGAGTTTCATATTTAAATTACGGATTCCATTTCCCAGTATCATGGAAGGTAATATAAAATAGTCAGGAACATTTTATATTAAATAATAGGCCATGTTTATTACGAATTATTTATTACAATTCATTTACATGATTAGGTTCATTTACTTTTTAAGTAATTAAGAAGGTCATGGGATAAACCTTTCCATTTACCAATCTATTTTGATATTTTACCATTTCTAGTTGATAAAGAAATAAGGTCTAATAAAATGAATCTATGTCAATAGATTTAATCATGATACATCTAATTTTACTCAAACCCAACAATAAAATTAATTCTATTTATCACCTAACCGAATAATGAAGGAGTCGAGCATTCTGTTTAATAACATTTCAAAGACCAAGTTTAAATCCATAACTTAATAATTCTAATATACTCATGATATAACTTATGATCATAACAGATGGACCTAGTGTATTGTAAATAAATATGGTAAACCAATTGAGTCATTCACACCACTTATAATTCATTTAAACAATCTATTTGTTAACTGAAAACCTTCATGCCTCAAAGGGTAATTTTAAATACCTAGTTAGGGTACATGGTTATGAAGAATAATAAAAAACTCCAATGGGGAGTTAAGGGTTATTATTTATAACAAAAAATGGTGCATCTGGATACATGAAGGATAATTAATTTAATGTCTTAGGTTTTACATAATTAATTTCATGTTAAAGGGGTGACACAGAGAGAATCTGGTGTGTGACCCAATGATGTATTTCATAGAAATTATAGATATTATTGGAAAATTATGACACCACATACCTTATATAAAATAAAATATACTCATACAATATCTTTATTTGATTCAAGAAGGATTGAGAGAAATTGAAAAGGTTGAAAATTCACTAAAAATAGGGAGAATGAGTGTATATAAAGATATGATTCAATACAACTGATGAAACTGTGAAAGAGGAGGAGAAGTCATAGAATCACCTACAGTATTCCATGATTTTAGATAGAAATAATTTCATACAATGGATAAAGAAGATCCACTATGGGAATAGGGGTGAATGAGGTGTGTGCATGGAGGGATTCATGGGTGAGTGAGGGAGGATGAAGTGGTAAAACCCCATAAAATAGGTAGTGGAAGGCATAATAAAAACCCTTTTAATGAGTCATAGGGATTGGATTTACTTTTTGGATAACTATTTTCCAAAAAATAAGTTTCACTACATATGTTTCACTAAGGGTGTGGGATATGCGCATAGTTTTACAAACTATGCACAACACGTGTGCCCCCTCTGTTACTTTTTTCGGTGACCAAAAAGGCATGTGTTCCTCCTCTTGAATGGATAGAAAAAACCATTTTAATCCATATTTCCCATGGACTATGAAACATGTTTTATGTTAGAGGGGCTCATTGTTTATAAAAATTGTGACCCTATACGAAACAGGTCACATGGTTGTGTTGTATGGTATTCACTAACCATGTGCCAACCATGCTCCCTTTTCTACCCCTCCTAATATTGATTTTTTGGGGTCCATTGCTTCTAAAATTCTTTTGAACACCCAAGAAAACTATTGGGCCTTAAAAATGACATTAAATTAAACAATAAGGTTTTATAAAGATCAAATTTATATTCCAAATATTAGTTTAAAAAACAACCCACCCACAGAATATAAAATTAAAATTCCTTTTGGAAAATTACTATAGTTTTGAAAACACGTGATGTTACAATATTTCCACTTTGGAACATCTCATAACTGAGAATCCTTTCGGGAATAAACAAAACAACACTTTACTTACATAGTTCATGTAAATTCAACTAAAACAAATTTGTTTCATTTTAAATTTCAAACAAACTTAAAAGCATCACCTTTATGTGTTTGAAATATAAGATATTAAAACTAAATCCAAATCTCATATTCAAAAAATAATATTGAGATGGTTCTTCCCTGAGCTAGTATAGCCTGATACATGATAATGTTGTTTTCTCCATCATTATATGGCCTATGTAACTTCCCACCATAGGTTCTAAATTGGGTGTCCAATTCCATGTTACTATACTTGTGCCGTCATAATTTCCTTTTTATCCACCCCTTTATCATTCTAAGGATTCTCCCATAAAAATTTTCAACTAGTTGAATAGATGATTTCCTATTAACCAAATTGAACCTAGTCATGCTGACACTTCCCTGAAAATCCATGATTGACCTTGAACTACACTCGTATCATCTTAACAAAATGCATGATATGGTGTCTCACTAATCGTTTGAAACTAACAAAGAGAAACTCAATCCATTCAACTAATAGTGCATTATTCCATAAATCACTCAATTTTAAAAACTAATGAATCTAAAACTATATCCCATCACATTATATCTTAGGAACTTAATGTTACATCAAGCACACTCGACGTTGCCCATAACCAGCTTTATGGGATGTAATCAACACACATTAATTTCTTACTTCATATAATAACATGAACATAAGAATATAATAGATCCAAAACCCTTGGATCTTCAAATTCAAATCATATCATCCTAACATGAATGAAGATCTATGGTATCCTCATAATTAACTACTAGATTCCAAGGATCTCATCTATGGTAATCCATTTCTGAGAGTTTACTAGTGTGAAGTATATACATAGTTGAGATTTACACTAATCATGATCATTGAATGAGCCCAATAGTAATATTCTTCTAGATGTCAAGTCAATTAATCGACCGGTGTACATGATACCATCCAAGGAATTACTAGAGGAATCTGAGTATCTCACAAGAAAAACATGAATCCATAACAACCATTATACAATAGAACTAGTCTACAAAGACTAATTATCAATCCATTACGGTGTTTAAGGATTTTTTTAACTCAGTGTATAACCAACTCACTCTTAGTGTACCATGGATGATATCAAGATAGTGTGTATTATTGTCTCAAAACCTTGAGTACATTGAGATTATATCATGATTACCAAAAAGGCTAAAGAAACTCCCATCATATTCCAGATGAATTTTAGGTCATAGTTTCTAACCAACCCTAACCAAATACCGAATGGATGGAATGGTCAATCCACCATTGGACAGCATCTTTTAAATAACATGGCTTTATATTTCGATGTTCCATCATTAAATGATGTTTATTCTTTAATTAATGTGGTATGAAATGATCATTCAAGTATAAAAACTGAATTCAAACAATAACTACAGTGTCATCAAAGGTTTCACACACATTCAAAAAAGGTATTATCCTGCTTCCTTGCAAGAATCGACATTATATACAATTGTTACAATACTAGGTCACTCCCGTAAGCTGTTCCAAAATCTATCATCCAGACATTATCAAAACCCACAACTAAGTTGTATCTAATGTGTCGTTAGAAGGGCTAATAACCCAAACTATGATCCCCGTTTATTTAAAAATAATAGTTAACCACTCTAAAATGGAATTTGGTGGTTGTGCCTGCTCAACATGTAAAAAACTTATTTTACATGATCAAAGAAATTATCCCCACCTTAATAGTGTCATGATCATCATATTCTAAGATCATATACATTTCCACATCTCACAACCCATTCACATTGATCACAAAATCCGAATGTGGCCAATATGCTCTTACCAATATCCAAGCTAAAAAGAGAATGAAACTTTCCACTTTAAATTTCCCTAATTCAGATTAACCATGGATGCATGTGTAATGATCTCTTATGACATTCTCATTCCCATCCATAGTTTTATGAAAAATAATAAAAACCTAAATCGATCGTCCGTGTTGCAAAACATGAAAAATTTCAATTTCATTCAGAGAACTAAGACAAGTCAGGTTCCACCAATTCCTAGTCTACTCTACTCTAAGGATGACCTGCGAATATAACACGATGTCTTGAAGAAAAATAATTTCCTCCAAAATCATAAGTTTCATTGTACTATTTTAATGATTGATGGGTACCACAATTATCAACATATACTTCCCCAAAATTCCATCACCCTATTTAATATTATCCATAAGCCTATCATACATATGCATCCTAGTATCTAATGGCCCTATAAAAGATTTATATCACAGTCATATCACCCTCTATGACCATTAACAAGGCTGACAACTTACCATGTCATCCATCACTGAATGAGATGAAGGGTCACTAGACCTACTTAGATGCCAACCATTCTCTAGGAATTTATATCCCATTGAACTATAGTTTTACATTTTCCGCACACTCTTATTAGGGATAAAATTTACTAAACAACCACCCATCCAACCTGGGTTTCTTTTTAGTAACTAAGAGTCCTACTTGGGAAAATGAAACCTGAATGAATCACCATTTCTAAAAAATCACCATATATTTTAACAAATTGTTTGGATTTGAGGAGTCTACTACAACTATTCTACCCGCTTTTTTGACACAAGGAACAAATCCTGTAACTATAGTAATTCCAAAAAATATCACTTGGCCCTACATCCTCTCATGCAGTTTCAAGCAAAAAAAGAAGAAATATTTGGGAAATTAACACATTCCAATTGAAGGAAAACTCAGGGAATGATTTAATCTACACTAATATGTGGCTAAATCTATGAAAACCCCTAAAATGTTTCATTCATGAAATTCAAATTGGTTCATGTTTATTTTTAACCATTAATAGAGTCTTAATTTAATATATGCTAAGTATTAGTTATGAGAGACAACAATACATGAGTCTTTATTTAACTAATTCCATAAGGTGATATAGACAAGATATATGAAACTTATTTTTAGGAATTATCTGTCTAGATTACATTCTATAACAGCATTAGTCAATTTATCCCATAATTTTCTTCAATTAATTTAATTTATCCATATGTTTCTCCTAATTGGCTTAGTTAATGAAAATATAATTTCAAATATATAGACTAAAACCCACCTTAAGTTGTAATTATAATTTTAGTTAACCAAATCCTCATATGAATATAGTTCAAAAGTAGATAATAAGAATTATATAAATAAGAGGGGATAGGTTAAGTAAAATTCTTCCATAAGCTTATATATAACACCATATAAGTGGATATAGTAACTTTAAATTACCATCCCATTTATCATAAACATCTCTCATATGGGTTTCAAGACCAAATAATAGAATGTGTAAGGAAAACTATAAGGTCCCCACAATTTTATTCAAGGTTTAAAAATACCCTTTGATGGTTTATCTCCTAACCAACAAGCCCCAATATACCTACTTGGGGTCCAATAGTGAATTTATAAATTTAGTTATACAAGTCATGATGCCCAAATTATATATGTACTAGCATGAATAAAAGTTAACATTTTCTATAAGTATTTAAATTTATCACAAAATATGGTTTCGTAAAATTCATTACCATTCTCATTTAATAAATTGAAGTGACTTTATAAATTACATTTGGCATGCATGTATCAACAACCATGTTTTTAAATTTGATTTTAGAACATTGAAATTTTGTATGTAATGTTTTTATTATATGGGTTACCCTTAAAATTTTATAAGGTTAGATACACCTAATATAAAATTATTTGTTCCCATTTAATAACAACCATATATATTTTAGCCCATATGACCAACGGACCATGGAACAAACTTGTAGATATTGTTTTTTGAAGGTTCCACTATAAAGAAATATGGGAAAAACTATTTAGTTTTATTATTCATCTTTAAGGACCAATATTATATAAGAAGTTTGTCAATACTTTCCATAATAAATAAATAAGTACAAGTGAGCATGAAAAATATGCACCTGACATGGAATTAAGATAAGAAAACTACTAAATCATGCAAGGAATAGTTGACAAGTATTAGGAAGTCGTCAAATGAAACCTACATGGCATGGAATATTAATGGCATGTGAATCTGTTTGTGCCTATAAAGATGCATGTAATAATACTTCCTTTCCACGTGGTCCATAGGTAAAATGTCATAAATCAGAAGATATAATAATTCAATCCAACCAGTCAAGGTGAAATCTTAATGAAATATAATAATAGACAACATGACCCATAGTCCCATTCCTTACCACATTGTCATTTCCCCATGTATAGGTTGAGACATCCAAGAAACGACTATTTACACAGCACAAACATAGTCATAATATCTTTTCTACCATCCCAAAATAGTAATATCAAAGAAAATAATGATTTGATTCTACATTGTAGTGCCACATCATAACTTATTCTAAAAATATTATCTAGACCAGTCATAACATGACCTATAACATGCCTCCCCATAGAAAAGTTGATATTGACAATTAGTGAGGGTCCAATGATGGTATGGTGGGGAAACTACACCCGCATGATCAAAGTATCACATTGGTATAGAATATCTAAATCAACAGCAGATGTAGTGTAAATTGAAGGAATCATAAAATAAATCATCTCAATAATAATAAATATTGAAAGCGATGAATAGTATCAAGTATAAAATGATGGCATGGAAACATTAAAAGGAAATAAGGAATATATGGTAGTATGAATACTAGAATAAAAAATAAAAAATCCAAAAAAAATTACATTCGTGAGAGTCATGAGATCCATCTCAATCCTATTATCTAATTTCCCAATATACAGAGTCACAATATGAAATGAAATGTGGTTGGAAATCAAAATTTATAACATGATCCAGCAACCAACAGGACTGTTTGGGTACCACAATGTAATGGAACCCCATAAAGGGTGTAAGATATACTATGTGTCCACCACAAATTATTTCTAAATATATCATGTCTATGAGTATAAAATAATGTAGTGTGAAGGTATAATATTAAATCAACCAATAAAAGAAATTCCAGAAAGACTGACTTAGGTTCTTAAATGGACACTTTGATAAAAAAACTGATTCATCCTAGTTTATAATAACTCTCATTAAGTGAAAACAATTTTTCCAATGTGTTAATATATATGTTATATATATATAGTGATGATTATAGCCATATATATAGTTACTTAAAACATCATCGACTGGCGGTGTACCTCAAGCTTCCATGGATAGTAGTATGAGTCTCATAGTATGTCATGGGAATCCATGCCTAGAAATCATAATCAATAAAGGATTTCATTTACCTTTATCAATAATGATGAGTGTCTCTATACCTGATATTCATAATTTAATAGGGATACCATGCCTAAATATCACTATTTATAAAGGGATGCCTTGAAAATGAGTCATACTGTAGTGGACTCCATTCCAAGGGACTCCATACCCATGAATTATAAAGAAAGTGATACTATGTCTTGGGATTCAATTCCCATTAATCATAATTTTTGGGATTGCAGTACCACATATTCAATTCCAATGAATCATAATGTAATGGATTTTTGACCGAGGGACACAATTCCCATGAATAAAAATGTAAGGGACACCATGGTTAAGGATTCCATGACCTAGTGTCACATTTAAATAGAAGATTTCATGCCCAAGTTTTTCATTTAAATATGGGACATCACGCTCAAGTCTCAAAATTAAAAAGGGTATTCCATTTCCAATTTTCATGGATAAATATATAAAATTGACCTTAATATTTAACAATAACTCATGAAACTTGTTTAGTAAACATTACATTTTCCATTTCATTGACAACATTAGGGTCATTTCATTTATAAGTAACTAAGATGGTCATGGAATAACCATTCAATTTATAAATACATTTTGAAATTAGAAAAATTCTAAATTATATATATCTAGTGGCTGATGGAAAACATCAATGCCAAAAGTGTTCCGCTTGATACACCTCATTTTACCCAAACACAATAATTCCATTAATTCAATTCATCACCTCACTTAACAATGATGGAGTGAAACATTCCATTTAATATATTTTCTATGTAAAAGGGTAAATACTCACCTCAATCATCCTAATAAATTCATGTTACCCATTTCTCTCATGAAGGGTGACTCAAGTGTTTTATAAACTATGACTGTAAAAAAAATTGATTCATCCTCACCACTTATAATTCATTTAGTCAATTCATTTTCATAATAGAAAGATAGATTGCCTAAATTGGTGATTTTAAATCCAATGCCAAAGAACATGGTTATGACAAAAAATAATCATAAACAAAGGTGGTTGTTTGAGCTATGGTGGTCATATTTCAATTGTGATCATAGATACATAATGACTAATTAATTTAAGGTGTTATTTTCTGCATATTTAATTTTACATAAAATGCAGTGAATTTGAAATGTGGAATGAAAATTTATTTCATAGACATGATATAATTAAATTGAAAACATGATACCACCTACATCATGATTAAGAAGGTCCAATCATACAAGATTGAGATTTTATTTAACCTAGTTTGATGGAAATTTATGAAATAGACAACATATCGAAAAATAGGGTAAAATAGATTGCCTGAAGATAATATTTAAGATAGGTAATGAAACTGATAAAGGGGGAAGTAAGATTCACAGACTCACTGAGGTTATTTAAAAATGACACATAGAACGTAGTTTAGATAGAAAACAAGAATGATTCACTATTATAAGAGGGTGGAAGGAGGTACAAACAAAGATGTATCCTAGGGTGAGTGAGGGTGGAGAAAGGTTAAAAAACAATGAAGAGGGTAGAGAAATCCTAAAATTAACCCCTTTAATGAACTCAATTATTTGGACACACAATTTATCTAATCGTGTGCTAACCTAGTGGTTCCACTTTTATTGTGGAACTAATGGTTCATGCTAGGTTCATGTTTTTCCAAACTATTCATAGCCCATTCTCTATCCTATGTAGTTTCCAATAGATGGCCTCACATGACCATGATCCTCCTACATCATGTTTAGACCAAAATCTATGAAACTATATCTCTTCTTGACCAGGTCATAGAGATTATCCTAGTGGATTGTATGGTTTAAAAAAATTATTCCCCTATACAAAACAGGTTGTATGGTTTCATCGTATAGTTTGTACTAACTGTTCACCCTTGTATCCCTCTCGTAAAACTGATCTTTTTGGGGAATGATTCTCTCAAAACTTGTCCAAACACCAAAAAAAATCTCTCAATCCATAAAAATGTACTAAAAATTTGACATCCATGTGTTCCAAGGATCATATTTACATTTATTAGTGTAGTTTATTAAATGGTCCATCCCTTAAATGGTTATTTCATATTACTTTTTAAAATTAAAATGGTTAGAAAACATTAGATGTTACAACCCGATCATGAATCATCTATCTAATGGAATTTTTTCATAAAGCTGAATCGGTTCATCTCTATCCATTATTAATTTATTTTATGCCTTATTAATTTTTATGGTTTATGTTTTTACAAAAAAACTATTTATACAAAACAAGCATAAAAATATTTCCATAAACATCTTACTACCCCATTGAAAACACCTCCAAAATCACTAGTCCCAATAACAACCCCCAATGTATTTTTTTATTAATTGAGCATAAGTCACTATACATTGTAACTCATAAAAAGATTATTTATCCAAAAATTCTCTGACTATGTGAGAAAACTCCTTATAGGAATCAAGAATCATTGAACAAAAATACCATTCTATTTTTAAGAAGTGGCTAAGGTATCTTATTTATTTATTCGAAACTATCATCACTAAAATAAATTTTTCTTGTAATAAATTATTTTCTTATATCCACCTCATAAAACTACTAAAATATTTCACACCCTAAAATCACATCTTACCTCGTTTACAAATAGCCCCCAAATATATTCCCTTTCCTAAAATGATAATCAAAAGGAAATGGATATATATTTGTACCTTTTTATCAACCTTGACTACATTATCCAAATAAAATATGAAGACACAACAAATTTTCACAAACCATAGACTAGGGCTGAGGGAGGTTAAACGCCCATTATAAACCACATCTTTTGAAATATTTACTTTTTCAAATAGTTTTTTGAATATATTATAAATATGATCCATAATAGAAAAAAATCCATCTTTACTCCATTATCCTATACATGCTCTTATATGAAGTGTTATTTTATATCAAGGATATTAGAGTGAATGTATTGTACTAGATTTTTAGAGATATTTATTGCACTTTGATTATCAAAACCCAAGAGAAGGGGAAACATCATATGAAAAAATATGTCGACCAACTGTTTCATTATCCACAAAAAATTTCATGAATCTTAATTGGTAAAAACATACATAACATCTTCTATACTAATATTCACTAAATTTGGTATTTTATAAGATATATAAAACATATTTCCCCCAATAAAAACACTCCAAAAGTTTTTTATTTTCTAACATATACACATCCCTCCCAATAAACATATATATAACCAATAAAATCATTCTCTCACATACTATAATATTTCTACCAAAAAATTAGTTGTGGATCTGATATATCTGAGATTTCTTTTTTATCCATGACATGATATTATTTTGGGTCCTTTTGACATATTACACAAAACATTAATAACATAAAATATATCATGCCTTGAATTTGTTTTATAAAATAAACATACAATCGAATTTATAAACTCCTTAGGATTTACCACCTTCTCTAACTTTTTACATGTTTTCCCCATAAAAATTAGAGTGTAAACAATCTTTGAGTATTCCATGATAAACATCCTTAAAGGTTTCCTAGTATACATCTATTGATATTGGAAAATGTATTTCTTCTTTTTATATAATTTTAAGCAAAAAATGAAATTAATTTCCCATATCTTTGATATTTTAAATAGATTCTTCGTCTCCTCAAAAAAACATTTCATTTTTTTCTTCATAATTCATTATAAATAAGATTTCTTGAATATATACAACAATAATGAGAGAAACCTATTGATTTTATTATGTATTTGGGTTTATATAAACTCTTCCTTTCTATAAGATTATCTTCTATATTTATGTATCAAATTTGGAATAATAATATCTTAGATCATGGTTTATCCCATACGAATCATTTTTTAACATTTACCAAAAAATAATCTTTTCCAAGCATGAATCCACACTTTTGTTCAATATAAACATCTTCATCATGTTCTCTATTAAAGAAAGCATACATAAAAACCATGAAAACTATTTTATATCTTTTTTATACAATAATAATAAGAAATATTCTGGTTGTTTGTATTCATTCCACAGGGGGAAACTCTCATCAAAATCAATGGCTTCAATTTTTGAGTGAACATAACAAAGCAGTCACACCATGTTTCTTATAGCTTTACCTTTCTCAATAAACTTATTTCAGATCATAAAATTTATAAAAACCATATTATTTTCTATTTATTTTGGTACAATTTCCCATGTATCATTTTTTCTCTATATGATATATCTCTTCATTAATAGCATCAATCCACTCTTGATGGTCTAAATAATCATCAAAATCATTTCGATCAACATGTAAATATAATGATGTATGTGATACTAACCTTTACGTACTTCTAGTATTAACCTGTTTTCATTGATCTTCAATGGTTTTATAAAAATTAACATTTTTACATATCCTAGGATGAAATGAGACATAATTTTTCATCACCACTTCAGATAGTTGAGTCATAATCATAATCTCAAGTATCTTTAATATTTTGAATATCAATAACAACCTTTCCACGTGGTTTAACTAGAACTACCCTCTATTAATTTTCTTCCATATCTGAAACAATTTGAGAGACATTTTTATTAGATAATTCATGAAATTTTGTTTCTTCCAAACCAAAAGTATTTCATGTTTATTTATTATAACACTTGATTATAATACCATTAGAAGGGTATCCAAGAATGATTCCACTATCACCTCTCTGATCTTACATCCCAAGATTCCCACACATGACTTTTATAATGAAATGAATACCAAACACCCTTAGATTTTTCCAACATAGGGTAACTTCATAATAAATCTTGTATGGAGTAATATTAGAGTTCATCTTGTAGGAAGAGCAATTATGAAAATAAAATACCGATATGATAGTTATCCCCCAAAAATATCAAGGGTTGTCAATTTCAATCCATATTTTTCATGACATCTCCAAAAAAACATATATTTGTTATTTTAGAAACATAATTTTTATTTTCTATGTATTTTTATGTAAATTCATGATGAAATAAATTCATTTCAAGATAATCTCTGATATCTCCACTTGTATATTCAACACAATTGTCATTTAAAATCTTTTTTACAGAATATTTTCTTTCTTTAATTCTCCTAAAATATTAAACATTTTTAGAGCCTAAAATTTATTTTTCAAAATCATAATAATTTTTATTTGAGTAATTTCATCAATAAAATAAATTAAACAAAGATATCTACTTGATGACTATTTACTCATGGGACCATACATTTCAAAATGAATCATATCTAAATTATGGGATGAATGTCTCTTAACTTTCCTATGTACTATGTTTTTAATCTTCCCTATTTTCTAAATAAAACAACAAAAATATCTAATTATTTTCAACTTAGAAAAATCAGAAATAAATTTACTCCACATTACCTTTGTCATATTCCCATAGTATTTATGTCCCAGCATTTCATACCAGAGCTCATTTTATCCATCATGCTCAGGTAGAATTAAATTTGTGAATCGCCAACTTGAAACAAGTTTCCATTTTATTGTTGGACTCTCATTACAACTATCCAATCATCATTTCTATTAAAAACCTATATTTTATGAATATAGATTTATTACCATCTAAAAAAGTATTAAAATTCTTAACAGATTCTATTTCATCCCATAAAAATGGAAGGATATTTTGTATTTTAACATTTCTTCTTCAATGATAGTTGATCCAACGTATTTGATTCAAAATGACTCATTATTTCTATAATTCATTTTACATTCTTTAATATATTTTTATTTCTCCACCAACATCAAATCTCTAACATTATTTGAAGAACACCCAGTGTCCTGTATCCAAGTCCATTCTATTTTTATAGATTTGAGAGTTGTTTCAAGTACTAAGGCCTTTTAATTAACTTTTTCCCTCTCTCATGTCAGTTTTGCTATTTTTTATATAATATTTTTTCCCAAAATCACATTAAGACATCCTTTTTCATGATTTCTTTATTTATTATATTTTTTATAAATATTTCCAATATATTAGAATCTATTTTCAACCTTCTGACTGATTTTATAATGTTTCCTTTTATAAGTGAGGTGACTCAACATAAAACATTGCATAAAGTATCTCTTTGATTCTTTTCAATGATAATGATTAAACAAAAACATATATTATTTATTCTAAAATCCTCCAAAAATATAGAAGTAACCATAAATGAAATATTTTTCTCTAGTACATACCCATTGTTCACTGTTGTGTTTATTCTTTTCATTTACATAATTAGCATAAACTTTGGAATTTAATTATGCACCAATGTTTTGGTTACATCCAGAAATATTATTCATTACATCAATAATAACTGTAGTTTCAAAATCATATGGTCAATAATTCAATACCTTATAAACTATATACTTTTCAACTCTTCTTATTTTAGACACAAAAATGGTCTTCATAACAACCCTTTTCTTCTGAGTATCTTATTTCTTTAATTGATCATTTGAGGATGAATTTTTTATCCTTATTAGGTTTTCACTTCGTAAAACATTAACCAATGGGGTTAAATATGTTTTACCTTTTTTTAACTTTTTTCTCATATTTAGAAATATTTTATTGGATGTGTTCTAACACTTATACCATCACTTTAAAATTTTATATAATCTTGATGTTGGGATTTTTATTCTAAACTATAATCTTCATCAAAACATATATTTCTTTAGAAATATGAATTTTATTTATGAAAATATTCTTGATTACTTTCTGAAATTTTGTATTATTTCATCTTCTTATTCTCCATCTCAAGTATTACAATATTTACAAGAAATTCTTAAAAATATATCTTGAGAATAAACTCTATATGATTTTTTTCTTTTTCTCAACCACTTATTTCATCACTAGAGAATATTTTATCGTTAAATTTTTCAATAAGAAGTTTATTAGTAATAGTGTCAGAGAATTGATCAACTGATTAATCATTTTCATCATCTTATTAACACGTATACAAATAACTTCTTTTTTTTATTTAGATATCTTCTTATCCTTTTCCATAAAATCATATCTTCCTTTTTATTCCTTATCCTTGAGGGTTATACTTGGATTTAATTAATCTTCATAACTTTCTCTATCTTCCATTCATTATGAAAATTCTATATAAAGATGTCCAATATGTCCATATCCAAATCATTTCAACAGTAAGATTCCTTTTTTACATCCATGTGAGTTTTTTCAGCCTTTAAGAAAAAACATCACATGATCATCAAAATATTTACTAACTTTATCTTTAATGTTAGAATCACTAGATTATTATTTATGAACTCTATTAGGCATTCCATGCCTACCAACTTCGAAATAAATTATATATTATCCTAATCGTTAATTTTAATGGAATTTTCTCTTATCATTTGTAAGTGGGGAGAGAGTTATATAGATTATCTAGATATAGAGTTTTTGATCTCTATATTTCAATGATAAAACTTGTGGAAAATAGTTATTAGTATTAATTCATTATATGTTTAAAAAAATGGTTTATTCTTATATATTCTCACAAGGACGTATTATTTCTCTAATAAAGTCATTAAACCTTGTAAATACACCACCAATAGAGCCATAATCACTAGTATTAATATTTTCAAACATTTGTCCCCGGATTTTAAACTTCTCTTTCTCTTTTTTAACTACATCGTAAATGGTTTTCAACATATCCTAGATACCTTTACCCATTCCAACGCCTTTAACTCTATGAAAATCCCTTTGAGAGATAAGGAATGAATTATATATCTATCTCACCCATAATCTTTCAAATTTTTCATATCCGCAGTAGTTATGGGAACACCCTGAGAACTTGGTGTGAAACCATACGTAGTATACACAAGAACATTATTACTAATTGGAATAAGATAAGGTAACATTATATATTTCCATATATGATTTTTTATTACCTAAAAAATTATAATCCCTTTATTATTAATAGAGTTTTGAACATCCATGTAAATGTATCATTTCATCCCAACATAGTACAGAGTCAATGAAGGGAATATTTATAATGATACCACTTGAAAGGAAAATTTTACATCTCTTTGATCACTAAGAGGGGGAGGGGGAGTCGTGGATATTTTCTTTCTATACATTTTTTCATTAGAGAAAACCTTCACCATTTGTTAAAGATTTATGACTTTGTTGAAGAAAAAATCATACATAAAAAATTGATAATAACATAATTATTTACAATGTTTACCAATAGAAAAAGTATATAGTCCTTGGTATTGCATGGAAATAATCTAATATCTCAAAATCCAATAGAAAACTATCATTCTATGTTGTTACATCAAGTAGGGAATATCCTTACACCTGTGTTTTACTATGCTTAAAAATAGTTCATATCTTCTCAATATATATAATTTGTAACAATATATTTTTAAGAAATATTTAAAAACCATCCCTAATAGGTTCAATATGTTTTCACAGTGTTGCTTGAATTTTATAAAAAAAATATTATTTTAAAAAATTCTTCATTTTCTTATTCAGTAATTGGTAAAACTCACTCCTTTTACTTTTGTATAAAACAATGATTATATCCAATCACAGTCAGGTTTATTAGTATAGTTGTCTATATGAAAAAATATGTTTTGTTCATTCTGAAATATAATTAAACTTCCTTAAACACTATTTTATTATTAACCTCTCCACTTGGTATGTCATATTCTACCTAATATTAATCATTAGTCAATAATTTATGTCTATTGTATCTAATAAAAAATTTACTATCTGATTGGAAATTATTATTCAACCAAAATATTCTGTAGTTGGATACTTCCCCACATGAAATTTTTCTTTCAGATTGTGTAATATATCTATGTGAAATTATATCTATGTAAATTAATCTTATACACATGTGAATAACACACATCTTCATACTATACATGCATTTTATTTATAGATTCATGATTAGAAGAAAATACATGAATACAATTTAAATTTCCCACTCAATAAATAACTCAAAATTATAAACCCCCCTCTCAAAAAAAATTCACATGATGATTCAGAGCACTTCTAGAGTATTCTAGAATATTCAAATAAATTATACCATTTTCAACCATCAACAATCATCCTTCAATATTGGTGATAATTCAAGATATTCATTTCAAAATTTATGGATCATTATAATATTCTCTTTTAATCAACAAATTTATTATCATTATGAATGTTTGGTAACTAAAATTGAACCAATACCACTCTATATCAAAAAAATTCATGGTACAGCTTTATAAAAATTCTTTAGTTTATTGAGATTTCATCTGATGATTTATGTAAAGACTGTATAGAAACTAATTTGAATACTTTCCTGAAAAATACCTTCACCATGTGACTTGCATGAGAACCCTCTATCAGTTTCCTTCATATACCAACCTCTATCAGATGATCTTCATAAAAATATACCTATGTTGACTTTATCTAGAAACATCTCTATGATCATCCTAATGAAACTTTCTCTTCATAACTATTTTCACGTATATTTGATAGGCATTGTATAAAAGGTTATAGTGATCTACTAAAATTGATAACATTTTAAATAGAATTTGGTGGTCTTCATCAGATTGGACTTTATCTTTTTTATCATCATCCAATTTGGTCTCGTCTCTTTAGACATTGTATAATGACATTTCTCAGCATCTACCTTTAATGATAAACATTACGAATTTCTCTAAACATCACAATCATCAAACACAAACTATTTTAAAAAACATCTATCAGAAGTATTATATCTGGTAAAATTCAAAAAATTCCTTGTAAGAATAATTAAAATACAAATGAATCTCACTGCCTTTCCTCTTACGCTTAGACCAAGAGATATTTCACAACACATGTTATTGTATTAATTAACAAAAACAATTCGTCTCCAATTTTATACTTCACTACATAAAATACCAAATGTAATTTTCAATATCCTCTTTGTTTGATTACATCTCCCTTTAAACCCCACTATTTTTTAAACATTGTTTAGCGGACTTAGTACAGAATCACCCATCCAAATAATATTGGTCTGGAAAACTCAGAACTTTCTTCTCCATATGTTCTATATTTTTTGGAATTCTTATAAAATTTGTATGATTTATATTATGTTATAAAAATATAGTCAATTTTTTTAGAAAAGTAATCCTAACCAACATTCTATAAAAAAATATCCATCTGGTTTGAATACACCTCCACACTTTCTTGTCCCAACACTGATCATAGAATTGTATATTAACTTTATTGAGAGGATATTATCTTTCATTCAATGATAAAAACAAGGGAATTTTGTACTAGTTGTTGATCACACAGAGGGGGAAAGCTAATTATTGGTGTCGACTAATCACTAACACAAATCCCAAGTAGGAAATCAAATCCATGAAATGTTAACGATCCAAGAAAACATTTTTCAAGAAATATTTTCCCCAAAATCGATATATTAAAATGGAGTGTGAGTTCCTTAGAGTGATGAAAAATATTGATGAGTAAACCAGGGCATATGAGGGAAAATTAACAAAGAATTCATGGTATGCCTCCATCATTTTTTCATCGAATGTAATGTGGAAAACATTTTCAGTAGATTTAATATGTGTCTATAAAAATCATTTTTGATTCATAACATTGATAGAATGAATAAAATATTAATTAAATCATTATGGTTATGATAGAGATTGGTGATTCATAGTAGTCTTGATGGGTTGGAGTTAAAAATAATAAAATTGAGTTTAATTCATGGGGATTAATGGATAAATAACATGACAAAAAGAAAATATAGCTATTGTATATAAAATGTGTAGAAACAAGCATCATTGAAACTATATAAAGGGAATATATATATCCTCTAAGTGTGGAAAAAGGGGAATCAGGCTAAAAAATGTATAAGGAATACAAATAATTGTAATAATTTAATTGAAGAAAAGAAGTTACTTATCAACATTCAATATATATTCCAGTGTTTAAAATTCATGCTATATGAAAATTATTCAAGACAATTTCCAATTCTATGGGTTGTTTAATATAATCAATAACAACTAACTCTAGGGCCTAGTGATTAAAGAAGGGATTATACCATCACTAATACTAAGGTGTAACCTAATAATGAAGTGGTTATGGGTATTTTAGTTATTCATTCAATCATGATGATCATATTATTTGATTTTAGTTCTATACATTATTTCATATCATTCAATTTTAGTAGAACTATTCAAATGACACCTGAAAACATGGTGGTTGAGTTTTTTGGGGGAACAAAAAATGGGGATATTGTTGTATTCCAAGCTTAAAACTCCTCCTTAGTAAATGTTTGTCGACTAAACCTCCCAAGAAATATTTTCATACTTCTTCAATTAGAAGTTAATTTTATATTGGGCATGGATTTTCAATCCATATATAGTACAATATCAAATGTTGGGAGTGGTAAATCACTCTTTGTAACCCATTCATTCTCTTATTTTGGACATGTTTAAGGGGAAGGACGAATATACATTGGAATATTCTTAACAATCATGGATATTATTTCTATAATAGTATGTGTGTCTATATCAAATGATTAATATGACTTGCATAATCATGTTTGAATACATGCCCATTTTTAGGGATTGTACTGACATATTCCCTAATGAGTTTCCTAATCATCCTCCTGACTAAGGGGTTGAGTTCTTAATATAACATACCCATTGATACTAACCATATTCAATTCTTATAATTGAATAGAAACCAATGAGTTTTAATAAAATTAGAAATTGTTAGAATAGAATATAGTAATGGGTTTTATACACCTGTTTGTTTCATTGTGGGGTGTATTGGTCTACTTCCTAAAAAAGAAGGATGGGTCAATCCACCTTCGCATTACTTATTGTGAACATAAAAAGATAAAAACAAAGAACATGTATCACATAAAAAAATTTGTACTTTTTTAATTATCCAAATGGGGATTAATGATTAAAAAATGTGAAACTTTAGTCTGGGCATCACCAATTAAATGAAAAGAAGGATGATATCCCCAAGAATGATTTTTGAAGAGCATATGGAAACTATGTGTTCATAGTGATTCAATTTAGATTTACTAATTATCTTGAAATGTGAAGGTACTTAAGGAATAGAGCCTTTAGAGATTACCTTGATTTTTTTAGATATATCTATAGATGAAATTTGGATATAATCCAAAAAAAGAAAGAGAATGAGGATTATTTTTTGTACAATACTAAAAACATTTCAAAAGGAGAATTTATATTACAATAAATGTGATTTTTTGATAGAGGAAGTATAATTCATGGGGTATTTTATTACCTATAAAGGGATATTACTAGATAATTTTAATACAATAGAAATTGAGGAGTGTCCTAGACTAAAATTTAAAATACAGAATCATTGTCTCCTTGGACTAGTTGTGTACTATGAATGATTTGTGAGAATATTATCATGATCTGTAAACATTATAACCAATATAAATCTAAAGGGAGTGATGCTTTTTTGGAGAAATGTAATAAAAGCTAGAATCAATGAATTGAAATGGTGTCTTATCACTATACTAGTACTCATTTTTTCCTCAACTGGGTAAATTTTCATTATATACACTGACACATAAAATGAGGGATTGGGTTGTCTAATGATTGCAAATGATAAGGTGATAAAATACGCTCCATGGTAACTAAAATTTCATGAGAATAACTATCCAATGCATGGTTTATAGTTATCTTTAGTAATATTTTAATTAATTATTTGGTGTAATTATATCTATAAGGATAAGTATAATTTATATATCTATTATAAGATCAAAAAATATATATTCCCATAGATGTAGCTTAATATGTACTGAAGAAGATGGTTAGAGATGATCAATAATTATGGTGGCTTGATTAAATAACAACTAATGAAGGTGAATAAATTAAAATATTATCTAAGTATAAAGGATCATGATAACTTTTCTATGATGATAAATAAGAAGGGCCAAATATTCCTATAATTTCATAAGATGTACATGCAATCCATAATGGAAGGAACAACATTTTACCTAGCTCAAAGGATTTCACATCCATCTATTTTTTGGAAGATAAAGGATGATAAGATTGATTATATGGGAATACATAAGAAGGTGAGAGATATAAAAAAAGGGAAACCCTCAGAATTAAAAATATATAATTAATTAATTTTAATAATTGGGTTAGGACTGTATGTGGCATCAAAGCCTAAGATAGAGAACAATATGTTGAATGATTAACATAGCTCGAAATTTTCCATCAACCCAAAATGCTTGATGATGAATTGAGATCTCTAATATTACTATCAATGGGACAACATATATTAAGAGATCATAGAATATACATAAAAGTTTCTAGTATGCCTACAAGTGAAGGAAGATATGAAAAAGTACAAGGAAATAATGATATAATTTCACATACCTATATGAAAATGGAAAAACAACACCATGGACTTTCTCGTAGATCTTCTCAATACATCCAATAGAAATAATTCCATTTGGGTTTTCATGGATTTACATAAAAATATTGATCATTTCATTACAATTTTAGAGGAAATTATACATGATATAATGGTAAGGATATACATCAGGGAATTGGAGAGGTTTTATGGAACACATAAATCAATTTTATCTGATCTTGATTATATATTGACCATTAATATATTTAAAATTCTATAAAATATTCTAAACATTAATTTGAAAATTAGTTTGTGTAACGTCCTGGATCTGGGTGCCACTCAACGGGTGCCTCGAACCTAGTTGGTCACATGACCTCAAGCGCATTTCTGCAAATGCTAGAGGCTGTCGACTAGTAGTGAGGTCCTAGGTCTTATAGTGGGTAAAATATGCCCTCATTTTTCTAAGTGTAGCACAGTAGTGAAAATAAAAACATACTAAAAGTAGAAGCAGTAAACAATACCAAGATAAAATGGAAAAAAATACAGAAGTAAAAGATAAAAATAGTAATATATATATATATATATATATATTCTATATGTCCCTACATCTAAGAAAGAAGCCAAAACAGGATACACTACAATCTAAAACAATACAGTATAAGGGACAAGTACAGAAAAGCAAAACAAAATAGTGTGGTAGGAACTCAACAGCATCACAAACCTAGGATCTGTCCCATTCTCTCCTACTCCACTACAACAGCAGGTACCTGTATAGGGACTCTTGTCCTTATCTACACCTGTAGTAGTATTTACTGTTTGGGCCCATGACATGACCCAAAATGGGTCTGAGAAATAAATCCCTCTGGGAAACCACCAAAAGCATGTGCCCTACTGTTAGTGAAAAGTGAAACAGTAGTGTGCAGTAATGAAATGTTGTAAACCAAGAAGAACTCAAAAGTAAACATTCATAGTTGTTATGTTACAATTTAATTATTATTTAACAATTCAATATAATTGAATTATCAGTTTTCGAGACTCGGCCTTAGCCGAAAATCTCTTAAATAGTGCCGTAGAAAAACCCACAACATACTATCTAATAAGTAGATGGTAAAATAATAACAAGCCTATACATTAGCTTGGTAGGTAAAACATGAGAAATCACAATAGTGAATATTCAATGTAAACAGAGTCCTCAAACATGAAAAACATTACCCTCAGGTAATTAGAATCGAAACCCTCAGTTGATTTCCCAAAAGAAAAATGTATATTTCCCTCAGTCATATGAGATAATTCCCTATTGTACAAGAGATACTTCCCATAGAAATAAGAAACATTTCCCTCAGGCTAAACGAAACACTTTCCATCAGGCATAAGAAACACTTCCCTCTGGCATAAGAAACACTAACCTAAGGATAAAAAAGTAATGGGGCCGATCCCAACACATAAGCAAGCAATTTAATACATTTTTATTCAAGAAAACTCAATTAATTCTATAATAATGACATACCCTCATGTATCCTATCCAAATAGCTAAATAAGGGAAATGCACCCATGTGGTGGCCCTGGATCAAGGTAGCATCCCAAAAAATAGTTTATACATAATCAAAAGATTACCTATTCAATTATAGGATTTAATAGTTTAAACATAATCAAAAGATTAACTATTCAATTGTAGGATTTAATTAGTCATGGCCTCATCCATACGACACCCAAAACATGGGTGCATAGCACAACGGTACACAAAAACAACTTGGTAGTTGGAAATAAACTCCAAACCACCTTCCTTGATCTCCTCTGATCAATATAGGTGAACGACTCCACCAGGAACACCTGAGAACGACGTAGATCAGGGAATAAAAATAACACATTCAATCCCAAATTACTTCCCCTTGGGAATAAATAGGAAGGAAACACTCAAGGAGAGGGAAGGTCTTACCCGCATAGTCCAAACATGATCGACGGTGGAGGAATCCGAGTTCCCGCATGCGATCGGGAGATCCTCTACGCATAGGCCTCCCCTTATGGTGCTCCAAATGAACCCACTGCCTCCACTACTGAATGACAAGGCTACTGCCCATTTATAACCAAAAAACATAACTACAAAGTGCGTACTCTCAAGTACATGGCACTTACTTTCCATTTTTAATTGTTCCTCTCACAGCCTCTTTCCACCGCCTCACTATTCATCAGCCGACATGGTTACACGGCATGTATTTATAAGTACACATCATGTACTATTGCTCTGCTGGCGGATACTCCCACAAAATTACTATTAACTTTTCGACAGATTACATGGCGTGTATATACTAAGTACACGGTGTGTAGATAGTTTTTACACCCATCATCACTGATAGACCAACATGACCTGTGTACACATCCCACATGGAAAATGTACATGGCGTGTGGGAAAGTACACAATGTGTACCCACAAATTTTGGGATTTTTCTCCATTTTCCTTATTTTAACATAAACACTTAAAGAAAAAGGAAAAGAAGAAACCTGTACCTCAAGAATAAGAATTGTGTTTTTACAAACACCCCCCCCCCCATAAAGGAATTTGTCCCCGAATTTCCCCCCATGTGTGTTGATGATAAATATGATAATAACTCGGGCCACTAAGCACGTAAGTCAGCCTCTCACTCCCAAGTTGCATCCTACACTCGGCCATACTGCCATAACACCCATACGAGAGGAACTGATTGTCCTCAGAGAACCATCGTGCTCCTATCAACAATAAGAATCATATACTATTCAAAGGATGTGTCGACCTAAAGTTCAACCTCCTCAGGCTGAAAGACATGAGATGGGTCTGAGTGGGAATGGCACAGTTGAGATACATGAAAGACGTCATACATGGCCCAGTACCACTGTGGTAACTACAACCGATAGGAAATATGCCCGACCCCCTCTAGATTCCCAAATAGCCCCAGATACATCAAGGAATTTTTACCTTGTCTCC
The DNA here is from genome assembly GCA_963277665.1 of Viscum album. Taxonomy (NCBI): domain Eukaryota; kingdom Viridiplantae; phylum Streptophyta; class Magnoliopsida; order Santalales; family Viscaceae; genus Viscum; species Viscum album. The sequence continues at coordinate 628,617,952 of OY728164.1, read as the reverse complement.
AGATCCGCATTTGTCCCAACCTCAATGAAACACACAAGAAAACCTGATCCCTAACCCTGAACTCCAAGGATCATATGTGATTATCAGCATAAGATTTCTGACGAGATTGTGCAGTATCCATCCACTTCTGAATCAACTGGACCTGCTCTGAAGATTCTTGCATGAGAAGTTGTCCTAGTAAAGCTGCCTCACCTACCTCCAACCAGCAAAAAGGAGATCGGCATGGCCTAACATATAAATCCTCATAAGGTTCCATCTCAACAGTTTCCTGAAAATTATTATTTTTGGAAAACTCGACCAGAGGTATGTGCTTCTCCCAAGATCCCCCAAAGTCCTGGACACATGCACATAGCATGTCCTCAAGCACATGTATTGTACATTATGACTGGCCATCAGTTTGAGGGTGGTATGTTGTGCTAAAGGGAACCTGTGTACCCAGTGCCCTCTAAAAAATCTTCCAGAAACGAGACATAAAATGGGAGTCCCTATCTGAAATTATAGAATGAGGGTCCCCATGAAGACATAATACCTCTCGGATATACAAATTTCTGAGCTTTTCAACACCGAAGGTCTCCTTGACCGGAAAAAAGTGAGATACCTTCATAAGTTTGTCCACAACAACCCACATTGCATCACTTCCTCAAGGTGACCTCGACAATCTAGTCATGAAATCCATCATGATATCATTCTATTTCCACTCCAGAATGGTTAGCTTTTGTAATAGTCTGGATGGCCTCTTATGCTCCGCCTTCACCTGCTGACAGGTTAAACATCTCGTAACAAAACCAGCTACCTCTCATTTCATACCCGGCCACCAATATTGACATCTCATGTCATGGTACATTTTGGTAACTCCGGGATGAACAGCCCAGATGGAAGCATGAAACTCATGCACCAACTCCTCGTATATATCCCCTGGAACCAACACTCATCCATGGATATGGAGTACCTCATCATCATCTATCATCCAACTGGGTGGAGGGTCCTCACATGCCACAGAGTCCCGTAGAACTAGTCCTTCTGAATCTGATAGATGTCTCATCCTCACTCTATCCAGGACGGTAGAAGTCACAGCTAAGGATGAAATATAGGCTCACCCCATACTATCGTGCACCTCAAAATGCATCTCAGAGAACAAATCCATGAGCTTCCACTCACCACTAGCCTCCTGCACTACTAGTATCTGAGTCCTCCTACTCATTGCATCGGTTACTTCCTTACCCTTACCAAGTGTATAGGAAAGCTCAAAGTCGAAGGACTGAAGGTATTCAACCCACCATCGCTGTCTCAGATTTAGTTCACATTGCGTAAAGATGTATTTAATACTTTTTTAGTCTGTAAACAGCCCAAAATGTTTTCCCAAGAGATAATGTCTCCAATAGCATAATGTGTGAACAAATGCAGCCAGCTCGAGATCCTGCGTTAGGTAATTCCTATCATGTGGCCTCAACTGCAGAGACTCGTACGCAACTACGTGATCACCCTACATCAACACTGCTCCCAGCCCAATACCTGATGCATCATAGTAAACTGTATATCTCTTCCCTTACTCTAGAAGTATGAGGACTGGTGCTGATGTCAATCTTCCCTTCATCTCCTGAATGGTTGTCTCACAAGCTTCTGACCAAAAAAATTCACACCCTTCTGAGTCAAACCCATCAACGATGCTTCTAAGAGGCAGAAGTACTATATAATGCACTTTCAGTAACCAGCCAGCCCCAAGAAAATCCGTATTTTAAACACATTCTTAGGCCGTTCCCAGGAAACTACTCCCCTCACTTTCTCAGGGTCCACTGAAACTCTAGCCTCTGAGATAATATGACACCAGAAGTGAATCTGGTTCATCCAAAAGTGGTACTTTGAGAGATTATCATATAACTGATGCTCTCTTAGTGTACTCAAAACTATTTTAAGATAGGTTTCAGGGTAGTGTTGAGTCTGAGAGTACACCTAGATATCGTCCATGAAGACTACCACAAAAGAATACAGATATGGGTGGAACACACAATTCATCAGAGACAGAAAAACTGATGTCGTGTTCGTGAGTCCAAATAGCATGACCAATTATTCGTATAGAACATATCTACTCATGAAGGCAATAAGTGGTATGTCTGATGGTCTAACGCGCAACTGATGATATCTGAATCTCAATTCAAACTTTGAGAACACTCATGATCCTCGAAGTTGATAAAAAAATATCATCAATCCTTGGAAAGGGATATCAGTTCTTGACCATCAACTGGTTCATCTTCTGATAATCCACACAATGTCTGAGGGAACTTCCCACCTTTTTCGCAAATAGGATAGCTGAACCCCAATGAGAAGTACAGAGTTAGATGAAACCCTTTTCATGAAACTCCTCCAACAACTTTTTTGAGCTCCTGAAACTCTGTTATAGCCATCCTATAAGTAGTATTGGACACCGGTGATGCTCGTGGGACAAGTTCAATAGAGAAATCCATCTCCTGCTTCGGAGGTAGACCTGAAAAGTCATCCAAGAAGACGTCCCTGAAACGATCAACCATTGTAAGGAAATGCTTCTGACAAGTTCCCTAGTCATCTAGTTAAAAACTCACAATCTGTATTGTCAATCCACCTCGCCCACGATGCTCGGGTCCAGCTCGGGTCACCTGGACATCCCATTTGCCTTTGTATAGAAACTCTCCACCCTCTGGTGATGGGAAACTCACCCTATGCTGATAGCAATCTACAAAGGCTCAAAAGGGTACTAACGAGTCCACCCAGGGAATGACGTCATAGCTCATCATCTCTAAGACATAGAGGTCCAATGGAATGTGACACCCAACAACCTCTAGGAGGCAATCCCTACACTAATGCACACCTGTCGTTCTAATCCCCAACGGAGTGTCTAGCCTCATGATATCTGAAGAAGAAGAAACATATAGCCTAATGCTCACCACAACGGGCATAGATATAGAGCTATGTGTAGAACCAGTATTAAAATGTACCAAAGATAAAATAGATGCAACTAGAATAGTACCTTTGAAAGTGGAAGGTCCGAGATCCTACTCAAGTTAGGTCAGTTGCACTGCATATTCCTACCTAGTGCCATGGCCATGCAACATAGCCTGGCTACCCAGAGTTGGCTCGCCCTGCTATCTCTGAGATCCTGGTGTCTGGATACCACATCCATGACCACCACCTCGGCTTGAAAGTCATGACGAATTCCAATTCCCTGACTGGTAAGAAGCTACTGGCCCTACTCCTACATGTGGTGTCTACACATAACCCCTCTCACTAGCCACTGGTACAAACGCCCTGCAAAAACATTGGAGATGCTCCACCTTGCCGGACGCTCGGCATTCCACTGGGTCACGTGTACATTGAGGTCTCTTGTGCCCCTCTTTACCACATTGTTAACACATCACCTGGCCACCTGAGAAATACTTCTGGTTAGTACTTCCACCATGAGAGAAATCCATCTGCCACATCATCTTACCGTTAGAAATAGTACCAGAATCTAGTGTCGATCTTCCTTGGCTTGCACCACTAGATTCCCATAGGTTCCGCTCAGTAATCAACACCTGGTACACAATAGCATGCACTGTAGGAAACCTGAAAACATTCACCAGTGCTCGGAAGTCATATTAAAGACCATCTTCAAAGCATCTAGACCTCAACTTCTCATCAACCACAAGAAAAGGTGCAAAATGTTGTATCTCGGGGAAGCGGGTAGAATAGTCTATCACTGACATGGTGCCCTACTACAGATTCATGAACTCTAAGACCGATCTACCCATAGTGTCTCTGGAATGAAAATTCATAAAAGACTTCTTGAAAATCATACCACGCCATGGCTAGTTGATGCTCAGTATGGGTAGTAACATCCCACCTTCTCTTGGCAGAATCACGCAGCATATAAGTAGCGAGCTTGACCCTTCCTTCTTAGAGGAATCTCCAGATGCTCGAAGTTAGTCTTCATAGAACCTAGCCAAGACTCCACAACCTATGGTTCGCCATCCCATTAAAACGTAGGTGGATGCTACTACTAGAATATACATGTCACGTCTGCTATTAATGTGGCAGTCGGCGGTGCTCCTTGGATGGTCTGCATAAACCACATAAATCCTTCACGGAAATACATATTTGTGCATGAGCCCGGTATAATCGCTGGCACCATATCTGGCTCAACTGGAGGATCCATCAGATGCTCGTGGCCTGCCATCTCTAGATTATAATCGTTGCCTCTCTCTTGGTGAAAAAATCAAGGTCGTCCCGGCGACATGACTCTACAAGATCAAACACACACCTTTGATAAAGATCATCAAGGACTAAGAATTGGAAGTGTAAGAAGGGAATATGAGAAATAAAACATTCATGTTTTAAAAATTAATACTTCATGCCATGTAGAATAACTACATAGCATGTTACATCAAATCTTTCACATGGTCATGTACTTCTTCCAGAACTGGCCATGTAATAACCCAACCACACGGCATGTTGTCCACACACAAGGCGTGCACTTGAATTTCCTTCCCCTACCCAAGTCCTTCTACATGGCTTAGCCACATATATCACTTCTAAATGAGACTACATGGTGTGTATAAGGTTTACACGGTGTGTACTGGACGAGCATCACCGACTCGTGTTTTCCGTTACATGGCTGGGTACACAACTCACTCTACACATCATGTTCTAGAGAGACACAGTGTGTATGGCTTAGATTCCAATTTCTCGTGTTGTTAGTGACACATCTGTCTACTCGGCTGACACTACACGTAATGTTATACCCACACACAGCATGTACACTACCCTGTTTCCCCAGCCACACAACCAATTCCACACTGCCTCACACTGGTCAAGACTACACAACATGTCTCACAGGTACACAGTGTGTACTAAAAAGGATAACACTGACTCGTGTAGTTAGTTACATGGTTGGATTCCTATAGTACACTACACAGTGTGTTCTAAAGTGAATCATTGTGTTTAAGTGAAGATTTCTCCATCTGTGTTGTTAGTCACATGGTGGAAACAGGGTCAACACGACACAGCGTGTACAACTGGTACATGGAATTTTCCCTTAGATATTTCCCAATCCCGTGTTTTTGCCTACATGTCCTATGGCATGGTTAGAAACTACTTGACGTGTACATACGGTACATGGTTTGTACCTAATTTTTTTTCTTTTCTTTCTGAACAGAATAGTAAACGGCGTGTAATTAAAATTACACGGAGTGTATTCTGGGTTTTTCCGAATAGTAAGCATCAGAAACTACTCAAGAGACCAGAAAACCACTAAACGCACACGAAAGTGCCAAATTCTGATCCGTGAGGGCCCATAATCCCCACGAACCAAAGCTTGGAATCTTATATGTGTTATAACAATGTAAACAAGTAGATGATCCAAAAATTTCCAGTTGATGAGGCCCCATACTCCTCAAGAACTAAAGTTTGTCATTCATTCAAAAAACCTTAGATAACAATATCCTATCAATTAGAAGATATTTTATCAGGGAATCTATCACAACAACATGAATTTTCTAGAACAACATCTATCACAACAACATCCAATTTCTAATGTACCTACATGGAATGGAAACTACGCATGGCATATGATTCTAAAATGTTCCTAAATGATGTCGGATATGGAATACCCTCATCGCATCAGGTTGAAACTAAATAGAACCCAAGTATAAAAATATAAATAGCACACAACAAGTGTGTCACCCAACAGTGAACATCAAATCAATTGTAATAATCATAAATAGAAAATTACAATTTCATTCAAGGAAATCTGGCAATTACCTGAACATGGGGTTGATACTCCCGAGCATAGTTATTACGGAATACCTTAAAAATTTATCTCTTTCCATCATCTCCAAATAATAAAATAACTCAAGGAAAAGAAAAACTTCTCTGATAGCACTTTGTAATGTTCCAGATCTGGGTGCCACTCAAGGGGTACCCCAAACTCGGTTGGTCACATGACCTCAAGCGCAGTTCCCCAACTTCCAGAGTTTGTCGACTAGCAGCAAGAGCCTAGGTATGATAGATGGGAAACTATTCCCTCATTCATCAAATTGTTGTGCAGCGGCGAAAAGACAAACATACTAAAAGAGGAAACAGTAAACAATACCAAGCTAAAATGGACAACAGTTAAAAAGTAAAAAATGACAACAATCATATATATATATGATGAAACATGTCCCTATGTTTAATAATGCATCCAAAACATGATAAAATGTTATCTAAAACAATACAGTAGAAGGGAAAAGTACAGCAATGCAAAAAAAACAATGCAGCAGGAACTCAGTAGCATCACAAGCCTATGCTCGGTCATATTCTTTCCTAATCCTCTACAACATCATGTACTTGTATAGGGACTCTTTCCCTTATCTACACCTGTATAAATATAATTAGTTTGGGTCCAAGAAATGACCCAAAATAGGTGTGAGAAATAAATCCCATTAGGCAACTACCAATATCTCATGCCCAACTATCAGTGAAAAGTGCAACAGTAGTGTGCGGTAATGAAATGCAGTAAACTAGGAAGTACTCAAAATTTAACATTCTTACCTTTTATATTTACATTTAGTTATTATTTAACAATTAAATATAATTGAAATATATATTTCTGAGACCTGGCCTCAATTGAAAATCTCCTAAACAGTGCTGCATCCAAACCCACAATAGGCTATCTAAGAAGTAGAAGGAAAAAACAATACCAATCATGTGCTTTAGCTTGGAAGTTAAAACATGAGAAATCGCCAAAGTGGATATTCAAAGTAAACAGAGCCATCATAAATGAAAAACCTTACCCTCAGGTAATCAGAATCGAAACCCTTAGGTGATTTCCCACATGAATATCGAATATTTCCCACAGGCATATGAGATAATTCACTCAGGAACTAGAGCTACTGCCCACAGGCACAAGAAAATTTTCCCTCAGGCTAAACGAAACACTTTCCCTCGGGCATAAGAAACACTGCCCTCATGCTAAGCAAGTAACCAGGCTGAGTACAATACATACATAAGCAATTATATACATTTTTACTCAAAAAACAAAAATCATGCTATAATCATGGCATACCCTTTGGTATCCTGGCCAAATGACTAAACAAGGGACACACACCCACGGGGTGGCCATGGATTAAGGAAGAAATCCCAAAAAACACATTATAAATAATATTAAGATTACCTATGAAATTTTAGGATTTAATTATTCAAGGTCTCAACCATAAGACACCCCAAACATGTGCGCGTAGCACAATGGTACACAAAAACAACCCGGAAATTGGAAATAAACACTAGAAAACCTACCTTGATCTCCTCTGATCAACATACATGAATGAAGCCTCCCAAAACACCAGAGAATGATGCAGATCTAGGAAGAAATATAACACATTCAAACCGAAATAACATTCACTCTAGAAATAATTGAAATTAAACACTCATGGAGAGGTAAGTGCTTACCCGCACATTCCAAACGTGATCGACGGTGGAAGAATCCGTGTTCTGGAATGAGATCGAGAGTTCTTCCAAGCTTCGGCCTCCCCTTCTGGAGATCCAAATGAACCCACTGCCTCATTTTCCGAATGAGGAGGCTACTGCCCCTTTATAACAAAAAAACATAACTACGCGGCATGAAATCTCCATATTTTAATTGTTTCTCTAGTGGTTGCATTCCACTTCCTCACTATTCATCAGTTGACTTAGTTACATTGCATGTATTTCTAAGTACACGGCATGTACTATTGCTCTGCAGGCGGCTACTCCCACCACCTTACTCTTTAGCTGCTGACAGATTACATAGCGTGTGTATACTAAGTACACGGTGTGTAGTCAGTTTTTACACCCTTCATCTCCGACAGGCCTACACGCCCTGTGTACTCATTCCACATGGAAAAAGTACATGGTGTATGGAAAAGTACATGGCGTGTACCGACAAATTTTGGGATTTTCCCCATTTTCCTTATTTTGACAAAAACACTTAAGGAGAATGGAAATGAAGAAACTTGTACCTCAAGAATAAGAACCGGGTTCTTAAAATTTGGATAAACACTCTCAATATAATTTCCAAACTATGTAGAATATGTTGACACATGAGTAAATGTTTATAGAAAAGTCAATGGATATAAAATGAGGATATGATCAAAGTATTCCCCTGATCATGTAGTTACATGATAACAACTTCTCCTCAAGGGTGAATATGCTTCCATCATCATCATCATCATCATTAAATTTATTCAAAGAAAAGTACAAGCCTCTTGATGAAACAAGAAAACCACATGACCAACAAAAAAACAAAACAAACAAAACATGCCACGCCCTAGGGAGGCCTAAAATAGTGAAGGCCAAGGGAATCCCCCCAGATCAAATTGACTCCCTCAGGAGTAAGGAATGTAATTTTAGGGAGACAAGTGACACTGGACCCTTGAACTACAAAAGAAGCGAGGTGGTATGTAACCTTATTTCCTTCCCTCTATGTTTGAGTGATCTGAATGCTCCTAGAGATGAGGGACATACATTCCCTGATTAGGTAAGTAATGGACCGAGGGATTGTCTCTCTACTTCACAAAGATTCCTGGATAATTTTAGAGTCAGTTTCTAGTTGGGTCAAACCCATGTTCTTCTGATTGAAATGTTAGAGGCCGGTTAGAGCTGCATTCGCCTCCGCTTGAAGTGCATTTCCACTGCCATAACCTGCAGGGAAGGCCAAAATTACACTCCTCCCATTGTCCTGCACCACCCCTCCTCCACTAATAACTCCCAAAACATAGGATCCATCAGTGTTTAATTTCAAGTTGTTTGGAGGGGGAAGCCAACGGACCCAACGTCCCTGCTTCATGGGCTCCACCGGCATGACCTGGTGAAGACTTGAGTACAGATGTCACAGCGATGGGGCCTCCCGCCAGTTCCCTATGAGCTTCACTATATCAACCATATGGCACTTTATTCACAAAATAATGGACCTATATGTGATGAGGGACCCCTCATATCTGGCATGGTTCCTCTCTTTCCAATGGCACCAGCAACTGGCACTCAGAATCAACGAACGCGCCGATCATTCCGGAATAGAGTCTGATGAACCCTAGAACCATTTTTTCATGAATGTCACATCACGAGGGGTGGAGGAAGATAAAAATGTGAAGGTTCCAAATAATCTCCACTCTGTGTTGGCCCAATCCCCCTTGAAGAATATATTATCCATACATTCTTCACTTTTAACGTTACATCAGCTGCAGCAAGATGCGAGACTAATCCCAACCTTCATAATGTTGTCATATGTAGGTAATGCATGATGTCAGATCCTCCATATAAGGAATTATATTTGGCTAGGGCCCTCTTTCACTACAAAATTTCGCTCCATTGATCGCATGGATCCGAAGGTGAGCCAAGATTATGAAAATTCTTTATCTAGAAGTTCCATGAGGTGGACATCCTAAACACGCAAAGGTCTGACTCCCTATTAATGGTGATCGAATCATAAACATCTTTTGGGATCTTATCCAACACTGCCCTGATGAATGCCGGGTGAAGGATTGCTTCTTTTATTGTGATGGAAGGAGCATGACACCCTGGATAACCAGTCACCGACCCTGCCCAGTTCTGGTACCAGAACAGAATATCACCCTCTCCCAAAAACCACTGATCTTGCTGGTTAAGCGTCTGAATGAGGGGTAGAATCCTGGACCAATGGGTAGAAACCTAGAAGCTGATATCACAAGTGTTGTGACTGTAGTTGTGGGCCATATTTCTTCCCCATAGAGTACGATTCTCGATCACTTCCCACTCAAATTTCGCATGCATGTCTGTAATCATGGTCCCTAAACTGAAAACAGTATTCCCGCCCTCATGTATGGGTTGGACATCCTCTCTCGAGTGACCCAATGCCTCTTAACTTCGGCCAAAGCATCCCATATAAAACCATCCAGCACCTTATCAATTGCTTTGATCACCCCTTTTGGTACTAAGGTCACATGCAATGCATGCACCGGAATCACAGACATGACACTATTAACCAAAGCTATTCTCCCCCCAAAGGATAGAAGGTGACTTTTATATTTGAGAAATCGCCAGGTAATCTTACTCACCACATGGTCAAAGTCCCTTATTCACATGCAGCATTAAGATATGGGTGTACCAAGGTACTCCAATGGGAAATGTCCTGGTTGCATGTCCAACCTGCTGCATAGGTGATTGACTATGTTGATAGTACACTTACTAGAGATATACAAATTGCTCTTAGAGTGGTTGATCAACTATCCTCTCCATAATAAATACTCCTTGAGAATCTGTTTAATGTAGCATGCAAATATCTTTCCATAATTAGAAAAAATGATAGTATCATCTGCAAACATCAAGTGAGAGACGGTGGGCATGCTCTGTTTCCTCTTACATGGTAGGATCCTCCCACTGAATACTTATTTGTTGATCAGGTGGGTAAGAGTATACTGCAATAGAATTAAAATGGTCGTGGAGATAGGGTCTCTTTAACGTAGATCTTGAGTCACCTTGAATAAGTCATGAGTTCTCCCCCAAGAAGGTTACAACCATCCACAGGGAGATAAATCATTTGAAAAAAATATCTAGTGCCTTGGAAGAGAACCCCATGCTGGTCAGAACTCTATTAATAAACCCCCATTCCACCCTATTGTACACCTTATTCATATCAATTTTAATATCCATATTGGATCCATGAGACTTGAATTTGATATCTCTAATCAGCTCTTGTGCCAGGCCAATAGGTCCATGTATGGATCTCCCACTCGCAAAACCATGTTATTCAATTGATACCCACCGGGGCACACACATAGACAACCTCATGTTGATAGTACATGCAAGGATTTTATAAGGAAAATTGTACATGATAACAGGTCTATAATGTGAGAGAGATGAGGGGTCCTTTACCTTTGGGATGAGAACAAGTGTTGTGGCACTCCCAACCCGTTGCAGGTAACCCCCACGAAAGAAGTCTTGGATTGCCGAAACAATGTCCTCCTTAACCACCTCACACATGCATCTATAGAAAGATCCTGAGAAGAGGTCGGGTCCTAGAGCACTCTCTGTGTTGAGAATTAGAATCTCCTCATGGATCTCATCCTCTTCGGGAATCGCCTCTATAAGGTCGGTGTCCTCTGCTAAAACGCATGTAGGAATGGCCTCTCTGATCTCTGCTTTCCCATTGGGGTACCCTCTGGCAATCCTCCCATTTTTACCTACTAGCATGTCTTTAAATAACATCAGTGCCATGATTCCAACTTCATCTCTTTCATCTGTGTATGAACCATCCTCACGCATTATGTTGGGCTTAGTGGTTCGACGCTTCTCCTTGATACAAGAATGAAAATAAGCCGTGTTTTTATCCCCCTCGTTCAACCATTTTATCCTTGACCATTCTCGTGCCTTCTGCTCCTGATTAAATATCATTTCAGCCAACCTTGTCTTCTTGTCGACCGTATCATTTAAAATCCTTTCATTCCAAATATCCTTTGAGCTTCCTTCTATACTATCATTCTCCTATTTGAGGACATCAACGTTTTGGTTGATTGGAGGGAGCCCTATTTCCCATGACTGGAGACCCTGATTCAATCTCCTAATCTTTTTCTGGATGGCCACCCATGTATTTCCCCGAAGCTGTTCCCCCCATGAAGAGCGAACCAACTGGATATAATCAGGATTACATGACCAATGGGAAAAGAACCTGAATCGCCCACTAGAATCCGGCCTAGTGGACAAGTGAACCAACAGTATGGAGTGATACGAGATGCCTCGAACCAGATGAGTGACCATTGCATTGGGAAACATAGTAATGGCATGGATGTTATCTATGAATCGATCAAGCCAGCTCCAACAACATCTTCTTCCCTTCTGGTTATTTCACCACGTGAAGTTCTCCCCTATGTACCCCAAGTCCAACAAACCATTTTCTTCCATGAACTGATTAAAATCTATGCTCGCCCTTCATGGAAATCTTCATATACCATTCTCCTCTTCCGGATCTGCCCCAAAGTTAATGTAACCACCAATAATCCATGGCACATCGCCTGGATCAAACGCACTCAGCTCCTGCCACAAAGAGTCCATCCTCTGGCTATCACAACTTCCATACACAAAGGTCACGTAGAGGGTTCTCATCCTCATCTTTACCTTCGTGGAAATGAACTGGTCACCTTCTTGTACCATCTCCACCGATACATCCTTCATCCAAAATATCAAGATATGGCGGTTGGTTGGGTTGGCCTGTAGGGATGCATGCATACTTATCTTGCAAGAGAAGTGTTTGAGTTTAGCAGGATCCTTCTTGTGTTCTAGGACAACAGCGATCTGCACCTTGTTCTTCTTGATTTCGGACGTGAGGAAGTAAGTCATAACTCATGATCTGAGGCCCCCATACTTTTATATGATCACAGGTAACATTAATCAATGTTATTCTCATCTTTGAACCCAGACTTCTTGGTCCCCATTTGTAGCGAGAAAGAGCACTCCCTATCCCTACAAAGCTTCTGCTTTGATTTCAAATGAGTGAAAATGCTCGGGCTCTGGTCCAGGGTTTCATGGGGTTCTGCAGCAAGAGAGGGCCGATGTGGATATCCCTTACAAAATATTCTGCAACCACTGCTCAGAGGAGACAAGGACATATATGGATGACCATACTCCTAGATTACCGAAAGAACTGGCTCACCCCTCTTGATAACCTCCCCACATGCCTTTGCAAGAACTCCCTCCTGAAGGTGGAAATGGAGTGCCTCCTTACCACCACTCACCAACATCTAATCGTTGAACAACTGCACTACATTGGTACAATTGGGGGCCTTGCAGGAAAACCGCATGAAGAACTCCAGCAGGCCACCTTCCAACAGGAGCCCGTGGGGGCCTAGGGCTCGGCCGATTACATCTGTCACCCACAAGGGGGCATCCCACAAGGCCAATGTCTGCGCTGGGTTTGAGGATATATCACCGGTATTAGGACGAGCCAAGAAGGGGACAACATCACGCCTAGGGCCTGCCCGTGAGACCTCATGCTCCGACGATGGAGATTCTTCCCCTAACCCACTCCTTCCCCTCCAGGGAGAGACCACATCCCTACCTGGGGCAGTACCTTCAGCTTTGCGGTGAACCCTGAACTAACATATCCTACAGACCTCCAGGGAGTGCCCCTATAGAAGGCACGAAGAGTAGAACCTAGGGAGCACAGGAAACAAAATATCTTGGGACCAATCGACCAAGCCATGCACCTTCAAAAGCTGTTTGCCCAGGGGAGGAACTGAGAGGTCCAGCTCCCCACAAATGTGAGCCACAGACAAATCCTATCTGTAGTTAGTGTGATCATCCACATAGAGGAGGCCTCCTAGGGAGTCCCCAATTTCCTTGAGAAAGGTAAAATTATGAAAAGGTAAAGGAGTACCTGGAAGGTGGATCCACACAGCAGCCTTCGGATTTTCTTTCCCCTTGTGAACCTCCATCGACCACCACTACAGATTGAACCGCCATCGGCCTATACACCACGGGGCCCATCACCAGGCACTGATGAAGTCTGATTCTGAGAGAAATACCAGGCAGTAGGAGAGGTAATGAACCGCAGTGATGCGAACCGGCTCCTTCAAACCCCAGGATTCCACGAACCTCCTAATGAGCTGGAGCAACGGTTTCCCAGAGCCAAAACGAGCCATGAGGGTCCACTTCAGGACAGAAAAGGCCTTATAAAAAATCTTCCACTGGAACCTCTAGGGACAAGAAGGGTCGTTCCCTTGATGCTCTCACCGCCACCGGGGTAGAAACCGGGAAGCATGGTTGATGGGTGGTTTGCAACGCACCAAAAAAAAGATTCCTTGAAGGAAACCCTTGGGACGCTTTTCCTGGGTAGAGATTCGGAGGACACTGGGGGACGTGGCAGATCGGATCCAGTCGAATATGAGCTAGGGTCGAGGGATGATGGAACCATTGATGCCACCAGAGATCTCACATCCACCGGTGTAGTGGTCAATTTTTTTTGGAAATCCAACAGGCGCGTGGAGCACGTTGTTTTGCATAGTAGGAGAGCGAGCCGTTCAATATGATTCCATATAAATCCCTTTATAGGAAGAGATTTAGAACCCCTATGTCCTGGGATGATGTTGTTGAACCCATGATACTAAGAATTGAAATGGATTTTTAAATTTTAGAAAATTTCAAGGCCATTATACATCACGTCATGGAATATCAGTGTTGAAAATAGATCTATATTGAAATCCAATGGATAGACCAAGAGATTGGGGATAGAGATAACGTTTTCATAAACATATCTCCATAAAATACAGTCATGATATATAATAATAAGAGAATTATATGTCCCTAATACATCAACGACATTGATATTTTTTATTGTGGTTGAGTAGTGGTTTATCCATTGTTTCTCCCACCAACCCTATCTCAAGTACATGACACGTTCCATGTATCCCTCTTAATAAAGTACATTATAGACCCCTCACAAGAACTCAATCCTGATGTGGTATAATTAGAGAATGATATAAATTATAATTAGTTTTCTTTGAAGATATTGTACTGTAGAGATAATGATTTATGTAACAAGATATCTAACCTAGTCAAACTACATTGATAGAAACATTAGTATGAGAATTTGACATGGGAACTAGGAGAAGTAATAAAACAAAAGTAACACAATCTTTTTTAATCATACTAGGTAAAATTAAATTTCTATGGATAAATTTATTAGTGTTGTACATCTATCTTTCATTGTGTTTTCTTGATAAAAAACACACACCTATGTTTTTAATTATTACTTTTATGCATGTTTTTTTTATTGAATGCTATGAGAAGAAATGTATAGGTATCCTAATGATAATTTGAAGTCTTGTTATAGGATTGAAAATATATATTTATATGATTCAAGAAAATGGAAACTTGTTTTAATAACTAAGAAGAAAATAAAATGAAGTGGAGGAGGATCCATATGAAGATGGAGTAGTGCAGACAATACAGGAATTCTAATTCCCTAATAGTAGGACCATCGATGTCAATAAGTGCTACGATCGATTTGATGGAGAAGAATCATCTCTTTAGTGACACATCCAGTGGATCACAATTCTATTTGATGTCCACCTGCTATCAAATATCTTCTAGTCAATGGCCTATGGAGGCTTTCTAGTAACCCCAACTATAGGTAGGCCACTGAATACCTGTTGGAGTTTACTAAAAATATGATGGTCTATTAAAAGGTTCTACGTCTTACTTAGTTTCAATTCCCCTGGTAAACATTCAATGATTTTCACATCTCTTTTTGACTTAAAATGGAGGTCCTTGACCTCTTCCTATAAGATAATGGTTACAAACAACTCTCTTAAGAATAATCAATTTAAAAGTGCTAGAAATTTGAAATAATATCATAGATCTATTCTTAATTTCCTAAATCACTCAAAGGGTCACACCCTTTCCCTACAATCATTCATAAAAAATTATAATCATCCATTCAAGAGATTTTTAATGGAAATTTAATAGGTATTCACAAATAAAAACTCTCCCTACTCCCATCACAATTCTAAAATTAGTTCTCACAATGAAAAAGTGAGGTATTGTTTCATTGTCTATCTATGAAGCTCAAAAGAGTTCTCACAACGTCCCAACCACTCAATAAATAAATCATATTATGAAAATGGATGATAAAGAACTCATTGGATCCTTAGTGACATATGATATAATGTTTAAGCATCAAATGATGAAGGAATCTAAAAAATCCAAGGATATAA
This sequence comes from Viscum album, assembly GCA_963277665.1. Lineage (NCBI taxonomy): Eukaryota > Viridiplantae > Streptophyta > Magnoliopsida > Santalales > Viscaceae > Viscum > Viscum album. The sequence continues at coordinate 628,602,242 of OY728164.1, read as the reverse complement.
TAGAAACTATCACCTTTAAAGCTATCAATGATGAACCCAATGGATTTGAAGTTAAAAAATTCTCTTAACTCACAAATATCATGAAACATTTAATCCGAAAGAATATATTTTACAATGGATATAATAATGTAATTCAAAATGAGTAACAATAAGTGAAATTCTATAAATTCAAAAGTAATGGTCACATAAATCCTTATAAAACCATCTATAAAAAACAAAATTAAAATAAATAATTTGAGAAGGATCTCAAAGTCACAACATGGAGTGGTAGTGATGAATCCATATACTCAACTCCTTTATCCTCTATAAGTGACTAAATTAACAATTAAATTATGGAACATGTTGATGAAGACATTGAGTTTATTGAAAATCTTCTTATTTTATATTCCCACTCCTCTTCCCATAATCATTCCCCTTTCTATTATTCTTCTTTCTACATGAGTAATATTGATTTTAAAGACCTAAAATATTCAAATGATAAACTTGAAAAAAATTCCATCAACTAGATTAATTATATAATGATCTTGAAAAGTAATATAAGAATGTATTTCCAGAAAAAGATCATCTCCAAAAAGAAATGGAGCCTCTCTTCAAGTAGAAAATATCTATCTCGTAATGTTAGAAATAAACTAGATGTTGAAAAAAATTAATTAACCATTAAATACATAAAGAGTTGTCTTTACAAATTTATGTAAGTTAAAAATAATCTAAATAAAATTTTAATTTCTATAAAACAAAGAAAATAATAGGATAGTCTTGGTTCTAAAATCATAGAAGCACCTCTAAAAATCCCTTGAAAACTACTTTTATTATTCTTTTCATTCCAGATAATTTTTTCAATTATTGTAAAATAATTTTTTATTTAATTTATGAATTTTATTATAAGAAGGTATTATATGGGAGACCAAAATAAATCAATCTTTAATCCAATATTTTGAATATTAATCCTCATGTATAAAAAATGTTGATCTGTAAATCATTATTGGATAACATAAACAGACCAATGATTATGTGGGTACCATAACATTCACGATCCATGGTATTTCCATGAGTTATGTATCTTTTGTGTTTCAAATTAATTACTTGGTTTGTACCTAATGTCAGTTTTTAATGAGGTCAAGAGAGTTTTAGGGGTGTCTTGGGATTTTTTGAGCTTGAATGTTAAGTTTATAGAAATGGAATCTGGGTCACATGGCCAGTAGAAATCATTTATCTCGATCCGCATGGTTTTAGAAATCCTTGTTAGGTGGTTCATGGATGAATCTAGGGACATATTATTTGATGAAACCATGAATCCAGGGATGGAAGATCTTTGAGCCCCCTGTAATTTTTACCTGAGGTAAATCACATGGTTTGGAAATGGCTTCCCAAACTATGCACATAAACCATTCAGTTTCCTTCTTCTGGTGAAATGGTGTTCATGGTTAGCATACGATTTGTCCAACCATGCAGCAAACCCATGTGATCAAAGTTTTTTACTATAAAAATTACCATTTTTACTCTATATCAATAAATGTTTCTACCTCACTTTCCAATTTATTATTTCAATATGATTTTATTATCCCTTTGATACTTATTTGTGACTAAGATAGTATTTTGTGATGATTCATTACTAAAACATTGAATTGAGATTTTATTGCCTCATGGGATTCCTATCGGTAAGAGATTAAATAAGTAGGTTTTTTGATAACTTTTCCTCATATTAGAAATTTAATTTTTTTTGAATGTATATATGCCTAATCTCCCTGGTTTTCATCAATTATTATAATTTATTTCAATCCCAATTGAGTTGGGATCCAATACTGGATGTGTTTTATACTATAGGCTTATGGTATAAGGTCTATAAAATTTTATGAAATGTCTAGTAGTTTTATATATAGTTTACAATGTGACACATGTCAGACCATACATTTTTTTATCAAAAAATTAATTGAATCTCCCAATTAAAATATTGGAATCTTAATAGTTTTCTCATTTATAACCATGATATGATTATAGAATTTTAACCTCTACTCGGACCACCCTTGATATGTGTTTACACATATTCCTCATCAGTTACCACCACGTTGGGTGTGTGTATGAGATCACCATATTAGTTGGATGCATTAATGAATTTAATGAGATATCATGATATGGTTTATGCCTCATTTTCCAAGTGATTAAATGAAATTAAAATTGTTAAATGGGTTGAATGGAAAATTTTGAATGTTTTGGTAGAAATCATGGATTCCATATGATTATGAAATGGGTTATGAAATTATTAATGAATTGGTTGTGATTATATTAGATTTTGTAGAAATTTTTCCTCCATGGGTCTTAATTATATATAATTCCATGTAATTTTCTACTCAATGGATTCAATTTTATATCGGATTCCATGGACATTTCTACTCCATAGATCCAGATTACATGGGATGCCTTAGACATTACTACTCATTAGTTCTGAATAGGGGGTTTAATATTTGATTACATGGAAAATGCTTTTGTGAACACCTTGGAAATTAATACTTCTTAGATTTTCCTATTTGGTCTAACACTTTTTTACATAGCATAGGATGTTGAGGATTCCATGGATATTTGTACTATTTGGATCTATCCAAGTAATCCTAACATTAGATTACTTATCATAGGTCATAGTTGATATTTTATAACACATTAATTATAGTCCTTGTTTATGATCTCTTATATACAGTGAGACTCTGTATAATTTAAATTATCAAATCTACATGTATCACTCTAGCTTATCCACTTATAATACTATTATATATTTCACACATATTTTTCTTATATACACATACTGGACCTGTTATTGAAATTATTAGTGGTGAACTAATGATTGTTATCACACACCCTAATTGGGCCGCCATTTGGTACCCTAACATAAATCATGGATGTAAGAAGGGACCATGACATACACCTAATTTAGGATGTTGGATTTATTTTGATTAAGAGAATTGGAGTACAGGACAGAGCAATGCTAGTGATTCTATATAGTCATTGTTTTTCTATTATTTTTTATTTTAAATACATTTATTGTACTAGATGTTTGATTACAAGTATTTAATTGGATTTTTATGGATAAATGACATACATCATTGGAATATGATACTACCATATCTGATTTATTATTAAAGTATTTATGTTTCTTATCTGATGTTCTGTTTTTTGATAAGATTCTTGTATTGATTTCTGTGATTAAACTGCTATGATAGACTTTGATTATGAGGTTATAGTCTAAAAAAATATACCACATTAGACCCTTTCTACTAGTTTGTATCCTTTATCATACAAAGAGGCACGCTTGATGCTATGTGACAAACCATTCGGGGAATCATTCAGTGTCTCTCGATTTGGAACCATACTAAGTGGTATCTGAGTGGTCTCAATTTTTTAAATTACTATTTTTGGATAATAGATGGGAGATTATAAATGAATTGTAATTTGGTAATGATCTTTTCCATGGAGTAGATAACACACCTATAAGATAAATCCAAATGGTATGGGATGGGATATTTTGTTCTAGACTATAGTTATTAAAGATGATTTGATTCCACTATAGAGTGATGCACATGATATGCGATGTTTTTAAAAATATGTGTGAGGAATTACATTTTATCCTTATTCTAATTTTGTAGGGATGTATGGATTATGCATCATTTTAGACACCTTTCAAGATTCACATTCCAGGAATATGTCATTCCATATAGGATCCATTTCTTGACTGCATGAAATTTATTATGTGTGCCTTTAGTTATATAATTTTCATCAACTAACATACCCTATAAGAGATTGAGAAAGATAACTAGTGCTTAATGTACCTATAATAACCTAAATAGTGTTTTCCTAAATAGGATATAGTGGACACCTTAAGCTGTCAATTATGGAATGTTGAGTCATGGACCATTTTTCACATAAGATGAAACATGTTATGGTTGGGATTAAATAGGCACCATACCTCAATTTATAAGGTTTATGGTACCTTATAAATTTGAAGTCGTAGTCTATATAATTAAACTATTTAAAAGAATTGTTAAATAAATAATAATGAACATAAAATAAATTGACATATGTAAAGGTAATTTCATCATTAAATGGAGTTTAAAATTGAAACAAAATGGGATGTTACTAATTTTGTTTCAGATGAGAGTCCATAAACAGGGACCCATGCTGTGAAATGGAGAGCAAGACATAGACCCAACATTAGTAGTGGGATGTATGTGGTAACTTTTATGTTCTTCATAGTTTTTATTTTACCCAGTCCTTCCTTTAGGAGTTCAAATAGGGGTGTGTCTTATTTAGTGGAATGATTTTACATCTCATATACTTATATCTATGATCTGATTAGTATTGAATATTTTTCGTCGCATGTTCTTGGAACTTATTGAGATTTGACACTATAGTGGCATAAAGTCAAATGCCAGGAGGGTGGGGACAACCATACCTCATATGTGGTGGTTCTTGAGCCACCAGTTGAACCTACAGTAGTGACACTTTTTTCACCAACCATTGCTCCTAAAATAGGATTGTATGACCAATTATGATATGGTTTATAATGTTTTATGTAGACCATTCAGGTATCCCCATAGACTGGCTCTTCTATGGTAATTTGTACATGTGTCTTCCAATAGCATCGCCCGACCGTATTTTCAATGGATGGTGGTCCACAGGCTATTTATCTATGGATTAATATTGCTTTCTCATTCATTGAGCATCTGGAGATACCTATTGACTTGAGAGTTAATCACTCAATGTATATTAATCTAAGAACCATTTATCACATGTGGGATGTTCTATAAAAGTATGATAATCTATGAGTCATGGTTTATAGGGATTTTAATTCCAAATATTATGACTACTTATTTTCAGAGACTCTGAATGCTTAATGAGCCTGTGTGTTTATGTGTCTTTAATAGGGTGTTATGAATGTTATGGTGTACCCAGCTCTCATTAATGAACTTCAGTGATTTGTGCCTATCTATCTGCCTAAAGAGCCTTATAGGGTGATATGGTTTGAGTAAGGTCTCAAGAATTCCTTTTGAAAATAGGTGATCATGTTTCAGATGACTAATATATCTGAGATAGTTAACCATGAACTGATTATAGAATACAGATTGAGGGAATCTAGGGTCTCGAAGTTGCACAGTTTATCTTATCCATCGAATGTTTCAGAATATGGTGGCAGGAAGAAACATTTGGAGACATCTCTTGAGGGGAATACCATCTAGGGTGTGAGTGGTTGTATTATTGTCTTATTTTACCTTTCTGGGAGTCGAGGACATATAAGGAGGCAGTGTGATAGATACCTATTAAAGTTCGGATCCTATAGAAATATGGGCCATATATATCGATTCTATAGGACCTTTAATTCATTGATCTGTATGAGTGGGTTCACACTGGCTTTAGGATTAGGGGTAGGATTTACAGCTCTGTATCAGGTTGGGATCTTGGGAACAACTAGTCATTTAGGGATAGGAGGTGTCCATGGTTAGGGGAGTGAGATAAATGTTGATCCCCAATATCAGAGTGGGCCCAATCAAGGTATATAGACTATTTCTTAGGGTCGAGGATCCGGTATGATGTATTTTGTATAGTGTATACATGATGAGTAGAGAACCATGACATATACTGTGAGTGTTATGATCCTAGTAGCATCAAATATATTATCTTCCCTTTTGATACATGTACTTCACATTTTTTTAAATCTATAACTTTTTTGGGGATCCTTTTTCTCAAAATGCATTTTTATGGTGTTTTGACACTCTATATTCCATTTAGGATTTGATCTGAGGAATTATGCAAGTGAAAACAGTTCCCCCTTAAGATTGGGAGGTATCACTTATTATGTAATATCTTTATTCACAAGAGTAAAATATTAGATTTCATACTTGAAATGGATGGGTTGGTTCTTCATCACACCCATGTAGATTTCTATACCCGGAGGGTGTCCTTCAGATCAATTGAGGGATGTAGGTATATCCACAAGTCCGAGTGGTATGTTTAGGTAGATTTATATGGACCAGAGCATCATGGAATATATGGAATGTCATTTTACATTTTAGGAATTTATTTTAACATTTAGGGAATGTGCCAGGATGAATTCCATTCAGTACTGGATCATATCATGGGTGACTTCTTGGATGGATTTTATAATTTACCCCTTGATCTAGACGTGGTTTTCTCTATTGAAATAGTTTCCTGGGCTCCACAAGTATCAATTACTCCATATATGTTGGATATTATAGAGCTACACGAGCTCAATAGATAGCTAGAGGAAATAGAATAAAATGGGGTATTATGACCTAATACATCTCTATGGGGTTCATTGGTCTTTTTAACCAATATGGTGGACAATAATCTTGGGATATGTGTGGAATAGGAAAAATTGAACAAGTTGGTGATTATGAATAAGTATCAATTTCCCCATATTGAAGACCTCTTCGACCATATATGAGGAGCTAAGTTGTTATTGAAGATTGATTTGAGGTTTGTCTATCATCAAGTACATTTTCAATCATTAAAGACACCTCATATTAATTATTCTAGAATGTATGGTCTATATTAATATATATATATTCTCCTTCATCCTAGGAACATGCTTGTAGTTTTCATGGCCTTGATGAATCCATTTTTGCACCCGTATTTGGAATATTTCATAGTGGTATTCATGGATGATATCTTGTTTTATTTTAACACTCAACATAACCATGAAAAAATCCTTTAGATCATATTGGACACATTATGAGAGCTTATGTTATATTCTTATCTCTCAAATTTCTATTTTAGAAGGATGAAACTCACTTTATATTTCATATTATATTAGAGAATTTAGTTTCAGTTGATCTATAGAATGTGAGAGTTTCTATTTTATAAGATAATTTGAATAATTTATTTGACATATATATTTTATTGAGGCTACCTGGAAATTAAAGGTTCTTAATACATGACATATCATGCTTAACAACACCTTTTAGAGGCTTAAATAAGAATAGTTTGAAGATTATAGGTTCAAAATACTATAATAAATCCTTATAGAGTCAAAAATTGATACCGAACTCATCACCAATTATAATTCTTCCAAAACATGGTACTAACTACATATTATATTATGATGGATCAGGTATCAGGCTTGGACCAGTCCTGATGAATGGGGAGTCAGTCATGGTGGATGAGCCTCATTAGTTGAGGCCGCATAAGAATAATATATGAAAAACAATATGGAGTTAGACACTTTGATTTATACATTATTGTATTTCTATTATTACTTATTTGGAGAGAGTTTTGTGATATATAAAGACCCCCAATGCCTCAAGTACATATTTATATGCCATGACATAAACCATCATAAAAGAAGGTGGGTTGATTATATACAGTAATTACATTTTTAGATAGATTATATTTTAGTAAAGGAAAGTTTATAGCAGATTCTATGAGATGAAGGACTTATGTACAAGTAGTTCAAGATTCTAGTAGTGATTAGAACCTATTGCCTCATTTTCATAGATTCACAAGGAGATGCATGATAATCAAAGGAATAATTTTCTCTCATTTTTGGTAGTGAATTCAACTCTTTTTAAATGGTGAGGATGATACTGTTATCAAATTTTGTGGGATTAGACCTAAGGGAGGACATGGAAGGGGAGGACTCACCTCCTGGTTTGAACTTTGATGCGGATAAAATTTTATATATATGTGGTCATGTTGGGGTTATATTAGAAATAAATAAGGTGATTTTATGGGGATCTCGTGCCTCATCATGGGATGTACATTTCAATGTTACCATGATTTATCGTGACTTTCACAATCATCATTGGTGGCCATGTTTTAAATGATAAGTCTCATGTTTTGTAACATGGTGTTCAACCAATATGTAGGTTAAGGAAGAACACCAATGATCGGAAAGTCTTTTATAATAGTTACCCATTGTTCAGTGGAAATGGGATGATGAAACCACAGATTTTATGAATGGGTTACCAAGGTCCTCTCAGTGAAGTGATATCATATGGTTCATTTTGGATAGTCTCACAAAGGTAACCCATTTCCTTCTAATCATGGTACCGTTATCAGTATATGATATTGGGGGAGTGTTTATCTTTGTGATTATGCACCTTCATGGGGTTCTACCTAAAATTTAATTAGATTGCGACACCTAGTTTACATCTCATTTCTAGAAAATATTACAAAGGTTATTGGGTAAAAAACTAATTTTGAGCCCAACATATCACCCTCATATTGATGGTCAGTCATAGATCACTATATACATTCAAGTGAACATGCATAGAGCATGTGTCCCTAATTTTGCGTCTCCTGGAAGAGGTGTATACCCTTGGATGAATTCACCTACAAAATTATTTATCAAGAGACTATACAGATGGAACCATATGAGGTTCTATATGGTTGTCCATGTGGATCACCACTATAGTGTTCAGGGGAAGGAGAGGTAGCTCTGCATGGACCACCTCTCATGTTTGATACTATGGAGTAGGTCTAGCTGATCAGATGGAAGATCAATATTGCATAGTCTACATATAAATCCTAGGATGCACTCCACCAGCAACCTATAGAGTTCTATATTAGGGATCTGGTCTTTTACATATCAAATAGTTTCTAGGGAATATATTGACTATTAAAAATGGTAATATTTCACCGTGATATGTCGGTCCTTATGATATTATGGTGTGATTAGGGAAGATAACCTACCATTTATAGTTACCATAGAGGTACCAAGCCATGTTTTATGTATTCCATGTATCCTAGCTACATCATTGTCACTCAAAACTATCTTATAATCTTATTATGATGAAGATGATTCATATGTAGATTCATCCTTTGAGGATCATCTTATATGTATCATTGATCGAAGCATAAAAGATCTTTGAGATGGGTCATTTCCTTTAGTTTGGGTGTTTTATCCACATATTAGTTTGTAGGATAAGACATGGGAGAGAGAGTTATATGTATGTGCCTAGTGGTCAAAAATATTTTCAGATTCCTAATAATCCTTAGAAAAGAAATTTAAGGATGATTTGTCTTAAGAGGGGGAGATTGCATTATGATGAGTTTTTCATTGAGGAATGGATCTTTTCAGTTTCATTGTAATTCCTCATTTTCGAACTTATATGAATGCCTAATGTGGTAACTAATGTTTAGAGGGTGTCTGGGGATTATTTCTATCATGGAGGATATGTTTTTGAAAAAATAAGTTGGGCCACATGATTAGTAGAAACCATGTCACCCATGCCACATAAATTGAGGAAACTAAGTGAGGTGGTCCAAGGCTCTTTCTAGGGTTGTACGGTTTAATGAAACCATACACCCTGTTCCACAAACACATATAATACACTTGTAATATTTATTAGATGAAAATCACATAGTTTGTGCATGGTTTCCTAAATAGTGTTCATTAACCATGTTGGTTCCCTTTTGAGGTAGATAGGTGCCATGGTTGGAAGGTGGATTTTCTAACCATTATAAATATTGGTGCGTCCTATTTTTAGAGGAAAGATGACCATTTTTTCCATAGATGCTTAATATTTTAGATCCCATTTTTGATTTATTTTATCCAGAAAATATTATTCTCCTGCTCGTCTTTATTTAAGTCAAAGCAAGGCTTTGGTGCCGATTCTCCATCTGACCTCAAAATTGAGATCTGATTGTCTAGTTGGATTTTTACTGGTATGCACTTAAATATATAGGATTATTTATTCATTTATCATTATATCTATGATTCTATTTTGTTGAATTCTAATATTCCACATTTTTATGGTTTTCATCCATTCTTCCTTCTTCTTCCACTCCAAGTTGAGTTAGGAGTGGATATTGGAAGTGTGTTCTAATAGGGGAATATGGTAGGTGTTCTATACCTTTTTTCACAAAGTCTAGTTTTTTATAGAATATTTGGGTTTTTATAAACACCAAAACATATAATGGTGATCCTAATAATATTTTAATACCATGATTAAATTATCAGAGCCTTGATGGGTCACTCACATAGTACCTCGATATGGTTGGATGTTGTTAACCTAAACACGAAACTCATGTGAGGTGTGTTTATGTATCATCCCCATGATTTTTCGCCCAATTGGGTGTGTTTTTTAAAATTTCATCATTTTGGGAGACATAATGAATCAAATTAGATAATATTACATGGTTTATGTCTTCTTTTCCATGTGATTACATTTTATTAAAATGATTAAATGGGTTTAATGAAAAAATTCGAATGAGTTTGATGAACTCATTGCATCAAAATGATTATAAAATGGGTTATGAAATGATTAATGAATTATTTTTTATTATATTGGATTTAATTTACATTTATACTCTATGGATCATGATTACATTTAATTAAATGTAAATTTATACTCCATGGATCCTGCTTACATTGAATTCCATAGACAAATCGGTTCCATGGATTTTGGATTATATTGGATATCATGGACATTTATACTCCAAGAATAAAGATTATATAATATGTCTTAAACATTACTACTCCATGGATATGAAAATTGGGTTTGAAACTTGATTATATGATGTAGGAAAATGTGGATTACTTGAACATTACTACTCCTTGAATACGTACATTGTGTCTGACAATTGGTTACACTGCAAAAGTCTGATGAGGATGCCATTGAAATTTCTACTCCTTATATCCAACCATATAGTTCTGACACTAAACTACTCAGCATAGTATACATTGGATGTTTTATCATGATTTACAGATAGTCCTTGTTTATGTTTACATTTTTATAGTCAACCATGGTAAGATGAATATTATCACATTTACAAATATCACTCTTATTTATCAAATTATTTTACTATTATATATTTCAGACTACTTATACATATATAATCAGATTATATTTTTTATAGAAACTGTTGGTGGTGGCCTATTGAGCGTTATCTCACACCCTTTTGAGGCAATTGTTGGGTACCCAGACAGTCTTCATGGATGCAGGTAGGGACCAGGACAAGTGCTCACATTAAAATGCTGGAATAATTATTCTTATGAGTTGGGGAGAAAATGAAAAATCTATTATCATGATGCTTTATTGAGATATTTATTTTGTTGTTTTTTATATATTTGATACTTGTATTGTACTTGATACCAATTTCAATGTATTTTCAACTATCTTGTAAAGTGACATGACATACATAATTTTGTGTATGATACTACCTTTGAAGGTTTATTATTACATTCTGCTGGTTTTTATATGTGGTTCAATAAATTTTTAAGCTTTTGATATCGTTTTATGTGATTACTCCACTTTGATAAACTATGATTACGAAGGTATACTCTCTACATTCAACAACCTTAGATCCTCAATACTAGTTAGTATCCTATTTCATACAAGGAGGAGTACATGAGACCATGTGACCCACCAGCTCAGGTCTCTATTTAGTGGCTCTCATGTCAGGATGTTTCAAAACCATTAGTCATTTTTTTCTAAAAAGTGACATTTGACAAAAACCCAAGAAGAACTATTGTACATAGATAATGGTTTGTCAAGAAGCATGTGTAGAAACCTCCCATAGTTGAATCAAATTAATAACCTAGAAGGTGGTAAAATTGCATTCAATGATAAGTATGAGGTTAATAGAATTGGGGAACGTACCATTTGTTTTTCTAAATAATGATTTATTTACAATGTTTTATTTATAAAGGTCATGAAACATAATATACTTAGTATTATATGATTGTATGATTTTAATTTTGAAATTTATTTTGAAATTTATTTTTTAATCTATTTAACTAAAATATAAAACTTATATTCACCAGATATCGATTTAAAAATATTTATAAAATTAATTTAAAATCTATCATAAGACAAAATATCAATAGCTTTACTGAATTTTTTTTTATTTTTTTCATTTCCATAGACATCTAGGTCATTATAGCACATAATCAATTATCAAACACAAATATTATTATCTAAAATGAGATCATACTAAACTAAATTTCAAATGTGACATTGTTTATGAAGTCTTCCAACATAGAAAATAAAAAAATCATCTTTTAAATTTAAAAAGTTTCTTTATTTTTCAAATTATCTTGAATTTTTGTATCTTGATATATTTTTTCCTTATAAAATTGAAATTATAAAATGTAAATCGTATTATATTTTCGTTATTATTGAATTTATAATATTTTTGTTGGATTATTTCCTAACTAATAAAATTTAATCTTACAAATCCTTCATCGTCATTTATAAAAAATGTGAAAATGAAAATGGTATTTAAATTATTTCAATTCTGTGTGATAACAGTGAATAAATATAAAATAATGAAATGTATTATTTGTGTTATTATAATGGCTATAATAAATCTTATTATTCTCCTTAAACCCTTCAACAGAATAGGGTAGTATAGAGGTAAAATTAAAATACCCATGTAATCAATCAAACTCATTCAAATGAATAAATTTAAAAAAATTGTTTTCATCTAAGTCCATGAATAAAATATACATGATCATTAATCACATGCATGAATGTATTATTCAAAAAAAATACCCTCTGTTAATTTTGGAATAATAAAAAACCTTATGTCATCTTTTTAAAATAAATTTTGAAATTTTTTTTAAAAAAAAAGATAATAATGTAATATTTTATTCTAAGTATTATAAAGGTGTCTTTCTTGGGTACTCCAACATAAGAAAATCATAATGAGTCATTAAAAAAATTACTTAATTGTTGTAAAAATCAACCCATGTTGTTGCTTATGATAATTCTTCCAAATGTATTTCTCAATATGTTTTTTAAAATGGGGTTTTAAATAGACCTTTAATACTAAATAATTTTAATTAGAAAAAAAACCTTTTTAATTTTTTTTCCTAAATAATTAAAAAAATACCATCCCTTTGAAAATTTCATTGGAAAATTACATGTGGGAACACATTTGTGAATATAAATCATAAATGAGGTAGAACATTATGCCTTTGTCTCTCACATAGAACCCCAAAACCGTGATGATACCTTTAATGATGAAAATTTGGTAATTTTTAAGTAAGAGGAACTAAATTAATTCAATCAAAATGATGTTTTAATTCTCATGGAATTACCTAATGATCATGAAATGGGACATAATTTATAAATTATTATTTACTATTTATATTTAGGTTATATTATATAGCATTATACATATACAACATATAGATAAATTAATAAAAAATTATTTTATTATTGGATATCATAAAATTAATCATAAAATAAACGATTGAATGTTCCAAATATTATAATTTTAGAAAATATTAAATAGAAAAATTAGAATTTGAAAACATGTATCATTCTAATATACTAGAATTAATTCCCCCATAGAAAAAAAGTACATTAATGATACAGAATATTTGTAAACTAACAAATAATTTTGAAAAGAAAAATATTGAACTATTAGAGGGTTTTTATTGAATAATGTATTAAGGAATTTTTTGGTAATTATTGGAGGTAATGTGATTGTTGAATCCATTAAAACGATGAATAGTAATATCAATTTTTGGAATAGTAACCTAATAGTTAGAGTAGTAATTAAGTAATTGATAAAATTTATCATGAGTAATTTATATAATATAAATATTTTAATTCCATAAAATATGCATGAATATTAAAATCCGAAAGAAACTAAAATAATATTTTTAAATTAGTTATATTTAAATGTATTTCAAAAAATAATAATTTTTATATTAAAAATAAAAATTTCCTTCGAAAGAAAATTATTTTGTTAAAATTGTTTTTATTTTTGAAATCAACACATTCAGATTGTATAATGCTGATTTTTTGCCTATTCAATGAAATACAAGAATTTTTAGGTGAATAGTGAAATTATAGTTTTTTATAACTAGGGTATTGTAAATTACAAAATTAATGATCTCATAATGACCTAATAAATTAAAAAAATGTTGGATTCACCCAAAACATATTTAATTAGATATATGATTCATTTTTAATTCAATAACCGTGTTTTTAAAACATAAAATTTTATTCTAGGTACTAAATCTAATGTATTATATTAAAATAATATTTTTCATATTCTATATTTCCTTTTGATTGAACTAATATATTTATATTATAAGGTTTTTTTATTTTGAAAATAATTTAATTTAATTCAAGTATATTTTCTAATTTCAAAAATACACCTCTCCTCAATTATAAATAATCCATCACCCCTACCTTAGAAAACCACTCCTCTCACCCTCACAAAATACAAATCAATACACAAGTATCCTTTCTTATTTTTATTAATATCGTTAGGGAAATTTTTTTAGCATACACCAAGCATTAAAGGAGTCAAGTGTTGTAGAAAAGAAGAAATATCGAGAAAAGGGCTTGTTTTCATCAAATTCTTTTCCCATTTTCTTATTATTTTCCCTTTTCTCTTTATTATGATCAAAAAAAATATTATAATATTATTTTAGCTCTATTTTCCTAACATATTAATGATTATAAAGTATAATATTTATTATATTTATAACATATTTATATTTTATACTTCTCTTTGTTCTTCTTTTGACAATGAATCATTAACAGTCGGTTAACTGCCAATGATGATATTTCTAATTCCATTCTTATCATTGTCTATATGAATGGTAATAATAAATTATTTATGACGTATAAAAGTATAAATACATTTATTTTAATCTTATTTTATCATATATACTTATATATAAATTTCCTTGAATAAAAATAGTGAAATCGAAGGAAAATGATATATTTTAAGAAAAAGGTGTTATCAAAATGAATGACCTTTTGAAAATGAAAGTATGAAATATAATCAAATGACTATAATTGATAAATATTTGATATAATTAACATTATATACCTCTAGTTCCATGCTTTAATAAGTCAATGTTTATTATTCAAGATGTGAAAAGAGATGAAATAAAGCGTGCTATAAGGTTAGGGGATTCTCAAAACCAATTACATATTTTCGGATTATCTTATCTTTTAGATTATTCTTATTATATATTTCCTCTATTGTCATCAAAGGGTAATTTCAAAATTATTTCAATTTTATTTATGAGGGAAAACCATTTTTCCCTTATTTAGTGGAAATATAATCCAATTAAAAAGATTTTTTTAAAATGAATTTTATTTTTCAAAAATCTATTAGTGTCTTATTGAGTTTTATATTTTTAATTAAAACAAGTATATTTTATATAAAAATATTATCTACTATATAAATTTGATAGAACCAATGGTTATTCCTTAATTTATGATTTATTAATCCTTTTTGAAACTAATTCCTTTCAATGCAATTATTTCATGGATATAATGGAATATATTTTATTTCTATTTGGATTGGATGATTATTAGAAGTTTAGGATGTGATTAGTGGAACTAAAATTATATAGACCTAAAAAGAATTGGATAATGTGATATATCTTAGTAGATTATGTTTATAATTCATGAACATGATGCAATATTTTTTCACACTTATATTTTTATTATTTATCCACATATTTAATTCCTTAAAATGATGTTAACTTTGTTCATAACTATGTGTAGTATTTTGCCACTATGTCATGAAATTTCATTATTATGCATATGACACAATACACACCTTTATAAATTTTTTAAATCATGATAATAATGATGATCCTATTATTATGATATGATTATGTTGATTATTCTTAGCCTTGCAGTATTGATCCATGACCCTTATTTATCACATGATATTCCTCCCCATAATGGAATTTTATCTCAACCATTTATTTGATATATATTTCTAGGTGATTTCTTGTACTAACAAGAATATGATATATTTTAAGATGATAAATAATAATGATTTTAATATTGTTTCTGTAATATTGTGTACAAGTGGTGTATGGGCCTAATATTCTAAAGATACTAAACTAACCAATCCTTGAATGTATTACTATTATGTTGTATATTTTATATTTAATTTAATATACATGTTGAAAAATGTTTTCTTTCTATAGAAAGTATAAGATCATGATTTGATTAATTTGGAAATTAGGACAAGAAAACATTAGAGAGAACCATAGGGATAAGTTTTAGTTTTCAGGTAAACCTCATGATCTTTTGGTAAAGTTTATGAGTGTGTAGTTTCTGGGAATTAAAAACAACACATAAATACTACATTTTTATGTGGATCTAGTAAATATATTCCTTGGGATAATAATAATGAAATGGTTTTATTGGTTATTAACTCAATCATCACCTGGTGAAAAACAAAGAGACCATGTTGCACACATGGTTTGACATCTTGGGGGTCTTGCCTCAGTTAATCGCAATCCCAATAAAAACCATTATGAATGATATATAATGAAATTAGTTACTTCTCATACTGTTTGAAAATTATTAAAGTATATGATCCAAGAAGAATAATTTTAAAAAATGGATAAACATAAGGATCCAATAACAAATGAATTTAGAATTAGTTTCTGAAAAAGTATAAATTGTTTATTTATCCTTTGTTGACTTAGGATTATTAATACATTTTTCTATTTTATAAAATTGTGGTTTCAAGAATAAACTAGGCCAAAAACACATTTGAGTAAAAATAAACTATTTTCTAAACAAAATTCCTAATTAAATTTAAGGTAGAGACCAAAACCTCATGGTGATCCTTACTCACCTATCTCATGCTAAAAATAATAACATAGAAAATGTAAAAAATACTCTTTAACAAAAGAAGGATCAATTATTCATTGATTGTATTATTTTGAAATTACCACCAAATATTAATAGATCCTCTAATCCTCTTATTGTAGGAAATTGAGCTAACTCAATGGAGAATATCATTTATATAATCTATTATTCAAAGGTGTAGAAATTCACAGAGATTTATATCATTTAGTTGGAGGGGTTTGTCAACATTGTGTGTTAATAAACAACACTAATAAAATTGATGAAAAGTAATAAATAGAATGGAAATGATTTAAAATTTTATTTCATAACAATTATTTCAATTTAACTCTCTAAACCAACATAGATGGAGAATTACTAGTGCTTTAATAAGAGGGGGAATCTATCATGTCAATTGAGGAAACATTAAAAAGGCTTTCAAGATACAAAAAAAATATTTATTATCAACAATGAAAATAAAATATATAGGTTCATTAGTTGTTTAAAACCACACATTCAAAAGGATCAATCTATTTAATATTTTTTGAGTTGAAAAGAAGTAATATTATTTCTTCTCAAAGTATAGATGGTATTTTGAGAATGGTCTTATGGATATAGATTTGAGAAGAGGAGAATATAATTTCCAGATGATAGATCATATGAAAAAGAAGAAATAATATCCAACCACCCACATGTCATAAATGTGAAAATAATAATCATATTAATTGACTCAAAAATATTGGGAAATTTTTTATGTATAGAGGAGAAGGCCACAAATCTAATTAATGACAAAGATATATGAATAATCCAAACCACGTGATGGAGGAATGGAAGGAACATATCATTTCACTACCCATGGGGTAATTCATCAATTGTAGAGATAAAGTTGATTATTAATGTTAGTGCACTAAACCACATGCCATCTAGGGTAATCAATGTCAACAACCTCTATGGATGAAGTAGAAATGGAATGTGTATTAGATCACTACCAACGAGGATGAAAATGAAAATGAATTCATACAAGGCACACTTCCTATTCACATATGAGTTGAAAAAATTATTTGATTATTATTCTAATCATTCCTTCATATAGTATATGTTTTATAGAACTTTTGAATCAACACATTGATACCTTGGATTATAGATATCCATAAAAGCATCTATTTTTGTGATCAATTAAACCAAAGTGTTGGGATTTTATCCTATTTGTTTATGCGGGAGACTCTTCCTACAAATATCATAATCCTTACCTTGGTGTATGTTTACACTATACTAATAATCGATTAGATCTCATTATTTAAATATCACATCAACTATCAGGGAAATAAAATCTATTTCTATATTTTGAACCATCCCATGATCCTATATGATTATAAGTAAGATCATGAATCTCTTTTAGTAAATCCCTACATGGTGTGGCGTTTAATATGTATAAATAAATCATACATATCCCAAATAGTTAATTTAAATGAAAGTATAAAACTATAGTAAATTACCATTGAAATGAAATATACTAACATATTTCTAAAAGAGTTACATGTACATCCACTAGATTAGAAATTATATTTCTTAATAGAGATTATATCGTGATCCATTCATATCCCTAAATAACCCTATATGATGGTCCCATTTTAATTGGTGGAGTTAAAGAAGTTGTTGAAAAAGAATTTTGATAAAGGTCCAATACATGCTAGTATATCACCATGGGTTCACCATTGCACTTTTTAAATTAAAAGGGTGGATCAATGTGGATGTGTATCGATTACTTGGATATCAATTATATCATCATAAAGAACATGTATCCCATGTAAATGATTGATTATTTTTTGATCAACTATGTGGAGATAAATACTTCTTAAAGTTGGATATTTTTTATGGATGTCATTAACTGAAGGTAAATAACGAATTTATTTAGAATATTGGATTTAATAAAAATGATGGGCACTGTTAGTTTATAGTGATACCATTTAGACTTATTAATTACCCTAAAATATATATGGATTTTATGAATACATTATTTAGAGACCACCATAGATTTTTTTAGTATTTAATCAATACATTATTATTTAAAAAAATTAAGGATAAACATGGAGAGTATATAAGTTTTGTGTTAGAAACATTTAGAAAGGGGAAAATATAGAACAATTTTTGAAACACTAACTTCTAGATCCATCAATTCACATTCTTAGGGAACATGATCCCAAGTGAGGGAATTTTTGTGGACCCTTCAATGAAAAAGGAAATTGGGGAAAATAAAAAAACCCCGAAATATCATTGAAATATATAATTTTCAAGGATTAGTTTGGATCTAACAATATTTTGTTACAAATTTATAATTTCTTCCCATACCATTAACTATGTTAACATGTGAATGGGGAAAGTATGTCTAGATGAAAAAATGTGAGAAATTATTCTAAGAGATCATGAAGAGGAAAATCATTGTACCTACTCTAACACTACCATATAGTAGAAATAGGTTTGTGATACACAGTGATGGTTCAAATAAAGAAATAGGTTTTGTACTCATGAATAATGAAAAAGTTATATACTATATATATGATCGATAGAGTATATGTTTTACTAAAAGAGGGGGTGAATTGTAGTTTATAGAAATAAAACATAATATTTTAACCAAACTATTCAGTAAAGTGATTAGATAGTGTTTTAAATAGATTAAATTTATTATCATAGTTAGTATTGATTAATACATCCAATATAAAACTTTTTAAAGAAATTACACATCAGAATAACAAACTTATAAAAAAAGTAATAACAGTAATTATAATGTATGTAATAGACCATACAAATAAATTTTTTACTAACATTATACAAATTAATCATTAGTGTTTAGGATGAAAATGTACGTGAATTAGGTTTTACATGATATTCAACCTATTTTTGGATCAATCTTTTAGACATAGAATTCCTCAGTCAAAATGATTAGAAACAACATCTATTTCGATTATACATGTTAACCCTTAATCATATGATCATTATATACACTATCTTATTTAACAATGGAATCCCTAAATCAAACAATTTAATACAAATTTCTTACAAAATAAAAATACGTTAAGGCATTAAAAATGTTACATTATAATGAAAACCTTAAGATAAGGCTCTCCAAAAGATTCAATTGAAGCAATATGATGTAAAAAAGATGTTACTAAAACATCACATAGACTTTATATAGTTATAGTTTTAAATGATTATTTTCCTTGATCATGATTCTCTATTTATAGACATTCTTATAATGTTCATTTGATGTATTTATCAGGATTATTTTCCATGGAATAGGATGAACTCCTTCACTTATAATTTTTTAAAACACCATATCCATCAGATATTCATCATGATATACATCACTATAGTGTATAGAGGTTCGGTCTAGTAGATAGATAAATGGTCATCTAGTAGAATAAATGATGTTCTTTGTCTTGTGGGAATTATGAATGTTCATCTAGAATTCATGTCTATCCCATTCCGATAAACTTAATATGGTAGAGTAAGAATGAAATTTTCTAATGGATGTTATTATTTTATATATATTAGACTTTACAAACATCTATCTAGTGAAATTTTTTGTCTATCTATCCTATTTTTAAAGTGCATGTATATCTAATAAAGTAGTTTCATTCGATATCTTTGGTGAGGATAAATTTATGAAAGATCCATCCATTTGATATGATATTCTCCATCTAGAAAAAAATATATATTTTCTGCAAAATAATATTAAGAAACTAGGGAAGTAAAATATATATAAAACTATAATCTTTTAAAGAATTTTATTGGGAATATTTAAAATAAGGTTAAAAAGTAATTAATGTACCTTTTTTAAATGGAATTATTCCTCATGGTAGTTAATGATACATGAGCAGAACTACCTAGAGCATGATCTATAGTTAGTAGTTGTGGTCATTACCATAAATATTTATCAACACTACCTCTATAGTGAGAAGTGTGACATGTATACATATCACAATATTTTGAAGAATATATTCACATAGAAAGAGAAGAAAATGCATCCAAAAAGATGTTTATAGATGGTAAGGACTAAAATTTATCTATTCACTTACATCCTAGAAAAGAAAACAAGGTACCTGATTCTCTTTGTAGAAAATAACATGCTACTCTATCCATGGTGCGGATTGATAAAGAACATATCTTTATGGATTCTAAATTCATGGATCTATGAATAATAATGGAATGGAATAAATCATTCCTTTACTTATTGATTTACCAACCATTTATCTATGTGAATATCAAGGAGTATCAAAGGGATGATTTGGAGATACAGAAGTAGGTGGAAGTATTAAAGTTTGGGAGTATTCCTGAATGAAACCTAAATTAAGATAGTTTCATTCAATTGTAACTATTAATTATGTGCCTATATTAACTAAGTAAATGAAACATATTTTAAATAATTCATCTTTCCCATCATTGTTCATCAATCATAGAAGTCCCAATATGTATCATGACCCCTGATAGAACTTCTGGAAAGACAAAATGAATAAGGACATCATTGAGTACACCTTAAGTTCTTAGTATGTCAATAAATTAATTTAGAGTGATATAATTCCAATGTAATGATGCAACCATTTCCCATACCAACATGGAAATTGGAGAAAATCACTACAGAATTTCTCATTGGTCTCCCAGTATCATTAAAATATTTCCATATGATATGGGTTATGGTGGATTGAGTCATCAATACAACCAACATAAATGATATTTGAAAACATTTCTCACTTGAAAAACATTTTATGATACTTGTTGATAATGTGTTGATGATGGATGGGGATCAAATTTCAATCACCTCTGATTGTGATCTTAGTTTCACATGAAAATTATTGAAAAATATTCAACATGCTCGGAATATTTTGTTGAATCATAGTACTTCATATCACCCCCAAACTAATAAAAAAATTTAACGAATCATTTAGGTACTCAATTAAATATTGTGAGCCTTATCAATGGAATTTAAAAGTAGATGGGATCAATATCTTCATTTAGTTGAGTTCTCATAAAAAAAAATCTTCCACTCGGGTATTAAAATATGTCTATAAGAAGATCTATTTGGGAAACATTATAGAACATTGACCTATTAATATGGACTTAGTGGATAAAATCTAATTTGACCCAATCTTGTGAAAGAGATGATAAGAAATTTTTACACCATCCAACAATATATAAAGGCTTATTAATGTCAAGAAAAATATATATACCAAAAACTATAAAACATAATTACAATTTTATGTTGGATTTTTTTTTATAATATCATAATGAAAGATATTCATGTGGTTTGCAAATAAGGGAAATCATATCCATAGTTAGATTGGAAACATCGAGATCCTTGATTGCACAAGATTGGTGGCCTACTGGCTAGAAATTCCATCAAATATGGACCATGTTCATTATGTGTTCAATGTATATCTCTTGAGAATGTACATAACTGATCCATCCGATGTTCTAATTCAAATGCTGGTACAACATGAGAATGAACTCTCTTATAAGAGGTATATGGTGCAGATCTTGGAATATAGAGTAAATATTATTTTTAACAAGATAACTCACCTTGTTAAAGTGCTTTGGTGGAATCATAAATATTAAGACGACTTGTGGGAACTGGAGGAACGGATGAAATTGATGTACCCTCATCAATTCACAAGAAATGATATATTTTAAAATTTCAAGGTATAAATTTATATAGGGGATAATAATGTAATGAACTGGACCTTATAAATGAAACTTGTATCTTTAATAAATTTGAGCTATGTTACATAACATTATTAACATAAATCAGATAGATATTCTAACAACACTCTATCTAATTAATAAATATTATAATATTAGCCAAAAAACGCATGAAAATTAAAAATATTACAATGGGAACAAAATATTAAATAGAAAAAATTGAATTAGAAAACATGGATCATTTGAATCCACTAGAGTTATCGCCCCATAAAAAACACTGTAGAAAAGGAGAAAAATATTGTTAAACCAATCCAAATCATAAGAATTTAAAATATAAAACCCTTGGATGAATTACTATGAATAAACAATTAAGGAATAAATGGGTATTTAACAGATGTAATGTGACTATTAGAATATTACCCCAACCATTTTGAATAGTAATCTGACCATTGAAAATAGTAACCTTACCATTGGGAATAGTAACCTGATCACTATAATAGTAATTGTAAATGAAAATATTAAAATAAGATATAAATAAAATTTATAATAGGTAATTTTACCACGATATACAAAGTAATGAAAAATGAATCGTCTTATTCCACTCATAACTAGAATTAGAAAAATAAATTTTTCCTCAATTTCTTCCCTTTACCCACTTCAAAAAACTATTAAAATAGATCATAGACACTGAAGTCACATATTACCCCTTTTAAACCCCCCATAAAAATGTTACCTTTATTAATAATATAATCACCTAGAAGTGGATATATTTTCGTTCATTTTTATCCACCTTGACAACACAATCCAAAGACAAGATGAATACATGATAGATTTTCACATACTTTATCATTGAAGTGAATGATGTTTATCAACCATTATCGAACACGTCATATAAAACATTTACACTGATAATAGGGTTTTCAAGATAACAGAAACTTGATCCATAATAGAAACACACTCTATATCTAGTTCATTTTTATCCCTATTCTCTTTGATGAACTGATATTTTATATCAATGGTCATAGAATGAGAATGTTTCACGGGATAATTACTGATATTTGTATCACTTTGATTATCATAACCCAAGATATAGGGAAACATCATATAAAAAAATAAGTCTTTCAATTGTTTTTTCATCCACATGTGTTGTGTTCTATATTCTGCAAAATAAAAATAATTTAAAAATGCTATACTAAGAGACACTAAATTATGTTTCTTTATATGATAAGTAAAACATATTCATCCAATGAAAATCACTCCAACAAATTTTTGTTTTCTATCATCCACACCTCCAACCCAATCTAAATTCTCATAAGCAATGAAATCAATCTTTTCCATGATATCGTATTTGAACCCAAAATCAATTTTATATCCAATATATCAGATATTTTTTCTATCCATGATATTAGATTATTTTCATTTTTTAATATACTTATAAGAAAGTGTAATAACATAAAACATATATGTCCTTGAAGCCATTTTATGTAATAATCATCCAACTAAATTTATAAACTCTATATTATTTACCTCCTTACCTTCCCTATCTTTTTACAAAATTTACCCCCTAAGTATTATAGTGTATAATAGATTTTAGCCTTACTAGGTTAATATTAAAAAACGTTTCTTAGTATAATTATATTGATATAAGAAAATAAATATCTTCATTTTCTATATTTTTAATCCAATAAATTATTTCTATTCACCTATCCTAGAAATATCAACATACTTCTTCATCTCCTTTAAAAAAATCAGTAGTTACATCACCATTAATTAAATATATTCTGTTTTTAATATAATTAATAACAATAAGAGAAACCTATTGATTTTATTTTTTATAGAGGATACTATAAACAATTCCTTTATTTTTTATTTTACGTCCATATGTTAGTATCCAATTTGGAATACCAAGACCTTGAAGCTTTATTTAGGCCATAAAAATCCATTTTTGTCTTTCACAAAAAAAATTATTCTTCTTCAAAAATGAAGCCATAATATTTTTCAATATAAACTTCTTTATCAGATTCCCTATTTAGAAAATATAAATTCAGAGACTTCTAAAATATATTATAAATTCATTATTATGTAATAATAAAAAATATGAAGATAGTTTCTATCCATTCTAATAGAGAAAATATCTCATCAAAATCAATGTATTGAATTTTTTAGCAACCCCTCAGAAGAAGTCATGCACTATTTCTTATAGTTGCACCACTATCATTTAAATACTTTCAGAATGGAAAATTTATTCCTATCATATTCTTATTTTTTGGTATGGTTACAGATTCTCAATTATAAATTTCCCAACATGATATTGTTGTTCATTCATTGATTCAATCCACTATTGCTGCTCTAAAGCTTCATCAACATGTTTTGGATCAACATGTGAATATAAGGAATTTTTTATACAAATATTGATGTTTTCTTAGTTTTAATCTATTATCATTTATCTCTAATGATGTTTTCAACATTCATTTATTTTATCATCCTTGGACGAGATGAGAGATATTGTTCATCACCAACGCATATAGTAGTGTTAGTATCTTCGTCTCAAATAGCTTCAACATTTTTACTATTATTTAGAACTTATTCACACTATTTAAAGTAACTAATCTATCTTTCCTTTCTTTCATATCAAATTATTTTTTAGAAAATTTCATATTAGATAATTCAAGAATATTTATACCTTCCAATATATAGTATTTCTTATTTCATTATTAGAACACATATACCCTCTACCATTAAGAGGGTAGCCAAGAAATATTATATGAACACCTCTTTGATCATACTCGCCACTATTATCACCCTTGGATTTTATAATTAATTTGATCCCAAATACCCTTATGTGTTTCAAACATACAGTAACTTCATAAATACCTCTCTTAAGGAGTCATATCAGATTTTGTTTTTTAGAAACATTGATTATGGATATTAACTACTACTATGATAGCTAGACTCTAAAAATATCGAGATGTATCATGTTCAATTCACATTGTTCATTCCATCTCCAAGAAAACATGTATTTCTTATTTCATCATCAACATTTTTATATGGTGTGTAAGGTATATTTATTCATGAAAAATTAGATGTTTTTAATGATAATCTATGAACTCCCCACTCTTATATTAAACACCATTATCAGTTTAAGGCTACATCATATAAAATCAAAATTCATCTACATCAATTATCTAAAAAATATTAATCATTTTTGAAGCATATGATTGATGTTAAAAAATCATAATATATGTCATGTGAGTAAATTCATCAACAAATTTAATTAATCACTGATCTATTCATATTTATTGTTTTCTCAGGGTACAACAAATATCAGAATATATCATCTCCATTTTATGGGTTGAATGTATGTTAACATTCTTATGTACTGAGTTTTTAATACCCCCTTTTAGTAAATGGAAGAACACAAATTTCAGATTCATTTCATGTTAGGAACATCTCAATTATATTATATCATTATTATATTTTTTATATTCCCCGGATATATATGTCCCCATCTTTCATCCCAAATTTCATTTTCATCCATCACGCCCAGATAGAATGAAATTTGAGAATCCCCAAAATTAAACACGTTTCTATTTGTTTTTTGGCCTCTCCTCAAAACTTTCAAACATTAATTTTCTTAAAATAATCAAATTTTATGAAAAATTATTTATTACCATCATTAAAATTTTTGAAACACATAACAGATTACATTTCGTCCCATAATCAAAGAATTATCTTTTTTATTTTAACTTTTCTTCTCCAATGATAGTTTATCCAATATATTTTATATTGAGTAACACATCATTTCCAAAATTCATTGTACCTTCATTAAAAGATATTAAATTCTCCAAAAACAAAAAATCTCCAACCATATTTGAATAACTCAACTGTCCAGTATCCAAGGTCATTCTCCATATATAGTTTTTAGAGACGTTTAAATAACCAAGGATTTTTCATTGACATATTCTATCTCTTATTTGAATTTTTTGATTTTTTATATAATTTTTTTTAGTTCTAGAATCATGATAAGACATTTGTTTCAGGGTTTTCAGGTTGAGAACATCTTTCAAAAATATCTTACAATGGTAGGAATCTATTTTAAATCTTTAAAATTATTTTCTCAGGTTTCCATATTTGTGTTATTTGACTCCCCATCAAACATTTCACCCTCATTTTCCATGATTCATTGTATTATTATTAATTAAACCAAAACAATTATTCATTATTCCCTAATCCTCCCCAATTCAAATAGTAACTATAAAAGGAATATTTTCCTATATTACTTATATATGTTTCAAAGTTTCCTTTGTTCTTCTCATTGATGCACTTTCCATCTAATTTTTTATTTCATAGTGCATTAATTTTTTGGTTTCCTACATAACTTTTATTCTTAACTTCAACAATAACTATAGTTTTAGAATGTTTTGGTTCATTATTAAATCTTTATAAACATTGGGATTTTCACATCTTCTTGTTTTGTATTAAAAAATGGTCATATTAACTAACCATTTGATAAGAGGATATTCATTATTAATTTCATCCTTTTAAGATGAAATTTGTTGATCCCTATTAGGTTGACACTTCTAATAACATCCACCAACTTTTTAAACTATGTTTTTAATATTTTCAACTCCTTCATCATCATTAGAATGTTTTTGTGTGATGAGTTATAACTATTCCACATTCACTGCCAAAATTTTTACAATATTGACGTTTATATATTAATTAAAATAAAGAAACTTCCCCAAATAATCAATTTCCTTTCGAAAAATCGATTTATCTTCCATAAGAGATTCTTCTTTTTTTGAAATATTTATTATTTAACCTTCTTATTCTTCCTCTCAAGTATTATAATATTTTCAAAAAAAATTATATCTCTCTTGAGAATAAATTCCATATGATTCTATTTTTTTACTAGTTCTTTCATCACTTCTGAATTTTATATCATTTACATTTCAATAAGAAGTTCTTCAGTATCAGCATCAGAGAATTTATTATCCCCTTATTCATTTTCAATTTCATATTAGCATAAAGAAAAATAGATTATCCTTTTAATTTTAAGAACTTCATTTCATTTTTTTAAAATGGGATTTGGATTTTCCTCTTTCTTATTGAGAGTTATACTTCTATTTCTGTCATATTCAATAGTTTATTCCTCTTCCATCCAATGTGGGAATTTTTTAGAAATATGTCCAATATGTCTAAAACAAAATAATTTTAATGAAAACATTCATTTGTACTTTCAGGTTCATTTTTCACCCTTTTAGGAAAAATGAAAAAAGTTAATGAAAAATTTATTAACCTCATTTTTGTGTTAGAGTTACTAGCTTCATTATTGAGAACATTCTTAGACTTTATTTTCCTACCAGTGTTGAAAAAAAATTCAGACCAAACCTCTATTTATTCTTCATATAAATTTTTATTCTCATTTTTATGTGATGCGAGTGTTATATAGATAATCCATAGATAGAGTTTCAAAATTTCTACCTTCAAATGATGAAAATTTTACATCAAATGTGTCGGGATTAATCAATAATATACTTTTAAAAATGGTGGAAACATCTATATTATCACCAAGAAATATTATGTTACTAACGATGTCATTTACCCATGTATAGAAGTTACCAATTACTTCATAATCAACCATATTATGATTTTCATACTCTAGTCTCCATATTTTCAACTTCTACTTCTTTTATTTTTTATCTCCTTTATAAATGTATTTTTACTTATCATAAACACCTTTAGAAATTCCAACTCCATTACCAGTAAGAAACACTATTTGAGAGAGTGATCAAAGAATAATATTTCTTGTTTTCCCATCATTATATAAATTCTTATTATCATCAATAGTTCGGTGAAATCCAATCATAGTAGGTTTGAAACCATATGTATTATAATCAAAAACATCATAAATTATGTGAATAATATAAGGTGACATTAAGTAATATAGAATATGATTTTTTAATCCCTAAAAATATGGAATTAGTTATTTCTCATAGAGTTATTAAAATCCATGTAAAATCTAATTTCATCAAACCTTATTAATGAAACAATAAAGGTAACATTTACTCCGATACCACTTGAATAGACCAATCAAAAACTGTATAGTCACTAATATTAGGAGGGGTCAATCTGAGATATATTATTTTCATACATTATTACATTTGAAGAAACCTTCAAATACTACTAAAGAGTCATGAAATTTATGAAAAAAAACACTAATTAAAAATAAACATGAAAACAAATATTTTCAAGGTTCACTGCTCAAAAAAAATATTATTATTGGTATGGTTTGGAAATAATATAATGACAAAAAATCAACTAGAAAACTATCCTTATATATTGTTACATCATATAGGAAATATCATGACACTTGTGTTGCACTATGATCAAAAAAATGTCCATATTCTCTCAGAATAGATAATATTTAACAGTGTTATTTTATATAACAATTAAAACCCATCATCAATGCGTAAAATATTTTTTCACAGTACTGCTTGTAAATTATTCCCATTATCTATTCTTTCAAAAACTTATTCCTTTTCATGGCCAAAAATAGGTAAAACATTATTACATTGATTTCTGTAGAAAACATACATTTTTTAAACACATAGTATAATTTATTTTTATGGTTTTCTATCCTAAAAACATTTCATTATTCCTTCTAAAAATCAATACAACTTCCATACAGACTATTTTTTCATTCACTTATGCACACAATATGTTCGATTTCACCACATATCACACATTTTACAATGATTTCTGTATATTGAATCTAATCAAAAATTCTATATCTGATTGAAATTCTTATAAACTAATATATTTCATAGTTATAAACATATCTTTTTGAACTTTATATTTCTGATCATCTAATATCTCTATCAAAAACTATTTTTATAGAACTTCATCTTTAACATATGTGAATAGTATACATATTCATATTATATTTACATCCTCTTTATAAATGGATTAGTAGAAAAAAAATATAGAAATCCAATGTAAATTTTCCTCTAAACCAATATCTCATAATTCTAAACTAATTTTTAAAAAATCCACTAGATTATTCCTAGCACTTCTTGAGTGTCTTTGAAAACTTAAGAAAATATAGAATCCTCTACCTTCAACAATAATCCTTCATGATTGGAAAGAATCACCAATATACCTTCCATGATATTTTTATCATTGATAAATAATCTTTACATCATTACATTTAATATCATGAGGAATATTTTTTAATGATATTTTTACCAATACCACTTTATACCAAAAAATTTCCCCAAAAAAAATTATATAAATTTCTTTCATCTATCGAGATTATTCCCTATTATTCTTGTACAATAATCATAGAAACTTCTCTAATGTATTTCTTGTACACTACCTTCAATTGATACCTTTAATGAGAACCATACATCGGTTTCTCTCATACCCTAACCATTATATGATTATATTCTTATAAAACATTTTTTTGATGACTTCAGTCACAAACTTTGATCTAATCATCTTGAAGAAAATTCATCTACACAACTCTGTCATGTCTATTTGATATACATTGTACAAAAACTACATTTGATATAATATAACTATTGATATTTAAAATATCATATTATGGAATACAATAGCAATTATTCTTATTGATCTTCCTCTAATTTGGTATTCGTATGTTTGAACATTGTCTGATGACATTCCTCTATATATTCTATTGAACAAAAACATTCTCTTGGCCTCTAAACATCACAATATTTAAACAAAGTCCCTTTTAATAAAAACCTATTT
This sequence comes from Viscum album, assembly GCA_963277665.1. Lineage (NCBI taxonomy): Eukaryota > Viridiplantae > Streptophyta > Magnoliopsida > Santalales > Viscaceae > Viscum > Viscum album. The sequence continues at coordinate 628,572,201 of OY728164.1, read as the reverse complement.
ATAAAATAATATATATGTTAAAATTCACAAACTTCCAAGTAAAAACATTTTATATACAAATGAATATTTCCCCCTTTCCTCTTATGTTGGGATCACGAGATCATTCATAACTCATGATGTTGTAAACCTTAACAACACATAATAACCAAATTTATAATTCACCAAAGACTCTATCCAATTAAATTTGCGACATCCTATATTATTTATTCCATATCCATCTAGAAAACTCATTTCACCAACAACAATTCAGTGGACATAGTTCAGAATCACTCGTCCAATAGAATTGGTCTACAAAACTCATCCCATTATTCTATATACATTATACTTTTGTGAGAAGTCTTGAAAAAGGTTGTATGATTTATGTTAATAAAAAAAATAAAACATTATTATTTATAAAAAAATATGAACCAACTTTCTCTAAACATTACAAGTTCTTATAAAGAAACATCTAGGAATTATAGTCCTAGCACTCATTATAGAATAATGTATTAACTCCATTGAGAATATATTCTCTTTCTTCAATGATCATAGAAGTGAAAGTCATGCTATTCATTTATCACCTAGAGGGGGAAGTCTGATTAGTGCGGGAGACAAATCATGAACACAAAGCCCATATAGAAATAAAATCCATGAAATTGGAAGGATTCTAGAAATAATTTTTCATTACATATTTTTCCCAAAAATATCCAACTTAAAATGAAGAGAGATTTACTTGATTTAAGAAAAATAAAGATTACTTTGTCATATCATATGAGAAAAAATTCATAAGGCACGATAGTTATGGCTCCATATTTTTCATTAAAATTTAATATAATATGGAACACGTTATTAGTATATTAAATCCTAGTCTACAAAAAACATTAGCGGTTCGTGACTTTAATAGCTTTGACGAGACTGTTCATTAAACCCATAATGTTAAGATAAATATTGGTGATTATAATTATACATGAGGGATAATAGATAAATATCTTTAAATATAGTTTAGTACATAATGATTAATGGATAAATCCCTTGTATTAAAGAATTTATAACAACTTTGATGTCAAATGTGTAGATAAAAGAAACTTGGGAACTATCTCAAGGGAATAGGGAGATGATTCAAGTATTGAAAATTAGGGGACCAGGATAGTAAATGTTGAATCTATTTGAATAATCCCAATAATTTTATTGAATAAAATAAGTTACTTATCAACACTCAATCTATATTCTAGTGTTAAACTTCAAGGAACACAAAAATTAGTCCATAAAATTCTCTATGCCGTGGTTTTTTTATGATAATCAAAAACAACAATCTCTAAGGCCTAGAGTATATGAAAGGGATTTTAGTTTCACTACTACTTAGGTGGAACTTGATAATGATGTGGTGGTGGGTATTATAATTATTTTTTCTTATGTAGAAACATATTATTTCATTCTAGTACTATATATGCTTTCATATCATTCATGTTTAGTAGAAATACTGAAACTTCACATCAAAACATAGAGGTTGTGTTATCGGTGATAACAACACATGGGAAAATTATTATATTCCAAGCATATTACTCGTCCATAGAATCTTTTTGTGGGATAAACCTCCCAAAAATATTTTCATACTTTATCAAGTTAAATTTAATTCTATATTGGGAATGGATTCTATATCATTATATAAATCCAGTCTCAAATGTTGGTAGTGGTGAATCACTCTCCATATCCCATTAATCTTCTTATTCAAAACAACTGTAAGCAGATTGTTGAATCTACCTTAAAATCTTCTTATTTTTCATAGATATAATTTCCATACAAGTATATCTATTTAGATCAAATTATTTATGTGAATTAGTGAAGAATTCATGAAGACATCTCCATCATCATGGACTATAACGATGTATTCCATGAAGAGTTTCCAAATCATCCTCTTGATAAAGACGTTTATTTTTTAATTAATCGTATACATATATCTCTACCCATATTCAATACTACTTATATAATGAAAATAATTGTGTTTTAGTAAATTAATAATTATTCATAAGATGATTTATTTAAGGGTTTTATACACGTGAATGTTTCATCGTGGGGTGTGTTTTTCCACTTCATCAAGAATTAAATTGGTTTAATGGAACACTACATTACTTATCATGAAATAAATACTATAAAAATAAATAAAAAGTATCCACTACCCTATATTTTAGCATCTATTGATTAGATACATGAAGATTAATAATTCTATATGGTGGACCATCAGTGGGAGTATAACTAATTAAATGGGAGAAAGGATGATTTCACAAAGAATGATTTTCGAACATGGTATGGACACTAGGTGTTCATAGTGATTCACTTCGGTTTAAATAACTCTATTGTGGTACATAATGAATAATGTCTTTAGAAAATAACCTTTACAAATTTTTGTAAGCCCTTTTAGATTATTTTTTGATATAATCCAAAAAATGAGGTGCATGAGGTTAATTTGTGTACTATAATGATGAAATTGTAAAAAGATAAGTTTTTTACAATAAGTTTTTGTTTTTTATATAGAATGTATCATTATTATTGTATTTTATTACTAGTAAATGTATATTTATGAATCATTTTGAGAGAATAGAAATTGATGAGTGGACCGAAAAAAAAATTAATAGATATCCATAGATTCCATGGACAAGCTGGCTACTATAAATGATTTGTGAGAAACATATCACAACTAATAAACCCTCTAAGAATGATAAATCAGATGGGATTGAAGATTTTTGGTCCAGTGCATGTGAACAGAGCATCAAGGATTTGAAAATGTGTCATATCACTACATTTTTACTCACAATACCATCAAGTGGGAAACCATTCATGGTATACATCGATACTTCAAACTGGTTTCTAGGTTGTCTAATGATACAAAATGAAATGTTTTTTACATATTCTCCATGGTAATAAAATTTTTAGGAGAAGATATATCCAATGCATCATTTTTAGTTAGATTTACTAATATTTTAATTAATGGTTTTGTGACATTATCTTTATAGGGGAAAGTATATAATATATATAGACCATAATATCCACAAATACATATTCACATAAAAGGAGGTTAATATGAAATAATGAAGATAGTTAGAGATAATCAAAGACTATGATGTCCTTGCCCATTAACATCTTTGTATAATGAATAATGTGAATGATTATCTAAGTAGAAGGGATCAGGATAAATTCTCAATGATGATAATTGTGATGGATCAAATCTTCATAGAATTGTACATGATAGAATTGGAAGCCATAAAGGAAAGAAGAACATCTTACCTAACTAAAATTATTTCACAACAATAAATTCTTGAGATGTTAATGGATTATCAAAGGTATTTTATGGAAATACATTTTATGGTGGGAGAAATAAGAGAATAGAAATCCTCAAAGTTAAAAACTAGGAAAGACAGAGTTGAAAGATTTGTTTCCTGACTATGTGTACCATCAAAGCCTAAGATAAAGAAAGATATGTTTAATGATGAACATAGCTCGACCTTATCCATACACCTTATAATATTGAAGATGAATTTAGATATATGAGAGTATTTTTATGGGAAAATATGGAGAAAGAGATCATGTAATATACCTCAATGTTCATGGTGTGTCTACATGTGAAGGCTATGTGGAAAAAGTACAATGGAATAATAAAAAAATTATCCACACCTAAACAAAAACAGATAAACATCACTATGTTCATTTTCATAGGTCTTCCAAAAAATTCAAGAGGAAGTTATTCCATTTGGGTTTTTGTGTATTGACATAATAATATTTTTCATTTCATTTCAACTTGAGAGGACATTATACTTGATAAAAATTCAAGGATATACATCAGGGAAGTGGTGAAGTTATATGGAACACCACTATCAAATGTACTTGATCAAGATTTTATATTTACATTTATGTTCTAGAAAATTATATAATATTAAGAAATAAATGATTTCATCATTATTATGAATTACCTCATCCAATATTATGTTTAATCTGAGTGGACTATCCAGAAACATGAGGACTTTTTTTTAGCATGCTCGATGAAATTAAAAGTAGGATAGGATCAAAATCATCCCCTGATCGATTTATTATATGATTTTGACTACCAGTTAAGAATCAAATTGTTTTCATATATATTCTTTTATGGGAATAGATTTATAACTCTTATGAGATGGGATGAAGTTGGTGAACTCAAGCTACTAGGTCTTAAAATGATTTATTAAATTGTATAAAAGTCTGGACCATGGTATATCACATCAAGTACGATCAGAGTAAACAATATTGATATGTTTATAACTTTTTGAGAGAAAAATATTTTGAGGTTAGAGATAATTTTTTCCTCTAAATATCTCAATATAATAGATTCGTGATATTTAAGAAAAAGTTAAGGCTATGTCCCTAATACATTGGCTTATTCGAGGATTCTTATTATGCTAGAGTTTTGTATTATCGATCGTTACCCCCACCAACCTTATCTCAAGTTCATGGAATGGTCCATGCATCCCTTTTAATAAGGAAAAAACCATACCCCTCAAAGGTAATCAATCTAGTGTCAGTATAATTAGATAATGATATCTCTTAGAACGATTATCCAAAAAAGATATTGGACAATATAGATAATGTTTTATTTAATAAGGCAACTCACCTGGAAAATGTACTATCATGAAGATATAAGTATGAGAAGGTGACATGGGAATTAAAAGAAGTAATTGAAAATTACCCTCATCTATTTTCCTCTTAGTGGGTGACATGGAATTTAAATGGATAAAATTATTAATGTTTTACCACTCTATTTCATGGTGTTTTCTTGATCAAAATCATACACCGATGTTTTTAATGAATTCATTTAAGTGAGTTTTATTGTTTTTATTCAATTCTATGTAATGAAATTTTATAGTATATTAATTATGTTTTGATGTCTTGTTAAATTATTTTACATTTCTATGTTTATTATTCAACAAATTGGAAACTTGTTTGAAGATCCATAGAAGGAAATATAAGGTAGTTTAGGAGGCTCCATGTAAATTTGAAGCAGTAAAGACAACACTAGCTTAGTGGATCCCTTATATAAGAACCATGGATGTCCATAATTTATACCATCTAGTCAGTGGAATATCATCAATACATTAGAGACTCTTATAGAGGAGCCGTATTCTATTTTAAGTCCACTAGCTAGCCATAATCTACGAGTGGCTGATCATTGGAGGATTTCTAGTAGTCCCAACTCTAGGTAGGCCAATGGTTACCTGGTGGAGGATATTAGGAATCTGATGGTGTCTAGGAAGGTTCTATGATATTACATTTAATTTTATTAAAATAGAAATTATGGTGGGGTTCCATAGATTCAATGACCTGGTGAATTTCATAAGATTTTCGCATATCTTGGAGCTTTTATAAGGAGTTACTTGGACACTTGATTCATGAAATAGATTACCAATAAAGATATCAAGATCAAATAAATATTAAAGTAAAATAAATCTCAAATCCACTCATAGATCCAATCTCAATTTCTCAAATCACTCAAAGGATCACATCCATTCTCTCAAATCATTCATCCCAAATTATAAGCATCCATTCAATATATTCTTTATCCATATTGTAATAGGATTTCACATTTAAAACCTCACTATCCCCTAATCACAGTTCTACATTGTGTTATAACTTCAAAAAATTGAGGGATGGGTTCAATGAATATCATCGAAGATCTAAATGGTTCTCAAAAAATTAAAACCATTCAACAAATAAATACTATAATGAAAATGGTATTTATGGAACTTATTTGATCCTTATTAAAAAATGAGATTATCATGAAGTAAAAAATGAAGGAGGCCAATAAATTCAATGATATAAAAAAAATTATCACCTTTAAAGATATCAATGATGTACCATCTATATTTTTTGTTCAAAAAGTTTCTCAACTCACCAATATTAGGAAACATTTCATCCAAAATATTAAATTTTTAAATGTATCTAAGAAGGTATTTCCAAATGAAGAACTAAATGTTCCATTTGATGAATTTAAAAGGAAAGGCACCATCAATTTGGATCTCCCTTTCTATAAAAATAATTTTCATGAAAAGAATAATGAGATATGGAAATAAAATTCAAAACATGGAGAAAAGTGATGAATCCATAGAAATAAATACTTGATCCTCTATATGTGAATCAAGTACCAAGTTCCTTATTGAACATGTTGATGAAGTCGTTGATGTCAGTGCTAATCTACTTATTTCCTCATCCAATTATTCTTCCCCTAATTAATCCACTTTCTCTCATTATTATATCTACTCAAGTCAATTAAATTATGATGAAAAAAAATATCCTTTTGTTCATCTCAAAAAATGTTTTAATTGACAAGCTTTATCATATAATTATTAGGAAAATAAATAGAAGCAAGTGTTTCATGAAAAATATCAACTCTGTAATGATAATGAGATTCACTTCATGGAAAAATGATCTATAAAAGAAAGTAAAAGTTCAACTGGATGTTTATAAACTAGATTCCACCAATAAATACCTAAAGGGTTCTCTTTGAAATCCCCTTAAGGTGAAAATAAAAAAAATTACACTTTTGGATCTCAATGAAATGGAAAAGAACATGCCAGTATTGGTCAATCATATCATGAAAGCACCTCTAAAAAGACATTTAAATATACTTTTTAATTTTTTCTCACAAGATAAATTTTTCTATAATATTAACTCATAATGATTTTAATGGTGATTCAGGGGTGTCTAGGGCTTTTTTGGATCCTGAAGGTTTCGTTTTTGGAAAAGGAAGCTAGGTTTCATGATTAGTGGAGTGTTTGTAGCTCCGGCCACATGATTTGAGGAATCCATGTGGGCGTTCTAGGGATATATTTGGGGCCACAAAATTTGATGAAACTATGAATTCAAGGCTTCATGATCATTCGATCCCCCTATAATATTTAGATGAGATAAATCACATGGTGTGGGAATAGTTTCTAAAACTATACACATGAACCATTCAGGTTCCCTTTTGCGGTGGATAGTTGTGAATGGTTGGCTTAAAGTTTATCCAACCATGAGGGCAAATCATTTGACCATATTTTTAGAGTCCAAAATTCCATTTAAACATATATCCATAAACTTTTAAACCCCAATTTCTTATTTATATGCTCTAGGGGGTCTTCTTCTCCCATTGAGACTTCTTCAAGAATAAACTAGTCTTTAATGAAAATCCCTCATCCGACCATATAATATAGATCTGATTGTCTCATTAGATTCGTAACAGTATCTTCTAAAGTCCTTTGGTTTGTTTCATTGTTAGTATTCATATCTGAAATGTCATTTTGGAGGAAGATAATATTCCTTATTTCTAGTGTGTTCGTCAAATATTCTTTTTTCAATTTTCGTTCAGTTAGGATCAAATACTAGATGATAGTGATACTACAAGAATAAGGTAGGAGGTCTATATATTTAATTACAATTTCCATTTGTTTAATATCATGTTGTTATTGTTCCACGTGCTAACCCTTCAGTGTTCTTCATAATATTAATTTAATTCCTAAACTGAATTAGTTTATCCATGATTGGTTTCCCGCTTTGTAACTTGATATGGTTGGAGATTGTTAACATTAACACGAACCACCCATGATGTGTGATTACAAATATTTTAGAAGAGTTAACACCACATTGGGTGTGTGTGATATTTCCATCATAGGGGAACCCTGATGAATTAAATCAGATATTAAGAGTTGGTTTATGTGTCTTTTTATATGTGATATCATTTTATTAAAATGGTTAAATAGGAGGAATTGAAAACTTTTAATGAGTTGGATGAACTCATGGATTCAATATAATTATGAAATAGATTATGAAATGATTAATGCATTGGTTATGATTATATTGGATGATATTGACATTTCAACTCCGTGGATCCTAATTACATTGATTTCCATTGACATTTATACTCCATCGATTCAAGATTATATTTGATTACATGGAGATTTATACACCAGGGATCTAGATTACATGGGATTCCTTGGACATTACTACACCATGGAACCAACAATTGGGTCTAACACTTTATCACTTGAAGTATTTTGTTGAGGATTCTATCGATATTACTACTCATTGGATGTTTCTATTATGAATGAATCTTGTTTACATAGCATAGGCCATTATAGATACCTTGGTAATTCTTATTTTTTATATCTAACCAAGTAGTCATGAATTTGTATTACTCAGCATAGGACGTGGTGGATATTTTATCACACCTTACATTTAGTCATTGGTTATGATTTCATGTTTATTGTGTGCCTTGGTAGGCTGGGCAGTATCAAATTTTCATGTATCACTCATGTTTACATATTCATATTTCTATAATATATTACACACTTCTTCTACTTATATATACACATTAGACTTGTAATAGACCTCGTTAGTGGTGAACTACTAAGTGTTATCTCACCCCCTATTCCAGCCTCTATTTTGTACTTGTACAGACTTCATGGATGTAGGTAGGAGGTAGGGAAAGCATATACTTTATGATGCTTTATTGATCATCCTTAAGTGGAAGAGATTTTAAGACCAAGATGTGCTCGTGATGCTATATGGAGATAGTTCTTCTTCCTATACATTTATTTGATGGATTCATGTATCTGTATAGTTCTTATATATTTTTATGGAAAAATGACATACAAAATTTTGTATACGATTCTACCTAAGTTGGTTTATTATTAAAATATTCTATTTTTTTATCTGATGTTTTGTTATTTGATATGATTTTGATATTAATTGATGTGATTGCACCATTGTGATGAATTCTGATAATGATGGTATCATATCCCCAATTTACCACCTTAGACCCATGTTTCTAGTTGGTAGCCTCTAAAATACAAGGAGGTATGCATGAGGCCATGTAAAAAACAAATTGGGGAACCATTTAGTGTCTCCCAGCTCAGGACCTTAATAAGTTGAGTTAGTAAAATTTCATTTTTATACCATTCTATATTGGGCCAATATAAAAGATATTAGAAATGAAAATTGGAACATAGTAATGAGTTGTGCCTAGGAATAGATAAGCCACAAATAGGAAAAGTAAAAATTACATTGGATGGGATGTTATGTTCTCAATTATACTCATTACTGTTGATTTGATTCCCTTGTTTGGTGATTCACATGACATGTGATGTTGCCATTGCTATGAGAGAGAAGTTTAATTTAATCCTTGGACCATATGACAAGGAATTAAGCATCACACATCATATTAGAGACCTTAGTGGATTCAAATTTTGTGCATTTTCCATGGGATATATGATGAATTTCTTGACTGCATGAAATTTATTATGTGTTATTTGTTGTATATAGTTGTTATAGACTAATGTTATTTGTAGGATATTGAGAAACAGAATTGGTTCTTAATGTCCCTTTTGTAACCTAGATAGTGTTTTCTTACATAGGGTATAGTAGACACCTTAAGTAGTCAATTTTGGTTTGTTGAGTCCTAAACAATTGGTCTATTGGTATGGAATATGTTATGGTTTAGATTAAATGGATTCCATACTTCCATATATAAGGTGTATGATTCCTTATAAATTTGAAGTGGTTATCTATACAATTCAACCATTTATGAAAATTTTTAAATATTTAATAATGAACCTGGAATAAATTGAATTCTTAACAAGAATGTTCTTCATTAAATGGAGTATCTAACTGATACATAAGGGGTGTTATATCTATTCGTTCACATGACATACCATAAATCAGGACTCCTGCTATGGGAGAAAGACCTTGACCCAAACCTAAAATTGGTAGTGCGACGTAGGTGGAAAATCTAGTGTTCTTTATAGTTTTCCCTTTTACCTAGTCACCCTTTATGAGTAGGTGAAGGGGTTTGGATTGTTTATAGGAAGTCATTTGCATGTCCTATGTTTATATCTGTGATCTGATTGTTAGCAAATATTTTCAGAGAAATGTTCTTGGAATTTGTAAATATATACCATCATGGTGAACTAGATTCATATTCTTGGAGGGTGGTGATTAACATATTCTATAGGTGGTGGTTCTTGAGTTTCCAAAATAACATCCAGTTGCTCGACATGTTTCTCTGACCATTTCCCCTGATAAGGGTGTTGATTCCAATTCCAAGTGGGTTTCCAATCATTTATGCAGACCATTCTAGGAGCCTAGCAGCCTACCTTGACTTTGGGTGAGTTGACATTTATCTTCCAATATGACCATCCACACAATTTTTTGGGTATGGTGGTCTATAGGCTAGTTAGATGTGTCTTTAGACTATTTTTTCAATATTTGAGCATCTCAAGACACCTCTTGAGATGAGAGTGAAGTATGTTATGTATATTATTTATATATCTATTAAGACTAGGTAGGATGTCCTGAAAAGGCATTATAATCTTTGAGATATGGGTTAGAGGGATTTTCATTACATCTTCTATGGATAGTTTTTTCATGAGTCAGAGATAGGTGATCGTGGCTATGAGTTTATGCATGGCGCATCATTTGATGACTGCTAGAGTGTACTCAAAAATCATTAAATAGCTTCAAGACTTTTTACCTGTGTATATTGAAGATGAGCCTTCTATAGAAAGAGACTTTAAAGAATGTATTATGAATTCCTTTTGATCATAGGTGAACATTTTTGGATGATTACTGTGTCTGAGTGATTTATTCAAGAACTGATTACAAAATACAGACATAGATATGCTAGGTACACAGAGAAGGGTAGTTAGCATATTGATCCCTTATTTTTATTTCATGTGGAATTAAGTGAAATTTTGAGACGTCTTGTGTGGTTCATATAATTTTGGGTATGATTGGTGGATGTTCTCCCTTCTTTCATAAGTGTATAAAGTGAGGAAACATAAAGAGGTAGTGTGATAGAGACCTAGACAAGTGTCAAGCCTATGGTATGATGTTCCATATATAGTAGATAAACATCATCTATTTCTACTAGTTATTAAGAGGGGATCAACATAATATTTAGGTTTAGGAGAAGAATTTAATGCTCTGCATCAAGATGGGATCTCAAGTACTACCGGTCAATCAGGATGATGAGGTGGTTGGTGCTAGGGGAGTGAGACAACAGTTTCACATTGATAGTAAAGTGGGCCTACATATGATAAACATGATATTTCATTGGGTCGAGGTTTAGTCTATAAATTTCAAGTATAGCCTATACTTGAGGAGAAAAGAACTGGACTTTCTACGGAGAGAGATATGATCTTAATATCTTCTACTGTAGTGTTTTCCCTTTTGATATAGGTGCTTAATTTTTTTTGTAAATATACATGTTGTGTGTAGCCTTGGGCTTGATGTTTATTTTTTTGATGGTGTTATGACTCTTTATACTCCATTGACTATTTAATTATAGGAATTACACCAGATTAGATAGTTCCCCCTTATGGTATGTGGGTATCACATGTTATGGAATATCTTTATTCTCAGGACGATAACCTTTGATTCCATATTAGGAATGGATTAATTGGTTCTCTATCATTCCCATTAGTATTTCCTTCTTAAGTGGGTATCCATCACATCAATAGAGGTTATTTGGTATATCTACAAGTGTGAGTGGGATGTACATGTATGTAGAGGTAGACCAGAGCATCATGGGTTGTGTAGCATCATATCCCATATTGTAGGCCATTATTTGAATAATTGGGGAATGTAACATGATGAATTCCATTTTGTTGTGGATCATTTAGGGATGTATTATTTAAATTATTTTCTATTATACCTCATGAGTGATAGGTGGAGTTCTCTATTTATATAGATCTAGGAGATACTATTGTATTTATTTCACCTTATTGGATGTCTACTACTGAGTAACATGAGCTCAAGAGACACTTAGAGGACTTAGAAGAGAATGGGTTTATAAAACCCAATACTTTTATATGGGATTTATTGGTCCTTTTCAACAAAAATATGCATGGAACCCTCAAGATATTTTTGGAATACTGAATATTGAACAATTTGGAAATTAAGATTCGATGTTTGTTTCCCTACATTGATGACCTCTTAAACTAGTTCTAAGGAGCTCGGGTGTTGTTGAAGATTTATTTTAGGTCAGGTTATAACCAAGATCATTTTCAACCATTAGAGATAACATGTACATATTTTCGTACTATGAATTGTACATATTATTATTTTTTATCTAGTTTGGTCTCATGAACATGAATTTAGTTTAAATTCCCTTGATGAATTAGGTTTTCCACCTGTATTTGGAATCTTTCATGGTATTCATGGAAGATATCTTTGTTTATTATCACACTAAACCCGAGCATGCCAAACCGCTTGATATCATATTCGATACATAGAGAGGGCATCATTCATATTATATTCTCACAAAGTTCATGTTTTTGATGGATTAAAATCACTTTCTTGGGCATATTATCTTATAGAAAAGAGTATTAGTTGATCAAGAGATGGTGAGAGTTGTAGTTTCTTGGGAAAATCCCAATGATTTATTTGAAATAAAATGTTTCTTGGGGATATATAGATATTCAAAGAACTTGATATATTATATATCACATTTAAAAGAACCTTTTATAGGCTGGAATAAGAAGGGTGTAAAGCTTATTTGGTTAAATGCCTATGGGAAAGCTCTTCAAGAGTATATTGGGAGACTGAATTCAACATTGATCTTGATTATTATAGAGCCTGAAAATGATGCTTCAGGTAATTTTTTAGGATTTGTTTTTAAGTGGGGAGTGATTCATGGAATACATATCTCGTTAGTTGAGTCCACACTAGAAGAACTACCCAACACACAATTAAGAGTTATCCACTGTGATTTTTGCCTTGAGTTGTTGGAGGAATTACGAATCTGGAATGATTTTTGTAGTATATAAAGATAACCAAAGATTTAAGAACATATTTACAGAGCATGTCATAAATCTTTAGCTGGGAAGATTTGATGAGTATGTATAGTTAATTGATCTTAAGCAAGCCTATATGCCTGGTAATGGAAATGTGGATAAATATGATATGAGATAGAGGACTGAGATACAGGAAGTTAAGGATTATAGTAGCGAGTGGAATCTTATGGAATAGTTTTCAGAGATTCACATGGAGGTGAATGATAGTCATGTGTACAATTTCCTGTCATATGTGGTAGTGAATTCTACTTTTTTTATAGGGATAGGATGAGACCAATATCAAATTCATAGAGATTTTTACTATGGGTGATCATAGAAGGTGAGGACCCAGCTTATGGTTGCAGCGTTGGTGAGGATGAAATTATATATATATATATATTGTCACATTTGGGTTCCATCGGACATACATAGGTGGACTATATATTAATTTCAAGCCCCATCATATGCAGTACATCTTAACATTTCCAAGATGTATTGGGACATGTTCCATCAATATTGGTGGCCATGTATGAAATGAGATGAAGCTTGTTTTGTCACGAGGTGTTCCATCTATTAGTAGGATTAATGAAAAACACCAGCGAGAAAAACAGATTCTATAGTAGATTCCCATTCTTTTGTGGAAATTGGATGATGATTCCATGGATATCAGGAATGGGTTACCAAGGTCTCATTAAGGTAGTGATTCCCTATGGGATATTGTGGAATGTCTTAGGATGTCACCCATTTCCTACAAATAAGAGAGACCTTATCAATTTATGATCTTGGGATACTTTATATTTTTTATATTGTACACCTTAATGGGGTTCCTCATACCATTGTATCGTATAGGAACACACAATTTACAACTTGGTTCTAGAAAATATTACAACGGGAATTGTCTATATAATAGATTTTGTGTATGACATACCACCCTCAAACTGAGGTAAAGTCATAGTTAACTATATAGTTTCTGGATTTCATTCATAGTGGATGTGTCCCTTGTTTTTTTTCTCCTAGGAGAGGCAAATACAACTAAATGAATTCACCTAAAAATATATTTTACAAGACTATACAAAAGGAACATTAACAAGATTTGTATGGTAGGTCATGTCGATCACCACTATACTGGTTAAAGGTAAGAGAGGCATCAATACATGGACTATCTCTCATGCAGGGGACTATGGAGAAGGTTAAGATAATCATAAAACCATATGGATAGTGCATAGTATAGATAGAAGACCTACAATGATCAAAGTTGAAAACCTCTAGGGTTTGAGGCTAGAGATCTGCTTTTATTAGGTATCTCGCAATGGTTGGAGCATATATGTATTAGTAGATATGGAAACAAATTTCCATGATATGTAGGGCCTTTCAAAAATTTTGAGATATTCATGCCAATTTCTTATATATTGTTGTTACTTTAGAGGTACCAAACCATGCATGATTTCATCCTTATATCTCATCTCCCTCGTTGTCACTCAAACCATTCTCATACTCTTTAAGTGGAGGAGGTTAAGTTATAGGTATATGAATCCTATAAGAAGCATCTTATATATATCATTATTCTGAGCACAAAAATATTGTCAAGGTAGATCAATTCCTTTAGTTTGGGTGTCATGGAATCGCATACCTTTTTAGGATGAGACATGGGAAAAATAGGTAGCTGTACATTCTCAGTGGCTAGAAATATTTTCATATGCTTTAACATCCTTATAAAATAATCTCAGGGTTGTGTTTTATTAAGATGGGGATATTTTAACATCATTAGTATTTTATGGAGGTATAGATCTTTTGAGTTTTAGTTTAATTTCATGGTTTTGACCGAATTTGAATTCATAATTAGATCATAGTATTATTTGGGGTGTACAAGGATTTGAAGGATCCTAGAGCCTCAGTTTTTTGGAAAAGGAATCAGGGTTTCACACCTAGAAACATTGCGCCACCCATTACACATTGTTTGAGGAAACCATGCAGAGTGCTCCAGGGCTTTTTTTAGGGTCACAATGTTTGAAAAAACTGTGAATCTAGGACCACAAACCAGTATGATCCACCTAAAATATTTATCAGAATAAAATCAAAAATGTTTTTTCCTGATTTCCCTAACTGTGTGCATTAAACTTCTTGGTTGCCTTTTGATGTAGATAGGATCACATGGTTTCCACATAGATTGGCCAACCGTGTGCCAAACCGTGCGACCTAGTTTTTTGATGAAAATAGATTATTCTTCCCATAGATCCTTAAATTTTAAAACCCAATTTTCTATTTCTATTCTCTAGAAGATAGTATTCTCTCATTAAGCTTTGTTCAGGTCTAAGAAAGGATTTGGTTCTGATTCTCATATTGACAACATAATCAATATATATTTGAATAGTCAGATTCCAACCAGTATGTGATTGAATCCTTATGCTTGTTTCATCAATTTTTCATAATATCGTTGATGATATTTTGGTGAAACCTAATATTCCTTATTTACAATGTGTTCATTTATTCTTTCTTTTTCATCCAACACATGTTGAGTTAGGAGTTGATATTGGACAAGCGTTTTACCATAAGAACAAGGTAGGTGGTCTTTAAGTTTTTTCTGTAATGTCAATTTGTTTTATAGATAGTTGTTGTACCACATAAAAAAACCTTCAATTTATTCCTAATATTTATTTAATTACATGATTAAATTATTAGTACCCTGATAGGTTTCCCACATAGTACCGTGATATGGTTGGAGGTTGTTAACGTCAACCTGGACTCCCACAATTGGTTCTTAGGTATATTCTACATGAGTTACTACCCCATTCAGAGTGTTTGAGATCTATCCATAAAAGTAAGAGAATTAATGAATTAAATTAGATATTAATATGGGGTTTATGACTCATTTAACAAATGATTACATGTTTTTAAAATAATTAAATGGGTTAATGTAAAATTTGGAATCAGTTGGTTGAACTCGTGGAATCTACATGATTATGAAATAGGTTAGGAAAGTATAAAATAATTGGTTATGATTATAATAGATTAAATTCAAATTTCTACTCCATGGATATTTATTACATTAACATCCATGGACATGTCTTCTCAATGGATACGGATTATATTGAATTATATGGACATATATAGTCCATGGATTTCAGATTATATTAGATTCTGTACACATTTATACTCATGGATCAAGATTACAAGGGATTCCTTGGACATTACAAGTCCTTGGGTCTGGAAGTTGGTCCTACCCTTAATTACATGGTATATGTCTTTGAGGATTAATTTGACAATACTACAACTTGGATTAAGACATTGGGTCAGATAGTTGATGAAACTACATAGGCTATTAAAGACACCATGGATATTTCTAGTGCTATCATCCATCCAAATTGCCATGATACTCTACAACTTAGCATATGCTATATTGGATGTTTTATCATGGTTTAGAGATACAACTTATATTTTATTACTTATTTACAATGAGTATTGGTAGGATGGACTATATCCTATTTACATATATCACTACTACATATTGTTTTAAATTATTATTATATAATGATAACTACTTCTACTATGTACACAGACTGGTCATGTTATAGACACCATTGGTGGTGGACTATTGAGCATTATCTCACACCCTATTTAGGATTATATTGGGTACGCATGCAAACTTCATCGATGCAGGTAGGAATTGTGTCAAGTGATTACATTACGATGGTTGATTAATTATGCTTCGTAGTGGGAGGGAGGGAAATGACCAAGTTATACATGCAATGATATCTAGAGACATTTCTTTTGGTAATTTCTTATTTTTCACACATGAATTGTACTATATTCATGTTGCAATTTATTTTATACAATTTTCTATTGAAACATGACGTACATCATTTTGTATAATATACTACCTTGTGTGGTGTATTATTAGACATTTATAGTTTTTTACATGTGGTTCAGTTATTTTATATTCTTTTACTATTGATTTGTGTGATTACAATGATGTGCTATACTTTGATTATGATGGAATAGAATCCCAAATGTACCACATTAGACCCTCGCTTCTTGTCGAAAGCCTCTTGCATATGGGGTGGTTTTATTGAGACCTTTTGACCCAGTGTCTTAGGGAACCATTTAGTTTCACTTGGTTTGGGATATTAAAAAACCTTTAGTAATTTTTCTTATTAAATGTTTCCATCAATAATAACCCAAGAAGAACTATGGTACCTAATCAGTGGTTTCACATGAAACATGTGTGGAAATGTTTTTGAGTTAAATCAAATCGATAACCTAGAAGGTGGTCACATTAAATTTGACGATAACTCTAAGGGTAATAAAATCTAAGATGGTACCATTGGTTTCTATAAATAAACTATTGTTAAAAAGGTTTTATTTTTAAATGTATTTAAACCAAATTTACATAGCATTAGTCAATTTTGTTGTTTCATTTTGATATTTCTTTTGAAAATGATTTTTGATAAGTTTTTAACACAAAGGGAAAACATTTATTTATTGTATCTACATTTAAACATATTTATACAATCAATTTTAAACATATTATAAGACATAACATCAACTGCTTGTGTAAAAAAATAGGAGATTATGGATTTGGCATAGAAATCATGGTAATAATAGAACACACTCACTAGCCAAACTCAACAGTTATTAATGAGTATGATATCTTCCCAAACTACATTTCAAAGATGATATGGATTATGAAGCATTCCAACATAGTAAATAATAAAAATCATATTTAAAATCTAAAAGGTTATTTATTATTAAAATTTTATTGAATTAATTCATCTTAATTTATTTGGTCCTTCTCAAATTGAAATTACAAAAGGAAAATCATATTCTATTTTTATTAATGGTGACTTTACAATATTTTAGTGGGACTATATCTTAACTCATAAAAGTGAATCTTGAAAATTATTTATCTAGTTTTCTAAAATAAATTAAAATGAAAATGGTTTTTAAATTATATAAATTCTAAGTTATCATAGTAAATAATTCAAAAGAAAATAATTTAATTAATTTTGTTATTATAATGGATATTATCATTCTTTTTCTTCTCCTGAAACCCCTAAAAATATGATTAATATAGAGGAAAATCAAAATATTCAATAAATCACTCAAACTATTATACGTGAATATAATTTATTGGAATATTTGTATCCTAAGGTCTTCAATAATGCATCGATGCTCATAAATTACATACATGGACGGACAATTCATAAAAGACACCAATATGAACTTTGGAATAATAAAATACATATATTATGTTTTTTTTAAATTGTTACACATGTTTTATTGTTTTAAAAATTAAAATCTTTTAAAATGTCATCCAAAATATGCTGAACACGAATTTAGTGTGGGCTCTAACTCAAAAAATAGGAATTGAGTCTTTAAAAAAATGACTAAAATTTTGGAAAAATCTAACTCTATTGTTGTTCATGAATTTTTTTCAAAATATCTTTCTCAAAATATTTTTGAAAATGCAGTTTCCAATAAATCATTCAAACTAAATAAGTTTAAGAAGAATAAGAATATCATTCAAATTTATTGAAAAATGAATTCTAAAAATTTTAATTCCATCCCCTTGAAATTTTGATTGGATATTTATAAGATAGAAATCATACAAGATGATCTATCTTTAATGAGGTTGAACTCCTTGCCTTTGTCTCTCACATAAAACCCAAAAACCATAATGATATGATTAAGAATTAAAATTAGTTTCTTTTTATGGAAGATGAGCTAAATTAATTCACATGAAATGATGTGTGGATTCACATGGAATGGCCTAATGACCATATAACAACCTAGTATTTATAAATGATATTTTTCTTCAATAAATTAATTTTATATTATATAAAATTGTACACGTAAAACTCATAAGAAAATTAAAAAATAAATATTTAATTAATGGATATCGTTACATTAGTCAATAAATAAACTCATGAAAATTAAAAATATTATAATGGAAGAAATATGAAAAAGAAAAAGTAGAATGAGAAAACATTGATAATTCAAATATACTATAATTATTTCCCTTAGAGATAACACTATAGAAAAGAAATTGAATATTTATAAACTAATCAACATAATTAAAAATAAATATATATAACATTTGGAGGAATTTTATTGAATAATTTACGTATGAATGAAGTGTTATTTATTAGAGGTAATGTAACTTTTGGAAAACTTGTCGTAGGGAATAATAACATTATTTTATCAATAGTAACCCAATGTAAGAATAATAAATAGACCTCAAAATGATAAAATATAATATAAATAATATTTATTATGATTTATTTAAGAAAATAAAAAAAATTTAATTCCATGAAATAAATATCGATATTAAAAACCCAAATAACTATAATAATATTTTAAAATAAACTCTATGTTAATGTATTTCACTAAAATCATAAATTTTATATTAAAAAAATAAAATTAACTATGTTATAAATTTTTTTGATAAATAATTTTTTATTTTTTAAATCAACTTGTTAAAATTATTTATGTGTGATTTTTTTTATATTATTAAATACTTCAATTTTTATGTAAATAGTGAGAATATAGTTTTTTCGTAACCAGTGTATTTTAATGTACTCTATTCATGATGTAATAATGACCTAATAAGTTCTAGAAATTTCATATTGACTAAAAACATATATAACATGATATATGAAACATAATTAATTCAATAACCATTTTTTCCAATGCTAAATAGTATATTCCTAATTATAAATTCTAATTTTTTCCATTAAAATAATAATTTTTCATTTCTCCACAATTCCATTTGATTAAACAATTAAATTCGAATTAAAAGTGTTATAAATTTTTAAGATAATGTTCTTTATATTAAATATATTTAATAATGTCAAGAATATTACTATTTAATGGTTTTCCTTGGATATAATAATTAATACAATATTTTGTCCTCCAAATACTCCTCTCCTAAAGTATATATAATCCCTCAACCCTACCTTGGAAAACCAATCCTACCTCACTAAAGAAATTCATATCTCAATGGTGATACCCTCTCTCAATAAAATTATCATCATTAGGGACATCTTTTAGTAAAAAACTCAAAGCATTCAAGTAGTCTTGTGTCATAGAAAAAAACAAACAACGACAAAAGGGTACGCTTTCATCAACTTGTCTTCTCATTTTCCTCTTCTCTTCATTTTTTCTCTATTCCATTCCAAACCAAATCTTATAATATTACATGAATAGTATTTTAATATTATATTAATGATTATAACCTATATAAATTATTATATCTACAATGTATTATTATTTTACACTTCTCTTTCTTATTCATTGGAAAATGACTCGTTAACGGTTGGTTAACTGCTAGTGAGGATGTTGTCAACTCATTTTATTATCAACATCCTTATGAATTGATATAATAAATTATTGATGATATATAAATTTATAAATATATTTATTTTAATCTTTTTCTAATAAATTCAAATTATATTTCAATTGCTTTGAATAAAAATAAAAAAATTGAAAAAAACCAGGATATTTTTAGAAAAATATAATATCAAAATGTTTCATCGTTAAAAATAAAATTCATAAATATAATCAAATGATTATAATTTATCAATGGTTGATATTAATAACATAATCATCTTCTGGTTCCATGATTTAATAAATCTATGTTTATTAGTCAAGATGTGAAGATGTGATGAAATAACGAAGGATATAAGGTAAGGGTATTATCGTACCCATTTCCTTGTTTAAGGGTTATCTTATCATTCAAATTTTCTATAGTATATATGTTCCTATATTTTCCATCATGTTTACTTTCCAAATTATTTCCATTTTATTTATAAGGATATACATTTTTTCCTCGTTCAATGGAAATATAATCCTATTATAATGATTTTTCAAATATGACTTTATTTTTTCAACATTCTATTTGAATCTAATTTTGTTATTTCTTCATCGATGAAAAATGACATTTTTTTCCAAAATACAATCTTCTTTATTAATTTTTAAAAAATTAAAAGGATATTCTTTAATATTTGATTTATTATACCATTATGAAACTCACTCCATTATGTGGGATTATTTCACTACTATAACTGTTATATGTATTATTTCCACATGGAATACATGATTATGATAATTTTATGATGT
This sequence comes from Viscum album, assembly GCA_963277665.1. Lineage (NCBI taxonomy): Eukaryota > Viridiplantae > Streptophyta > Magnoliopsida > Santalales > Viscaceae > Viscum > Viscum album. Next base: position 628,551,274 of record OY728164.1, on the reverse strand, counting down.
GATGGGTTAGCCCAAAATTATATATCTCTCAAATTAATTGGGTAAATTCATATATCTCATGATATTATATCTATTACGAATGAGTATAATGCATTATTTTTACACAACTATGATGTTATGATTTATGTACATATGTTGTGTGTTAAAATTATGTTATCTTTGTTCATATATATTAGTTTTATTTGACAACAATGTTATGATATTTCATTATTATGAAAATTTCACATTTTAAAACATTATAAAATGTATCTTTTCTGATAATTATGATGATCCACTTCTTATGATGTGATTTTGTTGATTATTCTCACCCATGAACTATGGATTCATATCACCTAATAATCCCATGATATTTTTCCCCATACTGTGATTTTAGCTCTCCCATTTATTTGATGTATATCCTATGATTATCACATGTAATAAGTGGAATTTGAGATCTTTTAGGATGATAAAGAACATTTATTTGAATAATTTTTATGTTTTATTTCGTATAGGTGTTTTATGAGACTAGTATTCCTAACATGGAAAACAATTTGATCCTTGAATGTCTTACTATTATGCTCTATATATTAAAAATGATGTAATATATATGTAAGAAATTTTTGGTTTTCAATTTCATGTATAAGATCCTGATTTAGAAAACTTGGTAATTTGGACTAGAAAACATTAGTGAGAACCATAAGGATGAGTTTGAGTTTTAAGGGTATCATCTTTATGTTTTTATAATATATAAGATTGTGTGGATACCAAGAAATGAAATCCACACCTACATACTACCGATGGATGTTGATATGGTACATATTCACCTAGGTATAATAACGTTGAAAAGGATGGATTGAATATTAACCTGATCATCACCTTGTCCACAACAAAGTGGCCTTGCATCACACCCAGTTTAACATAAAGGGAGACATGCGTTAGTTATTCAGAAGATATATACCAACCATTATAGAGGATATATAGCAATTTTAGTTACTCTTAATAAGGATTAAAATGTATTAAAGTACATGATCTTGGAAGCATCGTTTGAGAAAATGGTTAAACATAGGGATCCGATATGATATGAATTTAGTTTTTTTTATAAGTATAAATTATCTATTCAAGATTTTTTAACTTTTGTTTATTCAAACATTTTCTATTTAAGATAATGGTATGAACCAGAAGAAAATAGGAAAAAATTTGTGTGAGGTAGAAGGTAATGATTTTCCAATCGACATTCTCAATGGAATAAGAGGTGGAGTTCAAAACATCAGGGTGAATCTTACCCAAATATCTCAGGCTATAAACAATAATATAGACAATGTGGAACATCCGACTTAATCCAAGAAGGATCAAATATCCGTTGATTTATTTATGTGTAATTTATCACCAACATTTAATTGATCCTCTGATCCACTAATTTATGAATAGTGGGTAATCTCAATGAAGAATATATATTCAATTAACCACTATTCTTGAAAGGAGATATTCACCTTGATTTCTATCATTTTCATGGAGAGGATGATCAATGGTTCACTGTTGATAAATAATACCATGCAAATGATGAAAATGATGAAATTGAGAGGGAAGACCAAGACATTTATTAACATGTATTACACATGGAATCTTTGGATAAAGAAAGATATAGAATTCATATATATTTAACAAAAGAATGGTGAATCTATCATGGTATATGAGGAAACATTATTAGGATTTCAAGATACACCTCATGTTTTATTATCAATAATCATATCAAAATATATAGTTTTCTTAGTGGTTTAAAACCATGACCTTAAAATAATATTGTTATTTAAGTCATTAAGAGTTGTGAAGAATTAATTTTATTTTCTCTAGAAGAAGAGGTACTTTTTGGATAATGGTATTATGGGTATAGATATGAGAAGAGGGTAATATACATTCATGACTATGCATAAAATGAAAAGGGGGTAAATAATATCTAACTATGCACATATCAAAAATGTGGAATGAAAAATCATAGAAATTTACTCAAAAGTATAGAAAAATTATTTAAGTATAAGAGAGAAGAGAACTAATCTAATGATTGTGTAAGATATATGAAGAATCTGATAAATGTGATGGAGGAAAGGAAGGAACCTTCTAATTCTCCACGTATGGGGAAAGGGTTCAATTATAGGGTGAAATAGAATTATTCATTTCAATGTATTAAACCACAGGACATCTAGGGTAATCATCGTCAAAAACTACTAAGGCTAAATGAGAAAGTGAAATCATATACCATTACTGCCTCTAAGGTGGAAAATGAAAATTAATCTATACAAGGTACAGTTACCATTCTCACAAGAGTAAAAAAATTATTTTATTATTCTATTTTAAATTATATTCTATAAGTTTTATATAACTGTCGAATCAAAACACTCATATATTTAAGTGGATATATCCATAAGAACAACCAGTGGTTCAATCAATCGAGCTATGGGATGTAATATTTTGTGACCAGTGTTTGTGGGAAGATTCCTCTGTAAAATCTCATAATCCCTCCCTTGGTGGAATTTGGAACTATTATAGGAATGGATTGGATCTCTTTATATAGATATCACATCATCTATAAAGAAAATAAAATTACATTCTATATTCCGAAACTTCCCATGATCCAATACAAATACAATGAATACCATGGATATCCTATTTAAAATAACTCTATGGTGTTGGTGTTAATACCCATAAAAGATTAAATCTTACCCAAATAGTTGAGTTGAAAGAAAGTATTAACCTAGATTAAAGTCCCTTTGTAATGGAATATACTAATGTTTTTCTTAAAGAGTTACCTGAACGTCCTCCAAATTTCAAGGAAGAGTTATTATTAGAGCATATACCCAGAGTCACTTCTATCCCGAAATATCCATATAGGATTCTCCTTATTGAACTGGTGGAGTTAAAGACGTAGCTACATTGGAATTTAAGAAAAGGGTTCTTATACCCCAGTGCATCAACTTAGGGTGAAACAGTGATCATATTCAATAAAAACGAGGATTGGTGAGAAAATATATAAATTACCGGGATCACAAAAAATTTCTATAAAGGTCAAATATCCACTATAAAGAATTGATGAATTGTTTGATCAACTGTGATGAGATTACTACTTTGAAAAGGAGGATCTTCATTATAGATAGCATTAATTGAAGGTAAATAGAGAAGATATTTAGATGATTTGATTGTGTAAAAGGTATATGAAATATGTCTTAATAATTATTCTATCTAGACTTACTAAACCACACCAATATTAATATATTTTATGAATAGAGCCTTTAGAGAACACCTTGTAAATTTTTTAGTAGTATTTATTGAACATATCTTTATTTACTCTAATAAAATGGAAAACATGAAGAGAATCAAAGTATTGTTATGGAGACATTATGAATGGATAAAATATAAAATTATTTTATTAAGTGTGACTTTGGAATCCAACTATCCACATTCTTTCAGCATGTTATAACAACGTAGCAAATTTCATTAGACCCTTCAATGACAAATGAAATATAGGAATAGAAAAACCCCACGTTTCATTTAAATATATTGTTTCATGGCTTAGTTGGGTAATACCATCTTTTAGTTATAAATTTGTAATGATTTTCTATCGTACTAACTATGTTAATAGGGGAATGGGTATAATATTTATAGATGGAAGAATGTGATGAAATATTAAACGATCCCCAGGAGAGGCTAACTACTACACCAGTACTCACACTACCATCAATTATAGAAAGATTTGCGATATACACTGATGCTTAAAATAAAATTCTAGGTTGCATAATCTTGAGGAATGATAAAGTTATACCCTATGTATTGAATTGAAATAGTATATATTTTACTCTAAGATGGGGGAATTATAGATAGTAAAAACAAGACATTAAAATTTTAACCAACCTCTTTACGAAACTTTTCAAATGAAGTTTCACACATATTAAATTTATTATTATAGTAATAAATATTTATAACATACGATATATCACATTGCAATATAGATGCATAGCATAAAAAACATATAAAAACATGTAATAAAAATATTTATATAGAAAGTAAGAAAACATATAAAGAATATAATAACTAATATAATACTATAGATTTTTTATTTAAAATAATTTCCACAACCTTGAAATAGGATATCCATGATATTCACCCTATTGTTGGGTCTTCCTTCTTAGAAAAAGAATTCCTTGGTCACAAAGATTAGAAACAACCTCTATTTTCGTTAGTCCAAGGAACCATTGATCAGATGATCAGAATATCCTCTATTTTCATTAAAAATAGAATACCTATACGAAACATGATTATACATATTGATTAAAAAATCAAAATATATTAATGCATTTACAATGTATCCTAATAATGAATACCTTAATAAAAATAACATCTAAAAGTTATAATTGAAGATCTCTCATGTAAAAATATGTTACTAAAACATCATTGATACTTTATATAGTCAGATATATGAAATATAATTTAACTTCATTATATAGATCTATTATAGAAATTCATTTAATGTTCATATGTTGCATTTATCGGGATTTGTTTCAATATCATCGGATGAACACCTTATTCACTTGGAATGATTCAAAACACCATCTACACACTATAGTAATCATTATATAAATCACTATAGTATATAGAGGTTATATCTAGTAGAATGATATATGTTTATCTAGTTGAATGTATTAAATTCTTCACCAGGTTGTAATTATTAATGTTCATATAGAGTTCATGTCGACCACAATCTAATAAACTCAGTCAGATAGACTAAGAAATTTTTCGAATTGACATTGTTATACCCTATCAACTACTCTTTATCAACCTCAATATAGTGAACATTGTATATATCATTCCAATGTTCAAAGTATATTTCTATATGATAATGATGTTCTGTTTAATATCCTCAGTGTGGAAAAATTTAGCATATTTCTATCTGTTGGAAATGACATTCTCCATATAGTAAAAAATATATATTCTCTTCAAAAACATCTAAAGATACTATAGAAGTAAAAAAGTTACAAAAGTATAAAATTTTAAAAAGTGGATTTTTATTTTCAAAAATATTGCTGAAAATTATTTAATGTATCATTTTGAATCAACATTATTCCTCATTAAATTTAATGATACATGAAAAAAAATACCTGATGAATGATATAGAGTTAGAAGTTGAGATCACTACCAGGAATACTTATTGACACTACCTCTATAGGGAGAAGTGTTACATATATACATATTAAAATAGTCTAAACTATATATTCAAATAGAAAGAGTTGAACATGAATCCAAAAATAGTTTTAGATCTGACGAACGACTACTATTTATTTATTCACTACCATTCTAGAATTATGAACAAGCTTTTTTTCTTAATAGAAAATAAAATCTTACTCTATCCATGATGTCAATTGAGAAAGACCATATAATCATGGATATGAAAAATAATGGATCTAGATATCATAATAAAAGTTAATGCATCATATCTTTCCCAAATTATTTCCCAAACATCTATCATCGAGAAAATCATGGATTCACAAATGGTTGATCAGGATCTTCAAATAAAGGTGGAAGGAGTGATGTAGGTGAATATTCTTGAATTTAAATTTAATGAATAATGATTCATTTAGTTTGAAACTATATATTATATTCCCACAACACCTTAGATAAATAATTATATTAGATAATCCATTCAACTCACTTTTCCCTATCCATCTTAGAAGTTCCATGATATACCATGACCTTTGAGAGAATATCTTGTGGGAAAACATTAATAAAGATATTGTTGAGTGCACATAAAAGATCATGGTATGTCAATAAAATATAGAATAGTTATATAATTACATTGGTTTGATGAATCCATTTCCCATACCTAAAATGAAATGGGATAAAATCACCAAGGAATTTTTCACTTCTCTCTCAGCGAAATCCAAAGAATGAAATAAGATATGGGATTCAGCATATTGAGTCACCAAGACAACTAACATCATCTCTATTTGAGAATATTTATCAATAGAAAAACATGTCATGATATATGTAAATAATGTGGTGAGAATGTATGTGGAACTAAATTTTATCACCACTCATCGTGATTCTAGTTTCACATCCAAATCATGGAGAAGTCTTCAATATGATCTGAATAGTGAAATTAATTTTGGAATGTCTAATCACTCCCACACTGATAGAAAAATTGAAAATACCATTTAGATGCTCGATGACATGTTTTTATCCTAATGAATGGAATTTAAAGGAATATGGGAGCAACATATTCCATTAGTTGAGTTCTCATACAACAAAATATTCTACTCAAGGATTCAAATATATCAATATGAATCTCTATACGGGAAGCGATGTAGAACTTCAACCTATTAAGATGAATTAGGTGGATGAAATCTAAATTGATCCAATATTGCGAAATAGATAATAGAAATGGTTTATATCATCCAACTGTATATAAAATCATATCAATGTTAGAAAAATTGATATACCAAAACCATTGAATGGAATTTCAATTTGATGTTAGGGTTTTTATTAGAATATCAAAATGGTAGATATTCATTTGGTTTTGAATGAAACGAAATCCTTACCATTGTTACATTGAGAATTTTGATATATTTGATCTCATATGATCAATGTTCAATTGTCTATAACTCCTAATAAACATGGATCGAGATCATAATGTGTTCCATGTATATCTATTGAAGAAGTACATACCTGATCCTTCACATGTACTAAATACAGACGTGGTACAACTAGAATATGAACTCTCTTATATAGAGAATATGGTGATGATATTGGACTATAGATAAAATAATCTAAACAAAAATCCAAATCACCTTGTAAAAGTATTATGGAAGAACCATAAATATAAAGAGGCATTGTGGGAATCAGAGGAATAGATGAAATAGAAGTATGATCATCAATTCTAAATCAATAATGTGAGTTAAAATTTCAAGGATGATGTTTTGATATGGTCTAAGAATGTAATGAACCATACCTTATAAATGATATTTGTTTCTTAAGTAAAATCTCATTATATTATATATCATTATTCAAATAAATCGCATATATAAAGAAACAGAACATTATTTCATTAATGAATATTTTTACATTTTCCAGTAAAATAACTCATAAAAATTCCATATATTATAATGGGAAAAAATATTAAATAAAAAATAATGAATTGAAAAACATGTATTATTCTAATCATCTTTAATTATCACCCCCACAAACAATACTATAGGAAAAAAACAAAATATTAGTAAACAAATCACAATATTAGAAAATATAAATATATAATCTTTGGAGAGATTTTATTGAATAATATATTAATGAATTAATATGTATGTTTCGGAGGTAATGTCACTTTTTTAATATTAACATGGCCATTAGAAATATTTAACTAACTATTCGGAATAGTTACATAATCTTTAGAATAGTAATTTGATCTAAAATAATAAAATAATATATAAATAATATTTATGATGATTATTTAATGAAAATATAAATATTATAATTCTTAAAAATTAATATCAATATTAAAAACTCAAATAAACTATAATAAAATTATTAAATAAAGTGAATTTTATGGTATTTCATAAAAATCAAGATTTTAAACATTATAAATTAAAGCTACCTATATTAGAAAATTATTTTGATAAAATTAATTTTGTTTTCTGAATCATCATGTCAACATTTTTTAATAGTGAATCATTGGATATTTTTGGAAATATTTCTATTTTTAGGTGAATAGTAAAAATATCGTTTTTTATAAGCAATGTATTTTAAATTATATCATTAATGATGTAATAATAACCTAATAAATTATATAATTGTTGGATCAAACAAAAAATATTAAATTTAATAAATAAGTCATTAAAATTAATTAAAAAATTTTCCAAACCAAAAATGTATTTCTTAATTACTAATTTCTAAAATATTCCATTAAAATATTATTTTTCGCATCTTTTCACCTTTTATTTTTATTAAACTAATAAATTACCATTATAAAGTGCATTAAAGTGTTAAAATAAAGTTATATAATTATAATTTTTTTCATTATTTCAATAACGTTAATATTGAAAGTTTCACCTTGGATATAATAATTTATTCAACTTTTAATCCATAAAATACCTCACTCCTCAAGTATAAATTACCCTTCACCCCTAACAAGGAAAACCACTCCTACCTTACCTATCGAAGCCAGTGATTTTCCCAAATATCATCTCTAAATTCCCATTTAATCATTATTTACATTTGTTAGTAACAAAATCTAATCATTAATGAAGTCTAGTGTTGTAGAAAATAAGAAACACCAAGAAAAGGGTAAATTCTCACCATCATCTCTTCTCATTTGCCTCTTATATACCTTTTTATCTACATTCCATTCATTAAAAATCATATAATATTAATTTAGTAGTACATTAACATTGTTTTAATTATTTTATGCTACTATAATTTTTAAATTTATGATTTATTTATATTTAAAACTTCTATTTCTTATTTTTTGTGTATTGTTCCGTTAACATCCAGTTTACCACAAATGAGGATGTTTCCAGCTACAGTCATATCACTAACCTTATGGCTATTAAAAATAAACTATTTATGATATCTATATATAAATATAATTTTTTTAAATCATATATACTTTATTATAATTATGTATAAATGATATTGAACAAAAATAGAGAAATAACAAAAATAAGTTATTTTAAGGAAAATATTATATGAATAAACTACACCTTTAACAGAGATAATTAAATAATATAACAAAATTATTATAATTGGTAAATAGTGAATATAATGAAAAAGATTAACTTCTTGTTCCATTAATTAAAAAAATATTTTTGGTATTCATGTGGTGGAAAATTGATGAAATAAATTGGGTTTAAAGGTAAGGGGATTCTCAAAAAAATTACTTATATTTGGGTTGTCTTCTCCTTCAAATTATTATCATTACGGATATTTCTATATTTTATTTAAATATTAATTTCACAATTATTTCCCTTTTTTATTATTATATACTTGTTTTTACCCGGTCTACATGATTTATAACCCAATTAAAATTATTTTTGGAAAAGGATTTTATTTTGAAAACATATCTTTAAATCATATAGAGTTGTATCTTCCTTAATGAACAATGACATCTTATTTGAAAATATGATCTCATTTATTAATTTTGGAACCTTAAAGTTTATTCCTTAATTTATTTTTTATTACACCTTTATTGTAGTCATTCCTTTCCATGGTTTTATTTCTTAACTATGATTTTCATATGTTGTCATTCCATGTGTCGTGCACAATTATGTGCATTTTTTGATGGGATGAGTGTTCCAAGAATTATATATCCCTACATTTCATTATCTAATGTGATATATCTAATTATATTATGTGTATTATTTGTGAACATTTCACTGTCATTGTTTATAATTATGATGTTGTGATTTGTGTACACATGTTATGGGTGAATAGGATGCTAGATTTGTTCATAACTATGTGTGGTATTTGGCCACTATGTTATGATGTCTCAAAATTATGCATGTGATAAATTAAATTCTATTACAAAATTTTTCCTACCATTTATAATGATGACACTATACTTATGATATAAAGATGTTGATTATTCCCACTCATGTACTATTCATTAATCTCCCTTATTACTCCCATGATATTTTTCCCCTTACATGGATTTTAGATCACCCATTTGTTAATTTATATCCTCAGGTTAATTCATGTAATATAAAGAATGTGAGATATTTTAGGAGGATAATTAATATGTATTTTATAAATTTTTATGTTATATCATGTAAAAGTGATGTATAATCCTAATTTTCCCATGATACAACACCATTAAATCCTTGATTGTATTAATTTTATATAATATTTTCTTAAAATTTATGTAATAGTCACATCATAAAAAATTGGGACTCTATAGTTCATCATTTTCTAGGAATGAAATGGGTTCTCAAGAATAATAATGATGAACTTCATAATATACCCAAAAATAAATCCCTTTTAGTTTCTATTGATTATAACCAATAAGAAGGAATTGACTATAGTGAAACCATTTAACCCATGATTTGATTAGAATGCATTATAATCATATTATCATTCACCTATTATAATAATTTCAAACATTAAAGAAATGGATTTCAAAGGTTATTTTTTAAATGGATTTATTTTGTCAAATGATTTTTTAGAATAGCCCCATGGTGTTGAAAATCCACTTTTTCCAAATTCAATTTTCAAATTAAATAAATATCATTATGAATTAAAATAATACCCTTTTTCATTGTAAAAAACATATTTGAAATTATATTTTTTTTAAAATGGGTTTAAAATTTGAAAATCCAATTAAACACTTTTTTTTAAAACACATATCAAATGATTTGTTATGTATTCAAATTTACATTGATTATGATATTTCAGCATCAACCATTAAATCACTTTGATTAGTATTTTTTAATTTAATTAAAAAGGAATTTGAAAAGAGATTTGTGGTTAAACTAAAATTATTTCTCATTTATTTATTTGATCAATGAAATTATGGTATCTCTATAAAAAAAGGAAAATACATTAATGAAAAATTATTTGGTGTGGATTAAGATAAGGTAAATAGTGCACCCATGATAATATCTTGTATGTGAACATCAGATGAAGCTGATAAGCTAATTGAAAAATAAATGTATAGAATTATAATTGTTAGTATAATTTATCTTACTATTACATGGTTAGATATCAGGTTCATTATTAGTCTTTGTGTTCAATTTTAATCAAAGATTAAGGAATAACTTTTCAATTCTATCAATGGGAATTTATATTATTTAAAAGGAACTAAAAATCCTGTTTTTTATCCAAAAGAACTTCTTTTTAAATAAATAATTTTTCAAATACTAGATTTTGGGCATTACAACTAGATATGAAAAGAGAAAGTGGGAATTTCCACCTATTTATAAAATCCCTTATCTCATGGACTAATAAAAAGTAGTACTTATTTGCTCTATCTAAAACCAATGTAGAATACATAGCCACTAGGATTATTTGTGCCAAAATAATATGGACCAAACACACACTCTTAGAATCAATGCTTATATATTACATTATCTCTATTATGTGTGATACAACAGCTACAATAAAATTAATTTGCATGAACCCAACTCTCTTAGACTCAATGCTTATATTTTCACTTATCCCAGTTATTTCTGATTTAACTACTACAATAAAAAAATCCAAAAGTCTCATATAACACACTCACCATACATATTGACCATGGCAGCATTTTATAAGATATCACTTGAAAAGGGGAGATATATTCTTCAAAATTGTTTGTTTGGAGAATAAAATCTTTTATTTTTCACTAAACCTCTACACCTTTATCATTAAAAAATACTTAATGGTGAATTTGGTTTAGTTCTTTTTTCTCTTTATTTATTCTATGGATATCATGATTTATCACTCAAAACTAATTTTTAAATTTGAAATTATTTTTTTCTCTATATTTTATCATGTATAGGATACCTTTATCTAACTTATAATATCATTTTAAGGGGAACCTTATCTACTTGTATTTATGAAACTCTCATGTGATATATATTTTGTTTTCAAAATAAATATTTTCGAAACCAAATCTTTTATTTTAAAATTATGAAAAATATTTTTCATTATAATAAGATCATTATAAAATATTATTAATTTTTTTAAACTATGATAATTTTCAAAATTCAAAAAACTACTTATGTATATACTATATTTTAAATAAATTTTTTATTTTTTTTAGGAACATTAATAATTTGTAAAAATATTGTCCATACTTGTATCTCTAAAAAAATTATTAAGTTGTATTTGATGAAATGAATATCGAAGGAATCTTTATAAGAATATTTAACCTAAATCGATTTTTCCAATAATTAAATCAATAAATGGATTCAAGACCATTCCTTATGAAAATTAGTGTAAGGGGAAAGGTATGTATACTATTTAATTTCTTCTTTTTCCATTATTCTAATTTTATTTTATCAATTATTTCTATTTTTTTCTTCCTTTCCACTTATTCGTCTTTCCTCTTTTCTAAATATCATTCTATTTTTATCTATTCTTATATTATTTACCCTCTCTTTATAAAATAAAACTATTAAAATGGGTTTGTATAAGTTAAGATGTGTTTTAGAAATCTAGTTTGTTTTCCACTTTCCAAAATCCTTTTTCTATGTTTTTCTTATTCAACTCGTTGTTTTTGTTTTTTATAAACACAAGAGAGAAAAATTAAAAAAAATATTTTCACGAAGGGGGACAGGTTCTTGAAATATTTACTCTTTTTATTCTTTAGGTTTTCATCTCAATATGATAATTATTTTTTTACAATTTGAATATTCTTTTAAACCTTACTCATGTTCTCAATTCTTTAACAAAGGAGGAGCTCTAAAATGCAATATTTTTTTGTTACCCGTATTCTTTATTTGTTCACTTCCCTTGGAGAACTTTTTATATCATGAACCTATTTTTCACTTTATTTTCCATTAATTTATAATTTTATGTCAAGTTTTTATGATTATATAAAAGTGGGATATTTTTGTACCTCTTTCCCTCATGGTGTTTTCATTATCACAAACACTCATCTATGTTTATAATGATTTATTTTAAATGATTTTTTGTTTTCGTATTGAATTAAAAGTGATAGAATATAATTGAATAATAAAGATCATTTCAGTACATTATAGTGTATGGGAAATACCTCTTATCATGCTTCAAGAACATTGATACTTTTTTGACGATCCTTAAAAGGTCATAGTAGGAAGTGGAGGGGGCTGAATATCAAGTTGGAGAACCGCAATAGTATTGAATCACCAATTACATTATTGAAGAACCTCGTATTTCTAGAACTAAAACTAAAAAACCAGTAGTTGGAATCATCTCATCGGTGACTCATATTGAAGAAAAGATTTCTATTTCAAGGCCATTAGCTAGCTGTTTTCTTGTAATGACTAGTCGGTGGTGGTTTTCCAGAAGTGCACGGCTCCATGTAGGCCATTTTCTACCTAGTGTGGGATACTAGGAATTAGATGGTGTCAAGATAGATCCTCTGAGAGTTCATTAAATGTAGTCAAATTATAAATTATGGAGGTCTTCCCTGTCTTCCATGCCCTTGGGGAATTAGGAAGATTCATATTCCTTATGGATCCTTTAAAAGGAGGCACTTTTCCAATTTGATAATGAAACATTTTCCAAACAATTTTATCAAGATCAAATTGAAAAAAGTGTCAAAGATTGAAAATCCTCTCATATGGACATTATCAATTTCAAAAATATCTCAAAAGATTTCACCCATTCTCTAAAATCCACCATCCAAAATTATAGTCATCCATTCAAGAGATTTATGAGAATGATTTTAATGAGATTTTACCAATCAAACGTCTATATCCTCTCTACACATTTCTCAAATGGATTACTTCTCTAGAAAATTGAGGGGCCAGTTCCTTAGCTTTACGTCAAGAATAATAGGATTCCCAAAGACCAAATATGCGGGGGATGAGTTTCTTGATCATTGCTAAGGTCCAAGGATTAATAACATTGACCTCCTGAGTCAAAGGGTGGAGATGTAGCGGACACATCATCTTATTTTCATAATCCTTATCAATTATTTTCTCTCTCTCTTCACTTTATTGTATTGTATAATTTATCATTGATTAACATACATTCATAAATTTTATTCGATTATTTATATGCTTAATTTATATTTATATTATCTGTATAACTCAGTTAAAATTAATTTACCATCACTCAAATGATTTATTGTTTTAATTTGTTCTTTATCATTTTAATTTTGATTTTACAACATCATCAATTAGTTTTTTTAAATGTAAATTTACACCCCTATTTCTATATTTCCCCGACCAATACTTTTTGTGTATGAATGAAAGTCCCAAAATTTTATCAATTGAATTTCCCATTAAATTATATAAATGTTTCATCTTTACTATTTTATAAATCACATGCACTACATAATTAAAACGGAGAAAATTATATATTATTGACTAGAACATTACAAAACCAATATATCAATGAGAATTGAATGTGTTAAAATTGAAGAGAAAAATAGAATATAAGATAATTATAATATGAAAATTCAGATCATATCAATCTCATAAAACGATTATACTAGTGTGAAACACTAAAAAATGAAATAGGATATTAGTAATGAAATATTTATTTTTAAAATTAAAATATAAATAAATTTTGGGGATAATGGAATTAAATGAATAATGAATTAAATATGATGTTTTCATCGAAGGTAATGAACTCATATGACTGTTACAAATCCAACCATTAGAATAGTAATCGGACTATTAGAATAGTAATCCAATAGTTAAAAATAGTAATATAAATGTTATAATAGTAACCTTGCCTGTGTAATTATAAAATAATATTTATTTATCATATAGAATAAAAATATACCAAATTATATTATTCTAAAAGTAAATAAATGATCAAAAAATTTAAAAATAATTTTTTGGATTTTTATAACATTCATATGTTTTATTATATTTTTATGATAAATATTAAAATAAAAAAATTTATTTTACAAAAACTAATTCATAAAATATCATTATGTTTCATTAAAATGATAATATGATTTTAGGAAACCATATGTCAATTTTCATAGTGTTATAAAATTGATCATAACATTAAAATTTTTATTTTTCAAATAAGTATGTATTTAATTTAAAAAAATCTTCATATTTATAAAATTACTTTAATATAATAAATTTCATTTTGAGAATATACATTTTTAAAAATTTTCAGTGTGGTTTTTTTTAAATAGATGAATTTTAGAGGATTATTAAAATACAACAAAATACATTATTTAAAATTATTTGATAAATATATGAATTAATGAGTCATCGTTGATTTCAGAAACTATTTGTTCAATGTATAATACATTAATTACTATATTTATTCATAAAAATCAACAATATTGATAGTTTTAAGAAAAAATATAGAACTAATTAATATTATTTTCAAAAACACTTCTCTTCACCCATTATTAACATCTCACCAACTCCTCACACCTTCTAAGAATTAGTGCCCACCAAATTTCTATAAAATTATCATTCAAATAATTTAACCCATTTCTGAATAGTGATCGGCTCACTAAAAGGAAAAAACCAAGGTTCCTTAACTTATATTTCACGAGATGCCTTTCAGAGTGGTAATATTCTAATTATATCTCATTTAAATTATTTTTTATTGTACCTCTTTATTAATTTTCCCATAAAACATGACATAATAACAATACTATAATAAATATACTAGAATCTTATTATGTTGATGTAATTTCCATAATCCAACCACTTCTCAATTCATTCCAGAATTAAAACATTGTTATCAAAATTTTCATTTCACCTCCTCTATAAAAAACATTCTCCATTTTTCCCCACCACCTTCAAGGATGGTTTTAAAACATATATTATGGTGAAAGGTTATAAAATTCAGTATTTTATATTTTATTACACATTTAATAATGGATATATATCAATAATATTAATGTAATCCAAATATGTTTATCGTGGTCGAAAATCCCACCAAAATGAACTAAGTCTACAGTAGTAACAACTATACTCTATGAATAATTATTGATTTGGAATTATATCTAATTCTAAGAATGTATTTAATATTTTCAGACACATTAACTCTAAAATATTTCATTTGTAGAGTTGTGGAATCATTTCATAAATAAATTCTATAATTATAAACAAACAAATGCTACCTTGGATCCATGAATCTAACAATATTGGGAAAGTGATTATAGATATGTTATATAAATTAAATAACACTAAAATACCATAAAATATTGATAAAAAATATATATATTTATAGAAAGTAAAAAATAATTTATTTAATAAATCTGATTTAGTTATTAGGAAATATAATTGGAAATGAAAAATGAATTCATCCATGATTTAAGGGATCTCTCTGAACCACCCCATTTTCTTTAGGTTATTCATTCCCTATATTTTCCTTGATTTGTCACTCCATTAATAAAAATTAATTATTAAATATCATGAATATTTATCCCAAAAATATATACCTATATTAATTCCCCATTATAATTTTACTCAGATATTTTATAGAGTATTTTTTTTGAATAAATTTATTTTCTTCGATAGTTTGTGTTGTATGTAACACTAAGTTTTAACAAACCCCTACAAACTATTTATATTATAATTTATACATGACCATTATTACCTATTTTTTAATCTCAGTGTCAGGAATAAGAATAATTTTAAAAAAATTAAATATATTGGTTTTATATAATGATAATGCATAAAGAAAAATGTACTTATTTTTCAATACAGTAATTATATGTTTTTAAGAAAATTCTCAAATTTTTTTCAATAATAATATATATAATATTTTACACTTTTAGAAAGATAATTTTATAAAATAAAATTAATTTTCTAAATAATCATGTCAAATTTATCTTAATTTCTTTTTTTGGGATTTTTCTGAAAAGAATATTTTTTTATGAATCATGAAAATTATGATTTTTATTAAAAACTGCCTTATCTTTAAAAATATTAATAAGGTAAATTTTTTTAAATGGGTTAAAAAAATTGTTCAATTATATATATATTAATTAAATTTAGGTAATTTTTCTAATTTTTAAAATCCCTTTTCATATAAATTTTTTTAATCATTTGAACATTTTCTCTTTGTAAAATTGTCTTCTTATCCCGCCATCGAGTTTTATTTTAAATTTAAATTTTCCACTTATTTGAATTAAATTTGGAAAAAAGGATTGAATATTTTTAATAATTAAAATTTATATTTTTTATAATTTATACTTAATTTTCTATTTAAATTAATAGTAAAATTGCTAAAATTTAGTTATATCAATTGAGATTAAAACATGTTTACCGAGGGTTAAACTAAAATGAGAAGTGTTATAATCACCAATAAAACAGTACAATTCCAATTTTATGGAAATATATACACCTCATAAAATATATGGTTCTATAATGAACTTTTTTTATCCTTTTTTCTTGTGAAATACATGGATGCACTTTTTTATTCAATAAATTGCTAGTACACCACTCAGATCCCTTATAAAAGGCCACCCCATATCTTCTTCTCATAAAAATAAAAAAACCTTTGTTATAACAATCCCAAATAATGTCCTTACATCCATACTTACATCCTTGATTCCTTAGATATATCATAAAGACAATCACGGAAGAAATTAGATAAAACCTAATGATGTCGCCTGAAGAATTGGTAATGTTTTTGATGATGTGTTTTTGTTTTAGTTATTATTATAAACCCTTCAAATATTTTTAAATTATTCTGATATAACATAACTATTATATAAAATCTAAGAATAATTTATTATGTAAATTTCATATCCTATACCTATCTCCACATCCATCAAATGGGATATCAAATCATAATTCATGTGTACGGTGGACTACCGGCTCACAAATAGATGTCATTCATTTTCTATAACCAACTATCATGGATGTATATAATGATAGATTAAATATAAGGCCCCATCTGTACATGTTAAAAAAACCTTCAATTATGTTAATAATTCACATTGAGGATCTTTTTTAGGCTTAGATCTTTAGATAATTAGATCATAACATAAACATAACATCTTGAATATTACATGTGGACACCTTTACTCAATATCCTTTTTTATGATAAAATAAAAACTCTTTGAAAAAAGGGTCATCTCTAGTTCCATGTCTTAGATAGCATGACTTCTCCTTGACCCCATCCTTGCCCCTATTCCACTTTATGTCCAGTGAAAAACATTTCAAAAAACATGGGATGATCATAAAAAGCTCAGTAAGGGATAGACAAAGAACGAAAAATGTTTAGTTTTTTGAAATAACCAGTAAACCATGAATACCTTATCATATATAATAATTTTCACCTTTATGATGTAGTAAATACTCTTCACTTAATAAAAGATCTTTTCTTACCATTTTTTAACGAAAATATTACCATAAATCACCTAGAAGGAACACATAACATATAAAGGTCACGTGGGACATAAACATACATAAATAGAATAACTATACAGCCGACTTCTACACTTATGACTAATGGAATATCCATATGGAAAAATTCTATACCCAATGCATTGGTGGTTATAACATAACAATCAATCCTGGATTATCACAACACCACCCATCATTCGGTTAATCACGTAACCACCCATCAAATGTCCAAATACCATTATAAAATCATAACATATAAAATAATGCAAATATATACATTTCACTAATATCATTTCATTTATAATCACAAGAAATCATTTCAATATATTGAAATAATCATTCCATTTCAAAAACCATTTTCAATACCACAACACCCAAAAATAGAAGAAGGTTATTCCTTTTTCATTTTAAAAAAACAGTAAGGCTTATAAAGGATTCAAAATAACGATTATGTCGGCAGAGAGGTCATTGTCACCACAAACATTAAAAACATTCCTTTTGTCATTTAGTAAAAACATCATATAAAAAATATTCCATTTTAATTAAATGAGAATTGAAAAGGGATTATAAACTGTATAAAATAATGTCGTGTATAAATAAAAATTTGCCTCAATGAATGAAGATTGAGACGAAGTCTGTTACCTCATGTCCGACTTGACCCGTTCGTTCTTTAATTTAATAAATAATAAACATAAGTTAATTTATAATTTCTTAAGATCATTTTCAGGTTTATTATTCATTTTATATCACTTATTTCCTTTCTATAACAATTATTTAATCATTTGAGTTCATATCATACATTTTGTCGATATTTGTAACTTGAGTTAACAGTGAACTTGCTATAATAATAAATTGTACATGTGGTTGAAATTACAATATCTCCTGAATTATATACATTATTTATATATCATATATATCATATATATCACGTATATATATATAGTTATAATATTACAAAACATTTGTAGATAAGAAATGAAATGTACCGTTCATGGAGATGGTCAGCCGTACATACACATGAACACTAATTCCATTTCTACTTTATATTTTAATGGAATAAAAACCTAATGGTAGATAGTTATATTATAATTACAGTATAATATCATATATTATTTCATTAAATCCATCCTTTATATGTCCCACGTATTTCATGAATGAGTCATATCACTTTAATGGGGCGGTAGTCCGCACTTTCTCAAATGAAATTATCATATTTACCCAATATAGAATCCATAAAAGAATAAAATAAATAAAAAGTAATGAATTATAAAGATAATATAAATATAATATATATCACATATAAATACAGATAGATAATAATGGACATCATGAGAAGCTGGAGGAGATAATTTAACAATCATCGTTTCGCGAGGCAGTCGTTCTCCATCCACAGAAACAGTATGTTTTTTACCCATTAGACGGAGGTGTGTGTAAGTGTTGTTCAAATACATCTTATAACAACATATTATTATATTTAGGATACTGGTGTAGTTATTAAATAATTAAATAAAATGATTTTAGGGGGTTGGAGAAGTAAAAGAAAAGAAAATAACTAAAGAGATGACATTACCATTAAATCAGGTAACTCCCTTTGGTTTTCACCAAAAGGATTACTTGAATTGCCTTCTTCCTAGGGGAAGGCTTTTAGGAGGAAAAGAGGGGTGTAGGGAGATTAATTGGATAGATTCTGGGCAAGAAAATTGGTTGGATAGGTGTGAGGAATGGGTAATATGTCAGGGCTTTAGATAAGGGGGGAGGGTCTCTTTAGGAATGTTTGAAAATATTATTTTAATATATATTGATTTTTGATTTCTAAATGTCCAAAACACATTAAAGTCGAATATAAGATTCCTAATGTCTGAAATAAAATCATCCAATGATAATTAGATAGTTTTTGGATATTTTTTAAATTTTTATATACTTATTTATTTAAAACATTCATTAATGAGGTAGACACAACATCATTATTATGACATAAATAATTTTATTTATTTGAGGTCTAAAAATTATAAAAAAAATACCATGATGTAGAAAATATTTTTATATTTCTAATTAATATTTATAGTCAAAGAGATAACTTATATAAACACACGTAACAATTTATTTACTAAAATATATATGTTTATGTCATTGTCGTCTTTATATTAATTTAATAAATATAAAGTGTCATTATCATTCCCAAGTTGTTCCATGGGGTCCCAAAATCGACCCAATGATGCCCTTGGTCAGATATCTATCATCCAATAGGAATAGCACACATGTTAGGATAATTTAATATTATTATAATATGATTGTTTACCCTTATTTACCAGATTTACCTTTTAACCATGGTAAATAAAATATTTACAGAAGTAAATATTCATAATGCCTAAAAAAAGATACATATTTACACAATTTGGACCTCTTGAATCCAAATATGGAATCCATTTTTTCATATTTAAAACACATAAGTTTCTGAAATTAATTTAAAATTAATTCCAACTTTCAAAACAATAAGCGTGTTTTTAAGAAATAATAACTATCAAAAGATTGACGATTGTTTACATCAAATTTCAATGTAAAATTACTTACAATAACCAATATTGGGTTAAATGGTAAAAACATAATCTAATAACTCTTTAAAACCAATTAAAAATATAATCTAGCCATATAAATATATTATATTAAAAATAGTTTTGAATTACAATACATTATTTTTTACTGTTCAATAAAAAATGAACATTATCAGAAAAATACCAAAATTTCATCCAAAATAAATGTTGATACCCTGATTATATAGATGAATTTTATTTTGTCATATATAGCATATAAAAGTGACAGTAACAAGATTTAAAAATGTTTCTCCATCAAAAGATGGCAAACTGGCCTTTTAAAAAGTATTATACTATTTCTGTTTAAAATTGGATCCATTCACATTTTAAGCCTCTAAATTTTATTGTATAAATGTAAAAAATTTTTAAAAAAAAGTATAATAATTTTGTAGTTATCTCTATTCATTCTCTCAATTACAATTTGATGTGGTTAAAAACTATTTTAAATTATAATAAAATATTTTTATTTTCAATATAAATCATTGTTGTATGCAACATAAGTTTTAAAAGAAACTCATTGTTGCGTATCGTGTATTCCATCAAACATATCATCCCATTTAATGTAAAATTAATATTTAATTCACCAATATTAATAATTATAGAAATTCCATATTCTTTATTTACCTGGGTTGTTACAACCTTCCCCCTTTTAGAAATTGTGTCCTCGCTATTTTTATTCACTTATCAAATTAGTGGGTGTATTTATCACTCATATCATTTTCAGATTCCCACGTTGCCTCTTCAACTGCATGGTTTTTTTACAAAACCTTTACCTGAGGATTTACCTTATTCCGAAACACATTCTCTCTTCTGTCAAGAATCAAGATATTTTGTTCCTCATACAAAATATTCTCTTCCAACTGAATAACCTCTGGGCTCAAAACATGAGATTGATACGGAATATACGTTCTCAACATTGAAACATGAAAGACATTGTGTACCTGGAATAAACATGGAGGTAAATCCACTATGTATGAAACTGATCCCACATTACCCCATATTTCAAAGGGTCCAATGAGCCTCAGACTCAACATTCCCTTCATACCAAAATGCATCACAGTTTTCCATGGATAAACATTGAGAAAGACATGATCACCTACCTTGAAAAAAATATCCTTCCTCCAGTTATCCACATAACTATTCTACCCACTCTGAGTTGTTCTCAAGTTCTTCTGAATCAACTATTATTTTTCTACCATCACTTCTACAAATTCTGGTCCCATACGTTTCCTTTCACCTACTTCATGCCAAAAACATGGATTACGATGCTTCTTCCCATATAATACCTCAAATAGATCCATCTATAAACTAGAATGAAAACTGTTATTATTATAAAATTCAACCAAAGAAAGATGTCATTGTCAGGATCCCTTATAATCCATTGAGTAAGCATGTAACATGTCCTCCAAAGTCTGAATTTTTTATTCTGACTTCCCATCATATTTTGGATGAAAATTTGTACTAAAATCTAGTTCAATACCCAATGAATTTTAAAGGCATTTCTAAAATATAGAAGTGAACCTGGTATCACGATTAGATACAATGGGGAGGGGAACTCCATGAAACCTAACTATCATGTTAACATATAACCTTGAAAGTTTACCTAGAGACAAAGTATCTTGAATAGGAAAGAAATTAGTAGATTTAGTTATTCGATCAACAATAACCCATATTTCATTGTGACCTAGATATTTCTTTGGTAATCACACAATGAAGTCCATAGATATATTTTACCATTTCCACTCTATCATAGGTAAAGACCGAAGCAACCCTTTAGGTAACTGTAACTCTTCTTTAACCTGTTGACAAATAAATCATTGATTAGTAAAGTCAGAAATATCTATTTTCATTCCATCCCACCAGTAATACTACTTAAGATCTATGTACATCTTAGTACTAGAAGGATGAACTGAAAATGAAGAAATTTGAGCTTCACATAAAAACTCATTCCTCAACTTTGAATCACAAGTGACACATAATCTCTTTCCAAATACGAATATAAAATCATTATAAATGTTAAATTTATCCAACATACCCTTCTAAACCAACTCTACATTTTTCTGTAACTCACTGTCTTCTTTCTGCACTTTCTTTATTCTGACTGTTAGAGATGATTTCACTAACACTTGAAACAAAACAAAGGAATTTCCCATATGATCAAATTCTATGCCAAATTTCATCTAATCAAAATCCAAAGGATCTTGTTCCAAACATATCATAGTTAATGAATCATTACTTTTTCGACTCAAATTATCAGCCACTTTATTTTCATTTCCCGGATGGTAATGAATTGTGCAATCATAATCCTACATTAATTCCAGCCATCTCCACTATCTCATGTTTAATTATTTCTGAGTAAATATATAACTTAAACTTTTTTGGTATGAATATATTTCACATTTTACTCCATACAAATGATGCCTCAAAAATTTAAAAGATAAAACAACAGTAGGTAATTCCAAATCATGTGTAGGGTCATTTAACTCATGAGGATTACACTGAAATGAAGCATAAACAATTACCTGATCATTATTTATAAAGAAACAACCTTGTCCATTTAATGAAGCATCACTTTAGATAAAAACAATCACCATTTCTAGAACGCAGTACCAAAACTAGAGCATTCACCAAGCTTCTTTTCAATTATAGAAAGTAATCATCACATTATTTTTTCCAAATGAACATAACAACTTTTGGAGTTAACATAGTCATTGGGTTAGATAACCATGAAACGTTTTCAACAAACCTCCTGTAAAAACCTGCCAAACCAAGAAAATTATGGATGTCAATTATATTTGTGGATCTTGTATATTCCTCAAATACTTTTGTTTTAGTAGGATCAATAGTTATTATATTTTTTGAAACAATCTGACCAAGGAACGAAATTTGTTGTAACCAAAATTCACACTTGCTGAATTTCCCATATAGTATCTTTTCATTTAAGATTTTAAAGACAACCCTTAAATGAATTTCATGTCACTCTTTACTTTTAGAATAAACCAAAATATCACCAATAAATGCAACCATCATTTATCAACAGATTCAATTCTTCCATCTCTAGAACAAACTGTTCAAATTTGATTCCTACTATCTCCGGATACTGATTTAGAATGTTCTTTCCCTTTGTATGTATTCCTAGCATAGTTACTCTGTTTCCTCTATGAAAAAAATTCTTAATAGATAAATATCTTAGATGATGGGAAATAGTAATATTTAAATGCTATATCATTTCAATCTTAACATAAATTAATTTATGGACATTAATTTAACAATAACCAAATACCTAAGGTTATCCAAAACGACATCTGATAAAAAATATATGGTCATGTCCTTAAACAATGCGTAATCTTGAATTATGTTAATAATTCAAATTGAAGATCTTTTTAGGTTTAGAGCTTTAAATAATTAGATCATTGTATAAACAAAGAAACTAGAATATTACATGTTTACACTTCTAATTAGTATCCATTTTTTCATAAAATAAAAATTCATTGAAAAAGAGTCATGTATAGTTCCATGTTTTAGACAACATGACTTTTCATTGACCCCATCCTTTCCCTTATTCCACATTAGGTCCTTTGAAAAAAAATTCAAAAAAACAATAGATGACCATAAAAATATCAGTAAGGGATACACAAATAAAGAAAACTGTTATTTTTTTCAATACAACAAGTAAACCATGAATGCCTTATCAAAAGTAATAATTTTCACCTTTATGAAGTAGTAAATACTCTTCATTGAATAAAATATAATTGATTTTAATTTTTTAATGAATATATTACTATAAAACCCATAGAAATAACACATTAAATATAATGGTAACTCAGGACATAAACATACTTAAATAGAATTAACATACAATCGACTTCCACACATGTCACTAAATGAAATAGCCATACGGCCGACTTCCATACCCAATTAATTGAAGGTTATAACTTTACCACCCATTTTGGTTTATCACAGCACCACCCGTCATTTGGTTCATTACTTAACCACCAGTCAAATGTCCAATTACCATAAAAAAATCATAACACAAAAAAAATTACAAATATAAACATTTCACTAATAACCTTTTATTTTCAATCACAAGAAATATTTTCAAGATATTGAGATTATAAATCCATTTCAAAAACCCTTTTCAATACCAAAACAACCAAAAACAGAATATGGGGTTTCCTTTTTCATTTTTTAAAAAACATTATGGCTTATAGAGGAAGCAAAATAACGATTACAGCAGCAGAGAAGTCATTGTCACAACTAACGTTAAATACATTAATATTTTTGTTTAGTAAAATGATTCATAGACAAAAAAATTCCATTTGAATGAAATGAGAAGTCAATGGTTTTATACACCATGTAAAATAAATTCACTTATAAATCAAAATATGCCTCAATGAAAGGATATTGAGATGAAGTCCCATACCTCATGTCTGACATGACATGTTCATTGTTTAATTTAATGAATAATAAAATTAAGTAAATTAATACATTATTAATATCCTTTTTCAAGTTTTATATTCATTTTATATGCCTTATTAACTTTCTAAAACAATTATTTAATTATTTGAATTCATGTCAGGCATTTTGTCGATATTCATAACTTGAGTTTAAAATGAACTTGTTATAATAATAAATTGTCCATGTCGTAGAAATTACATTATATCTAAAATTATATTCATGATTTAGATATCATATATATCATATTTATCTAATTTAAATATGTATTTATAACTTTAAAAATCATTTAGAGATAAGAAATGAAATGCACTGTTCCTAGAGACGGTAAGTCGTATGTACGCATGAATGAAAATTTCATTTCTATTTTATATTTTAATAGAATTAAAAAAATAATGATACATAGATATATTATAATTATAACATAATATAATTTATAATTTTATTAACTCCATCCTTTATATGTCCCACGTATGGCATTAACGAGTCATATCACTTTGAGGGCGTGGTAGTCCGCACTTCCTCAAATTAAATCATCGTATTTACCCATTATGGAAACCATAATGGTATGAAAAAAAATGAAAAATACTGAAGTATAAATATAATATATATCTCATATAAATACATTTACATCCTAATTTATTCCATAAGAAGATGTAGGAGATTATTGAACAATCATCATTCCAGGAGGTAGTAGTTCGCCGTCCACAGATATTGTATGTTCTTCACCCATTTGACAGAGGTGTGTGTAAGTGTAGTTATAATAATTTTTATAACAACATCCTATTATATTTAGGATACTATGTTTTTATAATTAGATGAATAAGAAAAAATATGATGTTGGAGATGTAAAATAAAAGAAAAGAACTTAAGAGAAGACATTACCTTTAAATCGTGTAACTCCATTTGGTTTGAACCAAAAGCTTTACTTGAATTGCCTTCTGCCTAAGAGAGGGCTTCTAGGAGGAATAGTGGGATGTAGGTAGATTAATTGGATAGAGTCTGGAGGAGACAAGGGGCTTGAGAGGTGTGAGGAATGGGTTATAAATGAGGGTTTTTTATAACGGGGAGTAGAGGCTCTTTTGGAAATCTTGACAATATTATTTTATTATATAATGAATCGGGGTATGACAGATTAAAACAACTGCCCCTATTGATCTTGTCTCGCTATTAAGAAAGACTCTCTTCTCTCTCGTTCCTCTAGCAAAGTATGAACAAAAACTATAGCATGCACAAGATACAGTGATTTTTACTCAGTTCACCCTCACTGGGCTACGTCTATGGAGTATACACAAGCGATGTTTTGATGAACCAAATCCACTTAAAGCACACTATTGTTTACAAAGTTTGGGATAGATCTCTTCTATTCCTAGGATCACTGCCTTTATAATGTTTAGGGTCAGCTCACTACTTTCCCAAAGGTCACTCCCTATTTCTCTCTCTTTGGATCACTTTCAGTGGAGAGGATCACCTTCTTCCTCTTTATTTTCTCACTACAATAGAAAGGATCCACTAACAATTTATAGACCTGTAGGACTCTCCATTATCACTAATGAATACATCCTCGGTTGTATGTAGATGCTCTGTTGAAGTATAACTTTCACCCATAGATGAATCTAACATTTCACCGAAGGTATAAAGCAATCTTCCTGCTTTAGCGCAGCCCTAAAATGACTGGCATGCTTCAACCATACTAGGAGAACCTCTCTAAGCTGGCACGCATCTTCCTGCGCGCAAGTTCAAATCGGTGCACAAGTTCACCGCAACCACTTGCGCTACTCACAACCTTTTACACCCAAACCAATTTTGGCGTGCAAGTTTCACCAAACCACATGCGCGACACCCCCTTCTTCAACTCTAATCTTGGTCAACTCACACCCTTCCTCACCCAAACCACATTGGGCATGCAACTGTCAACTGGCGTGCAACTTCTGAATATCATAACACTTGCGCGACCACACCACCACTTGCACCACCACAACACCTACGTGATGGGATCTCTGATTGTCTCTAAGTGTTTTACTCTCTTATGAATGAGGAGTGGTTGACCTCAATTAATAGTCATTTCGAAACCCTGAGCGATGACGCACAAGTTTCCTCTTGGCGTGCAAGCCCATCCGCCCTAGTCTCTATCGCCCTAGACACTTGCACGAACAAAACTAAAACATTGGTACCCATTTTTCCTTTGCCAAATATTGATTTTATGATCTTTAAAAACTTATGGTGCACTAGTTTCCAAGCCTCCAAGACACTGGCACGCAAGTCCCTTTGCCAAAAACACTTTTCTCCATTTGTCGATTTTGAGGTCAAAAAATTTGGCAAACACTGGAAAACTGTGCCAGCTTGTATCTTCCCTATTTGAACCACCTCATGATCGACCATTCCTTTTTCCATGTTCATGAATCCATCATAGATTGTTGACAACATCCCTTGAACTTTACATTCCACCATGAAATCCCCTTTTGTGAACAAATTTTTACCTCATGGTTTTCTTTTTCAACGAACACAACTCAAGGACCCACTTGGTCAACAAACACAATCACCTCAAAAATTCTTCAATGATACCTTGAGAGATTTTTTTACCAACATTAGGATAATTTAATATTATTATAAAATTATTCTTTTACCCTTATTTACCAGGTTTACCTTCTAACCAAGGTAAATAAAATATTTACTGAAATAATATTCATAATGTCTATAAATAAAAGTTACCTATTTTCACAATATGGAACTCTTGATTCCAAAAATGGAATCCAATTTTTACAATTCAAAACACAGAATGGGAAGAAATTATTTTAAAATTATTTCCCGCTGTCAAAACAGTCATGTTTTTAAGAAATAATAACTATCAAAAGATTGACACTTGTTTATGTCCAATTTCAAAGTGAAATTACTTACAATTTCCAAAATTGGATTAAATGGTAAAAACATATTCTAATTATACTTTAAAACAAATAAGAAAGAAAGTATAAAAAAATAAATTAATTAAATTTAATGTAGATTTGAATTAAAATATAGTATTTTTCACTATTCATTAAAAATGAACATTTTCAAAAAAGTACCAAAATTTCTTCCAAAGTAAATTTTGATGACCCAATTTTAAAGAAGAATTTTATTTTATCAAATAGAACTTATAAAAGTTGCAAAAACTAGAGATAAAATAGTACACCATTAAAAGGCGGTAAATCGACCTTTTAAAAAATATGAGACAATTTCTACTTAAAATTGGATCCATTTACATTTTAAGCCTCTTACGTTAATTGGAAAAATGTAAAAACATTTAACAAACATGTATAATCATTTTGTAGTTAGTTTTGTTCATTCCCTCCATTAAAATGGCTAGGCTTTAACCACCATTAAAAATAAATATATTATATTATTATTTTTTAGTATAACATAGTGTTGTGTGAAACATAATATTTCAATGAAATTCATTGTTACATATCGGGTATTCCATCGAACATATCATCCACTTTAAAGTAAATTTAATATTTAATTCACAAATATTAATAAAAATGTAATTTTATTATTCCTAATTTACATGATATGTTACATTAAAGGATTATAAATTATATTTATGATATTATTATACTTCTTGAATTATTATATAACATATTCATTCTTACATTCCATTATATTAGAATATGGTAATGTTTCTCGTGAATACGGTGGAATACCACCTCACAAAGTGATGTGATCTTTTCATTCATTACATGGAAGGTAATAACGGTGATTTTAATGAAAATATGTTATATATATATATATGATATAATGATTAGGTAATGGTAATATATTATTGATATTTCTTTCAATAAATTTTTTTAGAAATTTGATATATCATTCATGTGTACGTATGGCCTACGGTCTCAATGAATGGTGTGTTTAATTTTCTATATCAATTTGTTTTAGATTACTCTAAATACATATATATTGAATTTATAAAATATTTATATCATTAAGAAATTTATAGATATTATAGAACCATGATAAAAATTAGAGTAAATAAAATGAAACATCAAAAAAGAGGGAAAAAACAAAGCTATTATTTCCTGAAAAAAAAATTTAATAAAAAATTATTAATAAAATGGTTATAAAAGGTCATAATAAAATAAAATATGGTTATATATATATATATATATATTTGTGGGTTTGTGGCTCAAAAATATATGTATGATAAACTTTTTTATATAATATGGATGTTTGAATGTGTATAAGGGAAGTCAAGACATATGGTATGGGATTTTTTTCATAATTTGTCTTCTTTGGGACATACATTATGTTATAAAACTATATTATTTTATGATGTGTATATAAATAACATTTTTATTTTAATATAATATAGTTATTTAGTATAATTATATTACAATGTCTATTTAATATTTTTATTTCATGGGGCTTCTGATTCAATGTTACCAAAGTGGTAATGGTTTAATGATACAATATCATCATTTTCAAGGTTGTTTATTATTATTCTTCCAATGAATAAATATCACGATCCATCCCTCAATAAAATATTGAA
Organism: Viscum album; assembly: GCA_963277665.1. Taxonomy (NCBI): domain Eukaryota; kingdom Viridiplantae; phylum Streptophyta; class Magnoliopsida; order Santalales; family Viscaceae; genus Viscum; species Viscum album. Next base: position 628,521,734 of record OY728164.1, on the reverse strand, counting down.
TTTTTTTATCATATGGTTATGTGATTATAATACATATTTTCAATTCATTTTCTACTCTTTATGTACTCTAGAAATTAAAATTGTTTTTTAAGATAAATAATCTCTATTTCTCTCTTCATTTGAAAGACATTTTTCTTCCAAAACCATGTTTTCAAAAAAAGGTTAAAATTATACAAATTATTTATTAAATATATTTTTACATATGTAAAAATTTTGACAAAATATTTTTTAATGAATATTCACATCACTTTCCAAGTTAGTCCTATTTGGCTTTTACTAAAAATGTGAAATAAATAATTATTTTAAACTGAACAAAAGAAATGGAATTTAACAAAATCATTACCATTATTTTATTTTAATCCTCTTTTATGAGGTTATAAATTTTTTTAAAATATATATTTTTTTTAAAAATTATTAATTTAATGTTTTAAAAAGTGATTTTAAAATAGAAAAGAGTATTTTGTAATGAAATTTTACAGGTGATTTTCCCAAATAATTTTTCATCTAATATGGAATCATTTGATATTAATTAATCAATAATGGTGATATGATCCAAAAATAAAATCTTTATTGATTATATTTAAGGTTTTTTTTATTATGAATAGATTTTTATGAAACCCATTTCTCTCCAACGGGTTATACAATGATGAAATTATTTTGAAACCCACTTAATTTTCCTTGCGTTCTACCTAGATAAAGTGATTTTTAATACCATTACTTTTTCCATTGGATATGATTTATTGAAATGATTAATGATTATGAGACCTATTTTATTTCCATATGTTTTTTATGATGAAATATGTTTGAAACCCATTTCTTTCCAAAGGTTTATTCTATGATGAAATGTTTCATGAAACCCATTTCTCTTCATGGGTTCTGATTTGATGAGTGTTTTATGAAGCCCATTTCATTTCATGGGTTCTCATATGATTAATATTGTACGATCTTGTGTCACAAATATGTGTTATTTTTATTATGCAATGTGTGGGACCTATAACTCCCTTCGATTCATTGGGTAATGATTAATATAACATGAGATAAAAATGACTTAAATGTGGATTGATCATAGTTCAGTAAGGGACATTTTCCAATATGATAGTCTTGGGAGTTATCCTTGACAACTATGATTTTTAGGGTATTAAACCCATTCCACTATGATAGTGTAGGGAATTATCAATTAAATACTTAGGAAATGATTTTATAATTTTATGTGTAAGAAAAAAATATATTTCTTTTACAAATGTTATGTTATCATGGTTCATTTTTTTTGGTTCCATTATGGTACATTTCTTATAAACTGGAAATATTTATTCAATGATTCATGTTTACGATCTATGATATGCAGGGTGTGGTTTTAAAATGTTATTCTATTTTTCTCATATTCGTATGCACGTAATATATTTTTATCTCCCCTGTGTTCCCTTATGGAGCTTCTAAGATCAAAAAATATCATGTTTACTTTCATTAAGTTATGATGGAAGGTATTTTTTATGATATTTTTAAGATGTCCGCTAGTAATTAAGAATATCACATGAGAGGACATAGCACACTTATGGTCCATTTGTTTATATGTCAAGGTTTCTATAGTCCCTAGACCAAAATGATCTTGGTATGGATCATTATGTTACGTATTGAACATTCATCTATTATGATGTATTTATGTATGAGATATTTTGGTTTATATAGTTCATATCAGATAATTGTGTAGCAATATTTTGAAACTAGGATGAGAAAAAATATATTGATATACCAAAGGATATGTCTATGTATAAGTCTATGGATGAGATAAATTAAAGGAAAATGAATTGTAATTTTGGTCAAGGATAGAGTGACTAGATTATAAGAAATTGTATCCATCCCTCAACACTAAATGAGGATGTGGATCTTAAATAGAGTTACATAAGGGTGATAACTTTGAAAAGGGAACCTTGAGATAGACTCTATCATCACCTTTTGCATAAGAATGGTCCTTTCTACACACCTGTTTCGACACTCCTAGTGGATGTGATTTATAAATATAGAAAATATTTATAAACCATCATGAAGTATTTAAATATATCATGACTATAACTAACCAAAAATAAAACTAAGGTTTCATAGATTAAAATTAATCTTTCATGGTTTAGACAACCAATAAGTGGGTTTTCATGATAATGTGGTTCCTCACTCGTTTTATTACTGCTTATGCTTTGATTTTTGGTTTTAGTCAATAGTTGGAACATGAAGGGACCATTTTAAAGTTGATTAAGATATTAAATGAAATGATTGTCCTCCTAATAAAGAATGTGTTTGGGGTTCAAGAAAGAAAAATTTCATTGATATTCTCACACAACTTTCTCAACCCATGAATCATTTTAAACTTCCAAATGTGAAAATGACGGAATGATGTTATGTTGAGTCCTTCATGAGGTAATATCAATATTATTTCTATTGTTCTACTAATATTCAAGTTTTTTAGAAATGTATTTGTACAAAAAAATATTTCTCATTATTTGATGTTTGGAACTTGAATTAGTCATTTTGGGTGTCTAACATTTAGAAGGTGAAGAAAATAAATGGTTTAATCTTATCAATAATACTAGGGTACATGTTGAATTTGACTCTTTGAAGTGGGATGAGTTTAAGAACTTATTTTTCAATAAGTTCTTTCAAATAATTATTTATAAAAAATGGAGAAGTAATTCCTTTCGGTAAATCATAATGATAATGAATTAATTACTAAATATAAGGGAAATTCAACAAGACTTACACTTTTAGATTTTTTATCCAACCTGATATTAAGGATTATCAATTCTTCAGTGGAATAAAACCAATTATCATAATAAAATTAGTTATAATTGAAATTAGTACATATAAATAAATAATTTTCACATTCTATCATTATTTAAATTAATATTTCGATTACCCATAAATCTCTTAGTTTTGACATGTAAAGGAAGATGGTGTTAAAAATAAACTCTAAAAACCATAGAGAGAAGATGATAAGAATTCCATCAGGGTCAAAGTGTAAGAATAAACAAGGGAGAAATTTTATTAACTGTGTCAAAAACATTTTAAGTGTTTAAAGGAAACACGTTGGGAAATAAAATGCCAAATTGTTGGGAAGAAGTTGTCCAATGATGAAGATAGTGGGAAAACACTACAGAATGCACACACCGCACTCCATTTATTCAAATTCAACAGTATGGTAATTATGAAAACATGTTCCCAAATTCAAAGTTTAATGATGATGATTTATTTTCATAAACTCATAAGATTATATATAAATAGAAATCTCATGTGATCACTACTTTAAACATGGGATGTGATAATGATGTGTTGAAGGGAACACATACCATCCACTCTAGAACTATTGATGCCTTATTTTAATCTAGATCTACCCATTATTTAATATCGAATAAATTTTATAAGTGTATCAATATTCCACCTAAATTAATATATATAGAATTATCATTGAAATCGTTATCTGTATGATGATGGCATCTCGAATATATGATTCTTATTCAAATGATGTTTGTGAGAATGTGATTCCTTAAAATATTTTCATTGTACCTGTAGTTGAATTTAATTTTATCTTTGGAATGGATTGGATTTATCTACATAAATCCCACATTAATTTTCAAGGAATAAAAGTCACATTTTATATTCAAAACAAACCTATGATCATCTATCTTTGTGATGATAACTGTCAAATTCTAATGGAAATCGCATCCATTGTATGGGTTTTGATTCCTATTTAAGAGGGACATTAATATCAGAGGGTTAGGGAGAAACATAACACTGATGATGTGCCTACTATATGTGAATTTTAATTTATATTTATAGAAGGTTTTCTAATCATTCCACCTTAACATGAAGCTGTGTTATCAATAGAACTCCTACCTAGTTCCATGATTATTTTAAATAATACCTATACAATGGTACTAATTTAGTTGTATGAATTGAAGAAACACCTATAGGAGAATCATGAAAACGGAATCATTTATAAAAGTGTGTCACCAGAGGGGTGACCTGGTTGTTCCTTTCGATAAAAATAATGATGGATCAATGAGACTCAGCATTGATTTCGGTATCTTAACTATATCACGTTTAAGAGAAAATATTATCTACATTGTATTGATGACCGATTTTATATACTACACAGAGATCAAAAAATTTCAATATTGAACTTCATCCTAGATATCATTAATAAAGGGTCAAGAATGAGGATATTCTATTCAAATTATTTTTTACAAGGAATGCAAATTATGAATATATAGTGATTCTATTCGGTCATACTAATTCACATATTATCATCATGCATTTATTGAATAGATTATCTATAGATTACCTTAATCTATTTGTGGTTATCATTATAGATGATAATATTATATATTCAAAGATAAATGAAGAGAATATATATCACTTAAGAATTATACTTGAGACCCTAAATAAGGATAAGATATACGAAAAATTTACAATGTGTGATTTTCTGATATAAAAAGTTTCATTTCTATGTCATATAATTTCAAGAGATGGTATATTGATAGATCCATCAAAGATAAATTCTACTGAATGTTTTCCTAGAACCATGGTGGTGACTGGGATCCATATTTTTCTTGGTTTAGTTGGATAATATCAATTTCATGAGTAGAATTTATCATCAATATCTAATCCACCCACCATGTCAACTCAGAAGGGAACCAAGTTATTCCAGATAGGTGAATGTGGGGAAACATTCCATGAACTAAAGAGAATATTATTTAGTGCACAAGTTCTTACATTAACATGCATTAGATAATGTTTTTTATTCTATATTTATACATCTAGGAAGGTATTAGGATGTTTTTTAAGAAAAATTGCATGGTTATATCTTATTTCACATGAAAATTAATGGTTTATGAGAAAAATTAATCCAATAATGATTTTCTGTTATCTATAGTAATTTTTTCATTAATGATATCTATGCATTATATTTATTGATAAAAGTATGAAATATATACTAATAAAAAATTTAATACCAATATTTACATATAAGTTGATCAATATATCCTAGATAAGATGGTTGGAGATGATCATAGATGATGACATCTCAATACATTACCACCCTTAGAAAGTGAATATGGAGGACGATGATTTGTGTTTAAAGGATGTCGATAGCTTATCCATAAAGAGGATCATAGAAGATCCCATATTTATGGATTTATAAAGGATAGATCTAGTAATTATGAAGGAAGGGTGGAAATATTTAATCTCCAATCATCTATCCCAGTAAAGATTAAAGAGATGTAGAAGGAAGATATAGAGATATAAAAGAAGGTTATAACTTCTTCTATGTTTATATGGATCATGATCGAATAATAAGATTTAGGAACCATGTATGTGTTCCTTCGATACCATATTTGAAGAAGGTGTTGTAAGAGTAAACTACCAGTTCATCATTCACTATTCATCATGGAAGAACGAAGATGAATAGAGATATTAAAGAGTATTTATAGTGGGATATCATTAAGAGAGTTATCAGAAAGTTTATATCTTGGTGTTTTTTATCATAAATTTAGGGTTAGGGACCAAATTCTAGGGGTATGATGCATCCATTAGACATATTTGAATGTAAATGGGAAAACATAACCATGAATTTTGTCATTGGACACCCGAAAATGTCAAATGGGAATAATTTTATATGGGTTTTGGTTGATGTGCTTCAAAATTCATCGCAGTTCATCGATATCAAAGAATATTTCTATCTAGATCAACTTGGTAGTATATACATTAATGAAGTGGTAAGGTTTCATGGATTACCATATTCAATTTTATCTAATTAGGATCTTATATTTACATTAAATTTATAGTAAAGACATCAATAAGATCTTGATACGATGTTGAATTTCAGTATTATGTATTATCCTAAAAAATATGTCCTGTTTGAGATAAAAATGCAAACCCTGTAATATTTTATGAGATATTTTTCCCTTTATTTTAAGTATTCATAGGATGAACACATTTCTCATCTTGAAATTTCATACAATAATGGTTTTCATGTGAGAATTCACATGGCTCTTTATGAAACCCACTATGGAAAGGAGTGTATAGATCCTACGTGATGGAATGAAGTTATATAGAAAATTCTATTCGTACAAGATATAAAAAAATAAATGGTAGAAATTGCTATATCTATTTGGATCACATAAGGGGTGCACAAATTCGATAGAAACGTTATGCTGACAATCACTGGTGTGATTTGGAATTTGAAGTTGGTTATCAGGTGTTTAGAATTATTTTTATAAAGAATAAAGTAATGATATTTGGAAATAAGGGGAAACTAATCCATGGGTATATCATTACATTTGAAATTATTTATAATTTCAAGTTCTTACACTCTCAGTTGGTGATTATAGAAAACATCTCTCAAGTTCGTGATGTCTTCCATGTATCTCTACTAAGGAAGTGCATACCTTATACATAACATTTACATAACATAGAGTTCAACCCAATGAAAAAAGACCTTTCTAGTTGGGAATAACCAGTGGATATTCTCTATCAAATAGTGACATTTCTATGATGTAATAACACTCAATTGGTAAATATTTTATAGTGAAACAACTAGTTTGCAGGACCCATATAGTAAATTAAAAACATGATGATGTAGAAGTATCCCCATCTGTTTTCATCAGAGTGACAGAAGTATGAGGTATAAATTAATTTTAATAGGGTTATAATGTAACAACCAAATATATTCTGAAATATTTTTTCACTAAAATAAATTTCTTTGATAGCTTGTGTTACACACAATAACAAGTTTTAATGAATCACGAAAAACTATTATTATAATTATTAATTAAACATAAATGTTATTACCTAGTAGTTAAACATGGAGGACTAAATAGATATAACAGCATAATAAATATTAATTATAATTATTATATATAAATAAAAAATATTTATAAAAAGGAACATAACATTCAATAAAGTATTTATATTTTTCGAAAATATTATTTCCTCAAAAAAATGTTTTCTTATTTCTTTTTGTGAAAATTAATAAAACTCTATTTTGGAAATATTATAAAATTAAAGTTTTAAAATAATTTTTGTGATCATAATTTCAATAATATTTATATGGATACATATTCAATGTTTTTGGAAAAGTGTAACTTTTTTTGAATAATGAAAATACTGGTTTTTATTGAAAATCACATTTTCCATTAAAGGATTTATAATGTTTTTTTGATGAGTTTAAATTTAAAATTATTTTGTTTATAAATTTATTAATACTAATTAGTTCACTTTATTCATTTTTATATTTATTTTTGACATGATAACTTTAAAAACATTGGAACAATTTCTCTTTGGAAAATTTCATTCTCATTGTGTTTACTGGTTTAATTTAAAATTAAATATTTTTACTTATATGAATGGAAATTTTAAAATTTGATTATATATTTCATAAATAAATAATTTTCATTATATAATATGATTTACATAATTTTATATAAAATTTAAAAGATAAAATAATAAAAAATGATTATCATTGTTAAGGTTAAATCGGGTTTCCTAGGGGGTTAAGCTAAAAAGATAAAGGGTAAAATCACCTAGAAACCAATAAAACTACCATTTATGAAATATTTTGACCTTATCACATTTATTGTTTTATAATGATCCATTTTAGAGCGTTTTGGGAATTGAAAAATGGGCATAAATTCTTTCCTTTTTAAAAATTACAAGTGTTCTGCTCACCTCACTGATAAAAGGACACCCCCTTTCCTATCCACTTTACACATCCAAAATCATTTGGTTCAAAAAATACCTACCCAAATGTCTTCCAAATATACATCCCCACATCATATATTTATTTTTTAGATCACTAATAAAATCTAGGAAGACTTTAGGTTAAACCTAAATTGTTTTTCTAAAGAAGAGGTAATATTTATTACTTTTGGTTTTGGTTTTACTTATTCCACAAACTTCTTATAATATACTTCAATTTTGATGATATGATAACAAAAATATATATAATATTTTGAGATGTTATTATGTTAGTATAATAACTTATATTCATATCCATCTCCATAAAATGGGATAAAAAATCTTTATTTGTGTGTATAGAGGACTATCTCCTCAGGAACCATGTTATCGGTTTTCCATAAACACCTACCAACGCTAGATATAATGATGGATTAAATGTTTATATATTATATTTCTGATTTTTTTATACTTATAAAATAAATATATTAAATATAACTTCTTTATTTCTAATCCATTGGAATATGATAACGTCACACATCTGTACAAAAGACAACCACATCCCAAAGCGATTTGATTTGTTTATAATTTACATAGAAGATAATATGAATATTTTAAATTAAAATAAATGAAATATTTAAAAAAAATAAATTTTTATTAGAATTTTAATTCATTTTTTCTTCCTTTATTTCAATCCTTTGATAAAATCGAATCAACATTCCTGCCTATGTATGGCATATCGTCTCCATGAACGGTGTATTACATTTTCTATATCTATCATTAATGGATTTCTATAAATACATATGTACTGAATATATCTGAAATTTATAACATTTTTAATATTTCTTAATTATTTACCCATGATTAATTTAAGAGTACCAAAAAGTAAAAATAAAAATATACATGAAAAATAAAGCAGTTATTGCCAAGAACCTGATCTTAACATTGAATCATCAATAAACAGGTCATAAAAGGACATAATAAAATCATATAGGGTATGATAGAAAAATATATTTCTATAATAGATTTATAATAAACATATATCTGTTATATATGAGATTAAAATGTGTATAACAGAATTTGATAATTAAGGTAAAGGGTTTCTTTCTCCATTTTTATTCTTTAGAGAAAACATAATGTTTTGAACGACTTTCTGTGGTGTATATACTACCCATTTGTCATGTAATATTTGGAATTTATTTATTCTAATTATATTATATATTTAATTTTATTTTATTCTTCCTTGAGGCATACAATTCAATTTTACTGAAGTTATTATGGTATTATGATATAACCTCATTGTTCATCGGGTTTGTTTATGATCATGCTTCCACTGATGAAATCATATTATCTATCCGTACATATAATAAATAATTTTATTATACCTATATTTATTTCATTATAATACATGTTTTCACTTTATTTATGTCCCTTTATGAATTCATGAATTAAAAATAAATTTTTTATGAAAACCCACCTTTGTTTAACACTTTGGTTTAAAACCCTTTTTCTTCTAAAAACTAATTTTTTTTTAAAAATTCAAAAATGTTTTTAAAATTTTACACAAGATTAATAAATTTAAATTTCACACATGTTTTAAATTTTTAAATAATCATTTGAAAGTAATATTAATTTCATTATCCAAACAATAGTCATTGGGATTTTATTAAAATTGTGAATTGAATATCCATTTTAATGTGTATGAAATGAATAGAATTTATTCACAACATGACCATTATTTATATTGAATCATACATTGAATGTTTCCAAATTTATTTTAAAAGAAAATTATTTCTATTTTTTATGAATCTCTAGTTTAAAAATATATTTTCAAAGTGATTAAGGTATTTTCTTTACAAAATGTTACAAGAGATCATTCAATATAATTTTACATCCAAAATGACATATTTTTATGTTACATAATATTTTATATGGATATTATCCAATGAGAAAATTTTTATTCCTTATATTTGTGTTTTATGATTATGATGAATGTATTTTTATAAAACTCATTTATCTCTCATCAGGTATAAAATGATAAAATGCTTATAAGCCCCATTTATTTTATTCCTGGAGGATATTCCAATATTAAATGATTGTAAATTTTTTTTACATGGTTTAAGTTTTTATGAAATTATTTTGAAACCTATTTATTTTTATAGGTTATGTTATAATGAAATGTTATGAAACATGTTTCTTTTTCATGAGTTATGCTATAAATAAATGATTCAAGAAACCCATTTCTTTTTATTGGTTCATATATGATGAATGTTTTATGAATCTCATTTTTTTCATGGATTCTGATATGACTAAAATTTTATGATCTTGTGGAACATGTATGTTTGAGTTTAATTATTTTAATGGTAGGACTTGTATCTTCCTCTAATGCATTGGGTAAATATTGATATCTCATCACATTAATAGGTTTGGAAAGGTGAGCGAGCCAAGTTTAATAAGGAAATATTTCCACTATGATAGTCTTGGTAGTGAACCTTTACTACTATGATGATTTGGGGATTATACTTAGTACATTATAATAGTCTTAGAAATGAACTCGGAACTACTAAAGAAATGATTATTTCTACTTATATGTAAGCCAAAAAACTATGAATTACGCAAATATTATTCTCTCATGGATCATGTTATTTGATTACATTATGATTCATCTCTTACTAACAATAATTATTTATGGCGTGATACAATTTTAGGATCTATGATATGAAGGATATTGTTTTCATATGTTATTATCATGTTATTACACCCTTATCCACATGATATATTGTAACCCATCTTATTTATCCTTATTGAGTAACCAAGACCACCCTTTAGCATGTCTCCATTCCCAATGTTATGATGAAAGGTATTATGAGTTATATGTCTAAGAAGGGTTATAGTTATGAAGAACATAGTGGGAGATGATGTATATCACTTATGGACTAGTTGTTTATGTGTCTAGGTTTCCAAAAATTCTAGACCCAAATTATTCTAGTGTGGACCACAATATTGTATATTGAATATTCTATGGAGATGTAATATCTATGTATGATAAGTTTGGGACACTATATCTTCTTGATGGGTATATACATGTTTTAAATTTTCCCTTATAAATTTTATTCTTTATGAATATCCATTTAAAGGAATCTTCTCTATTTCCTTACCTCATTTCATGTCCAAATCAATGAAATGTTTTTAAAAATCCATGGAATATAAAAACACTAATTTTTATATATAGTCCCATATTTGTTAATTTATGGTTTTTTGTAAATTTTTATGCACTTGCCCTTTATAATGATTTATTACCCTTTTTCTTAAAACCCAATAAATAATTCCATTAAAAAACTCATTTCATCACAATTTTTATGACTTAATTTAACTTAGACATTACTTTCAGGAACTATACTTCTCTACACACACGTATAAGTCTATTAATTGAATTTATCCCATCATTTATGGGAATCTTTATTATATGTTATTTTTTATCCTCCAAGAAAATATTATGTAACATATTTCCCCTTTCATGGAATTTTCCAAATTCTCAACTCATCTGAATTCTTTTATTATGTGTCACACATTTCCATGTATAATTTATTATGGGTGCACCCAAATTGAAATCCAATGTGTGGGTAATTTTTACATCTTATAAGATGATATATATGGGATTAGGGAGTAAACATAAAACACAATGAGACTATGTCTACATTTTTATGTTTTCTTTGTAGTTGTCCTTGACTTATACTTATGTCATATGATATATTATATCCAAATTACTATTATTTCATTATAATATGGAATTATATTCCCTATTCCATAAATCCATCAGATTATTCCTGATCCTTTACTTTTGTTAAACAATTATATGTTTTTTGACTCATATGCAATGCTTCGTTATTATTGATATTCTCTTACTAGGTTATATAGATAGCCACTTTTGTTTATTTATTCCACACATTATCTTATTATGTTTTTGAATCTAGAATAGGTCTAGGATCATAATATGTAATTTAAAGAAAATTCTTATTTTAGATTCATTTTGATGAATTCTGATCCCATTATCCTAAAGACACAAAGCCTTTCATTCCATGGGTTTTATTCATTTAATATATATATAAAAATTCTTGTAATATTATTTGTATAAGTATTTGGTCACAATAATTTCCACGCATATTTATGTTTCATTCATATAACTGCCCCATTGTTAATAAAATAAAAGGGTTCTTCCAACATCCAAATTTATCATGTACATTCTCCCTCATTATATCTCTAAACTCCATAGCGGTAATTGATTTGGAACGTACCTTATACATTTTTTCACATTTGTTTTGTTAAATTAATTGTGTTTTGATGTGAAATATCACTTTAATTGGAGAATTTTTTTAATTGATTAATTGTAATGAAATTTTAAATATTTTAATATAATTTTAAAAAATGAGCTATTTTATTGTGTGAAATAGATTAATGGACCTTCACTTTTAGTTTTCATTATTTAGGAACAACATTTTTCATTTGTTTAATTCTTATTCATTAAATATTTTGGTTTTTATGGATTCATTTATTTTTCGAATATAATTCTTTTAATGTTATTTGTTTTAATCACACTAAAAATTTTAAAGGATAATTTATCATTTGATGGTAATATTTTTGATTTCTCAATATAAAATAATTTTTAAATCTTATTCTTATAACAAGATATTTATGAAGATAATTCTTTCAAGAATTCCAAGGTTTTGTAATTTATATATTTTTAAATTAAATATTTCTTAAGATTAAAAAATTCTATTTTCATTTTTTAATGAAAATTCATTTAATATTTTCTGTTGGATTTTTTGTAATTTAATATTTGTTATAGTAAATATGTGTTTTTTTATGATGATACCGTGAATTCCATTATAAGTTTTCCCTCCCTTTTACCTTACAGGTGAGGCCATGTAAAAGCCATGCAACCATGAAATATAAATGTTGTTATTGTGAGTGTTACTAAGAATCCATCCACTTAATACAATGATTAAAAAAATCTTTCTACCATGGAGTGTTGTACTACTATCATGTGCCCTTTTTTATGTTGTGGATCACCTCACCACTTAATTCTACTACCTTTAGGACATTCTACCAATCAACTATCCTGAATTGAAATGTAATATAATAGTTGGTACACTATTAATGTAAAAATAGAGGATACCTGTAACCATGCACCAGCCTTGAATTTGCTACATTGAAAAAAAAATCTACTTCCATGAGATCCACCATACATTGGATCTAACTATGACATTGCAACCCTATTCCAGGAATACATGGATCATCTATACTTATGAATTAACTATCACTAAAATCCTCCAAGGATGTTTGATTATATAAGAGTAATGAAATATTTGTTACTTTAAATCAGAAACTCTAAATGGACTAAAGATGGATTGGAGAATTATTTCAACATAATACCTCACCCGATGACTTCTTGATCAAAATATTGATGTTTATGATCACCCTTTAAGGAAATTATTAAATTCATATGAGGGTTTACTAATATACTTGATTCATTTTGAATGAAGATGATGAACTGTACAACATATTCCACATCATAAATACTTGTTTAGGTATATTTTATAAGGATGGTGGTTTATAACCATGCATTGGTTTTATGATTTTTTGATATTTAATATGAATAATATAATACACTTTGAAAATAAGTCTTAGATCAATTGTATATAGAATCCATACAAGCTGATGAAGATCAATTAATGAATTTTGATTAATATTACTAGATGAAGTGATATGCCCCAATATTTTGAAACCAATGTGAGAATGGAATTCTTGACATTTAAATATTGAATAGAAGTCCCAAAAACCTTGTTTAATTTGAAAATAAATGAACATTAGAATATATTTAAGATACGATTATATGGGTGTTATACCGAAATAGAGAATGAATATTTTTCCAATTTGTTGAATTGAATACCCTTGATTAAAACTAAAGCTTCACTCAAACACAACCTTGAAGAATATGTGATCGAAAAAGGGTAAAAATATCATTGTATTGTGTTAATTTTTTTAATGTATTGATGAATATTTAGGAGAAGATTGATGCTACCTAGAACTGTGATTTCAAAGACAGAGGTGAATGATCTCTAACAACCCTTCATTTGGTCTCAATAGATCTCAAACCCACTTAATTAAAATATGGACTTCAATGCTAATTTGTCGGGATCAATCACATTGAAATGGGATATCTAATATTGATGTTGACTAATGTTTTTATTGTTAATTACAATAAAATATAGGACCATCCGTGATTTCTATGCAAATAGAGGATCAATGGTGGTGAAATTATGAATACTGGTGGTTGGAAATTTGGGTCGTTGATCTAGGTTGAAGACAGAGATAAATTAATGTTAATGTCAAACATCTATGAAGCACCCAAATGGTTGTAAAACAACACTTCATGGTTGAATATGTGTCTTAAACTATGCCTAGAGTTGCACAAAAATTATTGAAAGGAATAGGGATACTATGTATAGATGAACTAGTAAATTCATTGCTTATATAGGTTTACAACCTAGTTTATTGGTTATGTAAATGATACAGCATTACAATGGAAGTGTATGTGTGGTACTACAGAGAAAAATAAAATTATTCTATATCCCTTTTCATTATTAAATGAGAAGGAAACTGAAGGGATAAATTAAAATACATCACGAATTAGTTGACATTGAAATGTTTCATACAGATGTATTTTTTATAGTTACAAGCTTCCAAGATAACTAAAGAGGGTGATTGTGAAAGTTTAAATGAGTTTTGATAAATTTTGAAGATGATATTTTGAAGGATGAAATTATTTGAGTTCAATTGATTAAAATTTTCAATGTTTTTATTTGGAAGGCTGTTTTTTGTATTTTTAAAATACATATTGTATCATGGTGACAGAGATCAATCGATAGTTCTAGGAATTGTTTTATGCATTCATAGTTTCTAGGTATATTTAATTAAATTGAAATTTATTTTTGGGTTCCCAAAAATAATTAATTCAAATAATTATAATTATTTGAGTTGAATAGGTCAAATCTAAGAGATAGTAAGAGAATATGAAAGTTATATAAATTCTTAGGAGAATATTTTTTTATGGGAATTTTAACATGAATATGTTGTTTCTTAGTAAGGATTCATTCCCATTTGTGAGGAGTGAAATTTGATAAGGTATATTCACTAGATTTCCATGATAATTCTATTCCATGGTTATTGGAATGCAACATGGAAGACAGAAAAATGGATTTTAGGCTATGATGGTTATCAAATATTAGAGAGTAATGATAAATTTTTATTAATATTATATTATCAAAGGAGTTAAAGGAAATACCCCCTAATGATATGGACTATAAGAACCATCCCTCAGGATCCACCATAATTTCATGGAGAGGCCTATCACATTTTTTTCATATCTTGGATCATACATCTAGCACAAACTGAGTGTCGTGATGGAAAAGAGGTTGGAAAACACACTTGAAATAGTTCACATGGATTAGTAGTTGGAGGAAGAGGAAGATCATACTATAGAATAATCATTATTAATTCTATACATAATATACCATTATTTTGAGATTATTTTAAAGAATGGTATTATTATTTCATTTATAATTAATATCTACTTAGTACGTCAGTTGGAATAGATAAATTGAAAAATAATTTATTATCTTATTATTTCATTCACATTGATTATAGAGGGTAGATTTATTCCATCATGTGATCTCATTTTATCTCCATCGTGAGCATATTTTCACTCTACCCTGAGTACCAATAAGAGAATGGTATATTATATTATTCCTTTGAAAAAAACTGAATTATTATCATGAAACGGTTATAGTTTTCTCTTCTCCGTGAGGGATAATCATATTCATCAGTTCTATGTGGAAATTTTTTTCTTATAACACATCTTTAGTGAGGTCATTTTTTCTAATAACAATAAGGTTTTGTAATACTCTGTATACATCTTTTTTTCCTCTATGATTAATTTTATACAAGAAAAATTTTCATTTTATATCAATTACATTGAGTCTAGTTCAAATTAATAAAACAAGTTTCCAGTCTCACATACTTTTTTTATTTACCTATATCCCCACATGTTCCCCCATCACACTATATTCACATCACAAATTCACTTTCCACATTGTTTTCTTTTTTGGGTTTTTTTCTATTTTTTTGGATTTCTCTTGGTTACACAATTTGTATCTTCTATGTGGTTAGAACCTTCATAAAATTATACAAGTTTAATTAGGTATATAAATAATTAATATGTACATCCTTATCACAATAATGCCAGTATATTTTGGCACCATTGTTTGGGAAGGAACGTATTAGCAAACCAAAAAAATGAAAAAATGAAAAAACAAATAAACATAAAAAAATACAAAACTTTAAAATTAATCAAATTTTTTAACAATATACATAATATAGAGAATATAGTTATTAAATAATTATAAAATTAAAATCAAGATCGAAATCTACTACAGTCTTGAAATCAAGTATCTAAGATTCCTATACTTCGAGAGTTTCAGCTTCCTTTGGTGTCTAGTAATCCTTTATGCATAAGCCGCACTCCCAGGTAATGGAACAATGAACGTAAAAAGTCTCATATTTATTTTCTTCCTTCCATCACTACTCTATCCAATAAGTACTCCTTAAATTACCTTATAGATTCTTATAGTTTTTTGAAATAATTACCGCTCCATGGGTTGAGAGAGGAGGTGCTTAGGTTGTGTTAGTTGTCATTATATTGTTAAATAATGTCTACGGATTGGTTTAAAAATAATGATGAGGATATATTTGAAACTATTTATCTATTTTTCAATTCATTAATTTTTAAATTTTATCTTAGTAATACCAATATTGAGGTCATAAACATGATCATTGGATTTTTCCAAGATGAGGGAGAATTATTTCATGAGACATAGGATTGGTTCAGAGGTAATCTGATGAAATTTCTCAACCATGAATTAGATCCCCACGTTTTGATGAATTGTTATGTAATAACCAAACACCATACAATCAAAATCATTTTGATCAATTTTTTAGAGGTGATATTTTAGATAATATAACTTGGATGAATAATGAAATTTTATAAAATCTTCATATAAAATTATGGAATACATTTATTATAAAGAGGGTGATTCATATATTTAAAACCAACCCTCAAGATACAATAGTATACACTAAATTCACGTGTATGGATCAATTTACTTAATCTGGTATGGATGGTCATAGTTAAAACAATTTATCAAGTTTTTATATGCCTACCCAGCCTTGGAAAAGTGTTAAATTTGTGGATTTTATGGGTAAGTAATATAGAAATATATTAATATAGTTATAGATAAATAAATTTATAATAAAAATATAATCTAAAGTCTAAGGATTTGACAAAAGCACATTATCTCCTATGGACACCAAAAAACCCATTGAGTCGGGTTCAAAAAATTCATGAACCTTGAAATTCAAAATAAGATTTATAGGACATGGTTTATAAGCTCAAAACAATTATAGAATCTAAATATATAATCATTGAAAATATATGAACCAAATGGGTCAAATGGATAGGTGCTGGTGTCTTATCAATAAGGGTTTGGTACCTAGTAAAATGATTTCGATCTATAAAGTCAATGTGTCGGATAGAACCACCAAAGGTTGCCTAAAACCTCAGGAACCAATTAGGGTACAACATTGTGAAGAGGAAATTGAAATTTTAGAACCTTAAAACCCAATCCTAGAAAATGAAATATATTTCAATCTAGAAATAAATGTCCAGCCTGAATAAAATGATGAACTTGAACCTAAAAAATCTAAAAAAGGAAAATAAAGTGTGAATTGACAAAACAAGGAAAGAAGAAAGTAGGATTTGAGGAGAAGGTGAGTAGTAAACATGCTTTGAAACATTATTCCCATCCAATAATATTTGGTTGAAGAGTTCATTAAAATAAATAACTTCATTACTTGAGGATATATAAAATGATTAAAATGTATATCATCAACATGCCATTTGTGGAAAACATGGATAAAGTCACATCATATATCAGATTGATCAAAAGTTTTGTAACTAAAAAATCAGGGATGAAATTTGATATCGTAAACCTTACTAATGAGTGTAGTGTAATTATATTGTGGGAGATGTCTCTATATTTGATGGACCCTATTTTTATTTATTCCATTATGAATAGGAAGAAGTGGATAGACAAACTCGTTGTATGATTTGGGAGCAAGTATTAATTTTATTCCTTACTCATTGTTAAAAAAATATGGGTCTTATGGATTTGAAAATAACTTCTATGTCTCTTAAAATTTCATATAGGTCACTCAAGAATCACTATAGAAGGTTGGATGACTAATAGTATGATTATAAAATCATACAATGCCCAAATATTTTCTTATTCTTGATTTGGAATGCATTAAAATGCTCTCAATCAACCTCTGTAGGCCAATGTGGTGCTGCAATTTATTTGGTAAAAGAAGAATATACCCTCTATATTGTGAATTATTTGACGTATATTTTTGATTTTGAAAACCCCATTATTGGGGAAAACTAGGACTTTATTAATATTACTAAGAATTAATTCATTAAACATTAAGTGAGTTCTAAATATGATTCTTTACCTATTCAGTATTCAGACATTATAATTCGCCAATATATAGAGAGTATTAATCAAAATGTTGTTCCACCCCTTTATTAATTTTTTGAAGTTGAAACATCTACCCTAGAGCCTAATTTATAGTTACAGTCCAAACTCATTCTTACTAAATTCAGTGAACCAATTTACCAGTTCATTACATCGGAAATTGAGTGGTTGAAATTTAAACATACGAGGGATATTCCATGGTTAACACCCATGTAAAAATTTATTTACATTCAATTTGGAAATATATATTTTCCTTAAAGTTACACACTCAATTTTTTCTTCTATGTGCTTAATAATATGATTTTTTTTTTGAAAAAATCAATTCATTTAAATAATGATTTCAATCTAAATGGTACATCATAAGAGATGAAATTGATTCGATAAAATGGGAATTCTATGAAATGATTGTGTTACTATATGTTTTTGAAAATAGAGAGAAATTGCACTTGTATATGAGTTGATCAACACCTTAAGTGTGGGGTAACACTTTGAAGTTGATGTTGATCATCTTGCTGAATTTTATAGGATACTTCCCACAATATTTTGTCCTAATAATTAGATTATAAGGATAGAAACAACATTGGAAATCATTTTCACTCCTATGATTTTATTAATTTTTGGGCATGTATTACTTGAAGAGAGTGTTCTATAATTTCTTAGAGAAACTGATATCACCTACACTCACAAAAATTAACACAAAATAATCAATTAATCATACCCACTGAATGATCATGGTTAGTTTAAATGTTTTTGTGATTTAAGTTGAAATATTAAATTCATCACTACCAGGGAGGAAACCCAAGGTTTTATGTTTATTATTTGAAATTCATGTTCAAATAAATGCCTCCTCTTATTTTTCATTCTAACTATATCCTTAATATACATGTTTTTATTGGACAAAATATGTTACAAATTCTCTTTCATTCCAACAAGTACTACAAGCTTGAATTTATTGGATAAACCCTCCCATCTCAAAAATTTGTTTCAAACTAATTTAATCTTAATCTAATGAATCATAATCTAGATTTGTATTATATCTTGTATGAACTCAATTGGAGCATTAAAATACTTTCATCAAAATACAAAGAAGGAGGATACTATATGGTAAATTCAAATTTAAATGATTATATATTCATGGGATTATTTTTTCTGGGAAAAATGAAATTATTTGAAATAAAATTACTAATTATAGTTTTGATAAAATTAAAAGCATGAAATTTACTTAAAATTGATATAATGCATGGTAAATCCTTAGAAAATCCAATATTTTTTTGTTACTTAAACTATTTAATTTTTCTAACACGATAAAATATCATTCGTTCTCTGGGAATTTATTAATATCATTTGGTTATTTTAAGTTATGAGCATGCTGTTTTTTAAAAATAGGGATCTATTTTGAACTAATAAGTAGTGTCCCTTGGGGATATTATATAAACATTTAATCTATTATATGGATTATTTTTTGTCAAAATATTTTTTTAAAAACTTCCATGTGGACCTTCAATAGATTTTGATTCTACCAAATTGGAAATATATTTTGAGCCAAATTTTCTAAAAAAATTCCCTACTATAGGTTCTATGTGTAGGGATAAAGGTATTAAAATGTTCCATAAATGTTATTTAATGCTTCAAACAACTAAAACCCCAAAAAATTTCATAAAATATTTCCCCCTATTAGGATTAATATCTACACATTGTTTATAAAAAATAATTTTTTAGTGTGTACATAGGTTATTAAAATAAAAATACATTGCATCCGATATAGATGAAAATTGAAAACTAAATTGAGGGATCTAACTGATTCTAAAACTTCTATAATCACATGATTTGTAAGTGAATTTTTAATATAATTTTTGTAGAAACTATATTTGAGAACTGGGAAAGAGATTATGATGGGTATTATTATTGTAAAATTGATATTATAATTTAAGGAAATATAATATTTCAACATGAACCTAAGAGTCACTACCTTTTTAATGAAAAATATCACAAAGAGACAATTCAAATTTTAATCATATAAGTCCTTTTAAACTAGAGTAAAATAGAATATTGAGATCCCATAGTGTTACTTTAAGACTATATGAACAAATAAAAGTCACTTGTATATTCAATAATATCTATGTAGATTCATGGATTCCAAAAAATCTATAATTTTCCCCATTATCAAAAAGGATTTCATTAAGGAAAGGGGAAAATTAAACCCACATTAAGAAGGTGGAAATTGTCTTATAAGATTATCATTTGAGTTAAATGGATGTAGTGAAAAATTGAATCATTGATTTTTATAACCTAGGAGAGAGTTATAATTAATGGGGGATATTGATAATGTTTTAACTAAACTTTTATTTAAAAATTTTAATGCTTAAAATATGGATCAGAATTTTGATTGAAGTTTGGGATTGGGTTATAACCACATAGGATGCATGAAATATATTGAAAATGGATAGTTTAATTATTTTCCTCATTTTCAGTGTGTTTTTTACTGGAAAAATATTATCCATTTGTTTTTTTGGAGTATTTTTTAATAAAAATATAAATTTAATTTTTCTAGAGTGTAACTGATTAAGTGTGGGGGAGTTTGATATAGCATGTACTTGTTGCATTTTTTAAAATCCATTATGTTCTATTAATTGTTTTCTTGATTTGAAATTGATCATTAATTGGATAAATTTTGAAAATTGTCTAATTTTGAATAAATTTTAATTATTTACAAATTATATATAAAAATGAGTGATTTGGGGTGTAAAATAGTTAAATGTTTTGTTACTGTGAGTGTTTATTTTTTAGGTATAATATTTTTCATTTTCTGAGTTTTTAATCATTGATGATTTTGGTGTTGATGAATTCATATTTTTTTAGTATATAATCGTTTTAATGATATTTATTTGAATCATTCCAAATATTTTAATAGAAAATTTCTCATTTGATGAAATTTTGTATTTCTCATTTTAAAATATGTCTTACAAATTATTTTGATAACATCAAATCCCATGCTATAGTGAAATGAAAATGATGCTATAATAAGTAGTATTGTTAATCCATCCACCTTATACTATGAAGTAAAAATAATCATGATACCATGGAGTGTTATGATATAATTCATTGCCCATATTTTACTATCGTGGAGACTAAACCATATATATCATGAATAATTTTACTTGTGTGCCAAAGACTTACATCTGTGAACCATCCCTGATACCAATATCCTTATCATCAACCATACCACACCACCAAATTCTAAAATAATGTGTCCTTTCTATAAATATTATAATCTTAAGAGAAAATTAATACAATTGGGGGCCATTATAAACATTAAAATAGAGGAAGCCTTCTACAATGCCTTACCCATGAATCTACTACCATGAAAAAATACACTTCAATGATAGTCACGTTACACACAACCCGATTTTGATTATTCACCTATATTTTTTGAATACAGAGATCATCCACACTCATATATTCCCTATGTTTATAGATCCTCCATGGGTGTAATAAAATTTAAAACTAAATAATCTATTATAATTGGAAATTAGAAATGCCAAACAAAGGATGTATTTTAAAATTATTTCAAAACTAATCCTCACCAGATGAAGTAATTTTAAAATTATTAAAATTTATTAACATACTTGAATATCCAATTAAAGTGGGATAAAAAATTTTGAAGGTCCATAATTCATTAAATGTGGTGATGAAGAACCACATGATTCAATTCACATCATAAAGACATGTTTATATATATTCATTGAGGTTGATGGTTTCTATCTGGTAATTGATTTTATGAGTTTAGTATAATGAAGATGAAGACCATGAATCACTATAAAAACAATATAATTTCATTTTTTGATGATTTACATCATAGAAAATCATTATTGATCCAATATTTTCACGAATATCACAGGTAATTGTGATACGCCCAAAATTTTCAAATTAAATGTAAGAAGGGAATCCTTGAAAATTGTTGATTGATGTTGAGTCCAAAAAACCTAGTTGAAGTTGAAATGAATTAAATTTCAAATGAGATAGACGATCTGATCCTAGGGGTGTCATACCTAAACCAAGCTTGTATAGTTGTCAAATAGTTGAATTTGAGTCCTTCAATTTAGACTGAAGACTCACTCAATCTAACCCTCTTAGATTATATAACTGAACTAGGGTATGAATTGGTCACTGGTTGGTGGTCACAATTCTGGTTCATGATGAATTTGGATGTAGTCCATGGTGTTTTTTAGTAATATAAATGTAAATTAGTAGGTGAATGAACTCCACCAACTCATTTTTTGGTCTCATAAAATTTAGATACTTTGATTTTAATTTTATAAGATTAGTCACATTGAAATGCCAAATCTATGTTTGATGCAAAACAAAGTTTTTATTATTAATACCAGTTAGATTTATGATCAGGTAGGATTATTGTGCAATTGAAGGATCCACATTGGCTAAATTTAGATCAATGTTTTTTTTATATTTGGGTTGTTTATCTTGGTTGAATTCAAAACTGTATTATTGTTAATGTCGCGCATCCATAGTGAAACCAAAGGGTTGTATGAGCATGCTTCATAGTGGTTTAAGGGTCTTCCAATAATTCTAGCATTGTAAACTAATCATTGAAAGGAATATGGAAACCTAAAAAGGTTTCACGAGGAAATTTAACATCCACATTAATGTAATAGAAATATTTTAGGTTATGTAATGGATCTATAAGCACTATGGAAGTGTTTGAGTGGTATATTATAGCCAAATTAAATTATGCAAGTGAATTTATTTCCTTATTCAAAATACATGTAAACTGATTGGATAACTATAATTTTGTCAAAGATCATTTGACATAACAAATTTTCATAAATAGGGGGTCACGGTAGTTTAAAAAAGTTATGAAAACTAAAGAATATTATTTCACATTCTTTAAATCAAGTCTGATGAATGTTAAATATATGAATTTGTGGTAAGGATTTATTCTATCCTAGTTGATGAAACTTTTCATTTTTTTTTAAATACCATCTGATATAATTGTAAAATAGAGATTGTTTTATGTTCATAATGGATGATAATCTGGGTTGGGAATTTTTTTGGGATGTACTGGATCTTGGTATAGGAAATCAAATAAAAATTTATCTTTTCCATTCCCTAAAATTCTAAATTATAGGAATTAAATGTATTTATGTAACATATAAGGAATATTGGAGATGGTAGGAGAATGTGGATGTTGTATAAATTCTTGAGAGAGTGTTTTGTGATAGTAATTTGATCTTAAATATGATATTACATACTGGGGAATCATTCCCATGTATGAGGAGTGCAATTTTATAAGAGATATTCACTCTAGTCACACAATAAAGATGATCCACAGTGACATGTCTTCCATGTAAAAGATAAGAAGATGTATTTTCATGATGTGATGGTTTTCTCAAGGTATGGATTCAAAATAAATTTTCATTAATTGAGAATTATAGATGAAGGAGCTATAGGAGGGACCCCCAGATCAAAGGAACAAGGACATTATTCCCTGAGGGTCCTCCATGACTACACATCGAGGAAAATCCCATTTTCTTCGAATCATCAATCATCTATGTATTACACAGTTGGGAGTGGTATAAGGCCCCATCCTTAAACCTTACTTAATCTTGAGTTATTACAAGATTACACATTGAGGATCTCTTCAGGTTTAGAGTTTTAGAGAATTAGATCCTGAAACATTCATTACATTCAACATTTAAACAAAGTGGTTACATAAAAGACAGTATTCATTCTTCCCATCAATGGAAACATATTGAAAATAAAACATGGATTCTTTCTTGACACATCCTTGACACTATCATCACATCATGTACCTTTCCCTTGACCTGTGAAAAACATTTCAAAAACTTGGGATGAGCATAAAAAGCTCAGTAAGGGTTATAAAAAATATGGAAAGGAAACATGAGTTCATATATACATAAGAATGAAATCATACTTTACCCATAAAACATAGGCACTTTAACATACCTCATCAAAACATGAATAAATCATAGAAAACATAAGACAGAAAGGTAACTTGAGGAATTCATAACATTCTTACGTAGGGAGTAACCCTCTTGGTTACGTTTGGAATACCCATCACAGTATATTCCCTAAATCTCTTCGGAGAAACCTTAACGTTTCACTCCTTCGCGTTTCCCAATGCATTGGAGAGCTATATCGGGCTCACCCGCCCTTAGTTTATCACGGAACCACCCGTCTTCATAATAATGCCCAAGAACCACAACATAATCGTATCACATAAAACATGCATAAAGGAAACATAACATTTCCACCATTCAATCACAAGATATCAATACAACATATTGATACAAAAACATTATGAAAACCATTTTCAATACCAAAATAAAAGAAAAGTAAAACATGATATTTATTTTTTTCTTTTAAAAAGATGGCACGGCTTGTAGAGGAAGCTGAATCCCAAATAACGGTCACGGTGGCGGAGAAGTCGTTTTCACTGCATACGTACGACAAAAACATTCCCTTTTATCATTTTGTAAAACGCTTCGTATAAAAAGGATTCATTTTGGATAAACGTAAAAGTCAAAGTGGTTTATACACCGTATAAAAGAATGTTGTGTATAAAATAAAATATGCCTCAATGAAAGGAGATTGAGACGAAGTCCCATACAAAGACAGTATCCTTGGTTTAAGGATAAATCAATTACACAATTATGTGTGAAAAACGAATACACCAAATATAAGTGGATATTAAGTGTAAAATATTCAAAGGTCATTCACACATATTCAAAGGATGACATATTCAATAACTACATGTTGAACCCAAAGAAATCGAAATTGGGTTAAGAAGTTCCCTTGGCAGCCTAACAGCGTCACATCAAAATGAGTTGATGAGATATAAAAAGTGTATCTCATCACTTGGACATAAAATTTACATCAATAAGGATATCTGAGAACATATCCCAACATAACAATATGTAAATTAAAAGACCCAACAAAATAAGTCTTTTAAAAAAGAGGAGGGTGAAAGGTTCCCTTACCGACTTGGGTATCTTTCAAAACATACACCCCATGAAAGAAGGACAATAAATCATTGATGTAAATACTCATAAACGAAAGTATATCACACAAAGAGTAAAATAATGTGCAGTAAATACACCACTAAAAGGAAATTGTGGCAAATGTAGCATAAATCTCATGGGAATAAAAGTGATATGAAAAATCCCATACGAAAACTCGGCAGCCTAACGGCGCCACATAAAACTTACGAAAATGGATTGATGAGATAAAATAGGGTATCTCATCATATTAACTTAAAGTTTATATAAAGAGGAATATAAAAGAACATCCCCCAACATAACAAAGAGGAGCTTAAAAGAAGTGACATAAAGGAGAGAACTTAAAATGAAAGAGAGAGGTTAGATCTCTTACGAAAATTCGGCGGCCTAACGGCGCCACTCAAAACATCTAAAATGAATTGATTAGAGAGAATAGGGTCTCTCATCACATGAACATAAATATTACAGTAATTGTAATATGAAATAACATCCCAATAACAAGAAAGATGATCTTTATAGGGAATGACATAAAATAGTGTACTTAAAAAGAAAGAGAGGAGTAAGATCCCTTACCTCAAGTCCAACTTGTCTTGTTCGTTTCTTTATATTCCTGAATAATAAACTTTGGTCAATTAATAATTGCCTAAGTACCTCCTTTAGAGATTATTATTCAGTTCATATCATATATTATAATGTTATAAATTTTTTTTAATAATGTTAGTTCTTATCAGACGTTTTTGCCGATGTTTGGTAAATGATTCAAAAATGAACTTGTTTGAAAAAAGATTACCCATGTAGTTATAAGTAAATAATTTCCAGAATAGTATTAATGATTAAAATATCATATATATCCAGTAAATATTCGTTTCATACTATTCCATATCATTTGGATATAAAAAATGAAAAGCATCGTTCATGGAGATGGTAGGCCGTACGTACGCATGAACGCTACTTTCATTTTTTGTCATATTAATGGAATTAAAACAAAATGAGAGAGATATATATATGTTATAATTCCAGAATGATATCCATAATTTTGATGTAATATATAACATATATATCCATTATATATATGTACTTATAGTATTACATAACATTTTGAGATAAGAAATGAAATGTACCGTTCATGGAGACGGTAAGCAGTACATACGCATGAACGCTAGTTCTATTTCTATATCATATTTAATGGAATTAAAACGTAATGATAGATAATATTATTTTAATTCCAGTATAGTATCATATATAATATCATTAAATATATCCTTTATACGTACCACATATGGTATTAATGAATCAAATCACTTTGAGGGGCGGTTGTCCGCACTTCCTTAAATGAAGATATCGCGTTTACCCATAATGTAAACCATAATGGTATGACCAAAATGAAAAATACAGAAGCTTAAGTAAATCATAAACATATTATATATCATATATAAATATAGTTTCATCTTAATGGCCACCTTTGATGGTGTTAAAATAATTTTGAACAATCATCGTTTCGGGAGGTCGAAATTCGCCATCCACGGAAACAGTATGTTCTTTAACCATTAGATGTAGGTGTGTGGAAGTGTAGCTAGAATCCTTCTTATAAAAACATCCTAGTATATTTATGATACTGTATTTGTTACAAAAGAAACGAATAAAAAGAGTTTAGGGGGTTGGAGAAGCAAAATAAAATAAAAGTACTCAAGTGAAGATATTACCTTAAAATCGGGTAACTCCCTTTGGTTTGAGCTCAGAGGCTTCCTCGGAAATACTTCTTCCCAAAGTGAGGCTTCAAGGAGTAATATAGGGAATTTTAGAGACAAAATGGGCAGAGTTTGGCCGAGCCAAAGGCTTTGGGAGTGTGGGTAAGGAGGTAGGGGTGGGGGCCTTTTATAAGAGGAGAGGAGGGGCACTCTTGGAAGGTAAAGAAAGGTCACTTTATTTTAAAATGGTATTCGGATTTAAGAGGTCTCACATTGATGTGTTTCAAGGATAAGGTGATAAGGGTTATAAATCCACTCATCCAATAGGTTTTGGACATGTGTAGGTCTTAGATATTATCTTTGTATTTTATTTAAATCGTTAAATAATGAGGTCATCGCTGCATCATCATGATGTCATAAATAATTTAATTTATATAATGTCTAAAAATTTTAAAAAAAATACTATGATGTAGGAATTATTTTTAGATTTCCAATTAATATTTATAGTCAAAAATCTGATTTGTATAACCCCGTGTAAAAATTGTTTTAGTAAAACATTTCATGTTTGTCTCATTTTTACTTTAACATTAAATAAAAAGATATTTATGTCATTTTCCATCCAAAGTGGCTCCATGGGGTCACCAATTTGACCCATGGATTTTCTTGGTCTGCCATGACACATCAAATGAGGGTAGGACATGTGTCTAGGTTATTTCACAATATTAAAACATTATTTTTACCTTAAACTACACTAATTACCTCTAATCGCGATTACAAACTTTATAAGTTACTATTCACCAAAAAATTATTTTTATCCCATTGAACCACATTTTACTTCTTAATGACAACCATTTATGTCGGATTTTTGAAATTAAAAACACAAAGAAGGAAAATTTTCATTTAAACGGAAAAATCAGTTTTTATAAGTACCACTTAGTGGTTTCACTATTCATCAAAAATTGAAGTTTTTTAGAAAAATCCCAAAAATTCACCCTAAGATATATTTGATATTCCGAATTCAAAAATGAATTATATTTTAAAAAATTCAAAACATATAAGTCACATTAATTAATTTAATAATTAATTCCTGCTGTCAGATCAAATAGCATGTTTTTATGAAACAATAAGTATCAAAAGATTGACACTGGTTTAAGTCTGATTTCAAAGTGAAATTAATTCCAAAGACCACTATTGGATTTAATGGTAAAAATATATTCTAATATCACTTTAAAACCAATTCAAATGATAATCTAATCATATAAATAAATTAGATTAAAAAGAGGTTTTGAATTTAAAATACAACATTTTACACTATTCATTAAAAAAATGAACTTTATCGGAAAGATACCAAAAATTTACAAAAAGTAAATTTTGATGTCCTGATTCTTAAGAAGAGTTTTATTTGGTCCAATAGAATGTTTAAGAGTGAACAAAACTATATTTAATGACGGTTCACCATCAAAAGGTGATAAGTGATCCCTTAGTGAAAACTAGGGCATATACGCCTAAAATTGAATTATTTCCGTATTTTATGCTTTTATCTTTTATTGGATAAATGTAAACACATTAAAAAACATATATAATCATATTTTAGTTATTTATATCCATTCCCGCCAATACAACGACTACTTGTTAACTACCATTTAAAATAATATTATTTTATTATTAGAGTGCAACGTATGATTCCCAAGAAACTCGTTGTTGCATGTTGGGTACGCCATCGAGCATAGCGTCCCCTTTAAAGTAATATTAATATTTTATTCACAAATATGGATAAATATGAAAATGTAATATTCTTTATTTACCTGGGGTGTTACATCCTACCCCCCCCCCCTTTGGAATTGCTTCCTCGCATTTTTAAAATTGCGCTTGGAAACATCCTTGAAAGTCCCATATCAGAACAAGAGTCAGTAAAAAATTCACTTTAAAAAAAAGAAAGATAAGTACAGAGGTCACCCGATTTAACCCATACTAGGACTCCATGTAGGAAAACATGGACATGGAGGAGAAAACATAGGGTCATGTTCTGATGGAGAGTGATAGAAAACATGTTTAGGAGAAAGTTAACAATAAAAAAATCACAAACTTGTGATGGGTTAAACGGTGTTGGGTTCACCAGTAGGAAAAGTTAATAGACAACATTTTTGTTTTAAGTTATTTTTTATTGAGGAATTTATTCATAAAGAAACATAATCACTTATCATGTTGACTTTCAACTTTTACTAGATTCCTTAATCAAACTCATATTTTTTTCCAAAAGACGAGTGTTTAGGGAGACTTGTTCGCATTAAGAGTACTATAATCAACTTCTAGAGAATCACCTAATCCAAAAAAGAGAACTATATACATCCCATGTCTTTAGGCTTTAACCAAAACCAAAACCAGAAAGGTTAGTACAGGGTCAGATAATCCAAAAAAGGATAACCCTTTATAAAAAAAAATATATTCTTAATCTCAAAATTTGTCCAACAAAACCCAAAGTTCAACGAGGACCATTCGATAACCAATTTTTCCATAAAAGTCTTCAAAGTAAAACAATATAAGATTGAAACACAAATATTTGAAGGATTTAGTCACATAGTCTTCCAGGTTAAATGGTAACATTTATCTCCAAACAACATCAGTTGCTCCTAATGTCTCGTATTGAAAAGTAATTAACCTAATCACATATCCTCCATGATAGGTTAATAATTTTCATAAATAAACCAAAATAAACTTACTCTTAATTAATAAAATCATCTAACTAAAAAGAATCGGTCAAACTAACCAGGGACTTCACGTATTCCCGTGGTAGGCGATAAATACCAGTCGCACTTTGGTTGTGGGTTCGATTCCCGCAGCTTTGTCCGATGCGACGGGTTGTCACACGGTTTGCGTGTTGTCCTTTTTCCAAAACTATATAATTCTTAAATCATTCCCCAAAAAGATATAAAATCATCAAAAATGATCATAACATACTTTAACCTCATGTTTATCTCATGGCTTTCTTTTTCCAGCATATCATATAATAACCCATAATTACCTCAAAAGTAAGGATAATATAAACTCTAATGGTTACCTTTATAATTATTACCTGAACATACACATGGATTGGTCATCTCGTACATGATTCATTAAAGATCATACCAAGGTTCAAGTGGTTGATCATGACTTCTTGATAGTTGGTTTAGAACAACCACGAGTTTCCTCATTGAATCCCCCATTTTATCTTGTATCTTAATCATAGAACCACCACAGTTTCCTTCAAACTTGTTGTCTCTTTGGTGCCTACTAGATCCATCCATTCACTAAAAATAGAAATGTCAGTGTGAGTATATCAACAAAACCATCATGTACTAATGGGGAAGGTAAACACTAAGATACACTTACTCATTCACTTTATCTAAAACAAGGACTCTTTATGAAATCCTAACCATTATGGTAATGTCACTTATGCTTAAAGAATACCCTAACCTCTAAAGTTGTCTAAACCGACCTTTGATACCAACTATAAGGCCCCATCATTAAACCTTACTTAATATTGAGTTATTACAATATTACACATTGAGGATCTTTTCAGGTTTAGAGTTTTAGAGAAATAGATCATGAAACTTGCATTACATTCCACATTTAAAAAAAGTGGTTACATAAAAGACAGTATTCATTCTTCCCATCAACGGAAACATATTGAAAATAAAACATGGATTCTTTCTTGACACATCATTGACACTATCATCACAACTTGTACCTTACCCTTGACCTGTGAAAAAAATTTCAAAAACTTGGGATGAGCATAAAAAGCTCAGTAAGGGTTATAAAAAATATGGAAAGGAAACATGAGTTCATATATACATAATAATGAAATCATACTTTACCCATAAAACATAGGCACTTTAACATACCTCATCAAACCATGAA
This sequence comes from Viscum album, assembly GCA_963277665.1. Taxonomy (NCBI): domain Eukaryota; kingdom Viridiplantae; phylum Streptophyta; class Magnoliopsida; order Santalales; family Viscaceae; genus Viscum; species Viscum album. The sequence continues at coordinate 628,490,747 of OY728164.1, read as the reverse complement.
TAAATCACAGAAAACATAAGACATAAAGGCAACTTGAGGCATTCATAACAGTCTTACGTAGGGAGTAACCCTCTTGGTTACGTTTGGAATACCCATCATAGTATATTCCCTAAATCTCTTCGGAGAAACCTTAACGTTTCACTCCTTCGCGTTACCTAATGCATTGGAGAGCTATATCGGGCTCACCCGCCCTTAGTTTATCATGGAACCACCCGTCTTCATAATAATTCCCAAGAACCTCAACATAATCATATCACATAAAACATGCATAAAGGAAACATAACATTTCCACCTTTCAATCACAAGATATCAATAAAACATATTGATATAAAAACATTATGAAATCCATTTTCAATACCAAAATAAAAGAAATGTAAAACATGATATTTATTTTTTTCTTTTAAAAATAAGGTACGGCTTGTAGAGGAAGCCGAAACCAAAATAACGGTCACGGCAGCGGAGAAGTCGTTGTCGCCGCATACGTACGACAAAAACATTCCCTTTTGTTGTTTTGTAAAACGCTTCATATAAAAAAGATTCATTTTGGATAAATCTAAAAGTCAAAGGGGTTTATACAACGTATAAAAGAAAGTTGTGTATAAAAGAAAATATGCCTCAATGAAATGAGATTGAGACGAAGTCCCATACAAAGACGGTATCCTTGGTTTAAGGATAAATCAATTTCATAATTATGTGTGACAAATGAATACACCAAATATAAGTGGATATTAAGTGTAAAATAATCAAAGGTTATTCACACATATTCAAAGGATGAAATTTTCAATAACTACATGTCGAACCCAAAGAAATCGAAATTGGGTTATGAAGTTCCCTTGACAGCCTAACGGCGTCACATCAAAATGAGTTGATGAGAGATAAAAAGTGTATCTCATCACTTGGACATAAAATTTACATCAATAAGGATATCTGAGAACATATCCCAACATAACAATATGTAAATTAAAAGACCCAACAAAAGAAGTCTTTTAAAAAAGAGGAGGGTGAAAGGTTCCCTTACCGACTTGGGTATCTTTCAAAACATACACCCCATGAAAGAAGGACAATAAATCATTGATGTAAATACTCATAAACGAAATTAAATCACACAAAGAGTAGAATAATGGGCAGTACATACACCACTCAAAGGAAATTGTGGCAACTGTAGCATAAATCTCACGGGAATAAAAGTGAGATGAAAAATCCCTTACGAAAACTCGGCAGCCTAACAGCGCCACATAAAACATACAAAAATGGATTGATGAGATTAAGTAGGGTATCTCATCATATTAACTTAAATTTTATTGAAATATGAATATAAAATAACATCCCCCAACATAACAAAGAGGATATTAAAAGAAGTGACATAAAGGAGAGAACTTAAAAAGAAAGAGAGAGGTTAGATCTCTTACGAAAATTCGGCAGCCTAACGGCGCCACTCAAAACTTCCAAAATGAAATGATGAGAGAGAATAGGGTCTCTCATCACATGAACATAAATATTACAGTAAGTGTAATATAAAATAACATCCACATAACAAGAAATATGAGCTTTAGAAGGAATGACATAAAAGGGTGTACTTAAAAAGAAAGAGAGGAGTAAGATCCCTTACCTCAAGTCCAACTTGTCTTGTTCGTTTCTTTATATTCTTGAATAATAAACTGTGTTCAATTAATAATTTCCTAAGTACCTCCTTTATAGATTATTATTCATTTCATATCACATATTATAATGTTATAATAATTGTTTAATAATGTTAGTTCATATCAGACGTTTTTGCCGATGTTTGGTACATGTGTCAAAAATGAACTTGTTTGAAAAAAGATTTCCCATGTAGTTTTAAGTAAATAATTTCCAGAATAGTATTAATGATTAAAATATCATATATATCCATTAAATATTCATTTCATACTATTCCATATCATTTGGAGATAAAAAACGAAAAGCACCGTTCATGGAGACGGTAGGTCGTACGTACGCATGAACGCTACTTTCATTTTTTGTCATATTAATGGAATTAAAACAAAATGAGAGAGAGATATATATGTTATAATTCCAGAATGATATCCATAATTTTGATGTAATATATTACATATATATCCATTATATATATGTACTTATAGTATTACATAACATTTTGAGATAAGAAATGAAATGTACCGTTCATGGAGACGGTAAGCCGTACGTACGCATGAACGCTACTTCCATTTCTATTTCATATTTAATGGAATTAAAACATAATGATACATAATATTATTTTAATTCCAGTATGTTATCATATATAATATCATTAAATATATCCTTTATACGTACCATATATGGTATTAACGAATCAAATCACTTTGAGGGGGCGGTAGTCCGCACTTCCTTAAATGAAGATATCGCGTTTATCCATAATGGAAACCATAAAGGTATTCCCAAAATGAAAAATACAGAAGATTAAGGAAATCATAAACATATTATATATCATATATAAATATAGTTTCATCTTAATGGACACCTTTGAAGGTGATAAAAGAATTTTGAACAATCATCGTTTCGGGAGGCCGAAATTCGCCATCCACGGAAACAGTATGTTCTTTTACCATTAGATGTAGTTGTGTGAAAGTGTAGATTGAATCCTTCTTATAAAAAAATACTAGTATATTTATGATACTGGATTTTTTACAAAATAAATGAATAAAAAGAGTTTAGGGGGTTGGAGAAGCAAAATAAAACAAAAGTACTCAAGTGAAGACACTACCTTAAAATCGGGTGACTCTCTTTGGTTTGAGCTCAAAGGCTTCCTTGGAAAGACTTCTTCCCAAAGTGAGGCTTCAAGGAGTAATAGAGGGAATTTGAGAGACAAAATGGGCAGAGTTTGGCCGAGCCAAAGGATTTGGGAGTGTGGGTAAGGAGGTTGGGGTGGGGGCCTTTTATAAGAGGAGAGGAGGGGCACTCTTGGAAGGTAAAGAAAAGTCACTTTATTTTAAAATGGTATTCGGATTTAAGAGGTCCCACATTGATGTGTTTCGAGGGTAAGGTGATAAGGGTTAGAAATCCACTCATCCAATAGGTTTTGGACATGTGTAGGTCTTAGATATTATCATTCCATTTTATTTAAATCGTTAAATAATGAGGTTATCGCTGCATCATCATGATGTCAAAAATAATTTAATTTATATAATGTCTAAAAATTATAAAAAAAATACTATGATGTAGGAAATATTTTTAGATTTCCAATTAATATTTATAGTCAAAAATCTAATTTGTGTAACCCAATGTAAAAATTGTTTTAGTAAAACATTTCATGTTTGTCTCCTATTTACTTTAACATTAAATAAAAAGATATTTATGTCATTTTCCAACTAAAGTGGCTCCATGGGGTCCCCAAGTTGACCCATGGATTGTCTTGGTCGGCCATGACACATCCAATGAGGGTAGGACATGTGTCTAGGTCATTTCACATTATTAAAACATTATTTTTACCTTAAACTACACTAATTACCTATAATCGCGATTAAAAACTTAATAAGTTACTATTCACCAAAAAATTATTTTTATCCCATTGAACCACATTTTACTTCTTAATGACAACCATGTATGTCGGATTTTTGAAATTAAAAACACAAAGATGGCAAAATTTCATTTAAACGGAAAAATCAGTTTTTATAAGTACCACTTAGTGGTTTCACTATTCATCAAAAATTGAAGTTTTTTAGAAAAATCCCAAAAATTCACCCTAAGCTATATTTGATATTCCGAATTCAAAAATGAAGTCTATTTTAAAAAATTCAAAACATATAAGTCACGTTAATTAATTTTATAATTAATTCCCGTTGTCAGATCAAATAGCGTGTTTTTATGAAACAATAAGTATCAAAAGATTGACACTGGTTTAAGTCTGATTTCAAATTAAAATTAATTCCAACGACCACTATTGGATTTAATGGTAAAAATATATTCTAATATCACTTTAAAACCAATTCAAAAGATAATCTAATCATATAAATAAATTAGATTAAAAAGAGGTTTTGAATTAAAATACATCATTTTACACTATTCATTAAAAAATGAACTTTATCGGAAAGATACCAAAAATTTACACAAAGTAAATTTTGTTGTCCCGATTCTTAAGAAGAGTTTTATTTGGTCCAATAGAATGTTTAAGAGTGAACAAAACTATATTTAATGACGGTTTTCCATCAAAAGGTGATAAGTGAGCCCTTAGTGAAAACTAGGGCATATACACCTAAAATTGAATTATTTCCGTATTTTATGCTTTTATCTTTTATTGGATAAATGTAAAAACATTAAAAAAACATATATAATCATATTTTAGTTATTTCTATACATTCCCACTAATACAATGGCTACATGTTAACTACCATTTAAAATAATATTATTTTATTATTAGAGTGCAACGTAAGATTCCCAAGAAACTCATTGTTGTGTGTTGGGTACGCCATCGAGCATAGCGTCCCCTTTAAAGTCATATTAATATTTTATTCACAAATATGGATAAATATGAAAATGTCATATTCTTTATTTACCTGGGGTGTTACAAGTGGAGCCTGATCAAAGGTTGTAGAACACATTTAATGTAGTTCACTTAGAGATGGAGCTGGTGGAAGAAGATAATCACACTAGAGAAGCTTTCTTATCGATTCTATGACTACTACAAAAATAAGTCATTAATAATTTTAAAAACGGCCGTTATTAGCTCTAGATAAGTGCTGACTACCGGAGTGATATTAAAAGGCCTAGTATTTTAGTAGTTCTAAAAAAGAAATGACAAATGCGTAATTTATTAGTGAATTTTGATGTGTCGATAAGGGACAACATTTATCAGTGTATTTTTTAGAACAAATAAAGTATACCCATATTAGTAATTTGATAAGAACTAATAAAGGTATCCTTTAACGGTACTTCCACAAGAACTGATAAAGGAAACCTTTATTAGTGCTCTTATAAGTGTTGATAAAGGGGCATGCTTTAGTGAGAAATAATAGCACACCACAGTACCAAGAACACCACGAAATCAAAAAAATAAAATACCAATACATAATTTAATTGAAATAAAATTTACAATCCAAATATAAGAAAAAAAGACTTTGTTATAGACATTTAAAACATTAGTTTCTAAAATTAAATAAGTACTAATTATTAAATACATTCAAAAAACAACAATATTCCATTATCTTTACATTCTATCTTCTGCTCGAGCAAAAAATGAACTTGTATAAGAAAACAGTTTTGATGTTAGAAATAATAAAAAAACATAAATTAACATAAAGGGTTCATTTTAAACTAAAATTTGAGTTATACTAGGAAAACAGTGTATCAGCATGAGTTATGGTTGATTCTTACACATCACACCATTTCTTGTTCATCTTCAAGCATTATCTCTATGAAAAATAAATATATAAGTATAAGAAAAAATTAACAAAGAAATTAATTTAGTAATTGAAGTATAATGATGAGAAAACAGTCTAGGCTTGTTTTCTCAAATTTGGTGAAATAATTTGTTTTTTATTATAAAATTACACTTATAAATTGGAAATATTTACTTGGAGTCATACTGGTCACACATTACATCAGAGTGCATCTTGGTTGATTCTTACATGTCTAAAATGACTTATGGACCGTTGTGTTATAGTATAAAAATAATCTGAATTTCTTTTCTTAGTTTTGCGTATGTCACATATATTTCTTACTAAATTTTCATTTTAAAATGGAAACATGCACTTCAACTCATATTAATAAAATTATGTGTTGTTTTTATGTGAGACAAATTTCTACACATCCAACATGACATATGATTTGATTTTGTAAATTATCAAGACAATCTGAGTGTGTTTTCTTGTATTTCATTGAGTGGCAATTTATGAATAAAAAACTGTTGATTTTAAATTGATAATAGAAAAATTTAGTCATATCGGTTACAATATTGGTTATATTTAGGTTTGGCTAATTCCTATACATAAAAAACGACTTATGAATCATTTTTCCAATGTATCAAAACAATTTTAATTCTTTTTAACAGTTTTGAGTAAGTCAATTGTCCTTTTTATTAAAATTTGGGTCAATTTTAAATAAAAAGATATGCATGTAGTCATACCCATCACACGATGCCTCATATTGAGGGTAAGATGATCCCTTCACATTAAAAATGACATATGGATCATTTTCTTAATGTATAAAAAAATTAAATGTGTTTTCTCAGTTTTGAGTACGTCACGTGTCTTTTCTACTAAAATTTCATTTCAAAATATAAATTCACACTTGGACGCATAACACTCACATAGTGTATCAATTTTATGTGAGGCAGGTTTCTACATCTCACAAAACTTTATTAATCAAGGTCATAAATTAACAAATGAATCTGAGCATGTTTTCTCATTTTTAAGTGACTGACACTTTTTGAACCAAAATTCCATTTCTAAAATGATAATAAACACGTTGAGTCATATCAGTCACATCGTAAGTCATATAGAGGTTTGGTTGATTCCTAAATATTTTAAATGACATATGGATTTTTTTCATAATGTATAAAAACAATATTAACTCTTTTACCTAGTTTTGAGTAGCTCTGTAATGCCCTGACCCCAGTTACCCAGATTTCGTGCATTATTACATAACATTGGCATGATCACATAAAAGATCGAATCTCGAAAGACCGATTAGTTTAATATCCTTGGAAACACTAGATATATTCATAATGTTTTACATTACATCATAAAATGATAACTACAACAATATAGTCCCCATATTCAACACTCTTATCCCCTCATACTATCCCTACAGGTCATTCATAAATTACTTCATCACATCCTGGAAAAAATAAAACATAGAAAAGGGGTGAGCTCAAATGCCCAGTAAGGATAAAAATATAGCAGAAAATTTCATAAATATGAATAAACATTTAAAAAAATGTATAACTAAAACAAAATCCTTTTAAACTTGAACATCAACATAGTATGGAAAAAATAAAATTAAATAATTCCATTTACTTATTCACATGGATATTCTAGTAATCGAATAATCACATGAAATATCAATAAGAACATTCATAATGATGGAATGCATAATGCCAAACTATCATAACCACATAGCCAAGGCCTAGTTCCAAGACTACAAATATGATTTTACTAAGGCCTTGCGCCAAGACACTAGTTTGTCTCATGAGACCTACCGATGCAATTTTTTTAGAAGATACTTACGTTTAAAATTTCTCAAATATAATCCGGGGTTTTTATGAAAACATTATGAAAGATTCTAAAAACAAAATAAATAATTCTGATACTGCTCGACTATTTACAGGACATGATGGGTCCACGCCCAATCCCTTCCTTTCTACCACACTTGAGAGCGGGATTTCTGAAAACATTTTTAAGCTTGCGTTAAATACATATACATTTGCACTGGATTTTCATATATTTGAGAGAAATATCTTGTTTTTGAAATATTTAAAAATCACATAATTATAAAAGAAAATATTAATTTTGAAAATATTTTTATAAGCGTGTAAGGGAAGCTTCAAAGGTGTAATAATGACAGAGAATAACCGCACCTTCCGTATAAGTTTAAAAAAGACATTCTTAACATAATTTTGATGAAACTGTTAAAAAGGACCTTATTTGGAAAACGATGGAAAGATTCCTTTATAAACCACTTATAAAAGTCAAAAAGGGTATAAATGACTTTAACCCATATTCTAGTAAATAGTAAAAATGTTTCGAAATACATTTTTAAGAAACATGGATGTGGATAATAAAGAAATCCCAGTTGATTATTACGTATAAACAACCTTCGATAATGAAGAGATTGCGAAATAAACCCTTACCTTGTACTTTTCCTTGGTTGGGGGTAGGTTAACCTCTTTTATAATGGTGAAATGGTTTTTTTTAAATTATAAAAGAATCACATACATTAATATGATATCATATATGATCTTTTAACATTGATTTGTTAATAATATCTTCGTATTATCGTTTTTTCGGGTGTTAACTTACACATTTTCTTTTATATATTTTGTTACGTAAGCCGTGTTTGTCATGGATAGGTTGTATCTTATTCATATCCAGAATGATATCAAGTCCTTAAACATTATTTTTAAATCATCAAATGATAATTATACATGAATGGATATGATCGAGAATGAGTATCATCGCGTTCGTGGAGACGGTAGTCCGTACGTACGCACGAGCGACAATATCACTCTTTTGATATTAAAATAATATATAATTGGATGGTATATCATATATACAGAATAATTATAATCTTATATTTATTATTTACATGAATTACAAATCATTATTATACCCATCCAAATAATAATATATTGAATAACAATTACACCACGACGTGGAGACGGTAAGTCGTACGTACGCTCGTATGGTGACATGTCATTCAAAGGATGGATAGAATACTGAATATGGTTGTACCAAATTTATAATAACATTACAGTATATAAGAGATACTGGATTGATTATTTTATAATGGTAATAACAAAGAAAGAAGCAGTTGAAGAAGAAATGAATTTGAAAAAGGGTGGTGAAAACATTACCTCTTCTTCGGGTTCTTCCTTTTGATTTGATCAAAATGGCTCCTTAGGTTGGCTTTATTATCAAACTAAGGACTCTAGGTTGTAGTGAGGGAAGTTTATAGAGTATTTGGTCAGGTTTTGTCCGAACCAAAAGGCTTTGAATGTTTTAATTAGTGAGAAGGGGGAGTGCCCTTTTATAAGAGGGGTGAGGGGCGCCTTTGGAAAAGCTAGAAATATTAATTTATAATAAATTCATATTCGGTTTATAATGGCTCCAAAGTAGATTATTTAAAGTTTAAGGTGGGGATTGGTCAAAAAACACTCAACTAATATAATTTATACTGGTTTGGGATACTATATTAAACTTATCGTTAAGTATTAACTCTAAGTTAATTAGTTTCACTTTTACAATGTCTCTTTGTATTTTTATATTGTATGGTTAATAAACATACTATATACCTCCAAGAGACCCCCAAGTGGTCCATTAATGAAACAAATATCATGATATAAGTCTCTGGGACGACCCTTAGATTTTTAGGAATTTAATATCAATTAATAATATAATATGTGTTTTAAAAACTGTTTTATGTCGAATTTGATACTATTCAATAATTGATTTTTGTGAAAATTATAACAGAATTATTACTTTGAAAAATGTTAATTAATTCAATAATAACATTTCATATTAACCTATAAAATTAGTGTAATTCAAAAAAATCTCAAATTATATTTATTTGGGTATTTATAATATCAATTATTTTAATTTTTCACTATTAGGGTAATTACTGCATCATCATTGTGTCATAAATAAATTAAATTATTTAATGTTTAAAAATTATAAATAAAATATAATTATGTAGGAAATAATTTTATCTTTCTAATTAATGTTTACTATCAAATTTATCTTATGTATAACCGTATATTAAAAATGATTTAGTAAATAAACTTTGATTTTAACTCTTTTAACTCTTCTTTGAATTAACTAAGAATAAATGTCCTATTCTAATCCAAGTGGACCTAAAAGATAATATTTTATTACTAAGGTTGTTTTTGGTCGATATAAACTTGTCTAATAGAATTAGGATATGTTTTAGGGTAATATTAATATCATTTTTACCCTTAATTACCCTATTTACTTTTAACCATGGTAAATAAAAGTAAAAAGTTACTATTCACAAAAAATTATATTCATCTCAATGAACCACATTTTTCTCCTTGATATTTTCCATGTCTCTCGGATTTTTGAAATTCCAATGATAGAAGCGGTAAAAAAATATTTTATGAAAAATTCAGTTTTTTAACTACCACTTATTAGTTTCACTATTCATCAAAAAAATGAAGTTTTCAGAAAAATACCAAATATTCGCCCTAATATAATTTCGTTATTCCGAATCCAAAAATGAAGTCCATTTTTAAAAATAAAATTTATAAAATTTCAAAAAGTATGTATTACTATTCATAATGGCTAGTTTTATTGGTTGTGGTGTGTTAGAACTCGATGTTCCATACAACACATGCTATTGCATTATTCAAAGAGAAGCGTACAGTAGAAGCTTGGGGTGTTACATTCTCCCTTCATTCAAATAATTTTGTCCTCGAAATTTCAAGAATATTACCGCATGAAAAGACTCGGGTGGTTCTTCATCATAAGTTCCTCGGGTTCCCACGTTGCCTCTTCCATCTTATGGTTTCTCCAAAAGACTTTTACCAGACGCGTCATCCGATTTCTCAGCACTTGTTCTCTCGTATCAAGAATCTTGATGGCCTCTTCACAATAAGACAGATCAGGTTCCAGTTATAATTTTTCATAGGTGAGTACATGCGTTGGGTTAGGCATGTATTTCCTCAACAGAGATACGTGGAACAGATCGTGAACTTTGGAGAGACTTGGCAGCATTGCCAATCGGTAATCTACAACCCCAATTCGTTCTAGAATTTCGAATGGTCTGATGTACCTGGGACTCAATTTACCTTTCTTACCAAAACATATGACTCCATTCCATGGAGATACCTTCAGTAAAACATGATCACCGACTTGAAATTCCAAATCCTTCCTTCGATTATCGGCATAGCTCTTCTACCTACTTAGAGCTGCTTTGATGTGATTTTGGATTACCTTCACCTTTTCCATCGTTTCCTCCACCAGTTCTGGACCTACAACTTTCTTTCACCAACGTCATCCCAACAGGTTGGTGTGAGACATCTCTTTCCGTATAACGCTTCATATAGTGCCATCTGAATACTCGAATGGAAGCTATTGTTATATGAAAATTATACCAAAGGTAAATATTGATCCAACATACCATGAAAGTCAAGTGAGAAAGATCTCAACATGTCTTGTAAGCTTTGAATAGTCTGTTCTGATTGACCGTCTATCTTTGGGTGGTAGGCAGTGCCTAAATGAAGTTCAGTATCCAAGGATTTCTGAAGACTCTTCTAGAATCTTGAAGTAAAATGGGGATCATGATCAGAAACAATCAATAGGGGTACTCCATGAAGTCTCACAACTTCATTAATATATAGTCTTTCTAGACGTTCCAGTGGTAGATCTTCTCTTATAACAAGAAAATGTGCTGACTTGGTAAGATGATCAACAATAACCCATATTGCATCATTCCTTCTTGGAGTCTTTGGTAGCCCCAGGACAAATTCCATCGTAATATTGTCCCATTTCCACTCCGGTATGGGAAGAGGTTTCGTGACTCCTCCAGGCTGTTGCCTTCCAGCTTTCACTTGTTGACAAACCATACATCTTGACACAAAATCAGCAATATCCCTCTTCATGTTTTTTCACTAAAAATGTTCCTTCAAATATCTATTCATTTTTGTGCTCCTAGGGCATATAAAGAAATTGGAACTATGAGCATCATCCAGCAATTCTCTTTTTAGATCAGGTATATCGGGAATACAATGTCTCTTCCTGAATTTCAAAATTCTTTCTTCATACACAAAGTCTCTCAATCTCCCATCATTCACAGCATTAATCATCTTTTGAAATTCTTCATCATCAGTCTGAGAACTCTTAATCCTTTCTAGTAAATATGGTTTGGAAACCATTTGAAAAAGAATTGATGTTTCACCTTCCATGGTTATTCCCATGTCCATCTTCACAAGATCCATGAAAATTGGGTCCCTTTCAATTCTCATATTGTTCAAAACTCCATGGTATTTTATACTCAAAAAATCGGTCACCTTGTTTGCTTTCCCTGGGTGGTAGGGTATCATACAATCATAATCCTTGAGTAATTCAAGCCATCTCCTTTGCCTCATGTTGAGTTCTTTTTGTTAGAAAATATACTTCAAACTCTTGTGATCAGTATAAATCTCACATTTTTCACCATAGTGGTAGTGCCTCCATATCTTCAAAGAAAATATCACAGCTTCTAACTCGAGATCATGAGTAGGATAGTTTTGTTCATTAATTTTCAACTGTCGTGATGCATAGGCAATAACCCTGTCAACATGCATAAGGACACAACCAAGTCCTTTCTTCGATGCATCACTATAAATAACGAGCCCATCATTCCCCAATGGTAGAGTCAATATAGTAGAATTGACTAATATTCTCTTCAGTTCATCAAAACCTTCTTCACACTCTTTTTTCCAAACAAATTTATCCCCTTTACGAGTGAGCTTTGTTAATGGGTTAGCCAACTGGGAAAAATTCTGGACGAAACGTCGATAATAACCTGCTAAACCAATAAAACTGCATACCTCAGTTAAACTTGTAGGTGCTGGCCATTCTTGGATTTCCTTGGACTTAGAAGGATCAATAGAGATTCCATATTTAGAGACAATATGGCCAAGAAAACAAATCTCCTGAAGCCAGAATTCACACTTGCTAAACTTCCCATATAATTCATGTCTTCTCAGAGTCTTCAGGATAATGCACAAGTGATTTTCATGATCTCCGTAGATTTTGGAGTATACCAAGATATCATCAATAAATTCCAACACAAATTCATCGACATATTCCTTGAAAACTCTATTCATCATATGCATGAATACATAGGGTGCATTAGTCAATCCAAAAGGCATTACTGTAAACTCGTAATTCCCGTACCTAGTTCGAAATGCTGTCTTCGGAATGTCATCCTTCTTCACACTCAACTAATGGTATCCAGATCGAAGGTCAATCTTTGAAAAGTATTGAGCTCCATGCAGTTGGTCAAATAAATCATTAATGCGAGGTAGGGGATACTTGTTCATTATTGTTATAGCATTGATCTCCCTGTAGTCGATACATAACCTCATAGATCCATCTTTCTTTTTAACAAAAAGAACAGGGGCTCCCCATAGAGAAACACTAGGGCAAATAAATACCTTATTACTCAATTCCTCTAGTTGTTTCTTTAGTTCGACTAATTCCATAGTGGCCATTCTATAAGGGGTCTTCGATATAGGCCTTGATCCATGAATTAAATCAATGGAAAACTCAACTTCTCGTTATGGAGGATGTCCAGGTAAATCTTCCAGAAATACATCTACATATTCTTTCACAACAGGTACATCCTCTATTTGAAAATTCCCTTCCTCACCCACAGTCATTTCATTCTCTTCCTCCCTAATAATTGAATTTAGTTGGGCTACTGGGGGTGGATCTAGATAAGAATTAGGTGGTGATGATTCTGCTCTAAAGATAAGGTGTTCCTTATCATCACCATCAAAAATCGTAACCTCCTTCTTCTTACAATAGATCTTCGCATCATAGTCTGAAAGACAATCCGTACCGAGTATTATATCAAACTCAATCACAGGTATGACGATGATATCAGCAGATAAAGAACATTTATGTACTCTAATGGGGACTGATTCACAAAACTTTGTTGCAATGATACTTCCCTTAGGAGTTTTAACTGACAACTCCCTTGTTAAATAAAATTGGAAATATCTAATTTTCATAGAAAACTGGGATGATATGAAACAATGTGATGATCTAGACTAAAATAATTCATTTTCTAAACTTGATGAAACCATTAAATTACTTGCCACCACGTCTTTCGGAGCTTCTACCTCAGCAGTAGTGATAGCATAAGCTTGGCCTTGATTCCTTGGCCTTTTCTGAGGTAAGTTCCCCTGACGCTGAGGACAGTCATTTTCATAATGTCCCATCTCCCTGTAATTGTAGCACTGAAAATCAGTAGCTTTCTTCTTCCCCTTGCAATCACGAGCTTGGTGGCCTTTTTCACCACACTTGTAACAGGCTCTCATTCCTTTTAAGCAAGTACCGGGGTGTTTCTTCCCACATTTATTGCAGTATGGATATTCAAATTTTCCCTTCTTCCCTTTATTTCCATTCCTAGATTGATAAGCATATCACTTCTTCTCTTGCTTTTCTTTAAAGTCATATGACTTAGAGAATTCCTTTTCTGTCTTGATAGCACATGAGACAATGTATTCGTACGACTAGAAGGATTTTGAGACTAATGCTCGATGGAGAAATGGTTTTAACCCATCAAAGAAACGATCAATCTTACTTCTTGGGTTACGTATATAATATCCAGCATACCTTGCTATCCTTGTAAAGTTATCCTCATACTTTGCGACATTCTCATCCTCCTTTTGTCTAAGACTCAGAAATTGTCTTTCCATATCTGCTCGATGGTCACGAGGAAAGTATTTTTCTAAAAATAGATCTTTGAAATACCTCCATTCCATATTTGATACTTCATCATCTTCCTTCTTGTTTTGAATCAATGACCACCATTGATCAGCATCTCCAGTGCAGCGGTAAACAGCCATGACAAATTTTTCCCTTTCACTACTCCCCAAAGCCTGAAATATTTTCTCAAGGTAGTTTATCCATTGCTCAACTACTAAGGGATTTTTACTCCCATTGAACGTTGGTGGTTGTTTCCTCATGAATCGATCTAACATTGATCCTCCATGCTGCGGATCAGGGTGCTCCATACAGGTAAGGTTATTATTCATAACCTGAGTGAGTTGTCCCAGTATGGTGATTAGCTGATCGGAACCAGTTGCATCACTAGCTCCATTATAATTATCTTTAGCATGAGGGAAATTCCTACATGGAGTGCGTGTATTGATACGGTTTCCATTTCTTCCACTAGACGCCATTTCGAAACAATGGCATAAACTAGATCATTTTATGAATCAAAATACATAATCCCATACTTATAAAACACTTAACATAAAATGAACTATTTATGGATATAATCTATAATCAAAAAAAAAATTCTTTGAGGAAGTATATACTCATAAACCATTTATAATTATTTGTAAAGAAAATGAGAGTTATCCTAAGCATATCCCCCGGGAGTGTCGTAACCAAGAGTATAGCAAGGCCCGTTGTTGGGCACCAGTTCCCGTTCGAGTCTATCTCAACGTAGTGTTTTTAGGTTTTCCCCTTCGGTAAATATGTGCCAGAGCCGCCTCTACCTGCACGTATGCAGACGAGGATGTATTGCTCAGAAAACTCACAAAATCTCTACAATACCAAAATTCTTGGAGGTTCTTCTATACTAATCCTCAAAGTTCATCTTATGTCTACGTGATATAATCGGAGTTTATTTAAATCTAGCTTCCAAGGTTTGTACTAAACTTCCTCTGATACCAACTGTAACGCCAAGACCCTAGTTACCCAGAGTCGGTGCATTATTACATAACATTGGCATGATCACAAGAAAGATCAAATCTCAAAAGACCGATTAGTTTAGTATCCTTGGAAACACTAGATATATTCATAAAGTTTTACATTACATCATATAATGAGAACTACAACAATATAGTCTCCATATTCCACACTCTTATCCCCTCATACTATCCTTGTAAGTCATTCATAAATTAATTTTTCACATCCTGGGAAAAATAGAACATAGAAAAGGGGTGACCTCAAATGCCCAGTAAGGATAAAAATATAGCGAAAACTTTCATAAATAATAATAAACATTTAAGGCAATGTATAACTAAAACAAAAGCTTTTTAAACTTGAACATCAACATAGTATGGCAAAAATAAAATTAAATAATGCCATTAACTTATTCACATGGATATTCTACTAATAGAATAATCACAAGAAATATCAATAACCACTTTCATAATGATGGAATGCATAATGTCATACTATCATAACCACATAGCCAAGGCCTCGTGTCAAGAATACAAATAAAATTTCTCCAAGTCCTTGTGCGAAGACACTAGTTTGTCTCATGAGACCTACCGATGAACTTTTTTTAGAAGATACTTACGTTTAAATTTGATCAAATATACTCTAATGTTTTTATGAAAACATTATGCAATCTTCTAAAAACAAAATAACTAATTCTGAGACTGCACGACTAGTTACAGGCCAACATGGGTCCACGCCCAATCCCTTCTTGTCTACCAAACTTGAGAGTCGGGTTTTCTGAAAACATTTTTAAGCTTGAGTTAAATACATATACATTTTCACTGGATTTTCATATATTTGGGAGAAATATCTCTTTTTTGAAATCATTTAAAAATAACATAATTATAAAAGAAAATATTTATTTTGAAAAAGTTGTTATAAGAATGTAAGGGGAGCTTCAAATGTGTAATAATGACATAGAATAACCGCACCTTCCTTATAAGTAAAAAAAGACATTCTTAACATAATTTTGTCGAAAAGGTTAAAAAGGACCTTGTTTGGAAAACGACCGAAATGTTCCTTTATAAACCACTTATAAAAGTCAAAAAGGGTATAAATGACTATAAACCATATTATAGTAAATAGTAAAAATGTATTGAAATACATTTTTAAGAAACATGGATGTGGATGATAAATATGTCCCAGAAGATTATTATGTATAAACAACCTTGGATAATGAAGAGATTGCGAAATAAACCCTTACCTTGTCATTTTCCTTGGTTGGGGGTAGGTTAACCTCCTGTATAATGGTTAAGTAATTGTTATTAAATTATACAAGAATAATATACATTAATATGATATCATATATGATCTTTTAACATTGCTTTGTTAATAATATCTTCGTATTATCGTTGTTTTGGGTGTTAACTTACTCATTTTCTTTTATATGTTTTGTTACGTAAGTCGTGTTTTTCATGGATAGGTTGTATCTTATTCATATCCATAATGATATCAATTCCTAAATCATTAATATTAAATCATCAAATGATAATTATACTTGAATGGATATGATGGAGAATGAATCTCATCGCGTTCGTGGAGACGGTAGTCCGTACGTACGCACGAGCGACAATATCATTCTTTTGATATTAAAATAATATATAATTGGATGGTATATCATATATACAGAATCATTATAATGTTATATTGATAATTTAAATGAATTAAAAATCAATATTATACCCATCCAAATAATAATATATTGAATAACAATTACACCACGATGTGGAGACGGTAAGCCGTACATACGCACGTATGTTGACATGTCATTAAAAGGTTGGATAGAATACTGAATATTGTTGTACCATATTTATGATAATATTACAGTATATAGGAGATACTGGATTCATTATTTTATCATGGTAATAACAATGAAATAAGAAGTTGAATAAGAAATGAATCTGAAAAATGGTGGTGAAAACATTACCTCTTCTTCGGGTTCTTCCTTTTGATTTGATCAAAAGGGATCCTTTGGATTGATTTATGATCAAACTAAGGCCTCTAGGTTGTATTTAGGGAAGTTTAGAGATTATTTGGGTAGGGTTTGGTAGAACCAAAAGGCTTTGAATGTTTGAATTAGTGAGTAGGGGGAGTGCCCTTTTATAAGAGGGGTGAGGGGCACCTTTGGAAAAGCATGAAATATTAATTTATAATAAATTCATTATCGGTTTATAATGGCTCCAAAGTGGATTATTTAAAGTTTAAGGTGGGTATGGGTCGAAAACCACTCAAAAAAATAATTTAGACAGGTTTGTCTTACAATATTAACCTTATCTTTATGTATTAACTCTATGTTAATTAGTTTCATTTTTACAATGGTTCTTTGTATTTTTATATTAAATGGTTAATAAACATACTATATACCTCCAAGAGACCCCCAAGTGGTCCATTAATGATACACCTATAATGATATAAGTCTCTTGGCTGAAGCTTATATTTTTAGGAATTTAATATCAATTAATAATATAATATTTGTTTTAAAAACTATTTTTTATGTCAATTTTGACATATTCAATAATTGATTTTTTTGAAAATCATAACAGAATGATTACATCGAAAAATGTTAATTACGTCAATCCTAACATGTCATATTAACCTAGAAAATGATTTTAATTCCTAAAAAGCCTCAAATTATATTTATTTGGGTATTTATAATATCAATTATTTTAATTTTTCACTATTATGGTAATTACTGCATCATCATTGTGTCATAAATAAATTATGGTATTTAATGTCTAAAAATTATAAATAAAATATAATTATGTAGGAAATATTTTTGTCTTTATAATTAATATTTAAAATAGAATATATCTTATGTATAACCCTATATTAAAAATGTTTTAGTAAATAAACATTGATTTTAACTCTGTTAACTCTTCTTTGAATTAACTAATAATAAATGTCCTATTCTAATCCAAGTGGACCTAAATGAAAATATTTTATTCCTAAGGTTGTTTTGGGTCGAGATACACTTGTCCTATAGAATTAATACATGTTTTAGGAAAATATAAATATCATTTGTACACTTAAATACCCTATTTACTTTTAACCGTGGTAAATAAAAGTAAAAAGTTACTATTCACCAAAAATTATTTTCATCTCAATGAACCAAATTTTACTCCTTGATATTAACCGTGTCTCTCGGATTTTTGAAATTCAATCATAGAAGCGGTAAAATTATGTTTTATGAAAAATTCAGTTTTTTAACTACCACTTAGTAGTTTCACTATTCATCAAAAAATTAAGTTTTTTTGAAAAATACCAAAAATTCACCCTAAGCTAATTTCGATATTCCGAATCCAAAAATGAAGTTCATTTTGAAAAATAAAATTTATAAAATTTCAAAAAGTATGTATTACTATTCATAACGGTTAGTTTTAATGGTTGTGGTGTGTTAGAACTCGATGTTCCGTACAACACACGCTATTGCATTATTCAAAGAGAAGTGTACCGTAGAAGCTTGGGGTGTTACAAGCTCAGTAATCCTTTTTCTTAAATTAATTCCATTTTTAAATAAAAATTCTTACTTTGTGTCATATCAGTCACACCATAAATCCGATTGATGTGAGGAGGATTCATACACATCTCAAATGACAAATGGATTGTTTTTTTAAATTATCAAAACAATCCCATTGCAATATCTCAGTTTTGAGTATTTTACACATATTTATTACAAAAATTTAATTTTAATCTTGAAACACACACCTAGATTCATTCCATGACATCATGTATCAATTTGATATAATACCAATTAATAATTGTAAAAAATTACTAAAGAATCAATTTAATAAATTATCAAGACAATTTGAACGTGTTTTCTTGGTTTTTAGTGAGTGACATTTTTTGAACTGAAATGTTAGTTCTAAACTGATAACGGACACATTGAGTCATATCGGGCACATAATGTATCATATTTAGGGGTGTATAATTGCAACAAGTAAAAATGACATATGAATCTTTTCCCTAAAATATTAAAATAATATAAATGTGTGTGGTTGGTTTTGAGTTGGTTAGTTGAACTTTTTACTAAAATTGATGTCAATTTTAAATAAAATGACACATCTGGAGTCAAATGAGTCACACAATGAATCATGATGAGGTGTTGAAGATTCCTACACATCCAAAATAACTTATATATCATTTTTCTAAATTATAAAAAAAAATATGAATGTTTTTCTTAGTTATGAGTACGCAACTTTTATTTTTTTATTAAAATTCTATTTTAAACTAGAAACATACACTTTGATTCATAATAATAACATCTCATATTAGCATGATATTAGACTGATTCATACACATTAAAAATGATTTATTAATTAATGTCCTAAATTATCAAGAAAATACTATCACAATTTCTTAGTTTTTAGTGAGTGAATACTTTAGAACTAAAATTCCCATTTTAAACTGATAATGGACACATTGAGACATATTGGGAACATAATGTATCGTATTGAGGTGTATTTGATTACAACATGTCAAAAATTATATATTGATCATTTTCATAAATTACCAAATCAATCAAAATAATTTTTTTCAGTTTTGAGTATATTAGTTGTCTTATTTACTAAAATTAATGTCAGTTTTAAATAAAAATAAGAACATTAAGTCATATTGGCCACACCATTTGTATGATTAAGGATTTGTTGATTCTTACATGTCCCAAATTTTAAAAACAATCTTATCTTCTAGTGTAACCATGATTTTTATTTACTTTATCAAACAATAAACAGTAAATATTATGTCGATGTTCATAGCTGAAAAACCTATCTCATTATTGAAATCCATAAGAATATAGGAAGATAATATACCCATTATATCATGTAATTTCCCCAAAATGGGCACATGAGCATCATCTACTCTTCTATAATTCATCAAAGAAAAATGTTTTTTAGCTATGAAATTCTTCTCAATGTCCAGTGTCTACAGTTAGATAAATAAATGTAATGGAATGCATAGTAACATTGGTAGAAATGATCATTTTATCTCTTTTGTGTCTTGTTGTAGAAAAATGAATGAAAATTGTGAGTTCCCAAAATATATTTGAAAAAAGATAAATAATTACATGATAAAAATGTAAAGTAATGAACATAAAAATAGTATATAAAATGATGTCAAAATTAATTAAATAAGTAGTAGGAATTCACCTCTTTATGATAGTTATATGAATTCATCACACATTTCATTATTTTTATTATATCTGTTGCAGACTTTAATTATATAATCCACCATAATTAGAAAACAATTTTTATGTCAGTAATACTAAAAAAATAAATTAACCTAAAT
Organism: Viscum album; assembly: GCA_963277665.1. NCBI lineage: Eukaryota > Viridiplantae > Streptophyta > Magnoliopsida > Santalales > Viscaceae > Viscum > Viscum album. The sequence continues at coordinate 628,470,312 of OY728164.1, read as the reverse complement.
ATGGAATAATAAATTAATTTTATGGACAATGATATTAATGTGAAAACATTAATATTAGCTTTTTGATTGATCAGTGGATGGAACATGAAGTAAAGTGCTAAATTCTAACATTGCAAGGGTGAAAATGTAATGACCTGAAATTTTTGAATAAATCTTGTTTCTTAATTTTGTGTGTTATTTTATTTTTTTATAATCAACAGAACTATTTCATTTGATAACATAAGTATAATGAGACCGTTGGGTTTCGACTGTTATATGACCATTGGCCAACATGACCGTTGGAAACTAAATGTTGTGACTATTGTCTCTAAATACAAGTGATCTTGGTTAATTAATATTGAAGGAAGATTTGATGGTCACATCCAGTAGTCTTGGGACTATCGAATCCCATCTAACAGAACTTTGGAAGGAGGTAGCACCACTGGGCTTTGCTCTGGACCAAACCCAAGCCGAACTTCATCGTGTGAAGCTAGAACAGAATCGTCTTCGCGAGAAGTTCAAACTTATAGAAGTTACTACTCGTGCGATATTGGCCGAACCGCCCTTAGATTCTCTCACCTTAAGACACCATACACTTCGGTCCTATGCTGGGGTTATAAGGGGCTATGTAAGAAGACCATAGCTACGTTGTGTAATCCTTGGTTATAAATAAAATTGTCTTTTCTTCTTATGGTGGTGTTTGTGAGTTTTCAAATGTTCTAATGAATATAGGATGTATTTTATAGATATATTTTGAAAAAATGATATTTTAAAATTTTTTGTAAACCTTAAATAATTAATGATGTGAAATGATTTTCAAAAAATGGCCTTCTGCAAATGTGTTCAGTAAGAAATTTAGAGTCTAATAAGATAAACTAAATTTTTGATGAATAATAAATTATGAATATTGATTTTACGATTAGGATTAACAATGTGTCCAAATGGATTAGTAATCTCAATTAAAGAAAGTATTAATATAACATAGGCACCTTGATTAAGCTGTGTGATTCAATAAAATAGGTAAATAACTGTTTCATTAATTATTTGTCAAGTATTAGTCTTCTTAGGTGAATAGTGTTTTTAATTAAAAAATAAATTAAATTTATTTAGACATTTATTTTTTTAAAATGGATTTTATTTTTGAACATAGAGCATCGATATTAAGTTAAGGTAATTTTTGGGGATTTTTCTGAGAAAAATTAATTTTCGGTGATTAATGTTTTTATTAAAAAATTAAATTAAAAATATTTACAAAATTATTTTTATAAAATGGATTTTATTTTTGAATTCAGAGAATTTATATTATGTTAATAAAATTTTTTGGGAGTTTTCTGAAAAAAGTTGAATTTTTAGTGAATAGTAAAAATACAGTTTTAGGGTTTCGGTATGTTTATTGACATCATAACTGTGTCATGATAATGTCATGAGATATTTTAAGGTTTGGCCGACCAAAGGTGATGAAATATTTTATGGGGGACCATGTGGCCTAACACCATGGAAAATACCATGGGGGAGCCCATGGTTTTGAAAAAACCACTTGTGAGGTGTCCCTTGAAATTATTAAAATATCACCTCCATTTCCCTATAAATACCCACCCCTTCCTCCTTTATTTTTCACTCCCAACTCTCCCCCAACGAATATCCAGTCTTATTACCTCCCAAAAAGTCTCCCAAGGTGCCCCTAGGCTCTCAAGGTCCCAACCATCGAGTATTAAGAGTTACGTTTTAAGGTAAGGGATCTAACCTCTCTCTTTCTTTTCAAATACTTTCTTTTAAGTCATTTCTTTTATGCTCCGTGTTATTATATTGGACGATGTTATTTTATATTCCTATTACTTCCCTTTTTTATGTTCATATGATGAGATACCCCCTCTTGCTCTCATCAATTCATTTTATTAATTTTTATGTGGCGCAGTTAGGCTGCCTAATTTTTAAGGGATTTTTTCACCCTTCTCATTTTCAAGTTCTATTTTCATGTCAATCCTTTCAAGTTTCTTTTATTATTTTGGGGTATGATATATATATATCATACTGATATTTTATATTCATATTCTGAGATGCCCTATTTGATCTCATCAATTAAATTTTTTTTTATGTTTAAGTGACACCGTTAGGCTGCCAAATTTTCATATGAATAATATTATTTTTTTCTACCTTCCATGTTTTTCATTTCAAATGGTATGTCCTTAAAATATCATTACCATGTTCATATGTCTTTTATATTCTGTCCCTCTACTGTTTTATGGATCATTTATGATTGGGTGACTCATGTCCCCTCTCTTTTCAGTGTTTTCTAAAACCTCGTAACATAGCCATTATGCTGTAGAATTTTTGTCTCAAAATGTCTCTTCCTTTTTCTAAAATTATTTTATTTTATTAAGTGAATACTCAAAGATCGTTATTCTATAGGGTTATTCACATATATATCGAAATGTTCTAGTTTAAATTCTGGGAATTACATTCATGATACCCTCTTTCCTTTTTCGTGGGTTTAAAGTGACATGAAGATCATGTCTTTAAAGAAGTTTTTAAATGTTATTACTATGAAATGAAACCCATTTGTTTTATGCTATATTGGTTGTTTATGAAATGATTTACGATGATATATGTGGCTCACATGATAATAAATGAAAATTTAAGGGTGTTCCCGGATAGTGCTTCAATGCATCGGGTAATGATGTTACCACTAGAGATTACAATTTTCACGATATCTTGGGGAATAACCTTGGTAATTTTCAGATGACACCATGGTGATGGTCCTTGGTGATATGTTCATGATTTTCTATGTTAAATGTTGTAGCCACGTCTTTATGTTATTAAATACATCATTTTTATTATGATATACCTCATGATTTCTTTCTCATGCCTTGAAGTTATTTTTCATGACTTTATTGATGTATCTCAGGTTCACATGTTAAATGTTTCCCCTTGTTTCCCTAAATGGGCCTTCTGCTCACCCTTTCTTTTGGTGTATGTCCCCAAGTTGAGATGCATTAATGAACCTAGGAAGAACATAAGGAGAATCCTTTCAAGTGTTTAAGAAGAATGTTTTATTTTTTCATGTATTATGTTCCCGGTTTCCAAGACACTAAACATTAAAGATCCTCAGTTTTGTATAATGTTATAAAATTTAATGTTATAAAAAGGTGGGATGCCATAGTTGGTATCAAAGGATGGTTTAGTTATTTGTGGAAATAAGGATACTAAAACATTAAGAATAACCCTATAGAAAATTTTAAATATAGGAAATCTTATTGATATTTCGGCAAGTATTGAGTAAGTGGGTTCCAAACAAAAAAATCCATGTCTGGATACGAGCAGGTAGAGGTGGCTCTGGCACAGATGTACATAGGGGTAAAAACCGAAAACACCACTTTCATCAAGACTCAAACGGGAACTGGTACATGAAAATGGGCCTTGCTGCACTCTTGGTTATGACACTCCCGGGGGATATGATTTGGTAAATTCAAAATCGTAGTATGAACCATTATTAAAGGGGAAAAGATAGAATAAAATAAATATTCACTTAAGAATATATGATCATGGATAACCTAGATTGGATCCTAGGGGATCACAAGTTAGGGTATTATTTTCTTCTACAAGTTTATCCTTCTATTCTTTAGGTTTCCTTTTAATGATTATTGGAAAAGTATTTAAGCCCTAATAATACTTTCTTTTCTTAGTTAATGGCGGGAAATGGAAGAACATGTCCCAACAACCAGTGTGATAGGAAATATGACGATTGCCCTATTAATGTGATAAATATGACGAGAGATCAAGTTGAACATATTGTGATTATGCCAAACCAGCTATCAAAAATCACAATTAATAATTGGTACCTAGAAGAATGCCCAAATTCATAAAGCATGAAGAAGATTAAGTCTCAAGGAGGTTCATCTGATAAAGTTGATAAGGGAAAGAAGAATCATTTCCCTTTGTGCAAAAATTGTGGAAAGGGGCACCAAGGAGAATGTCAAAAAGGAACTGAGAGATGTTTTAAGTGTGGAGTGATAGGGCATAATGTAGCCAATTGCTTTTAAAAAATGGATAATGTGATGAATAGAGATAATGTTCGATCTAATGTACCTTATAATTTTCAATGTCGTAAATGTGGAGAAGTTGGACATTATCCAAGGAAATGCCCTCTTGGAAGGGATGAGAATCATTATGAGCATCAACAATCTTCAAGAACAAGGGAACAATGCAATTCCTATGCGGAGATGGATCATGATGACTGAAGTACACGTAACTTCTTCACAATAATTGTCTAAGACATGTTTTTTTAGTTCGTGCTCTATGAGAATATCTTTAATGTTTTCTAAGAACATTGAGTCACTGCCTAAGATGATTTTATATCATTAAAAAAAACACATATTGTTATGTATCACATGTTGATGTTGTGAAGCTGTTCTTCTTGAAAAAACAATGATTAGGCAATTAAAAGATGATTATTATTTTGGAAGAAGTTAACTATTTTGGGAACCCTATATGATCGGGGTAAATAGATTACTATGGTATGTTCTTTGAGGAATAAAATTTGACTTATATTTTGAATAATAGACAAATTTATGGTGAACTTATGGTAATATAAGTTACTAATGGAAATGATTAACCTATCTTGGGTAAAATATGTTTAGATTAGCTACTTTTGTTATAAGATGTTAGGAGTTGTTGATATTGTTTGGAGATCAATGATAATGTTTATCTTGGATGACTATGTTATCAAATCCTTCTTATATTTGGGATTCAATCATAGTTTGGTTTATTTTGAGGAATTTTAAGGACAGTTATTTATGGAATGATCTATAATGAACTGTGGGTAGTACCGTGGAGCTTTGATGATTTAAAGTAGTTTCCCTTCATATGGGGTTCTTTCTTTTTAAAGAGTTGTTTTATCTTACCATTTATTTTTTTGGGTTAAATTTTTAAATATAGATAGTTTTCCTTTTGTGGATTACGTGATTCTCTAAAAGATTATTCTTGTGCTTTTGATGAGACCAAGTGTTTTTGAATGCTCATCATTTGGAGAAAATATTAGTTTTGGTAGAAACTTATTAAAGGATTAAACTCTACTTGAAGTTATGTATATTTCCTTATGTTTTTATTCTATGTAGTAAATGAATTCCTCAATACTATGAAAAGTTACATTAAAAAAACGTTGTCTGTTAACGTTTCCTACTGGGAAATTAAATACCGTTTAACCCATCATAAGTATGTGATTTTCTTGTTGTTAACTTTCTCTTAATCATGTTTTATATCACTCTCCTTTAGAATGTGACCCTTTGTTTTCTCTTCCATGTCCATGTTTTCCTACATGGAATCCTAGTATGGGTTAACTCAGGTGACCTTTGTACTTACTTTTCTTTCTTTTAAAGTAATAGTGTTACTGACACTTTTTCCGATGTGGAACATTGAACGAAATTTCCAAGACCAATTTTAAAAATTGTGAGGACACAATTTCTTAAGGGGGGAAGATTGTAATGACCTGAAATTTTTGAATAAAACTTGTTTCCTAATATTGTGTGTTGTTTTATTTTTTTATACATAACAAAACTGTTTCATTTGATAACATAAGTATAATGAGAGAGTTGGGTTTCGACAGTTATATGACCACTGGTCAATATGACCGTTGGAAACTAAATGTTGTGGCTATTGTCTCTAAATACAAGTGATCTTGGTTAATTAATATAGAAATAATATTTGATGGCCTCATCCAGTAGTCTTGAGCTGATCGAAGCCCATCTAACAGAACCTGGGAAGGAGGTAGCACCACTGGGCTTTTCTCTAGACCAAACCCAAGCCGAACTTCATCATATGAAGCTAGAATGGAATCTCCTTCACGATAAGTTAAAACTGATAGAAATTATTACTCGTGTGATGTTAGCTGAACCGCCCTCATATTCTCTCACCTTAGCACACCTTACACATACGTCCTATTCTAGGGTTATAAGGGGCTATGTAAGGATACCATAGATACATTGCGTAATCTTTTATTATTAATAAAATTTTGTTTTCTTCTTATGGTGAAGTTTGTGAGTTTTCAAATGTTCGAATGAATATACGATGTATTTTATTGATGTATTTTGAAAAAATTATATTTTTAAAAAAATAAACCTTAAATAATTAATGATGTGAAATGATTATCAAACAATTGTCTTCTACAAATGTCTTCAGTAAGAAATTTAGAGTCTAATAAGATCAACTTAATTTTTTGTGAATGTTAAATTATGAATAGTGATTTTACACTTAGGATTAGTAATGTGACCAAATGGATTAGTAATCTCACTTAAAGAAATTATTAATATAATTAGGTACCTTGATTAAGTAGTGTGATTCAATAAAATATGTAAATAACTGTTTCATTAATTATCAGTCTAGTATTAGTTTTTTCGTGTGAATAGTGATTTTAATTGAAAATTAAATTAAAAATATGTAGAAAATTATTTTTATAAAATGGACTTTATTTTTGAACTTAGAGCATCGATATTATGTTAAGGTAATTTTTGGGGATTTTTCTGAGAAAAATAAATTTTCGGTGAATATTGTTTTTATTTAAAAATTAAATTAAAAATATTTAGAAAATTATTTTTAAAAAACGGAGTTTATTTTTGAATTCATAGCATTTATATTATGTTAAGATAATGTTTTGGGAGTTTTCTGAAAAGGATGAATTTTTAGTGAATAGTAAAAAATACAGTTTTAGGGTTTCGCTATGTTTAATGACATCATAACTATGTCGTGATGATGTCATGAGATATTTTGAGGGTTGGCCGACCAAAAGAGATAAATTATTGTATGGGGGCCCATGTGGACTAACACAATGGTAAATACCAGGGGAGATCCCACGGTTTTGAGAAAACCACTTGTGAGATGTCCCTTGAAATTATTTTAATATCGCCTCCCTTTTCCTATAAATAACCACCCTTTACTCCTTTAGTTTTCACTCCCAAATATCCCCCAAATAATCTCTGGTCTCATTACCTCCAAAAGAGTATTCCCAAGGTTCCCCCAAGCTCTCAAGGTCCCAACCTTCGAGTTTTAAGAGTTACGTTTTAAGGTAAGGGATCCAACCTCTCTCTTTATTTTCAAATACTCTCTTTTAAGTCATTTCATTTATGCTCCATGTTCTTCTATTGGAGGATGTTCTTTTATATTCCTATTACTGCCCTTTTTTATTTTCATATAATGAGATACCCGCTCTGGATCTTATCAATTCATTTTAAGAATGTTTTAGTGGCGCTGTTAGGCTACCGAATTTTTAAGGGATTCTTTCACCCTTCTCATTTTCAAGTTCTATATTCATGTCAACTCTTTCAAGATCCTTTTATTATTTTGGGGTATAATCTTTATATCTATCATACTGATCTTTTATTTTAATATGATGAGAGACCCTATTTGATCTCTTCAATTCATTTTTTTTTTGAAATTTAGGTGACGCCATTAGGCTGTCGAATTTTCATAAGAAAAATCTTATTTTTGTCTTCCTTCCATGTTTTTCATTTCAAATGGTATGTCCTTAAAATTTCATTACCATGTTCACATATCATTTATATTCTTTCCCTCTACTTTTTTATTGATAATTTATGAGTGGGTGACCCATGTCCCCTCTCTTTTCAATGTTTTCTAAAACCCTGTAACGTAGCTGTTATGTTGCATAATTTTCGTCTCAAAATGTCTCTCTATTTTTCTCAAATTTTTATTTTATTAAGTGAATACTCTAAGCTCTTTATTCTATAGGGGTACTCACATATATGCCAAAGTTTTCTATTTTAAATTCTGGGATTTACATACAGGAGACCTGCTATCTTTTTTCGTAGGTTTAAAATGACATAAAGATCATGTCATTAATTGAGTCTTTAAATGTTATGAATATGAAATGAAACCCATTTATTTTATGTTATATTGGTTTTTTATGAAATTATTGATGATGATTTATGTGGCTCACATGATTATAATGGAAAATTTAAGGGTGCACCCTGATAGCGCTCCAATGCATTGGGTAATGATATAACCACTAAAGATTATAATTTTCACGATATCTTGGTGAATAGACATGGTAATTTTCAAATGAAGCCTTAGGGATGGACCTTGGTAATATGTTAATGATTGTATATGTTACATTTTGTAGCCACATCTTCATGTTATGAAATAATTTATTTTTATTATGATATGCCTCATGATTTCTCTTTCATGCCTTAACGTTCTTTTTCATGGCATTATTGATGTATCTCAGGTTCACATGTTAAATTTTTCCCCTTGATTCCCTTATTGGGCCTTCTACTCACCCTTTCTTTTGATGTGTGTCTCCAGGTTGAGATACAGTAATGAACCTTGGATGAACATAAGGATAAGCCTTTAAAGTGTTTAAGAAGAATGTTTAATGTTTTCATGTATTAAGTTCCTGGTTTCCAAGACACTAAACCTTAAAGATCCTCAGTTTTGTATAATGTAATGAAAGTTAATGTTATAAAAAGGTGGGATGCCATATAAAAGGTTTTGATTGAGAATATGTATGTGGATGTTTTGGTGCATAAATCCATGAAATATGAACTGACCACCCAAAAGAAAAAAAAACACAATTTTATAAGAAAACAATTCTTATATGAGTAATACAAAAAATAATAATTAAACATAAATTTGAATAAATTAATTAATTATATAGAAAATTATTTTTCTGTGAAAAGATCTATATTAAATTGGTGATTTAATATAGGTTGTGTCATTTCTATTCTTTAAAAGGATGTGTAGCTAACATGAAGGAAAGTGAAAAATGCAACACTACGAGGGTGAAAAGGTTTTATGAGAGAAAAATCATGTGAATGTTTTAGTGTAGAAAGGTTTGAATGACTCACAAGAATATTTTAAACTAAAAAAACTCAATAATTTATAATGAAAATTAAATCTAAATTTCATTATATAATTGTTTGTCAGAGTAGAGTACTCAATAGGGGGTTGAATTGAGTATCTATTAAAAATTTCAATTTATCAATGTTTTCATAAAATATTCCCCAAAAAAATAAATACAATCAAGTTAATCAAAGTATTATGATTATTATTGATTTACTATTCAAATAAATTCTCTGAAGATTGATTAATTTTCACTAATTTTAATATATGTTATTAATATTACCTTTGAAGATATTATAGTAATGAAAAACAATTATAACATCTTTCCAAGATTAACTCTCAGTGTATGATTAGTGGAATCTAAATTATATCATAAAAATAAAGAACATTAAATAACAAAAATAGAGGATACAAAAAAAGTACTTCAGTCTCTATCTGAGACATAATCCACTCCACATTGTGATCACCTGCCACCATGAAGTTTATATTAATAAACTTTATCCACACCCTAGATCAGGGTAAATAACAGTACACAAGACTATTCAGGTCACATGACCTCTTCCACGGTTCTTTGTGGGTATGAAATATCAGGACACACAAGGACCTTTTCCACAATTATCTATGGGAATAAACAATTGTAAAAATATGTGAGAGGAAGGATATCTTGTATCTTTTAGTTTAATGCAGGAGATAGTGTGTGATTTTACACAGAAACACACACACTACTCGAAAGTTAAAAATGATACACAATAGAGAAAAGATGATGAGATAAGGCTAGAAGTGCTCTGAGTGTTAGTATATGCATCTCTGGACTTATAGGATGAATTCTATGCAAGAATCAAGTCCATTTTCAAAAAAAATAGAGTATCGCAAGTCTGGTGCTTTAGTTCTGATCTGGCTCGTGTTCTTCATGGATTTTATATTGTGACTATTTTCTGGACATTGGTCAATGATATAAAAAACAATTATTAGTTTTTTCTTAATATTTATTGAATTTCATGTTTTGGTTCTATTCTCAACAATATGTCTGTGCTTCTTCGTTATCACACACACTTGTTTTAGTATCCTTATTCTTTGTCTCTTTCCACGCTATTCTTTTTATTCTTAGATTGCTTGTTTTGGAGCTGATAAGATGCATGTATTCTGCACCTCTTTCCTCATACTGTCGGGTGACATGTCTACAAAGAATCATTAATTAAGGAAGTTCATTTAAAAGAATCAAATATAATATTTAGAGATAAAATTGGAAAATGACAAAACAGATTAAGAAACGATGTCATGGTCTATCTAGAAATGGTGTCTCTATGAAACAGTGTCTCCTTGAAATGGTGTCTCCTTGAAACTATGTCTCCTTCATTTCCATTGAGTGATGAGATAGTCAGGATGGCATAGTTATATAGGTATCATGAACTGCTAGAACAAATGTTATGTTTGATCACAGTGTCTGGTCACAGTTTTTGGATGGTCACGGTGTATGGATGGTCACGGTGTTAGGATGGTCATGATGTTTGGAAGATCACGATATCTGGTCACGGTGTCTGGGTCACGGTGTCTGGTCAACGTTTCTGGGTCACATTGTTTGGTCACGGTGTCTAGACGGTCACTGAGTCTGGGCCCTTTTCCAGAAAAAACATAACCGGTGGCAAACTCACGGTTTCTTAGACATAGAAAAATATCTATACCCATACTTAAACAGTGATATTCATAGAATTTATTAGACATAATCATTCATCAAAGAAATTATTATAAATCAAATTAAATATATTGTAAAATAATCAAACTTAAGTTATATCAATTAAGATCTTGGATAGGTTTATTTAAAGCATAAATATACTAATCATTTGTACACATTATTTGAGACATATTACATAGGATTAACATGTTTTAAAAAATGTATAGTATTTGTGATCATTGAAATATGAGTAACATAGGAGGAGTCCAATAATCTCCCACTTTTTTATGACCACAAATCATGTGAGTGAGATATATGCTCTTAGTGAATGTGCATCTTCCTTAGTGTGCATTTAGAGTACATATTTATCCCCCTTTTGGGATTATCAGAAAGAGTATATAAGTAAAGAAGAGTATAGATAAGAACAGTTCATAATGCATTTGATAAAAAGTGTCATTACAAATAGAAAGCAACAAGAATATGGAAATAATCCCTATCAAAAGATATTAGTCACTTTTCTTCAGCACTAGCTTGCCTTCTCTTTTCCATTGGAAGCAACATCAGAAGAGAAAGTCGAAGGAGTATAGGTGGAAGAGGAAGAAGGTAGTGAACTAGTTTATAGAGAAGGTAAAGGGAGGCCTTCAAATATAGAAGTGTCCATGGTAGGTGCAATTGAAGACTGAGGTAAATTTTGATCAAGGATAAAAATTCAGATCTGACTGAGAGATTTAGAGACAGACATAGATGTACAGGCAATGGCATAGGATGAGAAGGATGGAAAACCAGATCTCAGGGGTTCAGCTGGAGGAGCCACAATAGTACAAATATGTACATGAAGATAAGGCCTCAAAATTTTTATGATGTCATCAATAATCTCACCACCATACTGCATGTCTTTCTCAATTTCATCATTTTTCTCCATAAAACATTCCAACAAAGGAGTGAAATCATTGAGCTTTTCGACTTGTGTTTTGAAATCTTGAGTGGCAGGTGGGATTATCAGATTTTCGACAAGGTATTTGAAATGTTTTGTCATGTAATGCTTCAAGAAGATCCTATTGAAGTATAAGTCCACATTTTTAGTAATATATTATTGAACATAATTTTCTATTATGGAATAAATTCTCACCAAATAAAGATGTCTGTCACTGTTCTTAACGACCTCAAAGAGAGAATCATGTTCAAAACCACTTATCACAGATTGGAGTTCCTCTATAACAACTGTTCGTAGCAAATTAGTTTCCAAGGAAGGTTGAGATGTTTTTCCAGATGCACTGGAAGCAATAACAGCTGATGTATGAGACATCAGTTGATTCATAACTTTTTGGAGACTACCCTTATACTCATTAATCAACTTGTTAGGACCAATAAAAATCTCACGCATCTCTTGAACAATGTGCTTGTTTCATTCATCCACATTGTCTGCTAAATAAATTGGGTTATTTTGAATCAAGGATGCTACTTCTTGTGCAACTGACTACCAATATCCTCAACAGGATGAGAAGCAGGTTCTGGTCTCGATTTCAGCACTCTCTATATATCTTCAACCATACCTCTGAGAGACATCACATCATCACTTATCTGTTCCTTCTCAATTATGGTATCTTGAATCTCATGAAGCATCTTGGGATGAATCAACCATATAATCTTTTCCAACAACAGGTAAGCATCTATTCCACTAAAATTTTTCATAGGAGTACGTTGATTATTCCTGGTCTTTTCAACCCCATCCAACAGGGTAGCTCGAAATGCTTTCAAATCATCCTTAATCACCAAATAGGAAGGTTCATGTGAATGTTTATGAAGATAAATAGATAGAGTCTTAGGTTCTTTGGAAGATATAAATTTAGGAGAAGAGGCTAGTTTCAAAAGAAACATAGTTGATAGATCTGTACCTTTAACTAATACTTCATGGGAATCATTCACATCATATTAAATTTGGGAATTTATACCATGTATCCACTGATCATGGATCCACTAGATTAGGCACTTCAACACACTCAAGACTGGGGTGATTCTCCCCCTCACCAGGTTCTTCTTTATTAGTACTTAATGATTTAGATCCTTGATCTATTTCTAATATTTCACAACTAATTTCCTCACCCATTTCCTTTCTATTCAATTAACAGTCTTCCCCACATCTCTTTCCAGAAGATGGAATAATTTTAGGAAAATGTTGTTCCTCCACATGTTCCTCATGAGAAGCTTCTTGAAAAAGAGAAAAAGATTCTTCTATATGATCTTCTATAACATAATTTTCACTTAGCTTAGAAATAGATTCTTCTTTAGAATAAGGATGTTCTTCCAAATCAATAACTTTTTTAAAAACATGTATTTTGTTCTCAGCAATGTCTAGGAGAACAGGTTCATTGTCTTTCTCTTCAAGAATAGTTTCCCATATAGGTGTAATAACTTCATTCTCTGCTTCCTAATTAGAATACTCAGAAAGTTCATCTAGTTCCAAACGAGGATCAGAAATGTCCTTAGGTCTTGAAAAGTTCTCCACCGAATTGAACTTTTCATAAAACCTATCATTGTCCTCCACCCATGTTTTTCTCTAAAAATTCCAAGTTATTTTTATTCTCTTTACTGTAACTTTTGAAAGACAAATTTCTTAATCCTTTATGACTTCTTCATCTGGTCCAACCAAACGTTTAGCATAAAGCATAGTTGAAATGCATCTTGAGTATAACTAGGAGGTTGACTTGGAGGTGGTCTTTATCAACTCAAACATATGGAGTATGAAATACTTACCGAGATTAATCATGTGTACATTATTCATGATATGTATCAAAAAAATATGTCATGATACTTGAGTATAGAAAAATATCCTTTTCTGGGGCTAATCAAATTTGGAACAAACATAAACAATATTTTGGTTTCACCATCTAGCTCAGCAGCTATAGCTATTCTATTTGTTTCATTTTTAGTTAAGATTCCCAAAACATCTTCCAAAACTAAGATCTCACTTGTTGGAGTAGGACCTCTCTGGTAAAACTCAAAAATACCCTCATGAAGTATCCTAAGGCATAAATCCCATAACATCGAAGAAAACGTACATCTCTAGACATTTATCTAGCTTAACAAAACATATTCATCTTCTATATGAAAACAAAATTGAATATACAGATAAAACTGTTTAACAAGCTTCGGGTAAATAGGTATATCCTATTTTGTGAACCAATCAAGTCATTCATTCCATTTTATCACTCTCAATACCAAAGAATAACATGATAGAAGCCAATTGGGGAAAATTTATTTTTCTGGCACCAATATTATGTTCACTGTATTAGGATTCAGAGGACATTCGGGTGGTAACTTCGGTGTTATTTCTATCTTCTTCTTAGATATCTGCTTCTCAGGATTTGAAGACGATGGTTGTTTTATTATGGGAATTCAATTATGGTTCAAGAGTGTGAGAGAAATAACCAAAGGGTTTATAGAGGTCTTAAGGATTGGGAGAAGAGAACTTAGTTGGAGAAAGGAGTGATACGTATTTCATTTTTATCAATTAGGGATACCAAGAGTCACAAAATCAAAAATTCAGGAAAGTAAAAGAATAAAACAATTAATTACCATGATATGGGTAATAAAAAATAAATAGACATTACGATGAGACAGTGACAGAATTTTATAGTGAGACTGGAATTTGTTTTCACGGTGAGACATTAACAGGATATTATGGTGATACCATAACAGGCGTTCATAGTGAGACCGCAATAGTGTGATTTCTAAACTATGTGACTATATTGTTTGAGATAGTAAGTTCCTGACAATAATAGAGACACATTAACTATCGAGGCCGTAAACATGAAACAGTAACTTTTCAGACAATAAAACTGTAGAACTGTTAGAGTTAAACAGTTTTATCAAGATAGTGACTTATGAAACAATAAAATGTGTAACGGTAATCTATGAAATAGAATACCTAATAATTAAGATTTATCATTCCCAATTCATGTATGATGTAATATATTCCTTCAAAATTTAATTTTTTGGTGAATATATCAGCAAGCTGATATTCAGTTCCAATGAATTCCAAAGTGATATAAGCTATTTGATAATGATCTCTCCAAAATTGATGTCTTACATTAATATGTTTTGACTTTGAGTGTGATAAAAGATTATTTGATATGTTAATAGAACTTGTATTTTCATGATTTATAGGTACATTATGAATTGATATCCATAATCTAGTAATGTGTGATTCATCAAAAAAACATTGTGCACCACAACTACTTGCAGTTTTATATTAAGCTTCTACGGTAGATAATGAAACTGGGTTTTGTTTCTTACTACACCATGGTACTATTTAATTTCCTAAAAAGTGACATGTTCCAAAGGTGATTTTTCTATCTAATTTACAACCACCGAAGTCAGCATCATAATAACTCACAACCTCAAATGATTATCCTTTAGGATAGAACAGTCCAAGATTGGATGTCTGATTGAGGTATTTAAAAATTCTATTAATAGAATTTAAATGATATTCCTTAGGTTTTTCTTGAAAACGATCACACATACAAACACTGATCATAATGTCAGGTCACCTAGTAGTTATGTAGTGTAAGCTTCCAATCATCCCTCTGTATGTGGTTTGATCAACAGATTTCCCATCTTCATCAAGATCCAACTTACTAGTAGTACTCATTGGAGTGTCACTAATTTTAGTGATATCTATACCAAAAAAATTTAGAAGATTTCAAGTATATTCTATTTGATTTAAATAATACAATCATAATTTTAAAATATTTGAAATCCAAGAAAGAATTTAATTTCACACATTAAACTCATTTCAAATTTTTTTGCATCATTTTAAAAAATTCAATACATAAAAAATTTCTTAAATATCCAAATATAATGTCATCTAAATTAATTTGAACTACTAAAACATCATTGGAAAAAAATTTTATAAAAAATGTAGGATCAGCTATTTCTTTTGTAAAACCATTAGATATAATAAAAGTACTTAGTCTATCATACCATGGTCTTGGAGCTTGTTTTAAACCATATAAACTTTTGATATCATAAAAATATGATTTAGAAAATGAGGATTTTAAAACTATGGGCTTTCTTGACAAATAAATCCTCAACTATATACCCATTTAGTAATGTACCCTTAACATCCATTTGATATAGTTTGAAATTTAAATGTGAAGCATAAGAAAGAAGAATTATGATGGCTTTAAGTTTAGCTAATGGTGCAAAGGTCTCCTCATAGTCAATTCTTTATTCTTGACTATAGCCTTGTGAAACCAATATATCCTTGTGTCTAACTATATTACCAGCTTCATTTAAAATATTTCTAAACACCCATTTAGTTCTAATAGTAAATTTATCATTACGTATTTCAACATGTTTCCAAACTTTGTTCCTTTCAAACTGATTAAGTTCTTCTGGCATAGCCATCATCCAAATTTCATCACTGATATCATCATTAATGTTTTTAGGTTCATGTTGTGCTAATAAGACTTGATGTTCAACCTGATTTTTAAGAGAAGATCTTGTTTGAATTCCTTTATCTAAGTCTCCAACAACAGCATCTAAAGGATGGTTCTTAAGAGTTCAAGAAACTCTAGAAAAAGAAGGACTAGTTATTTCAGGTTCATCAACAAGTTCAGGTCCATAGTGACTTGAGTCAATGAAATTTCCAGAACTGTAAGTTTTCACAGATTCCCTCATTGGCTGGTTACAGGATTTTGAATTAATTTCCAGATTTGATACATCATCCTCCAGGTTCTCTAGAGTTGACTTAGGCTCAAGTGGATCTTTTTCATCAAATATTACATGGACAGATTCTTCCACACATTTAGTAATTTTATTAAAAACTCTATAGGATTTAATAGAGATGGAATATCCTAAAAATATTCCTTCATCCCTCTTGGATGAAAATTTTTAAAGATTTTCCTTAGTATTAAGGATATAAACATTCATCCAAAAACATTGAAGATTCTTACTTTTGGTTTTCTATTGTGTCATAACTCATATAGAGTTATTTTAAGAATTGGTGTGATCAACACTCTATTAATTATATAGCATGTTGTATTTATAGCTTCTTCCCAAAAATAAATAGGTAGGTCATACTCCCTAATCATGGTTTTAGGAATATCATGCAAGGTTTTGTTTCTTCTTTCGATAACTCCATTTTTTTAGGTGTTCTAGGGGCAGAGAAATTATGACTATAGCCATTTTGAGAACAAAAAGATTCAAACTATTGATTTTCAAACTCACGACCATGATCACTTTTTTAAGGATTTCATTCTAAGACCACTAATATTTTCTACATTTTTGGTATATTTGTTAAAATGAGAAAAAACGTCACTTTTGTGACCCAAAAAAAGTCCAAGTATATCTAGAAAAGTCATTTACAAGGATATAAACATAGTGCTTCCCATTAAAACTAGATACTCTATATGGTCCAAAAAAATCCATGTGAACCAGTTTATGAGGTTGAGAAGATGACGCGTATTTCTTTGGTTTGAAGGAAATTTATTGTTTCTTTCCCTTTTGACAAGAATTATACACTTTATCATTTGGAAACTCATGTTTGGGTGGGTCTTTGACTAATCATTTTCTATTTATCATTATGAGGGATTTAATATTATATTTCCCTAGCCTCCAATGCCAAATCCAAGACACTTTGGGAAATACAATTAAATATAAAGTATTTTGAGAGACTAAAGAATCTATGTTAACAGAGTATACATTTTCATTTATCAATTTAGAAAACACTAATTCATATTTAAAATTAAAAACATTACAAGAATAGTTTTTAAATTTAACATGAAACCCATCATCACATAGTTTTGATATACTATGAAAATTATATTTTAGTACAACAACAAAAATTACATTGGAAATTAAAACTGAGTTAGTGATACCGATTTGGTCAATGATAATGATTTTTCATTTGGAATTGTCACCAAAGGTGAAATTTCCACCATCAATTTTTATTAAGTTCATGAATCATGAATATTATCCTATTATATGTCTTGAATATGCACTGTCCAAGTACCATAAGCTTTTACAGGAGCACTTTAAGAAACATTCTTCAGATTTGTTTGTCATGAAACACATATTGGCTTTGTTATCTTGTTCATCATGTAAATATTCTAATCCATTTAAGATTTCATCAGAAGAACTCAATGTTTCTTTCATTTCCTTTTTATACATTCTATTTTTTTCCTCATATTTCTTTATGTACATGGGCTTGGGACAGTTGGCATTTATATGTCCATTTCATTTACACTCATAGAAAACTATGTCATCAGACTTTTCACTACTTTTCCAATATTTCATCCAGCATCCCATTTGATCATATCTTCCCTTGAAGTTAATCTTTATAAAAAAAATTCTTCTTCTTGTAATATCTCTTAAACCTTTTGGATAATTGAGCCATATCCTCATCACTGGAAGGTGATGATTGTTCACTGCTAGAAAATTCTACAGAGGCTTCCAATTTCACTTTATATTTGTGTTTAGAAGTAGTGGTTTTGAATGAAATTGATTTTATTTTAGGTCCATCCTCCTCTCCCTTGTTGACTTTCATATCCTTTTCATAAATCATCAGTTTATCAATGAGTTATTTATAGGTAACTTACTGATATCACATGATTCTCTAATAGAGAAAGAGGATCTTCTCCATCTGTCAGGTAAGCATCTGAGAATCCTCACAATTAGTTATTTAGTAGTGACTTCTCTCCCAAGAGAAATCATTGGGTTAAAAATTTAGTTGATCCTGAGATACATGTCAGAAATAGGCTCATTAGGTTCCATTTTAAAGTTATCATATTTAATAGTATAAATATCCAGTCTCATTTCTTTCACAATAGATGTTCCTTCATGAGAATTAGACAAAGTATACCATGTTTCATGGGTAGATTTACATGCATAAATTCTGTTAAATTCATTATATCCAATGGAGAAATATAAAGAATTCATGTATTTAGAATTTTTATTGTAGGCAGTCTTGGTATGGTCATACCTAGTGATTCTATTTATATCAAGAATCTTATACTCATCTATAATTGAAGACCAAATTTGAAATCCCATATATTCTAAATAAATTTTCAATTCGGTTTTCCTTTGAGAATAATTGGTTACATTAAAGAATGGGGGTATGTTTATTGCAACGCCTTATAATATATCATCCATAATAAAGAAATACATTTAAAGAGATAAAAATTTAGAATTAATATAAATTTATAGATCTTCAAATTAAAGAAAAAA
The DNA here is from genome assembly GCA_963277665.1 of Viscum album. NCBI lineage: Eukaryota > Viridiplantae > Streptophyta > Magnoliopsida > Santalales > Viscaceae > Viscum > Viscum album. The sequence goes on along the minus strand of OY728164.1, from coordinate 628,451,585 downwards.
TCACAGCTGAATAGGGTCTAAAAATAGATTCTTAAAAAAACCACGAATACCAAATATTGGTCAGAGTAGAGTACTCATGACGGGGTGAATTGAGTATCTATTCAAAATTTATGTTCATCAAATTTTTTTAAAAAGGTTCTCCAATAAAATAAATACAGCCCATTTTATCAATGTAATATGGTTATAAAGGTTTGACTATTTAAAAAACTTCTTCAAAGATTGATTAATTATTAGTAATCTTAATATCTGTTATTAATATTACCTTTAAAATTATTCTAATAAGGCGAAAATAATTATAAATTATTTACAAGATTAACTATCAAAGTAAGGTTAATGGTTTTTGAATTATATAGTCAAAATAGAGAACACTGAATGAAACAACACTATAGATATAAAAAAAAGTTTTTTAGTCTAATGCCAAGACCTAATCCACTCCACATGGTGCTCACCAGACACCAAGAATATTATATTAATCAACTTGATCCACACCCTGGATTGAGGTAAATAATAGTAAACAAGACTGTCCAGGTCACACAACCTCTTCTACAGTTCTTCATGGGTATTAAAAATCAGGTAACACATGATACTCTTCCAAACTTATATGTCAGAATAAACAAGTGTAAAAAATATGTGAGAGGAAGTTTATCATGTTTCCTCTAGTTTAATGTTAATGTCAGTGTCTGTTTTTATACAGACACACACACACACTACTCGAAAGATGAAAATGAAACACAATAGAGAAAATATGATGAGATAAGGTTAGAAGTTCTCTGAGTGTTAGTCTATGCATCTCTAGACTTCTAGGAAGAAGCAGATGTAGGAATTGAGTCCTTTTGTGAAAAAACAGAGTATTGCAATTCTGGTGCTCTGGTTTAGATCTGGCTCATTTTTTTGTTGAGTCTGTATTTTGAAGATGTTCTCAACTCTAATCAATTATATCGTAGTGAATGATTCAGGTGTTATTTAGATTAATTGAGTTGCATTTGTTAGTTCTATTCTCAAGAATATGTTCATTCTTCTTCGTTATCGTGCTCACTTGTTTCACTATCCTTCTTCTTTGTTTCTGTCAATGTTATTTTTTTTATTCATGGAGTGCATGTGTTGGATCCAACCGGATGCATGTTTTATGCACCCCGTACCTCATAATTTTAGGGGCCATATCTAAAAATAAACATTAATTATGACAGTGCATTTAAAAGATATCAATATGATCGTTATAGAATAAAATGAAAAACAAAAAAAACATACTAAGAAACGGTGTCACAGTTTGTCTAGAAATTGTGTCTCCAAGAAACGGTGTCTCCATGAAATACTTTATTCTTGAAATGGTGTCTCCTTCTTTGCCTTTAAGTGATGATAAATTCATGATGGCATAGTTATATTGGGATTAGGAATCGGTAGCACATATGCGGTTTTTGATCACAGTGTCTGGTCACTGTGTCTGGATGGTCACAATGTCTTGTCACGGTGTGGGTCACGGTGTCTGGGTCACAGTGCATGGTCACGGTGTATGGTCATAGAGTCTGTTCATGGTGTTTGGGTCATGGTGGCTTATCATGGTGTACGGATTGTCATGGTGTCTGTGTCCTTTTCCAGAAATACATAACCAGTGATAGAATCATAGTTTCTCAAACTTCGCCAAATATCTGTACACAGACATAAGAAGTTATATTCATTGAATTGATTAGACATAACTATTCATCAAAGAAATCGTTATAAAGCAAATTAAATATAGTGTTCAATAATAAAACATAATTTGTTTCAATTAAGATCATGGATAGTTTTTTTTAAATCATAAAGATATTAATTAACTGTACACAGGATTTGAGATAGATAATACAAGGTTAATAAGTTTTAAAAAATTTATAGGATTAGAGATCATTAAAACATGAGTAACACATGAGGAGTCCAACAATATCCCCTTTTTTTGATGATCACAAGTCATGTGAGTGAGGTATTTTTTTCTTATCTAATATTCCCCTTCATTAGTGTGCATTTAGAGTACATATTTCTCACCCTTTGGGGATTATCAAAAAGAGTAATGAAGTAAAGAAGAGTATAGATGAGAAGTTTTCATAATTCATTAGATAAATAGTTTCTTTAAAATAGTAAGCAACATGAATATAGAAAACATCCCTATCAAAAGATAGTAGTCACTTTTCTTCATCACTGGATTGTCTTCTCTTTTCCCATGGCTGCAACATTAGAAGAGGAATCCATAGGAGTAGAGGTGGAAGTGGAAGAAGGGAGTGAACTAGATGACAGAGAAGGTAAAAGGAGGCCTTCGACGACATAAGGGGACAAGGTAGGTGCTGTGGAAGATCGAGGAAACTATTGATCAAGGACCAAAGGTCATATCTAAATCGATGCATGATAGACAAGCAAAGATGAAGTGGTAAAGGCATAGGATGAAAAGGTAGGAAAACCATATCTAAGGGGTGCAGCTACAGGAGCCGCAATAGCAGTACTTTGTAATAAAGATAAGGACTCAAAGTTTTGATGATGTTTGTGACAATATCGCTACCATACGACATGGATTTCTCAAAGTCATCCTTCTTCTCTATAAACAAGTCCAATAAATGAGTTAAATAATTGATCTTTTGTACTTGTGTTTGGAAAACATGAGTGACAGGAGTGATTATAATATTCTCGACAAGGTACTTCAAATGGGTTATCATGTCATGCTACGAGAAGATCCTATTGAAATAGAAGTTCACCTTTTTAGTAATCTCTCTTAAAACATAATTTGCAATTTTGGAATTACTTCTCACCAAATCAAGAACTCTATCACTGTTCTTGAAACCCTTAGAGAGAGACTCTTTTTCAAATCCATTGAGCACAAATTGGAGTTCTTCATTAACTGCTATTCAGAGCAATTCATTGTCCATGGATTGTTGAGATGAATTTCCAGATGCACTATATGTAGTAACAGCCGATGTAAGATTCTTGAGTTGATTCATAACTTTCTGGAGAGAGCCCTTACATTCATTAGTCAACTTGTTATAACCAATAACAAGCTCACACATATCTTGAACAATGTGCATGTTTCTTTTGGCCACCGTGTCAGCTAATGAAATTAGGATAGGTTGAATCAGGGAGGCTACTTCCTATGGAATCTGACTGGCAATATCCTCAACAGGATGAGAAGTAGGTTCTGGTCTCGATTTCATCACTCTATGCATATCTTCAACCATACCTCTGAGAGACATTACATCATCACTTAACTGTTCGTTCTCAATCATGGTCTCTTGAATCTCATGAAGCATATTGTTCTGAATCTTCCATATAATATTTTCCAATAATAGGTCAGCATCTCTTTCACTAAAATTGGTCATAAGAGCAGGTTGATTATTCTTGAGCCTTTCAACCCAAGCCAATATTTTATCTCCAAATTCATTAAAATCATCCTTACTCGCCAAGGAGGAAAATTCTTATGATGGTTTTGAAATGGAAATTGAGAAAGGCTCATGTTCAATGGCCAGGATAACTTCAGGATCAGAGGCTAGTTTCAAATGAATCATAGTAGATAGATCTATACCTTTAACAGAGACATTCTATGAATAATTCACATCAAAATAACTTAGGAATTTATACCATGTATCCCCTGATCATGGATCAACTGGATTAGGCACCTCAACACTTTCTATACATAGGGGATTCTCCCCATCAATAGGTTCATCTTTCTCAGGACTGAAAGATTTATATCCTTGATCTATTTCCATGATCTCATCCTTAACTTCCTTACCCTTTTCCATTCTAGCCAAAATAAAGTCTTTCTCCATTCTCTCTTTAGCGGATGGAATAATTTCAGGAACAACATGTTCCCCTACATCTTCCTCATAAGCATCTTCATGCACAAGAAAAAGATCTTATTCTATATGATCTTCTACAAAATCATTTTCCCTTACCTTAGAAAGAGATTCTTCTTTAGAAGAAGGTTATTCTTCCAAATTGACATCTTTTTCAGGAACATTTATTTCTTTCTCTGCAATGTCTTGGAGAATGGGTTCACAATCTTTCCCATCCAAAATAGTTTCCCCTGTAGGTGCAACAATCTCTTCTTATTCTTCCTCATAAGAATACTCAACAGGATCATCATCTTCCATACTAGGATCAGAAATCTCCTTAGGTCTTGAAGAGTACTCCAAGGGATGGAACTTTTCAAAAACCCTATCGTTGTCTTCTACCCATGCTTTTATCCGAGGATTCCAACTGATTTTCATTATATTTACTTTATATTTTTTATGAAAAAATTCACAATCTTTTATGACATCATCATCTGGTCAAACCAAACATTTAGCATAAAGCATAGCTGAAATTAATCCTGAGTAGAAGCGAGAGTTTGACTTGGAGGTGGTCATTATCAACTCACACATATAGAGTATGACATACTTACATTTATTAATCTTGAGTCCATTATTCATGATATATATCAAAGATACATCATGATACTTGAGTATTGAAAAATTAAATTTTCTAAAGATAATCAGATTCTGAAAAAACATAAACCAGAGTCTGGTTTCACCATCTAACTCAGTAGCTATATTTCTTCTCTTTGTTTCATTTCCAGTTAATCTTCCCATTGCTTCTTCCAAAACAATGGACTCGCTTTTAGGAAGGAGGACCTCTTTGGTAGTCCTCAAAAATACCCTCCTAAGGTATCCTAAGTCATATAGCCCATATCCTTGAAGAAAAATCACATCTCTGGCCATTTATCCAACTTCTCACAGCATATCCATCTTATGTATCAAAAGAGAATTGAACATATGGATAAAATTGCACAACTAGCTTCAGGTAAATAGGCTTATCCTCATTGATGAACCAATCCATCCATCCTAGCTCTTTTATCACTTTAAATACTAAAGAAATACATGATAGAAGCCATTGGGGAAAATTTCTTTTTTAGGTACCACTATTCTGTTCACTAGATTTTGATTTAGAGGGCCTTCAGGTGCTAACATCGGTGCTATTTTTATCCTATTATTATTTCTCTTCTTCTCAAGAGTTGACAACGATGGGTGTTTTATCCTGGGCATTAAAAGAAGGTTCAAGAGAGAGAGAGAGAGAACCATTTTTTAGAGAGAGCTCTTAAGGTTTGAGAGAAGAGTGCTCATTTAAGAAAGGAATTATACTTCTTTCATTTTTATCATTTAGGGAAACCAAGCATCACAAAATCAAAAGTATGGGAAAGTAAAAGAATAAAACAATTAATTAATGCGATACAAATTAGAAAACAATAAAGCATCATTTTGTTGAGATATTGGCCGAATTTTACAGTGAGACAAGAACTTGTTTTCACAGTGAGACCGTAATAGGCTTTTATGGTGAGACCGTAATAGGTGTTTACTGTGAGACCATAACTGTGTGATTTATAAACTATGAAACTATATTGTTTGAGATACTAAGGGCAAGAAAATAAATGAGTGATAGTAACTATTGAGACTGTATACATGAAACAGTAACTTTAAAGACCGTAAAACTATAGAACTGTTAGAGTTAAATAGTAATCTCAAGACAGTGACTTGTAAAATAGTAAATTTTGAAATAGTAAGCTGTAAAATAGTATACTTACTACATAAAATTTATCATTACCAATTCATGTATTATGTAATATATTCTTTCAGAATTTAATGGTTTGGGGAATATATCAGCAATATGATATTCATTTCCAATGAGTTCCAAAGTGATAGGGTATGGCTATGCCATCGGTTCCAGCCTGTGCTTTCATGGGAAGCCTAGCCAGACGGTCTTGCAAAGGTGAAGAGCTACTATCAGGATACAGATGTTGGGGAGGGGTAGTTCCTTGTTAATAGTATGGTTGAATTTTCTAAGACCTTTGGGTCATGTAATCTCCTAAGCCTATGGGCCATGTAATCGTTGAGCCTACGGGCCATGTACGATTTCCCCCTCATCCCATGAAAGGAGGGTTATCAAAAATTAATAAAAATGAAGGCCTTCGGGAGCTATACATTCATATTCTAAAATAGATAATGCAACTGAGTTTTTTTTCTTACTACACCATGATATTAGTGACATTATTAAAAAGTTACATGTTCTAGAGGATCTTTTTTATCTAACTTACAACCACCAAAGTCTGTACTAGAATAACTCACTAACTCAAATAATAGATCTCTAGGATAGAATAGACTTACACTGGGTGTATTCTGGAGGAATTTAAAATTTAACTTAACAACATTTAAATGAGATTCTTTAGGGTTTTATTGAAAATGATCACACGTACACAAAATAAACATAACGTCAGGTCAGATTGTTGTTAAGTTGAGTAAGATTCTAATAATCCCTTTGTAATTGGTTTGATCAATATGTTAGGGTTGGTATCCTGAGAACCAACTATTTTTTACATTGATTACATGAATGTTTACTTATTATATATGGTTCATTGTTCTGCATGAATAAAATATTATAATGTCTTGGAATATTTTTTACATTGACAAGGTCATGGCAGATCCCCGCTATGATGAGAACCTTGAAATGCTATAACATATATTCTTAAATAATATTTTGTGGCTGGATGACATACTATGATAGGACACATAGTATACAGACTGTCATGTGTGAGTACTCATAAAAAGATGACACTCTCTCTCATGGAGTTCACACTTGGTAATATCCATGATGGGAGATTATGTGAACAGACCGGCCAGTAGTAATTCCACATGTTTTGGTGTCATCAGATATTGCTATCTGCGATCATGTGTAATGGTCCTTAGACTGTATGATTATCATTAACTCATGTCATGACTCGCGGACTTAGATTTGCTGATCAAAACCGTCACGAAGACAGTTGGAAGGAAGTAGGGTATGTTGGGTGTGTCATGAATGACATGTTATTAATGGATAGGTCGAGGATGTATTTGTCCCATCCATGTTTATGGAAGAGAATATCTTAAGACCTTTGATTGAAATTGAACTATTGAATAAATTCGATGTCCATGGTGTCATGATGAGTTTATTTCTGGATGTTAAAGAATGACAGATCAAGAATATAGGTTTATGACACTTCCATGAAACCTGCTTGATGAGATATTGAGACAAAGGGATTAAATTACACATTAAGTGTCTGTATGAGGTGATACATCAATGCTATATCAACTTCTTTCTCTTGGGTTACTTGACCCGTTTCTAGACAGTAATCATGCAATTTAGGCATGCCTGCCTAATTCCAACAAGAAAGAGTCTTAGAGGGTCACACACTAATTGTATTCTAGTATCTCATGTAGAATAATGATTATTCCAGTACGTGGTTTAATAATTATTCAAGGAACCCTAAATCGTTTTAATGTTGGAGGAAGAATAAAATGAAAACAAGTATTTTCCATGTATTAATGATTTCACTCCGTGTAGTTTTTATTTTGAAAACAAGTACACACTGTGTATTATTAAATGTACACACCGTGTAGTTTCCATTTTGGAAAAGAAATGGATAATTGAAAACTAGATTTACACGCCGTGTACAATGAATGTACATGAAATGTTGTTTTCAATGAAAAACAAGTGCATGCCGTGTATTTATTGTTACATGTTGTGTAGTTTTTCCAGTAGGAATTTAGAGGATATAATATTTTTTTATTAAATGATATTTATTATAATCATCATGGGCTCATTTTAAAGAATTAATTATACGACATTGGGGTTTTCAATATGAGTCAATTAAATAAATAAAATGAGTAACACATTTATTTATTGTCATAACTCTACAACCTAAAATCCGATTATAAATATCCTCACAACCCCAACTCTTTTCCTAAGAAGAGAATCGGTTTCCACAACAATTCTGGAGAATTATTTCAAGGCCGAAAGAATATCTTCTTCCAAGAACACTCTCAAGACAGAGAGAGATCCTCTTCTATCGGATCAAGATGACCTAAGGAAGACAACACAAGAAAAGGATTCTCCATGCTAGCACCCTGAGACTCCTTTGGCAACGTCCATAGATACGAGGTGCACATGTGGATCACCTCTAAAGGAATTCTATACTTGGCTTCTGCGACGTAAAAATGAATCACATTGGAACGTGATCAAGAATATCAATGAAGAAAGAATACCCAAAAGGTAATTCTTGTCAATTAATTAAATTAATTATAATAAACCTATGACTATCCACTTTTTTGGTTCGGGGACCTTTCTTCTTCTTTGTCTATTTCTATGAATCAATCCATGGAGACTAGAATTTATCATCCTATTGATCCCGAATTGATCATTTCTAATGAAAAAAATCCAAGTGGGACCATCCACCCACGTGCTTCCGCTGCACCCAGAACCTTCAATTGGTATCAGATCCAGGTTACAGAGTTGATTATAGATATTTAATTTTCATTGATAATTTATGTATTTATATTCGATTCAATTCAAGATAAATTGTACTATTAAACTGAATGAACGAGATCTGTTATTCCTCCTTCGTTCCTCGATTCAAATCACGGATACATCCTTTTAATTTTAATTTTGATTAAAATAAAAAATGAGGAACTCATCCAGATGAGCCGCTCTTTCTGTCTGTACAACACGGGAATACACAGCGTCTAATTAAAACTACACAACGTGTACTTAGGTTCAACGAACCAGTACTGGTCTGCCAAACCACATAGTGTGAATTGATTACACCTAAATATTTATTACCCCATGTTGACCAAAAATGAATGGCGCGTGGGAACAGGAATACATGGCATGTATGTTGAATCAACACATCGTGTAGTCTGATCCGGTCCAGGTTAAGCCGTGTACAAGGAGTAGCCATATTCAGCCTACACGGGATTTCCAGGATGGTAACTACAAAACAAGTACACGCTATGTTAGATTAATCTACACGTCATGTACTCCAAAATTTCCAGAGTAGAGAAGACACGCCAAAGCCTTGGCGTGTACTTTGGATAAAGGGTGAAAAGAAATACACGCCGTGTAATTATAAACTACACGTCGTGTGCTTTCCAGAAATGGAATTTCACTATGTTTCCTCCAAAGGTACAAAGACCTGTACATGGGATATGGATGAGAATAATCTCAAGGAAATTGAAAAAGAAACTTAAGATAAAGAATTGATTAATTATAAGATCATAATTAACTAATTTCAAGCACGACTTATCTTAAATAATGGAACGATTAAAAGAATTTGAATTCTAAATATGCGTAAATGTTGTTTCACGCTATGGCTGATCATGAGCTAGACCAAATACCCTTTTCATGTTTGTATGGGTTTATTTATATTTGTCTAATTTAAATTCATTGGCATGCAAGCCTTCTTCCAATAAAATGTAGGGCCTGCATACCCATGGTTTCTTTAATGTAAACCCCATGTAATGGAGGATCTCCTAAGACAGAGGAGACGGTTCGAAACCCGAAGCTGAGGAGAAACCAACCCAAGAAGATACAAAGGTGGACAGGTGGGAGATGCAAAACATGAACCATCGGTTCAAGGTGTTTTTCTCTAGGTTAGTGTTAGCTTATGAAACCACTAGATAAGCTAACCAATAAGAGTTAATTATCATGCCATATTATTTTATTTCTGTCTGATTTCATGGTTTATTTATTATGTATGTGTTGTCCCGGTCACATAGTTAATAAAATGAACAAGAATACCAAGATGTATTAAAATAAAAACCAGACTATGAGTAAACATTATCGGAACATGGTTAATCATTTAGGAAAGCATCACTTAATATTAAAAAGCATGTGATAATGTGGAACTATGCATAAAGGATTAAAATCCATCAATTCCATGTTTAGTAAGACCAAGCCTTCTGTTACTTGATGAAGGGAAAGACTCAATAAAACTATGTGTTTGACCAACCCTTGTTTGGAAACATAATTTTATAAAGGAAGCCCTTACGAAAGGTTTCGGGTTGACTTATCCATGTTACATCAAGAGTAGTAGCCCTTGCTAGACTTGATGTAATATTGGAGGCAAGAGTTGAGGAAATCCAAGTTAGGATTTCAGAATTGGGCAATCTACTCAACAGATCAAGGAACTGTAATATCACAGTTGGCAAAGACCTGCTTACCTAAATACTTTCAAATAGCTGGACCAACCCTTCTTGGGTTTATGCAAAGGGGAACATGGATCCTTTCCACTAGAATGTCAAAGTAAATGTATATTCTGAGTTCAATGGTGAGGGCCATTGGGACATGATAAATTAGTGGGAGAATTAATAAAATTTATTATTTCTCATAAAATGTAATCAAGAAAGTACTGATAAATTTGCTCTTTTAATTTGTAGAATATGACAAACTCATCAACCACATTTTCTCTGCAATCAATTCTGGATAAAGACAACATCCTCATCAGTAGTAACTTTCAGGAATGGTTTAGGTGCCTTCCGGTTATCCTATGTCGTGAACGAGAGTTTTACGTGCTAGTGTCCTCACTTCCTGATTCTCTTTCCCCATTAGAGAGTGATGAAGATTTCCTGGTCTATGATCAAAATTTGTGAGATGCACTCGACGTTCAATGTTTGATGTTGTCATCTATGTCTAGTGATCTCAGGAAGTCACCTGAAGACATGGATTCTTACATCATGCTCGAGCACCTATGTGGTCTATACCAGGAGAGAGAAATATAGGAAAGGATTGAGATCTACAAGGCTCTATTTCAGAGCAATCTTGGAGAGGGTGCCCTTGCGGGGCCTCATGTTGTCATGATCATTGGCCACACTGAGCGATTTGAGGTTCTAGGTTTTAAACTCCCGGAATAACTGGGCACTAATATCATTCTTTCATCACTCCCCAAGAGCTTCTCATATATTGTTGTGAACATCAACATGAACAACATTGAGAAGTCTTTCTCTGAACTTCTTATCATTATTCTCCAAGTGGACAATGACATGAAGTGTAAAAAGCCTTATGTCCTAATGGTGAATAACATTAACGGTAAGGAGAAGATCTTTAAGCCCGAAGCTTCTTCAAGGCCTTCCAAGAAATGTAAGATCAAAGGGGAGGCAAGAGAACATGATGTTTTTTATTTCGCATGTGGAAAGAAGGGCCACTGGAAGAAAAACATAACCCAGCCAAGGAAGTGAGGGGAAGCCTCAGGTGCGTTTGTTATCGAATGAAATATATCTATTTTTACCAATTGGGTATTAGATACTACTTATGGTGCTCATATTGGTATCCAAATATAGGAACCAAGTATATTCAGAAAGATTGACCGAGGTGAGGTGGATCTACGAGTAGCCAACGGATCCAGACTCACTATTGTAGCTGTCAGAGACTACCACCTCACATTTCCTACTGGGATGGTCTTGGTTATGAAAGGATGTTATTATGTACCCCCTGAAACCATAATATTTTTTCATTATCCAGATTAAATACTGATGGATTCATCTTCAAGATTGGAAGTGGATGTTGCTACTTTTATAAAGATATCATTTGTTTTGGTAGGGCACATTTATATAATAGCCTTTATGTGTTAGACTACACAAACCAAGTAATGGAAATCGATGACAATGTTAATTCACATGAATCTTGCCACACCCAACTTTGGAATCACCAGATAGGTCATGTCAATGAGAAATGTTTGACAAAATTACATCAAGATGGGTATTTAGATTCTTTCGAACTAAAACCACTTGGTGTATGTCAGGTGTGTCTACAAGGCAAAATGACCAAAACCCCATTTAGTGGGAAAGGTGAAAGGGCTAAAGAGATTTTAGAATTTGTTCACACAGATGTGTGTGGACCATTTCCAGTTGAAGTAAGAGGTGGGTTCTCATACTTCGTAAATTTTATTGATGATTTTAGTAGATAAGTATATATTTACTTAAGGAGGTATAAGTCAGATTCTTTTGATCAGTTCAAAGAATACAAGAATGAAGTTGAGAATTAACTTCGTAAGAATATTAAGAAACTACGCTCAGACAGATGAGGAGAATATCTTAATCATGAATTCATTGATTTCTTACGGGAGTTTGGGATTCTATCTCAACTCAATCCTCCTTACACACCTCAGTGGAATGGTGTAAGTGAAAGAAGGAACCACACCCTGTTTGACATGGTGAGATCAGTGATGAGTCGTGTGAGTCTTCCATTATCCTTTTGAGGATTTACATTACAAACAGTAGCACACATACTGAACCAAGTACCGAATAAATCAATAAATGGTATTCCATACAAGTTATGGAGTGGACAGAAAGCCATGTTATTGAATTTACATGTGTGGGGTAGAGAAGAATTTGTTAAAGCCTCTTCAAGTAACAAACTTACACCTCAAGGCACAAAGTGTATCTTTATAAGATATCCCATGGAAAGAGGTGGATATTACCTATACAACCCCCTAGACAAAAAATGTTACAGTAGCAAGACACGCCATATTCCTTGAGAGGGAGCACATCTCCAAAAGAGATAGTGGGAGAAAGATAGACTTCGATGAAGTCGAGGCTCAAGATACACAAGAGTTGGTACAAGAACAGATTGCACAAAGCCCCGTGGAAGAAAAATCTATTTCGAAGACACAAGAACTTCGTAGGAGCACAAGAGATGGGAGAGAACCAAAACGATATGGTTTTCTTGTCACCGAGGATGGCCACTCATTATTGGTTGACAATGATGATCCTCTTACCTACAAGGAAGCAGTTGAAGGCCCAGAAATTTCCAAGAGGCATGAAGCCATGACTTATTTAATGGATTCCATGTTCAAAAACCAAGTCTTGATTTTGGTAGATCCTCCAGTTGATGTAAATCCTATTAGAAATAAATGGGTATTCAAGAAGAAACTGGTCATAGAGGGGCAAGCCAGCACCTATAAGAAATGAATGGTTTCCAAATTTTTTAGACAGCAACAAGGAATTGACTATGATGAAACCTTTTCACTGGTTGCAATGCTGAAATCCATAAGAATCTTATTGGCCATTGTCTCTTACCATTACTATGAAATTTGTAAAATGGATGTCAACATAGAATTCCATAACAGGAACCTCTAGGAAGATGTCAACATGACACAACCTGATTCTTTTGTGACTCCAAAGGATGCCAACAAGGTATGCAAGTTGCAGAAATCCATTTATGTATTAAAGCAAGCATCAAGGCCATGGAACATTCATTTTGATGAAGCTGTAACAGAATTTGGCTTTGTTAAAGAACAAATGTGAACCTTGTGTCTACAAGAGGTTTAGTAGAAGTGCAGTAATTTTTCTATTAGTATATGTTGATGACATATTACTAATTGGAAATGAAGTACCTGTCATACAGTAAGTTATGGCATGGTTAGACAAATTCTTCTCCACGAAAGACTTGGGTGAGGAAGCATATATTCTTGGGATCAAGATCCATCATGATAAGTCCAAGAGAATGCTGGAACTGAGTCAAAGTACATACATTGACAAGACACTTAAGAGATTCAGTATGGAACAATCCAAGAGGGGATTGTTGCCAGTGTCACATGACATTCATCTTTCACTGAAAATGTGTCCTCAGACACATGAGAAAAGAGTGAAAATGGAAATGATACCTTAAGCATCTGCAATTGGTTTATTCATGTATTTTATGCTACGTACAAGGCTAGATGTTTCTTACGCATTAAGTATGATAGGCATATATCATGCTTATCCAGGAGATCGCCATTGGATGGCAGTCAAGACTATCCTTAATTATCTGAGGTGTACTAAGGATATGTTCATGGTTTATGGATGTGATGAGGAAATAGTCATTAGAGGACATGTAGATGCTAGTTTATATACTAATCAACATGAAATGAAGCCCCAGACTGGTTACATCTTGAGTTTGAATAGAGGTGCAGTTAGCTGGAAGAGCTCAAAGAAAAGTGTGGTGGTAGATTCTACAGTAGAGGCCAAGTATATCTCATCTTCAGAGGCATCTAAAGAAGTAGTATGGATACGATTCTTCGTCCAAGAGTTGGATGTATTACCTAGAAGTAATGGTCTTATCACACTCTATTGTGATAATACTGCAGTGGTGGAACTTGCAAAAGAGCCAAGGTCACATCAGTGGAAAAAGCACATACTTCGGAAGTGTCATATCTTGAGGGATTTTTCTCAAAGAGGTGAAGATGAAGTGAGCAGTATTTCCATGGAAGACAACATGGTGGACCCCTTGACTAAAGCCTTGACTCAGAAGAAACATGATCATCATGTGAGGTCTATCGGACTAAAAGTCATGGGCAGTTGTATCTAGTCTAAGTGGGAGTTTTTTAGGGTTGGTGTCCTGAGAACTAACTATTTTTTACATTGATTACATGAATGATCAGTTATTATAGATGGTTCATTGTTCTACATAACTATAATATAATATTGTCATGGAATATTTTTTGTATTAATAAGGTCTTGGAAGATCCCCACTATAATGAGAACCTTGAAATTCTATAACAAATATTCTTAAATACAGTTCTGCGGATGGATTAAATACTATGATAGGACACATAATATACAGACTGTCATGTGCGAGTACTCATAAAAAGACGAGACTCACTCTCATGGAGTTTTCACTTGGTAATATCCAAGATGGTAGATTATGAGAATAGACCCACCAGTAGTAATTTTTCATGTTTTGGTGTCATTAGATATTGCTATCTGCGAGCATGCGTAATGGTCCTTAGACTTGAAGATTATCATTACCTAATGTCATGAATCACACACTAAGATTTTCTGAAAAAAAACCATCATGAAAATAGTTGTAAAGAAGTAGGGTATATTGGGTGTGTCATGAATGACATGTTGTTAATAGATAAGTCGAGGAAGGATTTGTCCCTTCCATTTTTATGGAAGTATATATCTCTGGCCATTTTATTGAAATAGAACTGTCGAAAAAATTCCATGGACATGGTGTCCCGATGAGTTTATTTTTTGAAGTCAACGAATGATAGATCAAGCATATAGGTTTATGACACTCCCATGAAACCTGCTTGATGGGATATTGAGAAAAAGGGATTAAATTACACAGTAAGCATTCATGTGAGGTCATACATAAATGCGGCGTCAACTTCTTTCTCTTGGGTGCGTTGACCCATTGTTAGACAGTAATCTTGGACTTTAGGAAAGCCCGCCTAATTCCAATGAGAAAGAGTCCTAGAGGGTCACTCACTATGTGTATTCAAGTATCTCCAGTAGAATAAATATTATTCTCATATGTGGTTTAATAATTATTCAAGGAAGCCTAAATCATTTTAATGTTGGCAGAAGAATAAAATGAAAACAAGTATACACCATGTATTAATGATTACACGTCGTGTAGTTTTTATTTTGAAAACAAGTACACTCCATGTATTATTAAATTAACATGTCGTGTAGTTTTCATTTTTGATAGGAAATAAATAATTGAAAAAAAGATATATATGTTCTGTACATTTAATGTACATGTCGTGTAGTTTTCAATGAAAAAAAGTACACGCCATGTATTTATTATTACACGCCTGGTAGTTTCTTCAGTAGGGATTTTGAGGATATAATATTGTTTTATTGAATGTTATTTATTATAATCAGTGTGGGGAAATTTCAAAGAATTAATTATTCAACATGGGGGTTTTCAATAAGAGTCAATGAAATAAATAAAATGTGTAACATGTTTATTTATTGTCATAACTCTACAACCTCAAATGTGATTATAAATATCCTCACAACCCCAACTTGTTTCCTAACAAGAGAATCATTGTGCACAACAATTCTAGAGAATTATTTCAAGGACGAAAGAACCTCTTCCTCCAATAATTCTATCAAGACCGAGAGAGATCCTCTTCCATCGGATCAAGACGATCTAAGGTGGACAATGCAAGAAAATATTTCTCCACGCTAGCACCCGGAGACTCCTTTGGCGACATCCAGAGATACGAGCTGCATGTGTGGATCACTTCTAGATGAAGTCTATACTGTTCTTCTAAGACGCAATGATGAATCACATCAGAACATGATCAAGAATATCAATGAAGAAAGAACACCCAAAAGGTAATTTTTGTCAATTAATTAAATTAATTATAATCAACCTGTGACGATCCACTTTTCTGGTTCCAGGACCTTTCTTCTTCTTTGTCTATTTCTGTGAATCGATCCATAGAGACTGACATTTATCATCGTATTGATCCCGGATTGATCTTTTCTAATGAACAAAAGCCAAGTTGGCACATCCACCAATGAGCATCCGCTGTGCCCGGAACCTTCACAATAGATTTTCCATCTTCATCAAGATCCAACTTACAAGTAGTACTCATTGGAGTGTCACTAGTTTTAGTCCTTTCCAAAACAAAATGTTTTTGAAGATCCCTATTATATTTTATTCGATTTAAAATAATACCATCATATTTTTGAGAGATTTGAAATCCAATAAAAAAATTTAGTTCCCCAATTTAACTCATTTAAAATTCATTTTGCATCATTTTAGAAAATACAATACATAAACAATTTCATAAAGATCCATTGATATTGTCATCTACACAAATTTGAACTACTAAAAAATCATTGGGTATTAATTTTATAAAAAGGGTAGGATTAGATATTCCTTCTGTAAAACCTTTTGAAATAAGAAAAGTAATCAGTCTATCATACCAAGCTCTTGGATCTTGTTTTAAACCATATAAATATTTCAATAACTTTAAAAAATGACTTGGAAAATGAGGATTTGTAAAATTTGTGGGTTTCTCAACAAATATATCCTTATCTATATACCCATTTTGTAATCCACTCTTAACATCCATTTGATATTGTTTGAAATTCATATGTGCAACATAATACAGAAGAATTATGATGGCTTAAATTCTATCTACTAGTGCAAAGGTATCTTCATAGTCAATTCCTTCTTCTTGATTGTAGCCTTATGCAACCTATCTAGACTTATTTCTAACTGTATTACCAGCTTTATCTACATTATTCCTAAACACTCATTTAGTGCCTATAGTAAATGTATCTTTAAGTCTGTCAATATGTTTTCCAAACTTTGTTCCTTTCAAACTGATTATGTTCTTCTTGCATAGCCATCACCCAAAATTCATCATTGATATCATCATTAATGTTTTTAGGTTCATGTTGTGACAAGAAGACCTGATGTTCAACCTGATTTCTAAGATAATCTGTAGTTTGGGTTCCTTTATCTATGTCTCATACAACAACATCTAATGAATGGTTCTTAAAATATATAAGAGCTCTAGAAAAAGAAGGACTATTAATTTCAGGTTCAACAATAGGTTCAGGTTCATTGTGACTTGAGTCTGAGGAATTTACAAAACTAGAAGTTTTCATAGATTCCATCAAAGTATAGTTAGAGAATTTGGAATTAATGTCCAGATTTGATACATCATCCTTCCCTTTCTCTTGAGTGGTCTTCGGCTCATGTGGATTTATTTCATCAAATATAACATGGACAGATTCTTCCAAACATTTTGCTCATTTATTAAACACTCTATAGGATTTAATATATATAGAATATCCAAAAAATATTCTTTTATCACTGATGGATAAAAATTTGTCAAGATAGTCCTTAGTGTTAAGGATATAGACTTTGCAACCAAAATCTTTGAAGTATCTAACTTTGGGATTTCTATTGTTCTATAACTCATATAGAGTTCTTTTTAGGAATGTGTATGATCAACACTCTATTAATTATGTTGCATGTGGTATTTACAGCTTCAACCCAAAAATAAACAGGTAGGTCATACTCACAAAGCATGGTTCTAGTAATTTATTGTAAGGCTCTATTTCTTCTTTCTACAACTTCATTTTTTGGAGGTGTTCTAGAGGCATAGAAATTATGACTATAGCCATTTTGAGAACAAAAAGATTAAATCTCTTAATTTTAAAACTCACGACTATTATCACTTCACAAGTATTTAATTATAATAAAAATAAGATTTTCAATAGTTTGGAATATTTGGTAATATGAAAATAGACATCATTTTTGTGAGCCAAAAAGAAAGTCCAAGTATATCTAGAAAAGTCATCTACAAGGACATAATCATAGTGCATCCCATTAAAACTAGAAACTATAGATGGTTTAAAAAAATCCATTTGAATCCGTTCGAGAGGTTGAGAATTTAACACTTATGTCTTTGGTTTGAATGAAATTTCATATTTATTTCCCTTTTGACAAGGATTGCATGCTTTATCAATTGGAAAATCAAGTTTGGGTGGGTCTTTGACTAAGATTTTTCAAGTTATCTTTCTAAGAGGGTGAATATTATAGTCTCTTAATCTCATATTCCAAAGACAAGACTATTTGTTAAATAAAATTAAACATGAATCATTTTTAGAGACTAAATAATCTATGTTAATAGAATATATATTTTCATCTCTCAATGTATAAAAAACAAAATCATTTTTAGAATATAAAACATTAAAATCATAATTATTTAATTTAATGTCAACCCCATCATCACATAGTTATGAGATACTATAAAAATTATATTTTATTCCATCAACAGAAAGAAATTTGGAAATTAAAATTGAGTTAGAGTTACTGATTTGGCCCAGGCCAATGATTTTTCCTTTGGTATTGTCACCAAAGGTGACATGTCCACCATCAATTTTTATTAAGTTCTTCGAGAATGAATAGCCTCTTTTCATATGTATTGGACACCCAAATTCCATGTACCATAAGGTTTAACACATTCTCTTTATGAAACTTTCCTTATATGTGTTTCTCAAAAAACACATATTGGCTTTGTTATCCTGTTCATCATGTGAAACATCTGAGTCACGTGAGCTATCCTCAGAAGCACTCCCTGTTGCTTTCATTGACTTTTTATAATTTCAATCTTTGTACTCATACTTCTTTTTTTACTTCATATTCGGACAATCATCCTTTATATGTCCCTTTCATTTACACTCATATCAAACTATCTCATCAGACTTGTCACTTCTTTTCAAATCTTTCTTCCAGCTTCCCTTTTTATCATACCTTTTCTTGATGTTGGCATTTCTAAAAAATTTCTTCTTCTTGTAAAATCTCTTAAACCTTCTGGATAATTGAGCCATCTTTTCTTTAATTTCTAATGATTATTTTTCACTACTAGAACTTTTTACAGTGGCTTTCAATTTCCCATTCACTTGGTGTTTAGAAGTGGTGGTTTTGAATGAAAAAGATTTTCTTTTGGGTTCATCCTCCTCTTCCTTTTTGACTTTCAACTCCTCTTCGTACTTCATCAGTTTCCGAATGAGTTATTTTATAGGTAACTTTATGATATCACATTATAATATAAAATAGATAGAGGTTCCTTTCTATCTATTAGGTAGGAATATGAGAATCCTCATAATCTGTTCTTTAGAAGTAAATTCTATTTTAAGAGAAATAATTTTGTTGAAAATTTGGTTGAACCTGGGACACATGTCAAAAATAGGCACATAAGGTTTCATTTTAAAGTTATCATATTTAATATTATATATATTAAGTATCATTTCTTTCACACTATATGTTCCTTTATGTGAAACAAACAAAGTATCCCAAATTTCATGGGCATTTTTACATTCAGAAATTCTATAAAATTCCTCATCTTCTAAGGAGAAATATAAATCATTCATTGATTTACAATTTTTATTATAGGAAGTCTTGGTAGGGTCATCCCAAGTGATTCTATTAATAGCAGGAATAATACACTCATCTATAATTTAAGAACAAATTTCAAAACCCAAACTTTCAAAATAAATTTTCATTTGGATTTCCCATTGAGCATAATTGGTACCATTAAAGAATGGTGGTATGTGGGTTGTATCATCTTCAAATCTATTATCCATAATAAATAAATACTTTTAAAGAGATATAAATTTAGAATTAATAGAAATTTACAGATCTTCAAAGTACAACTAAAATAACAATTGAATAGGTTCCAAAAACAGCTTTATAAAAAATCATCTCATACAAAATGTTGGTTAGAGAAGAGTACTCAAGAGGGGGTGAATTTAGTATCTATTCAAAATTTATGTCTATAAAAGTTTTCTTAAAATGTTCCCCAATGAAATAAATACAACCCAGTTTATCAATGTAACATTTTTATGAATGTTTTACAATTTAAATAACTTCTCCAAATATTGATTAATTCTTAGTAATCTTAATATAAGTTATTAATATTACCTTTGAAGTTATTATAATAAGGAAAAACAATTATCAATTTTTTCCATGATTAACTATCATTTTATGTTTATTAATTTATGAATTATATATTAAAAAATAGATAACACTAATTACAACAACATAATGGATATAAAAAAAGTGGTTCATTTACAAGACAATACCAAATCCACTCCACTTGGAGATCACCTTCCACCAAGCAGTTTATATTAATAAACTTGATCTACACCCAGGATCAGGGTAAATAGTAGTACAAAAAACTTTCCAAGTCACATGACCACTTCCATAGTTCTTTGAGGGTATGAAATATCAAGTCACATCGGGACCTCTTCCACACTTATCCATGGGAATAAACAAGTGTAAGAATATGTGAGAGGAAGGATATCTTGTATCCTCCTGTTTAATGCAGAAGACAATGTTTGTTTTTATACAGACACACATAGACACACTAATCAGATTCTAAGAATGACACAAAATAGAGAAAATATGATTCTATTAGGTTAGAAGTGCTCTGAGTGTTAGACTACATTGCTTTTGGCTTCTAGGATGAAGTAGATGCAGGAATCAAGTCCTTTTTCAAAGAAACAGTGTATCGCATGCCTAGTGCTCTGGTTTAGATCAGGCTCGTGTTATTCATGGTGTATGTATTGAAAATATGTTCTCGACTATAATCAATGATATCAAAGTGAGTTATTTGTGTGGTTTTCAGATGTATTGAGTTTCATGTGTCGGTTCTCTTCTCAAGAATCTATTTGTGCTTCTTCATTATCACGCTCACTTTTTTCATTATATTTCTTCTTTGTTTCTGGCCACACTGTTTTTTTACTCTTGGAGTGCATCTATTGGAGCTGATAGGATTCATGTATTCTAGAACTCATACCTCGTACTGTCAGGTGACATGTCCACAAAGAAACATTAATTATTTTAGTGCATTTAAATGCTTCAAATATGACCATTAGATATTAAATTAACAAATTAAAATAATGATTAACAAATAGTGTCATAGTCTTTATGGAAATGGTGTCTCCATGAAACGTTGTCTCTTTAAAATTGTTTATTCTTGAAACAATGTCTCTTTTTTTGCCATTGAGTGATGAGATAGTCATGATGGAACATTTATATAGGGATCAAGAACCAGTAGCGCAGATGTGGTGTTTGATCACAGTGTCTTATCATGGGGTTTGGAAGGTCACGGTGTTTGGATAGTCATGGTGTCAGGATGGTCATGGTGTCTGGTCATGGTGTCTGGGTCACTGTGTCTGGTCATGATGTCTGGTCATGGTGTCTGGTCGTGGTATCTAGGTCACGTTGTTTGGTTACAATGTCTAGATGGTCACATTTTCTTGTTCCTTTTCCAAAAAATCATAACTGGTGGAAGACTCACAGTTTATTATACTTATCCAAATATCAATACAATGACAAAAATAGTGATTTTCATAGAATGGATAAGAGATAATCATTATAAAGAAAATAGTGTAACATAATCAAACTTTGTGTATATAAATTAAGATCTTGGATGGGTTTATTTAAAGCATAAAGATACTAATCATCTGAACACATGATTTGAGACAGATTACAAAGAATTAAAAAGATTTAAAAATTTATAGGATTTGTGATCATTAAATCATGAGTATAATTAGAGGATTCCAACATTAAATTTTTGTTAAAATAGATAATTTATATCATAAAATTACATTCACATCTTCCTAAACGGTTTCCTTTGTTATAGTTATTTCATCTGATGTACCGGTAACATCATCATGTTTAGAATATATTTTCTACATGAGTAGACAAAAATATAATTTATATTATGTTTATAACGTAAGGAATATATAATATTATATGGGGAAAATAATATATAGAAAACACTTTTACCTTCTCATTGAACTCTCTTTTTTTAAAGGATTTAGGGATTTGGTTCCTCTATTGATATTCCAAATCCCCTCATTATGGTCCCCTCAAATATATAAGTCATTATATACATTGGGACCAACACAAAGTGGTTGTGATCTACCAATTAAAGGGTTATCCTCGATTGAATTTTTATCTTACCCAATATTTGTTTTAGTCTCCAACTAGACAATTGACTATTTCTTGTTTGTTGGATCTAACACATTAAATACATACACTGCTTATGATTCTATTATAGGAATATTGTATTTTCAATATTTTATACTAAAATTCACTTCCATGAAGCCCATTTCATCAAATTTCAATGTACCCATATTGTCAACCCATTTGCTGTAGAAAAGTGGTGCTTCAAATTTTGTATAATCCAACTCATATATCTGTTCAATATTTCCAAAATATTATATATTTTAATAAATTTTATTTCTATAATTTAAACAAAAATAAACATCTCCTTTTCTTTTAGTGTAAACCCATTATTTTGCATCATACTATAGTCCTGATTTTTTTGTATAGAATATATAACCATTTATTATAGAACTATTAGAAGATATAACATTTCAATTATATCCCCTAACTAGCCATTTAAGTCATTCAAAAAATTAAACATGTATTTTCAAATAACTTTTTAAAAAAAATGATCTCAGAACCATCATATAAACTATTGATTATGTGTATTTGATATACATACTTAATCCCTTGATTTATTCCAATATCTAATAATTTGTTAATGTGATTCCATGTGTGTATCAACATCTTCACTATTATGTAAAATTTAAATGTGTGCTTGTTCCAAATCATTCAAGGTAATTGTACCAACATATCTTCTAGAAATCTATTCACCCATAAGACTCCCTCTATTATATTAATTTGGTAGCACGATGCTATCAACATTTCATAGGTAATAGGTTAATAATTCAATAGCTTCTTTAGGAATATATCATTCTATAATAAGTCCTTGTGGATGAACTCGATTCATAACATACCTTTTCAAAATTTTAATTTACTGTTCAATGGGTACATCCATCTATAATGGATAGTACCACATAGTTGAACCTCTATAACAAAGTGAACTATCTAAGGGACAATTTTATCAAAAAAAATATGATGGGATGAACATCTCTAACTCACACAATATCACTTCTC
Source organism: Viscum album (assembly GCA_963277665.1). Lineage (NCBI taxonomy): Eukaryota > Viridiplantae > Streptophyta > Magnoliopsida > Santalales > Viscaceae > Viscum > Viscum album. Next base: position 628,428,518 of record OY728164.1, on the reverse strand, counting down.
CCTCTGTATTCATGATTGGAAATGTCACTAGGTCTATAACGTTACTTCATATGGCTTTGAAAAAGTATTTGAGACTGATTAATGTAAGTCGTACATTTTGAGGTAGAATGCAATGGAAAGAAATAGTCATCCAATGTTGCATCAAAACCAAAAAATTGTGTGATTTTATCCCTTGTTAAATAAAATTAGACACTGAAATGACATTCTTGATATGTGATGAATACCCCTCTAGAACATTCACATTATTAAGGTAAAGGAAAAAATTGAAATTTTTCTTGTTTGGATAGTGTATGTTGCTGGAGGAAGAAAATTCTTCCCTTCAATGTTCACCAGTGCCAAATCTTCCCTTATCCTCATTTCAATCATGTCCAATCAAACCTTGATTCCATATTTTGATTTCCATGAACATTTAGAAATGTTCCAATAACATTATTAAAATCATTTTTTTCTATTTGAATGAAATCCTAAAAATTTCTGACATACAAGGAATTAACATACTGTAATTCAAAGAAAATTGATCTCTTCTTCCAACTGGATTTCATAAGGTTTTTCAAAAATGGTTTACTAAAAATATTGTCAATATCTATTACTTTTTTGAATAGTTGACCACCTATTATTGGAGACAGTGTTTTACCATGTTTGATATTTCCATCTAATTTCATCATCTAGGATTGGTATTTTATGTCATTGAGGTGAAAATTTATGATGTCTTAAAAACACATTATTAGAGGAACGTTTCATCAAAACTGATTGTGTGTGTTTTTTATGACTGGGACACAAAAAATTTCTTTTGATGCTATATCATGATAAATTTCCATAAGCAGGGTCTTCATTTATCATCCCATAAAACATGGACAACAGTATGAATTATTCAATTCTATAAGCATCATACATTATAACACCTATATACCACATCAATTTTGGATCTTCGATCAATGGATCCAAATAGATATCAATATCACTATGAAGTTTCTTTGGTCCATATATAAGAAGAGAGAAAATAATTTATTTGTGCTTCATATATATTCATGGAGGCAAGTTATAATTTAAAAATATGATGATTCATATATTGTGAGTACTACTCTATACACCAAAAGGATTTATTCCATCTGTATATAATGTGAGATGAATCTTTCTCAGGTCATTTCCAAATTCAGGTTATTTTTAATCAAAATTCATTCATTGAGTAGAATCTACAAGATGTCATCGGTTCTCATCATTAATACTTATATCTATATGCCATGTCAATTTTCTCACTGTTTCCTGATATCCATATAGTCTCCTGAATCATGGAATGATAGGAAAGTACCATATAGATTCTGAAAGACTTGATTCATTTTTCTTTTAATGATCTACATCACACTTAGAGCATTTTATGAGTGATTCATGGTCCTTTATAAAAATCAAATAATTTGGAAAAGTATTTATTTTTTTAAAGGTCATTCCCATTGAACATAGAATTAATTTAGAATTATATTTTCTACATGGTAGTTCATTTTATACTAGTATCATATCATTCATGAGACCAAGTAATTCTGTAAACCAGGTTCCATTCCATCCAATTCCAGCTTTCAAATTATATAAAATCAATATAGATGAAAATTTTGTGTATTTAGAACAACTTGTATTGGATTGTCGCGTAACACATCTATTTAACTTCTCAAAATGCATTGTAAAATCATGAATGTAATCTTCAATTACCACTATATTTCTTTAATTTAATCTTTGTCATCATTTACACTATTATTCCTATCAAATTATTCATAAACCGCAGTATTATATCAATCGGTGTACATGTTGAATTTTTCCCCATTCTAATCAAACATTTATATAACTGATCTCTTCCATGAGAAATAAAATATTCTTCCAATTCTTTCCTACTAATATTTCTTAAATATAATTAATGTAAACATGGACAATGGATTTGAGAAGGTTCTTACGCATGGTCTATTGAAAACATCATAAACTATTTTACGCTATATTCATACTCTTTTTTCATATGATTTGCATGCATCCATTTTTGATTCATGCACATCCTATTGGGTTCATAGAATATTCATTTTGTAAAATAAATAATTAAATACACATATGATATTCATTATAAAAGGTTAATGTTATAGGTAATTATAATAATTTAAACAAAACATTTGATTGTTTCAAAGAATTCCTATATTATTTGACGAAAATATTTAGCTGAATTTAAGAAACAAATTACTCTACTATGGTTGGTGTTATCCTATGAATTCATCCAAATGTGAAACTTATAGACATATAACTTCCTCTTCATCTCATCTTCCAAATAGTTATCACTTCATTTTTTTTTGTTTTGGATCTCATCCTCTATATCTTTAGAATATACACCTATGTTTCATAAAATACTCAAAGAATTAGTAATCCATAATCTGACTTCTGCATAGATTATTATAAGAAACATATAAGATATGGGGTATGATTCCCAATTAAAAAATTAAAATAATAACTATTTAAGAGATGAAACTTATGATAATGAAAGTTGTACTCCATTATTTTCTATAAAATGGGAAATTCCTCTCATTTGTGAGAATTTATTGGATTGTAATCAAAGATTCTTATTGTTGGAACTAAAATGATATGTTAAAGAATTATTTATTCTTCTATGGATTGTAGTAATAAATACATAGTGTTCATTAGATGTGTGATGAGTGTAATGAAGTGATTTTAAGAAGTTCTAATGATCTTCTTATCATTTCAAATATGGATATATTTTTAAAAAGGTATAGAAAACTATCCGATTCATTTTTTTATTTGCGTTTAGTAAAAATTAATGGTAATTGTGTTTGAAATAAGAAATTTATTTTTCATAGTAAAAAATTGATCATATTAGATAATGAGAAAATTAAATATTGACTTAAATATAGTGGTTTGAGGTGTTTTATGGTGAAAAGATAAAGTTAATAGTTATTTCTCACTAATTAGATTTGGAATATTGTTAATAATCCAAATAATGATGAAACATCATAAGAAGTTAATGTTTAATTGAAATGAATAGTTGGGAGAAAATTGTGGTAAGGTAGACTCAAAATAATACATTGATGCTGAAGAAAATGAAGATGTATTTTCAACTTCAATAAATACAACATAGATGAAATAAATGAATAAAAATTCATTGGCGTTCAGACAGTTTCAGCAAAAACTCTAAGGAGTATGACTCTACAAAAAATTTAATTTTTCTTAAGGAGATCAAAAATCATTTGGAGAGACCGACAAGGAAGATAATTGAATCTTTCCATTGAATGAGATGCTTGATCCAAATAAAGATAATGTGACATGGAAAATTGTTCCAAGGATGAAAGATAGAAATTTTATCAAAACCAAGTGGGTGTTTTGTAATAAATTCATTGACTAAATAAAAGTTGGTCAAAATAAAGAATGGATAGTATGAAAGGGGAATTCCAAGATAAAAGGAATTTATATTTAAGTTCAATTTACTCCCATATCGCGGTTGGAATATATTTGAATTTTAGATTTATTTAATTGAAAATATAGTCAATATTAAACTAAATGGATGTCAAATATATGTTCCTCAATAAATTTATTTTGTAGCGAGTATTCATTGAGAAAATTGATGGGTTTATTATGGATGAAAATGATAGAAAGTTGTGTCAATTAATGAATTATTTCTATAAGATAAATAAATCACTTTGGACCTGGTATTTAAGGTTTGATTAATAGTTAGAAAGATTTTTTTAGTGAGGTATAACGGAACATTGACTCCACATAAATAAAGTGAATGATCAAAGGATGTTGGCAAAAAATATATATTAAAGTCATCATATTTGAGGATAAAAAAATGTACAATGAATTTTTTTTGTGGACAATATGATGATTGATATGAAGATTTCAATGATTTGTGAGTTAAAAATTTTCCTTGGATTATATGTGAATCAAGGATATCATGCCACATTAATTTCTCAATAAAAATATGAAAAGATTTTCCTGTGTGATTTTTAGTGGAATATTACAAACTAATGAAAACACTAACCACTAAATGGATGAAGTTTTAAAAGTATGATGATTGGAAAGATATAGAGGACATGTAATATAGGTATTTGGAGCCAATTACAACACACAAGAACATGAACCAACAATGGTTTGGATATATTTTAAGTCGCATAGTATCAATGTGGTCCCAAGGGGAGCCACATGCTACCAAGGAAGACAATACATCAATATATTTTAAAAATAGTAAATTTTGGGATGTTTTATTATAGTATTGTGCAATTGGAGATTTTGGGATACATAGATGTGGGCTGGGAAGGTTCATTGGATAACCGAGGGAATGTAAAGATATAAAAAACCTGGATTTCATTCAACCTTTTTTTTTACCCTTTCATCATTTGATCCTTGGATTTAATCATTGGAATAGTAGGATACATTATTTTAGCCTATATTCGATCTTGGATTCGACAATGAGGAGCATCGAATGTTGGTGTCTTTTGTGGAGAGCTTCAAATATCATAAACTAGTTCGCAATGGTTGGGGTTCTTAAAATAGATCATAACTCCTTTATCATCACTTCAAAAAATTACTAATAAAAATATCTTCTATCATCTCTAAGTTAATATCGTTGAAATAATAAATATTTATCAACAATAAAAAAGAATTGATAAGGGATTTCTAATTATAATTATAAATAATTATTTTAATACATGTATACAATTATTTATATATTAAATATATATATAGTAAATATATTCGTTATTTAAATATATTTAATATAATTTTATTATTATTTAAATATATAATTATATATTTATAATTATATTCATACTTGTCAAAAAAATATTTATATCATTATATATATTTATATAATTATATACATGTATATATATTTAATAAATATATAAATATAATTATTGTAAATATATAATTATTTAAATTAGTTTATTATAATTTAATAATTATTTAAATATATTTAATTATCCATTTATAATTATATAAATACTTTTTTAAAAGTAATTTTTATTTATATATAATTTTAAAGTTATAGGTATAGAAAATATACATTTATAATTATATTTATTTATAAATATTTAGTTACCAATTTATTATTAACATTATGAATGAATATTTAGTTTTAAGTGCATGTAGTTTAAAAATGAGTCAAATTGAATAATCAAAATGAGTACACTTTAACAATATTAAAAAAATGAAAATGTTTTATTAGTTAAATATAAATGGTTGAAAAAATTATATATATATTTAAATAAAGATGAATACATATTGAAAATATTGAAAAATTGTAAATAAATATATAAAAATTTGATGATCAAAATTTATTAAATTACCCAAAAAATAAAAAATAAAACATATTAAAAATGAATAAATAATACCTAAAATTAAAATTAAAAAAAATAAATAAAATTCACCTATTCAAAAGCTAATATATTAAATGTTTCATGTTATAATGAAATTATAAAATGAATACTAAAATTCTAATAAATTCTATTAATATTATATGTTTTTAGTATATGATTTCATTAATTGTGTAAATATGTTTTTTGTGTTGTATATAAAAATCCATTAATTACGTATATTTATGAAAAATCAATATAAATCATGTTTGATTTACGTCAAATTGAAAAATAAAAATACATTAAATTATGTCCATTACTTAATGCAATTAGTCGGAATTTTTAATTCAAAATAATTTTTTATTATAAATAATTATTCACTAAATATATTACAATTTAATGTAAATGAAATTTTTTTTATTATATAAATCATATATATATATACATTCATATAAATCTATATACTTAATACATATTATTTATTAACATTATAAATAATTATTTAATAAATAAAATGTTTATTATTTTTCTCAATTTACATATTTTTAATTTTTATTTGATTATTTTTCATTTCACATATATCTATATATTTAGGGTATATTATTTATTAGTATTTATAAAGTATTTATAGTATAATTAGTTTATTCGATTTTATCCATAATTATTTAATAATGTTTTTTAATAAACTGATTTTTATTTTCTATTTTTTTTATTTTTTTTATTTTTTTTTCAGAACATTATCATCTCTAAAAAATAAATCATAAAGGATCCCATTACCGATGCTAAAAATAAAGTGCTAATAATGTGACTCATTATTAGAAATAAAAAACATCCAAATAAAGGGTACACTATATCAGTGCCAAAAAAAGCTCTAATAAAAGATACCTTTTATTAGTGCTAAAAATTAAAAGATAAAAGGTACCTTTTATTTGCACTTTTTTTAGAACTAATAAAGGGAACATTTATCTGCGCTTTTTGATAGTCACTATAGATTCCATATCATTTAATTTCATGTTTTTTAGTAGTGTATACTTCATGTACCACTGCTTCAATTTAATTTTAGTGAATTAAATATTTGATTCTTCTAGAATGTGTTGTTAATCAACTTCGAGGGTATTTTCTGATGGATAAAACTGAATTTTATTAACCTATTCTTACATTCCTGTAAACCATAGAGGGTTTGTGTGTTCTATTAGTGGTTGTAATTTTCTTTCCCTTCCGAGCATATTTTCACATTTCCCAAAGTATAGGAGGGTGAAAGGTATAGTATCATTTTCCATCGAAAACACTATTGATATACTAACCTGAAAAGGTTGTGGCCTTATTTTCTCTATGATAGAGAATAATTTTTTGGGGGTACTGTTAGAAATAATATTCTTCAGATAGATCTCTATAGAGGTTATTTTATCTGTTGACAATTATGCATTGTAATCCTTTGCCCATGGCTTCATTACCTCCATGATTCATTCCATATAAGATAAGTAAATATTTTTTATCTATTATAAATGATCATGTTCACCTCACTATATCAAATTTTAGTTATGTATCTTTATTTTTTCTTCTCCTCTTACCCCACACATTCCACTGTCACTATTCACTCACATCAAAAATTCTATTCCAACTCTATTCCTATTTTGTGTTAGAGTTTTGTTTTTTTTCTATCATTTTCCACATAAATTCAACCTTCCCAGTGGTTCAACCCATATTACCAAATTACTAGTGTAATTAGGTACATAAATAATTTAATTGATTGTCCTTAGGAAAAAGACTTCATCAGTAATATCTATAATATTTTACTACCCATTTGTAAATAATCTTCCTTGAATAGACTTTCAATGATTTTGTTAAAGTAATCTAGTCCTTTAAAGTGACATCGTTCTCCCTTTTCCATGAATTTCTTCATAGCCAATATTAAACCACAAGTTAACATTTGAAATTCTCTTGGGATTGTAAACTATTTGAAAGATATCTTTAAAATTATTAGGATCTATTTCCTACCATCACACCTTATGGTTCTATCGACCAACTTTTGGATTAAATAAATCAATATTTTTTTAATTCAACCTCAAATCCACTTTCTTTTAAGAAAAACATCTCTTTACTCAACGGTTTTATTAATGGAGATTACAACATGACATTGGACTCACTAATAAAACATCTAAGACTATTGAGTCAAAAAATAGTGTATAAGACTACATTATATATTAAAAACATCAATTTTATCTTTGTAGATAACATTAAATAAATGGTAGACGATAGACAACCTCAATAAAATTATCTCCTTAACAAATTGAATCAATTGAAACCGCTAGTTTGGGATAAACTGTTAATACCACTTCATACTCATGATCTATAAACTTCCCAATGATTATTCTTTATTAGAAATGGACAAATAGGCTTGGATTTCTCCTCATCAACTCCCACTAAATGTATTCATCTTTTCACTGATACCAATTATTGACCATGTTTTCCTAACGAGTATCCACTATATGAGAAAAATATTTCCTTTTAAAAACTCCAATGTTTCTTGAAAATAATAAATTCATACCAAATTTATTATTACATAATAAATATGAATGAAAAAATAAATGTTATTATTTCTCCATGAAACTTTATACTTATTCATGGGGTACTAATTCCACTATATTCGAAGCTTTCTATCATTTTTTGAACTTCAATGGTAATTTGACACCACTAGAAATATCATATCCGGCTTTGAAACCTATCAATCATATTATTAGGATTATAAATATTTGAACTTATGCTCCATAAATTAATCTTTATAGAGTCATATTTGAATATATGAGTAGTTTCATGATACCATTTATTATGTATAACACCAATTGTGAATTTGAAATACTTTATCTCTTCTTGTTGAATTTATTATAATCTATCTTAAACACATGTTCCTATTCATCACAACAACATATGTGGATCCTTTAAGCACATATAACCCATTGGATCATGTCTCCCTCATAATTATTAACCACATTAAACAATATTTGAAACATATAAATTCATTAGGATTAGGTTACCTCTAGAATCATCAAGAAATGGTGTAGCTCCCCAACCCTAGAAAGCCTGAAGAATGTTTCTACTTTCATTACATTAGTATGACTTCCGTGAATCAAATCTAGAAGGACCAGAGAGTTTAGAAATATTGGTAAACTAGATACAATCATGAGTCTTATATTAGAAATTTGTACAATAATAATAACATATTTTTTCATTATAGGATAAATTTATTCCATATTACTATATCCTTGTGTATCTTTACAAGTACACATTAGGGATTCTTGGGGAAGGAACTAAATAAGGGTGCGATGAAATTATCTATTAGGGTTATATAAAGTGGAAAAATCATGAATCAATGAGCATAATGAATTTGGAAAGATAATAACTAAATAGAGATGGAATATAATTAGTAAACTGAGAAAAAAGTGCATAAATAATATTGTATGGAAAATAGATTAACACATATGTCATGTAATCAATAGTTTTAAATGGATGTGGATCAATGATATAACAAGGAAATAATTAGCAACACATTTCTTTCAAATAACTGGATAAGTAATAATAATTATGGTAAGAAAAATAACTGAATCACGTGACATTTAATCAACTAAATGAGAATAAAATGCATCAATATATAATTTCAAATAAAAACTCACATGGATAATTATAACTAAATACTCACTGATGAAAATGATTATTTATTATATGTCATATTTCCTAGGTATAATATACTTATTCTCTCAAGATATATCCTCAAGATAGTTATAAATATATTGTGTAAAAACTTATTTTTTGGATAAAAAATATACAACAATGAAGACATTTCATAAGACATTATATAACTTTATGGAAACAAATGAAAAGGGTTTTTTTCATCTAAATAAATAACATTAATCTATCGATGCATCAAGGGGATGGAATTTTCTAGTCCCTAACCAATGAAGTGGATCTCCAAATCATTCCTCATATATCAAATAATCTATTTAATTCATAAACAATGTGCCTTATCAAGTATCTATTTTTTGTAAAAGATACCAAATTATCAACATTTAAATATTAAATAAACTAACTTTTTATGTTAAGATCATATATAAAAATGTTATATATTTTATGAAATAAACATTTTCATGATTAATTTTATGGATAATTATGTTTAAATTAATGTTCAATAATTGCAAAAAAAATTAATATTTAAATGGGACTACAAAAATGAATTTCAAAAGTGAATGAAAATAGTGTCCTTAGAAAAAAAATCATTAACCATCTAGAGTAAAAATTAGGATGGTATCAATAGAACATGTCCAATTGTGATTAAATTTAAGAGTTCTTGTCATTTTCGTGAGTAAATACCATAAAAATTAATTTTTAAAAACATTCTTTAGGAAAATAACATTTTTATGCTAAAATATATTTTGAAAATCCTTTTATTTTAAAATCACTTTTAAAAAAATTATTTATAAATAAAAATTTTAATAATGTAATGGTATATTTGAAGAAATTGTGGCAGATAAATTTGTACATTCCATACAAGGTAAATTGAAAATTTATTTTAGACAGTAAAAAAGATAGAAAAGATTCTTTTAGGAAAAAGACAAGAATATTACATTGAAAACATTTTTGAAAGAAAAAAAGGGGTAAAATTTTCTCTATTAAATCATTTTGAAATGGTTAAAACTGTTTTTTCAAACCATTTTTATAAAACATGGTTTTTAGAGAAAACAAATTTCCAACCGAAGAGTGAAATGATGTCGGTATTTCAAAAAACAATAAAACATTTATAGTAAAAAAGATTGTAATAATAGTGTTGTTACTTGAAAAATTTCATTAATAATCATATTGGTTTTATTGAAAAATAATAATATAGTTTCCTTTAATGTAATTTCAAGAATATTCAGTCTCAATAAGAATGAGATTGTGAAATAAACCCTTAAAATTATCAAATTTTTAATTGATAATTAATCATTGAATTATTATCTATGTAATATGAAAATACATATAAAATAATCTTAAATAAATCAATATATAATCAAAACATTATAAACATAATCATATAACATTAATTATAATGAGGAAATAAAATAACCCATTGAAAAAAGAGCTGAGTTATCAAAATTCATTACCACTTAATAACATTAAATTCATATTCTATTAGATGAAATAATTAACATTGAAACTCAAAATACCAAGAATAATTAGGTATTCATGATATTATATTTAAAAGGGGTAGTTTATACACCAAATATAAAAAATTAGGTTCATAATATTTCAATATGCCTCAATGAAATGAAAATGAGTCAAAATACATTACCTTGCATTTCATTTTGTTTGAATATCCTATAAACTCATGTATAATGGTTTTTATCATGTTATTAACTTATTTAATAACCATAATAATATTTATAATTTTATATATTATCTTTACATAATATCGTATTACCTGTTTTTTAACAATCTTTCCTTATTGTCATTGTTTTGGTTGTTAATTGGCATGTTTGTGAGTATGTTTGGACTTGTAATTTTTGATCTTATTAAGTAAATAATTATTTAGTCATAAAAAAATATAAACAATTATTTATCTATCATATATTCTCATTATATATTTATTTATAACAATGCATAATATTTGGAGATATGAAATGAAATGCGCTGTTCATGGAGACGGTAGGTTGTACGTACACATAGACTCTCCTTCGATTTAATTATCTTATTAAAAGAATGAGAAGTAAATAATATATATGTATATTATAAATAAAATTTATTATTTATTTCACATATATCACATTTTTTTATTAAAATAATCTTTAATTAATACCATGTAGAGCATGAATGAATCACATCATTTTGAGGAGGCGGTAGTCCACACGTCCACAAACAAAGTTATCGTATTCTGAAATAATAAAAATTATAATTCTATGTGTTATATAAAAATTAAATAAGAATAAATTCATCATAAATATCATATATATAATATATAATCTATAAATCCATCTTATTTCAACCACTAATGGTGTTATTGTAAGAATGTACAATGCTGGTTCGCGAGGTGATAGTCTCTCATACACACAAAAGATAGTTGTGTATCCCATTTAATGAATGTGTGTAAAACTATAGGTAGAAATATTAGCATAAAAACATATCAGTATATTTATAATGCATATGTTATTATATAATTATTATATAATAATTATTTTATGGGTGGAAAAGTAAATGAAACAAAAATGATCGTTGAAGAATGTTACCTCTTATTCGGGTAACTCCACTTAGTTTATACAAAAAGACATCCTGAGATGCATTTATTCCTTAATTGAGGATTCTTGGAGAATGTTATGGATTTTTGGGTCATATTTTGGTAGGTTTGTGATGATAACTAAGGCTTTAGTGATGTGAATAAATGGATATGGGAAGTTCCTTTTATAGAGGAGGAGTGGTATTCTTGTAAATATAAAATGGTAAACACTATTGAGAGGTCACCCTTACATCATGTACAAAAACTAATGAACCAAATTATATAAAAGTGAGTATCTTATCTATATATGTACACAAAATAGGTTTTGGGCATATTTCAAGGTCATTTTGGCCCCTCTGATTTTGGTTTAGTCCATTGTTAAGCTAATTGTTCTCTTAATAACTATAATTAATATCAATTAATTTCACTAATATTTTTTTCCATAAACTATGTTTAACTTATTATATATTATAAATTATTATTATTCCTAATATGTAACCCATTTTAACATTTTCACATCATATATTCCACACAAATTAATTTAAATTTAATCCCACGGAAGTGATGACAAAGCAGGTTTTAAAAGTAAAAATGTTAAAAAGTTTGAAATATTTTTATATTTAATTACAATTTGATTTTGATTATACTGGAATAAAATGGATTAAATTTTGAATAATTTCACTAAATATTCATTAAATAAAAACTAAAATACAATGTAACTATATAAATAAATTAGATGAAAAAAATCAATTAAAATTCGGTATTTTCACTATTAATCAAAAATGAAACTACATTGAAGAATAAAAGATTTCCAAAAATGATCATTTTAAAATTCATATTTACATATATTATGTTTATTTTTATTGAGAAATTTTAAAATAATAAAAACATGGTTTTAAAACTCGTTCCCCATTAAAAGACGACCAAATTACATTTAGAAAAATGTAGGTTTTTATTCATTAAATTGAGTTTATTCTTATCATATGCCTATAAAATATATTGGATAAATTTCAAAAATAATTTATTGAATATATAATATTTAAAAGTAATTAATTTAATTTACTAATATTAATTAATTTAATTTATTAGTGTAAAACACCATTTGGGAATAAAAAATATGTTTCATATTCAATTGGGTTTTATATTCATTTCTAATTAATTAGTAACCAATGAATTCATTTTATATTTTTTTAAACCATATATTTTTATAAGTTAGGTAATACTATTCATAACTAATAATTTAATTTCTAGGATATATCTTATTATATTAAATAATCATATTTTAATAATATATTGTTGGTCGGCAATACTCTATCTTATGTGCAATGATAGCTATTGAAGAAAGCCTTTGTTGTCTGTGATGCAGGCTAATTTATTATTTAATGCATTACAAGAAACATAATATATTAAATATATTTAAAATAATAAATACACAATTTTTATCATGTTTTTTTATTCCTTTCTACATTTTTTCGTGTCATACATGTTATCAAATAAAAGTTACAATTTTTTAATTTTAAGGGTGTTATATCCAACACACCTTAAATAAATTGCAACATTGAATTTTAAACTCAATTTCAGAAATATATGGTTTGATATTTCAAGCTTACTTTTTTGAAATACCAAATTATGATAAGATTTATATAATATCCTCTTAATAAGAGAGAATGAGAAGTACAAAGATCACATGGAATACCATATAACTAGGTCTCTTAGTTGGAGAACAATAATGGAAAGTAAAAATATAGACCTGGAGGAAAAGCATAAATAATTATAGTGATTTATTGTTTTCATTGATCATAAACTAGATAATGATTAATTGAATTTTGAGGTCTATAAATCCATAAAGATATAATGATTTTAAAATTATAGGGGCTCAAAAAAAATTAAGGTATTAGGACAAAATTTATTTGACCATTATCCTAATGTTGAGTAATTCTTTTACTACCTATGAATATAAGGATACATACATACGTGGTGTCTTTCTATTTCATAAACAAAATTTTCAACTTTTTTGTCCTTGACCAATTTCCAATTCATCTATTACCTCATTAAATGGATATCCAAACATTGACTTTGATGCCTGAAGAACAAAAATAAACTTTTAATAGATTGTAAGTCCCATAAAAGAATGAAAAGGCATTACATTTTTCTCTATCTATTATCTAAATAGAATATGGTCAATTTATTAATCTCTAAACCTAAAAAAGAAACACTACTAGTTCATTTATAATATTTATCTATCAAATTTTTTAACAAAAAATAATTACACCATAACCAAGACATCGCATATGCTAGTAGTAGGTGTGGACCTATTATCGTCCATCGGTCATTGGATCAAGCCCCGCCGCCTTATAGGCTATCCATTTTATAAGGCCATCCTAATATAATTTAAAAAATATATATGATGAATTTCTTTGATATTTAATTATTTAATAACCATTTCACTATGGTTTTCAAAAAAAAATATTTTTTTTAAAAGCTAATAATCTAATTTGACTGTTATTACAACTTCATTAATGATAATATTAACACTAATTGTTATAAATAAATTTAAAATCATGTTTATAAAATTTAATTTCATTATTCTCCAATAACTTTTCAAATAATAGATGTTTTGAAATAATGTGTTTTATGGCCATAAATGTCTTCCAAAATATCATTAATCTTAATAGACTCCAATTATATAAAACCTTAATGGAGTTTCTTAAGTCTTATTACATATGATAATCCTTAATATTATAATCCATTGATGAAATCCATATCAATTACATTAATTAATACATGTGTTCTTTTATACTGATCCTCAAAGTCTATATTAGGTTTATTTCCCTAATCTAGGTTTTCCTAAATCTAGTTCCCATTATTTCGACTAAACTTCCTTTGATACCAATAGTAGCACCATTACCCCAGAAATCCTAGATTCAGTGTCTACCACCATTAAATTGGTATAATAACAAGGAGTCAAATCCCGAAATTCTGAAAAGTATAGAAGTCATGGTAATCCAGATCCATACATGAGTCTTGAATTAAAAACCAATACACTAATTAAGACATAATTTATTCATTAAACAATAACAGTACTTCCTCTTATTATATCTTGGAGTATAGTTCCTATTTCACCTCTTGGATTCTTGTGGAATGAAACAAAATATTTGTGAGCTCTTATTCTTAGTAAATGTTATGTGAAACAAAATAAATACTGAATTAATGAACAATGTCAATATATAAATTTAATAACTAAACATACATGACATATAATCGATTAAATTAGAAAGAAATGAATAAACGGTAAAGTAAGATAAATTATTCAACACACATGACAAAAAATCAATAAATTGATAAGAATGTGGATAAAAAATTGTCTGGTAATAAATAGAAACACATGACATTCAAAAAACTGAATAATGCATTATCAATATGGAATGGAAATTAACTAAAACACTTTAAATTTAATCAATAAAATAAGAATGAAATGAAACCATATATAATGTCATAGAAAATATCATGGATAATAATAACTGAATACTTAATAAAGGAAATGATTAATAATCAGATATCATGAATCCCAGGAACATGATAAATTTACCTTCAAGATATAACCTTAAGATTGTTTAAAACATATTTTGTAAAAATCGATTTGGTTTTCCCAACCATAACTCTATTATAAATAACATTCCAAAGACAATATAAAATTCAATAGTGAAAAACATGAAGGTGTTTTTACCAACTGACTTTGTCCCATGAGACTACTGATTCCTTGAGGCCCTTACATAAACAGGTCCCCAAAACGTGTAGTGCACATACAATGCATTCATCATATATCGAATAATTGATTTAATTCATAAACAATGTTCCTTATAAAATATCCATATTGAGTAAAGGATACAAATTTATCAATATATCACCTGTAAATTAATTAAATTTCTATGTAAACAAAATATGTAAAAATGTTATATGGTGTAAGGAATTAATATATCAAAAATAAATTATCTAGATAATAAAGATAAATTTATTTTCTAATAATCATAAATAAATAAATATTTCAAGGGGAATACCAAAATGTATCAAGGAATTTATTTTTAATTCTATACTAATACAAATAAATAATAAACCATCCATATGAATAATAATGATGTTATCAATAAAATATACAACATGTAGAGTAAAATTAATGATTTTCATCATTGATGAATTGAAATACTATAAAAATAACTCTATAAAAAATTCATGAGGAAGATATGCATTTTATTTTTAAAATCATTTAAAAAATCATTTTCATTGAAAATGAAATTTATATAAAATATTTATAAAGTATCCATTTAAACATGAAAATTAATCCTTGAATAAATTATGGGGGTTAAATTCATACATAACGTACAAGGTAAAAAGAAAAATCATTTTGCATAGAAAAATTGATAGAAAAGTTCCCTGTTAAAGAGGATACAAGAATAGTATTATGAGAAAAAAAATAAAAAAGGGTAATAATTTCTTTAATAATTTTTTTTAAAGGTTAAAAACACTTTTGAATTTTTTTTATAAAACATGTTTTTGAGAGAAAATAGACTTTTTACTGAAGAAAAAAATGATGTTAGGTTTTCGCGAAAACATTTTTTTATAGATTTTGAGTAATGGAGAGTAAAAAATTGATAATATTACTTAAAAAGGTAATTAATATACATAGGAGAATAAATTTAAATTTTCTATTAAAAAATTATTAGATAAATTTCTATAAAGTAATATTATGAATAAGAAATCATGGTTAGAATGAGATGTTGAAATAAATCCTTAAGATGATCATAATGTTGAAGTGATAATTAATAAATGAATTAAGTATCTGTAAAAAATATAAATACACATGGAATAAGTTAAAATTCATAAATACATATTCAAATTCATTATACACACAATCATTCGATATTGAGGACAATGGGTAAGTAATATAACAAAATGAAAAGGGGTTGAGTTATGGAATTTCATTACCACATGCTAACTTTATGTTCAAATACACATAGACAAAATAAATAAAATTTAAAAACAAAATAACCTATATAATTATGTTTTCCAGATATTAAATTTAAATGGGGTAGTATATAAACCATATAAAATAAATTATGTGCAAAATTTTAAATAAATTTCAAATGAAAAGAAATTTAGAAGAATACCCTTACCTTGAGTTTTCTTTTGGATGTACATCCTTTAACCTCCTATATAATTTTTTAATAAGTGTATTAATAAATAAAATATCCATAATAATATTTATAATATCATATATTAACTTCTTATAATATATTATTATCCATTTTTAATTTTCTTTATTTATTTTAATCTTTTTATGTGTTAATTGACATGTTTTTCAAGTATGTTTTGACTTGAAATTTGTGTTATTAATATATATACCGTTATATATTCATGTCTAGAATGTAAAAAATTATTTTATTATCATATATACTTATATATTTGTAATGATAATAATTCATAATATTTGGATATAAGAAATTAAATTCATCGTTCTTGGAGACGGTAAAATGTACGTAAGAATGAATGCTATATTAATTTCTTTTTCGTATAAAATTAATTAAATGTAAATGATATATATTTATATTATAACTACAGTACCTTATTTATTTCATATATTTAACATATTTTTATTAAAATAATCCTTAAAACATTCTATGTATAGCATGAATTAAATACATTGCTTTGAAGAGGCGGTATTCCACACATCCGCAAACAAAATTATATTATTCCCACAAAATGGAAAGAATAATGGTGTGTTTTATATAATAATTAAATAAGACAAAATGCATCCAAATATTTAATATATATCATATAAAAACTATAAATCCTTCATTATTACAACCTTGAGAGGTGGTAATGGATGAATAAATGAAATCGATTTGCGAGGCAGTAGATCACTATACACAGGAACGATGATTGTGTATCCCATTTGGTGGATGTCTGTGAAAGTGTATTTAAAAATATTATCATAAAAATATATAATTATATTGGATATAACTAGGTTATTTTATAGTCATTGTATAAAAATAATTTAATTCGTAGAGAAGTAAATGAAACAAAATCTACCATTGAAGAATGATAACTCATATTGGGGTAACTCCTTTTAATTTATACAAAAAGATATCATTTTTTTAATTTTTTAAAAACATTAGGATTATAGGAGTAGTGTATGGATGTTAGAAGATTATTTATTCATATTTTTGATGATCTAATGGGCATAAGAGGTGTAAATAGATGTGTGGGGTGAGTTCTTTTTTATACTAGAGGATTAGTGGCATACTTGAAAATATAAATATGTAAACACTTTAGAAAGAATTACCTTATATCATGTTCTATAAATAATTAAAAAAATAGATACAATGTATTTTATTTTCTAAACTGATCTATCTTTTTGGTTTTGGACATGTTTCTGCATCATTTTGACATAATTTTAAGGGTTAGTCCATTATTAAACTAATTTTTATCTTAATCGTTTTAATAAAATTTAATTACTTTCAAAAATATTTTTCTCTATTGATACTTTTAACTGATTAGACATTATAATTATGATGAATGAAAATATGGGATAAATATTTATAAATTCCAATAAAAAATTTGGGAGGAATTAATTTAAATTAAATCCCACATACTATACAACAAAGCGGGTTTTCAAAGTAAAATCGATCAAAAGGTAATGATTTTATATAAAATTTTAATGTGAGTTTTATTCTAAACAAATAAATTTTATTTTTTATGTATAATGTATCTAAATATAATTTTAAATTAAAATTAAAATATAATTTAACTATTTAAATATATTAGATGAAAAATCATTTTTCAATTGAAATATAGTATTTGTCACTATTCTTCAAAAATGAAACTTCGTAGAAACCAAAGATAATTTTAACACTCCTATTAAAAAAATGATGCTTATTTTTCTAAATAAAATTTATTAAAGTTTAAATATTTGGTTTTTAAAACTCATTTTCAATTATCTGCTATGTAATATATCGATGAAAGTCTTTATTGTGTGTGATGCAAGTTATAAAATATATTAAATTTATTAAAAATATTAAATATACCATAAATTCTAAGTAGTTTATATTCCTTTCTATGGTTGGTGTTTCATTTCATACACGATATCGAATAAAATTTAGTTTTTATAATTATTAGAGTGTTATATTCTCCCCACCTTAAATAAATTTCATCATATAAATTCAAAATCAATCTTATAAATCAATGGTTTTATATTTGAAAAATCATTTTTTGAAATCCCAAATCATATGCAGAGTTAAAAAATGTCCTCTTAATTGGATACAATGATAAGTAAAATGGTCACATGTAATAACATATAACTAGGTCTCTAAGTAGGATAACATTAGTGGAAAAAGAAAATATGGTCTTGGAGGGAAAGCATAAATAATTATAGGGACTAATTGAGATCATTGATCATAAATAATTGAATGGTAAAAGGTATTTTGGGGATCTCAAATACATAAATCAATGATAATTTTAAAGGACCACCAGTTCAAAATTGGATTATGAAACATTTTTTGATCATTTTCCAACTGTCGAGTAACTCATTTACTGCATATGAATATATGGAAATATAATTACATGACATATTTATATTTTTTATACATAATTTTCTTTCTTTTATTTATTTTATCAATTTAAAATTCATCATCACTTCAATAAATGGATATCCAAAGATTAAATTTTATGCCTGAAACAGTAAAATAAAATTTTAATGGATCAAAAGGCTGACAAAAGTGTAAAAATTTATTCTATTTTTCTCTAATTATTTGGTAAATCCAATATGGCTAATATATTAATCTCTGAACCTAATATGTAACACAACTGGATCATTATCAATATGTATTCATAAAAAAATTACTACAAAAAATCACACCTTAACCAGGACATCACATAGGCCAGTGGTAGGTGTGAAACACTTATTTTCTTTTGGTCATGAGTTCAAGCCCCACTTCCTTATAGGTTGTCTTTTTTCTAAAAAAATATTAAAATAATTTCCACCATAAAAAAGATGGACATGCTTTAAATCTAATCATTTGATAACCTTTTTTCTATGGTTTTCATTACAATATATTTATTTTCAAATCCTAATAATATAATTTGTCTATTATTACAATTTCATTAATGATAATAATAACACTAAGGGTTTTCAATGACATTAAACTAATTTTTCTAAAATTTGAATTCATTATTCTGGAAATAATTTTTCCACTAAAACAAGTACTAATCTAATGAGTTGTATTTCCATAATTGTTTTACCAAATTATCATTAATCTTGGTAGAATCCAATTAAATAATATCTAAAAATGTGAATTTAAGTAATAGAAATAATGATAAACCTTAATCTCATTATCCTATGATGGAATCAATAACCCTCATTATAATGAAGACATATATTATTCCAATATAATAATCAATGTATTTCGTACGGTTATGTTTCATATTATATGTTTTTCTAAATATAGTTCCCATGATTGCTACTAAATATCCTTTGAACCAAACTATAACACCCCATCCCGAGATATCCTATAGACTATGTATACTTCCAATGCATTTGCATGATTATAGGGACTCAAATTTCGAAGGACTAAATCATTTAGTAGTCTTGGTAAACTTGATACATACACGAGTCTAGTATTATAAATAAATACCCTAATTATGACATATTTTTTCATTAGAGGGTAACTTTATTCCCTCTTAGAATACCACATAATATTTTTTCTAGTATAATATTTGGATACCCATGAATGGAAACAAAATAAGTGGGAGATCAAACTCTCAATAAGGGTTAAGTAAAATGGATGAAATAATAAATCAATGAGAATAATAAATATGGAAATTTAATAATTCAACACACATTCCATGAAATAAATAAACTGAGAAGGAAGATCATAAAAAATATGGAATGGTAAATAACTGAACTCACATGCCATATAATCAATAAAATAAGAAGGATGTGGTCAAAAATGTGTCATGTTAATAACTAGAAAGATCTTCCATTAAAAGAATTGGATCAGGATTAATAAATACGGGAAGGAAAATTTCAAAAACACATTATATTTAATCAATGAAGTGAGAATGAAATGAATTCCTAAATAATGTCAAAAAAGTCTCGCAGATAATAATTAATTAATACTAAATAAAGGAAATGCTTAATTTTTATACATCATGTTTCCCGAGAAAATTATACCTTAACCATCAAGATCATTGAAAAATACAATTTAAAACCCAGTGGGTACAAACTGATTTGGTTTATCAAACCATAACTCTACTATCAATACCTTTCTTAAGATTTTTTAAAAATTCTTAGCAAATAATTTGAATGCTTTTTTGACAACTGGATTTTTTCCATGAGACAAATGAAGCATCAAGGGGATTTTATTAATCTTTCCTCAAACCAGGTAGTTCTTGTCAAAGGAATCCTCATATATTGAATAATTGATTTCATTCATAAAAAATGTACCTTATCCAAAATCTGTATTGAGTGAAGGAAATTTTTTTACGAATAATTCTCTAGAAATTATAATAACTTTTAATGTAAAAAATGCATGTAAAAATTTTATATGGTTTAGGAAATAATAATATTAATGATAAATAATATGTATAATTAGGGGAAATTTAATGTCCAATGATGGCAGGAAAATGAACAATTCAAGGGGAATTAAAAATTAAATTGATAAAGTAAATTTCTATATTATCCCTCGAAAAATTAATCATTAACCATCTATATGAATAATATGGATGGTATCAAAACATCATATCCCAATTAGTGTAAAATAATTGTTTTTTTGTCATTGATGAATAAAATTACTATAAAAATATTTTTTAAAAAATATTCTAGTGGAAAATATAATTTTTATATTGAGACCTATTTTGAAGATAATTGTATTTGAAAATAATTTTTTTAAATTTTTAAACAGTGACCTTTTAAAAATGGAAATGAGGAATCTAAGAAATAAAGGTGGGTAAATTTCTACATGACATACAAGGTAAAAAGAACATTCTTATTTCATAGTAAATATGTTAGAAAAGTACCTTGTTTCGAAAGAGACAATAATATTCGATTGAATAATTTATAAAAGATAGAATTTGTAAAAATATATTTAAAAATTCATTTTTAAAAGATTTAAAAATGATTTTTCTATAAAACATTGATTTTATAGTTATAAGACTTCTGGATGAAGATAAAAATGTGGTTAGGTTTTTATAAAAATTGTTAAAAAAAATATTTTTGAGTACCAAATAGTGAAAAAATAGTACTATTACTTGAAAAGGGTCTGGAATTATCATATGAGAATAAAATTATAGGTTTAATTGAAAAATGAGCTTACAAATTCTTTTAATTTAATTTAATGAATAAGAAATCTCAATTAGAATGAGATTGTGAAATAAACCCTTAAAATGATCAGAATGTTGAAGTGTGAATCAATAAAAGAATTGAATATGTGTATTAATAGTAAGTTGACATAAAATAATAGGAAATAAAAAATAGGTATTAAAATTCATTATACGCATAATCTTATAGTATTAATGACAATGAAAAAGTAATATAACCTAATGAAAAGGAGATGAGTTATAAAACATCAATACCACTTGGTTACACTATGTTCAAATAAACTTAGATGAAATAATTACAAATGAAAATAATAATTACACGAATAATTATTTCTTTATTTTATTTAATTTCAAATTGGATTTATATACACATTATAATTCAAATTTGTGCATAATATAATAATTGGCCTCTGTGAAATGAAATTGAGACAAAACCGCTTAATTTTTGTTTCATTTTGGATATATTCCCTATAAACTCATGTTTAATGGTTTTAACCATTTTATTATCTTATATCAGAACCATAATCATATATATAATATAATATATTAAATTTTTATAAAATATTATAACCAGTTTTTTAATAATATTTCATTATTTTCATCATTTCGAGTGTTAATTGGCATGTTTTTTTTAGTATATATTGACTTGTACTATTTATTATTATTATTTTGATCTAGATTTCATCATCATCATAATTTATTCCCTGATTTAATTATTATATATAATCAGTATATATGTTTTTGGAATAACCCACAATATTTTTAGATAGGAAATGAAATTCATCATTCATGAAGATGGTAGGTCGTATGTATGCATAAACATTACTTCCATTTATTTTTCATATTAAAAAAATGAATATTAAATGATACGTAAGTATATTATATTCACATTATAATATTTATGTCATATATTTCACATATTTTCATAAAATCATTCTTAATACATTCCTTGTACAACGTGAATGAATCACATCGCTTTGAGGAGGCAGTAGTCCACACATCCACAAATGAAGTTATCATATTCCCACATAGTGGAAAGCATAAAAGTATTTTTTTATATAAAAAATAAAGAATAATAAATACATATATCATATATAATATATATATATATGATAAATAAATCATTATTATAAAATTAAAATGTTGCAATGGAAGAACGAACGACATCCGATCATGAGGCAGTAGTCCACGGTACACACAAATGATGATTCCACGTCGCATTTGAAGGATGTGTGTGAAGGTTTAGGTATAAAATGAGAATAAAAACATCTCAGTATATTGAATATATTGTGGTTATTATATAATCATGATATAAAAATAATTTATGTGGTGGATAATCAAATGAAATAAAAGTGATCATTAAAGAATGTCACATCTTATTCGGGTAACTGCTTTTGGTTTATACCAAAATAATTACTTTTTTGTATTTCTTACTAAATTAATATGAGAAGGGGAGGGATATTGGAAGCTTAGAAGGGATGTTTTTGACTATCCAAATTCCTGGAGAGGTGTGAATAAATTTTATGGGTTAGTGACTTTGTATAGTGGAGGGGAAATAACATTCTTTTAAATATAAAAAGTTAAACTATGTTTAGAGGTCTCTCTTACATAATGTGACTTGAATAATGAAAAACATATGTCTAGTGTAGTATGTGGTCGAAATTTGTATAGAAAATAGTTTTTGTAAATGTTTATAGGTTATTTTCTCTTTATTTATAATTTTTAATCCCTTGTTAAGCTAATTTTTCTCTTAAACAATGTAATTAATTTTAATAAATTTAGTAATACATTTCATAAAAAAATAATATTACATTATTATAAACAATAAATTATGATAATTAACAATTTATAATCCATTTTTAGAAATTCCAATCAAATAAGATTCAAAAATTATGTTGAATTCAATCTCACATGCAGTATGACTATGCGGGGTTTCAATGTAAAAAATGTTCAGAATTTTGAAATGTTTGTATATCCAATTTCAATATAAAAATTATTATAATGACCTAAAATGGATTAATTTATGCATAATTGAACAAAATATAAATAAAAACCAAATTAAAATATAATTTAACTATATAAATTAATTAGTTGAAAAATAAATTTTCAATTTAAATTCAGAATTCATCACTATTCATCAAAAATGAAAATTTATAGATAAATACGTAAAAATCACCCTAAGACCATTTTTACTTTAATATTTCAAAAATTAAGTTTATTTTGACAAATAATATTTATTAGAGTGCAATATTTTGGTTTTAAAAATAGTGCATTATTAAAAGGCTACAAAATTTCTTTCGAAAAATATTTTTTTATGAATAATTTTTTTTTCTTATCTTATGCCTATAAAATTAATTGTATTAATATAAAATATATTTTATTTAATATATTATATATAAATTTAATTTATATCATTCAATAATAGTAAATAATTTAACTTATTAGGACAAAACACCTTTGTGATCATACAAAGATTTATTTTATTTTTAGTTGGTTTTTATATTTATTTATAATTAATTTGAAAAAAATTAATTCATTTTATATTTTTATATACCATATATTTTTATAAGTTAATTAATCTTATTCTTAACCACTAATTTAATTTCTATGGTATATGTTATTATATTAAAAAATAATATTTTAATAATATATTTTATAAACCCACTTGTACAACATTCAATTTCTATTCCTTCTTTAAAACATGGATTTGATTACTTATGCATCATTGTAATATCATGTAAATTTATTTAATTACTATGTACATATTCAATATTCCTCTCCAATTCCAGCAGATTTGGATATGTGATTAAGAATTCTCTACCCACATGATCAATCGTCATTTTATGAGTAGCTGGTATGGGCTAGTTATTTTTCACATTTGTGGTATTAAACCCATGTGTATAGATTTCATTCATTGATTTCCCCCTTTCACACTCTGTGATCACCCTATTTAATATTTATATATCAATTTTTGACCAACACCACCAATTAATTTTTGTAAATACCCAAAAATTTATAAATTAAATTCCATTTTTATTATATAAATTATTTATAGTTATATATATAATGTGAACTATAATTAAATAACTAAAGCATGACTAAAACCACTTATGATATATGTTTATGCTTATTAATATCATGAACCAAACCATATTTTATGAACCACCCAAATAATGTTTCAACATCGCAGACCTTGCCCTTAGGCTGTAAATGGAAATTATAAGAGGTTATGTATCTAGACCTTAATTGTTTGAATTTTATATATTCTTTTTAATGAAATTATGATTGTATTTATACTTTTTTATTTTTACATTTTCAATGATTATATTATGTGTTTGATAATAATTAAATTTTGATAGGAGGAAATAATATTATTATTTTTGGGAAAAATATATTTTCAATTAATAAAATCCTTTAATAAAATCAATAATTTTTGAAATATATTATATTTTAATAAAATATTATTACTAGATAAAATTATTAAAATATAAATGACAATATATTTTAATGAAGTCCAAAGTAATTTTTATAATTTTTAGAAAGTTGTTAATATCATAAAAACTAGTATTTTCTAGTAAATATTGGATTTATTTATAATTTAAAATTATCATAATTAGAAAATAATTTAGATATAATATATTTCATTTAAAAAATAAAAACATTGAAATTATCCAATGATGGTTTTTTCATTACCTTTTTAGATAATTGAATTTTTGGGAAAGAATTAAATACAATAAAAATATGTGGTTTGTATTGTGATTCATAATGGCCAAAAAGTGATATAATAAATTAAAGAAAAGGTATCCACAAAAAAATACGTATTTTTCTTTTAATAAAATTATTTTCAATGTTTTTCGATTAATTATATAAACCATTAAATAGTCCTTAAAAATCAATATTATATTTTAATGTTTTAGAAACAGTTATTTATGAAAATGAAAACTTCCACATGAACTAGGGTATTATTTTAATATATTTGATACATAGACTTATAAAATTTTGAAAAACACTCCTATTTGGTATAAAATATAAGAAATACCCTCAAAAAACAAAGGGATGGTTTATTTTTTGATTATTTTATCATATAAAGTCCAAAATCCCATTTTATAGACTAATAAAAAAATTACCATCTATTTTTCTATATATAACAACCCATCTTACCACTCCTCTTATCTAAAAACCAAATGATCATGACGTTTTATCCCTATCCCTCTCTGAATCCTACACAAGGTGTTCCTAATCTAACAAGATTTTAGAAGCACCCTCTCATGGTAAGGGACTCATTCTTTTTTTAGTTAATTCATTGTACTAAAACCTTTTGATTAAAATTTTTATTGTGTTTAAAGTGTATTTACACATTCCATTACTATAATTAAGATTTCAAAGTAATTATTGACAACCTTTCACACACATTAACCCCTTCTGTAATCCTTTATGTACACCTATTATGCTATATAAATTCATAAGCAATTTTCCATGCCAAATATTGTATAGTCAATAACCATCCCCATTTACACTCAAGAGGATTCAAATGGTTTTTATTATCATTCATTTAATTTTGAATTATTTTCATGTAACCTATAGTCCTCAATCATGGGGTTAAAAGTGATGAAATATGATCTTATGTTATAAGTTCTATATGGCGCACAAATGCATGGACATGATATGGATGTGACTAGTGGGTCTAGAATTATATATCCCTTCAATACATTGGGTAATGTTTTTATCTCATGATATTCCTTGTATGTTGAAAGAGATTTTATCATAAGAATACATTGTTATTATGTCTTGGCAGTTATATGTTTCTTATTTTTATGATGTCATGCTTTCAACTATTTCCACATTCCATTGTTTCAGTGACATTTTCATCATATATCATGATTTTTTTATCTCATTTGTTATTATCATCCCATTTATGTCACCTTGATATGAATCATGAGTAACATTTATTAATTTAATCAGGTAATTATTTTATTATTACTTTAAGAGGCTCTATAATTCATCCTTTTCTAATGTATATTCCAATGTTATATTGTGTAGTGTTATAAGATCTATATAATTTAAGGTCATGTTTTAGAATTTTTAGATAATGGTTGTGTACCCATGCTTCGGGTTAATGTGTTGTCTACCTAATTTTGCAAATACACTAGGCCTCACAGTCTTCTATGATTTTATTACGACTATATTTATATAATAAATCATGAAATAAAGTGTATAAAAGACATGGGTTGTCATATTTCCTCAAATGCTTCTTCCACAATTTGAGAGTAATTCTTCTTACCTTAATATATTTCCTTGTGGCATGATTTCTTAATACAACAAGGAATTATTCATTATTTTCCCTTTCAACAGCCCAGAGAGTCGCCATATATTTTTTCATCCTTAGTGATTCTTTCCCAATGTTCTCTCCTTCTTCCTCATTACTCAAGAAGCTTCTTTATTTTTTTTAGATTGGACGATATTATTTTTTAGAAGGCTTCTATGATTGTATCATTATAGGTTCTTATTGCACCTATATTTGGGCTTTAATATTTTATACCACAAATTTGATCTCTGTTTCTTGATTAATATTTTTTGGGGTAAATCTTTTTCTTATATGTCATAGGAATGGATGAATTTCTTTTAAATTTTTTTTCCTCATGATGAAATCAATTAACAAATATCTATGGTTAGTAAAAATTTATCATCTCCCATAAAAATCATAAAAATTTATAAATTCTCATTTGATATGTTGAAATAGAATAATTCCTTTCTCCATAGAGACTTTGTGCTTCGCATCACACAGTCATAGCATGTCTCATTCATCCACAGAAGTAGAATTTCATATATTCCTTTCCTTAAGATAATTTTCTCTTATAATTTTCATGATTGTTCTTATTTATTATAAATTCCATATATGAACATTCAATTCAATCACTTTTTTAGGCATCCATGCCAAATATTTCCATCTTCCCTTTTCCCATTGACGATCTTGGACTTCATTTTAGCTTTTTGATCATATCATATTTTTCTTAAATCTATATACCCATTTCTCGTTTAATTATTTTATATTTAATTACAAATATTATTATTTCTCCTAGTTGTGTCTTAAGAGGAATAATTATTTCTTTAATTTATATCTCCATGGGTATTTTTTTATCACATGTGAATGTTGTTCACGTAGATCTCTCTAGTCCTTCATTCTTGAACCCATATTTATTATATCAATATTCAAGGCCACATCATGTCTCTTTAGCATTTTATTTTACATGGATAAATATTCATTGATTTCATATTCCACTTCATGGATAATCTACAATTGAATAACATTCTCATTTAAGGATTGGATCATGTCTTCAGTATTAGAGGAACATCCCATAATTTTATGACTATTTGTAATTTTTATTTCCTCTATAGATTCATCACTCAATTTCTTCCCATAAGAGGAATATAAATTTCAAGATGTAAAAAGTTATTTCAAAACATTATTAGTATAATATTTATCATTTATATTTATTATACTTACCTCAGTGTGGGACTCCAAATTTTCTTATTTTTTTTATTATTTTCCTTCTTATTACGTTTTGAAAAAAGGTAGTCTTCACCAACATTGTTCAGTGGATTATCATCTTGATTAGTATAATAAAAATATTTTGAAGGGATATCCTCTACCTTAATTACTTCCCCTAATTTACTATATAATACATCAAAATATTTATATATATCAATGTTAGTATGATACTAAATGATCTCATCAAAATATTTTCCATATTTTAGTTTACAATTCATTCACTATTATTTTTCAGTTCAACAACTCATTTAATGATCTCTATAACCTACTTACTACATCTTTGTTGAAACCATAAAATTTATTTCTTCCAAATGTCGAAGTTAGTTCATCTAAAAAATAGATTTATAATTAGAATTCATAATGAAAAAATTTTAAAAATATCATTTTAGGATGAACACCAAGACATAACCTTTTGGTCATGATGCCACTTTTTACAACCATATACACCTTGAGAGGATGGGTGTATTAGGGTGAATTCAAATTCAAGATTTTATTTTAATATTATTCTATTTTAAGATCTTTTTTCCATGTTAATAGGATCTATGTTCAAACTATTCCTTGGTTAGACATTCTTATATCCTCATCGATAAAAGTACAAATATGAAAGAATGAGAAGAATTCATATAACATAATAATTTTACTTGGTTCATCAACACTGGGATACATATAAGGAGAAAAAATTACTGTTGTGTCAAAATGAAAAAATATATTATTCTTCTCTAATTTAGTGGATATAATGTTTGGCCATGATCTCTTTTTTCTAGTCCCATTTCCTTTAAAATATATTTATGGGTATTTACTAACTCCCTTTAATAACATTTTCTGACCTATCCTTTATCACTACATAAGAATATTTACTCCTTGGTTTAGTGAATTAAAGGTCACTTTAGTTGATCAAGGACATGATGGTTTGTCTCTATGTAATGTGAGACTTTGGTTACATCATAGCTACTAATTTGATGATCTTTTGTGATTATATTTTTTTGGGATACTATTCTTTAATGTTGAGGGAGATAAACTTCATAATTTGAATGTTGTATCTTTGTCTTCAAAAAAGTCACTGTAAGAAAACAGCTTCCCTGGAAGAAAATAATTCCACTCTGTAAATATTCGGGGCACTATTAATTCATCTGGTATGATATCTCAATATAAAATCATCTTCCAACATAATTTTCTCTATGTATACCTCTCATAACATTCTTTTGTGAACTATGGTTTGTGATACTAATTCTTCATTAACTTCTTTATGAAACTCTTATGTCGAACATTGTTAACTGTATACCGCACTTTGAAAAATGACATATACACTATGAGAACTTATTAGAAATGTGTGGGATGTCACTTATTGATCTATATTTATAGAATATTCATTAGATACTTCGTCCTTGTGTGGTGATTATAAGAAGCCGTAGTATAAAGGAACAAATGGGTACATGAACTAAACCTTCTAGGTGGTATGTATTCTTTTTCATGAACTAGCCTTGTTAAGAAAATATCCATACTAATTTTATTTTCTATTAATCTTAGTGTCATATATAAACTCATATATCCCCTTACAAATAATGTGAATGGTAGTGTATTTATAGTAATATTCATAAAACACTAGTCCCCAAATTAATAAATTTTCCATTGAATACTCCTCTTCACATATAATTTACTAGTTTCATATATGTTATAAAAACGATCCTATTTTTTGGAATGTACAATTAAAATGACTAAAGGTTGAAAAAAAACACTTGTCATTTGGGTTCATGAATAATCCAAGCCACATGATATTTTTGACTTTATAAATAATTGGATATCACTAGCCCTTCATCATAAACGAATATCCTTGGACGGATTCATGAACAATCCATGTTATATGGTATGAAAATATCCTTCATGGTTCACATAATCTTTTGGTATCTTTTTTTAATCCCTATGTGGTCGCGTACTTGTTACAAAGACCACCTTTATTTTCCTCTAATACTTCACAAAAATTAACCAAAAACTGTAAAATTTCATACCCAAAAATATAGTAAACAATGGAAAAATTATCTATTTTTTAAAATCAATATTGTTTTGTTAATCATAATTATTCTAAGTGTATATATTTTTTATTATTTAATTCATTCATAAACATAAAACCACTTTTAGCCAAATATATTCTTATATGATGAATGTACCTCATTCCATGTTCAGTTTTAGTAATTCATCCTTACTTCTATCTCTTCATAGAATAAGTTCCTAGTTCCTTGGAACTCAATACTAAATCTTCTGGATAATATAATAGTGTATTTTTTTATTGAATTATAATATATGGAAATAACATAACTAGTTCCATATTTTTTCAAAAAACATACCATTATGATCTCTATGATTCCAAACCTTCAATGCCTCTCCCACATCTTTACTAACACCACGAGTTTTTATCAAAAAATCCATCATAAAAACCTCTTGGTTGTAAAAAGTTCCAAGGCATAGACTATGTTGGATAAATAAAATGAGTGAAATTCTCAAAAATCAAACAATGAATAAACAAAGAAATATGATAAGTATATGGAACCTCAAACAAATGTTTCTCCCTATACTACTATAATATCGATAGTAAGAAGTTGATTCGATATCGATCCCTATACTTACTACTGACGAACTCCTCCATAGCTACACTTAGACTTATGTTCTTTAGGGAGAGGTAAATCATTTGTTTTCTCTATACCAGGCATGTATCCACTTAGAGAACACATGCTTACTTCATTGGTTGCCAGTACAGCCACGAAAGAAAATCTTACTGTAAGGGATGATATGGAATTTGATCTAATAAACCATAATAACCTCCTAGAATGGATGAGTAATGGATCTAAATGAGACCATGACATCCACAACAAACAACACCCTAGTATAGAACACCTACATGTCCTTAAAACATTTCTAAACCAAAAGAAATGTGTGAATGAAGAAAATTAGTTCCAACTCCCAACTAGTGGGATCTTCAACTTCCCAAACACATATTATCTACTTAAAAAATCTCTACTCCTTGATGAAACATGATGTCTCTCCTCGTGATATAAAATTCACTAGGCATGCATCATAACAAACACCTTATCCACATTCAGTAGCTCCATATTCATAGATAGTTTAAATTGGGTTATTTTATAGTGAATCAACAGTAACTTCACATCCTCTAAACATTGTTCTCATGACTCATCCTTAAGAATCATATTGGTAGTGAAGTGAAGAAGTTCCTTAAGACTGGTCCTAATATCCTATACACTTGAGATCCCTTGGGGAATAGATGTAATCTCTCACTGATTCTATATACTCAATGTTAAGGATAAGAACTCTTAAAAAAACTACCTCTAGAAATCCTCCACATAAAAATCTACCAACTTCCACTAGAAAGGATATTCGATCCAAAACTTCCATATTTCCCCATTTATATAACTAACGACTAGTGGAACTTGATAATTTTTCTGATCATTGATCAAACTTAATGTAATCTCATGCTCTTTCATCAAATGCTCTATCTCAGGGTCATAGAGTTTCCCCTCATACTTTTCTAACTCTTGTGGTTAAAACCCTCACAAAATCTCCTAATACGCCTCATACTCTTCCATCAGGTTAAAAATACTTCAATCATCCTGGAAAACATGATTATCCTTGTAAACCAGAACAATTCATGAACAAAGACTAGTAGGAATCTTTGAAAATTGAAGAAGAATTTCCCAATCCGTATAGATTGGGATTCACAGAATCAAATCAATTTAATTAAAATACATTTAATTTATTCAAAACCACCCTATTTTATGAAGAAACACAAATAAAATTATTCATATACCTCTCTTAGGTACCTTCCCTAGAAGCATCACTATTTTAGTTAGTCATTCAGTAAACTCAGGGTCCATTCATTGGATCATAGGGGGCCTAAAACCATATGTCCTTGTCAGTCTCTCTAGTCTACTTCATACACCAATCCCAATTGATGCTATTTCCCTATTTACCCATGAAATTATTATGACTTCCAAACATTGATATGCACCTTATTTCTCAAAAAAAAGATTTGGTACCACTCCATTAAAACATTCTGCCACTATGAACCCTCCTTGGATTATAGTTAATATGAGAGTGTATGCCAAAGATCTCCTCAAAAATGTATTAGGTTGGTGATTAATATCGAGTTTTTAGAACAAAAGGTTGAGATAAATTACCCTCATATATCCCATGAACTCATAATTATACCCACAAATAAATTCCACAATAAAAATAAACTGAGATCCATAATAACCCCAGAATACATGAATAATTTTAGAGAAATGAAATACCAGGTAAAATGCAAAATATGAACTCCTAGGTAGAGACTCCATAGAAAACCCCATTGTTCTAATACAAAACTAACCAAAATCGATGAGTATATATCCATGGGTGGGATTATCAAGGCTATAGGTCAACTATAGACATGTTCCAAAAAACTTGTGTAGTTATAAGCTAGTTATATCTAATAGATACAAAGCCTATAGAAATAGGTTGTTTCTGGAACATAGATTTTCATTTTAACATGATAAGAAAGGGATTTGATGAAAATAATAATATATAGTCATTGGAATATTTTCTCATGGATAAATACATTCTTATTGGGAACATATAACTACAATAAAAATTACTCATGGTTATAGCTTTTAATATGGGACTTTATAGCTATAGGAATTATATATAGTGGCTATAGAAAATGAATCAGGAACTATATCCATTAACATTTTCTCACTTATCTATAGAAATATATGTCAAAAAATTATTTGTTCATATGGGTTGTGTGTGAATTTTTACGTTTATAATTGAAATAGTTTTATGGAAGAGTGGAACATGAACAAGAGAGTTCTTGTGTCATGTGTTCAAATCCATATTCAATATTTATTTTGTAGATGACACAATTATATATATATTAATTTGTATATAAAACTAATAATAATAACTTATATCATGGTGGTGGCTATCACTGAATGATGATCCTAAATCCTGGGTTTAAAATGAAGTATCATTTTTATTTGTCATATTCTTAACATATAGACCCACACACACTCACAATATAGTTAATATATATATTGAAAATAAATATTAGGAGATTACAGATGACTTTTCTATTGTTTTAGTGAGGTGTGGTTTCAACCCCCCCCCCCCCCCCTCCTCCACACAAACACACACATATTATTTTTCAAATATCCAATAGCCACATTCAGTGTGATCATGGTAATAGGTTGTCCATGTGGACGTGATTATTCAGATGGTCTAGCTTCCATATCAAAATTCATATAGTCATAGGCCTTGACCGTGGATATATCTTTTATAGTGGTTTCCATGTCACTACGTTCCATGGTGGATATTCCCATGGCTATATTACATATCTAGGTGTATTGAATCTATATCCACATACATTTACCAGGAATATAACCTCTTTTTGTACAATGGAAAATTTTTATAACTATCCATCTTGGTCACCAAAATCTCCCATGAAGCCTAAAAATTTTATATGTATAGGGATGATCATAATACGTATATTCATTCGGATCATACTACGGACCTCTCATGAAATTATTTAATTGGTATACTAATACCCAAGTGAAAAAAAGACGAATTGACAAGAACATATCAAGTAAACTACCACTCAGCCTCACTAATAGTCACTATAAAAGTATCTCATCAAATGGTAATAACTTAATATCTTGGATATATGTAATTAGGTTCCTTGAAATAACTTCTCCATATATTTTTGGTTCTCAATCCCCAAATTCAAATGTCTTGTGCTCAATCGCATCTATATCCACATACCATATTGATGTGAAATATCAACTCCCAACTTGTGTCAATCACTATGTAAACATAAAAGGTAAGACAAAATCTCAACCTTTTCAATCAACTCATCCTAATTTCGCAAGAATCCCTCCCATAACATATCTATTACATTATTGTATCATGAACATGTTGTAAATCAACCGTGATCCATCCTCCTACTATTCATGACCTCTTTTATATCATATCTCATATGTATCCAGCATAATAGGGCATCATAAAAATGAAGGATATCTATCCAATGTTGTCCTACTATCGAATGACATCTTATATGAACTAATACAACAATATATTATACCCTATGTTAGAGTGGGAAATAGGGGGTATCCAACCATCCACCCTCACAAAGCTAGATTTTGGAGAAAATACCCAAAACACAAAACATTTGGTTTTAAATAAGAATATATTTATTAGGTGGGGTGAATATATAATTCATCAGAAAATAAATTGTATTTTTTAATTAGTGTTTCAAATTTTATGTTTTCAACACTACAAATCTGTATTCCATGATTCTATTTTTAAAATACCCATCCGTTTTTCTACCTTTGATTTTGATATCCTCTTGAGTTTGGGAAGCCCGTAACTTCGTCATCAAATATATATGATGTCTTCTTTGATCAATCTGTGTTTTTTTTTCTAGGAATATAATAACTCTCTATCTCTCTCCTTTGTTTGTGGCTGTAGATTTTTTCACCGGATAATTTCTTGGAATCATGGGTGTTTTTTAAACCGATTAATATAAAGATGTCACTTGGGATAAATTCCATTGGAGAACCCTTGAATTTGATGTTCTAAAAAATTATATAGGATATTATTGGCCATCAATAGTCAATTTATATTATTGTTAAAATTATATAATGTTGTGTGTTTATATTCATGGACCATGTTTGATTTTTGATCACATGTGTGAGCCTGTGTAGTTTGTGAGACCATTTTTGTGTATGATCACAAGTGTGTGTATATGGATATTAATACGCGTGATTATTATATGATATTATTGTTTTGTTTTATTTATGTATTTTAGAGGTTTTCATTATGGTTGTAACTCACTGGTTGACCATCCTGGAATTTTTTACTATAGAGGATTAGCATGTCGACATGTGATGATGGATATGATATACTAGGAAATAGTAAAGTTTATGATATCCTTGGGGCTATATATATGGATGTTCTGGGGTATGAGACCTTTTTTTCCTACCATGAGGTAGAAACTAGAAGTGATGGGGGACTCTAGTTCAAGACTTCAATTATGTTTTTCCCTATGACATGGAATTGAAGTAGGTGTGGATGGGGGTTTTGTTGTCTTCTCCAGTGCAAAATTTCCCAGTACTTAATTTATTATTACTTTCATTTGAATTTATTTATTATCATGTTATTCACCCTTATACATGTGCACGAATGGTAAGGATTCATTGATCGTGTCTTACTGGGTATATACTCAAAACCCTACATAGGAATCTTGATGTGTGTGAATACCTCATGACCAGGGTTCAAGTTAAGGATAACATATTTCTACCATGGATCTTATGAGACAAATGATGTGAGTTAGAGGCAATATTGGGATATAATATTGAATTTTTCTAATGCATTTATTTACATTACCTTTCCTGATACTTGGTTTGACTGGAAACATTGAAGTCTTGTTGATAAATTTTATGAATGAATGAGGTGATATCTATTATATTGTATATTCATGATATCTTGTCCTATTTTGGGTTTTCTTATATTGATATATTTTATGATTTAATGTACATAATTATTAAGGGTATACTAACCCCATGTTACTCTAAATAATTACTACTAATTTGCTGCCTATTGCACACAGAAAAGCATGCATGAGGTTACATGGAACTTCATCCCTAACCAGGTGATTCAAATTAGTGTGTTACATAATTTTATAAAGGTAATGTGGTTCTTTTATTTATTTTACTTTAGTATTAATGAAGAAATGATATCAGGTTTGTGGAACTCGATTTGGGGATTCACCATGTGCCTCTTAAGCTCGTGTGTAATGGACCTCTAAGTTACTATAGATGAGATTTATGATACTTTTTTATAGGATTTGGGTGATTTCATTTCTCTTTTATATAAACAGAGTACTACATTTCATATATATACCTATTTTATACTATAAAGTATGTAATTAGACTAATTCCTTTATTTTTTCTAATAATATAGGCTTATCTATTTTCAAAACTATTATTATATATATATATATATTAGAATTAGTTAATTGAACTTGAGATTGTTGTTATGTTTTTATATATATGACTGTGATGAACATTAAGTTACAAGGGACTAGTTTTGATCCTTAGGTAAAATTATTAGGTTTATACCATGTGTTATTATCTCCTAGGATATTTCTTCTGATTGAAATAATTTTTTTAAATTATAACTATCTAAATTGTTCTAGTTACTATGTTGTTTATTAATTGTAAACATTAATTTTGTATTTCAAATAATTACACCCAAAATTTGATTAATTGGATCTCTTGGTGGAGTAGGACAGAACACTATGACAGGGGTCGATGTATCACTTACAGCACATGACATATAGTAGAATTCACCTACACCCACAGTTGTGGTTCAGAAAGAAGGGGAACTTAATTTAGGAGCCTTTATATTAGTGCCTATTTAAGGTTGAGGATTTTCCATGATTGTGGTGGATTATGATCTAAACATTCATCTTCATCAACCTATATCCATAAAGTTCACTGAAGGCACATAGAATTTTGGAGACTAGATCAATGTCATTTAGGAAATCATTGATCTAATTGAGGCTCTAGAGGACCGTCAGGAGAAGTTTTATACTTTCATGTTGCAAGGTCCCACTAATAGATGGTCGGGTGTTATTAATTAGGAAGGGAGACATAATGGTTTTACATATATGTCCTCAAATTTCCTTTTGTTGGATTTCATTCTTAATATATTAAATATTGTCCATGATTAAGAGGTCGTGGAGATTTATGGGGGCTCGATGATTGTGTCTTATTACATAAAAAATTCTTGGAGTTACTTCACATTGATCTTCTATTTTCTATGAATGAATTGATTACGACCAAGAAGTTTGATATCAGACTCTGAATAGAGTTGAGGTGTATGGTCATGCATTTAGACATTATGAAATATAAGTAGGTTCTTCACGAAGACTTGACGATTAGGAAGAATCTAGATGTGGAAAGAGTTGTGGGTTTTCTTTCAGCCTTCAGTTGACTAGAAAGTGATACTTCTGAGAGTAGGAGGAGAATGGTATAGGATCTATTCACAGTTGTTATAGACTGCTAAAGTAGAGTACGGGTTCTTCATCACATTATATGGTATAATGTTTCTCTCAGTGTTATAACATTTCACAGATTGGGCATCATAACATACTTTTTACAAGGTCATAGATCATGTGTCTTCGGTGTGGAAATATGGGGAATATTCTACAATTTTTTATAGTGGTTTTACATATTGGTTCCTATAGGGTGTAAAATATTTTCAATAAATGATGTAGGGGCATGTATGAGGTTCTCCAAATGATATTTTAATTCCATAAAATTTAGTTTCTTATGTGATTTAGGGTTCAAAAAGGTCATGGTTTGGAAGAAAGAATAATGATTGTAGTATAACAAGTTCCAGCTAATGGAAGTGATTAAAAATCCATTGTTCCCGGTCTTATCTTTACTATATAAAAGTTTTATATTACCTTGTTCGATACTGGAAATTACTATTCAGTAATATCTACTAAAGTTATTATTATACATGAATTACCGATCAAGTTATCTTTAGAGTTACTTTATCTCAATACTCCCACTAGGAATAATGTATACTATTATCATAGATGTCTTATGTGTCCAATAGTAGTTGCTGGAAAATGAAATTTATGAAACATCATGATCCTTGAGATGAATTTATTTTATGTTATAATTGGGATAGACTAGCTAACAAGTTATCATTATGACCATGATTATTATTAGAGATGGGTATTCTTATTTTCACCTAATAGAGATATGTTTATAATGATTGATGAGTGGAATATCATATAATTTTGGTTGAGACCAAACCTGATTCAGATTATAAATATCATAATGCAAGTATTGGTATTGAATCTTCTAACAAAATTGATAGTATCTCCTCTATCTTTCCTCCAGTGGTTGACAGTTATCCGGAATTTTTCCTAGAAGTGTTATCAAGACTTCCTCCTAAGAGTAGAATTGAGTTTGAAATTGATCTTATGTCAGAGGTACAACATATATTGATTCAACAATATCATATGACACCAAAGGAGTTGAAAGAGTTAAAACAAATGATTGGGGATTTGTATGTATAGGGATTTATCATATCAAGCACATCTATATGGGGTTCTCCAATGTTGTTTTCCAATAATGCAGATGATAATCTAAAGTTCTGTTTGGACTACAGGAAGATGAATTCAGTAATGGTGAAGAGCAGTTAACCTTGGGCACGGATTAGTTATTTTTTATTAGTAATGGGGATCCTAGTGGTTCTCCAAGATTGATATTCATTTGAGATATAATTAGTCATGGGTTGGAGAGGAGGATATTCACAAGAAAATCTAGATGAGTTTATATGCACTTCATGGGTATTTTTTACACCTTTTAGGTTAAACAATTATCCATTGGTGTCCATGTATATCATTAATAGGATTTTATCTCTATGTTAATTTTTATGATAAAATAACATAGCTCAATGATAAATTCTCCCTTTATAAAAATTACCCTCCTCTCCCATAATTACAAAAGTTATTCTCATAAATCAATAAAGTACAATGTATGAAAAATACTATTATATTTTTTTCTTTTGAAAGTCATTTTTAGGATATATTCAACATCCACAAACACGACCCAAGAGGTATCTTCATGATACTATTGTTAATATTAATAACAATATCATTGTTCAAAAAATGAGGATTTTTTAATTTACTAAGGAACAAACCATTTTTCAATTTTTTTATTTGACAAGGTGGTGAGAAATGTGTACAATGTACAAAAATCGTGATCCTTCCATAAATCCCTTAAAATTTCATCAACACATATCTATTTCATAATTTTTGTCCCCTCCACCATGTCACCATCTCCCCATCACATATCATTTAATATTCCTGAAAAAAGTTTCTATTGGGTTGGAAATGATAAAAATAATCATCGAACATGGATATTTCCTAACAATAATATTTTTAGATTATATGAACATATAATAGATTAATGTATGTATTGGTACCGGAAGAGAGGAAAATAAAACATATTACTAAAAATTATCAGTTTTTAATTTTTCAAATCATAACTTAGGAAAGATACAATGATGGTTCTAGATGTAAAAATTCATGAGTCTCTCAAAAACTATGCTCAATATATAATCGAAAAAAATAAGGCCTCTAAAAAATCTTAGTAGTAAGAAATAATGGTTGAAAAAATCACTAAACGAAAATAAAATGAATAATAAAATAAGTTTAAAAAAATAAAAATTCGAATCATGGAAAATATTAGATTTTTATAAAAAAAATCAACATATTCCCTTAAATCCTAATTTTTTAACATGATATCCCCTTGGTTATAATTATTTACTTGGTTTAAAATTATAATCATTTAGATTTTTTGATAAATTAATTTAAAAAACATGGTATGGAAATTATCTTACGAATATTTTTCCTCAAGGATCAGTGATTAAAGGAAGATCCAAGGAAGGTCGTGCAAGTCATAGTAGAATGTTTTATGAAAAAATGTGATTTTTTCCGGGAAAATAAAATAAATAAATTGAAAATCATATTACACTATAATTAAAACAATCAAGCATGGTTCTCAAAATTATTTATTGTGTTAGTTTATGATGTAGATATAAATATTGTGATGTGAATCACTTGTATATATCTTCTTCATTTCCTTACTACTTCTGGTATTTTTGTGCCTTTTTTGGACCTGAAAATGAAAAGAATAAAGTGAAATTAAAATTCATTTTCAATGATGTTTAATAGATTTCTTGAGAGTATCTACACCTAAAAGCATTTAAAAATTATATATAACTCATTTTTTCGCCGATCAGTTCTTTTGTTTAAATATTTTCTTTAAACATGCCTCTTTTGTTTGTGTGAAAGGAGATTGGAAATATTTTAACTGATTTAGATCCAAAAATTTCCTCCGTTTTGACATATCCACATATGTTGACCCATTTCCTTAATTTTAAAAGAGATTAACACTCTTTTCTGGTATCACTTTCTTAATTTCAATTGGATCAATCAAAAAATGATTATTTAATCCTCAATTTACTAAATAAAATATCATAAACCAACCATAGATAATATCCTTTTTTAAAATTGTTGTATCATCTGCACCAATGTTATCCTCAATATTTTCTTTTTTCATTATGGTAATTTCCATTTCTATAACAATAGCCACCACACACATTTCTTCAAATATTGTATCATCATAAACATTGGGTATGTTTTCATATTCTAGCTCATCATCATATCTAAAATCATAAATCTTCATTGCTCGGTAAATTTTAAAACTTTCTTTCTACCAACTCTCAGGCATAGTCATCCACATTTTATGTCTTTGAATAATGTTTTAGTATCAAAGAACAATATCCCCAGGATGAGTGGATTATTATTTTTATCTATATCTACAGATAATATGTCTATCTGTAAGTATATTTTTTTCATGTTGACTTTGATATATTTGATCATTCCCCATGGGTATTTCATGCTTGAATCTTCCGACTAGAGTCAAACTCTTATGTTTTTTATCTTCAACAGCCCAAGTCTCTTGAATGTATTACAAGTCATGATGTTCATGCTAGCACTAATATCACATAGTTATTTCCCAATTTTTTAGACCCAATATTTACAAAAAATATTTAAATAATCATGGGTCTTTATTATTCTTTAGTAATTATTTAGATACAACAACTAATCACTTTTTTGTAAGTGGTATGGTTTAAATATCTTCTAGATTATTATTATTAGTAACCATCTCCTTAATAAATTTAAATTATGTAGGCATGTTGATGAGGTCTTTTACAAAAATATTATTAATACTTATTGTTTACTAATGTTCTATAAGATAAATTTTTTTAATTTTCCTTTTCACTGGACACTTAGGAAAGGATAAAATCAGATTATACAGTAGTGGTTCTTCTCTTTCTACTATTTTCTCTTTCTCCTTAATCTTTCACAGCATCTCTTATGACTATTAACCACTCGATTCATGGTTACAATATATTGTTTTATCACCTACCAGAGATATGGAATTCATTTCTCTATATAGATTAATGTTTAGTGGCCCGGTAGCATCCCTTGTGGTATCCCGCAAAGTTTCTCTACAATTTGTCTCACATGGGATTCATGGTTCCATAGTGTATTTTTATGGTCTCTAAGTCATAATTTATCTTCTTGATAGCTTCCCATTGTTTATTGGAATAATATTTTCGTTACTTGATGTATTCCCTTGTGGTAGTCATGAATATGGCCAAGGTCTCCTCAAGTGTGTGGACTCAGATCTACAGTGATGGTCTTGTTATTATTCAAATACCAACATCATCTACTAATACCACTGACCTTGTTTTTATTGAATATGAACACCCTATAATTGATTTCCATGACTCTAATTAATTTAATTAGCTTATTATACATGCAATCCTATCATTTTTAATTATTGTCCCAACATAGTATCTATTTTAATACTTCATTCAGCACCAATATATATTTATTGTCATTTACCATGTGGATGCCTCTTCATTAAAATCCTCTTGTTTTACATTGAATTTTTTCACCAACCTATCTAGTAAGTTGTATCT
The DNA here is from genome assembly GCA_963277665.1 of Viscum album. NCBI lineage: Eukaryota > Viridiplantae > Streptophyta > Magnoliopsida > Santalales > Viscaceae > Viscum > Viscum album. The sequence goes on along the minus strand of OY728164.1, from coordinate 628,386,406 downwards.
CTCATATGAAAATGACACCATTAGGTATCCTCTAGCTAATGCATCCAGTATTGACTTATTTCCCTATGAAAGACTTTTATAGAAAAAGTTAAATTAAAATCATGATCTCAATTTTTTGATGTGAAAATTTAAAAATTAAGTCATTTAAATGATCACATCCTCTATAAAGTGACTCATCCTCATATTGAATGAAATTCCAAATGTTAAAAAAGAAAACCATAAATTTAGAGAGAGGAAAGAATCATGTGAGAAATTGTATTTCCGAATCAAAAAAAAATGATGTAATAGAATGTGTTGGAAAGGATTTGGATCCATTCTTCAGTGCACACCATTGGAAAATCAAAAAACCGGAATCCTTTCTGCATCACTGGAAACATTATAAAAGTATAGGTGTTTCAAAGCTCAATATAACTCCCTAGATGCATGTTTGGATATTTTTGAGGTGGTTAATATAATTTCACCATGTTCGGGGTAATTTGAATGATGGTGGGATTGATCTAAAATTGTGTGGAAGACAACAATTTTATGAGTATTCCTGATTGAGCTTCATTGTATCATGGTCTTTCATAAACATCCTGATATCACAGTCTAGGATATCATTATATTTCACACCTACTAACTTGATTTTATTATAATCTATCCATGATCAAAGACAATATATTCTTATATATACTGTATTTAGTCTTGGGTTCTATCTCAGTTATTTCTTTTCCTTTTTATAGAGTGTGGTAATTATTAATTAATAATTAAAGACGAGAAATTGAAACAAAAAATCACTTTTCATATACATTAGAATTGAAATAAAAGATAATTAATTAAAATTAAAATATATAAAATTCCTAATATACTTGGTCTACATCCCTGGTAACAATTCCATTGATTTGATAGTATGAAAGGAACTACTAATTTATTATGGGGATATAACAATTAAATAATTTATATTTTCTCAAATTAATACTCTAATATAATTAAATATATTAAGTGGTGAGTTCATGATTGAACATGTGATGAATAAAGTATATTTTTAGGAATTAAAATAATGATTGATTTGATTATTTTAAATAATGAAATAAAAGAATTAAATTTATTATTTTAATAATAGTTAGAGAAAGTATTATATGGTTTAATAGATTTTAGGTAATGGTGATAATGATATTATAAATTAAGTTGTTATATAATAATTACTGTTTTAGTCAATATGAGGGAGATCATTGGTCTTGGTATCCACTCATTTACATAGAAATTACTTATTTCCCATGGTTAGGAATTTTAGGGTATTAATGAATTAAGTTGTCTTGATACCGATTTAAAATAGAATTACCTGAAACCATTCAATGGTCATAGATAATTTAGGGAAATTAGTTGTAAAATTAAAAATATATTTTCCATATTCTAATATCAATGGTCATGTAATAGGAAAATTAAATAAACTGAAATTGAAATATGATTGTGGGAACCCCATTCATGACCAATATATAAAAGATACTATTAGAAGAACCACCCCTATCTACACCACCCAACCCAATTAGATAATTTTCTTATCATTATATACATGATTGATTGAGAGGGGGGGATAAAAGAAAATGATGCCAAAAACAAATATCAGATAAGAACTGGTGAAGAACTATGTTGTAACACAACACCTTTCCCCAGGATTTGTCCTCTGAATGAGTGATCCTTGGAGTATAACCTTGGTCATAATTTTATAGAAATACAATGTGATAGAGTTAGGTTTAATTATCTAATAATGTTTTCTTTTATTCGAACTGATTTAATATTAGGGTGTATAGAGGTTTTGCTTCAAATGACATAAGATTTGGCTATGATTTGAGTATTATTAAAAACAGGATTTCCCATCAATATGATCCATGGCATTACACATAGTTCCACACTAAAAATTTTCATACACTTCAATTGATTTTATTCACATCAATTGTTCATATCATGAATCTTAGTTTCTTTTTTGTGTCATGAGTAGACCATTAAAAACATGCATTGATGTTTTTTTCATAATTTTAAATATTTTTTATCCTGATTTTTTTGTTTTAGACCAATAAACATCCTATGGAAACCCCATGTCAATTAAAGTCTTCTCAAAACAAAAATATAGCCATACTTTAGTATTTTTACTTATTTTCCATTATTTGTTTTGTATCATACCATAAATGATAAAAATTAAAGAAATAAATAAAATCCTAATAAAATAATAATAGTATAATTTTTAAATACTATAAAATTTATTAATCAAATTTGTTGTGCACCACTTATTTTAATAAACCAAAATATTTTTTGTTATAATTATAACAAGTTTATTGTTTTATAATATTAAAATAAATTCTTGAAAATTTTTGAAAATATTGCAAAGTATTGATCTAGAATTAATACAATGGAGCTAACGATTATCACTACTACCATCTCATAATACTTCTTTCCAATTGTTACCACAACAATCAAGTGTTGTTTTTGTTGAAAGATCTAACCACCAATATCTTCTACCATCGCTCGAGGTTACCATCAATGAAAGTTGACTGCTAATGATATAGTTAAATAGTGCTACCACTCGAACGATTTACTACCAGGATATTCCACTACTATCGCCACAGTGTTTCTACCATCAAAGAACATTATGCTCCGAAAATAATCATTGTTAAAATGACCTATGTGATCATTCAACTATATAAATGCATCACCTATGTGGAAACCACCTAAATAAATGAGATCACTTACATAGAAATACACTCTATGAATTAACTTCCAATGTGTTCTACCTCTGAAAATCAGCTACATGACAAACTAGATGCATCGTTCTCATGGATATCTTTATATATAAAATGGATAGTTTAAGAAAATGATTATAGTACAAGAAAAAATTTATTTAGGAATAACTATTCTAAAATAAATCCGTGAAAGTATTAATGATTCTATCACAATTTCCAAACATTCTTATCGGTACGAGGAACCATATTATATTATTATAATTTTTCAATTGATAATTGGATCTCTTAATTTTCTATATATTTAGATAATCCTCTATGTGCTTACTGGTGATGAGAATGTATGGTTATGTATGTTAAATACACTAAATGAGTGAAAATATATGGTGGAATCAAATAGAATAAGAAAAAATTGATTCTTTATAACATTTATGACACTCTGTTTTCGTTAAACATTCTATAAAAACCTTATGTATTCTTTTCACCATGGTTTTTAGAGAAATAGGAGAAACCAAACCAATTAAAACTAAAATGCTATAAATTTTTATTTTCTCTAAACTCTTTATATTTATTTTTATGAAATATATTTGAGCTATGTGTTTATTCACTATTTATCTCTACAAACTATCTTCTTTAAAAAACTAGATATTTTGTGGAACCCTATTTCAATTTTATTCATATTTATTCCTGTGAACAACTATAAAAGAGTCATTATACCACCAATACTAGTCTTATCCCTCATATAAGATTGTAAGAGGCTATGTTCTTGGAAATAATTATGTGTTCTTATTTGTAAAACCCGATTGAAGGTGTGGATAATTTTATTCATTAATTAAAAAATTTGTAGTAGGTGATTTCGAAGTGGAGGGTATTAAGTCTTGGCTTGAGAACGAACCCCGTGATTAAATTGTACTATTTCAATCTAGTTATTTAGTTTTAAATTAAAAATGAGTTTTTTCTAAACTGTAAAAGAAATTTTCTTTCATAGTTAGTCTTAATCTGTGTTTATATAAAGTGGTGGTTTAAGTTACATAATTAAAAAGTTAATGTATAAAAATATATTTTAACTAATAATTAATATAACTCCTTTCAATTTATTTGATAGATCATATTTATATATTTATATTATTCTGATTATTAAGGAAATTTTATTAAATTGGATATTTAGTTTTAATTTTTTTTAAAAATTGAAATTTTATTGGGAAATCAAATGACCCCATATTGAGTTACTCACTCCAACCCACATTTGGTATCATAAGATTTAAAATAACTTTTTAAATGTGATTTAGTTTCATTTAATGATATTCAATTTCTATAATTTAAATTTTAATTATTTTTTGGATAATAATATACATGAAGGAATTACTACTAACCAACCACTTTATTTTAAGGGAATAAATTTTTCTCAGTGGAAGATTAACATGAAAATGCATATTGAATTCATGAGTTTTGAAATTTGTAATATTATTTAGGATAAGTACAAAATACCTAAAACTAAGAGATATATGTAGATTTATCCTTCAAAAATACTTATAAAAATAATTATAAAGCAATGAATTTTGTATAATAATCATATTGAGATGAATAATTTCAAATAATATCTTCTTGAACTACTTCTATTATATTTTGGGGTACTCTGACCATTTCTCATGAAGGAACTTCTAATGTAAAAGAAATTTTCTTAAATAATAATACTATTAAATACGATTCATTCAAGATAAAACATGATGAACAAATATCTGATATGATTTTATGTTTAATGAAATTTCAAACACAATTAATTCTGAGGGGAAACATATTCTTGAAAATGACCAAGTGATACACCTACTAAGATGTTTACAATATAGGTGGAGAGAAACATTATTTTCAATAAGGGAATTGTGTGATATAACTATGTTACTAGTGAAATAGATTATTGAAAATCTTGTAATGCAGGAGGTGGAACTCAAAGTGAACAAATAATATGATGATGAACCAATGAAAATGTAAGTATCCTTCAAGACATCTAACATAATGAGAAAAAATAAAAATCAAGGTCCAAAGTTATAGCTATGAATAATCATCAAATAATGATGAAGAGATTGATCATTTGGAAAAATGTATCAAGAAAATATTATAAGAAGATGAGGTTCATAATGAAAAAAATTACATATTAAAACATGATAAAGAAGATTTTAGAGAATATTTGAGAAAAGATGATTCTTCAGGTAAGGTAATATTCTTTGACTGAAAGATGAAGGTAAACATTAAATCAATCTATCTCAAGATAAATTATAGAAAAAATCATAAGGACAAGGATAATAGATATAAAAATTCCATCAAATCCACTTGGAGTTTGTTATAGGACAATTCAAGTGGTTATTAATTCATCATATAAGACAAAAATGATAGATCCAATATGTTCATTGTGAAAAATAAATTTGTAGTACATCATATTTCTTTTGTATCTCCTTAAAAAATTTCTATATCTACTAAATACCAAAATAGTGATTAATATATATTTAGTTATGAATTGTTGTAATATTATAACATGATGGAAGAAAATTTTAATTAATTAAATGATAAATAAAAAAGTTTAAATAAACTGTACTCCATGTCTACATGCTTAAGAATTGATGTTATAAAAGTGAATCATAAGAATTATCAAATTATTAATTAAAATAATGAGATGAAATTATCAAATGATTAATTGGAGAAAGATCTAAAGAGGTTCAAAAATGGAAGGAAAAAATTAACCCATATTCATGGAAAGAAAACTTCAGCTAAGTGTACCACTAGAATTTTATATCAACCTACACAAATAAGGATTTATAAAAAATCTTTTCTCAAGTTACACTTATGTTAATTAAATTACTAATTACTATTAAATAGGACCTAAAAAGGATATCATTTTTGAAAAAAAAAAAAATTTTCTAATAAGAGACAAGTTATAAAATTGTAAATTCTGAAATCTCTCATTACTAACATATCTGGACCAAAGAAAATATGGGTTAAAAATCCATTTGTGTTTAAAATATTTTTTTTGGAACACTATTGAATAGTTCTAGTAAGTATTTACTTTATCTAGATAGTAGATATTCCAGAAATATGAATGGGGACTACTTTGTCTTCAAGAATTTAATTAATGTAAATGGTGGAAAGTTTCTTTTAGTGAAAATTCCAATGGAAAGATAATTGGACTCGTTTAAATAAATAATTCTAATACAATTTTAATTTTTGAAGTCTTATTTGTAGATGTACTAAAATATAATCAGATCAGCATTTCACTATTTTTTTATGATGGTTTTTATGTTATGTTTGAATATAAATCTTGAAAATGTTTTTAATCTTTAAATTATATATCTTTTACTTCTATGAGTAATGAAATTGTTATGTTATTTATTTAAATTCCTGATTTTATCAAAAACAAATCTTGTTTAATTTCTTTCACAATTAATATTTTCTTTATCATAGGATACTAGGAAATTAAAATATTCACCCACAAATAAATCTATCTACGAAATGTTTAGTTAAGGATCTACCCAAGATATAATTCCCAATAGAAAAAATCTATAATTCCTATGAAAAGGGAAAGCAAAATAAAATATATTTCAAACCAAAGGAAGAAGTTTAAACTTCTTAAAATTTAGAGTTGGTTCATATGGAATTCATTAGACCATATAGAGTATCTAGTTTAGCTTGAAAAAAAATTTAATTATATTATAAGTGGATGATTGTTAGAGATATACATGGGTATTTTCCCATTCTTATAAAAGGTATGGTATTTTATATTTTTCAAAATATTCTAAATATATATAAAATCTTAGTGGACTTAGAAATAATATATTAATAAGTGATCATGTCCATGATTTTAAAAATCAAGAGTTTGAATCAATATTCTCACAACATGGGTATAATAGTAAATTTTCTTATCCAAATACCTCATAGTTAAATGGTATTGTTGAAAGAAGAAATAAAACCATTTATGAAATTCCCTGGATTATTCTTAATGAGTTTGATTTGCCTTTCTATTTGTGGGAAAATTCTATGAACATAGCATGATATATAATTAATAGAGTTTTAATTGGCCCACTTTTAAGGAAGAACCATTATGAGTTGTGGAATAATATTAATCATAAAGTTAGTTAATTGAGAGTTTTTGGATGTAATTTATTTATATTCAAAAAAAAGATAATTTATAAGAGTTTGCTTTTATGAGTGATAAAGTAATTTTCCTAGGATATTCCATATCCATTTAATCACATAGAGTGTTTAATGAAAGGGATAATCTTGTGGAAAAATTTATACCTGTAAAATATAATGAAAAATCTCCACAAGATCCAAGAACCTCACTATAAGACATTAAGTATGACATTTCATGTTTATACCTAAATTCCAAACCTGCAAAAATTATGTCAAACCATCATAAAAAATCATACAATTTTTATGAACACTTTTATCCTGAACCTATATAAGATAATGAAGTATCCAATACTTCTCCTTCTAAAGTTATTATAACTCATAGGTATGATCCCATATATTTTTTTGTCAGTTTAATAGACAAATATACATAGATAATATATTCTCTTATAAATTAGGTTGGACATCAAGCACTTTTGTCACTACTTCAATATAAGAACATCATAGAATCATTTAATGATGAACTTTGGGAAAAGGCATATCAATAAGAGGATAATAAGTTTGAATGTGATAGGTCCATAGAACTAGTTTAACAACCCAATGAATACCAAACTATTGGAACTAAATTTATGTTTATATACAAGTTTGATGAGATATGTTTAATATTATGAAACAAGGCTATATTGGTTACAAAAGGGTTCAATTTGAATTAAGGTATTAATTATTAGGACACATTTCAGCAGTAGTTAGACTTCAAGACATTAAGATGTTTCTTATATATATAGATCATTTGAATTTCAAATTATATAAAATTTTTGTAAAAAGTGAAATATTAAATGGTTATATTGTTGAGGATATTTGTTTTGGAATAATTACCTTGATTTTAAAACCCTTAATTTTAAAATCATGTGGGAAAAATTAAAAAAAATTACGTTTTAAAAGAAGATCCTAAATCTTGGTATGATAGGCATATATATATTATAATTTCAAAAGTTTTTTTAAAAGGAATATAGGACCATACATTATTTATTAAAAGAATATCAAAATATGTTTTAGTAGTGTAAATATCTATTGATTATATTGTTTTTTTGAACTTCAAGAAATTCATTGTGTACTTGGATTTTAAAAATTATGAAAAGTGAATTTGAAGTAATATTTATGGGAGAACATCTTTGTTTCTTTGTTTTCTTATTTTTCAAAATAAAGATGTATTTATTTCAAATCAAAAGAGGTACACTAAATTTCTTATTAATCATTTTGGTATGGGTAATAATAAATGTAGTGATACCCCCATGAGTACTAGAAGCAATTTGTATCTTGATGAAACTGGGAAATTGATTGATCAAACCATAAACATAGGTATGATTGGAAGCCTACTATAATTAATATCTAGATAATTGGATATATTTTTTTAGTGCGAGTCTGTGTTCCCATTTCCAATAAAATCAAAAGGATTCACACTTAATTCGTGTTAGAATAATTTTTAAATTCCTCAAATGTACAACCATCTTAAGACTGCTCTATTATAGTTGAAAAGAATTTTATTTAGTGATTTTTTTCATATGCAGATCTTGGTGGTTGCATATTATATATAAAAAAGAAACACTAGAACATGTCACTATTTGAGAAAGTATCTAGTGTCTTGGTTTAGTATGAAATATAATTCTATGAAATTATCCACTATTGAAGATGAATAAGTATATATAAGTTATTATAGTTCATAGATTTTTTGGATGAACCAGACTTTAATAGACTATGTATATCAATTTCAACTTTTCTATATAAATTTTGATAATACAAGTTCAATTAACAATTCCAAAAACCTATTGAACCATTATAGAACTAAATGTATTGATATACGACATCACTTGTTTTGAGATCATTTTCAAAAAGATTATATATCTCTTGAATTCATAGGCATTGAGCATCAGCTTGGGACATATTCACCATGTCTTTGAATTTTGAGAGAATAAGTTATATCAGATGTGAACATGGAATGATAAATAATATTGAATCTTTTTTTTCTATTGGTTCTAGTATAAAATTATTTAGAATAGTACTATTTTGGTAGATCTAACTTTAACTAATTACTATTTTGGTAGATCTAACTTTAACTTTGTACTATTTTGGTAGATCTATATTAATAATTTTACCTTTAGCTATGTAAAATTAACTCCACTACCATTAGATATGTATAGTTAGTTATACCTTTTTAGTTATATTATTACTGGTATGACACCAATATGTTATTCCATAGGTATGTTACCATAGGAATTATAACATTGACATGTGGCCATTTGTATCTACCATTTCTTGGTACCATTTTCTATACCATTAGGGCATACCATCCCATGATTTACTATTAACTTTTTCCTACCATTAATAACATTACAAAAAAATAGAATATTTTATTATAGTTACATAAAATCTATTTTCAAACATTAAAATACATAAATTATATTTTTCTATAAATATGAATCTGATGATCTATTTCTTTCAAATTCCACTCTTGAAACCCCTTGCCTTATCCCTTTCTTCATCGACCTACTATGAATTCATCCTACAACCCTCGAATATTTCTGAACATTTTATGTGGGAAACATCAAGTTGATTCTTCTAATAATATGAAACCATTAAGAAAATGAAAAGGATAATATAATAATTTAGTGGAACTAATGAATTTAAAGCATGTGTTAGGAGTAATAATCACTAAAAATAAAATATATTTTGAATAGTTAGTCTCAAGAAAGTTGGTTGCCCTGAATGTGATCCAAGACCAAGGATGGATTGAATGGATTTCAAAGAATGTCCCACCATTCTAATCTGAGTTGGTTCACCAAATATATCAGTTTTCAATGTGTTTTTTTAGAATAGAAAGACATGACTAAAACATAGATATATGTAACAAATCTCATTTTTTTTATCAAATTAGTGTTTTAAATTATTGAACATTTTTCGTTGAGATGTTTATGAGGGTTATCGAGGATATTTTCCAATTTTTGAATATTTTTTTATTGATAATGTCTTTATGGAGAAAACTAGGAATTTTACTTTGTGAAACCCAACTATAGTGGATTTGGATAGGGAATTTTATATGTTGTATATGTTTGTCCTGCATATGACTTATCCCAAGAAGAGTGGATTTAGCATTTTGAGGTATCATATTATCCTTTTCATATTCCTTATAAAAATTGGGTATAATATTAAATTATGTAGATATCTAATTATACACATGATGGATCATTGCAAACCATATTCCATATCAAACACTTTTCCATACCCTAAAATGATTTTCCTTGTTAGAAATTAAAGGTCTTTTTTATAAAAATGAAGAGAAATTAACAATTTGTGGATGTTTTTTCTTTAGTAAAGAAACCTATAAAAGGATTAAGGAAAAATGGAATCCTTTGTTAAGAAAATGGGTTGATAATAATGAGAAGATGAATGAAGTATTCAACCATTTTGATCACCATACATGATCAAGAGATGTGGTTCGACATGGATTGGAACTAGATAAAGTGTTAGTGTATTCCATTGATTAGAAAGTTGAGGCCACAACTTATATGGAAGAAAAGGATGTTTGAGAGGAGTCTTCTTCTATTTTGGTAGAAGAGGGAAGTGACCCGTATGTTGTCAAGAGTAATAATTTATTTTATAGATAATCTAAACATCCACATTCTCTTCTTAATAATGAAATAATGAAGTTGATGATTTAATTGAAACTGATTTCTCATAGGAACCATAGTTAGATAAGTCTAACTCTGAGAGTTAAAAATAAGTTGTTGAAGTATCAGAGGAATATTGTGTTCATAAGGGTGATGGAGATAAAAAATAATAGTCAAAATATTCTCAATGTAATTATTAATAGAATAAATCTACTCGAAAAGATAGGCTCGATTCTACTTAGTATGTTTTATCCAGCCAGTAATATGGTCCTTAGGATAAATCAGTTTCTGCAAACAATGCTGACAATGAAGAACCATCTATGTGGTGGAAATATCTTGTTTCTATGCTACTGGATGTCACATAAACTAACTCTAATGGATAATATGATTCAATTGATTATTATTGGTTAATCCCACCTAATCATGGTGGACCTTCCATATATGTTGAAAATAAATATCCTAGGGGAACATTGATTGAGTAGATAGGTTAGGAAAATTAGTTAGAGGTTATTCCTTTAGAGGACCATGGTGTGGAGACTGAATATGAGGAAGTATCTTAACTTAGTTTGGATAGGAATCATCCTTAATTTCCTCTTTATATATCTTATCCTCTTCCTCCTAATTATGTAACCAAATATGGTTTGGATATTTTTAAGAAAATTATTCTGTCAAGAATCAATGGAATGAAAAAAAGTATTTCCTCCTGAAGAGACTAAACTTAGTGAAGCTGATACTCAATGGTTATTTTCTTTGGCAATGTCTCACATCCCAACTAAGATGTTGATTAAAATTAGATAATTATAAATTAAAAACATGATGTTAACTGATAATAAGGAATAATTTTGATCTATCCTACAGAAAATGAGGGGAAATTTTTTTGATATGTAGTTATCTCTTTAATCAAGACTGGAGAGTATACATTCTATTGGTGCTTCCACCTCTAGTGATCCACCTACTTCTCCTTCTTTGATTAATTTTGATTTGGCCAGAATCACTGTGATAGATGAGATATAGGTTACTATGAGTTCTTTTACTTCTTCTCATCATGATTCACTCTTGTACATAAGAAATTGTTTCTCATTTAGTCATATTTAAATTTTTTTTGTTAAAATAATATGATTTTACAACCTTAACATAATTTGATTGGTATAATTTTTTCGTCAAAGGAATGGAGCTGAAGATTTTTCACCAGTGGGTTATTCTGATAGGAATTGGAAGCTTGTGAACACTTTTTCCTTGGTGCATGCTACTGTTAAGTCACCCACGTCGAGAACTCCAACCCTAAAGTCCAAATAAAACATTGAGAACAAGGTAGTAACTCATGTACGGTCTATACATGGTGTGGAAAATGGTATAGGGTGTTCTGGATCCGAAATAGGCCTACAACATATTGTTATCATGACTATGCAGACCAGCCCCGGTAACTGTGCAGCACCTCGCTTTGCTGATATAAGTGAACACATAGTTTATCCGTGATTTACCTAACCATGTGTAGTAACCATGTGGGAGTCAGTAGACCCGTACCTATATTCTATCTACCCATCCTACCCATCCTTTGACCAAGGATTTTCACCCCGAACCACTTGGGGGAAAGAAGGGATGCCTAGTTAAGGATGAGAAGACTCTTTTTAAGGGGATCATCATCCAGAGGAGATCATTTTAGTAGTGGATGATCTGGAAACTCATTGTAGGAAATTGTTGATATTTTTCTCGAATGATCATTGGAAGTTCTCTTTTCCATTTCAGTCACAATGAACACATATAGTATTAAGAGCTTCTTTATCATCATTTATTCGATGTGTAACTAATACCCCTATGTCTTGGGGTTGTGGGTAAATGTAGGTTCATTATTGATTAATTGTCTTGTGTGTTCTTGTTATTCATCTTCCCCTCATATCTTCTACTAAAACCTCTTGTTAAATCTTACTGGAAACCATGAATCATACTAAGAATGGAGTTTTCAGGGATCATCAGTGAAGTTTTAAAAAGTACTCCCATGACCATTGGGTATACTTTTTATCATAAATGGGTCAACATTAATAAAATTAATAGGCATTAATTTCCAGACCAAAGAATTTATCTCTAAAAATTTAATTAAACTCACCGGACCAAATAAATTTTCATTAAATTTGGAACTCATAGATGCGAGTTATTATGAACAACAAAAGACAACATGAAAAACAATTCTTGACGACCATATAAAATACCCACAACCCCATCACATTTCAATTGTCAGACATCAAAACAATATTTTTATGTGGTTTTTCTATTTCCTTTAATTTATTCATTATATAAATAGAGGTATTAATCATCAATATTTAGACACCATTCATCACAAACAACCAACAATGATCATAAATTTAGAAACCCTTCATTTAATTAATCACAAATCATGGATTAGAACACCTTAACTATCCATATGGATCGTCCCCAAAGATACACAATACTATAAGTAAGCATGGGTAATTAGATTTGGGTCACAAAAATAAACACTTCGTCAAGAATGATACCAGATTATGGTGTCATTTTTGATGATATAAGTTAACTGTGTTTGTTAAATTGAGTTTTTGTTAATTAATTGAAAACAAAAAATCAACAATTTTGAAAAATTTATGTTCTTAACCTTGTTTCTGTTTTTGATTATTTTTTGTTTTCCCTTTTATTCTTGGTGTGTTTTTCGGTGTTGTGTAGAATCATAAGTGTATAGTTGGCTGGATTACTCATTCCAATAAAACTGAGTGATCAGAAATACTTTCTATTGATCCAAAAAATGAATGAACTTTATCCAAGCATCATCAGTTACATATAGGAGAGCACAACCAAATTGCCTCCATGGAAAATTGAGAAGGGGATAAACCAGCTACCATCCAATGAGTATGACAATAGCTTGGGCTTGATGGAAACCAGAACCAACAGCTTGCTTCAGTTTATGTAGGACAATAGGTCACAATAGTCGTGGTAATACATTTGACTAGAACAACCACCATACGTTCCTCCAAATGAAAAGTGGTATTTTTCTCATGAGTATAAATTTATGCTCCCAATATCTCAAGAACAACTAACTTTGCACCAAACCCTTATGAAGTTTGGGTTTTCTTCTATTCATGGAGCAGATATAGGTATTATCAGGACACTGGTTCAAGCCCAGCATTTTGAGGTCAAGTTTTCCATCATGTTTCTCATCCAAAATATGGTTCAGTTTTGAGGTTTACCATGTGAAGGCCCTAACTGTCATCTCTCCAATTTTTTGGAAATATGTGATACATTTTACTACTATGGAGTGTCTATGGATGTTGATCGTCTTCACATGTTTCCCTTCTCATTAAGGGTTAATGAGAAGTTTTTGATTAAAGGATTTCCTCAGTGTTAAATCTTTACCTGGGAGGCATTGGTAAGGCATTTTTTTCCAAGTATTATCTTCCCTCCAAGATGGTGACATTACAGAATTAAATACACTACTATTAGCAGAATGTGTCGGAGTAACTACTCGAGTCTTGGGAGTGCTTCAAGAAAAATTTGAGTAAATTTTCTTCATTGTAGACTTCCGTTTTGAATGAAAGTATAAAATTTTAATGTAAGTCATAATACAAAACCAAATTAGTGGTGGATGCAGGTGTTGGAGGAATGGTCATGGTAAAATCTCCTAAGGAACTATTTGATAAACTAGAAGATATGTCGGAATATAGTTTCCAATTGAATTCTAAGTGGGAACTCATAAGAGAGGAGTTCCCCACATTGATTCCACTATAATTCTTGCTGCCCAAATCAATGTTAATTTAAAGAAAATTGATGTGTTGAATTTGAAAACCACATCTCAAGTTCAAGATGTTAATCATCCCATATGTAGTTAATGTGGTGAAAACCATGTTATAGGGAAATTCCCAGGGTCAAGTGTCGTTCCTTCCAATAGGGAGGTAAATTATTTTTCTCAAAACTGTGGGCCAAAAATTTACCCTCAACACCAAATCCCAACATAGAAAGATAACACAAACATGGTTGGGGACATAAGCAACAAAATCCTCTACTATGACCATAGAGGCCACTCAGATATGCTCAGTAGAATCATCGAAATCTTTGTACCAGACAACAATAGGGAAAATAGTTTCAACATAGATCCTTCCAGCCGTAGGGATATCAAAACCCTCATTTGGCGCAACCGCCAAGATAGCCAAAACCTCAACCATCTTCACAGCAACCTCAGTGGGATCACACATCAAGGTTAAAAGAAATGGTGTAAAAAATTTATTACAACCCCAAATACAAGATTTCAGAATTAGGAGGTATCAATTCGAAGCCTTGAATATTAGAATGGATAGATTTCCAATCAGCTCTCTTCAAGGAAACCCAGTATACTACCGAGTAACACTAAAAATAATCCATGGGAGGAGGATAATTTTATCACATTATGAAGTGGGAATGAGATTACCAAGAAAATTACATCAAATCAAGGTGAATCTAGAAATCTAGATCAACCCATGCACTCTTCAGATAGAGAAGATGAAGTTGAGGAGTCCTCCTCATCATGAGGATTATCAAAAGAGAAAGACTCTCCGCATAGTATTGGAAATGATGCGGTCAAGACTTGTGAACCCACCTTTCCATTTCCTGACTGAATGAAGCAGAGGAATTTGGAATATAAGTTTGGAAAATTTATAAAGATATTCTAGAGTCTTCACATTGACATTCATTTCATATAGGCATTGACTCAGATGCCAATATACAATATGTTCATGATGTAAATATTTTTGAACAAAAAAAGGCAGAGGATTTGGGAACCATCCCTCACACCAATGAATTCTCAGTAGTGGTTCATCCCTCTCTTCCTCAAAAACTCCAAGATCCTAGATGTTTCAGTATCCCATGCACAATAGGATCTTCTGAGTTTAGAAAGGCCCTATGTGATTTGTGGTCTAGTGTCAACCTGATTCACTTTATATTCTTTAAGAAACTGGGGGTGAATGATCAAAAACCAACATGAGTGGAACTACAACTAGCATATTGCTCCATTAAATATCATAAAGTGTTACTTGAGGATGTGCTAGTTAGATTAGGAAGGCTGATTCTTCTTACTAATTTTATCATACTCAACATAGAGGAAGACCGAGAGGCACCTCTTATTTTCGGAAGCCCCTTCTAGGATACGTGAAAAGTATTGATTGATGTTCACTAAGGAGATTTGATCTTCAAAGTAGGAGATATAAAGGTAACCTACAATATCCTAAAACATATTATGAAAGTTTCATTTGGGAAAGATGAGGACTATTGTGCATGGACTATATTGTATGATTAGTTTGGCTATACGGAATGTGACATTGGATGTTTTTCTATCACTAATAAACCATTCTTTGAAGACATATTTCTAGACTATTAATGAAAGGAGCTAAAACTCATCTCAGGACAATGGGGTTAGTATTGGTGGTGAACAATAGTTCTGGATATGTTAATGTGGGCTGAGGTAGACTTGATTGTGCCCTTAGTTCTTAAACCCCCACAGATTGAGTGGACCCTATCATATCTTCTTTAAAATATGGGTACATGGGTGATTAGCACATGATGAAGGTTATAATTAATGCATCACTCTCAGAAGATCAAGGAGAAGCACTTTTATAGGATCTAATTCGAAGAATGTGGGCTATTGGATGGATAGTCACAGATCTTAAGGTAATTATTACAATTATTTTCACACATAAGGTGTTTCATGAAGAAGGATCCAAGCCCTCTCAACAACCAAGATGATAGATAAACCCTCCAATAATGGAGGTAGTAAGAAATAAGTGATCAAGCTATTGGATGTAGGAATCATCTACACAATTTCCAAGAGCCCATGGGTGAGTCCATTGCAAGTGGTTCCCTAAAAGGGGGGGTATAATAGTGATTTCTATTGACAATAATGAACTCTTCCCAATAAGAACAGTTATGGGATGGAGGGTTTCTGTAGACTAATAGAATCTCAACAATTAAATAAGGAAGTATCGATTTCCATTATCATTCATGTTTCAAATATTGGAGAAATTGGCGGGGCATGAGTTCTACGGCTTTCTATATGGTTATTCTAGATATAACCAGATTTCTATTTCCCCTGAAAACCAAGAGAAGAGAACCTTCACTTTCCCTTATGGAACTTTTTCCTATTTATGGATTTCATTTTTCCTGTGTAATGCTCTAGCCACCTTCCAATGTTCCATATTGGTGATACTCCATGACATGGTGGAGCATATTCTATAAGTTTACATGTAAGATTTCTCAGTTAATGAAAAATCATTCACCACTTTTTTGAAAGATATGGAATTAGTCCTAGAAAATTATTGGCACACAAATCTGGTCTAGAAATGGGAGAAATGTCACTTTATGGTATAGAATGGGATCTTCTTAGTCTATTAGATTTCAATGAATGTAATTAATATTGACCCTTCAAATATTAAATATATTTTACAACTTCCCTTTCCAACATCTGTCCGAGTAATAATGATTTTCTAGGACATAACATTTTTTATAAACAATTCATTTAGGACATATCAATAATATCTCCACCACTGACCAATATTGTTTCAAAGGATGATATCATTAAATTTTATAAAACACGCAAAACAGTCTTTCAACTCTTGAAGAATTTATTGGATGAGGCTCGTATCATGATTTCCCAGAACTGGGAGGAACAATTTGAAACTATGTATGATGCAAGTGATTATGATGTGGGAGAAGTACTTGTATAGCATCTGAATTGCATCTTCCAGCCAATTTACAAGGCAATACAAGCCTTCAATTAAGAAAAATTTTACTACACAACAACTAAAATGGAGATATAATTGGTGTTTTTTTCATTCAATAGATTCTACTCATATTTAGTGCTATCAAAAGTCACTGTTTATACTTACCATGCAGAACTTAAATATTTGTTGAATAAGAAGGATGCAAATCCACAACTCATTCATTGGGTGCTTCATCTCCATGATTTTGACTTGTAAATCCATGATAAGAAAGGAACTGATAACATAGTCACTTATCATCTATCCCTCCTGGAATTACCTCATTTGGAAAGAGAGGATGTTATAAAAATCTTGGAAGACTTTTTGGATGAGCATATTTTCTCAGTTGAAGTTACACCGCAATCATGGTATGCTGAAATTTCCATTTACATGGTTATGGGAGTGGTTCATCCTGATCTTACATTCAAACAAAAGAAACTATTTAGGTTAGAAGTAAAAAAAAAAATTTCTGTGAAAACCCGCTACTGTTCTGATCATGTGGATATAGTTTGATTCACTACTAGATCCAAAAAGATGAAATTAAAGGACTTCTTGAGTTTTTTAATTCCTCACGACTAGGGGGAATCACAGGCTGGACCATGAAATAGAAAATATTATGCAATCTGGGTTTTTCTGGCCTGCCATGTAAAAGGATGCCAAACAATTTGTAGCATACTATGATAGGTGTCATTAGACTGTTAATATGGGTGCCAATTTAAAATGTCTCAAAAACCCATCCTTTAGGTCGAGGTCTTCAGCATATGGGGTATTTATTTCATGGGGTTGTTTTCCCTATTATATGGAAACTCATACATTTTGGATTCTATGGATTATGTATCCAAATAGGTGGAAGTTGTTGCCACAATGAAAAACACAGTGATGGTCGTTGTTTCTTTTTTCATAAAAAAGGTTTTCAGCAGATTTGGCATTCCCTATGTTCTAATCAGTGATATAAGGACCCATTTTTTCAATTCTTGATGTGAAATTTGCTCACGAAATATAGATTGAGGTATAACATGGGTACACTTTATAATCCCTAATCTAGTGTCCAATTGAAGGTATCCAATCGATAACTTAATAATACTATAGAGAAGATCGTGGGAGCCTTATGAAAAGTATTGTCCTAGAATCTCAATGATGCCTTATGGGCATACATGGATTCTTTAAAAACAATGTTATGTATGTCCTCATTCCATTTAATCTATAAAAAACAATTTCATCTACTAGTGGAACTTGATCAAAAATCATATTGGGTTGTGAAGCCCTTGAATTATGATCTAAAGGCCGTGAAAGAGAAACCAATATTTCAATTGATGGAGCTCAAGGAAACCTAATGGGATTCCTATGAGAGTGCCAGGCTACACAACGAAAAAAAGGAGTTCCACGATCAAATGATTTTTAGAATTCATTATATCCCGATGATGATGTATTATTGTTCAAATCTCGCTTGAGATTATTTCTAGGAAAATTGAATTCCCGGTGTTCATGACCTTTTAAATTGATCAATATCTTCCACCATGGTGCAGTGGAAATTTTTGGAGAATATAGATATTCATTCAATGTGTTTGGGAAATGGATAAATCCCTATTTTCAATGGTGGATGTGGCAATCATGGTTTCCACCATGTAATTAGGGTTACTAAAGGCTCAGTTATGTCACTCTCGACAAATTCAATGATCCACTAAAAGGGATGTACCCATAATTTTTTAAAATATCATAAATAAAATTGTTTGTTTTTGTGTGATTGGGAGTGCATGTTAATGTGTTTTTCACTTTTTTGTGTTTTATTGAAATGATCAATATAATATTATAGATATATTATTGAATTTTTATTATTCATAACTCAAATTTCCTATGGAAATCCCAAATAGTCTTTTAAAATAATGGGGAATAATAACTTTCATTCAAAAAGGTGTGTATTTTATTCAATTAGAGATATATTCAAAAAAATCCAAACCTAACAATACATACAGTTTTCACACGATTTCGAAAATTGTTCAATGAAACTGTATGCGTCATTAAACTCCCAAAATCTTCTAAAACCCAAAAATATTTTCCATCCCCACTCAAACCGTAATCGTGCTCTGATCCCTCTATTGGGTGGAACTAGTTTCTTTTTTGTTCGTTGTTTCTTTTTCCCCCTTTGTCTTTTATAAAGGTATTGTGGTACTAATCTTATTTATGCCTATTGTTATATTTCATTAAAAATGTTGGGATTGTGATCTTTTCTTCTTCTCCACCAAATACTAATTTTCCATCTATTGTTTCACTTGGTTTTCATTCATTGTTACCTAGACAGGTAGATCCCAAACTATAGTTTGAATCCACACTTCCTCTTGGAGGGCTCTATCACACCATCTACTTGTTGGGATCTCTTCATCCTTATTCTTGGTGAGATTTTTTCTTCGTATTTTTTCTTTCATTTTTTCATTGTTTCTCCCTTTCCATTATTATCTTATCTTTTCCCACTATTCTCCCCCTTAGCAACATCATGGAGGACAGTTCTTGGTTTTGAGTGTGGGGTAGGGCACCCATATATGGAAATCCATTTGATAGTTTCCTTCACTATACATAGGATGAAATTATTTTCATAGGGGATGGATAAAGGGCTGTTATTAGTGTTACACATGTATATCATTTGGATAAAAATATATTTTGGGAACTTATTTCTAAAAATCCTCATATGTCTGGATTGATAAACTCGTTTTTTATTTTAATAAACATTTTAATACTTAAAGATAAACATTTAGATATTCATACAAAAAATGTTTTGTTTAAAATTGAACTTTGTTATAGGGTAATTAAAATTAATGTTCCCCTTAAAATGGAAATCAATTTATTCATAAATGTAGGTGAATAATGGGAATTGTTGTTTCCACACTTGTGGCAATTACGCTATCTAAATTTCATGAACTCTTAACTTTCTCCCAATATTTATCAAGATCAGATATGAAGAAATTTGAAACACTTTTTATACTAGTATCTCATCCCAATTGAATATAATTAGAGATATGCAGAGGGATGCCCCAAGTTATTAATGTCCATTCATTATTGTTCAAAATAAGCATGTCAATGAGGTTGTGTGACCAATAAAAGTGATATCCCACCATTTGTAAATGATGTAATAAATGCCTAACTGACCTGAGTGTATGATTAGATGGAAATAGAGGTTTGAAAATTAATTGAATGAAGAAATAAAATATCACTTTTTAACTAAAAATGATTTGTGAATGAATAATTGAATGTTCTAAATTATTCATGCATTTTAGGATACTTTAAAAAAAAGGTGAATGATAAAGAATAAATGTAGAGATATTAATACTAATTTATCCAAAATAAAAATTCATTTAGTTAATATAACTTGTGACACTTCTACCTATTTCTTTCTTTGCTCCATTGAAATGATTGTATATTCATTTGTTTGAGGAAAAACAATCAATCAGGTGTAGGAGAATTTGATGCACTCTTTTGCACAAGTCATTTATGATCATTTAAGGGTATTGAAAATAGTTTTTTAAAACTTTTTATGATTTTACTTCCTTAACATAATTTGATAGGTTTAATTTAGTCATCAAAGGAAGGGAGCTGAAGAGTTTTCATATTTGGGTGATTCCGATGGGAATCGAAGGCTTGTGTAACCTTTTTGCATAGTGCATGATACTACTAAGTCACCCAAGCTGAGAAATAAAATCATGAAGTTAAAATGGAACATGGAGAATAATTCATCCACTCTTTCATGGTCTCTACGTGATCTCTTCATGGTTTAGAAAACCATTTGGGGTGTTTAGGATCAGATAGTGTCCCACAACATGTTTTTTGAATGACTGTATGGGCCATCCTAGGTAATTCTGCACTGCATCCCATTGTGGATAGAACCGAAGGCATGATTTTCACACAGTTTACCTAAAAATGCGTAGTAACATAGTGAGAGTTAGCAGGCCCCCACCTACTTTCAATATATCCTTCCTACGCAACCATTGACCTAGGATTTGGACCCCAAACCACTATGGTGATAAGAGGTATGTCCAATTAATGATGGGGGGACTCTTTTGAATTAGATCATCATCTGGAGGATAGCATCTTGGTAGAGGATGATCATGAAACTCATTCTAGCAAATATTTGAGATTTTATTCTTATGGTCCTTGGATTTTATCTTTTCCATTTCAGTCATAATGAACTCATAAAGTATTAAGATCGTTTTCCATCATTTAATTGATGTGTAGTTAATCCCCCCATGGGTTGGGGCTATGGGAAAATGTTGGCTCATTACTAATCAATTTTTGTATGTGTGGGTGTTTTTCATCTTCCTCTCAAAACATCTCTTGATACCTATTATTAAATCTCACTAGAAACCATATATGAAAGTATGAACAGAGTTTTCAAGGATTGTTAGGTAAGTTACAACAAAATAATCCCATGATCATTAGGTGTACTTGTAATATTAGAAGGGTCAACATTAATAAAATTAATAGGAATTTATTACCAGACTAATGAATTGATCTCTATAAATTTAATCAAAACTCACCATACCAAAGAAATTTTCATTACCTTAGGAACCTAGAGATGTGATTTATTATGAACAACACCACACAACATGCAAAAATATTCTTGATGACCTTCAAAAACACCCACATCCCGAAAAATGTTTACTTCCAACCATTAAAACAATTAGTTTACATGGTTTTTCTATTTTCTTTATGTTAATTATTTCAGAATTAGAGTGATTAATCATTTAATATTTAAATACCAGTCATCAAAAACAACCAAAAACAATTTTAAATTTATCAACCATCAATTTAATTAATCATCACTCAAGGAAGATATTTCTTTAACTCACCATGTGGATTGACCCCGTACATACACTATAATAGTAGCAAGAGTGGGTAATTCAATTTGGGCCGCTGAAAAAAACACTTCAGCTGGAATGATACCACAACAGAAAAAACTTATTTAGATAAAATAACATGGTGATAATATTTATAAACTAGTTATAGAGTGCATGAATGATGGAAATAGTGATATAGAAACTATCACAATGGTTAAAATCTATTACATTTCAAGGATTTATATAAAGCTTATATTGAATTATCATTTTATTTGATTGAGAACCTAGCATTGCCTCCTGTCGATAGGGAATTCATGGATAATGTAACCCAGCAAATGAGTCTAGATCATATTATGAATCTATTTAGTGAAGAAATGGATGATTTATTCAAATCAATGGACCTTCATAGACATGTGATTATACAATTTGATGAGTTGATATAGCCTTTTTTTAGTTTACTAATAGAACTATAATGATATCCTCTAAAAATCTTCATCCATACATTACCTTGAGTGATTTCATCTCATCAACTCTCTATGTATGATTCTGGACTACTTCTATTTTAATATCCCCTTCAATATTTCTTTTATTGAAGTTTTGAGGTCACTTAGAACTGTGTAATCTTCTGGAATTTTTTTTCATCCTTCTACACCTACATCAACCTCATCCTCTTCTTCTGCTCATCCTTACACTAGGAAAGGAAATGAGAAAATGGATCCTTCTATTCTCATAAAGAAGGATGGTTCCTTAGTATCAGATCCGTTTTTTTTCTAGGGAATCGCTTCTTTTTTCTCTTTTTACTAATGTACGATGTTCCTTTTGAAGATAAATAAAAAATCCCTTTTTATCCCTTCTCCAATTCTTTGTTTTCTATGTTTTTATTCCATTTTTACCTTTTCTATAATCCTAATTGGGGGAGTACCTGAATTAAAGTAATTTCATATAAGAAATTGTATAACATTCATGGATAACAAATTGTATCACATATGTACATGAAATGTTAAGAATCATATTAATTTTATAATTAAAATATTATATATTGTTTTATAAATTCTATGATTTGTAATTGTCAAAAAGGAGGATATTGGCAAGAACCTCCTTATTTTAAAGATTCAAAATCTTGTTTATTATGTTTATAACAAGATTATTTTTTTATGAATGTAAATTATTTTCATTACAAATAGTAGAAATACAGTTAAGTATTGATCTACCACTAGTACAACAGAGATACCATTGTGAACTACAACCATTTCACCATAATTCTGTCTATCTGTTACTTGTACTATTGGATGGTGGTACCATTGAAATCTCATACCCCCGGTATTTTCTACCACCACTCGGTGCTTCCATCAAGGAAATTTGTCTACAATTGATATAGTTGAATGGTTCTACCACAAGGATGATCTACTATCAGGTTGTGATACCGCTACAACCATAGTGTTGCAACCCTCAAAGCAAATCCTACTTATAAAAAAAGCTACATGAAATATAAGGAAGTTATCATTCCACTTTTTTCATGTAATAACCTATGTGGAAATATCCTACGCTAATGAGATAACTTTCATTGCAATTGGCTATGTGATTGAATTGACTAGGTGGTATGCCTCTAAATATTTACTATGTGACCAACCAATTATATTATTCTCATATAGATTTTAAATCTCTAATGGATAGAATCAAAAATTGAATTTTTCACAGGAGTATATGGATTTAGGAATGACTATTATTAAACAAATCCTCCTAATAATTAAACAAAAATTCATCCTTTCTAGATTTTCTTCTTAGTACATGGATCCAGATTATATAATTATTATTTTGAAAAGGGTAATTGTATATTCTTATTTTCTAGGTTTTCAAAAGATCCTCCTCATACTCACAAGTGATGAGAATGTGTGGGCTTTCATGGTGAATATTTGGAAAGAGTGAAAATATACAGTGAAATAAAATATAAAAATTAAAAAATAATTTCTCCAAAAAATGAAAATCGGTTTTCATCGCATTTTTCATGTACACTTTGTGGATACTTCTTAGGAATATTTTCAGATACTCATGAACAACCAAACCCATTAAAACTAAGGTGAAATACAGTTTCATAATTTATAGACTCTTTTTCTTACTATTAATATTATTTATTTTAATAGTGTGTGGGTATTATAGGATAATCTATATACATTGTCTCCTGAAAAAATTCAGAGTGTGCTTGATAATATATTCTAATTTTATTCATTAGAATTCCCATGAAAAACAATGGATGAGTTCATGTGTTACATGTATTTTCTATCCCTTATATAAGTGTGGAAAATTCTCTATGCCAAGAGTGCCTTTTGAGTTGTTCTATTTAAATCACATTTCCATGTTTTCGATCAGTTTATACGTTAATAAACATCGTGGTGGTAGAATATTTTCAAGTAGAGGGGATTAAATTTCAATTTGAGGTCGAAGCCCTTTTTTAAATTCCATCATGTGTTTTTCTAGTTTTTTTCTATAAATTAAAAATCAATTTTTGTTTTCTAAGCTATATAAAAATTTACATTGATAGTTATTCTTAATTTGTAATTATATAAAGTGTTTGATTGAGTAGATTAATTTTAAAAACAAAATTATTTAATTTATATTTAAATTAAGTCTTAATTCCACTTCTGAGATTTTACTTAAAATATTAAATTTATAAAAATTTAATATTTTTTCATAGTGCTTTTCATAAATTGGGAATTAAATTTAATTTTTTTATGTTTAAATTTTATTCTGAACACACTTCACCCCTCCCCCTATAGAGTTACTCACTCTGACTAACAAATTGTAAGAATGATATTGATCCCACCAAAAATGAATTAGATATTTTACACAAGAATCAAATATCATCATACTATAAATGATGGTCACCATACCAAGAATCAAATGAAATTTCAATTAAATAAATTCATAAAATGTCGAATTAAATTTTTAAACATCATATAGAAATTTTTCAATAACTCCACACTTTTCCTAGAAACAAGGGAACCATTTAGTTTACTTATTCTCTTTTTAATTATACATTCCTCTTCAATATTACATTTTTTTCAATTCATTATCAATATGAATTATAATTTCAATTTAATACACTTTAAATTTTTCCATTCATAATCAAGTAACAACTCTAAATGGATTTTCGTCATATACCCTCAATCATGCTCCTTACCAAAGGCTTTCAATGCATTTACATTTTCAACCCTATAGAGATAAAATAAAAAATAATCATGAGGGATTTACAGTAATGTCATAATGACTATGAGGCCTCATGGTGGGTGTGAAATTGAAATTAATATAAATAAAGATAAAAAATTTGGTTTTCTCTATGTTACTTTCCCTGATAATCATAAATTATCTCACTGAAAAAATATCCCTTTAAAAAATACACCTTCTTTTTCCTTCATAATTCAATATATGTTCAGGAAATAGTGAATTATAATGATTGTAAGTACCACTTGTAATTATTTCTCTCTAAATTAATTCATGGGAAGAATATCACATCCATCACCTAACCCCAAGTGATATAATAATCATTATGATCATTATTTGTTTATTCTATTTAAGGAGTCTAGATAGAAAACAAAGAAAATGAACAAATAAAGAACTGGGGAGGCCTAAATGAGTGTAGACAAAGGGAGCCCCCAATTTCAAGATTCTCCTCCTCATACCTCAAAAAATATATTTTGGGAAGTGGGTGATACTAGAGTCGTAAGGGTTATCAGTGTTATGTGATTTCCAACCTTATTTCCCTCACGTCAGGTGTGAAATACATGGATATTCCTGTTGTGAAATCCTTTAAACATTATAATTATATAATAGATTGTCCATGTAATATTACTTGTTCTATATATATATATGTTTTATTAATAATGGAGACTATTTCCACCTCTACGAGTTTAATATTTCTCTCCTGTCATAGGCGCAACCCCATGATCATGTCAATGGCATCATCCTAGATATATTGGCCACAACTGAAGTGAGCTGTAAATGCCTATAAAATAGTTCCCCTGGAGTCACATACAACACCCCCACCCCCACCCCCCCACCCCCACCCCCCCCCCCCCCCACACACACACACTCACGTATCTCGTAGGATACATTATCCAGTTTGGTTATGTTTTAGACCCATGGAACAATTTTTAATTGTTATAATAATATCATCGATTAGAAAATTGGGATTTTTTAACTTTCCAAGACACAAAACATTTTTGTTATACAAGGGTGATAAATTAGTTCATTGTTCAAAAGTATTGATCTTTTTCCCAAATTACATTAATGTGCCTCAACACTTATCCATTTCATTAATTTCATCCCTTCCACCATGCCACCAACTACCCCACACTCACCTTTTGATAATAATACAAAATACTTTAGTTTAAAGTAGGAAATGATAAAAATAGGATTGTAATGTGCCTCTTTCCCAAAAATGGTATTCATGAATTCAACTAGATTATGAAGTAATAATGTATGGGTGTGTCTCATGATAGGTTCTAAAAAAGTATATGCCTAAATATTATTAAATTTTAAGTTATTTTTCTATAGCTTCAAAAATATAAATATCAATTTCTAGAAGTAAATATACAAGAGTCTCTCAACAAATATGATCAAGAAGGAATAGGAAAAATATTAGCTCAGAAAACAACTCAGGGATGAGAATAAATGGTTGGGAAAATAACTCTCCTAGATTAGCGATTATATCAATATCCATGTTAGGGCCTAAAATTCATAGTAAAATGTTCTAAGAACATATTTAAAATGGGGGGATAGAATTATGAAATTGAAAATCAAACTCCCCTTTCTTTGTTACATTATAACATGGGTCATGTAGTATCTATCTATATTAGTTTATGATGTGAATCTACATCTAATGATATGGATTTTCTATTAGCATATTCATAATTTTCCTCATACTATTATATCAATATTTCCTTTTTTGGACCTGAAAATTATAAATAATCATGTTAAAGTATATTCATTTTTTAATTAAATTTAAAATATTTGTGGATGGTGTCTACACCTAAATTAAAAATAGTTAAAAATTATAGAAAACATAGGTTTTCTCACATAAGATATTTTATTTGAAATTATTGGATTGACCTTACATCTTTAGTTTTGGTGACAAAATATTGGAAAGATTATACCTGGTCT
Source organism: Viscum album (assembly GCA_963277665.1). NCBI lineage: Eukaryota > Viridiplantae > Streptophyta > Magnoliopsida > Santalales > Viscaceae > Viscum > Viscum album. The sequence continues at coordinate 628,359,179 of OY728164.1, read as the reverse complement.
CGATCCATGAATGGCCTTAGTTGTGACATGCTGACAGAGGATGGCCTCTTTCCTTTCTCTGAAAATAGATTATCCCTTCCTAATGTAAGTACCTACTAAATTTCTTTTGGAATGATCCACATGTGTTTAATTAATACTTAAAAACTAAATATAATACCATGTACTAACCATGCCTATTAGACCTCTTTAAACATGGTAGTATCATCTACTCTAGTGGTGTCCTCAATTTTTTCATTCCTTTTTCAGAACATCCATTTTTTATTATTGTGGAAAACTGCTTCTTTTCATTAACTAAAAAATAATATTCATCTTTGGGTATTCTTTCTTCTTTTTCTTCATCATTTTTCACATCATAATTCATTATCACCCAATGAATTTTTAAACTCACTTGTTAACTACAAACTCTCAAGAATAGTTTTAAAATTGTAACATTTATATATTATTATTTGGTGTCCAATAATGGTCATCCCAAGATGAGGGGATTCCTCTCATCTTCTATTTCCAGTACTAAGTAATCCATATGGAATTTGAATTTACCAACTTTTACTATGATGTCTTCAATCATTCTCCAGAAGTATTTCATTGTTAAATTTGCTAACAGGAGTGAAACTCTTGTGTTCATCATCTTCTCTAAACTATATCTCTTGAATGTATTTTAGGACATGTTTTTCCCACTTTAACCTGGATCACAAAGATCATTGCTAATATTATTAGACCAAATATTTATAGAGATTATAAAAAAACCACGATCTATTTTCTTATATGGTAATTCATTTGATATATTATCTAACAACTCCCATATATGTGGTATAGTGCCAATCTATTACAGCTTATTTTTATTGTCCAAAATAGCATCCATGAATTTAGTATATGTATACATGTTGTTGAGGGATTATATGATATGATATTAATATATAGTATTTTGAAATGTTTTAAAATTATAATATTTGTGTATCAATTTTTACATTCACTGTCTACTCTATCAAGGGTAGTCACAGATTATACAGCATTGGTTCTTCTTCAAATATTATTTTCCCTTTCACATTACTCATTCCAAGATTCTATTACAACCTTTTTCTACTTATTTAAATGTTATTTTCTATTTTCTTCTCAATTATCATAGTTATAGCCTTCAGTTCTCTATGTGTATTGATGTCTAGAAGGGCTTGAAGAATCACTCATGGTATTTGTCTAAGTTTCACTACAATTTTTCTCACTTATAAATCCATGTTCCATGGTTTAGTAGTATGATCTCTAGAATCATCTTCAATATCCTTTATGTCTTTCCCTTGGTTATTTCAATAAACTATTAGTTCTTAGATAACAAATTTGGTGGTAGTCCTGAATATGGACAAAGTACCCTCTAATGAGTGTTCTTAGCTCGGCAGTGATGGTCCATGCTATGTTTGAAATCCTGAAGCCCCTTTTGATAACCTTGACTTTGTTATTGTTTTCACAAACCCTAAAATTGATTTCCATTATTATAATCATCATATTTTGATTCTTCTCTAATCATACCTTGTAGTTTTTTTCATCCCATCATGGTATCTGTTTGTTTTTCACTAATTTCATCTACAAAATGATCCATTAATTATTTTGTACCATATGGATAACTCTTCATTGTGTTCCTTTTGTTTCTATTGGAAGCTATTTTCAGATATCCTATCCAATTAGTTGTATCTCTCTTCTATAATCTTCATTATCAATGATCCTCCAACTTAAACATCCTTTATTGACATTTTTTAAAATACCAAGATAAATAAATTCCTTAATTATATCCTTGAAACTCTCCCATACTATTTAATTATACTTATCATTATATTGATAAAAATTTATAATGTTGGCTTGTATTTATATAATTATATAGGGAGGAAAAAACTGGTTGAAAAAATGACTTTCCAACTCATCCCATTTTGTGATAGAATGTTCTAAAAATATATGGATCTATTATTGTGCTCATTCACTCGAGGAAAATCAAAATATGTGAAACCTTACTGCATATCACTTTAAATGTTAGAAAATTGGGAGGTATCACAAATCTACAGAAAACATCATATATGCATGTTTGGATCTTCATGAGTTTGTCTATAGAATGATACAATGTTTGAGATTATTTGGATGATGATCGGCTTGATCTAAAAGTGCATAACAGTCACTAGTTGTATCAGTATGCTTGGATGTGCTCTGATGTTCTATGGTCTATTACAATATTCAAGAAATCATATTCATGGAACACATTTTTTATTTTCCCCAACTAATTATTTTTTGTATGATTGTCATTTTTGTAGCTACTATTTTCTTACTCATTCTTTTTTTAGTCTCACGTACTATCTTAAAGTTGTATTTTTCTTTTTTCTTATTGTGGAAATCATTCATGAATAACCCAGGACCTGAAATTGCAGCATCAAATTACCCAAGATAAATAGAGGAATTAAAAAAAAGAAAATAAATTAAATTAAATTAAATAAAAATTTATAATCTACTTGGTTACTATCCCTAGAAATGGTGTCATAAATTTTAGAGCCCAAAGAGCACTGTTAATATTCAATGAGGATAAAATTATGTAATTATTTATATTTTCTCAAATGAATGTGACTAAATAATATATAGATAATGTTTCTTGTTCAAGGTAAAACCCATGAGATGATGTAAGTAAATTTTTAGGAATACAAATAATGATTAATTGATATTTTTAAACAAATTAAGAAAAGAAATTAGTTTTTGTTTTTGAAAATAGTTGGATAAATCATGCCATAGTTATTTAGATTTCTGGTCAGGTGATAATAAACTTTGAAATTATATTGGTTTATCATGTTTTTTCAAATTGTTGAGATGAGGGGAAACCATGTTCTTTTTATCTCCACCATAATGTTCAAATTATCTATTTCCTATGGTAAGTTATTTTATGGTATTAATGAATCAAGTTGTCTTGATACTATTTATAAACATAATTACCATATACCATTCAATGGTCATGCTTAATTTATGGTAATTATTTTCAAAAATAAAATGGTGCTTTCTATTTTCTTACATTGGTGGCTATGAAATAAGAAAAGGAATAAAATTGAAATTAAAATACAATTAATAAAACATAAACAATGAACAAAATTTTAAAAAAATAAAATTCAATAAACCCTCCCCCGTGATCTAAATCACCCTACAAAAATTGAAAGTTACTACCTCTAGCTATCCATGAGGGAGTGAGATAGGAATGAAAAATAAAATGATATAGAAAATAAAATTCATAATAGAACTACTGATGGAATTTTTATTAGCATAAAACCTTTCAATTGGCGTTAGCCTCTAAATGAATGATACCTATATAAAAACCACATAAATCAATTTATATCCACTCATATTGATCGTGATGAATTTAGTTCTCTCTTATTGTGAGAGTTGATTTTTCTCATGTTAATATCTTGGTGCACGTAGTTTCTGGGTAAAATGGAGAGATATTTAGCCATTATTTGAGTGCTGATGAAATAAATGTTTTCCCCCCACATGTTCACTATGTGACACATAGTGTCACTGCATGAATTTTTGTGCACTTCCTTCTTTTGATTTTTTTTCATGTTGTATTCACATCACAAATCCTCATATCTTCTCAAAATAAGAATTGACCATTCATGATGTGATTTGTAGTTTTCCATGGGTTGTGACTGTGTTTTAATTTGGTTCTTCAGTTTTAATCCTTCTAATCATATGATGAAGAACCCACATCAAGGAAAGTGTTTTGATGATGAGCTTCTTGACCCATTTTTCTCTTTTTTTCTTGTTTTCCATCAACCATTTATATCCTAGCATAAATGATTCAATAAATTAAAAATCAGTTAGAATGATAAATAAAATGACAATATTCATATTTTTAAGTACTATAAATTGTATGCATGAAAAGTAAGTATCAAAACGTGTGGGATCAAATTCTCAATAAGGGTTATGTATAACATAATCTATTATAAGTAAATTTTGTGAAATAAATATGGAAAAAAATAACTGAAAACACATGAAATTTAACCAATAAACTAATAATGATGAATAATATGGAATGAAAAAATAATGATCATATAATTTCATATAAATGATCAAATGATATTTAAATATATCCATGGATATTATAAATTATAAAATAATCTCATGTATAACAATAAATAGTTGTGTAATGATGGAATTATAAATTTCAAACATCATAATATTACCATTAAGGCCTTATTCCTAAAAATCATATATAAACATGTATGGTGTATGAAAAACACTCAAACTAGTTTGTCTCAAGAGACATACCGATGCATAAGGGGATATAATGGTCCTTATAGATCACTTACTAAGTCCAATACATTTTTTATATATTAATTTTTTTATTTTAATTTAAAATTTGTATATATTATCAACAAATATCTATATTGAGTAAAGAATATAAAATATCAGGATTTCCTCATTCAATAAAATAAATTTCAAGTAAACACCATATGTATTAAGGGTATATTATTTTGTAAATATGAATATCCAAGATATAATGAAGAAGGCTATTTATTATAAATTTAATTTACAATAAAATATTATCACAAAAATGGTGTGTTTCAAGAGAAAGTTAATGACCCCAAAATAAAATAAAGATAAAATATGATTATGAATTCAGCATAAATAGTGCTTTTGTAAATAAATAAATAATTTTGGATAAAAAAGTAGAAATGAAACATTAATAAAATTTTACATTTATGAGTTTTTTTAACAGCATTAAATTTTTTTGAAGAAGATAAATATCATAAAATGCTTATGGATCGTAGAATTTCCATTTACTCAATATGTGTAGAAAAGAAACATTTCTTCTAATTTTTTCTATAAAAAGATGAAAATGAACCATTTAGAAACAATATATAAATATTATGTTAAAACCTTTTAATAAATTCAAGTAAAACATAACATATCCTTAATAAATATTTTGTGTAAACAAAAAGGACATTTCAAAAAAATTCTAAAAAATATGAACATCAAAGAAAAATATACCCACTAAAAAGAGATATAAGATAGGATTTTCTATTAAACATTTATTTTCATGATTCAAGTTCCAAAGAGAGATAATGTTGGAATAAATGAGGTAAAATCCATAAATATCTAGTGTATATTAACATATATGTATTTTATTCATGATAGATTATAATATTCCTTTAAGGAAAATAAGAGAATTCTCAAAAATTGATACTATAAAACATATTATTACCTCTTTGGTAACTGTTAAATTGTAAACACTAGAAAGAATAAACTTTAAATGAAAATTAAATAATCATTAATAATTATATTTTCATTTTATATTCATAAATTGGGAGTTATATACACCACATAAAAATAAATAGGTTCATAATTCTAAATACGATTCAATGGTGTGGAAATTGATGTGATACTTATTGCCAAGATCACAAAGTTGAAGTGGGAATTAATAAATGAGTTGATTAATTATATAAAATATTAATAAGAATATAAAAATTTTAAATACAACATAAAATTATCAAAGGTAATCACATACATAATCTTATCATATCAAATAAAATGAAAAAGTAACACAACCTAATTAAAAGAAATTGAGTTATGATGTAACTTTCCTCAAAATTATACTTAGTTGAATGTGATTAAAAATCCTTTATAATAAATTTAAATTTATTTTAATTTTATATAAAAACCATATATATATTTAAAATATCATATATGACCAACTTATAACCTTTTATTATCATTTTATTAACAATTTTTTATTAAAATTATCATTTCAGAGTGTTAACTATCTTGTTTTTCTTGTAAGTTTCAGTTCAAGGTTTCATTTCTTGAATCCTGATCATGATTCCATAATATCCATAATTACATTAAATATATAAATTTTATTTTTATTCATAATTTCTATATTTATATTTATCTATAGAATAATTAGATAGATAAATTCATTTCATCATTCACAAAGATGGTAGGTCATGTGTACACCTGAATGTTGTTTCCATTTTTCGATGGATGAATTGAAATAAACATAAATAATAATTCAAATTTAAAATACATAATACTGTAATATATTTCATATATATTTATTAATTACATCATAATAACCGTCAATGTTAAGTGGTGATGAAACAAATGCATCGCTTAGTGGTGGTGGTAGTCCACAAGTATATACGAGCAATGAATTTTTTCCCATTTGACAGAAAGAAGGAGGATAATGTGTGTTAAACTATAATAATAACAATTCAGTATATTTAATATAATTATTTAATTATTTTATAAAAGAAATTATTTATTTATAAAAATTATAATAATAAATAAAATTGAAAATTCTCGGTTAATAGTTATACCTCTTCGTTTAGAAACCACTTTTGTATCACAACTTAATCCTTGAAAGCACAGTATTTGGGAAATAAAATAATATCTATGGTTATTTTAAGGATTATTATATGATATTATGGTTTTTTTCTCACTAAAAGTATTAAAAATTATGAATAATGAAGGAGAGTAGGTGACCTTTTATATGTGAGGGGAGAAGCACTCTTGAAATAACATAAGGTATTAAATTAATATAATGAAATTATTATAATAAAGTTGATACAAATTAATATATTTATAATATTTGATGTTAATAATTTTATATCCTATCATCCCATAATATTTGGAAATTTTTTGGTAATTGTTTACCCTTATCTCTTATTATTAATCCCTCATTAACTTTTTTGACGATTATCGTGATGTCCTTGTTTTTTAATCATTAGAAGTCATGAAAGTTAATATAAATTTTTTAGTCACCAATAAATGGAATATGGTTGATATTATAAATAATATCTCATTCCCCTGGAAAAATTAAATATTTTTATGAATTTAAATCATTTATAAAAATATTTTTTATTAGAAAATATTTTCAATAAAGTTTTTGTAAATACATGAAATATTATAACATAATATGTGTCTAAATATTGTATAATGGTTTTGAAATAGTATTTATTCTATGATAATTACTATATGGTCTTGATATAATCATAAAATAAATTTTTTTAAAGGTGTGGTTATCAATCTAAACCTTATATTTTGGTTTAACCCCTTAGTTAACCAATTTAAACCTTAACCATGGTAATTAATTTTTCAATATTAAAGGTTTATAATTTTACTTATGAGGAGAAAGTTTACACATAATTAGAAAATGTATGAGATTATAAATATTTAAAATCATTATTTTACTCCTTCAAAAACTTTATGATCCTTAAATAATCTAATAAAATATATTTAATATAAAAAATTAATAATGCCATTTTAAGAACTGTACTAATAATTTTACATTGAAAACAACATGATAGTAATGAAATTATAATATAGACTATAAATAAATATATATTATCATATATTATTATTAAAATATCTTGTAAAAATTTAAATCACCTAAAAATTATTTCTTTTAAAGTATTTAACAATAATTTATTTGATATCTTACGGTTGACACAAGCAATGTGTTGGCATTGTGTAAGAATTTAAAGTAATCATTTCATAAATAAAATGTAAAAATAAATTAACATCATCAAAATAAATTAATTAATTTCAAAATAATCATTTTTATTCATTCAAATTGTATATTTACTCACATTATGTAATGAAAAATTATTTAATAGGTTATTTTGGAGCATTACATTAGAATTTTTTGAAGTCAGTTATTATATAAACAAAAAATTAATATATACACATAAAAACATCAATAATAATTCATATTTAATTACCAAGTCAATAAAATAATTCCTATTTATCAAATATTATCTTTGAGATGTCAAATTTGTCTTTTTCATTGTTGCGCAAGCATTGCGTCTACGCTGAAATTGTTATTCATATTTATTATGAAATGAATTATAATTAATTTTATCTATGTTATTTTTTATGATATTTTAATTATATTATCATAATTGTTTTGTTACATATTTTTAATAATTTTCTAAATATTTATGATATAATTAAAGATAATGTATTTCACAGAACATGTATATTTTTTTTATTCTTCAACAATTTAGCTTCATTAGAAAAAATATCAAAAATTAATCCTAGAATAAAATTTTCATTATAGATCCAAAAAATAATTAAATATAATAAAATTAAACTCTTATATGTATCATAAATTAATTTTAATATAATTATTTTAAATGAAATAAATAAAATTCTTATAGAAAATGTGTTTTTAAACATAAAAATTAACCTCTATCAAAATCATTAATATTACTCAATAAAATAGATTGTGTTATATTATTATAAATCAAATGGATATTATGTCACTTTTAGACCAAATCCAAAATATAATAGTTCTCTTCAATTAGATGATGTAGTGAAAATAAATAAGAGTATTTGAAAACTCATAATTTTTCAATATTAATAGAGAAAACTATCATTTCAAAATTTACCAAAATTTCACCCTAATATAATTTAAAAATTATAATTTCAAAAAATAAATAGTTTTATAAAATATAATTTCTAAAATAGGATTAATTTTTTCCTAATTTTCATACACAACATTAAATAATATCATTTTTTGGTGAAAATGAATTTTTGAAGAATAAATAGACTACACTGATACATGAGTGAGTATTTACTAAGAATTAATCAATACAATAATGTTGAGTAGTTTTCTTATACATATATTTCATAATTTGGTTACTCATATTCATACCTACAAATTCAAAAACTAGATTATAATAGTCACATTTAAATTATAACATTTTGTATAATATATCTCAATTATCTTAAAGCTCATTGTTTCGTGTTAAGAAGTCTATAAAGATTATTATTCTACCAAAATAAATTTTCATTGTGTTACATTATACCCCCCCCCCAATAATATTCATCTTTATTGCTTTATCTTGGTCTCCAAATGTTTAACATTATAAAATACCATTGTCTCAAAGCCACATCATATAAAGGGATAGTAAATCATACTTTGAAATGGTGAAGTGGAAAATATAAAGGATAAATTAAATATAACATATTAGGGTTCCCATATAAATAGAAAATTTGTGTGAATTTAAAACATAAACATGGGGGATAATAATAGTTTCTAAAGACTGATAGAGGATTATATTAAAAATGGTTAGAAGGAAGTTAGAAACCCCAAAACCATATATCATTGAGGGGTTAACCACTATCTATTCATTAAAAATGAAGCTAATTGCACAACATTTTTATTTAAATATTCTTTTCATAATGTTGATGTATTATTTTACATTCATGATATAGAACATGATAAAAAGTACTTACTTGATTTATTTCTATATCATAAGCACAATTTTATCCATTTCTTGTTCTTTGATGAATTTCCACTATCTATTACTTCATGAAATGAATATTCAAGATGAATTTTTCGGGCTCTTATATAAAAATAACTTTTAATAGATCATACGATCCATTAGTCATTTTTTTATTCCTATAAATATTAACCAAACCATTGTGATTAACACTAGTTATCTGATATAAAACATTAATCTTAAGACCACAACAACAAGACCCAGTGATCAACTTAATCAAATCTATTACTAGTTAATCTTAACAATACTCCAAAAATTGACTGGACAAATTTAAAAGCCAAAAATTTGAATGATTTGATCACATATTTTTTATGATAAGGAAAACTATTATCTCTAAATAATGTCAATTTCCCATAATATCATACACTAAAACTACATATACCCTATCTATATACTCCCCAAAATATTCTAATTGTTTTCATAAATATCATGAATCACCATAAGTCCAGAAGAAAATAATTTATTCCTCAATATATTTACATAATGTATAATCCAAAATTTTTGTCCTTAATCACAAAATACTCTCAATATAGTATACTTCATCATAAATAACAATAATCACTTAGAAAAAAAATAATTTCTCAGTCCAATGGTTATCTATATAATAAAAATATATTCCAAAATCTATAAAATTTTGCATCCCAATTAACCATAATTACGAAATAATTTGTGATCTTATTAACCATAAAATTTATCAACAAATTTACATTTGTATCCACAAAATATAAAAACATTATTCATCAAATAAAATTTTCACTAAAAAATATACAAAAAAAGTGTATTCTAATAAATTCCCCTGAAAATATCCTTTATAATTTAAAACATTAATCAAATAAAACTAAAAATTGGTTATCAGTAACATTAATCCAATGATTGTCCTTAAACATATCAACCCATGACACTTTAGGTATCTCCCGTATTACTAGGTCATTTCATAGGATTCCATATTTTCTACTCTCTTATTCATTATAATGGTTTATAAGAAAAATGTGAATTAACCCATAAATATCCCCCATGAGTGTCAAACTAGGTCAATAGTAAGGGAAAACTCATAGTGCACCAGAATGATGGCTCAAATATATTTGACCAACCCTTTTAGGATTATTACCCCTAAATTCATCTGATCCAAAAACATGACCACTTGTAATATCTAGATTGGGATGTATATATAGTGAACAACATAAACTCTACCTTACCAAAAAAAATACGATATTATCCTACATTTAGATATATCCTCAAATTATATTGTAGGGTTCTTTTTCTTAATTAAGGTTTTCAAAAATATAGTTCCCAATGTTTCTACTAAATATTTTATAATAGCAATTGTAAATACCTTGACCCTTGTGGCCTAATCTTAGTGGTTACTTTATTACTTTTTCCTAATACATAAGAGATCATGTCACAAATGATCAAATATTTTAGTAGTATTATAAATTTAGATATATACTTTAATCCAAAATTACATTTGAAAACATAAAATAAAACATAGTAATTTATTTGAGAACATCATTATTCAATCTATCAAATCTACTAATTTCAAACATAGTACACTTAATTGCATCATGGGGAAGAGAAACATAAGAAATGAGTGAGATCAAATTCTTATTAAGGGTTACATATAATGAATATATCAAGAGTCCATAAGGAATAATCAATATGGTAATGTAAATATCTAAAAACATTAGTCATTTAACCAGTATCTTAATTAGGGAAAATAATATGAAAGTAATAAATAATGATCTTAAACTTACATATAAATAATCACATGGGGTTGATAATTATCAATGGATATAATAAAAATTCAAATAATTACATGGATAAAAATAACTAATTTTTTAAAGATGGAATGCGTAATTTTATACATCATAATCTTACCTTCATATCCTTGTTCCATGACAACATATGTAAATAGGTATGGAGTATTACAAATAACAAAATTACTTGTTTCATTAGACCTATCAATGCATCGAGGGACTATTACATGCTCATCTTATCACATACTAAGTCCAATGTGTTCCTCATATATTTAATTATAAATTTAATATATAAATAGTATTCCTTATCAATAAATATCAGCATTGAGTAAATAATACAAAATAAAAATATTTCCCCAGTCAATCAAATAACATTCATATTAAAAAACCATATATAGAAATGGTATATGGTTTAATAAATAGTCATATCAATGATATAAAGAAAATAAATATTTAAGACAAATTTAATTTCAAATGAAAGACTATCATAATAAAGTAAATGTTTCGGGAGAAATTTAATTACAACAACATTAATAAGAGATAAAATTATGCTATAAATTAATCATAAAAATATTTTTCTAAATTAATTCAAATCTTTTGGATAATAAAATAAATCGGAAGTGAAAAAAATAAAATAATTTTTTATTAAAGATATTTATTTTTGAATAATTTGAAATTTTTTTAATAATTAAAAATATCCTAAAATGGTTACGGTGGTGAGAAATTCAATTAATGTTCTGTATATTAAAAAGAAGTATTATTTTTGAATTTTTATAAATAAAGTTAAAGATGCTAGTTTTAGAAAACATTATTGTGATTCATGTAAAACCATGCAAAATTTTAAGGATAAATTAAAATATATGTAATGAAACATTTTATTAAATTAATTTGAATATTGTGAAAAAAAATTTGAAAAATATATACATGGAAAAAAATTTATACCCGATCAAGAGACAAAATAAAATATTCATTTCTTTTAAAATTAAATTTTGATTATTTAGGTAAAAATGTTGGGAAATATTTTAATAAAACATGAAACTCTTTAAATATCTATATTATAAGAAAATATATGGTTGTAATAAAGTTTATATTATAATATTCCTTCAATGAAAATAGGAGGAATCCAAAAAAATGAGATTATAAAATAAATTCTTACCCCTTTGGTAGATTTTAAATTGTAACCCACTGAAAGAGAAAAATTGAATTGAAACTTAAATAATATTTTAAAATAGATATAAATTTTAAATAAATCCAAGTTATATTATATATCCCATGTAAAAATAAATATATGAATAATATCAAATATTATTAAATGGAGTGGAAATTCAAAATAAATCCCTTACTATGATCATAATATTGAAGTGACAATTAATCAATAAAGAAGTCATGTGTATTAAATGAAAATATATATTGAAGAATTTAAAATAAAAAATAAAATAATAAAAGGCCATTAGAAACATAATCCTTTCATATCAAAATAGTGAATAAGTAATATAAACAATTTAAAAGAAATTGAGTTATGAAATCTCTTACCTCATGCTTACACTAAGTTGAAACTAATTTAACCTCCATTATAATAAACATAAACATATTATATTTATATACTAGAGTTGTATTCATACTTATAATATCATATATTATCCACTTATAACCTTTAAATACCCATTTTTTTAATAATTATTTTATAAAATTGTAGTTTCAATGTTTTACCTATCTCATATTTCATTTAAGTTTTGGTTCAGTAGTTTTGGTCCTTGGGTATTGATCATGGTTAAATAATATAAAAAAATTATTCATCCTATAAATATCATATATAATTAATATATATATATATATTTATTTATATTTATATTAATATTTATATATAAAATATAGATATAGAAAAATGTTTTAGATCTTCCATGTAGACGGTAGACCATACATTCGAATGAATGTTGTTTTCACTTTTCAATGGAATGAACCTAAAAATGGTAAATAATAATTAACCTTGATATAGAGATAATAATATCATTTATATCATTTATATAAAGTAATTTAATCATAATAAACCTTAATTTTAAATGGTGATGGAAAACAAAATATATCGCTTCATGGAGGTGGTAGTCCACACGTACGCACGTGCGGTGTTTTCTTTTCACACATGACGTAAATAAGGTGGATACTGGGTGTTAAATTATAATAAAAAAAATTATAATTCTTACGATAAATAATTAATAATTTATTATAGATATATTTTACATAGAGTGGTTAGAAGAGGAAATAAATTTTAAAACACTCGATTAAGAGTTAGACACCATCGTTGACAAATATCTCTCACATTATAACTTAATCCTTCATAAGATGGTATTTTATAAATAAAATAAGCTCTAGGATGTGTTTAAGGAATTCATAATGATATTAGGGTATTTATTAGATAAGAAAAGTCTAATGCATTGTGAATAATGAAGTATAGGATTTGATCTTTTGTAAGTTCAGGTAGGGTAACCCTTGTAATTACATAAAAAATTGAATTAATAGAAATTAATTATTAAAATCTAGTTTATTAAAATTGATATATTTAAAATATTGGATGATTATAATTCTATATTCTCTCATAAAATAAAAGTTTGACAATTTTTGGTTGCTTTTTTACCCTTATTTATTAGTTTTAACCAACTGTTAATCCTTTTGACCATTACCGTAATATCATATTTTTTTACTCTTTAGCGGTCAAGAAAGATAATATAGATGGAAATTTGACAAATAAATGTAATTTTATTGCTATTATAAACTATATACCATTAATATTTTAGAGTAAAATATTTTTATGAATTTTAAAACAGTTAATAAAATATTGTATATTAAAAAATAACATTAATTTCATGTTTTGAAATACATCTAATATTATGATAAAATATGTGTCTTACTCATCTAAAATGGTTCCAAAATTACATGGATTGTAAAATTATGAATACATGGTCTTAATGTAATCATTAAACAAATTTATAGGTTAATATATCATTTTAAACCTTACCTTTTGATTTGGCCCCTTGGTCAACAAATTTTAACCTTAACTGTGGTAATTCCTTTTCCAATATTTTTTAATCATATTACATATAAAATTAAAAATATAATGTAAATTTAAATGGTATTAAATTTGGGGTAATTTATAATTTTAATTTTCCTCTTTGATTTTATTTATGATTTTTAAATTATTTAATAATACATATTTAACATAAAATAATATAAATGTTATTTTAAGAACATTTCACAAAATTTGAATTTTAAAAGAAAATACAAGTTATGGAATAAAAATATAAAATTTTAAAACATATATAATGTATTATATTTATCTTAAAATATTTTTGGAAATTGTAACTAGATCAAAAAATTAATTTTATACTGTTTAAATATAATTTTCTTGATTTTTTTTACTACTTGCACTATGTTTCAGTGTTGTGTAAACATTTGTGTTAATTATTTCATCAATAAAAATTAAAATATTAAAATCATAAAAATAAATTTTTTATGTTAAAAATAAACTTTCATATTTTTTCATATTTTATATTTACTCACATATATACCATAAAAATTTATTTAACATGTTATTATGAATTTCATAGCCTTAAATAAGCATTTTTGGGAATATTTCAATGTCACTTGTTATATAAATAAAAAATTTATATATATACATAAAGATTATTGATAATAATTTATATTTAAAACCCAATTTTTTCAAATACTTCATCATTCTAAATTATTACCTTTAGTTAAACAAGTTTTACTTTTCTAATGCTGCATAAGTACTATGTTGGCACAAAAAATTATTTTCATATTTATCATGAAATGAATTATAATTCATATGTTTTGAGTCATTTTTGTATTATATTTATATGATTTTATCATACATCAAAATTTACATATGTTAAATAAAGTTTTATATCCCTTCTATATCTCGGTCATATCATAAAATATATGATATATCATAACTGCATTTTTCATTATTCTACTTCAAAAATTAAATTCAAAGAAATAATAAAAAATCATCCTATGGTACATTTGATTTTTTGAGTCCTAAAATGAAATCCTTTTCCTGAAATTGAATTCTTATAATTGGAGTAAATCAATTTTAATATAAATTTTTATAACTCAACTACAACTACTTTTAAAAATAATTCATTTCCATGCATAAACATTATATTATATTTAAATCATGAATATTTATAAATCAAAGATAATTAATTTGATTATTTTAAATAAAATGGATCATTTTTCACCTTAAGACCAAATCAAAAATATAGTGGGAATTTTAAATTAATTGATTTAATGAAAATAGATGATAGTATTTGAATAATTGGAATTTTCATTATTTGTTGAAAAATAAATCATTCTAGAAAAATCAAAAAAAATTACCCTAAGGTAAGTTTAATATTTTAATTTCAATAATGTTGTTCATTTGATAAAAAAAATGTCAATACTTGACCCACTTCGTCCTGAATAGCCGGTGGAAAGCCGAGTGTGACACCCCAAGACCACCTTGAATATGATAGGGTCTAGTGACATGCACTGAGAAGGAATGCACTAATATGGTTGGACATAACATATTATACCTACCTAAATTCATAGAACTTTATTCATGAAAATGTGTAGAGGAATAACAGAATCCTACAAAATTGAGAATATAACAATGTATTCAATAACCTCATGAAAATATATGAGAGTAAAAAATATAAATACAATGAATAAAGGAACATAATACACGTCCTGCCTGATATGAGGTCCCAACCTGAAAATAACTTGTAGAATGGAAAAATAAAGATTTCCCATTTCATGATCTCAAAATCTGACTTCTGAGTAAAGTCAATCCACTCAAGTACATCTATTCTCCCCCAAATTCATCACTAATCATCCTATCATCTATATAATGCCTGACATGTGTGGTTAAATCCTATTATAAGGTGAGTATATACATACCTAGTAGAGATCCCAAAAAAAGAGTAAAATAGAAATACACAATATTATTCTCAACCCAGTATATATATATATATTCATAAAAAACCAAAGTGATAGGGAAATGGGATCCCCAGCACCACAACCTAGCTAATAATTATGACACTTTATGTGGCTCCAAAGGTTCATCTTTGATGCCAAACATCATGCGTAACTGTATGAGGATCTATATGGAGGTCCCTCACCTGTCCATTTCTCTCCCCAGCCAAGTGTCACAATCATCATTGGAGGACCTTCTCCTCAACAAAACATGTTGACATGGGGTTCCACCCCATAGATAGAGGACCCACACCCAATATAGTAAGGGTGATTTACAACCCTTCCTATGTAAAGAGTATGGGGGACCCGAGCCCGAGTACGACATGGGTGTTACCACCCTAGCTTAATCCAATAAATGGGTCTGATCACTACCATCATCCAAGAATCACTGGAAGAATCATCGTTCATGTAACACACCATTTTGTATCTTTGATGCCAAAATGAATGATATCATTGTTTTATCTATGGAAAAACTCTTAAGGAAGGCTACTTGTGAACTAAAATATATATCTTGAAGAAATAGGTAATGTTTCTAGGTGCCTCTGAGAATTCTCTCTCTCACATATCTCCCGATATAGTGTTACTTTAGTGGTGATTTCTAGGGGGAGGAATGTGTTCCTCTTCTCTACCATCATCTCCCCCTCCCTTAGTTCCTTCCATTTCTCCCTGCATTCCCCCTTTTCTTCTTCCTGGTCACTCTCTCTTTCATGTTTTTTTCATTCCATTCGCACCCCACTCTTCTTCTCTTTAGTATTTTTTATTTTGTCCCTATTTAAGGTGCATATATTATTCTTCTGCTCTTTCTTTTTTGTTACTCTGTTTTTGACCCCATTCCAGTTTGGTGCACTAGTTTTCTCTAAGAGGTTTCTTATGTGTAGGTTGGACCATGTCAGTATCCTAGGAGCTCAAATTTTCAAAAAATTATTTTCATTTCTTCTTTCTGATGGTCTATGATTCTTTGGTGTGTTTATGGTGTTCACTTTTCCAAGAGGGGGTTCCATTGGTCATGGTTGGTGGTTCTAGAGGAGTATATGCCTCTTTATAGAGGCCATACTACTTATAACTCTTCCCAATATTTTTGTTCCTTCGTCAGCCTCCCAATTATCCTATTATGGTGGTCTCAAGAGGCTTTAGGAGGTGTTTTTTTTCATTCTATGGTTTTTTGTGATACAATTCCTTCATCGACATAAATCTATGTTGTGGTTGTGTCTGATGTTCATTGTAGTTTAATTGATGAAAATGGTTTGTTCAATGTCAGTTTGTTTTTTGTTTCATTCGTGAAGGGATGGAGGTTATAGAAAATTTCATCGAATTATCTAGTGATCGTGGCCTATTTTTCCTCCTTGAAGAACCCAATCCTGTTCAAAGATGATACATGGAGGTTCGAGTTAAGGATTTCAGTTCGATTAATGGCCATTCTTCTATTTCAATGGTTTTCAGTTCTCAATAGCAATGTTGAAGTTCTATTCTGATGGATTCAAATTTCTAGTGATATGATTAAGAAAATGTGTTGATATTAAATTAGGTTTTATGGATCGAGTTGGATCAGAGAAAATGTTGATTAAATGTGTGTTTTTTTGAATGTTGTGTCCATTTTTTTTTAATATGAATTTTGAATATGAATTTTTCTATTTTGATGTTTGGGGTTGAATTTTGATGTCGGTATGATTTTAATGTTTGTGGTTTTTGAAATATGGTATCATGTATTATGAAGATCCCACTACACCATAAAGTGGTATATTCAAAAAATGAAAAAATAAGGATTTGAGGAAGAAATAAATATAGAATATAGAAGGTCTTGACTGATGTATATGACATGTACCTAGTGTATAACACCATTTGACCTCTCCTATACACATTTTCATGTCCTCTCATATACATTGATTGATTTTTCATGTGGGTTATAGGTCATGTACAGCCTACTTGTGTCCATTTTTCGAGTTCCCATGTACTCTAGCTCGTGACGGTGTACACTGGTCATGTCCTGATATCCTAGCCATGTGCAAGTACATGGATATGACCTTTTACTGTATTCATGCTTATAATGACACTTTTTTTTTAATATATAACATTATAATATTATATATATTATTTTCAAAGCTAGGTGTTGAGATGGTATGAGATTTCAAGGCCCGATGAGCCTGTAATTAATTTTAAAAATATATAATATATATAAAATATAACGCATGTGCATTTTTCCTGAAAAAGTTGAATAACTCTTAAATGGAGGCTCTAATAAAAAAAATTTCTTTTTCTTAATTCAGATCATGGGTTTTTCCATATTTCTGTTATGAACTTAGATCTCATTGGTTTCTTTGGTTTGGCGCAGTAATGATAGAATGTATCAATAAATTGTTTAGTTTCAAAAAATTAATTTAATTTATCTATAATTATCTAGTGTGGTCTATAAACATTCTTCTATGGCCATATCATAGGATTAGTTGCATAACCCTATATATGTTTTATGGATAATTGGATGATTTTTATTGGGAGAATAAAAACCAAACCTTGGATCGTTGATTAGTTTGAAACAAAATTTGAGGATCTCTCTAGTGAAGACAATGTAGATTCATTCTTCACTATTGGTCAATCCATCTTATGGTATTACATTTTATTAATGTTTATTTATCCTTGTTTGATTATGAATATTGAATAACATAAATCAATCAAAAATTAAATTGATTCATGGATTGAGTGTATTATATGTACGGGTGAGAATATCTGGGATTGGGAGATTTATTTTGATGATTATATTATATCTCTTCATTTATTATTTTAATGGAAAACATTTAGGCCAAAAAACATTGGTTGAGGTCTATTCTTCATTTTTTTTTGTTTTTTTCTATTTCTTCCCCTATTCTTCATTCAATCATTTTCGGCCTTGTATTTGGCTGATGATTCAAAAAAATACATGTTAATCAATCATTATGTACTCGTTTCATGGTTAAAAAGACTAATACCATAGATCCAGATTCATATTGATGATAGGATTATGCTATGATATTGGATCAAGATTATATCATAGTTATTCATATGGGTTTTGGAATACGGTGTCCATAGTATTTTATAGAAGGGTTTTCATGGGTTATATAGTGGATATATTTTAGTTAGCGGTGATGGAAAGGCATACACATGTCTGTTACTTACTTACTGGCATGATTCGTGGTTGAATCAGAGGCTAGAGGATCAGATGATAACACGTGAAATGGGTCTGAAATTCTGGAAAATCCTGGGTTACATGGAATTTAATCTGGAATTACACACCATGCAGTACCCCCTAAGTGACAATTAGGGTTAAACCACATAGTATAGGATAAGATTCCATGTGGTCCCCACCCCACATTGTGTGGCCCCTAGTTGTCCTGCTTCGTGCATACTAGGTGTACATTCCCATGAATCTATGTGGTGTTACACATTGTGTGTTACATCCCACACACTAATTACACCATGGAAAAAATCTTGGCATGTATAAGGGGTATACACCCAGGAGATATTGTGGCCCCACACATTGTTGGTGGTGGTCCACACACCATGTACTCAGATACATAAATAGGAATGGGATTTGAAATAGTAGTAGAAGATGATGTTGAAGGGAAACACTATGTAAACAAAGTGCACACCCTGTACCCTCAAAAATAAGTCTTGGATCCACTTTCATCTTAATCATAGACCAGTTTCATTATGGAATGGTCATTGGATCCTTTCCCTAACGGTTTATTATGGAGTCATGTCTTATGTATTGGAAGGTGATACCCACTAAAGAACTTCAATCTTAGATGGAGTTGTTAGAATCTCTTCATGATGCCTGTTGTGAGATCCCTTATCATCTTTTTTTTCTATAGTTTGGGTTCATGGTATCTTCATGAACAACACTATATGATCATTTATCCCTTCTATAAAGGGTTAATCTAGATTGTGTTGTTGGTATACCCCTTGTCCTTCGTTTTGATCACAATTTGTGTTTCGATATCTTCATAATTTTAATGTGTAATTCTTATGGAAAGACCTAATGATCATGAAATCTCAAATGGACAACATCAATTCTACTTACTTATAGAGTGTGTTCTCCTATATGGGTATTATACAAAACCTTAGAGTAGAAATCTTGTTCTTCATTTACTATTGTGACCGTGCCTCGAGACTCTGTGTCTACTATGAGTGTATTTGGATATTGTTGTTTTGTATACTATTTAAATATCCATATTTTGATCTGATTACTAATATTGATTCTATATGTTTAACTATTTCAGGGTTCTCATCTCGGTATTTTTATACTCACCCATGCATGGGATTTCCCCGCACGTGTCATGTCTTATACATATGACCATCCTTTTGATGGATTCCTTGAGTGATTGGGGTTAGGTGGATCTTAGTGAACTAGATAGACATATGTGTGTTCTATGGATTTCATTTATAGAAGTCCTCTAATTCAAAATAGGATATACTTTTTTCAATTTTATATGGTTGGATTATATTTGTTCCTCTGTTTTTAGAGCATTTTTCATACACTATTGGTTGGATTTTAGATCTATGCATCCATGGTTATAAGTAATTTTAAATTTTAGTGTTGTATGGTCATGTATATGGGTGTTTGTGTATTGGTACATTAGGATATGGCATCCCATGTGTGTAATAATCCTTCTCAGCACTGGTCACCAACCCCTGGCCTTTGGGAGGAGGGTTTTGCGTAGTCATGGATTGTTCCCTATTAGGCCTAGTTGTGAGAGAGTGGTATAGAAGGAGTTATTTCTCCCATAGGATTGGTGCCTATGAGATTGATTTGGGTTTTATGGAATCAATTTTATATTTTTCAAGTTTGGAACATAGTTCAAGGACACCAGCATTGGTGAGGTAGCCACCATATCTATTCACTAGAAATCTGATAACCTTATTTTTGACTCAGTACGTGTTGCCCCTAATTGATGAGAAAATACTGTAACAGGAATCATATAAGAATGGATTTTTGTTTCCATTTCCTTATTCATTTATCTCTCCCGATATACTTATTGATTGTGGTACATATTTTTTTTCAATATGAGTCTATGATAATTGATTTCTATGATTCAGCAACAGGATCGTGATGATGATCCCTGTATTGGTGGATATTCGATACCAGGACCTATTCATGAGGTGTTTCCTCTAGGTGGTGCACTAATCATACCACCACCTATCTGGAATCATATGGTACTAGAATTAATATCGGAAGAGGTGTTTATGTTAATTGTGCTTCATGAGATTCAGTGATAGTGATCCCTCAAGTTATAAGGTGAGCTAGACTCAAAGGAGGATGAGGATTTTCTTGTTGTAGTGACACGATTCTATCATATCATCATGAAAACTACACACTAGATGGTGTTCATGGCAGCAATACTTCTCTACGGATATGTGGGATGATGGTGGGGATTGGTTTTCCAATCATATAATTCACATACTCTTTCATGGTTAAAGTATGAGATCCTTTTATAAGAGGTGTTTTCTACAACTACATTGTGGGATGTGCATATTAGAGAGAATTTAAATATTAAGCAAGGAATTATGACCCTGTATGAGTATTTATCAAGGTTCGTCAACCTCTCTTGGTACTCAATGGATGTGGTACTTTATCCGCACTTTCAGTCTCAATCCATTGAGAGAGGATTTACCAAAGACATATCAACTAGTGTGATACCTCAATTCATTCATACCTATGATGAGGTGTTAGTGCATTCTTTGGTAGTCAAGATATTCTTGACAGAGCAGATGCAGATAGTTTTCACTGGTAATGGGAACACATGAGTAGAGACTTTCATAGTAGGGAGAAGATGATATACATAGTGATCTGGATGTGAGATATGTCTCAATAGGTTATCCTATGATTGAGAGTCTATGGATCATATCTCACATGATGGATCTATTTACTCTTTGGATAGGTGGTTCTACTCTTATGATGGTCAGGGACATAATACGTGAGATTTACCTAACAAATATTCACTCTATAGAGAGACAGTGGATGGACTACCTAGGTAGAGGTAGTCATTGGAGAAAGTATGTATGTAGGATGGTGAATGTGGAAGAGGATATGAGAGAGTAGCTATCGGGGGATTTTTTTGACTTATTATTAACACAACCCCCAGGTGGTCCACACTGGTCTTAAAGAACTGAGGGACAATGGGGAGGGTAAATACAAGCATTCAAGGCTTACGAAATAGAGTCTCTAGAGATGATGCATGGTATAATCTATTTATACTCTACTTTATTAGAAAAATTGATAGAAATTAGTTCTAGATACTCTTTTCTTACCAATTTTCTAGTTTGAGACATAGAGATTCTAGTTGAGCCTTTGGAAGGACCCTTTCACTTTGGTACTCCTAATGGAATAGAATCAGTTATCAAATACATCTAATAATGGAATGATTTTACTCTTGTATGCTATAGTTTATTTTTTTATATCTTTGTAGTAGTGATAAGGACTATAAATTTCATCTTAGGTATGGACTCGTTATCTATAATTCATTCCTTGATATATTGTTTTAGGTGGAGGATACAGTGTCTCTGCAGTGATTGGATGAGGGTTTCCTTTGTGAGGGAGAATGAAACTTAGCCAGAGAATGACGGACTCTTTCTTACGAGGGTTCGGCCAATTACACACCATTTGGATAGCATGATTCTTGGTTTAGTAGATGCTATGAACATTTTGTTTCCTACAATGGTGGGGGAGTACCGGGATGTATTTCCTGAGGATGTACTAGGTTTAACTCCCCACTGAGATATTTAATTCTTCATTGATCTATACCCCAAGACATCTTTTATATATATGAAAGATTATCAGATGTCTCATGTGGAGCTTTGTGAGATGAGTAAGTCATTATAGGACTTATAGAGTAAGGGATTTATAATGCCCTTTATTTTTCCTAGGGCCACCTTAGTATGTTCACCAAGAAGAAGGATGAGATCTTGAGTTTGTGTGTGGATTACCATCACTTAAACACAGTGACCATGAAGAAAAAATACAATATTTTTTTCGACGACCTCTTAGATCATTTGAGAAAGGTTTTGTTTTTATCAAATATTAAACTCAAATAAGTATATCATCATCTATGAGTACAGGTGAGGATTTAAAAATGATTAATTTTTGATGTCATGATGGTCATTATGAGTACCTAGTGATTATTTTGGAATAGTGAACACCCAAATAGTGTTCATGGGAATCATGAATCAAATGTTTCTTCCTTCCATAAACTGTTTCGTTATAGTATTCATCATTGATATCCTAGAATACACAGCATCCAAGGAGGATCATGTGAGACACTTGATAATGATCCTAGACATACTCCAAGAGAACCATCTTTATGGGAAGAACTTGATATTAATGTTCTAGATTCAAGAGGTTATCTTTCTAGGATATCTTCTCTCATTAGATGGTGTATCATTGGACCCAATTATGGTTGATTTAGTGTTAGCATGTAATCCACCCAAGAGTGCGATGGAGGTGTAGAGTTTCCATGGATTTAAAGGCTACTATCAGATATTTGTACCTGATTGTCATAGGATATCATCTCCCTTGATAGCTTTGACCCAAAAGGGAAAGCCTTCCATGATGAAATAGATGTGAAAATATGATTTCTAGGATTTGAGGTAGATATTTATGAGAGATCCCATATTGATATTTCTATAGGAGGGTGTTGAGTACATTGTTTTTTGTGATGTATCTTGAATCGGGATTGGTTATGTTATGATGCAGATGATATTAGTGATTACCTATGGTTAATATTAGTTTAGGCCACATTTGCAGAACTACATGACCCACAATCTTGAGAAAGCAGTAGTAGACAACACACAAAATATATAGTGACACTGCCTTTTGGGATTGTGGTTTATCTTTTAATTTGACCATAAGTCTGTCAATTATATATTCTCTTATAATGATAATAAGTTGAGACAGAAGTGATGGATTGATTTATTCCACAAATTCGAATTTGATATTATCTATACTAGTGTAAGTGGAACATGGTTGTAAATTCCATTAGTAAGATATTTTTCTTGTAGCTACGAAGAAAGTAATTGAATTAGTTTGACTTTTTATAGTTATACTTTTTGGATGGTGATAGAGTAGATAGCCTCAAATTGATGTTTATTACCCCTCTTATTTTATATAGTGTCTGGGAGGAAAAACTTTGGGATACCGACTATGGGACCATACATGCTCAAATATTCACTGGAAATGGTACTAAATGACTGTATAAATGTGAGGATCATGACAACTTTTTCATAGGAAACAGGATGGTACCAAATATGTTGTGGGGGGAGGTTCTATGTAATTTTCTTACATCTCCCTTATTAGAACATCTAGTTTTTTCAATGATGTAAAAGGGACTTCTACAGTAGTTTTGGTGTCAAGGATAAATAAGGGAGTAAAATGGTTGTCACTTGAGGCCTTACTTGTCAACAGGTGAAGGCTAAGAACTAGGTTTCAGTAGGTTTAGTTCAACCCCATGACTTTCCATTGAGGATGTGACATGGGATATCCATGCACTTTAGGATAGTATTACCACGTATGTCTAGAGAACATGATTCAATATGGGTGATCATATATCAAATCACTAAAGTATCCCACTTCCTATATATCCAAGGGTAGATTTAAGTAGTGATCATAGAGAACCTCTGCATGTAATATATAGTCTGGATCCCTGGAGTTCACTCAATGTTCATTACTAACTGTGATTCTTGCTTTAAATCTCGATTATGTATGGGATTACAGGAGGCCTTTAGAAATCTGTTCCATTTGAGCATAGTGTTTCACCCCAGCAGTGACATCTAGATTGAGAAGACTGTTAAGGTCTTGGAGGATATGTTGCAAGATTTCTTGTTAGAATATTGAGTTAGTTGGGATGATCAACTACCCTTGGTGGAATTGGTGTAAAACCACATCTATCATTCCACCATCCATTTAGAACTATTAGAGGCCTTGTATAGGAAACCCTATAGGTCACTACTATTCTAGATAGAATGAATAGAGTCAGAAAATATGGTTCTATAGTTCCTATGATCTATAATAGTGAAGGTAGATATCATTAATATGTATATGAGAACTACATAAAGCTATCATAAGTCTTATTAATACCAAAGACAAAGACCTTTGGAGTTCAATGATAGATATCATGTGTTCCTATGTGTCTCATCTTGATGTGGGTTATAGAGGCTTAGTTGAGGAAGAATGAAATATAAAAGATTCATTATCCCTTTATAGGCAATGTATAGAGTTGGATAGGTGGAATACTTCTTATCTCTATAAGTACAGTTCGATCAGGTGCAAAATGACTTCCACATGTCCCAACTGAGCTTGTGCATGCACGAACCATCTTATGTTATAAAATGGATCGAGCTAGATATTGATGATTGATATTCTTTTGCAGAGTACCTAGTAGAGATTGATGATTGTATATAGAGGATAATCCATGGTAAAAGATTCTTTTATTGTGTGCTCATTAGAGTAATGATAGTCTTTAGGAGATAACAAGATAGTAGGAGACCCATATTTGTGCTCAATGACCATATCACTTTGTGTATACTTTTGTTTGAATTTCTAAGACATAAATTCTCAAGATGTGTAGAATGTGAAAACACTAAGATATATATATATATATATATATTAATTTATAATACTATATATATTATTTTTGATCTAGGATCTGAGACAGTGTGAGATTTTGAGGTCTGATGATCCTATAATTAATTTTTGAAATATATTAAATATATTAATTATCATAGGTGTTATATATTCTAAAAAAGTGGACTAACTCTTAAAAAGATGATCAGCTTATAAATTTGATTCCTTCATTGATTTTAGATCATGGGTTTAACACTTGTAAAGTCATCAGGTTTGAGTTCTTCAGATTCTTGGGTTGGGCGTAGTCACAAAAAAATGTTAAAATAAAGTATTTAGTTTAAAATAATAAATTTAATTAATGTTTCAATTTCTTGAGTGGAATTTAAATTTTATTATATTGAAAAATTGTAGATTTAGCTTCATAACCCTAGATATTTTTTACAAATATATGGAGGATTGTTCTCAGGAGAACAACTAACAGAACATGGATTTTCTATCAGTATGTAATGGAATTTGAGGATCTAGCCAGTGAGAAAAACATAGATTAATTATTTTTTATTGATCAGTCCATCTTAAGGTAGGATGTTTTTTTAATGTGGATTTATCCTTGTTTGATTATAACTATGATGAATGAAAATCAATTAACTAATGAATTTATTCACAGATCATGTGTATTCCTAGTACGGGTTAGATTATATGGGATTGGGGGATTTCTATTTTTTATTATATTATCTCTCATTTATCTTTATTATAATAGAAAATAGTTGAGGAAAACATGAACATTGGCCAAGGTTCATTCCTCATCTTTCATTTCTGTGCATTTATTCCCATGTTCTTCTTTCATTCATCCACGATGTTTTATTTTCCTGGTTTCTCTACAAATACTAGATAATCAATCATTGTTCACATGTTTCATTGTACAAGGGTTTGATACCATGGATCTAGGTTTAGATTGATGATGGGATCATACTGTGAGGATGGATCAGGACCAGATCAGATTTCATTATGTGGGTTTTTTAATGTAAGAACTAGAAGATGTGATGGTAGTGTTTTTTCAGGCAATTTGGTGGCCAATTACAACGAGCTGTGATGGAAAGGCTTAGATAGAATAGTTCCATTATTATCAATGTGATTCATGGATGGATAAATTGATGGAGAAATAGATGAGGATTCATGAAAAAGATTTTTGATTGAAGAAACTCTAGGGTTACACATTGTGTAATATGGAATTACACACTATTTTGGACCTTCTGAGTAAAGGATATGGTTAACATGCCAAATTAAGGATCACATACTATTTGGTCCCTACAACATGTCATGTGGTATCTAGCTATCTAGATGTATGTGTATAGGTTGTACACACCTAGAAATCTAGGTGGAATTATATTGCATGTGTAAAATATCACACGTCATGTCCACCATAGTAGGTGGATTGGTATGTACAGGGGGTATACACCGAGGAGATCATGTGGCCCCACAAGTTGTATACTCAGAAATAGAAACAATCATGGGTGGGAGAAATGAGTATAACCTTGTAGAGAAGTTACATGTTTTTTAATCCTAGAACATTCTATGTACCCTCCCTCAAAAGTCTTGGATACATTTTCCCCTCCATCATGGACAATTTTATCTTAGGTGCATTCCCTTGATCCTTTCCCTAAGGCTTTAGTATAGAGTCACAACCAATGCATTGGATGGTGATCCCCTTGGAGGAACATCATTCTTTGATATATTTGTCAGAATCCCTTATTGAGGTTGGGAGTGAGATCCCCTTTCTTTGGTGTTTTCCTTTTGTGGGGTTATTAGTAACGTTGTGACTGAAACTATGAGGGAATAAATCCTATACATATTGGTTTAATCAATATTGGGTTTTTTGTTATACCTCATATCTGTGGGTGTGATCTCCATATATTCATCGATCTCTTCAAACATCAAGTATGTACTTATTATGGAGAGACATAATGAGCATGAAATCACAGATGGATTAAATTAGTGCTATTTAACTATTAGAGTTAATTCTCTAAGATAGGTTTTATGGGTAATCATTGAGTGGGAATAAAAGCATTTCACTATGGTTATGACTTTACCATGAGACTATTTGTATTCTATGATTATATATAGATATTCTTTTTATGTATGTTGTTGACATATCCCTGTGATGAGCTAACCACTATTCTTGATTCCATATGATTAGTTATTTTGAGGATCATTAATGTGTATTTTTTATACTAAACCCTTTATGGTATTTTCCCATACATTTCATGTCTTATGAAAATTACAAACATTTTTATGGAGTCATAGAGGGACTATAAACTAGAATAGAATAGTGATCCAGGTTGATTGTTGTGTATTTTGGTGGTTTCAATTATAGCAGTTCTCTACTACATCATTGGTTGGAATTGTTTTATTTTCTTCTAGTGAGATTGTATTGGTATCTTTCTTTTTATTACTTTATTATCATACTCTGATGGTGGTATTTTATATGTATTTTTTCTTGGTTATCGGTTGTTTTACATTTCATCATTATGTGTACTTGGAGATGGGTTTGTATGTATATTTACGTCAGGATGAGTTCTCCTATTTGTGTGATATACCTACTCAACATTGGTCACCATCCCCAAGCCTATTTGAAACTGGCTTGGTTTTGTATCAATTCTATCATGTTATTTCTGGTTCGGATAGTTCCCATATATCTCGTAGTTTTTGTGCCCAACTACCCCTATGGTACAGGTCGAGCCACAAAAACTAGGTCACCAAGGGTGTATGGTACGTACTGGGTGTGTGATACTTATCTTTACTCGAAACCCAAGCAACCATATTCAGGGGACTATGTGGCGTGTGTTATTTGATGTTCATGTTGAGTATGTATGAATTTAAATAAATAAAAATAATTCTTCAAACGCAACCCTTTCACCTCCACGACATTCGTTTCTACCTTAATTCTTGGTAGGGAATCCTAGTCTAGGTTATACCATGCCCGATCTATCATCAGTGGCTAGATTCTAACCAACCAATCTCATCTAGTTCATCCCATCGCACCACGCATCTCCCATGGATGAATCTTGAATAATAAGTCTCCAATCCATGTCTCTGTCATGCAAAACAAAAATCGAACCATGATACAGCCACAAAACAATTATCCTCACATCACACACACAACCTCCATAAATTTGGGGTTCTGATCATGCATGAATCCAACTTGAAAAT
The DNA here is from genome assembly GCA_963277665.1 of Viscum album. Taxonomy (NCBI): domain Eukaryota; kingdom Viridiplantae; phylum Streptophyta; class Magnoliopsida; order Santalales; family Viscaceae; genus Viscum; species Viscum album. The sequence goes on along the minus strand of OY728164.1, from coordinate 628,330,302 downwards.
GTTGAATCTTGACCCCTTGGACCAATGGTGAAGAATAAAAATGGTGTGGGAAATGTTCCACAATGGAGTGAATCAATCCTTTACCAATGAAATCTCAGCCAGCTATTACATAATTGTGGTATCCATTGGGAAATGTACGGTCCATTAAACAAATTATTTGATCAAGAACACCAAAATATTCTAGGGATCATGCAAAGGAAATAAATCTTAGAGAATAATAAATTAGATATACAGATCCTTGATAATAAAAATAAATAGGGAGGAAACAGTTGGTACTGAGGTGTATAGTGGAAAAATGTAGGTTGTGGATATTAAAATATTTATCACTAGAGTGACATAACATGTATTGTATTGTGATCTGGGCCCTGTTACAATCTGAGTATCTCATGTGAAATACTAAAACCATAGAAAATAAAAATAATAATTACCTCATCTGATTCATAACATTATAAACTGAAAATAATCACTAGTGATCATTACTCAATGGATCTAAAGATGAACATCAATAGATTAACCACACATGGTCCACGAATCCACATGAATTTTATTATTTCATCCCAATTATTCATTTCATTAATAATAAAGAATCTATTTATTTATTAGTGATTGATAAAACATGAAAACCTCTCGAACCCTATGATGGGGCCACCATGTCAAATATACCTATTCACCAGAATATGGTAGATTATTGAATATGATATTATGTGTGACCATGTAGGATCATCTCATGATAGTAGTGAATTATATTCATAGAACTATAGGGTGTCTATAAACCCATTGAGGCCCCTTAAGAGACAAGAAATAGTTATAGCAATGTCAACAAACCTACAAACACACACTGTGTAATAGAACCTCTTTGTCTTTTGATATACCAAAAATCAGGATGAACACTTATGCCTTCATATTTGATTTCTTTTATATTTTTTGATCTAGATGGATTAATTTAACTTCAACTACCATTTCTATGTATTTATAAAGTTTCTACCATACGGATCAACCTAGCCTGAGATATTACTTCCCCAACTCAAAAACGACAAATTTTATCCTGATCATTCAACCAATGTCATACCCCCAATGACACACCCAATATAAGTTACCTTACCCTGTATTCAATTCCATGTTTTTTTAAATGTATCAAAGTACATCATCAAATAGGTCACATTGATAATGTTCTCAATTCAAGAGACCAATACACATGTTTGTTGATAGGAACTACCAATAACACCTAAAACATGTGGTGTTCCTATTGGATGGTCAGTCATCCTGATATCACAAACTAGTGATCACCAAGAATGAACTTTATGAGAAGAAGTCTCAATGCTTATGATCCCCCTACAGTTAGTCAATCATCATCTATATCAAATCATTATGATGTATCTTGAATACATGAAATTTATTTAAGATTAATTTTATAGAAGATAGAGGTTCTCATTATATCCTGGTATCATATATAACCTTTTTATACAACAAATAATCTATAAAAATTACTATTTAAATAGTGGATGAAATAATATCTACACTATTGTGGTAAGTGTGCATTATGTATTTCATATTGTATCCATAATATGGTAACTAAAATTTACTATTCAGTTATTTCTAGGTAACCCACTATTAAAATAAAGTGTATATGTAATGAGGCAAACCTCATAATTGGATTGACCATTGGAGAATAATGTGTATTCTAATGATGGAGAAAAATATATTATTTGTTCACCGTCTATCTCATAGTTCACCTTGATCTATTTATTTTCATTCATCGATCTTGGTCCACCAAAGAAAAATGCTTCCACCTCCTCTGAAATATTCTTCGAATATGTAGATATCCCATTTGATTTTCCATAATGATGTTTTCAAATAGAAGGATTAGGTTTATAGATATTGTAAAAATTAATTATTTAGATTAATTAGTTTACTTAAAGAACCTGCCAATGATCGCCTTGACTAACCACCCAACACAGATCAACTTTATCTCATTCTTAGGTTAGACACACTATTCCAAAATCAAGTGTGGGAATGGATTCCTCATAGGAGGTCCCAAAAAATGGGAAACCATTTATTCCAAAAATAAGTTTCCACATGATTTAATATATGTTAATATTTTACGTATATTAATCTTGGGGTCCTATGACATGAAAAAATAGTGCCAAATCTGATGTAAAATAAAAATATATTGAAAAAAATATCCAAAGGACTAATTCAACAAAAATAAAGTTATTACATTCTCCATTACCTTGAGTATTTTGGACCTAAAAATTTTAGGCTTCAGAAAAAGATGGTGATATAGAGACTGCTTTTAAATTTTACACACCCATGAGCTCTCCTCCATGCTCCCATACTTCCAAATCACATAATCCAATGGGATGGTATGTCCACGTAGGGTCCTATCCTGCCAGTCCTTGATATCTACTATGTATTATATAAAGTTGACTTCATCCTTGATGTCTATATCACCCCATTCAATAATGTATAATTTTTCATACATGTATCTCCTTAGTTACTACACATGAAATACTTCATGAACCCAGTCCAACTATTTGGGAAAGGCTAGACTATAAGAAACCTCCCCAACCATTCATAGGATCTCAACTGACAAGATAAACCATAAGTATAGCTTTCTTACCTAATCAATTATCTAAAATCCTCATCATGGTGATACCCTTGGGGAAAATGGTCTCCATTATCAAACTCAAAAGGCCTAAGATATCGATCTGTATAATATTTTATTCTCCTCTAGGTTGTCCTCATATGCTATCGAATCGCCGTTACTTTATCTATCATCACCTGCACCATCTATGGCCTAAAAATTGTTGTATTTTCAATCCCAACCCAACACAAGGTTGACCTACTGGGTCTCCTATATAGTTCCTTGAAATGATTAATTCTTATAGGAGAGTGAGAGTTGTTATTATAAAATATATATACCAATGGAATGTGATCCTCTCAACTAAGGCTGGAGTGAAACTCATAGGCTCTCAGTATATCCTATAATACATAGATAATGCATGAGGTATGCTCATCCTTATGAGGGTTGAAAATTATGATCATTCATAACTAGGTCCCAAAATCCTTCTGTAAACCCCTAAAAACACAACATTTTCTCAGAATCCCAACCAAAGATAATTTTCATGGGTACCATAAGATATCATATGATCACCCACATCTACAACTATCCCAAACACTAAACCAAACTCATCCCCCTAATGGAAAGACAGTGTGTTGATTTGGGAAGTCGTTCAAAAATCAACTAGATGGCATATTGGTATCTTGTTTTCCATGGAATCAACATCATAAATTACATATATATGTCATCTCACATCCTCTCTGGGAACTCAAGAGGTTGTTTTAAACCTGCCAGAACCTGATTTTCAGATTTTACCTATCAACGTGTGAGTCATCGGGATACAAACTCAGCAACGCTCAACCACATTATATCCCACCAAAACTAATGATAAAGGTATTTTTATATCTTTTCAACAATCATATGTACATCCAGTGGGGTTTCTGAAACTCCCTCAAGAAATCTTCATGTAACATGATCAGAACCATGTTCAATCACTAGAAAATAAATACATGCTCTCCTCCTTTTTGAAATCCATATGATGCATCTCTAGAGGATATATAATCATGTAGAACATACAAATCAGTGTCGCATGAATGAGACTCTCTCACATGATGAATAAATAGAGGATTACCCACCATTGAATGGAGAAACTTTTCACCCATATCATCTACTAGGGTTTTCTACAACAAAGATAATGGATCATTTTATTATACTACCAAGAAAAATTGAGATTTAATAATCAGGGAATCTTCTAAAAAAATCCCTTCCTATGACAATATAATTTCTTGAAGTCATGTTTCTATATTTAAATTTACCAATGTATCTCTCTGTGTTTGGGTTTTCTATGGGTAAAGATATACATGAGACTCTCATCATCTAAGTAAACAACAAAATGCTCACCCCAAAGATAGTGTCTCCACTTCTTCATATCAAAACTACCACTGTGGGATCAAGGACAGGGGTCCCGTATTTCTTCTCATGGGGTATCAAATAACTTGAACCATATGCAATAATTTCTAACCACAACATAAAAACACAATCGATACCATCTCCAGATGCATTTCATAACACTATATACTCTACGATATCCACTAATAGTCTGAATATAGGATCACTGGTCGACCTTATCCTTAGTTACTTGATGTCTCTCGGAAACTACTAAGTCTAGGTAAACAACATCCTAGTATGTGTCAAGGTAGTAAAAGGGTTTATTTCCCTTGAATATTATACCAAAAACGACTTATATTACCCTAAAATCATACAAATCCAATCGTTAGACATAGTTGCGGGTGGCTCCCATGAAGGTACCACATAAGTATTTTCCCTATCCACAACTAAAAAATTCATAGAGGTGAAAAAATCCTATTAAGTGAACCATGATTTTCCAAAACTAACACTTCAAAATATCGCAATAAAGATAGTTTTATCAATGTAAGTCTAGGACCATCCTTAAATGATCTGAATTCCCCTCATCCAGTGTAGAGTAGATTAAATTTTCATCTATCGAAAAAAAATGTATCAGTATAAGTGTGGAAGGAATATATGGTTTATATGATCTATGAATATAGTGGTGGTATTCATCACAAAAAAATGAACCACCATGAAGACATTGAGCCAATAGTGACATCTAAATATTATCTTCAGAATATCAAATAATGAACCCTCAACTGGTGGTAGCTAGAATTGAGATCGATTTTTGAGAACCAACTCACACCTCTCAACAATTCAAGGAGGTCATCAATCATAAAAAAAAATACATTTTATTTATCATTTCCTAATTCATATTAGGATAATCAACACAAATCATCCATCTCTGGTATGTATTTTTTAATGAAGTAAACTAGAGCTACAAAAGGGGACACATAGAATTTGATAAATCATTTATCTAGAAGGTCTTATAACTAAACCCTTATCCAAAAAATCTTAAAGGGGATACCATATATTTTTTATAACATATCAATGTGTCTATACGGTGTAAGTTGATACAAAATTCTATCACCGTCCTCGAAGAAAGTCCAAAAAACATCAATGAAGAAATATATATAATAGAAGTTAAATGCCAAAAGATACCACTCCATCATGGTATAATGTCTATAAATTTTGGTTGATGGGTTGTAGTTTCCAACTCATGATCCCCACTCACTCAACCATAAGATCTATCTCATCTACAAATGAGAATCTCAACCCATTTATTCATAACCATCTATCCTTCATGTGATGATAGTTTATCTAGGATTTCACCATGGACAACCAATCCATACCTGATATGACATCATAAGGTTTCATCATGATGACCAAGAGGTCCCATAATAACCTAGTATCCCCAAATTCCAACATTTACTACTAGAATATATGGAATATAGAATAATCACTCAAAATATGAACCACAAGTCGTAACTGTTAGGCCAAGGCCTCTATAGGGAGCTTTATCTCCTACCAAAGGGATATGGTGATGAAAGATTTACATCCACTTGTTTTTATATGTATTAGGTCAAGAGTATAAAATACATAGATCATACCTTGAATCATCTTATGAGTAGTCTTGTCAAATCCCCCAATAGCTTATAGTTTCCATTTTCCTTGACCATCAACTCTATAAGAATGTAATGGGCCACCAAATTATGGTGGTGAAATTAGATCCCAACATATCCCTCCACCAGTATATCCTCCCATAAAAAAATAAACCTTCTCCTCAATCAACATAACCTCCCTAGGGGAACCCTGACCACACCTAGGAGATCTTTAATCATGGAATTTCTTCTATCTTGGTGGTCTATCCACAACCTACATACCCTTCTTGATACATTGAGTTAAGAAATCATGAGCCATCTGACTGTTCCATCACATGAATAGCATCACCCCTCTATTGGAAGACTGTATTATCGGTGTGAACCATGTTTTACTATTCCACAAGTCTCATTCCATCCAAGGGAATGTATCATGCATCAATAACCAGATGAATTGTGCATGATAACTACTACAAATGTCACAATTATGTCCACTATTGGCTCTATCCACTCAGCACCCCTCTACTAGGAAGCTCTCTATAAACAGAGATCACTCTAGCACTCCAGCTTTATTATGAATTCATATGGAGTCTACATTGGTAGATATATTTCTATTAAGGTCTTACTAGAACGTTCATTCCCAAGATATACCATATTTCCCTTTACCAAGGGAGTAACGTGTGAGTTCATTGAACCTCATTGTGTTCTCAACAACTGTCATATCACCTAGATACTACATAAGAAGCTCTAGAGTTTTCACAAAGTATAATAATGTAAGGTAATTATTATCAATAAATATCTATTTGATGTATAACCATAAGAGTTTAATCTCTTCATGAGTATATGTAACCAGACTCGACATGTTCCCTACTACTCCCTGATCTTGGTTGTCTATAATTTTAATCATCTAATTGGTCAGGGTCTAAAAAATCATAAAAACTCAGTTCACCAACCCAATAACATAATCCAATTCATATGGATCTAGATTCCTATGAATCATATGTGATATATGTCATTGGAAATCTCATAACATTCTAATAATGCATAAATTGTTTTCTTGGACTTCTTGAACAATCCACATATCAATAAGAGGTGGTGCTTCTCTCCACCCACCTAATGGAATCACCTCATGAGAAGGCCACTAAAAAGGGGCCTCATTACTCAAATAATAATCATCATGATCTTTTATTTGAATCCAAGAAAGCTATCATTATGGATTTATCCTGAAATTTATCAAGACATATCACGATTAGATGAGAATTTAAGGGGAGATGAATCAATTATTATAATAAAAGTACTCATTATTGAATGATACTTATACCATTGGTTTCCCTAAAATAGATGCATTTTTATAATGAGTCTACAAGCATGTATTCATGGTCATAGTGAATAGAAATGTTGTTCATCATATCAACACTATATTCCAATGAATGGAAGCCCTGGTAGAGAAACTACAACACTGTTATCCTAAGTTCCCGTCCAATCCTCAATATTTTACTAACTCCAAAAGAATCTTTAGGATGAACCCCCATTTATACCACTCTATCACGACCCGACACATCAGGTCCCACATGGCTGGTAATAAGCTTAGTGTGACACCGCAAACCTACCTAAAATATACCAGGGGATAGAGAAAATTTTTGAGAAGGCATTAACTAAAATATGAGGCCATAACCATGTCTACCTATATGAATACACCCAAACATATACATGAAAAAGTGTTGAGTAATTATAAATTGTTGCAACACCTAGTGTATAGTCATCAATGAAATAACCTCTTGGAAATAAATTAATGTGTAATAATATAAAATAGATGCACAAAAGAAAAAATTAAATTCACAACCTTACATGATATCTCATCCTAGAAACAACTGGAAAAGGGGAAAATTAAAGAGATCCTAACTCTTGATATCCATATCTTACAACCATATGTGATCAATGAACCCATGTACTATTATGCTTCACCAAAGTCACATTTGATATTACTTTCATCTATAGAATACATGACATCATTGGTAGAACATATAAAAGGGTTCATATACACATACCTATTCATATTCCCCGAAAACCAAAAAGGGAGAAAAATAATGGTACGATAATCTGTTCGACCCAATACATATATATTCTATTAATGAATCCTAAGAAAGTGAGAAACTAGATATAAATATTAGAATTATATATATGAATTATGAATCATATTGTAGATCTAATGGCCCATCTACAATTCCTAATAGCACACACAACATCATAAGGATCCTTGTTGAGGGCCCTCACCTTGCCACTATGCTTTACAGCTGAGTGGAACAGCCTCGAGTGGTGTACCTTCTCCCAACCAAAGCATGAAGATAAGGGGTTTCACCCCAAAAATTAGGGGACTCTTTCCGAATGTAGTATGTGGGGTTACCAACCCTACCTATGTAAATAGTAATGGGCCCCACACCATTTTGTAATGGTGGGTACTACCCTGATGGTACTCTGATAAATTGGCTCGATCACTACTGTTAGCTAAGTGTTTTTAGAAGAAGAATCATAAAAACGATAGCCAATAACATGTATTTGATATTATATAAATGTCACTATCAGATTTTACACACACATAAATACTCAAGATAGGATACGTTCGAAAATAAACTAATACATTAAGAAAGAGAAAAAAATATGGTGGAAGATCCTGAGGTTAGTACGTGGAATGTACCTAGGGTGACATGACATGTGACATTTACTAGTCATATTTTTATTTCCCCTCTTGTAAATGAATTTATTATCCATGTCGGATGAAAAAACATGTAAAAGTGTCACATGACATTTCTTCACCACCTGAGGTCTTTCTGTGTCCTTATGGCCCATGCCTGTTTACCTCGGCCCATACCTATGTACAATGGTCATGTCCAAGTAACTTTGTCATGTCTGCATACACAAATGTGCCCATGTAATATCTTCATTTTTGTTTTCTTGGTCATGCCCATGCTCGTGTACCCTTGTGGTATATTCCGACCATCCAACACCATGTCCCAGAATGTGTATTGGACATACACTGTGAGTGATAATTATCATCACTATAAATCCAAGCCTCTATAACTAGGGGACTACACGTTGTGTGTAATTTGTAGTATATGTTTTTTATTTTTGGAATCTCATTAATATGAAGAATGGTTCTTGATTTTCACCAACACCACTATCTATACTACTTATTAATCAATTCACTCCGTGGATCCCAGATCAAGGGCTGACCGCACCCGATCCACCACGTATGGTTGGATTCCTATCACCCGACTATTGTATGGCTAATCGCATCACATTGCTCCTCTCTCAAAGGAGAATCATGAAGAACAATCACTTGATCATTTTCTTCTTCATTTGAAACCTGAAACTCACCATGAAACATCCATAAAATAATGATCTCTATGTCATTCAAGAATCCTCCCTAAATTTGATGGTTCGATCATGCATGAATCCAACTCAACAATGATTAACTATGTCCAAGTGGGTTGATGGAAAAGAACTTGATGCATGGTGGGGGAAATGATTGAGAATGGCGTGAATCTGTCATTGGATGATGTGATCTCTACTATTAATTACATAATTGTTGTATCCATGGGTTAAAATAATATGAAAAAATGGAATAATGTGATCAAGAACACTGAAACCGTATGGATCATAAAAATAATATAAAGCTCAAATAATAATAATGAAAATAAAAAAATCCATCTTTATCAACTAAAATTAGGTGGAAACCAAAAATAAAAATACCTAACAAGGAATTAGATCAATATTTATTGAAGAATGTAACTGCTAGGGATGGAGAAGAACATATATTTCATTCTTTGTTTGTCTCGTTATTCACGTTGATCCATCCATCACCATTCCTCGTTCCTGATACGCCATCAGAGAATGACTCTTTATCCTCTCTTATCTGAAAATGTTATATAGATAACCCTCGGGATTTTTTATAACATGTTACTTATAAATGAAGAATTTGTTTTGGCCTATTAAATAAATTAATTTAATTAATTAAATAATTCAATTAATGCACCCAATAATGACCACCTCAAAGGAAAATCTGGCACAAACCAACAATATATCGTACCTAGGGTAAAACTAAGGTTCTCGAAACAACTGTGTCCATAGATTCCCCATATGAGTTACAAAATTATGAGAAAACAATTTATTACAAAAACATGTTTGCATGTGCTTTAATATATCTTTATAATTTTAATATATTAATTTTGGGATCCTTTGAAACCTAAACACTGTGTAGAATCCATAACACCCAAGATTTTTATGAGAATTTTTTTTATGTTATATACATCATTAAAGGAATATTTCACTACAACACTAGCTTTGCTTTCTTTACACGCAATCACATCCTTCCTCGATAGCTTGTGTTGTACGCAATACCGAGTTTCACTAAACAACGATATACTATTAAAATATTATTAACATTAGCCGTTATGAATAGTAATACCCACTTTTTGATATTTTATAAATTTTATCATTCAAAATGGATAACATTTTTGGATTCAGAATATCGAAATTAGCCTAGGGTGATTTTTTGGTATTTTTCTGAAAACTTTCAATTTTTGATGAATAGTGAAAACACTAGGTTACTATTTACAAACCGACTTTTTATTTAAATAATTATTTATTTTATTAAAATTTATTTTATATAAAGATTGATACATAATACCTATATAAGTTAAATTTAATTAATTGGAGTCATTTTATAATAATTTTAGACATATGAAAATTTTATTGAACATCTCACCGTCCTTTACCCACCTCCTAGGAGAGTTTGAAAATTTACATAAAAAATAATTTTACCGCATCTGTTAGTGGACTTTCGAAAATTCGAGAGACATGGTGTGATGCCCCAGGTTTTATGAACTGTTTTAAGTAAGAATTGTTATGCCTTTAATGATGTCTCTTGTTTTATTTGTTTTCCTAATAAGGAATTAGAGATAAAATAAAACATGGAGAATAAGGTAAACTGATATATCTTAAAACATTACTTTACAACGAGACCCAACTAGTTGAAAATACCATGAAAAAGACCTAACACAGACACAGCAAGACTACTAAGAACCACAACTCGAGCAATCAGATAATCCTCATCTTCAGAGTCCATCAGCATGAAAAGTATAACAGCCATGGCCACGGAACACATGCTCAACGTCAAAGGTATGAGGAGAGCCATCCTTCCTGTTCAAGTGTTCTGTTTTTAAGAAGTACCCCACACCCCTGTATTTATATTAGTTCTTCGAGTTATGACCGTTATATTTATATATCTGTTGGGTTTTCAAAACGACCGTTGTGTTTCCATTAATAAAGTTTACTTTAAAAGAGAACTCGGTTTTTATTCCCTCGTAACTTTATGATATTCTTAAGACATTCTTTCATAAAATATTCTTCATTTTAAAATAAAAAGTGTATTCTTAGAAGTAAATCTCCTCGTTTTTACAAAATCCAGATGAATACCTAGGTAGTTGAAACCTTGGTATTCTTTTTATGAAAAATATGTTTAGAGGGAATTCGTAATAATTATATCTTTTGATCTCATAAATTATGTAATTTTTGGGAAACTATTGGTCTTTAAAAGAATTTTATAAAACAAACAGTAGATTATTTTAAAAATTCTAATGATTATGATAGTATTATACAAAAAGTATATCTTTTAAAGATTTATACCAAGACTTAAAATATTTTATCTAAACTAGAAAGTGGTTTTCAGATTTTAAATTAAAACTGTTTGTTTTTATTCAATTTCTACAAATTATTTATATTTCACCCTATTTTGAGCTAAGTATATAATAAAACTAAATTTTTATAAAAAATTGTGTGGGACCCGGCCAAGCCAAGGGCATCCCTTATGGGACAAGCCCTCCAGGCCATGGATGAGACCCCCTAGGGTCCTGAGGTGCCGCCATCGGGCTCCCCAGGTGCGTGGTGCAACAGACCCGAGAGGCTTGGGGGCCGAGCATAGGTTACCAGTGTCGCGCGTGGGCCCTTGTATAAGGTCGCGGCTCGCACTGTGTGAGGTTGGCCCAAGGCCCGCGGGGGACCCATGTGTAAGGCCTCATGTGAGTGTGTGTTTGTGCTATTTCACCGCTCCCCGAATGACTTCTTATTTATATCACGCCTCAAACTCTTCCCGTTTTGATGCGGGACGCACTCCGCGCAACCAGGACCATCCAATCGACATCCGCGTTGATCTCAGCCATCCAACTCGTTTTTAACCGCGCGACCTCCCCCACGCCTCTGTATGTCGTCCGATCTCTTCAGTGTTTTAATCACAGCCCTCCATCCCTTTAAAATTTTTAACCCGATTCCCATGCCCCCTCCCGCAGAACGATCTCCTACTCTTTAATCCTGGCCATCCCTTCCTCTTCTGCGTCGACCCCGTCACCTTCTTCCTCGAGTCGGCACCCGACCAGTAGGCATGCACCTCGGTTCCCTTCATCGCACTGCTCCTCTGACCCTCACACACCGCCACCTGCTAGGGCCATGTAGCTCCGTCTTCTCTACACTGGGCTATCCCTTGAGCCGAGCCACTTGGTTGCGCTGAACCCTCTACTTAAAATCTTCCTTGGCCGCATGAAAGGGAGATCTTTTGCTCCTTCTTCTCCTCCGCGGACATCCAGCAGCTGAGCACCATGCCTCCTCCTCAAGCCAGGTAAGGGTTCTGCATTTCCTTCATTCCTTCAAGAGCCCTCGTGCTATACTTTCGACTTACATATTTATATAGTTTATATTTATATATGTATATAAACGCTCAGGTTCCTTACCTTAAAAAAAGTTTCTGTTTTTTTCCTTCAGGCTTCTCGAAGAGTGCATGGGAAAGGGAGGACCTTTTTTATTTTTGTTTTCTTTGGGAGAAAACCATACCCATATACATGCAGTATATATATATGCAGATTATGTAAAACAAATCTTTTGGTATGAAATACCCTCAAAATGTGTTTATATTTGCGTTATAGGAAGAGTTATATACCCATGCTAGGTGGTGATGCGGTTTTTTCAAAGTATATAAATATATACATATATGTATAGATAAACCCGAGACTTTTTTTATATATAGGGTATATACTGTTATATATATATATATATAAATGTTTACACATAGACCCCAAAACCCTTTCGGTTTAGGGTACCTAAGCTCATTTAGAGGGTATACTTGATAAAATATTTATCTTAAAGGTTTCATTTGTAACTGATGCTTAACATATGTCATTTATGAAAACATTATATATATATAACTAAAATTTTCTACATGTTTATAATTTTTTTTAAACCATTATATACATTTTGGGGAATGCTACAAATAAATCAAACTATGGTTTACCTTTTTTTTTGGGGGGGGGGGGGTTTATCACCATCTCCGATCACAAGTGTTTCCTTTAAGCAATCTACCTCCTTGAAGTAATAATTTTAAAGACTCATCATTTTATGTCATCATTTTCATGCTTTAATGACTAGCTTATGTAAAGGGAAAAGAAAATGTTTTATGAAACAATGTGTGCCTTTGTTTAGTTGTCAACATATTTTGCAAATGTTATCTATCATTTCATGTATAAAAAATTGTGTGTGATGACTTGTGAATTGTTTTATTCATTATTGTACATAATGTATACTAATGACATATCACAAAATAAATTAAGATTTTAGATTACCCAATGTGATAGAGGACACTTTGGGTAAAGTAAAAATGAATGAGATATTCAAGGTGGTATGGGACATCTTGAATATACAAAGTTGTTAAAACAAAGTATGAATGATGTGGCTCACATGATAACAAAGGAAAATTTAAGGGTGTGCCCTGATAGCACCCCATTGCATTGGGTAATGATGTAACCACTAGAGACTACAATTTTAAGGGTGCGCCCTTATAGCGCCCCATTGTAGTGGGTAATGATGTAAACACAAGAGTTTACAATTTTAACGATACCTTGGGGTTTACCTTGGTAATATAAAATGACACCTTGGGGATAGACCTTGGTGATATGTTCATGATTTTCTAAGTTAAATGTGTAGCCACATGTTCAATTTATGTATCATGTTTTCTTCAAAATAATGTACCTATCCTTTTGCGACCATTGCCCTTACGCTCTCATAAAGTTCATATTTCACTGGTATTAGTTGGACCATGATTTGTGTTTATCTTTTGGTACGGTCATAACCAGCTTATAAAATTTAACTTGTTTCCTCTTTGCACAACTCTGATTACTTTTGCATTATTCTTAACTCTCAATATCATTCTCATGAAATTCAAAGGTCATAGTTGTTCATGATAACCCTTATTACTCTTCGAGAAAATGGAATAATTGTTTCATATATTGATTGAGCATTTTGATGTTATGTTTTACAGTTCCTTAAGAAAAAAATGTTTTTAAATGAAGGGTTTTCAAAAAGTTAAACTGTTCTTTTATATATACCCCTTACAGAGCATTTCAATGCTCACCCTACGTTTTGATGTAAAATTTTCCGGCATCAGCTGTTAAAAGATGAATTGCTTCTAAAGTTGACCGTTTCCCAGAACCCGAACCACACACGATCCTCTGTATGGGACATGATGTGTAATTTATCAGTGCCTGTTTTATTTTTAAAGCACACATCATGTTCAGGGGCACCAGCTCTAGGGTCTCTGGGGTCGGGCTCTCTACAGTTGGTATCAGAGGATCGGTTTGGATAACTCTGGAAAGCCAAAAACTGAAACAAAAATATATATATGTATATGTATTTCAATTTTATTAAAAATCGGGTTTTCTTAAATTTCAGATGGAAAACGAAGGCACAAACCTCTTATCTCTCCCCACAGAGGCCCTAGAGACCATTGTGTATTTAGCAAGCCGTGAGGACTTTCTAAACTATGCCCATATCCGCATGACATGTAAACACCTTTACGATGTATCCAATTCACCACGGGTGCTTCAGCTACACCAAGGGGTAGGAATAGATTACCTCCTTATGATAATAACCCAGTTTCCCTCCTATGTACGTCGAGGAAGGTACTACGAGGGACTTTTATGGATTTTCACGGCGGATGAGAGCTTTGGCACTATGCTTGATAACCCTTTTCAAGAATCTGCTGCTGACGGAGACCTCTGAGCGGGCTACCTCTTCCAGATTTTAAACTATGGCTTCTGGGGTCAGTTTTTGGACTTCGAGAGGTTAAAAGACGAGTCCACCCAATTGTCTTACAGACGACAAGTGTATGAAGATGTCTCTCAACTTCATGCCCCCCATGCTATACTCATAAGACATCATAGATGCCGTCATGATTTTTTCCCTGAATGCTCGGCCTCTGTTTGGTTTTAGGAGTTAGGGAGTTTTTCTTCTCTGTGTGGAGTTCGTTTAGTCAATGAGTAAGGGAAAATCAAGCACTAACAATAATAAACGTATGTTTATTGAAATGTTATCTTTCCCCTTTCCTTGTCCTTACATTGTATTTGTCCTTGAATGATTTTCATGTAATGGAACTCCTGTCTTAAATCTTTCAGATGGAAGTACAAACCCACCTCTTATCTCTTCCCACTGAGATTTTGGAAATCATTGCAATCAAAACGTGTGAGGACGAGTATGACCCCTTCGCAAGTTTGCGGAGGACGTGCAAGCAATGGTTTGAGGTAACAAACGGTCTGGAGATTCTCCGCACCTGCCAGGGTAATGCCTCCATCTATTACCGCATTGGCTCTGCTCAGCTAGCCGGACGTGAACGACGAGGAAGTTACCACGAAGGGTTCTTTCTCTGTTTTACCCTAGGCCTAAACTTCATGGCCAGAGTGAAATTCCAGGAGGCTGCGTTAGAGGGAAATCTTTATGCGGCTTATATGCTCCAACTTCTCAGCTTTATCCTATTTGACCGTATCTATGGCTTCGATATACTCGACCGAGACATAATTCGGAAAGTCCTTCGTACATTGGTCTGCAAAGACATTTCAGAACTTTGTACTGTTCAAGCTTCCCTCTGGAGGCCTGAAGGCCCAGAACATAAGTGCAACCCCTCCTGTCTTAGGTGTATGTGGATTAGGGAGCTGGAAGAGGTGAGATTCGCTACGGGGATCCCTCTAAATGCACCTGTTGACCCTATTCATTGGTGGAGGTGGTAGGAACGTTTCTGAACCTTGTAGTGTTGTGAAATAAATTGCGAGGATGCAATTTTCTAAAGGGGGGATAATGTGACGCCCCATGTTTTATGAACTGGTTTAAGTAAGAAGTGTTATGCCTTTAATGATGTCTCTTGTTTTATTTCTTTTGTTAATAAGGAATCATAGATAAAATAAAACATGGAGAATAATGTAAACTAATATATATTAAAACAGTACTTTACAACGAGACCCAACTAGTTGAAAATACGATGCACAAGACCTAACACAGCCACAGCAAGACTACTAAGAACCACAACTCAACCAATCGGATAATCCTCATCTTCAGAGTCCATCAGCGTAAAAAGTATAACATCCAGGGCCACGACACACATGCTCAACGTCAAAGGTATGAGGAGAGCCATCCTTCCTGTTCAAGTGTTCTGTTTTTAAGAAGTACCCCAGACCCCTGTATTTATATTAGTTCTTCGAGTTATGACCGTTATATTTATATATCCTTTGGGTTTTCAAAACTACCGTTGTGTTTCCATTAATGATGTTTACTTTAAAAGAGAACTATGTTTTTATTCCCTCATAACTTTATGATATTCTTAAGACATTGTTTCATAAAATATTCTTCATTTTAAAATAAAAAGAGTATTCTTAGAAGTAAATCTCCTCATTTTTACAAAATCCCGATGAATACCTAGGTAGTTGAAAACTTGGTATTCTTTTTATGAAAAATATGTTTAGAGGGAATTCGTAATAATTATATCTTTTGATCTCATAAATTATGTAATTTTTGGAAAACTATTGGTCTTTAAAAGAATTTTATAAAACAAACAGTAGATTATTTTAAAAAATTTAATGATTATGATAGTATTATACAAAAATTATATCTTTTAAAGATTTATACCAAGACGTAAAATATTTTATCTAAACTAGAAAGTGGTTTTCAGATTTTAAATTAAAACTGTTTGTTTTTATTCAATTTCTACAAATTATTTATATTTAACCCTATTTTGAGCTATGTATATAATAAAGCTAAATTTTTATAAAAAATTATGTGGGACCCGGCCAATCCAAGGGCATCCCTTATGGGACATGCCCTGCAAGCCACGGACGAGACCCCCTAGGGACCTGAGGTGCCGCCATCGGGCTCCCCAGGTGCATGGTGCAACAGACCCGAGAGGCTTGGGGGCCGAGCATAGGTTACTCGTGTCGCGAATGGGCCCGTGTATAAGGCCGCGGCTCGCACTGCGTGAGGTTGGGCCAAGGCCCGCGGGGGACCCGTGTGTAAGGCCTCATGTGCCTGTGTGTTTGTGCTATTGCACCGCTCCCCGAATGACTTTTTATTTATACCGCGCCTCAAACTCTTCCCGTTTCGATGTAGGACGCGCTCCGCGCAACCAAGACCGTCCAATCGACATCTGCGTCGATCTCAGCCGTCCAACTCATTTTTAACCGCGCGACCTCCCCCACGCCTCCGTATGTCGTCCGATCTCTTCAGCGTTTTAATCACAGCCCTCCATCCCTTTAAAATTTTAAACCTGATTCCCGCGCCCCTCCCACTGCACGATCTCCTACTCTTTAATCTCGACCGTCGCTTCCTCTTCTGCGTTGACCCCGTCACCTTCTTCCTCGAGTCAGCACCCGACCAGTAGGCCTGCACCTCGGTTTCCTTCGTCGCACTGCTCCTCTGACCCTCACACACCGCCACCTTCTAGGGCCCTGTAGCTCCATCTTCTCTGCACCGGGCTATCCCTTGAGCCGAGCCACTTGGTTGCGCTGAACCCTCTACTTAAACTCTTCCCTGGCCGCATGAAAGGGAAATCTTTTTCTCTTTCTTCTCCTCCGCGGACATCCAGCAGCTGAGCACCAAGCCTCCTCCTCAAGTCAGGTAAGGGTTCTGCATTTTCTTCATTCCTTCAAGATCCCTCATGCTTTACTTCCGACTTACATATTTATATAGTTTATATTTATATATGTATATAAACCCTCGGGTTCCTTACCTTAAAAAAAACGTTTCTGTTTTTTTTCCTTCATGCTTCCCGAAGAGTGCATGGGAAAGGGAGGACCTTTTTTATTTTTGTTTTCTTTGGGAGAAAACCATACCCCTATATATGCGGTATATATATATGAAGATTATGTAAAACAAATCTTTCGGTATGAAATACCCTCAAAATGTGTTTATATTTGCGTTATAGGAAGAGTTATATACCCATGCTAGGTGGTGATGTGGTTTTTTCAAAGTATATAAATATCTAAATATATGTATAGATAAACCTGAGAATTTTTTTATATATATAGTGTATATACTGTTTTATATACATATATATATAAATGTGTACACATAGACCCCAAAAACCCTTTCGGTTTAGGGTACCTAAGCTCATTTAGAGGGTATACTTGATAAAATATTTATGTTAAAAGTTTCATTTGTAACTGATGCTTAACATATGTCATTTATGTAAAATTTATATATATATAACTAAAAGTTTCTACATGTTTATAATTTTTTTTAAAACCATTATATACATTTTGGGGAATGCTACAAATAAATCAAACTATGGTTTACCTTTTTTTTGGGGGGGGGGGGGTTTATCACCATCTCCGATCACAAGTGTTTTCCTTAAGCAATATACCTCCTTGAAGTAATAATTTTAAAGACTCATCGTTTTATGTCATCATTTTCATGCTTTAATGACTATCTTATGTAAAGGGAAAAGAAAATGTTTTGTGAAACTATGTGTGCCTTTGTTTAGTTGTCAACATATTTTGAAAATGTTATCTATCATTTCATGTATAAAAAAAATGTGTGTGATGACTTGTGACTTTTTTTAGTCATTATTGTACATAATATATTCTAATGACATATCACTAAATAAATTAAGATTTTAGATTACCCAATGTGATAGAGGACACTTTGGGTAAAGTAAAAATGAATGATATATTCAAGGTGGTATGGGACATCTTGAATATACAAAGTTGTTAAAACAATGTATGAATGATGTGGCTCACATGATAACAAAGAAAAATTTAAGGGTGCGCCCTGATAGTGCCCCATTGCATTGGGTAATGATGTAACCACTAGAGATTACAATGTTAATGGTGCACCCTAATAGCACCCCATTGCAGTGGGTAATGATGTACTCATAAGAGTTTACAATTTTAACGATACCTTGGGGTTTACCTTGGTAATTTAAAATGACACCTTGGGGATGGACCTTGGTGATATGTTCATGATTGTCTAAGTTAAATGTGTATCCACATGTTCAAGTTATGTATCAAGTTTTCTTCAAAATAATGTACCTATCCTTTTATGACAATTGCCCTTACGCTCTTATAAAGTTCATATTTCACTAGTATAAGTTGGACCATGATTTGTGTTTATCTTTTGGTACGGTCATAACCAGCTTATAAAATTTAAGTTGTTTCCTCTTTGCGCAACTATGATTACTTTTGCATTATTCTTAACTCTCAATATCATTCTCAAGAAATTCACAGGTCATAGTTTTTCATGATAACCCTCATTACTCTTCGTGAAAATGGAATAATTATTTCATATATTTATTGAGCATTTTGATGTTATGTTTTACAGTTCCTTAAGAAAAAAATGTTTTTAAATGAATGGTTTTCAAAGAGTTAAAGTGTTCTTTTATATTAACCCTTACGAAGCGTTTCAATGCTCACCCAATGTTTTGATGTAAAATTTTCAGGCATCAGCTGTTAAAATATGAATCGCTTCTGAAGTTGACAGTTTCCCAGAACCCGAACCGCACACGATCCTCTGTATGGGACATGATGTGTAATTTATCAGTGCTTGTTTTATTTTTAAAGCACACATCATGTTCAGGGGCACCAGCGCTAGGGTCTCTAGGGTCGGGGTCTCTACACATGGTTAATATCAAGGACTAAAATTTGGTTCAATTAGATGATAATAATTTTTGGTGAATAGTAACTTTTTACTTTTATTTACCGCGGTTAAAAGTAAATAGGTTAATTAAGGGTAAAATGATATTATTATTACACTAACACATGTCCTAATTCTATTAGTTTAGTATATTTCGACCAAAAACAACCTTAGGAATAAAATATTACCCTTTAGGTCCACTTGGATTAGATTAGAACATTTAATATTATTTTATTTAATGAAGGGTTAAAATAGTTAAAATCAAAGTTTAATAACAAAATAATTTTTAATATATGGTTATACATAAGATAAATTAGACTATAAATATTAATTAGAAATATAAAAAGAGTTCCTACATAATGGTATTTTATTTATAATTTTCAGACATTAAATAATTTAAATTATTTATGACACAATGATGATGGAGTAATTATCTTATTGATGAAATATTAACATAATTGATGTTATAAATACCCAAATAAATGTAATTTGAGACTTTATATGAATTACACTAATTTTATATGTTAATATGACATGTTATTATTTATTTAAGTAACTTTCTTTGAACTAATCATTCTATTATGATTTTCAAAAAAATCATGTACCAAATAGTGTCAAAATTGACATAAAATAGTTTTTAAAAAAAATTTATATTATTAAATGTTATCTTACTCCTAAAAATATAAGGATCGGCCAAATGACTTAGATAAGGTTATATATATTAATAATTACCAACTAGGGGTTAGTTTTTCATGTTATAGTGAGTTTATTAACCTTATAGTGTAAGAAAACAATAAGACATGGTAAAAGTTAAATTATTTGACTTAGAGTTAAATCTAAATTATAAGGTCAAAATAGTAACCTAAACTTGCCTAAAATCTATAGGAAGAAATTATTACGACCCATCCCCACCTTAGCTTCGAAATAAATCAATTTGGAGCTATTAAAAACCTAATATTACATTATAATAAAATAATATTTTACGTTTTTTCTAAGGTGCCCCTCTCCTCCCTTATAAAAGGGCACCTCCTCCCTCTCCTCCTCAAACCACTTTGAGCCTTCATGCTCGGACAACCCCTGACAATTTCTCCTCTCCACTTCCCTATTAATATCTTATAGGTCCCAGTCTTCTTCAAATACCAATTTTAGTGCCCTAATAGGAGGTTTCAAAGAGGCCTATCGAAGAAGAGGTAATATCCATTACCGATTGTTTCAACTTTATTTGTTCTTATACTTCTTCTTCTTTAATTGTTTCATTATGAAGTAATAACATAATTATCACTGATATACTTATGTTTTATTATAAATATGAAACAACTCTATTTAACCTTCTATCCATCCTATGGAAAACGAAATCACCACGCATGCATACGTACGGAATACCGTCTCCACGCCGTGGTGTAATCTGTTTTCCACCACCACCATACTTGGATGGGTATAATGGTGTAAATAATAACAACATATTATTATTGTAAAGTGATATTTATTCTTAAATAGTATACATACACTTCAATACAATTCCACGATCATGGGAACGATATCATCGCTCGTGCGTACGTAGGGCCTACCGTCTCCACGATGTGATGCGACTCGTTTTACATGATCTTCATTGCTTAATTATTATATAAATGAATTTAATGAATAAATATGATATATATTACACTAATTCCATTCTATAAATGAGGTATCTATAACCTAAAATAAGAATAAGATTTTATTCCACAAAACACGCATAAGAACAAAAAAGCAATAAACACCCGAATAACAAGTTACAATGAAATATTACTAATAAGAAGCTAAGAATATGACCATATATGATATCATATTAATGATTAAAATTCTGGAATAAGTAAATAACATTATTTAAATCATTATACTGGAGCTTTGGACACGTATGAAGCAAATCGGACCTATGATAAGGGAAAATCTTGCAATCTCATTTTTATCCGAGATTGTTTATACTTCAGAATTTACTGGGGAATATTTGTCATCCACATCCATGTTTCCTAAATATGTATTATTATTTCCATCCACTTACAATTGTTTAAATCCAATTTTACACTTCGGTGAGTTTTTAGTAAAATATATGAAAGGATTCTTTTGTCATTTTTCGTACGAGGTACTTTTTGACTTTTCCGTCCTAAGTATGAGAAAAATGTTTTTTTAACTTATACGGCATGAATCAATTTTTAGAAAATTATTTCAATGAATAATCCTTTAAAAGTTTTCTCGTTTTGTTTTAATCAACTTCTTTTAGTTTAATATTATATTACATTTTAAGAAAGGAAAATGTTTTTTGAAGTAGAAAGGATATTTTCCTCAAGAATGGAGTTCAAATGTTTTATCAAAATTATTTTCCATCTAAGATAATATAGGGTTCTATTTATATCCCTATTTTTACATTGATTTGATAAAGTTGGGATGGAATTATTTATATGATGTCCTTTTATGGATTATGTTATGATGACATGATGTTTAAGAATCTCATTTTTATTACATGTGTTATGCTATGTTGTACGACTTAGGATTTTGTGTCACACATAAGAATGGTTTCATTATGAGATGGGTGGGACCTTTATCTCCCTCTAATTAATTGGGTAATGATTTATATCTCATGAGATAGATATGGCTGGAACGGTAGGTTAATCAGGTTCAGTGAAATAGGACTGAAATGAAGAGTGAACTCGGTTCATAAATGGACTTTTTCTGCTGAGATAGTCTTGGAAATGAGTCTTCACTACTAAGAAATTATTATCAATGATTATGTGTGTATGTCACAAAGTTTCATGTTTTAATTTATGATTATTGGGATTACATATCACTATTATGATTTATCCAATGGTATGATACTATGATCTCTTTTGCAGGTTAAGATTTTTAAAATGTTATGTTCTTATGGATATGATATGAATGATATTTCTTTTGTTTACCCTTACTGAGCATTTGAGCTCACCCTTTTGTATGTTTTCTTTTCCAAATGTCAGGAAGAAGGATATTAAGTATGATATACCAAAAGGGACTCTAGATATGATAAAATAAAAGGGAGACAGTGTAGATCATTTATGAACCAGTTCTTTATGTTTCCCAGTTTCTAAAGACACTATAGCTATACGGTCCTTTCATGGTTTTGTTATATGTTGTAATAAGTGTGCTTCAATTCTGAAGTAATAACAATGTATGTAAAGTATGGGTCGTTATAGTTGGTATCAGAGGAAAGGTATAGTCAACCTTTGGAAACTAGGATGTGAAAGCCTTAGTAAGAACCCTAAGGATATATCTAAGCATAGAACACAATCGTAGTGTTTTAGAAATGTCCATGAACAACCTATGACAAAACCTTAAGTGTGAAATTTTATTCTTGATTATGTGGTAATCCTGTTATAATTAGTGTTGCACACACTATTCTTCTTCGTTTTAGTCAATGGATGGAACACGAAGGAAACATGTTAATGCGGAATGCGGAGGGCAATGCAATGATTGTCCCCCTGAGTAACCAAACGTTATGGGAGATGAAATAAAAAATATTGTTTCCATGCTCACACAAGTTTCTCAAGCTATGAATCATGCATGACTTCCAAACGAGAAAAGTAAGGAGCAACATTCTGTTGAATCCTTCATGAGGCAACGTCCACCCTCATTCCGCGGGTCTACGGATCCATTAGTGGATGAACAGTGGATCAGTACCATTGAAAAGATAATTTCAGTTCTTCAATGTTCTGAACATGATAAAGTCATCTTAGCAGTATATCGTTTGGAAGGTGAAGCTAATCAATGGTGTAATCTTATCAAGAATACGAGGCCAAGAGATGAAATTGAGTCCATGGAATGGGATGAGTTAAAGAACTTATTTTTCAATAATTACATCCCTCATATTCTTCGAACAAAGATGGAGAAAGAGCTTCTTGAACTAAAGAAAAAGGATTATGAATCTATTGGTACCTACGAAGAAAATTTTACAAGACTTGGAAGGTATGATTTTGGTAATATTATCCAACCTGAGATTAAAATTGATCGATTCTTTAGTGGATTAAAACCAAGTCTTAGAAGGGCGTTAGCCATAAGGTACTTCAATATCTATGAAGAAATTGTTCGATGTGCTCTCAAGGTTGAGAAGGAGATTGGAGTAACCCATCAGTCATATGCATTTGATAAGAAGAGGAAAATGGAATTCAAAGGAAAATCTAAAGAGCACACTGAAATGAAGATGAGTTTTCCCTTATGCTCAAAGTGTGGAAAGAAACATTGACTGAGTTTTCTTAAAGGTACAAGTAAATGTTTAAAATGTGGAAAAAAGGTCATCGGGCATTTGAATGCCACAATAATGGGAAGAAGATGTCTAGTGAAGCGAACAAAGGAAATGCTACACAGAGTGCACCTCCTACACTTCAATGTTACAAGTGAAAGGAAATGGGGGATTATTCCAATCAATTCCATAATCCAAGGTTTTTTTATGATGATCGACATAAACAAACTCTTAAGGCTAAAGACAAAGGAAAGTCACATGCAATTTCTATCAGCAATGTGGAGTATGATAATGAAGTGGTGAAAGGTACACATACCATCCACTCTAAAGTAGAAAATGTTCTATTTGATTCTGGATCCACCCACTCATTTATTTCTAAATAATTTTCTAAGGGTATCACCATATTACCTCAACAATTAGATATTGAGTTAGCTGTGAAAAACCCTAATGGCACAACAGTCGCATCAAAAGTTTACAATTTTTCGCCGATTGATGTTTGTGGTAAAGTGCTTCCTGCAAGTCTTATGATCCTTCCTATAGTGTAATTTGATGTGATTCTTGGCATGGATTGGAATTATTTATAAGGATCTCATATCATTTTCCAAATAATGGAAGTCACGTTTCATATTCCAGATCAATGTATGATCGTCTATCGATGCAATGATGAACATAACCTTCCAATGGAAATTTCTTCCATATTATGGGTCTTGATTCCACTAAATGAAGGTTATTTATCTCAAATAATTGGTGAGAAACTCACGATTAAGAATATGCCAATTGTACTAGATTTTTATAATGTCTTTCCAGAGTAATTGCAGGGTCTTCCACCAAATCGTGAAGTTGAGTTTTCAATAGAACTCGTACCGGGTGCTTTGCCTATTTCGAAGACACCTTATAGAATGGACCCAATTGAGTTGCAGGAATTGAAGAAGCAACTCCAAGAGAATCTTGATAATGGATTCATATGCCCTATTACGTCACCTTGGGGAGCACTTGTTCTGTTTGTTAAGAATAAATATGGATCAATGAGACTCTGCATTGATTATCGAGAACTTAACAAAATCACTATCAAGAAAAAATATCATCTCCCACGCATTGATGACTTATTTGACCAACTACGTAGACCTTAATACTTTTCCAAGATTGATCTTTATTTAGGGTATCATCAATTAAGGGTCAAAAGGGACGATATACCAACGACGGATTTTCGTCCAAGGTATGGACACTATGAATTTATAGTGATGCCATTTTGTCTTACTAATGCCCATGTTATCTTCATGTATCTGATGAATAGAGTCTTTAAAAACTATCTTGATCAGTTTGTATTCGTGTTTATAGATGATATTCTTGTCAATCCAAAGAGAAAGGAAGAACATGAAGATCACTTGAGAATTGTATTGAAGACCCTGAGAAAAGAGAAGGTTTATTCCAAATTTACCAAATGTGAATTTTTTCATAAAAAAGTTTCATTTTTGGGTCACATAATCTCAAAAGAGGGGATATCTTTGGATCCAGGGAAAATAGAGGTTATCGAAATATGGTCGAGACCAAAAAATGTAATTGAGATCCGAATTTTTCTTGGTTTGGATGGATATTATCGACGTTTTGTGAAATATTTTTCATGATTATCTAATCCACTCACCAGGTTGAATCGAAAAGGAGTTATGTTCATGTGGACAGAGGAATGTGAAGTGAATTTCAAGGATTTGAAAAGAAGGTTATCCAGTGCACCTGTACCCACTCTGCCTTGTAGTGGAGAAAGGTTTTTTATCTATAGTGATGCATCCAAGAAGGGGCTGGGGTGTGTTCTCATGAAAAATGATATGGTGATAGCTTAGGCATCACGACATTTGAAAATACATGAGAAAATTTACCCAACTCATGATTTGGAGTTATCTCCAGTAATATTTGCCTTAAATATTTGGAGGCATTATCTTTATGGATAAAGGTGTTATATTTATACTAATAATAAAAGTTTAAAGTATATTTTCACACAAAAGGTGATGAATATGTGCCAAAGAATATGGTTGGAGTTGATTAAGGATTACAACTACTCAATTCATTACCACCTATGGAAAGAAAACAAGGTGGTAGATGCATTAAGTTGACAAGACCATGCTATCCTATCTATGATGAGGATAACAAAAGATCCAATATTTATGGATTTACAAAGGACGGATCTTGGAATTTTAATGGAAAGGGAAAGTCTTAACTTTCTCAAATGAATTTTTAACCATCTATACATGTGAAGATTAAAGAGGAACAAAAAGAAGATGTAGAGTTACAAAAGAAGGTGAGAAATGTTCCTGAATTCAACCTTGATTGTGATGGGATAATAATGTTCATGAATCGGGTTTGGGTTCCTCCCATATGAGAATTAAAGAAGGAGCTACTGGATGAGGCTCATAGTTCTTCATTCTCTATTCATTCTGGAAGCACGAAGATGTATAGGGACCTGAAAGAGTACTTCTGGTGGGATGGCATAAAAAGAGATGTTATTGAATATGTCTCTCGATGCTTGGTTTGTCAGCAAGTTAAAGCTAAGAGACAGAAGTATAAGGGGATGTTACAACCATTACCCATACCCGAATGGAAATGGGAAAACATAATTATGGACTTTGTCACCGGACATCCTAAAACATCCACATGCAATAATTTTATCTGGGTCATAGTTGATCGTCTTACAAAGTCTGCACACTTCATTGCTATTAGAGAGGATTTCACTATGCATCAGCTTCCCAGGATATATGTAAAGGAAGTGGTAAGATTGCATGGAGTACCAAATTCCGTTATATTTGATCGGGATCCGAGGTTTACCTCAAATTATGGCGAAGACTTCAGTATACTCTAGATGAAGAGTTGAGTTTTAGCACTGCTTATCATCCTCAGACACACGGTCAATCGGAGAGAACAATTCAAACTCTAGAAGATATGTTAAGAGCTTCCTCTATGGATTTAAAAGGTGGTTGGGATAAACACCTACCCTTGGTGTAATTTTCATATAATAATATCTTTCACTCCAGTATTTAGATGGCTCCTTATGAAGCACTCTATGGAAAGAAATGCAGGACTCCAACTTGCTGGGATGAAGTTGGGGAAAGAAAGCTATTAGGACCTGATCTTGTTGATGAGATGGCAGAAAAGGTTAGATCTATTCAACAACACATAAGAGAAGCTCAGATTCGACAAAAAAGTTATGCCGACAACCGAATAAAAGATCTAGAGTTTGAAGTGGGAGATAAAGTTTTCTTACAAATATCTCCTTGGAAGAGACTATTGATATTTGGAAAGAAGGGAAAGTTGAGCCATAGGTATATCTGTTCTTTCGAAATTCTAGATCGTGTTGGGAAAGTAGCTTATCGATTGGCTCTTCCACCGAATCTCTCTCAAGTTCATGATGTGTTCCATGTATCGCTCCTGAGAAAGTACATACCCGATCTTTCACATGTACTCAACTCAGAAGTTGTACCGCTGGAGCAAGATCTTTCTTCTGAAGAACAGCCGATATAGATTCTAGATCATAGAGAAAAAGTCTTACGGAACAAAACCACTCGCTTGGTGGAAGTTTTATGGAGGAACCACCAATTAGAAGAAGCTACATGGGATCTTGAGGATATGATGAGTGAGAGTTATCCTCATCTTTTTGTTACAAAGTGACGAATTTCGAGGGAGAAATTAATTTTAAGGGGGGTAGAATGTAACACCTGTGATTTTTATGAGAAATATTTTTTTTTCTGTTATATACATCATCAAATGAATCTTTCACTACAACACTATCTTGTCTTGCTTTAAACACAATCACGGCCTTCCTCAATAGCTTGCAATGTACCCAATACCGAGTTTCGCTAAACAAATATATGCTATTAAAATATTATTATAACTAGCCATTATGAATAGTAATAACCACTTTTTTAAATTTTTATAAATTTTATCATTCAAAATGGGCGTCATTTTTGGATTTGTAATATTGAAATTATCCTAGCGTGAATTTTTGGTATTTTTCTGAAAAGATTCCATTTTTGATGAATAGTGAAAACACTGGGTTACTATTTAAAAACCGACTTTTTATTTAAATATTTTTTTATTTTATTTAAATTTATTTTATGTAAATATTGATACATAATACCTATATAATTTCAATGTAATTCGTTCGAGTCATTTAATAATAATTTTAGACATATAAAAATTTATTGAACTTTTCACCGTTTTTTACCCTCCTCCTAGGAGAGTTTGAAAATTTACATAAAACATAATTTTAACACCTCTGTGAGTGGAATTTCTAAAATCCAAGAGACATGGTTAAAATCAAGGACTAAAATGTGGTTCAATGAGATGAAAATAATTTTTTGTGAATAGTAACTTTTTACTTTTATTTACCACAGTTTAAAGTAAATAGGGTAATTAAGGGTAAAAATGATATTATTATTACCCTAAAACATGCCATAATTCTATTGGATGAGATTAATTAGACAAAAAACAACCTTAGGAATAAAATATTACCCTTTATGTCCACTTGGATTAGATTTGGACATTTAATATTATTTTTATTTGAAGAAGTGTTAAAATAGTTAAAATCAAAGTTTAATAACTAAATCATTTTTAATATAGGGTTATACATAATATAAATTAAACTTTAAATATTCATTATAAATATAAATTGATTTCATACATAATGGTATTTTATTTATAATTTTTAGAAATTAAATATATTAATTTATTTATGACACAATGATGATGCGGTAATTGTCTTATTAACGATATATTCACATAATTGATGTTATAAATACCCAAATAAATGTAATTTGAGACTTTTTATGAATTGAACTAATTTTATAGGTTAATATGACATGTTATTATTTATTTAATTACCTGTATTTGAACTAATCGTGCTGTTATGATTTTCAAAAAAATCAAGTACCAAATAGTGTCAAAATTGACATTAAATAGTTTTAAAAACAATTATTATATTATTAATTGTTATCTTATTCCTAAAACTCTAAGGTTCGGCAAAATGAATTATATAATGTTATATATATTAATAATTAACAAAGTGGGGTTCGTTTGGCATGTTATAGTATGTTTATTAACCTTATAGTGTAAGAAAACAAGAAGACACGGTAAAAGGTAAATTATTTAACTTATAGTATAATCTAAATGATAAGGTCAAAATAGTAACCTAAAATTGTCTAAAATATATTGGATGAGAGGATTTAGACCCATCCCTACCTTATCTTATAAATAAATCAATTTTTAGCTATTAAAAACCGAATATGACTTTATAATAAAATAATATTTTATGTTTTTTTAAGGTGCCCCTCTCCTCCCTTATAAAAGGGCACCTCCTCCTTCTCCTCCTCACACAACTTTGAGCCTTCATGCTCAGCCAACCCCTGCCAATTTATCCTCTCCACTTCCCTTGTAATATCCCATAGGTCCTGGTCTTCTTCAAAGACCAATTTTAGTGCCCTAAGAGAAGGTTTCAAAGAGGCGTATCAAAGAAGAGGTAATATCCGTTACCGATTCTTTCAACTTTATTTATTCTTCTAGTTCTCCTTATTTGGTTTTTTCATTATTAAGTAACAACATAAGTATCACTCATATACATATATGTTATTGTAAATATGAAATAACCCTATTTCACCTTCTATCCATCCTATAAAAAATGAAATCACCGTGTGTGCGTACGTACGGAACACCGTCTCTACGCCGTGGTGTAATTTGTTTTCCACCACCACCATACTTGGATTGGTATAATGGTGTAAAGAATAACTATATATGATTCTTGTAAAGTGATATTAATTCTGAAAAAGAATACATACACTTCAATACAATTCAACGATCATGGGAATGATATCATCGCTCGTGCGTATGTACGGCCAACCGTCTCCACAATGTGATGCGACTCGTTTTACATGATCTTCAATGCATAATGATTATATAAATAAATTTAATGAATAAATATGATATATATTAAACTAATACCATTATATAAATGTGGTATCTATAACTTAAAAGAAGAATAATAATTTATTTGATAAATCACGCATAAGAACAAAAAAGCAATAAACACCTGAATAACAAGTAACAATGAAATATTACTAATAAGAATCTAATAATATGACCTTATATGATATCATAACAGTGAGTACGATTCTGTAATAAGTCAATAACATTATTTAAATCATTATACAGGAGGTTTGGACACGTATGAATCAAATCGGACCTAAGGTAAGGGAAAATCTTGCAATCTCATTTTTATCCGAGATTGTTTATACTTCGGAATTTATTGGGGAATATTTATCATCCACATCCATGTTTCCTTAATATGTAATATTATTTCCATCCACATAAAATTTTTTAAATCCAATTTTACCCTTCGGTGAGTTTTTAGTAAAATATATGAAAGGAATATTGTGTCGTTTTTCATACGAAGTACTTTTTGACTTTTTCGGCCAAAGTATGAGAAGAATGTTTTTTTAACTTATACGACATGAATGAATATTTAGAACATTATTTCCATGAATATTCCTTTACAAGTTCTCATGTTTATTTTTAATCAACTTCTTTTAGTTTAATATTATATGACATTTTATGAAAGGAAAAAAAATTTGAAGTAGAAAGGATATTTTCCTCAAGAATAGAGTTCAAGTGTTTTATCAAAATTATTTTCCATCTAAGATAATATAGTGTTCTGTTTATATCCCAATTTTCATTTTTTTATTATGTTATGATGGAATTATTTTTATGATGTCCTTTTATGGATTATGTTATGATGACATGATGTTTAAGAATCCCATTTTTATTACATGGGTTATGCTATGTTGTATGATTTATGATTTTGTGCCACACATATGAATGGTTTCATTATGAGATGGTTGGGACCTATATCAACCTCCAATGCATTGGGTAATGATTTATATCTCATGAGATAGATATGGCTAGAATGGTAAGTTAATCTGGTTCAGTGAAACAGGATTGAAATGAGGATTGAACTTGGTTCATAAATGGACATTGTCTGCTAAGATAGTCTTGGCAATGAGACTTGACTAATAAGAAATGATTATCTTTGATTATTTTTATATGAAAAAATGTTTCATGTTTTAAGTTATGATTATTGGGATTACATTTAACTATTATGATTTATCCCATGTTATGATATTATGATCTCTTTTGCAGGTTATGATTTTCAAAATGTTATGTTCTTATGGATATGATATGAATGATATTTATTTTGTTTACCCTTTCTGAGCATTTGAGCTCACCCTTTTGTATGTTTTCTTTTTCCCAGGTCAGGAAGAAGGATATTAAGTATGATATGCCAAAAGGGACTCTATATATGATAAAATAGAAGGGAGATAGTGTAGATGATTTATGAACCAGTTTTTTATGTTTCCCAGTTTCTAAAGACACTATACCTATACGGCCTTTTGATGGTTTTGTTATATGTTGTAATAAGTGTGTTTCAATTCTGAAGTAATAACAATGTATGTAAAGTATGGGTTGTTATAGTTGGTATCAGAGGAAAGGTATAGTCAACCTTTGGAAACATGGTAATGAAAGCCTTAGTAAGAACCCTAAGGATATATCTAAGCATAGAACACAATATTAGTGTTTTAGAAATGGCCATGAACAACCTATGATAAGACCTTAAGTGTGAAATTTTATTCATGATTATGTGGTTTTCCTATTATAATTAATGTTGCTCACGCTATTCTTCTTCGTTTTAGTCAATGGCTGGAACCTGAAGGAACCGTGTTAATGTGGAATGTGACGGGAAATGCAATGATTGTCCCCTTGAGCAACCAAACGTTATTGGAGCTGGAATGAAAAATCTTGTAACCATGCTCACACATCTTTATCAATCTAGTAATCATGCAGGACTTACAAACTAGAAAAGGAAGGAGCGACATTCTATTGAATCCTTCATGAGGCAGCGTCCACCCTCATTCAGCAGGTCTACTGATCCATTAGTGGCTGAACAATGGATCAATACCACTGAAAAGATATTTTCAGATCTTCAATGTTTTGAACATGATAAAGTCATCTTGGCAGTATTTTTTTTGGAAGGTGAAGCTGATCAATGGTGGAATCTTATAAATAATACGAGGCCAAGAGATGAAATTGAGTCCATGGAATGGGACAAGTTCAAGAACTTATTTTTCAATAAGTAATTCCCTCATATTCTTCGAACAATGATAGAGAAGGGGTTTCTTGAACTAAAGCAAAAGGATGATGAATCTGTTGGTACCTATGAAGCAAATTTTAAAATACTTTCAAGGTACGCTTCTGGTATTATTATCTAACCTAAGAGTAAAATCGATCAATTCTTTAGTGGCTTAAAACCAAGTCTTCGAAGGGCCATTAGCCCTAAGGGATTTCAATAGCTACGAAGAAATCGTTCAATGTGCTCTCAAGGTTGAGATGGAGATTGGAGTAACCCATCAGTCATATGCATTTGATAAGAAGAGGAAAATGGAATTCAGAGAAAAATCTAAAGATCAGACTGAAAAGAATATGAGTTTTCCCTTGTGCTCAAAGTGTGGAAAGAAACATGGAGGGAGTTGTCTTAATGGGACAAGTAAATGTTTCAAATGTGGAAAGGAAGGACATTGGGCATTTGAATGCCGCAATGATGGGAAGAAGATGTCTAGTGATGTGAACAAAGAAAAGGCTTCACGGAGTGCACCTCTTACACTTCAATGTTACAAGTAAAAGGAAATGGGGCATTATACCAATCAATGCCCTAATCCAAGGGTTGTTGATGATGATTGACATCAACAAACTCTTAAGGCTAAAGACAAAGGAAAGTCACATGTAATTTCTATCAGTGATGTGGAGTACGATAATGAAGTGGTGAAAGGTACACTTACCATCCACTCTAAAGTAGAAAATGTTTTATTTGATTCTGGATCCACCCACTCTTTTATTTCTAAAGAATTTTCTAAGGGTATCACCATATTACTTCAACAATTAGATGTTGAGTTAGCTGTGACAACCCCTAATGGCACAACATTCACATCAAAATTTTACAATTCTTCTCCGATTGAAGTTTGTGAAAAAGTGATTCCTTCAAATCTTGGGATCCATCCTACAGTAGAATTTGATGTGATTCTTGGAATGGATTTTCATTCTTTATATGGAGCTCATATCAATTTCCAAAGAAGGGAAGTCATGTTTCATATTCCAGATCAATCTATCATCGTCTATCGATGCAAGGACGAACATTGCCTTCCAGGGGAAATTTCTTCCATCTTATGGGTCTTGATTCCATTAAATGAAGGTTATTTATCTCAAATGATTGGTGAGAAACTCACGATTAAAAATATGCACATTTTATGAGAGTTTGATGATGTCTTTCTGGAGGAATTGTCGGGTCTTCCACCAAATCGTGAAGTTGAGTTTTAAATAGAACTCATACCGGGTGCTTTGCCTATTTCAAAGACACCTTATAAAATGGACCCAATTGAGTTACAGGATTTGAAGAATCAACTCCAAGAGAATCTTGATAAGGGATTCATATGCCCTAGTGTGTCACCTTGGGGAGCACCTGTTCTGTTTGTTAAAAAGAAAGCTGGATCAATGAGACTCTGCATTGATTATCGAGAACATAACAAGATCACTATCAAGAAAAAATATCCTCTCTTGTGCATTGATGACTTATTTGACCAACTACGTGGCGCTCAATACTTTTCCAAGATTTATCTTCGTTTAGGGTATCATCAATTAAGGGTCAAAAGGGAGGATACACCATATTTGGCTTTCTGTACAAGGTATGGACACTATGAATTTATAGTGATGCAATTTGGTCTTACTAATGCCCATTCTATCTTCATGGATCTGATGAATAGAGTCTTTAGAGACTATCTTGATCAGTTTGTGGTAGTCTTTATAGACGATATTCTTGTCTATTCAAAGAGCAAGGAAGAACATGAAGATCACTTAAGAATTGTATTGAAGACCCTGAGAAAGGAGAAGAATAATGCCAAATTTACCAACTGTGAATATTGGCTTCAAAAAGTTTCATTTTTAGGTCACATAATCTCAAAAGAGGGGATATCTGTGGATCCAGCAAAAACAGAGGTTATTGAAAGATGGTCAAGACCAACAACAGTAACTGAGATACAAAGTTTTCTTGGTTTGGATGGATATTATCGACGTTTTGTGGAATATTTTTCACAATTATCTAATCCGCTCATCAGGTTGACTCAAAAAGGTGTTAAGTTCATGTGGACAGAGTAATGTGAATATAATTTCATGGAGTTTAAAAGAAGGTTATCCAGTGCACATGTGCTCACACTGCCTTGTAGTGGAGAAAGGTTTGGGATCTATAGTGATGCATCCAAGAAGGGTCCGGGGTGTGTTCTCATGCGAAATGATATGGTGATAGCTTATTCCTCATGAAGGTTGAAAATCCATGATAAAAATTACCCAACTCATGATTTGGAGTTAGCTGTAGTAATCTTTGAATTAAAGATTTGGAGGCATTATCTTAATGGAGAAAGGTTGATATTTATACTGATCATAAAATTTTAAAGTATATTTTTCACACAAAAGGAGCTGAATATGCACCAAAGAAGACTGTTGGAGTTGATTTAGGATTACGACTGCTCAATTCATTACCACACAGGGAAAGCAAACAAGGTGGAAGATGCATTAAGTCGACAAGACCATGCTAGTTTATCCATGATGAGGATCACAAAAGATCTAATATTTATGGATTTACAAAGGATGGATCTTGGAATTATAATGGAAGGGGAAAATATTATATTTCTCAAATGAATGATCAACCATCTATATATGTAAAGATTAAAGAGGCAGAGAATGAAGATGTAGAGTTACGAAAGAAGGTGAGAAATGTTCCTGAATTCAACCATGATTGTGATGGGATAAAAAATTTTAGGAATTGGGTTTGTGTTCCTCCCATCCCGGGAGCTACGGGATGAGGCTCATAGTTCTTCATTCTCTATTCATCCTGGAAGCACGAAGATGTATAGGGACCTAAAATAGTACTTCTGGTGGAATGGCATGAAAAAAGTTGTTGCTGAATATGTCTCTCGATGCTTGGTTTGTCAGCAAGTTAAAGCTGAGAGACAGAAGTCTAAGGGGATGTTACAACCATTACCCATACCCGAATGGAAATGGGAAAACATCACTATGGTCTTTGTCACCAAACTTCCCAAAACATCCAAAGGCAATAATGATATCTGGGTCATAGTTGATCATCTCACAAATTCTGCACACTTTATTTCTATTAGAGAGGATTTCTATCTAGATCAGCTTGCCAGGATATATGTAAAGGAAGTTGTAAGAATGCATGGAGTACCACATTCTGTTATATCTGATCGGGATCTGAGGTTTACCTCAATGTTCTAGCAAAGTCTTCAGCATACTCTGGATACAGATTTGAGTTTCAACACTACTTATCATCCTCCGACAGATGATCAGTCTAAGAGAACAATTCGAACTCTAGAAGATATGTTAAGAGCTTGCTCTATGGATTTCAAAGGTGGTCGGGATTAACACCTACCTTTGGTGAAATTTTCTTATAATAATAGCTTTCACTCCAGTATTTAGATGGCTCCTTATGAAGCTCTCTACGGAAAGAAATGCAGGTCTCCAACTTGCTGGGATAATGTTGGGGAAAGAAAGCTATTAGGACCTGATCTTATTGATGAGATGGCAGAAAAGGTCAGATCAATTCAACAACACATAAGAGTAGCTCATAATCGAAAAAAAAAGTTATGCCGACAACTGATGAAAATATCTAGAGTTTGATGTGGGTGATAAAGTGTTCTTACGAATATCTCCTTGGAAGAGAGTAATGAGATTTGAAGAGAAGGGAAAGTTGAGCCCAAGGTATATCGGTCCTTTCGAAATATTGGATCGTGTTGGGAAAGTAGCTTACCGATTGGCACTTCCACCGAATCTCTCTCAAGATCATGATGTGTTCCATGTATCGCTCCTGAGAAAGTACATACCCGATCCTTCACATGTACTCATCTCAGAAGTTGTACCACTAGAGCAAGATCTTTCTTATGAAGAACAGCCAATAGAGATTTTGGATCTTGGCGAAAATGTCCTACGTTACAAAACCACTCGCTTGGTGAAAGATTTATGGAGGAACCACCAATTAGAAGAAGCTACATGGGAGCTTGAGGATATGATGAGTGAGAGGTATCCTCACCTATTTGTTACAAAGTGGCGAATTTCGAGGGAGAAATTCATTTTAAGGAGGGTAGAATGTAACACCCGAGACTTTTATGAGAAATATTTTGTTTTTATGATATATATATCATCAAATAAATCTTTCACTACAACACTAGCTTGGCTTTCTTTACACGCAATCGCGACCTTCCTCGATAGCTTGCGTTGTATGTAATACTGAGTTTCACTAAACAATGATATTCTATTAAAATATTATTAAAACTAGCCATTATGAATAGTAATACCCACTTTTTGACATTTTATAAATTTTATCTTTCAAAATGGAAGTCATTTTTGGTTTCGGAATATCAAAATTAGCCTAGGGTGAATTTTTTGTATTTTTCTGAAAATGTTCATCTTTTGATGAAGAGTGAAAACACTGGGTTACTATTTAAAAACTGACTTTTTATTTAAATATTTATTTATTTTATTTAAATATATTTTATGTGAATATTGATACGTAATACCTATATATGTTCAATGTAATTAATTGGAGTCATTTTATAATAATTTTACACATATAAAAATTTTATTGAACTTTTCACCGCCTTTTACCCTCCTCCTAGAAGAGTTTGAAAATTTACATAAAACTTAATTTTACCGCTTCGGTGAGTGGAATTTTGAAAATCTGAGAGACACGGTTAATATCAAGGAATAAAATGTGGTTCATTGAGATGAAAATAATTTTTGGTGCATAGTAACTTTTTACTTTTATTTACCATGGTTACAAGTAAATAGAGTAATTGAGGGTAAAATTGATATTATTATTACCCTAACACGTGTCCTAATTCTATTTGACAAGTTTAATTCGATCAAAAACAACCTTAAGAATAAAATATTACCCTTTAGTTCCACTTGGATTATATTAGGACATCTAATATTATTTTATTTAAAGAAGGGTTAAAATAGTTAAAATCAATGTTTAATAACCAAATAATTTTCAATATAGGGTTATACATAAGATAAATTCGACTATAAATATACATTATAAAGATAAAACGATTTCCTACATAATTGTATTTTATTTATAATTTTTAGACATTAAATAAATTAATTTATTTATGACACAATGATGATGCGGTAATTATCTTATTAATGAAATATTAACATAATTGATGTTATAAATACCCAAATAAATGTAATTTTAGACTTTTTATGAATTAAACTAATTTTATTGGTTAATATGACATGTTAGTATTGATTTAATTAACATTTTTTGAACTAATAAATCTGTTATTATTTTCTCAAAAATCAAGTACCAAATAGTGTCTAAATTGACATAAAATAGTTTTTAAAACAAATATTATATTATTAAATTTTATTTTATTTATAAAAATATAAGGTTCGGCCAAATGACTAAGATAAGGTTATATATATAAATAATTAACAACTTGGGGTTCGTTTGGCTTGTTATAGTAAGTTTATTATCCTTATAGTGTAAGAAAACAAGAAGACATGGTAAAAGTTAAATTATTTAACTTAGAGTTAAATCTAAAAGAAAAGGTAAAACTAGTAACCTAGACTTGTCTAAAATCTATTGGATGAGAATATTTAGGCCCATCACCACCTTAGATTCTAAATAAATCAATTTTTTGCTATTAAAAACCGAATATGACTTTATAATAAAATAATATTTAAGTTTTTTCTTAAGACGCCCCTCTCCTCCCTTATAAAACGGCACCTCCTCCCTCTCCTCCTCACACCACATTGATCATTCAAGCTCATCCAACCCCTACCAATTTATCCTCTACACTTCCCTAGAAATATCCTAAAGGTCCTGGTCTTCTTCAAAGACCAATTTTAGTGCCCTAAGAGGAGGTTTCAAAGAGGCGTATCGAAGAAGAGGTGATATCTGTTACCGATTCTTTCAGCTTTATTTCTTCTTCTACTACTTATTCATTAGTTGTTTAATTATTAATTAATAACATCAGTATCCATCATATACTGATATGTTATTATAAATATGAAATAACACTATTTCACCTTCTATCCATCCTACGGAAAATGAAATCACCGCGCGCTGAAATAGTATACATACACTTCAATACAATTCCACGAACATGGGAACGATATCATCGCTTGTGCGTACGTACGGCCTACCGTCTCCACGATGTGATACAACTCGTTTTACATGATCTTAAATGATTAATGATTATATAAATGAATTGAATGAATAAATATTACATATATTAAAATAATACCATTCTGTAAATGAGGTATCTATACCCTAAAATAAGAATAAGAATTTATTCGAAAAAACACACATTAAACAAAAAAGCAATAAACACCTAAATAACAAGTAAAAATGAAATATTACTAATAAGAAGATATGAATATGACCATATATTATTTCATAACAATTAGTAAGATTATGGAATAAGTCAATAACATTATTAAAATCATTATACAGGAGGTTCGGACACGTACGAAGCAAATCGGACCTAATGTAAGGGAAAATCTTACAATCTCATTTTTATCCGAGATTGTTTATACTTCAGAATTTACTGGGGAATATTTATCATCCACATCCATGTTTCCTCAATATGTAATATTATTTCCATCCACTTAAAATTGTTTAAATCCAATTTTACCCTTCGGTGAGTTTTTAGAAAAATATATGAAAGGAATCTTTTGTCATTTTTCATACGAGGTACTTTTTGACTTTTCTGGCCAAAGTACGAGAAGAATGTTTTTTTAACTTATACGGAATGAATGAATTTTTAGAACATTATTTCCATGAAGCTTATATTACAAGTTTTCAAGTTTATTTTTAATAAAAATCTTTTAGTTTAATTTTTTATGAAATTTTAGGAAAGGAAAAAAAATTTGATGTTGAAAGGATATTTTCCTCATGAGTAGAGTTCAAGTGTTTTATCAAAATTATTTTCCATCTAAAATAATATAGGGTTATGTTTATATCCCTATTTTCACATTGATTTGATTATGATATGGTGGAATTATTTTTATGATGTCCTTTTATGGATTATGTTATGATGACATTATGTTTAAGAATCCCATTTTTATTACTTGGGTTAGGCTATGCTGTATGATTTATGATTTTGTGGAACACATAAGAATGATTTCATTATGAGATGGGTGGGGCCTATATCTCCCTAAAATTAATTGGGTAATGATTTATATCTCATGAGATAGACATGGTTGGAATGGTAGGTTAATCATGTTCATTGAAACAGGACTGCAACGAGGAGTGAACTCGGTTCATAAATGGACTTTGTCCGGTAAGATAGTCTTGACAATGAGTCTTGACTACTAAGAAATGATTATCTATGATTATGTGTGTTTACCAAAAAGTTTCATGTTTTATGTTATGATTATTGGAATAACATTTCACTATTATGATTTATCCCATGTTATGATATTATGATCTCTTTTGCAGGTTAAGATTTTCAAAATGTTATGTTCTTATGGATATGATATGAATGATATTTCTTTTGTTTACCCTTACTGAGCATTTGAGCTCACCATTGTGTATGTTTTATTTTCCCCAGGTCAGGTTGAAGGATATTAAGTAAGATATGCCAAAAGAGACTCTAGATATGATAAAATAAAAGGGAGACAATGTAGATGATTTATGAACCAGTTTTTTATGTATCCTAGTTTCTGAAGACACTATACCAATATGGTCTTTTCATGGTTTTGTTATATGTTGTAATAGGTGTGCTTCAATTATTAAGTAATAAAAATGTATGTAAAGTATGGGTCATTATATAATCCAAATAAAACTATAGATATATAGACAAATATATACCAAAGACTAAAGAAAAAGCAAGAGTTATTAAAACAATATCTAAAATTGGAAGAAATTAATTATAATTTTCACACATAAAATTCAATAAAATTATTTTTGAAGAAAAGTATGTTGTAAATAATTTAATGCCTTCCCCTAAACATTGAGTTCTTATTTTCAATGAATTAGTCAATAAATTTGTATTGAGTATATTCATTATACATATATTTTTTAATGAATTCACTTATATTCATACCATCCAATTAAAAACCATGTAATAATAATCACATATAAATAATAATATTTTTATAATATGTAATTATTCACTTAAATCTCAATGTTGCATGTTATGAAATATTTAGAGCTAATTTTTCTTTTACCCTAAAATTTCAGGGTGTTACATTCTACCCCCCGCCCCATATAAATTATTCTATAATAATGTTTTTTATTTCCTAAAACTTTTAACATTTGAAAATACTATTTTTTCAACCCAAAATTGTACAAATGAATAATAAAAATTCCTTAAAAAATGGGATGTGGGAAGCATAATGTTTTACTAAAATACTTAATATTCATATTCCCAGATAAGGATAAAAGTTATAGGAATATAAAAAATAGTCACTAAAGTCAAAACATATTTACAAAGGATAATTGAGAGTAATAGATAACATGATCATGGGAATGTTAAAAAACACAAAACCCCAAACTATTGAGGATTTCAAAGTCCATAAATTCATCAAAAATAAATGTAAATGGACAACAAGTTTATTCCAAGATCCTTTCATAATGTTAAGGGACTATTTTACTGTCCCGACATAGAACATAATAAAATTTACTTTATTGATTTCTTTCCATTTAATAAGTAAAATATTATACTTTGGTTATGATTTGATGGATTTCACCTTTATATCATACTCTATTAAATTAATATTCAAGATTAATTTTTCCTTCCTAAACCACTAAAAATTAACATATATTAAACCCAAATATTCTTAAGGAATTCCTTAATTTCTCTAAATATTTACCAAATAAAGAACTATTAGAAAAAATTATCTAGTATAATATATCAATCTCTAAAACCTCAACTATAACACCCAAAGTTAAACTTGATCAACTATATAAATAGTCAACCTTTAGACTCTACTAAAAATATGGGTTTCCAAATTAAAAACCCAAAAATCCAAATCATATTATCACATATTTTGTTATTGTCAGCCTAACTATTCTCTCCAAATAATATCAATTTTCCATAAGGTAATATAAAATAATTTATATAACCTAATCATATATTACCCAAAATAAGCTAATTGCTTTAATAAATAACCCTAATCACTATAAAGCTGCAATAAAATATTATATGCATTGATAAATTAACTCTATGTTCAGTAGTAAAATTATATTTACATTATTCATTTAATTTTCCCTTTATAGTAAACTTCCTAAAAAATAGTCACATAGACATCCAATCACTTTTAAATTCCATGGTAATATCTACAATAAAAATATAATCCAAAATCTACTAACACTTTTATCCCAATCAAATATAATTACCTCAAAATCAATGATCATATCAACCCTAAAGGATATCAATAAGTATAAAATTGTATCCATAAAATATAAAATCATTATTCCAAAAATAAACTTTTCACAAAACCATATTGTAAACTAAAGTGTTTTATTCCCCCAAATGTCTCTAAAAATACCCAGAATCATCTTAAAAAATATTAACTTGAAACCTCAAAAGCTATATCAATAGATTTAATCTTATAATAAACCATAGACTTGTAAACCTATGAAAATTTAGTTTTATCCCATATTACTATTGAATATCGTTGGTTTCTATACGTTCTACTCTCTCATTCATTATAGTGGTTCATAAAGAAAATATGAATTAATCCAAGCATATCCCCCAAGAGTGTCAAAATAGGTACATAGTAAGTGAACAACCACCGTGATCCACAATGATGGATGAGATAAATTTGAATAACTCTTTTTCGATTATTACCCCTAGATTCATCTTTTCCAAAACCATGTACACTTTTAGTATCCATACATAGATGTATTTCTATAGAAAACCATATAATCTCTACCTTAACAAAAACATTATGATATTATCCTCAAATTAGGAATAACCACAATGTCTATGATAGTATTATGTTCCCTAATATATGTATTAATAAATCAATTTCATAAGGTTTCTATAATATCACATGGTTTTAAAAAAGAACGACATTGTTCTATATCATGAAAAATACACAACACTTAGCGTAACCAAATAGTGAAATATTATAACATGATCTTGTAACCTAGACATTAAATTATTGGTTATGAATAGGATTAAATAATTATTGAACTACATATATATATACTAGTTTTTATAAATAAAAATTTATTGATTAATTCTTCAGAAATATTCTCCCATTTCTTTAGTAAATTAATTTTATTCTTTAATTTATTTTTTCTTCAAAAATGGTTTTCTTTGTTTTTTTTCAGTGACTGAATATTATAATTTATTTTTAAAACGTTTAAAATTATCATTTTATAAAATAATAATAATTTTTTAAATAATCTTAAAAAAATTATTTGTGGGTGAATTTTTTTCTGAAAAGATTGATTTTTCATCGAATATTGAAAATAAATTTTTTTTATTGAAACATAGTTTTCTTTATAATTATTTACAATTTAAAAAAAATTACTAGTTTAAAATTTTAATTAGTTCCTATAGATTTAAAATAATCCAATTATATTTTTTGAAATTAATTTTATACTTAAAATTAGTATACAAACATTTTATATTTAAAAAGGACATCTATCTAAAAAAATTTAAATATTGTTTTTCATGTTAGATTTTAATTAAAATCATAATTTTAATTGTTTTTAAATTAAAAAAATATTCTATATTTGGTAAAAATATTTCAAAATTTGATAAATAGTTCTCTTTTAGTTTTCATCTATATAAATAGTAACTTTTCTAATTTTTGTTACTATGGTGAAGATAAAATTTGGTAATTAAAGATAAAAATAAAATGATAAGGATTACAAAACGACCCTAAAACATGCATTAATTTTATTTTATGAGTAAATCTCATCCATAATCATCAGATATTCATTTTATGGCCATTATTTCCGTCATATTTTA
Organism: Viscum album; assembly: GCA_963277665.1. Lineage (NCBI taxonomy): Eukaryota > Viridiplantae > Streptophyta > Magnoliopsida > Santalales > Viscaceae > Viscum > Viscum album. Next base: position 628,287,408 of record OY728164.1, on the reverse strand, counting down.
TTATAACAATTATCGTATTTTATTTAATAGAAAGTGAAAAATTCCCCACTAAAGTTTTTTATAACTATAGTATTTTTAAAATGTGGTTAACCAAATCATATGTTCACTTATAAATATTATTTTGAATTTTAAAATGTTCATATTAATCATGGAATTTCATTTATAATTTTTAATGATGAAAGAATTTCCTTATATTTATACACAACGTTGACGCAGTAATTATTTAATTAATTAAAAAAATAAAATTACTGATATTAAGAGTATTATGAAAATAAAATTTTAGAATATTAATGTGATCCATGAATTATATAGATGAATATATAATTTTAGGGATGTTTTAAAATATTTGTTTATAATTTTTCTTTTTTTCTTGATGTTATTAAAGTCAAAGTAATGAATAGTTCTAAAATTTAATGGTAATGCAATTTCAAAAAAAAATTATTAAATGATATAAAATTCCAAAAAAAATATTATATTCAACCAAGTGAGTATTATATAGTTTATCATATCATCAATGATCTATTAATTGGGAATTTTTCCATTCATAGTAACTATATAGACCCAAAATGAGCAAAAACATTGTTGTCGTTGTATGTTTTAAAAGGGCTAACAAAGGGTTAAAACAACAAGTTAAGGGTGAAATCATAGTAAATACTTTTCTAATTCTTATTAAATAAATTAAATTCTGCCCTTATCACATTTGACTCTAAATTTAGTTTTTTAATAGACACATTCCAATGAAAATGACTATTATATTTTTAAAGAATGTTACAAAATGTCACTATCTTTGTTTTTAATGTATCATATGTGTCCAAAAATGGATAAATTCTAGTTATAAAAGAATCTTACAATATATTTTGATCTTAATGAAATTTTTTTCATGATAGATTTTTTTTATTATTTTTATTATTTATAAAATGTCTTTAATTATGTATGAAATGTCAATGCTGTATTTCTTAAATCAATAAAAAAAATTAATAAATATTTTAAAAATATAAAATGAATTATATTTTTAGGGATTTAATGTGGTCCATGAATTTTATAGGTTAATATAACATATTATTGTTTTATAAAAGGATTATATTAAATTTTAAACTTCTTCATTATGACTTTAAATTGAAATTAATTGAATAGTGTCTAAATTGAAAATAATGAAATTTTATGAGAGTAATATTTTATTAAATTAGATTAAAATAATAAATAATATTATAAAATTACAAGTAGAAAATATACAATTGAAAATTTCATCCATTTTCTATTTTTAGTTATTTTATGCACATTCTCATTGAGAATATATTTATTATTATTTAATATTTTGATAAATTCAAAAAGTTTCTATCACCTCAATTATAAAAGGACACCTCCAACCACAATTATTTATGCTATTTTCAGCCTCTAATCTTGACCAACCTCTACCAATTTAAATTATTAACTTCCCTGTCCACAACCTAGATTTTTTGGTCTTTCTATAATTCCAAGACTAGGTCCATTTAGATAAGATCTCAATGAGTCATTTAGAAGAAGATGAGTTTAGAGTACTTTTGAAACAAGGAGGACTCGAGGTAAAGAATATGTTTCTAACTTTTATTTTTGTGGGATAAATTTGTATTATACCACTTTTTTTATATACTATATATTAATGTATTTTATGATTATTATCATGAAATTATGAGATTTACATATCCATTTGTGTTTTTTCTTTCATGAGGCTTATGATTCAACTGATATCAAAGAAGTCAGTATTTTATCTCAAAATCACATAAATATTTTGGATTGGTTACATTTTATTCTATGTTGGGAGATTATTTGATATTTCTATTCCATATCCATGTTTTTTAGAAATAATTCTAGTATGTTTTTACTATTCTCAAATGATTATTTAAAGTCATTTTTACCCTTTTTATAATTTTTATAAAAAAAATTAAGAGGGATATTTTTATCATTTTCCAAATGAGGTATGTTTTGGATTTATGAAAGGAATGTTTTTTAACATATAAAATGTGAATGGAACTTCCATTCATTATAATTATTCAATTATTTGAATATTCATTTACATGTTTAAAAAGTTATTTTCAATGAAAATGGTTTCTTTATTTCATGCACTATTTTAGATTTTAAATAGTCATTTCAAAAATTTTAAAGGTATTTTCCTCAATAATATTATAGTGATATTTTAATGGTATAAATATTCATCAACAATAGAATCCCTTGATTCTACTTATGATTTACTAGGGTAATGATTCAAGGATTCTGTCCTTATTCTTTCTCTAGATGGTTTAAGATTATGAGATGAAATGTTTAAGAAACCCATTTCATTAAAATGGGTTATACTATTATAAAATGTTTATAAATCTATTTTTTAATTGGTTTTGATATGATGGATTTTTTCTGATCTTTTATAACACATATTTATGATTTTTATTATGTGGTGGGTGGGACCTATATCTCCTTCCATTTAATCAAGTAATTTATTATATCTCAAGAGATTCTTTTGGGAAATAAAACATTGTGTCTGATCCATTATCGGAAACAATTCAATGTGGATGATCTGTAATGGAAAATGAGTCAATATTCTTGATAGGATTTGGGAAACAAGTCAAAGTGCTTCATCCTTTATGAGAAACAAGTCGATGTGATTGATACACTATGAGAAACTAGTATTTATTTTAGATCTGATGGTCATTGTAGTTAACCATGATATGTTAAATGGCTTCTATACTTATGATAATTCCACACACATTTATAACAAGAACTTATGTGTCATGATTAATTTATAATGATTTCCCATTCTTATGATTCTTATCTTTCAAAATGATATTCTTTTATGACATAAATCTTATTTATAATATTTTTAGATAAGGTATGAACTTTGTATGTTATGGTCATGATCTCAAACCGTTATTATTATCTTATTATTTCATCTTGACATTAATTTATATCTCTCATGCTTAATATTATTGAGAAGTTTATCTCACGATTTATTATATTTCCTTTTCTATAGTTCATGATGAATGATTCAAAATTATTTATAATTAGAAATATTTCATATGTGAGTAATGTTTTGGGGATATTTATAGGACTCACATAGAATATGAAAATATGGGTATAGTGGGAGATGATGTTGATCTTTATGAACCAGTTGTTTATAAACTCAAGTTGTTAAGAGTTTTTCATAATTCCACAAAACTCTAATCCTAAAATGTACTTGGGAATATACGTGATCCAACATTTCATTTTTATATTTCACGTTTTAGATGGAAAAATTTAGGTCACATTTATCGGTATAAAATCCGGTAATGGGTTGTTTTTTTAGAACTATATTTGGGAATACGGGTCACATGATATTACATTTTTTATCAGATCTATGTTTAGATGAATTTAATGATTATTATGTTTTCATTTGAGGATATATTAAGAGTTATAGAAAACATATTGATTTTTTAATTTTAATTATGATCATAAATTCAATGTCTAATACATCCCTTTTGAAGTTTTTACTGATGAAATTTTAAGGTGGCTAATAATATTTTGGGAGACATTTATTTTTGAGGTATATGAAACATTCGAGATTAACATATGAAAAAATATTTGAGTAATAATTATATTTTCATTTTTTGGACATATGGTTAATGTTAGGGATAACCTTTTGGGATTATATTATCATTGATTTTATAGTAATTATGGGTAATTATATTTTTTGGCGATACAAAAGGAAGGTTATTAGATAAACTTTGAAGTTAAAATATTTCCATAACATTGAATATAATAATATTTTTTTAATGATTATTATCATATTTTTGGGAATGTAATAAGAATTATAGAAATATACTTGTAGGAAAATGAAATCCCACAGGTCGGGTGAGAACAAATCACATCTATCAAGGTCGTGAGCCTTAAACCCATAACTGATGGGCGAAAAGGGTGTATAACATTCCATTGACCTATGTGATTTCCTAGTTAGCCTGAAATTGTTTTTATTTATTTAATATTTATGATTCATAAATGTTATGTTCATTTAGGGAATATATGTTTCATTTTATAGATAACTGTGATATTTAATATATTTTGGTGATTATGTGATTAATGTCATTTTTGGAACCTTATATGATTAAAGTTAACAGAATATTAAAGGATTTTATATGAGAAATATAGATTAAATTTTATTGTTGAAGGATAAATATACATAATATGGATTTATGGTGATTCTAGTTATTTATAAAAATGATTAGAAAATATTTATGATTATTTGATTTGGGAAACTAAATTTTTGGAATGAGACATTAAGAGTGATTGATTCTATTTGAAGATAAATGTAAAATAAAACAATGCAATAAATGTGATCACATACATCTTATTTTTGGGTCTCAATCACAGACTATAATATTTTGTGAAATTTTAAGGAAATTTATTTATTGAATTATCTATTCTGAACATTAGGTATTACTACTAAATTTTTGAAATAAATTAGGTTTTCATCATAAGAATTTTTATTAATTCAAGGAATTAACATATCATGTCTTAACCATTTTTTATTTTTTTTTAATCTCTAAACTCTAAGGAATTCTTGGTTACCATTTTTTGGATTATGAGATCGGTAAGAATTTGATTATATTTCTTTAATCATTAAAATAACCATCTTGAATAATTGTCATTTGGATCAAAAAGACGTGTTTTTGGTGGAACATGATTAAAAGATGAAATTTTTTTTTGAGAAGTTATTTACTTATTCTTTTAATATATATCATAAAGTAATTCCTCAAATCTAGGAAAAAATTATAAATAAAAAAATTATCAATTTACTTTAATTATGAGGAAATTAATCTTTTTTTAACCCATCATATATTTAGGGTTTTTTTATGGTTAACTTTCTCATAACTATATACTCTATCACTCTGTATATGTCCATAGAAGTTATATTTTTCTTCTATATCCATTTTTTCAATTCAAACAATTGTTTTCTTATATCTAAACATAGTTATGTGTTATTTCAGATGACCTTCATTCATCCCTTCCTCTCTTTTTAAGAGGAATATTTATTAACCCTTTTATTATGTGGGATTTCATCATGGGTATTTTGAAAAGTCAAAACATTACTTACTGAAGGCTCAGATCATATTTTGATGAAAAATGCTATTAAATGGTGTATAATTTAATATCTCATCATTTTAAAAAGAATTTATATATTTGATATCATTAAAATTCTCAACACCAAATGTAATAAAATAATGAAATATTACTATATTACCATTATAACATAACCATTAAATTAGATGGTATGAATAATATTAACTAATATTTTAAATATATATATATAATTTTTATAATCAATAAAAATTTAATTATTAGATCTTAGGAAATCATAACACTTTTTTTAGTAAAGTAAATTTTTTCTTAAAAAATTATTTTCTTCAAAAATGATTTATATTTTTGTAGTGAGTGAATATGATAATTAATTTTTATAAATTTTAAAATCAAATTCTATGAAATAACTATCATTTTTATATCATCATATAAAATTTTTTATTTTAGTGAAATTTTAGTATTTTTATGAAAAGATTGATTTTCATTAAATAGTAACAAATACAGATTTTTATTGAATATTTTATTTTATTTTACAGATTTACAAAATAAAATTTTATTTTGGATTATTTTAAAAAATTTATTAATAAATTTTTATTAAAAATAATCCAATTATTATTTTTTTAATGATATTTTTCTTTAATTTAGTATAAAAATATTTTATGTTTAAGAAGATATTTTTCTGAAAAAATAGTATTTCATCATGTTTTTTTAGTTTTATTTTAAATTAAATTATACAATTTATGTGTATTGAATTTTTAAAATATATCCTATATTGGGAAAAAATTATTACAAATTTGGTAAATATTTCCCTTTTAATTTTGTTCAATATGAATAGTAACCTTAGTAATTTTTGTTACACCAGTAAAGGGTTAGTAATGTAATTAATGTTAAAAATAAAATGAAAAAGGCAATAAAATGACCCTAAAAATTTTCTTTGATTAAATTTTATGATTATAATTTATCCATATGAATAAAATATTTGGTTATATAGACTTTTTTTCTATTTTTATGTGATTTGTAACTTGATCATATTTTAATTATAGTAAAGTAAAAAATGTCACACTCTTGATTTTAATAACTATAATATTTCTAACATGGAGATAACTAGAGGTTATGTTCCGTTATAAATAGTAATTTTTAATTTTAATGTTATATATTTATCATTGTTTTTTGATGTATTTTTTAGTGAATAAATAATTACATTAAATTCTTACACAATTTCGTCACTTTAATTATTTAATTAATGGAAAAATAAAATGAACGGTATTAAAATTATTAAATGAAATATAATTTGATATAATTAATGTTATCCTTAAATTCTATGGTTTAAAATGAAATTTTTAGTAGGAATTAAAGTATTTGTTTTGATTATTAACTTTTTTCTTGATGTCATTAAAGTCAAAGTAATGAATAGTTTTAAAAATGACATTAATGATATTTTTGAAAGGATTTTATTAAATAATATAAAATTCAATAAAATCATTTTTTTGGAAAATGGAATATGATATAGTTTCCTATATCATAAATGGTATATTTATCAGCCATTTGTTCATTTATAACTACTATATTCACCCTCACTGGGTAAAAACATATTGGTATGGTATGTTTGAAAAGGGTTAAAGAAGGGTTAAAACCAAAAAATAACGGTAAATGAATAATCATAACATAACTAAGTTTTATTGGATAAATGGCATTAGACCCTTATCACCTTAGTCTCAAAATTGAGTTTTTAATGGACACATTTCCATGTAAATGACATATATATTATTTAATTCAAAGAAAGATACAAAATGTCACTCTCTTTGTTTTTAATATATCTTATGTGTCTAAATAAAGAAAAAATATAGTTATAATGAAATATATGTTTCTGTTTTTAGACTGACGAAATTATTTTAAAGATATAATTTTTTTTATTTTTTTTTATTATGTAATAACCTCAATTTCTTATGCAATGTCGAGGCATGATTTCTTCAGTTAGTAAGAAATATAATAAATGATTTTGAAAATATTAAAAGAAATATAATATTAATGAGTTCATGGGTTCCATAAATTTTATAGGTAAATATAACATATTAGTGTTGTGTTGAAAAATTATATTTGAATTTAAAATTTATCGTTATTTCTTTTAAGTAAAATTATTTGAATAGTATCAAAATTGACAATAATGAAATTTTATGATTATAATATATTATTAAGTTACTTAATAATCATAAAAATATTAAAACCGGGAAAGGGGATAAGATATATTTGACAATTCCATACCTTCTACTTTTTAAGCCATTTTCAACCATTTTAATTGAGAATAAAATTATTATAATTTTATCTGTTGAGACATTCTAAAATTCTTCGTCCCCTCAATTATAATGGGGCACTTACTCCCAAACTTATTAACACAACATTGGGCCTTCTAACTTGACCAACCTATAAAAATTTCCCTACTAAACTTCCCTAAACATGTCCTAGAGGTTTTGGTATTTATAAAGACCAACCATAGATCCCTTTATAAGAGATCTAATGTATTTGTTTAGAAGAAGTAGAGGCTAGAGTACTTTCGAAGCATGGTAAACACGACGTAAGAAATACTCATCTCATGTTAGCATTTTTGGTACATATGTAATATATACCACTTTTGGGGGGGATTATATATCCCATGAATGACTTTTATGATTAATATCATTGAATTATGTGATTTACATTCTTATCTACATTTTTACTTTTAAGAGGCTTGTCATTCAAATGATACCAAATTGGTAAGGGTTTTATTTCACATTTTCATCAATATTTAGGATTATTTACTTCTAAGTCTCTATTGGGAGAATTATTTTATATTTCCATTCTATATACTTGTTTTGAAAGTTTATTTTCCAGAAACTTTTTACTATTCTCCAATTATTTTTAAAGTCATTTTGACCCATGTTAGAATTTTAACAAAAATCATTAAAAGGTTATTTTGGTCATTTTACGAACAAGGTAAATTTTCAAATTATGAATGGAATGTCATTTTAACTTATATGGAATGAACAGAATCTCTCTCCGTCATGACACATCAATGTCTTAAATCTTACTTTACAATTCTATAAGGTTTTTTTCAATGAAATTTATTATTTATTTTGTGATTAGTTTTTGAAATTAAAGGTTGATTTTAAAATTTGAAAGTGTATTTTCCTAAAAAATATTTTAAATATATTTTAATGGTATCTCTATTCATCAAAAATAATAACCCTTAATTATACATATTCTTTATTGGGGTTATTGTCCAAGGATACCAACCTTATTCTTTCTCTAGATGGTTAAATTTTATGACAAAAATATGAAATGTTTATGAGACCCATTTATTTTCCAAGGGATGTGATATGAATAAATTCTTATAAAACCCATTTATTTTCTCATTATTTGATATGATGAATGTTTCTATAATCTTGATGAACACATATGTGTGATTTTCATTATGTGATGATTAGGACATATATCTCCCTCCAGTAAATTGGGTAATGTATTATATCTCATGAGAGAGTTATGGGAACCAAGTTGATTTTCTTGATCTGTTATGGAAAATATGTTGTTTTGTTTTATTCTTTGTGGGAAACAAGTCAATTTTCTTGATCTTTTATGGGGAAAAAGTCAATTTTCTTGATCCATTATGGGAAAAAAGTCTATGTGCTTGATCCATTATGAGAAATAGGTGTTGATTCCAAATCCAGTGTCCATGGTTATTAACCATGACATATCAATTTTTTTATATACTTATGATGATTCCAAACACATTTATTACATGAACTCATGGTTAAAGATTAATTTTATTTCTCTTTTTTATGATTCTTGTGTTTTTAAATGCTAATTTTTTGTGTTATAACTCATGTTTATAATATTTTGCAGATTGGGTATGAACATTTATTTATGGTCATGGTTTCATACCATTATGATTATCTTATTATTTCATATAATAATAAATTAATATCTCTTATAAATACCCATTCTAAGAATATGAGCTCACCCTTTCATATGATTCATTTCCCCTATGTTATTAAGAATAATGCTAAATTACTTGTGTTCATAAAGATTTCAATGTAATTAATTTTATAGGAGATGATAAAGGCTTAACATGGATTATGAAAAGATAGTTATAATGGGATATGGTATTTATCTTTATGAAATAGTTGTTTATAAACCAAATTAGTTAATATTTTTTCCTAATTACATAAAAATATAAACATAAAAGTCTATCAGGTATGTAAGTAATCAAACATTTAATATTGATGTTGTATGTTTTGGATGGATAAAATTGGTAACATTTATTGGTATAAAACCCATATATGTAATGTTTACTTTTTTGAAATTGTATTTGGGAGTGGGGGACATGGGTTGTTACAGTTTCTACTAAACAAGCTCTGATACCAGCTATAAAGACTCTAGCCTTATAATCCAATTGTTGGTGGTCATTTTATTATATTGGAATACGATATAAGAGATCTCATCACCAAGGATCGAATAATTTTTTAGTCATGTTAAACTTGATACATAATTTCATCTCACATTATATTTGAAAACATAAAATAAAAAAAAATATTATTTTGTTTGAGAAATTTATTATTATTTTTAGTATATCCTTTCATATCAGTTATAGTACACATCTAGGCATCCTGGGGAAAAGAAACATAAGAAAGGGGTGCACTCAAATTCTTAGTAAGGGTTGTTTTCATTGAAATCAATCATGAGTATGTAATTAATAATAAATATGTAAGTTTAAATAACTTATAACGCATTCCATTTAATCAACAACTTGAACATGAAGTATAATATGGTAAGAATAAATAATTATAATATAATTCCAGATAAATAATCACATTAGTTTCAAAATTATACTTGTATATCATAACTATACAAATAATCACATGGATGACAAAAACTAGTTTCATAATAAGAGAATTAGTTATTTAAATCATTATAATCTTACTATCAAGGCATTGTTCTAAGACAACACATGTAAATAGGTAAGGAATATACCAAATAAAAAAACTAGTTTGTCTCATGAGACTTATTGATGTATCGATGTGATATAACAAGCCTCGATTGTCACTTACTATGTCCAATGCATTCCTTATTTATTTAATGAATATTTTAATTTATTAAAATTATGCCTCATAAATACATATTTATTTTCAGTAACGAATAAATAATATCAATATTTACTTAGTCAATCAAGTAACATTAATTTTAAAACACTATATGTTTAAATGGTATATAGTTTTGTAAAAAAGTTTATATATGATCTAAAGAATATGTATATTAAAGAAAATTTAAATTACCAATGAAATATGACCTAAATAAAGTGAATTCTTCAATGGAATGTTAATTTACAGAAATATAATAAGAAAAAAAATGTATAAAAATCCATTAGAAATATATATTTTATTATAAATTCATGTCTTTTGGATAATAAAATAAAGTAGAAGTGATAAAATAAAATAAGTTTTTATTAAAGTGTTTTATTTGTAGAAAAAATTCAAACTTATATAAGAATATAAATATCATAAAATAGTTATTATGGAGGGAAAGTCTCGCAGCGTCATATATGTTAAAAAATAGTCCTTTGGACTTTTTTTAATGATAGTTGAAAATTACCCTTTTAAAAAACATTAAAATTTTATATATTAATTTAATGCATATATTTTATAGTGTTTTAATAAATAAAATTCTATATTTAAATGATTAATCTTCCCAAATTTTTAACGAATTGAATTGTGTTTTGTTTTATGGAAGGATACAGCCTATCATTGGAAAAGGAATGAAAAGATGAAAATATTGGTGCTAAAAGACACTTAACACCATGAGCGATGATCATTGTGCAACACCATATTTTTAAGTATAAAATAGGGATATAGAAATAGAGATTAGAATTTACACATCATGTAAATACAATACATGACATAACTTTATTGGAGATGATATTTTTGTATGATAAATACTTAAATTTCCAATTCCCTCTCCCATTGTAAAAATTAATAGAATACACATCGTGTAAGTTTCAGTGAGAAGAAAATCGATGACACCATAGATGAGGCTTTGACAAAAATCCTTATAAATATACACATTCATCTACTACATTAGAGAATTTTGGTCCAAGCCCAGATCGAGGAGCACTGTCACAGAGCCCCACTGCTGCCATTTTCCTTTAGGATTTTATTGTTTTTTTTTGCAACCTCTCATCGATAGTATGAATGGGTGATTTCCTTTTTCCATGGGATTCAGGATGAATGGGGGTTTATTTTATGAGGTATTTTATTTATTATTTCAATTTATCTTGGGATTTTATATTAGTTCATAAATTCTTTCCTTTACTCAAATTCTTCTTCTATGACAATGGTGTGTTGGTTTAATTTCTTTAATTATTTGATCATTGCCATTTCTAGAGTTGATTGTATAAGGCCCCGACCTTAAATCTTACTTAATATTTAATTAAATAAATAATTCACATTGAGGATCTTTTCAGGTTTAGAGTTTTAGAGAATTAGGACATAACTATTACATCTCAAAAGATTACAAAGTATAAACTTTTACTAAGTTTCCATAAAATAAAAACTCTTAAAAAGAAACATGTCCAGTTCCATGTTTTAGGTTGCATGGCTTTCCCTTGATCTCATCCTTGATCCTATTCCACATTAGGTCCTGTGAAAAACATTTCAAAAAAACATGGGGTGAGCACAAAAAGCTCAGTAAGGGATACACAAAGAATGAAAACTGTTAGTTTTTCAAACATCAAGTAAACCATGTATACTTTATCAAAGTAATACCTTCACCTTCATGAAGTAGTAAAAACTCTTCAATGAATAAAATATCATTAATTACCCTTTTGTAACCAAATTATTACCATAAAACCCATATAAAGAACACATAACATATAAAGGTAACTTGAGACATAAATATACTTAAGTGGAATAACCATACAGTCGACTTCCACACATATCACTTAATGGAATATCTATATGGCCAACTTCCATACATACATAATGGAATATCCATACGGCCGATTTCCATACTCAATGCATTGGAGGTTATAACGTAACCACCCGTCCTGGTATTCACGGCACCACCCGTCATATGGTTTATCACGTAACCACCTGTAAAATGTCCAAGAACGATCATTAAACATAAAATATTGAAAATATAAACATTTAAATAACAACATTTCATTTGCAATCACAATAAGTAATTCCCAGATATTGAATTAATCAATCCATTTTCGAAAACCATTTAAAAGAGATTTTTGAATCAAAGTGTCCTATACCACTTTGAAGCTTTTAATGGAATTATAATTTTAAAACATTAATGTCCATATAAATAAATACTGAAAACCATTTTTAAAACATGGACATTAATGATAAATATTTAGAATAATAAATCTTTAAAACTTTTAAAATGATATTTTTGTTAAAAAGTTTTTAACATAATGAGAGACTCTTGAATACAAATAATAGCAGAATAACATTTAATCCGAACTTTATAATATCATGAGAATAAAGGGATTCATGATATAATATTTCAAAGGACAGTATACACACCATATAAGAGTGAATTGGTGCATAACAACAATGAAGTCTCAAAAGAAATGTAAAATGAGATGAAATCCATTATAAAGAAGGTATCCTTAAATTAAGGATAAATCAATCTCATAATTATGTGTGACAAATATAAATACACCCAATATAAGTGGATATTAAGTGTAAAACAATCAAAGGTTATTCACACAGATTCAGAGGATGACATATTCAATAACTTCATGTTGAACCCAAAGAAATCGAAATTGGGTTAAGAAGTTCACTTGGTAAAATTCGACAGCCTAACGGCGTCACATAAAATTTTACAAAAAGGGTTTATGAGAGAGATAAAGGGGATATCATCACTTGGACATAAAATTTACATAAATAAGGATAGATAAGAACATATCCCAACATAATAGTATGTGAATTAAAAGACATAACAAAATAAGTCTTTTAAAAAGAGGAGGGTGAAAGGTTCCCTTACAGACATGGGTATCTTTCGAAACATACATCCTGTGAAAGAAGGAAAATACAGCATTGATATAAATACTCATAAATGAAATTATATTACACAATTAGTAAAATAATGGGCAGTACATACACCACTCAAAGGAAATTGTGGAAAATGTACCATAAATATCACAGTAATAAAAGTGAGATGAAAAATCACTTACGAAAACTCGGCAGCCTAACGGCGCCACTTAAAACATACAAAAATGGATTGATGAGATCAAATAGGGTATCTCATCATATTACCATAAAGTTTAAAGAAAGAGGAATATAAAATAACATCCCCCAACATAACAAATAGGAGCTTAAAAGAAGTGACATAAAGGAGAGTACTTAAAAAGAAAGAGAGAGGTTAGATCTCTTACGAAAATCCGGCAGCCTAACGGCACCACTCAAAACTTCCAAAATGGATTGATGAAATAGAATAGGGTCTATCATAATATGAAGATAAAAATTACAGTAAGAGTAATATAAAATAACATCCCAATCACAAGAAATATGAGCTTAAATGGAATGACATAAAAGAGCATACTTAAAAATAAAGAGAGGAGTAAGATCTCTTACCTCGGGTCTGACTTGACTCGATCGTTCTTTAATCTCTTGAATAATAAATTTGAGTTAATTTATACATGCTTAAGAACTTTTTCAAGTTAATTATTCCTTTTATATCAATTATTGACATGTTATAAACATTATGTAATCATTTAAGTTAATAATGTTTGTTTTGTCGATATTTGGTTCTTAAGTCAAAAGTGGACTTCTTGCAATTACATGTTGTTCGTGTGGTCAAAGGATCCTTATATCCAGAATGACATTCCTGATTTGGATATCATATATATCATATATATCCATCATATACATGTATTTATAATATTACATAATCATTTAGAGGTATGAAATGAAATACACTATTCATGGAGACGGTAAGTCGTACGTACGCATGAACGCTACTTTCATTTCTTTGTCATATTAATGGAATTAAAACTAAATGAGAGGTATGTATATTTTAATTCCAGAATTATATTAATTATTTAGATGTATCATTAATCATATATATCCATTATATACATGTACTTATAATATTACATTACATTTGGGGATAAGAAATGAAATGCACCGTTCATGGAAACGGTAAGCCGTACGTACGCAAGAACGCTACTTTCATTTCTATCTCATAATTTAATGGAAATAAATAATAATTATATAGAGGTATATTATAATTCAAGTATAACATCATATATAATAACTTTAAATTCATCCTTTATACGTCCCACATATGGAATTAGTGAATCAAATCACTTTGAGGGGGCGGTAGTCCGAACTTCCTAAAATGAAATTATCGTGTTTACCCACAATGGAAACCATAAAGGTATACCACAAATGAAAAATACAGAATAATAAGGAAAACATAAACATAATATATATCATATATAAATATAGTGCCATCTTAATGGCCACCTTTGAAGTGTTATATGAGTGTTGAACAATCATCGTTTTGTGAGGCAGAAATTCGCCATCCACAGAAACAGAATGTTCTTTAACCATTAGATAAAGGTGTGTGTAAGTGTAGCTCGAATACATATTATAACAACATCATAGTATATTGAAGATACTTGATTTTTTACAAAAGAAATGAATAAAAAGAGATTAGGGGGTTGGAGAAGCAAAATAAAACAAAAGAGCACAAGTGAAGACGTTACCTTAAAATAGGGTAACTCCCTTTGGTTTGAACCAAAAGGGTTTCTTGAAGAGCTTCCTGCCTAATTTAAGGCTTCTAGGATGAGGAGAGGGATATGGAGAGACAAAATGATCAGATCTTGGCCGAACCAATGGTTTGAGAGGTGTGGGTAAGGTGGTAGAGGTGGGGGCCTTTTATAAGAGGAGAGGAGGGACACTCTTGGTAAAGTATAAAATGTTACTTTATTTTCAAATGTTTTTCGGATTTTAATGGTCCCACATTGATTTGTTTCGAATATAAGGTGATAAGGGTTCGCAATTAACCCATCCAATAGGTTTTTGACATGTTTAGGTCCTATATTTTTCATTATCTTTCCATTTTATTTAAATCGTTAAATAATGAGGTCATCACTGCATCATCATAATGTCATATGGAATTTGATTTATTTAATGTCTAAAAATTATAAAAAAAATACTACAATGTAGGAAATCTGTTTAGCTTTCTAATGACTATTTGTAGGAAAAATTCTGACTTGTATAACCACATGTAAAAATTGTTTTAGTAAAACAAATCATGTTTGTGACATTTTTATTTTAACTTTAAATAAAAGGCATAAATGTCATTATCAAACCCAAGAGGCTCCATGGGGTACTAAAAATCGTCCCATGGGTTTTCTTGGTCGGCCATAACTCATCCAATAGGGTTAGGACAAGTGTCAATATATTTTCATTTTATTATAATATCATTTTTACCTTAAATTACACTAATTACCTTTAATCGCGATTAATAAATCTTAAAAGTTACTTTTCATCAAAAATTATTTTCATCCCATTGAACCACATTTTACTTAACAATTAAAAAAAATTAAATTGGATTTTTTAAATTCAAATCACAAAAGCGGTAAAGTCTCATTTAAACGAAAAATCAAATTTTGTAACCACCACTTTGTGGATTCACTATTCATCAATTGGAGATTTTCAGAAAAATACCAAATATTCACCCTAAGCTATATTTGATATTCCGAATTCCAAAATGATGTATATTTTACCAAATTAATAACATAGAATTTTCATTAATTAACTTTATAATTAATTCCTGCAGTCAGAGCAAATAGCGTGTTTTTATGAAACAATAAGTATCAAAAGATTGACACTAGTTTAAGTCCAATTTCAAAGTGAAATTAATTCCAATGAACACTATTGGATTAAATGTTAAAAATATATTCTATTTACACTTTAAAACCAATTAAAAAGATAATATAATAATATAAATAAATTAGTTTAAAAAGAGGTTTTGAATTAAAATACAACATTTTTCACTATTCATTAAAAATTGAACTTTTTCGGAAAAATACCAAAAATTTAAACAAAGTAAATTTTGATGTCCTGATTCTAAATAAGAATTTTATTTTGTCAAATATAACACATAAAATTGTCAAAAAGTAGATTTAAAAGAGGTTCTCCCTCAAAATGCGGTTAATCGCCCTTTTAAAGAATATTAGATTGTCTACGCTTAAAATTGGATTCATTCGCATTTTTAATCCTCTATCATTTATTATAAAGATTAAAAATATTTGACAAACATATATAATAATTTTTTAGTTAGTTCTGTTAATTCCCGCCATTACAACGGCTAGGCATTGACTACCATTTAAAATAATATTATTTTATTATTAGAGTGCAACGTAAGATTCCAAAGAAACTCGTTGTTGCATATTCGGTAGGCCATCGAGCATAGAATCCCCTTTAAAATAATATTTATATTCTATTCACAAATATGGATAAATACAAAAAAAATTCATATTCTTTATTTACCTGGGGTGTTACATCCTTCCCCCCTTTTGGGAATTTCGTCCTCGCAATTTTAAAATTGAGCTTGGAAACATCCTTGAAAGTCCCACATCGGAACAAGAGTCGGTAAAACAATCACTTTAAAATAAAGAAAGATATGTACAGAGGTCACCCGAGTTAACCCATACTAGGATTCCAAGTATGAAAATATGGATATGGAGGAAAAAACAAAGGGTCATGTTCTGATGGAGAGTGATGGTAAACATGTCTAGGAGAAAGTTAACTATAAGAAAATCACAAACTTGTGATGGGTTAAACGGTATTCGATTCCCCAGTAGGAAAAGTTAACAGAAAACATTTTTGTTTTAAGTTACTCTTCATTGAGGAAATTATTTTTGAGCCTAACTAAATCATAATTAAACATACTTACTTGTCATGTAGACTTTCAACTTTTACTAGATTCCTTAATCAAACTCATATTTTCTCCAAAAGACGAGTATTTAGAAAGACTTGTTCGCATTAAGAGTACTATAATCAACTTATAGAGATTCTCCTAATCCACAAAAGATAACTATATATTTCCCATGTCTCTAGACTTTAACCAAAACCAAAACTAAAAAGGTCAGTACAAGATCAGATAATCTAGAGAAGGATAACCCTTTCTAAAAAGAAAATATATTCTTAATCTCCAAAAATTTTCCAACAAAACCCAAAGTTCAACGAGGACCATTCGATAAACAATATGTCCATAAAATTCTTCAATGTAAACCAATCTAAGATTGAAACCCAAATATTTGAAGGATTTAGTTACATAGTCTTCCAAGCTAAATCATAACATTTATCTCCAAACAACATCAGTTGCTCTTAATGTCTCGTATTGAAAAGTAATTAACCTAATCAAATATCCTCAATGATAGGTTATTAAATTTACATAGATAACCCAAAATCAACTTACTCTTAATTCATAAAATCATCTAACTAAAATGAATCATTCAAACTAACCAGGGACTTCATGTAGTCCAGTGGTAGGCGATAAATACCAGTCGCACTTTGGTTGTGAGTTCGATTCCCACAGCTTTGTCCGACGCGACGGGTTGTCACACGGTCTGCGTGTTGTCCTTTTTCCAAAACTATATAATTCTTAAAACATTCCCCAAAACGAGATAAAATCTTCAAAAATGATCATAACATATTTTAGCCTCAATTTTATCTCATGCCTTTCATTTTCCATCATAACATATAATAACCCATAATTACCTCAGAAGTAAGGATCATATAAACTCTAATGGTTACCTTTATAATTATTACTTGAACTTTCACATCGATTGGCCATCTCGTACATGATGAATTACAGAACATACCAAGGTTCAAGTGGATGATCATGACTCCTTGATAGTTGGTTTAGAACAACAACAAGTTTCCTCATTGAATATCCCATTTCATCCAGTCTCATAATCAGAGAACCACCACAGTTTCCTTCAAACCTATTGTCACTTTGGTGCCTGCTAGATCCATCCATTAACTAAAAACAGAAATTTCAGTGTGAGTATATCAACAAAAACATCTCATACTAATGAGGAAGGTAAACACTAAGATATACTTACTCATTCACTTTTTCTAAAATGAGGACTCTTTCTGAAATCCTAAACATTATGGTAATGTCACTTGTGCTTAGAGGATACACTAACCTCTAATGTTATCTAAGACGACCTCAGATACCAACTATAAGGCCCCGACCTTAAAGCTTACATAATATTGAATTAAATGAATAATTCACATTGAGGATCTTTTCAGGTTTAGAGTTTTAGAGAATTAGGACATAACTATTACATCTCAAAAGATTACAAAGTAGAAACTTTTACTAAGTTTCCATAAAATAAAAACTCTTAAAAAGAAACATGACCAGTTCCATGTTTTAGGTTCCATGACTTTACCTTCATCCCATCCTTGACCCTATTCCACTTTATGTCCTGTGAATAACATTACAAAAACTTGGGATGAGCATAAAAAGCTCAGTAAGGGATACACAAAGAATGAAAACTGTTAGTTTTTAAAACAACAAGTAAACCATGTATACTTTTTCAAAGTAATACTTTTCACCTTTTCGAAGTAATAAAATTCTTCACGGAATAAAAGTTCATTACTTACCCTTATATAACCAAAATATTACCATAAAACCCATATAAAGATCACATAACATATAAAGGTAAATTGGGACATAAACATACTTAAGTGGAATAACCATAAGTTCGACTTCCACACATTCACTTAATGGAATAGTTATTCGGCCAAATTCCATACATACTTAATGGAATAGCCATACGGTCGACTTCCATACCCAATGCATTGGAGGTTATAACGTAACCACCCGTCCTGGTATTCACAACACCACCCGTCATATGTCTTATCATGTAACCACCCGTAAAATGTCCAAGTACCATAATTAAACATAAAATATTGAAAATATAAACATTTCAATAACAAAATTACATTTTCAATCACAATAAGTAATTCCCAGATATTGAATTAATCAATCCATTTTCAAAAACCATTTAAAAGAGATTTTTGAATCAAAGTGTCCCATACCACTTGGAAGCTTTTAATGGAATTATAATTTTAAAACATTAATGTCCATATAAATAAATACTTAAAACCATTTTGAAAACATGGACATTAAAGATAAATATTTAGAATAATAAATCTTTAAAACATTTAAAATGATATTTTTGTTAATGAGTTTTTAACATAATGAGAGACTCTTGAAAACAAATAATTGAGGAATAACATTTAATACAAACTTTATAATATCATGAGAATAAAGGGATTCATGATATAATATGTCAAAGGACAGTATACACACCATAAAAGAGTGAATTGGTGCATAAAAACAATGAAGTCTCAAAAGAAATGTAAAATGAGATGAAATCCATTATAAAGAAGGTATCCTTAAATTAAGGATAAATCAATCTCATAATTATGTGTGACAAATATAAATACACCCAATATAAGTGGATATTAAGTGTAAAACAATCAAAGGTTATTCACACATATTCAGAGGATGGCATATTCAATAACTACATGTTGAACCCAAAGAAATCGAAATTGGGTAAAGAAGTTCACTTGGTAAAATTCGACAGCCTAACGCTGTCACATAAAATTTTACAAAATGGGTTGATGAGAGAGATAAAGGGGATCTCATAACTTGAAAATAAAATTTACATAAATAAGGATATATAAGAACATATCCCAACATAATAGTATGTGAATTAAAAGACATAACAAAATAAGTCTTTTAAAAAGAGGAGGGTGAAAGGTTCCCTTGCCGACATGGGTATCTTTCGAAACATATAATCTGTGAAATAAGTACAATACAACATTGATGTAAATACTCATAAATGAAAGTATATTACAAAATGAGTAAAATAATGGGCAGTACATACACCACTCAAAGGAAATTGTGGCAAATGTAGCATAAATCTCATAGGAATAAAAGTGAGATGAAAAATCCCTTTCGAAAACTCGGCAGCCTAACGGTGCCACTTAAAACTTACAAAAATGGATTAATGAGATCAAATAGGGTATCTCGTCATATTACCATAAAGATTAAAGCAAGTTGAATATAAAAGAACATCCCCCAACATAACAAATAGGAGATTAAAAGAAGTGACATAAAGGAGAGTACTTAAAAAGAAAGAGAGAGGTTAGATCTCTTACGAAAATTCGGCAGCCTAACGGCGCCACTCAAAACTTCTAAAATGGATTGATGAGAGAGAATAGGGTCTCTCATCATATGAAAATAAAAATTACAGTAAGAGTAATATAAAAAACATCCCAATCACAAGAAATATGAGCATAAATGGAATGACATAAAAGAGCGTACTTAAAAAGAAAGATAGGAGTAGGATCCCTTACCTCGGGCCCGACTTGACTCGATCGTTCTTTAATCTCTTAAATAATAAACTTGAGTTAATTTCTAATTGATTAAGAACATTTTTCAAGTTAATTATTCCTTTTATATCAATTATTGACATGTTATAAACATTATGTAATCATTTAAGTTAATAATGTTTGTTTTGTCGATATTTGGTTCTTAAGTCAAAAGTGGACTTCTTGCAATTACATGTTGTTCGTGTGGTCAAAGGTTCTTTATATCCAGAATGAAATTACTGATTTGGATATCATATATATCATATATATCCAGCATATACATGTATATATAATTTTACATAATCATTTAGAGGTAAGAAATGAAATGCACCGTTCATGGAGACGGTAAGCCGTACGTACGCATGAACACTACTTCCATTTCTTTGTCATATTAATGGAATTAAAACTAAATAAGAGGTATGTATATTTTAATTCCAGAATTATATTAATCATTTAGATGTATAATTCATCATATATATCCATTATATACATGTACTTATAATATTACATTACATTTGGGGATAAGAAATGAAATGCACCGTTCATGGAGACGGTAGGCCGTACGTACGCATGAACGCTACTTTCATTTCTATCTCATAATTTAATGGAAATAAATAATAATGATATAGATTTATATTATAATTCCAGTATAACATCATATATAATAACTTTAAATCCATCCTTTATACGTCCCACATATGGCATTAGCGAATCAAATCACTTTGAGGGAGCGGTAGTCCGCACTTCCTAAAATGAAATTATCGTGTTTACCCACAACGGAAACCATAAAGTTATACCACAAATATAAAATAAAGAAGCATAAGTAAAACATAAACATAATATATATCATATATAAATATAGTGACATCTTAATGGCCACCTTTGAAGGTGTTATATGAGTGTTGAACAATCCTCGTTTCGTGAGGCAGAAATTCGCCATCCACAGAAACAGTATGTTATTTAACCATTAGATAAAGGTGTGTGTAAGTGTAGCTCGAATAATTTTTATAAAAACATCCTAGTATATTGAATATACTTTAGTTTTTACAAAATAAATGAATAAAAAGTGTTTAGGGGGTTGGAGAAGAAAAATAAAACAAAAGAGCACAAGTGAAGACGTTACCTTAAAATAGGGTAACTCCCTTTGGTTTGAACCAAAAGGATTTCTTGAAGAGCTTCCTGCCTAAGTTAAGGATTCTATGATGAGGAGAGGGATGTGGAGAGACAAATTGATCAGATCGTGGCCGAACCAAAGGTTCGAGAGGTGTGGGTAAGGTGGTAGAGTTGGGGGCCTTTTATAAGAGGAGAGGAGGGGCACTCTTGGTAAAGTATAAAATGTTACTTTATTTTAAAATGGTTTTCGGATTTTAATGGTCCCAAATTGATGTGTTTCGAAGATAAGGTGATAAGGGTTTTACATCCACCCATCCAATAGGTTTTTTACATGTGTAGGTCCAAGATTTTTCATTATCTTTCCATTTTATTTAAATTGTTAAATAATGAGGTCATCGCCGCATCATCATGATGTCATAAAGAATTTAATTTCTTTAATGTCTAAAAATTATAAAAAAACTACTATGATGTATTAAATCTTTTTATCTTTCCAATTACTATTTATAGGCAAAATTCGGACATGTATAACCACATGTAAAAATTGTTTTAGTAAAACAAATCATGTTTGTGACATTTTTATTTTAACTTTAAATAAAAGGCATAAATGTCATTATCAAACCCATGTGACTCCATGGGGTACCAAAAATCGTCCCATGGGTTGTCTCGGTCGGCCATAACTCATAAAATAGGGTTATGACAAGTGTCAATATATTTTCATTTTATTATAATATCATTTTTACCTTAAATCGCACTAATTACCTTTAATCGCGATTTATAAAACTTAAAAGTTACTTTTCATCAAAAATTATTTTCATCCCATTGAACCAAATTTTACATAACAATTAAAAACATTTAAATTGTATTTTTGAAATTCAAATCACAGAAGTGGTGAAGTCCCATTTAAACGAAAAATCAAATTTTGTAACCACCACTTTGTGGTTTCACTATTCATCAAAAATTTGAGATTTTCAGAAAAATACCAAAAAATCACCCTAATCTATATTTGATATTACGAATTCAAAAATGATGTCTATTTTACCAAATTCATAACATAGAAGTTTCATTAATTAATTTTATAATTAATTCCCGTAGTCAGAGCAAATAGCTTGTTTTTATGAAACAATAAGTATCAAAAGATTGACACTAGTTTAAGTCCAATTTCAAAGTGAAATTAATTCCAATGGCCAATATTGGATTAAATGGTAAAAAGATATTCTATTTACACTTTAAAACCAATTAAAAAGATAATATAATCATATAAATAAATTAGATTAAAAATATGTTTTGAATTAAAATACAACATTTTTCACTATTCCTTAAAAATTGAACTTTTTCAGAAAAATACTAAAAATTTAAACAAAGTAAATTTTGATGTCCCGATTCTAAATAAGAATTTTATTTTTTCAAATATAACACATAAAATTGTCAAAAAGTAGATTTAAAAGAGGTTCGCCATCAAAAGGCGGTTAATCGACCTTTTAAAGAATATTAGACTGTCTACGCTTAAAATTTGATTCATTCGCATTTTTAATCCTCTATCATTTATTGTAAAGAGTAAAAATATTTGAAAAACATATATATTCATTTTTTAGTTAGTTCTGTTCATTCCCGCCATCCCAACGGCTAGGCATTAACTACCATTTAAAATAATATTATTTTATTATTAGAGTGTAATGTAAGATTCCTAAGAAACTCGTTGTTGCGTATTGGGTACGCCATCGAGCATAGCATTTCATTTAAAGTAATATTAATATTTTATTCTCAAATATGGATAAATACAAAAAACTTCATATTATTTATTTACCTGGGGTGTTACAGATTGAGTGGATTTTTTTAATGTGTGGTATATGTTTTAGACCTCCACTATGACCATTAGGGTTTTTTATACCCTATCTTTAAATTAGGTTTCAAGTTTCCTATTCCTTTTAATTCAAAGTACATTACCATTTGAAAATTAGAACTCATGATGGATAGTGTTTTAGATGACTATTTTACTCTCTAGGAATTAATTCTGATGAATGTTTAATTTTTTATTAATTATTCCATACCTTTTTAATCCATGAACTTGTATTCATTGCTCCTCAGCACCCTTTTATATTTTCTTATATCACTTTCTCCACCAATGACATGATCAAAAAATTAGATTACATTTCATTAATTAATATTTAGTTTAGGATTAATTTATTGAATTAATAATTTTACGTACCCTGTCTTTTTGGGTTCAACCATAGACTTTCAAATCTTATACTACTATGTTGTTCAGTGGTTTGTTTATTTTGTGTTTATAAATTTCTAAATTCTGTTACCCTATAATAATTAACAACACCTATGGGGGTGTTATAAATATTCCATTAAAACATTTTAAAAAGTCAAGTATACCTTAAAATTTTCTTAATAAATCATTTTATTCAAAAATGAATTTTCTTAAATAAATTCGGAAAATTATAGACATGTAAGAAAAGTATACATGATCAAAAGAGAAATAAGATTGGATTTTCTTTTAAAAATTTATTTTCTTGATTCAAGTTGAAAATATTGGAACAGATGGTATATAAAATTTAAAATCCTAAAATACAAAGAGGATAATAAAATATATGGTTTTTAGGAATGATATATTATAATATTTATTCAATGAAAATAATATCAATCCCAAAAAATTAGATTTCAAAATAAATTTGTACATCGTTAATATCTTTTAAGATGTATCCCTTTAAAATATTAAACATTAATTGAAAATTAAATAATAATGAAAAAATATATTTTAATTTTAAATAAATAAATGGGGATTTATACACACTAAATAAAAATAAATAGATGGCTAATACCAAATATGTCTCAATGGAGAGGAAATTTAGATGAAGATCATTACTATCATCATAACGTTAAAGTGAGAATTAATAAATAATGTGATTATGTTTATAAAATTCAAATCCATATAAAAAAGTTTATATGCAAAAAAATAGTAAAATTTTCTTTCACGCATAATCATATCATATAAAATATAAGGAAGATGTAATATATTCCAATGAAAATAAACTAAGCTATGAAACCACTTACATCACGCTTCAACTTAGTTAAATGTGATTTAACCTCCTATATAAACAAATTACATTTATTATAATTCTATAAAAAAACTTTTTAAATACTTATAATATATGATAATATAAACTCATAACATTTAAATACACATTTATTAATAATTCATTTTTCAAATCATCATTTTGGAGTGTAAATTGTCTCATTTTTTATTTATATTTTTGGTTTGGTGGTTTCAATACTTTTATCCTTATCACTGTTACCTAATTTTGAAAATGATATTAATTATATAAATATGATATATTTTTAATAAACTGATATTTTTATGCATCCATAAAATATATAAATAGAAACATTCATTACACCCTTCATGGAGATGGTCGGCTATATGTATGCATGAACAGTTTTTTTACGTTTCAATATATGGAAGGAAATAAAGGTAAATAACAATTCACCCTTATATATACATGATAATTTAATATATTTAATATATATCATATATATTTATTAATTTCATCCTAATTATCATCAAAGATAAGTGGTGATGAAAAATGAAATGCATCGCTTTGTGGAGGTGAAATTCCACACATACACATGACCAATGTTTTCTTTTCCAATACAAAGGAAAAAATGGTGATAATGGGTCAATAATTATCATAATAACAAATAATAATATTTACTATGATTAATCCATTATTATATAATCGATACCATAGATTTAGAGGTGGTAGAATATTTAACAAAATTGAAAATTCTCTGTTATGTTTTATATTGTTTCAATGAAAACCCTCTTTTGGTTAGAAAATTATTACTCAAAGGATGGTATTTTGGAAATAAAATAATATCTAGGATGCAGATAATGAATACAGTATGATATTAGGTTAGTTTTTTTCTAAAATATAAGGCTCAAACATTTTTAATAATGAGGAGTGGATGTACCCTTTTATTAATGAGGGGAGGGGCACCGTTAGAATTAATTAAAGTATTAAATTAATATAAATTAATATTTATTTTAAAGTGGATAAATATTGATATATTTAGGATATAGGTTGACGATATATCAAAATACAATATGAAGATAATATTTCTACAAGATTTTGTTATGTTTTTATCCTTATCTATTAGTTTTAACCTTCTTTTAATCTATTTTATGATTTTTTTGATATAATAGTTTTTTACTGGTTAGGGGTCAAAAAATTTATTGTACAACGAAAAGTGACCCATAAAATAAATATAGTTATATTATAAACCATATAACATTAAATTATAAAAATATAACATTTTTTAAAATTTTAAATCATTTAAAAAAATATTGTTTATTATAAAATATCATCAATATCATTTTTGGAAATACATGAAATATAATAATATAATATGTGGCTAACTCATGTAAAATGGTTCCAAAATGTAATGTATTATTAGATAAGTAATATACGGGGTTAATTAATTCATAAAATAAAATCTTGAAAGATTTAGATATAATATTAAACTTTATATTTTGGTTTTACCCCTTGGGTAACCAATTTTATCCTTAACCATGATAATGAATTTTTCAATATTAATGGTTTATAATTTTATGTATAAGATGAAGATTATATCTTAAATGGAAAATGTATTAAATTTTAGACCTTTTTATCATAATTTTCTTATTTCAAGAATTTAATTATTTTATAATTTTTAATAAAATATATTTAACATGAAATACTATTAAAATCTTTTTAGCAACTATTAAAAAAAGATTAATTTGAGAAAAAAATAAATGGAGTGGAACTAAAATATAATCCTTTCATGAATAAATAATTTTTAATATTTATATTAAAACCTCTTTGGGAACTTTAAGTTACTCATAAAATATTACATTAAGTGTTTTAAAATTCATTTATTGTATTTTTTTGCTGTTTCTATAAGAATCGTGTCGAGATTGCGTAAAGGTTTAGAATAATTATTTTATAAATAAAAAATAAATAAAAAATTAAATTAACTATGTTCAAAAAAATTATATTAATTTAAATTATATATTTACTAATATATATGCCTTGAAAAAATTATTTAATATGTTATTTTGTGTTATCTTGCCTTGCATAAGAATTTCATAATCATTTGGATAAGTCACTTGTTATATAAAACCAAAATTAGAATTTATACATAAAAACCATCAGTAATAATTAATATTTAATAAAAACATGATAAAATACTTGTTCATTATCACATATTACCTTTAGGATGCCGAATTATACTTTTCTAATGTTGTGAAAGCACTGCACGACATTGAAAAGGAACATCATATTTTTCATGAAGTATATTCTAATTTATTTTTTGTAATTTCCTAGACCTAGATACCACTTAGAAGTGCCCCAATCCTAGTTAGACACATGGCCTCAAGTGCATCTCCCCAAAATCCAGAGGCTTCCGACTATCATTGAGGGCCTAATGTGTCTCCATGGGTAGACTATTTCTTTCTTACTAGAGAGTATCAAAGTGGATAAGGATAATATTACAAGTATGTAGCAGAAGTAGTATAATAAAAATAATCCAAAACCGAATTATAATGAAATAATAAATAATAGGAGAAACTAATAAGGATATAAAAAATATTAATATACATGTAAGGTATCTAGAAATATGGAAAACATGGATACAAAGTAGTAGAAGATACATGATATAAAAAAGTAAAAAAGGAATAAAAAAACCATTTTAGCATCCTCAGAACTATCTTGGTCATATACTACAAGATTCTTCCTACCAAGAAAGAAATCAAGTTTCTAAAGTTGTATGCTTCCCTTTGTCAACACCTGCATACGTGTGGTCTGAACAGGTACCAATGGCGGCCCAAATAGGCTGTTAGAAAAATCATAGTATGCTACCACCAATGGTGTATATAACATCATGTATCTGTAACGTAATCTGAAACAACGTGTAATAATTCATATATTAAAGTAAATCATTACAGTAACGTAAATACCCTTGACCTGATTCGCCCCTCAACTAGTATCTGAACATATACCCAGTTCATTAATTAATCATGTACTAGTTTGTATAAATATAAGTTGTGTGATGTAATACCAGCACTAAAATGAAAGTATAATGAAGGATTAAAGATATATCAAATCATCCTAATGATATTCATAAGTAAGAGGTTCTAAGGTAATAACCAAGTACACCATGACCTCATGGGTTGAGATAACTCAGGACATAAATTTAGTCTGGGTATAGGGGTGAGTGTGTAATCCATGGAGCACCGTCCAAGGAATTCCACAATAATTAATCTCAATGTATCCAAGGAAAATATCCAAGGTAAAATGGGATATAAAATGTCTTGGTCAAAGGATGTAACCAAGGAACCTCATGTCTGTAGAATCCATGATGGATATAAGGAGTGTATCGATGGAACCCTGTAATAATAATAGAGGGATCATAAAGTGTCATATTGGGCATACACTGATATAAAAAGATCGGGTTCCAAGGTGGATCTCACCCTTATCAATCGACATCTCTAAATCGGTATGGCGTCTATGAGTGCTCAAGGTATTACCTTAAGAATCCAAAATCTATCTCAAGTCTTAAAACGTACTAAAATGATGTTACATTCTATATACAAGAACCTTACAGATGATTCATTTATTTAATTTAACCATATAATAATCACAGCATTTAAATAATCATGGTTAAATCTATTGCTTTTCATTATTTTTACAAGGTTGGTTGGGCATGAAACAATTTCATTCATTTCATATTAGATCACCTAGTTCTCTCCTTTACCACTCATAACATGTCATGGTCAAGCTAATAATGATATACCATGTGCAACACATCAAGTATAATCATGGACAAGTGGTATCCATATTATACATTCCAACTGAACATTTTAATCATTGATTTATCAAATTTAAGCACTTATCATAGGTGGTTCATGTGAATTAAACATGGTACTATCCATTTACGAATTCATAATTCATTTAATTAAGGTGGATTACCATTAGAAAGTTCAAGTCAAAGCACACTTATACAGTGGCTCAAACAAACATGTCCAAACACTAAAAACCCAATTATAGAAAATAACCTCCAATGATGAATAACATGAAAAGAATTAATATTATAATATGGTTCTAATCATTATAAGTAAAACATGTTAATTTAATAGGAAACTCTAGATGAAATCGGAACATGTACATGACAATTTATAAAATGAGAAACTTGGCGGATAAGTTATAGACCACTTAACTATTAATCGTATGGATCTCCATGTCCTGTATTAGCCTCTAATTTTTCTTGGATTAGAAGAGATCTGAAGAATTGATCAATTACATAAAAATAGTTCATATGATCCTACAACTAAATTATGTCGTTGATAGAAAGAAGAGATAAATTTTGCTAAAAATTAATTAAGTTCTTACCGATACTCATCCAACGTGATTAAAGATGATCGAATCATACACAAGAAGAATTTTGGGGATCAATGTATTCAAAATAAGGATTGAGAGATCTAAATTTAGAGGAATTAGGAGGTTTTCCTCTGTAATGAGAAAGGGAGGAGGATAAATATTTTAATTAGATCATTAAGAGAACTTTAGTAAAATCACCCAATATTGGGCATCACACGGTTGGGCCACACAGTTAGACAAACCATGCATAAACCATTCACCCTTCCCTATACAAAAGAGACACATTGAACTATTATGCCACAATGTTAGGGAAACCATGTTCTAATTGTTCAAGGCTTACATCTTCACGAGGGGACCTCCCTGGTTACACCACACGATTTGAGAAATTTTTCACCAAACCTGAAAAAATGGATCTTTTGAAAATTTCACACCATTTTCATAGTCGTACATTCTTCCTTGCATTTTTTTCTCAAAATCTGTAGCCTCCTTCTACTTTATGGCCAGCCCTATATGGTTAGGGTAAACCAAGAATCCACACTTGCACAGTTTCTACTAACTATTAGGACAGTCTGTTTTCTACACTGGTTGGGGTTCTAAGCTCGAAAAAAGATACATGCAACCATGAAACCTTTATGAAGTCTTTAGGCATATGTATTAGGTCCAAAATAAATAATTAGAAAAAAAAATTAAAAGGATCCATACATGAGTAAAAAATTAGGTTCGTACAGTCTTCCCTCATTGAAGGAACTAATCACCAAGGTCACCTTCCAAGGGCGGAAAAACACAGTCTAATAAAAACTCTAGCCACTCGACATGTACATTCGCCTCCCGCCCCCATGTCTCATCCTATACCCATTCATGTTTCCATTTTACTCATACAAGAGGGACAAACCATCCTTCGAGTGACTTCATGATTCGGTCCTTGATGCGTATAATATACTCTTCTAATGAATCATTTTTACCTAGAACAACTTCCCTAGGATCAATAGTATAGGATCGGTCATCCTGAGAACAATGAAGCTATAAAACATGGAGGACTTCTTGAAGGGAATGGTACCTATGAGTTAAAATAAATAGATAGGCTATCAGACCAACTCTCTCCAAAATCCTAAATGGCCCTACATGATGAGGTGATTGCTTCCTATGCCTCTATATCCATCCATCCTTGGCTTGGGAAATACCTGCATGAAAACACGATTTGTGACCTCAAACAATAGAGGCCATCGATGTTGATTGGTATAAGATATATGTTTTGACTGTTCAGTATACATAGGCTTCCTAATTTGCTAAACCTACTCTAAAATCTCATGTACTAGATGAGGACCTAGTATGGCTACCTCTCCTTCCTCTATCCAGAACACAGGTGAGTGGAATGACATACCACACAAGGCCTCAAAAGGATATATCTAAATCATCACTTTAAAGCTATTATTATTTGAAAAATTGGTGATAGAGAAATAAGTATCTCAATAACCACTAAAATCAAGGACCCATGACATGATCATATCCTCTAGAAGCTATATCATCTATTCCAACTGTCTATTGGTCTGAGGGTGAATGGTTGTGATCAGAAGAAATTATGTACCCATAGCCTTCTGCAAACCCTATCTGAACTGTGACATGAATTGAGCATCCCGATCTAAAATAATAGTAAGAGGATCCCCATATGGATGAATAATCTCATGGATATAAAATATTTGTATCTCATTAACTAATATATATTCCTAGATAGAAATTAATTAGGATACTTTCATCACTCGGCCTATAACTACCCACACAATGTTTCACCCTCTAGGATACCTCAGTAAGATGAATAAAAAATCCATGGAAACATCTTCTTATTTCCGTTCCCAGACTAGAAGAATATGTAACACACCTATCGGTCTATGTTCATCCACCTTAAATTACTAACAAGTGGAACACCTAGAAAAAAATCCTACTATCTAACACCTCATCCCAGGACACCAATACTGGCATCGTATATCTCGATACATCTGGGAGATTTCAAGATGAACTACCCACTGAGAAGCATGGGACATGAACATTAGATACACTCTCATATCTGTAGGAACTCATACATGTCTATATATATGTGGTATGTTATATCTTTCCACAAACCAATCTATCGGTGGGTCATCTGTTTATATACTCTCACGTAGAACCAAACCCTCTGGATCTGAAAATTGTCTATTCATTTCTTTCTTAAAGAGGCATGATGTAACTATCAAGGCTGAGAGATAATACTACAAGTGAATATCAAGAAACACCATATTCGTCATAGAGAAAAGGATTATTAAT
Source organism: Viscum album (assembly GCA_963277665.1). Classification (NCBI taxonomy): domain Eukaryota; kingdom Viridiplantae; phylum Streptophyta; class Magnoliopsida; order Santalales; family Viscaceae; genus Viscum; species Viscum album. The sequence continues at coordinate 628,256,054 of OY728164.1, read as the reverse complement.
TCCCATTCAACACGGGATTCTCATACAACTTGTGCCCAAGTATTCCAACTTAGCACATACTGTACTGAATTGACTTTTTCAAGAATATAGGTATGCTCAAAATTGAAGGAATGAAGATATTCCACCCATATTTTACCTATTAGGTTCAATTCACACAGTGTAAATATATATTTGAGGTTTTTTTCTCTGTATACACGTTAATGTGCTCACCCAACAGATTTTTCCTCCTATAACATAAGGTGTGGACAACTGTTGCTTGATCGTGGTCATACATCATGTAATTTCACTCATGTGGATGTAAATACAGAGATCCATATGCAATTACCCCCTCCTCAAACATCATCATTACTCCCAATAAAATGCATGGTGCATTATAGAACATGGTATAACCTATTCCTAACTCTAGTATAATCAGAATAGGCACTGAGAGAATCTTCCCTTTAAACACCCGAAAGAAATTCTCTCATTATTGTTCCCCAAGAAATTAAATACCTTTCTTTGTAAGATTATTAATATGTGAATAAAGTAATGATAATCCCTATATGGAATGTTTTTATTATCTAGATTTTACAAAGAATCATTGTATATAAAACACATTCTTGGGCTGCTCCCATGAAATTACAACACTCACCTTATTTGGGTCAATAGAGACTCTTGATTCCAAGATAATATGACTCAAGTAGTGAACTTTTTCAATCCAAATGCATAGATTAGAAATATTATCATAGATATGATGTTATCTCAGTGGATTGAGAATGAATTTAATGTGCTTATAATGGTCTTTGTGATTATGAGAGTACACCAAGATTTTGTTCACAATGTCAATAAAAAAAATCTAGATAGGGAAGGAAAACACTATTCATAAGATCCATGAATATAGAAGGGTTTTTTTGTGAGACTGATTGGTATAAAACGTTACTCATGCAGACCATATCTACAATGGAAATTTTTTTGAGGTATGTTGGATAGCCTGACTTGGACTTGATAATAGATAGATCTGATGTCAATTTTTTATAAAACTCTAGCTCTTCAGAGCTAGTCAAATTGATAATAAATTTAAGGTAGTGGATACAGGTTCCTAACCTTGATCTGGTTCAACTATCTATTATCCATGCATAGACAAATGGTCTCATCCACCTTCTTGGTGAAAATCGTGGGTGAACCCTAAGAGGAAGTACTGGGACATATAAAACCCTTGGCCTTTATATCCTCTAACTATCACATATGCTCCTGGAGATCAATAGGTGTCATACTATATAAAGGAATGAAAATTGTTACTACTCCTAGAATGAGTTCAATCATAAAATCTACCTCTCTCGAAATACGTAATACATAAAAATCATCATGAAAGAAGTCCCTAGAATGATCTACTACTAGAGGTAATTCAACCTGATGTAAACCCTAATCCTCTATGAAGAGATTGAAAATTAGGGTGATCAATCCACCTTTCCCATGATTCTCTGGTCTAGTGCTACTAGATTGGACATCCCTCTCACCCTTATATAGATAACTAATGCCCTTGGGTTAGGTAATCAATACCCTGTGGTGATATAATACTATAACAGCATGATATGGGACTAAAAAATCCATCTTGAGAATAACATCGAAGCACATAATCTCAAGAAAAAAGAGGGCCCATAAGAAAGGGTAACTACCTACCTTTAGGGGATGGTCCTTACATTGGTTATGCCTTCTAACTATACTCCTAACAGTGTATCTGTAGTCATTACACTAACTAATAATATATTTGCATCCCAAGTCCTTCCTTGATTGACAATGATATGATGGATTCTGAAACACATGTATCATATAAAGAAAATATTATAGTGTATACTTCAAGAATAGTACCTCATACTATAGATGGTCTAACAACATGATACTTGGATATCAATTATAGTGCATGCAAATGACCTGATCCACTGCCCAATGCAATAACTAGACTAACACAATCATGAACGCTCTGCTAGAGTTTCTGGTAATATGATGTCTATATATCATGTTCACAACCTCATCCTCGGCTATCCTTGTCATTGCTACACCAACTCCACTCCTAACACAATGTAAAAGAACTTTCCCCTAAAGGCGGAGCTAGTGCGGATCCTCTTCCACTAGAACCTCATGGAATAGTCCGATATAATCTATAATTAAACTCCATATTTCCATAATACACAAAATACAAAGGTTATATATCACACTAAGGCTTTATATTCCCCTATAGGCCATATTTATGGAACACCATAGAGCTACTGGTACAGGTACTCTAGATAACACTGCACGGATAAGAAACTATGAGGGAATGTTTCCTGCTGCTGGAAAAACTAAAAGTCTTCCATGGAAATGATCCTCTATGCTATGTGATATCATCATCCAATAGGTTGTGCACAGTGACAAGAACATGATTGAATATTTTAGAGAAGGTAGGTAGGTGAAAAACATTCACCTAAGTCCGAATGGAATAAATGAACCCATCAATGAAGTTTCTATCATGATAAATATCATCACTACATAGAATAGGTACAAATAACTATAACTAAGTAGAACATGATGAATATTTTATGAGGAAATTAGGACCCTGATTGAGATGATTGAACTCTCTATCTTCGTCATCTCTCATCATTTGTGGAAAGAACATATCCTAGAATGTTTTCTATAAATCATCCAATACCATGTCCAAATGTGACCAGCCTAGAAAACTGCATCCCACCTGCGCTTTCTCAAATCACACAGAATGTACACATAAAGATTGAACCTCCACTCTAGTGGCGTCTCCAATTGAAAAAAAGGAAGACCAGGTGGCCTCTACATGTGACTCTACAGCCCGTGAACCACCATCACATGAGAAAGATTAAAGATGCTACTTTGGGGGGTCAAGCATCAGATCAATTATCATAGGATTAGGTTCTGGAGTACCTTACATGGACTTCATCGGACATAGGAAACTAACATGGACCTAATAAATAGAGCCTATATTGGGAACAAAATGTGGTTCCTCAACTGGAAATCCTATCAATAATATTGGTGGCTTAGTTCCCACCACGTCTAAATCATGGTCCTTGCAACCTTCCTGGTGTATGACATGAGGTCTTCGTTGTGGCATTAGTCTAAAAATACTATAAAACACCTTAGAACAAGATTTGGAAAGATATATAGCAATACTAAAAGAATATTAATGAAAGTAAATGGCCTACTACCCATGATATACTACCCCAACTACCCTCAATGATGGATAGGTATCAGTAAGTGATCAGGTTTAAATTATAGTGGTTCTGGTGGATGAAGGTTCAACCATAACTTGCCTCATAATTTATTAAAAACCATATTATTTTACGGGTCATGACTAACTTTTCTTATTTCATTTTATTATTTATATATATCAAGATACATTAAAAATGAGTTCTCTATCCCAATGAATTATGGAACATACAACATACCACTAAGATCATCACACATTCAAATTATAATTAAAGGATTCGCTTCATGAATTAATCATTCTAACCCACAAAGACCCATACACATCATGAATTGAAATAGGAAATCACTCAATCACGTACCAAGAGTATCACATGGACAATATATAAACTTGTCTCACTCAACGATCAGAGGCGTATCAGGTAATTAAAGTAGTGAAATACACCTATATGTCAAGGCATATTCATGGAAAGTGAATTATTGGTTCCTATAATGATACATGAACAATTATCTTCTCCCTCATATCATCAATCCAACGATGAAATAAATCCTTAGCCAGACTAATAATGATAACCATCACATGGAATGTGCATCAACCAATAGTGAAATGATATAAAATGTAAAAAGAAAATACATAATGACCATAATAATTTTGGAAACTCTGCATTAACTCTAATCATGGGTTAGATACGCCCAAGAATGGCACATAGACAAGTTCCATAACATTCCTAGTATCCTATATATTGTCTAAAAATTTTAATAAAATAATGGAATTTCTCTTATACCACTTTGTGATGTCTCAGACAACGATTCCACTCAGTGGTGCCTTGAAACTAGTTGGCCACATGCTTGTATGCACATATCCCTAAGCCCTAGAGGCTTTCAACAAGTAGCGAGGTACTAGGGTGTGTCTATGGGGTGACTATTCCCTCATTACCAGAGTATAGATCAATGGATAAAGATAATATAATTGGTAAATAGATGAAGAAATATAATAAACACAAGCCAATATAGAAGAATAATTAAGTGATAAATAATAGGTGAAACTTATAATGATATATAAAATATGATGATACATTTCATGTCTCTAGAAAGATGGAAACCATGGACATTGAGTAACAAACAATACATGTTATACACAAGTAGAAAAAATGAATCCAAAATTCATCCCAGCATCCCAAGCTCCAGCTCAGCCATCTACTACTAGCTTCATTTTAACAAGAAAACAATCAAGTGTATAAAGTAGTGCGCTTCCCTTTGTCAATATCAGCATACATGTAGTCTGCCCAGGTTTTAATGGAGGCCCTAATAGGGTATAATATAAATCATAGCAGACCACCACAAATGTTTTCTATAATATCCTGGATGTGTAATATAGACTGAAATAGTGTGAAAGAATTTATATATATAATTAAAGATGTACAGTAACATAAATATCCAAGTACCCACTTCAACACTCTGCTGGTGTTTGAACATGTAACCATTTAATTAATTAATTAAGTTCCATTTTATATAAATTTAATTCATCTAGGCTAATAACATAACTGATTTTATAGTTTAATACATGATCAAAAAATTTATTAGTAATCCTAATGATATTTATAATGAAGAGGTTCTAAGGTAATAACCAAGGAAACTATGACCTCGAGGGTCAAGCCAAGTCATGTGTTAACTATAGCCTAGCTATAGGGGTTAGAGTTTAATACAAAGATAATCATTCAAGGAATTCCACAATAAGGCATCTAACTGAGTCCAAGGAAAACATCCGATGTAAAACTAGATAAGCAATGGTTATTTCCAAGGATGTAACTAAGTCATCAAATATCCATAGTATACTTGTTGGATCTATGTAGTGTATCCATGGAAACCTATAATAATAATGGAGGGACCCTATGGTATCATGCTGGGAATCCATTAATAGAAAAATATCTTGTTTCAAGGTGTGTATCACCCTTGGAAACCGGTATCTCTTAGTGGGAATGGCGTCCACAAGTTCTCAAGGCATTCCCTTGAGATTACAAAACCTATATTGTGTCTAAAAACATCCCTTAATTATGTTAAGGTGCATATAATATCACCATATATCTGATTCATTTACTAAATTTTTCCATGTAATAATCACACCATTTAAATAATCAAGGTTCAATCCACTACCTTTAATTAGTTTGACAGGAATGTTTGTACGAGTAACCATCTCAATAATATCATATTATATATCATTTTTCTCTCCTTTAACTTTCATAACATGACAAGGATGGTATAAGTATGATCAACCATGTGAAAATCATTTTGTATAATCTAGAAAAAGTGATTTAAAAACTATACTGGACAATTAAACCATTTAATCAATGATTTTTCAAATTTAAGAACTTACCTTAGGTATGTCAAGTGAAATCAATCATGGTACTAGAATTTTGAAAATTCACAATTCATTTTATTAAGTGGGTCTTACCATTTATAGGGTCAATCCGAAAACACCCAAATAGTGGCTTAGATGAACATGTGAAAACACTAAAAACCCAATTATAGAAAACACCCTAGAAGGGGTGGTCATAATTGAGGTCACAACCTACAAAAATGGATAACATTAATAGAATGAGTATTATAATAATTCTCTAATGTCTATAAGAAAGAAGCATTAATTTAACAAGTGACTCACAATGAAATCGTTGAACTTACATGAAAATTTATAAAATGAAGAAACATGATATATGAGTTATAGACCCCCTTCTTCACACTCATATAATTCTATTTGTCTAGTATTCACCTCTGATTTTGAGTTGATTAGAAGAGATCCTAAAAAAAGATAAATGCCTATAAAATAGGGCATCTTAGCCTACAACTAAATAGTTCTACTGATATAAAGAATAAAAAAATAGCTAGAAATGAATTAGTAACATATTGATACGCATCCAATGTGACTATTGATGATTGAATCCACACAAAATGAATTCTCGGGATCAATGCCTACCGAAGAGTGTTTGAGAGATCTAAAATGGGAGTAAGGAGGTGGGTTTTAGCTAGAATGAGCTTAGGAGGAGGAGATATGGTTTAATTAGTTCATTAAGGGAAATTTTGTAAAATCACACATAAGTGGGAATCACATAATTTTGCATCACAGTTGGCCAAACCAACCACCAATCATGCACCCTTCCTTGTAACAATGGGTACTTTTCATATTTAGGCCACACAATTCGGGAAACAGTTCACCAACCATGCATGGCTCACTACCTCAAGATGTGACATGCACAGTCTGAGAAACAATGTTCTAAACATGAAAAATGGTCCTACTAAAAACATTAGACCTTCCTCATAGACGTTTAGTCATACTTTCATGGTTTCCTAAAATCTTGTATCCTCTTGTTGCTTTCTTACTAGCCCCATATGGTTAGGTTATAACATGAATCTTTGCACACATGATTTCTACTAATCATTTTTTCAGTCCATTTCCTCTATCGGCCTAGGTTATGAGCTCCAAAAAAGGTTTGAACACTACTAAAACCTTTGTAAACTATTTAGTTATCCATATTAGGTCCAAAATAAAAAATTAGACAATAATAAAATGGGATCCATAGCTGAGTGAAAACCTAGGTTCTTATATGTTTTTAGATATATTTTAGTATAAAATTTTTATTATATAATCATAAATTAATTTTTAAATATGTTTAATGAATTTTTATATCACATTTATATATTAGATATATTATAAAATATATTGTATTTCATAAAATTTGAATTTTTATTTTATTCACCAAAAACATTACTTCTTCGAAAAAATAAAAAAATCATCTTATGATAAATTTTCCATTGTTAATCCAAAAAATAATCCCATATCATATAATTCAATTCCAATATTTTTTAGATTTAAATTTTAATATAAATGTGTAAAATGAAACAAAATAATTGATTTTTAGAAAAATTTGTATTTTTACAAAAAAACTTATTTAAAAATCATGAGTATTATTGATTATAAAATAATTAATTTAATTATTATAAACTAAATAGATCATATGTAAATTTATGAAAAAAATCTAATGTATAATGATACTTTTCTATTACATTATTTAAATAAAATAAATTATAGTTTAAAAAATCAGTATTTTCACTATTCACTAAAAAAATAAATCAGTTTAGAAAAATACTAGAATTTCATCCTATGCTAATTTTAATTTTATAATTTAAAAAAATCATTTTATAAAATAGTATTTATAAAATTGAAAATAATTAATTATAATTTTCACAAACAAAATGAAATAAAATCACTTTTGAAGAAAATGCATTTTTTTCATAAAATGACTTCACTAAAAATTATATTCTTATTTCCTAAAATTTAATTAATAAATTTTTATTGATTTGTTACATTATACATATATTTCAAAATGTGGATACTGATATTCATAAATTCCAGATTAACATCTATGATATAATGGTCACATTTAATTTATAATATTTTTTTAATATATCTCAATTAATTTAAAGCTTGGTGTTCAATTTCTTGTAATCTATCAAACTTATTATTATTTTAAAATAATATACATTTATATCAGTGAAGATGAGACTAATTGAAGCCCAAATATTGACCCTTCCAAATCCAGGGATTGGATACAAAGTTTATTGTAATGCATTGGGGGTAGGGTTAGGAATTTTAATAATGAAAATACATCTTTTAGTCCCGTATCATTCATTTCATTTTTGACTCCATGAGCGGAACTAGGTAACTAATAAATTGGGTTTTGAAATTGTGGTCCACACACTAAAGTGATGGAAGTGTTTTCTATTAGGTGTGTGTTTTTTCATCTATATAGACCATAATGGATTATGATACATATTCTCTCAGTAGGGCCCCAATATGAAGTAGTTTAATTTGGTATATTATCTTTGTGCATTCATTTTTGACATGACTTATGCGATAAGGAATTATAATGTCATTGTAGATGCTCTTAGAAGGAAAATTCTAGAGATATAGGAGCCTGTAGAAAAACCTTTGTAGGAGGAGTGTTTTCTAATATGTATAATACCTGAGTGGTGAGTGTATTCTCTAGTGTCTTTTGGAGTTATATCATGTGCACATTTTCATGTCAGATATTCTTTAGTATACCAACTAAATGCCACCGAGGATTCGTATCTCGAGTGTGTGTTGATGTAGGATCACTTAGTAGGATATGATTTAGTCTTAGGGAAGTATTAAAATGATTAAAATGTGATCCAAATTCATTGAAGGTTAGTATTTTTAGTTTCCTTGAGGTTGGATCTAGTGAGAGACTCTCACACATAAAAATTAATGGTGCATCTAGTGTTTACAAAGATGCATCATGATATTCGATGTTGGTTTTTCTGGCTAGGTATGAAAAGATACATTTCTGTTTTTGTTTTGTGATGCCTTACCTATCAAAGGATCATGTTCAAGAATTAGTGTCATAGTATATTGCTTTTTCCTCTTCTATTGCCTATGTGGAAGTGAAATTATGTGAATATGGACTTCTTGGAAGTGTTACCCAAGACCCTGAAGAGTTGTGATGTTATTTGGGTGATTATTTATCAGATGAAGAAGGTGGATCATTTATTACTGATTTTAAAGACCTTTAAATGAATGAGTAAGAGAATTTGTATTTATAGGATATTGAATTCCCACATGTATCTCTTTTTATCATTTTATCATATAAAGATTCATGTTCTACATCATGATTTTAGAAGGGATTATAGAATTCTTTAGGCACTCAGTTGAAACTGAGTATAGTGTATCATCTATAGATGAACAAAAAATCAGAAAGAGTGATCTTGATATTAGAGGATATATTTATAATGTGAATTATAGACATTAGTGGATAATTATATGATCATATATCCTTGGTTGATTTTTCATACAAAAACTCCTTCTAGGGTTCAATTTGGATGGTTCCTTTTGAGGCCCTTTATGGTTGGTTGTGTTTTTCACCACTATGTTTTTCTGACGAAGGTGAGAAAGTATTTTTTTTTGGGACAAACATTGTGAAAGAGGCATTTCAAGGAGTTTATTTTATCCCTAAGTGGTTATTCACAACTCAGAGTACATAATAGTCATATGCCAAAAGGAGGATAAGACCCTTGGATATCACTATTGGAGACTAAGTTTTCTCGAGGATGATTCCTTAACCAGGGATCCGATAATTGTATAGGTAAGGGAATATTAAACCATGTTTTTTTAGACCATTAATTATTACCATGTTTATAGGTACAATGAACAAACATTTATATCTTTCTCCACAATATCAAGGTATCTATGATGTGTTCCATGTGCCTCTGCTTCCTAGTTATATGCCTGATCTTGCACATGTGATCAACTATGAGGATGCTTATCTTGAACATATAACATTTTTTGTGGATTATTTGTTATATATCACAGACTGGAGATAAGATTTATTGTGATTAAATGTGGTTCCCCTTGTATGAGTCTTATAGCATTATGGATGTATTCATGAAGAGACTTGGGAGATATAATATCATATGCAAGCTTAATATCCTAAGTTGTTTGAGAAATACCTCTAGAAACACTTCTTGGGGATGATATGTCATTGAATATGGAAAATATTAAAATCCTCAATTTCATAAAGTCTATTATACCCTTTTGGTAATAATTTATAAGTCTGTTATGTGAAATTTTAATAGTTTTCAATTCAATTTTTACCCTTACATAGAACTTATGGTCTATAGAAATGTAAATACTTTTTTAACATTATGTAGGTAGGTTTTTATAGATATTTAAAGTTATGTCAAATTTTTGGGTTCTACCTAAATGTAAACCCTTAGAGAATAAGGTAATTATGATTTTCACAAAGGTAACACTATGTTTTAAAATTTTATTTATGTGTAACTCATCTGTTGCATAATGGTAAGACTAGTTTTCTATAAACTGCATGATGTTCGACCAAGAAACATTCTTCTTTCATAGTGTTAAAATCATGTAACCCTTATGAACTTCCCCATCTAGTGTAGAGTTAATTTTTAACCCATCTTTTCATTTTCCTCTTCCTAACTCAATCCTATAACTCATTTCATGGTTTTATGATCCTAAATCATGGGAAATTAATTCTTTTTCACTTTTTTAATATTTTAACTCATATTTTTTGAATATTTTTAATTATATTCATTCAATATTTGCTTCAAGGAGAAATTAGTTGGGGTTTCTAAAATTGGGTTTTCCACACTACAAAGAAAAGTTTCATTAATAGTCTATTTAAAATATGTAATCTTTTTGTTTCCTTTGATTTTTATATCCTCCTATGTCTACAAAACCAAGAACTCTTTTATCTAAGATCTTTGAAGTCTTCTTTGATCAATCATAGTTTTTTATGATTTCAAGGCATAGAAAATCTATCTCTTCTCTATTATTTGGTGATGAATTTTTCAATGGATAGATTCTAGGAATACTTAGTGAGTATTTTTATCAATTAATATAATGATGTTATTCAGGATAATATTATCTAGGGTACCAATATAATTTATATTGATAATCTTTTGTTGGGATGTTTGTTACCTTGTAGAGGCCTCATATATGATTGTTAACATGATATGGAATTGTGTGCTTATATTCTTAGACGATATTTGATGTTTGATCACATGTGTGTGAATTTATTTCACATGAGGCCATTTTTGAGTATGATCAGATTTGTGTGTCTATGTGTGGAAACTGATACTCATGCTCTTCATGCTTGTTGTGCCTATATGTGTTATTCTTTTTTGTGTGTTATTCATGGACTTTGGAATTTTTTATCCAATTAGAAAAATAGAAGTTGGAACATCATGGGTTGGTTATTCTTTATAGGGGGGGCATATTGACATGTGATGATGACAAAAATGGATGAATACATGGGTTGGGGTATGACATCCTTGAGGCTTAACATGAGGCAATTTTAGGATATGACGACCATGTGTCCCGGCCAATGGTAGAAGAAAAATGAAATGACATTGTGATCTGACCTATGATTTTGAAGGGGATCAAAAGCCTTTTGGATCAACCTAAGACTCTTTATCCTTGTGTCTTATAATATTTTCTATCCTTTTGAATGATTTTAGATATATAGAGGATCATATGGTCTACTCATGTTTGTGAATTCTGTTATGTTGGTTCTTCTGGTATTGATATGAAGCATGAACGAAAGGGGTAAGTGGTGGCTTGTTCAATGCATGATTGACCTGTACATTGTGTATTATTTCTTTCTTGAACATTTATTAATTATCATGTCATACATACTTATACATGTGAACGTGTGGTAAGGACATATCGGAGTGGTCTTACTAGGTTTATATTGAATCCTTATGTTGGAGTTGTGTTCTATATCCAACTATTTTTACTTTGATTACATGTAAATTAAAATATTTGAATATTAATAAAATATATTATTACATATTTTTAATAGTTATTCGTTAATTTAATGTGATAATCTCATAGATTATTTATTACATTGATAAGGCCATAGTAGTTATCTACTACGATGATAACCCTAAAATTTTGTTATGATATTATTTAAAAGCATTATACAATGTGATAAAATATTATGTAGGGAAAACTGAATTTTTAATGTTAGGTTAATGAACTCATAAGTGGATCAAACTTCATCTCATGAAGTTTTCATATGGTAATCTCTAAGACCAGAAATTTTGAGAACTGACCAACCAGTTTGAATTCTACACATTTTTTTTCATCGAATATTCCGATATGTAAACATGTGAAATGGTCCGTATACTTGAAGATTATTATTAATGCATGTTACAAATAACTCACATAGAATTATTTTATAATCCTTGATGATACTTTTCATAGGGAATTTTGATACATTGGGTGCATCACAAGTGACATGTTGTTAATGAAAATGTCGATAAAGGATATTCCCCATCCATTAGGGAAGAAGAAATTTTAGACCTTTTATTAAAATAGAAAAATCACATTAAATTCTATATCCATTGTGTGATGATTTTTTTATTTCATTGAGTCTATTAAAGACATATCAAGAAGATAAGTTTATGACACAGATGTGAAATCTACTTGATGACATATTATGATAAAGAGATTATATTACATAGTGAGAATTTATATGTGGTTTTCTTCATAGAAACATTAAGTTCATTATCATGGGTTACGTGACTAATTTAGAGGTAGTAATCTTGGAATTTATGAAATCATACCTAATTCTGATGAGAAAGAATCCTCTAGGGTCACAAACTAGGTGTTTCTGTTGATCTTGATTAAACTCTATTTGAATTTAATGGATTAAATATTACTCTCAAGACCAAGGAATTATTTTTTCATGTTTCATAGATATCAAACATTTATTGATGAATGAAATATTTAATTAAATATTTTTTTGAGTATTCAACAAATGAAAATAAGTTGGAATGGACCAAGATCATGTCTGGTGATAAATATTTATTTAAGGGATAGTAATTAATATTTATCATCGTGTGAGTAAGATGACAGGATAAAATATTATTACTACGTATAATTGGGGCTTGTTAAAATTTTTAATTTTACATAAGGATCAGTAAGTAATTAAATAATATTTTAACCTAAATCCTAGATATATAAATAGATAGTTATATCTATTATGTAGTGAAAATAAAAAAATTTGGAACAGAGAATCATTCCTCACAATAGAATTCTCTCTCTAGCTCTCTCAAATTATTCCACTCATCTTCTATATAATGAGAATAACTTCTTTAAGACTGATGGATCATAAATCAATCCTAATGAAAAATTCAAGATGATGGATTGACCTCTCTAGCACCTAGAAATCAATCAGAATTATTTAGAAGTCAAATGGCCACATGTGGATCATCAAAATATGCGTCCTAAACTTGGATCCTACAAGCATAGTGTACATAATTTGAGTAAGTTTTTTTGGAATGCTTAATAACAATATCGGAGAAATATCCTAAGAAAAGGTAATTCTTTAACGATTTTAATTAACATGATTTCTATACTTTAATTATCATTTCCTAGTGTTTCATTTTATTAAAGGGATAGGAATAGATAGTGAATGACAAGAGATGTGATCAAGAAGTGCCAATAAATCTACATGGTAGTGTTGGGTAACACGGTATGTAGCCAGAGTACATTTTGTGGACCCATATGCACTACATCTGGTCGTTTTACAGGATACATGACTCATCAAGTTGAAATTGAAAATAGAGCATTTATTTCACATTTTAGAGACTAGGATAATCTAGAACATTGATTTTCAGATTACATGAAGTGGATCAGGTATACATGTCATGTTTTATACTTGGTTTAGTGAAAAAATTCATATAACCCGTTTGGTCAAATACACGGTGAAATCACATGAGACTAACATCCTAGAGAAATAATGACATACATGACATTTAGCTAGTGTACATGAAATGTAGTGAGTTATTTCCCACATCTAAAGTAAATTATAGGACATTTGATGTGATAATTCATCACATAAAATGTGATATACTTTATGTATAGCACAACTATACATGATGTGTAGTCAAGCATCAGATGAATCTGATGAGTGATTTCAGTGGGTTGCACGGACACACTATATTCAGATCACACAATGTGTAGATTATTAGTTCACACCATGAAATCCACCAATATATACACTGAAGACCTATGAATATATCTCGGGAAAACGTCTAATGGAACACATAGTGTTTAAATGGTTAATAAACATCATTTAGTCTAGTCAAGGTACACATCAAAGCCCGAAGTGTGTATCTCGTGAATGAAGAAATCGAGGTACATGGTGTGTAACTTGTGAGTACATGTTGTGTACTCTATAAAAAAAATACATAGTTAAATTACATTAAATAAAAAATTATAGTAATAAATCCTTATTATATTGATTTTCACATATTACATTTGACAATTTAATAATCATTTAAAATAATTATAAAATGATCAATTAATTTAATGTAATTATCTATAATTATTGGTTCTGATGTTTATTTTTCATGAATGAATTTATGATTTTAATCTCTAAAATAATTAGGATGGTCATTTGGAAAAAAATAATTAATTAATTAATTAATTAATTCAAGTGTGTTTATCTTAATAATAAAGAAAAATTTGAAATGGATGTTATCAAGGGTACATTTGTGTAACCATTTCATGTGTATGATGGATCATGGGGTTGACTTAGAGTAGTGTGTGTTTTGATACTATTTAATTTAATCTATCCCATGAGTTTGAAATTATTTAATTATTAAATTTAAGTGATGGCATGTGAGTCTTATATCTCTCCGTTATTATATAGGAATTGTGTGTCCAGGGTGATTTATGTAACTCCATTTAACAAATCCTTTGGTTCCCCTCACCTATGTGTAGGTTATTTATACTTGTAATAAACAGGTCATCCCATTGTGTGATGATTTGGTTCAAGACTGAACCTAGAATATTCTAACCTAGGGGAAACACTGGTGGACAAGTGTAATATTGTAACTCGTGTCTAGACCATCTCAAGTTGTTATCCGTAGGTTAGAGGATGATTTCTTCACTCAGTAAATCAAATATTTGAAAATATTATGATTAGGTAATTTATTTATTTTTATATATTTATCTAATGCATTATTTGTTTTATAAATTAAATACCGTGATCACATAAACAAATGAACTAACATGAAAGGATTCAATTTAAATAAACGGATTATGGGTAAATGTTTTATTGAAAATGGATAATCACATATGTAAAATCCACTGAATATTAACAAGACATGTAATGGATAAAAAAATAAGATTTTATTAATAATAAATCAAAATATTTGAATATGACATTATGTATGAATAAGTATTCCATTATCTAAATTAATTAGGAAATCATAGGTAAAGTGTTGACTTGGGCCATAGTTGGGGGATCTTGTAATTATCAGTGATTTTGGACTAAGATGATGGAATTGAATGAAATTTTATTGAATTTAATAAATAATGTATATTCAATAAACATTTGTAGTCAATTGTTGAGTAAATCCTAGTTTGGATTTCTGTAATGGGGATTCCACTCAATGGGTTGAGGCATTTCAAACCTGCAGTTGGCAAGCCCGCCTACCTAGATACCTTATTATAGTTTCCATAGCCAATATATGGATAATTAATATGGGAAATATCTATCATTTCCCCTTAAATGTCTTGAGTGACAAAAAAATATGATTTCAATGGTGGGGTCCATTAAGATATGGTAAAGGAGTGAGGGACATAATAAAATTAATATCATTATGTCTCACATAAATTTTAATGAATTCAAGTACTAAAAACATACTCTTTTATAATTATAGGATAATAGAAATCTCATCATCCACTTTATATTTATGATCTATATTGGACCAATAACATCTTCTCACTAGAAATAACATCTATGAATGGTTTATATGCCTTGGGTTTTTTTGTTCCATGAATAGAAATATTACGCACTCGGATCCTCATTACCCAATTCACATGAGAAGGAGATGAGTGATGAGGAGTTATATATCCATTAAAAAAATTTAAAAATATATTATTTGTTCCATTTTTAATGTTATAAAATATGTCTATTGAGCCTATAAAGTCACGCAAAAACATGGGTTTTTATAGAAGGCTTGAGGGTATTTTTTGTCTTTACCATGAGAGAGTAAGTAGGGAATGGTTTGATATTTTCATGGCATTCTTTTTGAGAAATTTCGGAAAAGGTTCACAATTTGGAAATCATGTAGTAAAAAACATTGGCCACATTTATTGTATAGTGGTTTTGGGGTTAAAATACTTGATGAAATAAGCACTGATATCATTCTTGAATCAATCCCTAATAGCTTCTACACCATTGTTGTTAATTTTCATATTAAAAACAATGAGAAGTATCTCCCCTATATTCTTAATCTTCATCACCAATTTGATAAAAAAACTAATATTGAAATGCATTCTATCCTTATGGTGAACAAATAAATGGCCAAGAAAAGAGATCTGAGTCCAAAGGTTCTTCAAAATTACTTTCGTAGAATATAAATATCAAGGGGTATGAAAGGGAATATTATATTGTCTATTTCACATGTGGGAAGAAGGGATACTAGAAGAAATACTAATCCCATGCAAAGAAGCATGAGGAAGATTTAGGTGTTTTTTATGGAGTAGAATTTATATATTTCAACTAATTTAGAAATAGACACATCTATTGGTGATCACATATAAATTCAAATATAGTAACCAAATAGATTTATAATTATTGATCTATGGGAAATAGATATATGAGAATACAATGGAGATGAACTTAATATAGTAGTTATCGGTGACTACTACCACATTTTGCTAACAGGAATGATCTTGGTTTTGAATTTTTGTTATTATGTTCTATCCATTACCAAAAACATTATATCAGTTTCAAAATATGATATGCATGGATTTATTTTCAAATTTGGGAATAAATGTGGCTTACTTTATAATTATATCATTTTTTAGTAAGACACATTTAAATAACAGTCTATATGTTTTTTATTACGTCAATTAAGTAATGGAACTCAATAAAGAAATTATATCACATTCCACATACCACACCAAACTATGGAATCACTGGATAATACATGTAAACCAAAAAAAATTGAATTTGTTTTAATAAGATGGATATTTACATTCCTTTAAACTAAAACCAGTTGGTGTATTTCATGCATGCTTACAAGGCAAGATAATCGAATCCCCATTTCATGAAAATTATTAAAGGGAAAGGAGATTCAATAATTAGTTCATACTAATGTTTGTAGACCATTTCTAGTTGAATCATGGGGTTGGTACTCATACTTCATAACTTTTACTAATGATTTTATCAGATATGGAAATGCCTATTTGGGGACATATAAGTAGAATTCCTTTGATAAATTTATGTAATATAATAATGATTGTGAGAACCTTCTTGGTAAGAATATGAATAAAATATACTCATAATGCGGAAGAGGATGTCTTAATCAATACATTATTGATTATTTATAGTAGTTTGGGATCCCGTCATAAATTACTCCTTCATATACACCCTAGTGGAATGGTGTATGTTCATGGATGAAACACACATTGTGGGACATGGTGATATCAATGATGAGTCCTACAAGTCTTCTATTACACTTTTGGGGATATGTATTACAAACAATGGAATACATAATAAGTCATGTTTCAACTAAAGTGGAAGATGGTACCCCATACCAATTGTAGAATAGAAATAAATTTGTGTTGTCTAAATTACATGTGTTGGGATGTCAATCATTTTTTGAGGTCTATTCTGTTACTAAACATGCACCCCAATGAAAAAAAATATCTTTATAATATATCCCAAGGAAACAAAGTTATATTACCTATATAATCCATTAGATAAAAAATTTTCTTTTAAAATATGTCTCACGTTTCTTTTTAATGATCATGTCTCTAAAATAGATAGTGAGAGGAAGATAGACGTCAAGGAAGTCCATGCTCAAGATACACAAGATTTTTTGTAGGAGAAAATTCGACATTTCCTCATAGAAGAATTTCTTCCAGAGGAAAAAATATTTTTTAAGATTATATGTGAAGATAAAAAACCAGAATGGTATGGTTTTCTAGTCATCAAGGATGATAACATATTATAAGTTGATAATAATGATCCATTAACCAATAAGAAGTCAGTTAGTAGAAAAGATGCTTCAACGTGTAAAAAATGATTAATTTTAAAATGGATTCCTTGTACCAAAACTAGACTTGGATTTTGTTAGGTCCTCTATTAGATGTAAATCCAGTTGTTTGTAACCAGTTATTTAAGAAGAAACTTCAAATTTATGTTCAAGTAGGTAATATAAATAATCATTGGTTTCAAAAAGGTTTAAAAGTTTCAAGGAATTGACTATGATGACATACTTTCAATATTTTCAGTGTTAAATTCATAAAAAAATATACTTTCCATTGTTTCCTTCCATGATTCTGAGATTTGGAAAAATAATTCCCAAATGGCCTTTCATAATGAGGACCTTCAGATAGATGTCTATACGATAGAACATGAATGGTTTGTGACTCCAAAGTATACCAATAAGGTATGAAAATTTCAATTACTCGTTTATGGATTAACTAAATAATCTAGGTCATGGAAAATTCTATTTGATTAGGCCATAATGAAATTTGGTTTCATAATGAATGAATATGAAACTTTTTCCTACATATAGTTTAGTGGGAGTGAGTTCTTTTTATTAATAGTATATGTTGAATACATTTTAATTATTGGAAATGAAATTCCAGGATTACATCTTATTAAATCTCAATTAAATAACTTTTTTCCGTAAATGACATAGAAAAGGAAGCTTACATTATTGGGATCAAGATTCATCCTGATGGATCCAAGTGAATTCTCGACCTAATTCAAGGTAAATATACTGAAAATATACTGATGGTATTCAATATAGAACCATAAAATATTTTATTTTTTATAATTTCACATGACATTTACCTTTCTAGTAAAATGTATCTTCATACACATGAAGAAAAATGAACGATGAAAAGGATTTCATATACATATGTGATTAGGTCAGTCAAATATGTTATGTTATATAGTGTGAAGTATGTTTCCTTTGTCCTAAATGTGGTGGGTAGATATCAAGTTGACCCTAGTGACCACCATTAGATGTTATTAAAGACTATAGTTATGTATCAATGTTTTAATAAGGATATTATTCCTTTATGTAAAGATCATATCACGCTCTATTGTGATCATACTACAGGTATGGATTTTGCAAAGGATCCAAGTTCACATTAGTAGAAAAAGAACTCACAGAGAAAGTATCATATCTTGAGGTATTTTTATAAAATAGATAAATCCATAGTGATTAGTATATCCATGGAAGATAATGTGGTGGAGACATTGATTAAATCCATGACACAGTCGAAATATGATCTTCATGTGTGGTCAAGTAGGCTAAATGTTGTAGGTAGTCAACTCTAGTCCAAGTTATTGTTTGTTGGAGTTGGTGTTCTAGAACCAACTATTAGAATTTTTATTGCTTGTATATTCTATTATTTGAGTATTAAAGAAATATTATATAACATATTTTTCATATTTTAACATTAATTTTATGAAATAATTTCCTGGATTATCTATCAAGTTGATAAGGTCATAGCAGTTCACCACTATAATGAGAACCTTGGAATGTTATGATGTTATTTTTAAATATTTATCTATAGTTGGATAACATAATATTAAGGTACACGTAAAATATAGACTGTCAGGTGTGAGTGCACATAAGAAGATGGGACTTCTTCTCATGAAGTTCACACTTGGTAATATTTAGGACAAGAGATAGTGTGAACAAACCCACAAGTAGGAATTCTTCATGTTTTGGTGTTATCAGATATTCCTATCTGCAAACGTGTGTAATTGTCTATGGATTTTAATAATATTATTAATTCATGTCACAACTCACACACTAAAAATTATTTCATAAACCTTGATGATATAGTTCATGGAGAACTTGTATATGATGGGTGTGTCATGAGTGACATTTTATTAATGAACAAGTCAAGGAAGGATTTTTCCATTCCATGATTATAGAAGTTTATATATCATCACTTTTATTGGAATAAAAGCATCACATTAATCTCCATGGATAGGGTGTAATAATGTTCTTATTTTATAGAGTTTTAGTTGAAATTATCGGGAATATAGGTCAAGGACGTGGATGTGAAACCTTCTTGATGTGATACTATTATAAAGGATTTATATAACATAGTGAGTGTTAATGTGTGGTTTTCATCATTGTTATATTACGTAATTTATCTTGGTTACCATGACTTATTTCTAGTTAGTAATCTTGGACTTTAGGAATTATTCTCTAATGATAACGAAGAAGAATCATAGAGGGTCACAAACTAAGTGTTTCTATTGATCTCAATTAAATTCAATTCCAATTTAATGGACTAAATATTATTCTCTAGACTGAGGAATAATTTAATTCCTTATTTTTCTATTGAAAACATTTACTGATGAATGTTATATTTAATTAAATATTTTTTTGATTATTCAATAAATTCTAATAGGATAGAACATACCAACATCATCTTTAGAGATAAATATTTATTTACGAGTCAGCAAATAATATATTTCATTGCAAAAGTTAACACACTCCAAAAAAATATATTATTATTATATGTCATTTGGTTTGATAAGAGTTATTATATTATTTAAGGGATGTTATACAAATAAATTATATTTTAATCTAAACACTATATATATAAATGTATGGTTATATCTATTCTGTAAAGATAATCGAAGAATTGAGGATAGTCAATTGTTACCCACAAGGTATTTCTCTCTCTCTCTCTTTCTCCAACAAATCCTCCCATATTGTCATGAGTGATAATAAATCCATCATGCATGAGGGATCTTGAAAAAATAAAGACAGAAACTATTATATCCCACAAAATGAGAATTGGAAAATTCACAAAGGAAGAAAAACCTGAATATCAGTATTATTTTTCTCACAATGAAAAGAAAGAATAAAGTGTTCAAAAACACGTGCATCACATGAAATTCTAGGATACATACGGTCACATAACCTATGAAACATCCCTTGGAGACCCTTTTATGAGTCCTTTTACTATTATGAAGGCACCCTAGACACTCATTTATCATTCAGTGAAGCCAAAAATGCACCCCCTGGTCACAGGAGTTTTCAACCAGTGGATACCTAACATACCATCCCTAAATCCTTGAAAAATAGAAGGAAAAAATCCAATTGTATGGGGCCTCATACAACCATAAATATCATGTATTGAATTACAGTTATCTTGAGTGATTATCTTAGACCACACTCACACAACCTCATCAGATCCCCAACCATTGTAAAATAAGAAAAGGAAATAAAAAGGGAAGAGTTCAGAGCCTCTTATGGCCGTAAACTTCATCTGATGTGCCCAAGAAGTTCATAAGACACTAAAAAACCCTAGATACATTTCCACATCACCACGTGAATGCCTTCTATCATGTCATCCTCATCACATGAATATCCTCAAACATGTATAAGTGGTATTTCACTCCCTGTTTAACTCAAAAAATAATCAATGGGGTTTGTCCATGATAATTCCCATGCATCACCATGAGAACTTTTTTTGTTCACACAACGCATAACCAATAAGAAGAGTGATTGTCTTCAGTAAAACTCAACCAATATCACAATATATTTAAGAATTTAATATATAAATGAATGAAATAAAAGAGAAAAGGTGGGGGCCTCTTGTGGTCATAAAACTCATGTGACACACCATCATGGTCACACAAATCCCCTTGACAAGCAATACTTGTCTAATGAAAAGTCCCTAAAAATCCACATAATTTCACTTGAAGGATATTTTATTGGTTCTTTGATCTCTATAAGGACCTTATACATGTCTGTGTGACAATATGAAAGTCCCTCAGCATAAAAAAGTGTTACTCTAAATCCTTTCACTATCTCCAAACTGGATTTTCCTGATATGCGTTGTGCAATGAGGTGAATAACTAGGGTGGTGAGGCCTATACATTTTGAACCCCAGCTAGAAAATTTCATCTTATCCTGACACAGAAGGATGAATAATCCTTGGAATGTCACACCAATTCACTAAGGCATCAGTGTGGATTTCTCTTACTGGTTGATATCCTGATCATGATTTTTTCCATCAGGCAAGATCTAACAAACAACCAGAGAAATCATGTAGCATGAATAGGCACTTTGTGTGATCAGTCAGAGATCATGAAAAGGAATTTTGTTGAAGAAAGCGAAGAACATCCCACATAACTTTTAAAACATGTGTGACTTAAAATAAGCTCATAGTGAATAAATATAATACCTTTTTAATAAAAGGTTGTATTAAAGGATAAAATACGGTAAAATAATGCAAAAATCATATTTTTTTATTCTCATGTGCTTCATATGAATCACTCAGTTCATGCGTAATCACCAAGACATTTGACCCAGATCATTTGATAGTCCTTTGATATACTATTTGGATCATGAAAAGTCCCCTGGACATTTCAAATCATTTCACAAGGAATGCATTGGGAATGACATCCAAGTCTTGTGAAACCCTCTATGCTTTCCATCCAAGACTCGCAATGTCCTGTAAACATTTTTCCTAGATCATATGGTGGAACCAATTTCATGTCAGCAGATTCTCATGGTAGCACCAAGGTATGTTAGCTGGATCTCACTACATCCCATGGATATGTCAGTTGACTTTCACGACATCACCAAGATATTTCATCATGGTTCATGCATCACCCTCTTAAAAAATTGAATTGACTCTCAGGATTCCCTCCAACCATGTCATAAAGCTTTCATGTTGACACCCGGAAATGATAGATGGATCATGAGATTCCCTATAAGCATGTCAACCGAGATCAAGTGCTGGTTTCTAGGAAACTTCGTCCAGGTCTTCTGATGTCTTCTATAAACATCATCTCCAATCATGCGACAACCTTGAGACATGTCATCTATATTACGACACGTCCCTTGAAAATTTCACCTAGATCCTGAGATTTTATTTGGAAATGTAAGGTAGAAATTATCTGGCATTCCATGTAGAAAACCAAGTCATTTTGAGAGGACAATCAATACATTTTATTTAGAAAAGAAGGTTAGTTCGATCGAGCATCCCAGGAGTTGATAAACTTTTCCATCATCAATGTGTTACCCACGACCTGAAGTGAAACCTCAGTGTGTAAGCCCTGATTAGTGGAATAATATTATATGACTCTCATATAAAGGAATGATTAGTGTATCATATCTGAAAATAAAACTATGATGACTATGATTTATACGATAACCAGGATACATAGGAAGAATTTATATGTCTTGATATTGATATCATATATCAAAATAGATCTCCCAATAAAAAATTCTCACATCTATAAGCAGTGAGACTCATCATTTGATATACATTGATTCTCAAATTGAGCATCATTCATGTGGGATTATAGAGTTTCAATGATAATATAATTCTCACCATAATTCGCAATCAAGACAAGGGAAAGCTTATTGTGTAATCCTTGATCAGAAGTATAAAATTATATGTCTCGCATAAGGGAAATATTAGTGTGTATGACCTGACTAACTGAACCGTGATAAAAATGATTCCTAAAATAACCAGGATATGTAAGAATCCACCATAAGGATTGAGCTAGAATAGAAATCCACTTTAGTGTAAGCCACCATGTCTATGACATTTTTACCATCAGGACCCAATCATTCCCATGAGCTGATCATTCTACCTTGTACGTCAGTGGACTTATAATCCAACTAAACTATGATAACTATGATTTCTACTATAACCTAGTCATGTAGGATGCCTACCTAAGGCCAGAGATCTATATTAAATATCCAAATGGTTTTCCCATCACATAATCCATGAATCCATATACAGTGATACTAATTACTTTTTATCCTTTGTTTCTCACACCAAGAATATATCATGTGGGATTAGGGATTCGAAATAGTTATATAATTCACATCATGGATATCCACTATCCAGGGCAACCTCAATGTGTAAGCATTGATGAGTGGTATGATATGATTGCCTCCATATAAGGGCATATACCTTGGGGTTTGTCCCAAGGGTGGGAAAGAACTATAAAAACTCTGATTCCTTCCATAATCAGGATACGTACGACATATCCTCAAGACCCGATCTCGAATACTAATTCCCTATGTTGCGAAACATATTTCCACTCCACATGATGATAAACTACATGGGTTTTGACAACCAATGGGGGTTTGATTCTTTCTATAAACAATATATGTAGGATTCCACAAAATGGTTCAATTTACTCCTCATAATATTAACCACCTCCCTACATGGTATAAATTTCCAAAGTACCTATTTATATAGATTCAGTGTAAAAGTATCTACTCATTACTTCGAAATGGATGAGGAAGCACAGATACATGCATAAAGAATCACTAATGATATCCCCTTTTTCTAAACATATAAGGGTTTTTCATATGATTATTCTATTATGGAAATTGGTCTCGTATCGGGGATAGCAAGAGATTATCAAACATGTCTTAAATCTACAATAGAGTCCCAAAGTAAGAATTAACTCCCAAAAAAGGTTTTGATGTGCCTGGCCTTTTATCCTCTCAAGAAACATGAGTTCCTAAGAATTATTGTGTTCGAAACCCCAGTTGACCACCTACCCATGGAAAGGAGGTTCGTACCTAGTCATGGTTGTGGGAACTGATCGTGTTGTCGAGCGCGTCAAATTAGTTGTTTAATTTTGACTACAATTTCTACAGTATAGAAGCAACCCTAGGTCGTCTCTTGACAGAGCCTTAGATCATTAATTTAAAAAGAGGATTTTGATTATGAAATTAGAAGTATAATGTGGTTTCGTAAAACTTGGGTGTTTGATGATTAAAGATGAAAATAGAAGATGAAAGTGATGAAACAAAGTAGAAATGAACAATATTAGCTAAGTGTGATCAACCCAAGGTACTCTCATGATGTTCATCCTTCATCGCTTCATGATATAGGATTATTATCTTTTAATCCAAAGTTTTTAACACCTAGAAATATAATGTTACTAAGTTTATTCTAAGATACCACCTATGGTTTAGTCAAAAACACACAATAATTCACCGGACACCGCCGATGATTGGGTGATTTGTGTTCGACATCACAACTGAAACTCACCTAGGAAACACACGAAGAACTCGATGTTCTATACAGGTTTTTATGTTATTTCATTGTGATACCATATTACCTTGATGGTGCTTATATGAGTTCAATTGACCAATATGAACCACACAAACACTACAATTGTAAGGGGGGAAAGAAAGTGGTGAACGGTGTGTGAAACATCAGATGAATGGGTGCCCCCAAACATGATCATATGAATTGAGCATGAAATACCAGTACATAACTCAATAAAATAAGAATATAATATGATGTAAAACAACACAACAACCTGGAATTAAAAATATCATTCAAATATTACAAACATAATGCTTTATATTTACATCACGTTCCTCCTCGGGTGATCACAAGGGGTTTAGAAATCCATGGGAGGGGAAAAAGAAGCAGTTGTTGAAGTAGAACTTCCTATATCCTCCATAACTTCTAGTGATGATGAAAATACCTCCTTGGGACTCCAAAATAGCAGCACCTTTCCTCAGGTTCGAACTCCTAAATGTGGTGCCCAAGGTGCCAATTTATAGGCAAAGAGGGAAGTGGATTTGGGCACCCTGATATCACGAATCCACTTGGTCCATAATTTGGGCCGGTCAGAATGCCTCAAATAAATTTGAAAAAATCTAAATATTTTTTTTAAGACATCCTTTCTAACTCCATGTCAAATTTGGTGGCCAGATATGGAATATAATAAGATATATTGGCGAAATACAGAGGCAATGTTTTGACCCCGTGCAGATCCACTTTATTGGACGGATCAGGTTGTATGGGCCTCTTAATTGATTAATTGGGCTTTGATTCCTTCATATGAAATAGATATACATATATTTAGGACCATACCACAAAGTTTCAGCCCATTTGGATGAATTTATTAGTAGAAATTTGCGTTTTAGTATACTAGTGTTCTTGGATCATGTGCAGAATGGCCCCTTTTTCATGGACTTCATCACAGGTCCTCCAAATCACCTCCACCTACAATATAACTATCCAATCAAGTAACATTTCCCTTTTTAAAATTGTTAAACACAAAATAATTGAATCAAACATGGAGTGAAATTTATTATTATACATGTAATTTTCAATACAAAATCAATTTAATACATTGGTATAAGGGTGAAATAAAATATTGAATCGTGGTACGATCACACCCCCACAATTAATCATTTTCACTCGAAGTATAATATCCTAATCATGTCCCATTCCTAAATAAAATGTGTGAAAATATCCAAGATTATTTTGAAATGAAATTCATCATGTCTCTTCTATGGAATCATTTTTCCAATCATTTTTCTTTTCTCACATTCAAATTTGTTGAACTTAATTTGTTCACCCATGCAGCATGTCGCAACCTAACTCACCTTTAAATTTTTCCTCTCCACTCAAGGAACATATGAAAGTGGTTTTATGCTCTTTTCCCGGAGTTCATGTGATCTTACCATATGATTTCCAAGATTCTCATTTCTCTGCCATCAGAAACTATTTTGCTGATCAAGAGGACTTCCAACTGGTTGTTCTGAGGTTCAAGGGTTGGTAGGATTTAATGTTTAAAAATATGAGGCAGAAGAAGAGTGTTTAATCTCTTATGTACAAAAAATGACAAAATTCAGCAAGTGTTCACAAGGAATGTACACAATCAACCCCTCACAAAGTGTATCACCTCCAACTGACTCTCCCCATTGTCCATTTTTGTGGGTCACACCCAAGAAATGAATAATAATGATTAAACATCCTATTTTCTCCATTTTTTCTTCTGTTCTGTTTTTTTTTTAATGTACAGAACTATTTTTTTGTATTGTTTTTTTGAAGATAAAGAGGGAATCATGTGTAAATCAATGATGTAATATGGATTATGAACCCATTGTCTAAGGAAAATATAGACACCCTTTATATCAACCCATAACAATGATTCTCTCCCTAGAATTACCATGGAAACACACTCTCTCCCACACTTACTGAAAATAAAACAAGAATATACACAAGAGATGGGTAGGTAGGGATAAATTAGCTTGTAATGTGGCTACATAACAGTCATTTCATGGTCTCTAAGGCTTAAGAAGTATAAAATGTAAAGGGGCCGAAACAAGAGGATAATTGTAAAAAGGGATTATTAATGAACAATTGCCTCTATCATTAATGTAGCATACCTGAATATTATGGAATAAAATTGAATTAAGGAATGTTTTAGTTTCTCTACATGACCCGATACTCTCATGAAAGTGATTAAAATAAATAATATGCAATAAAGGGAATATAATTTCTCTTGTGTGAGGGATTAAAATATTGGTCAGTGCTAATGAGGCATGGGTTTCAAAAATCTATTAAACACCTAAGAATGATTTGAAAATAAAAATTCTAGAAAAAGATTCCATATCAACATTCATTTGAAAAACATTTTTCCAAAAACAATGGAATTTTCCACAAAATCGACTCAAGCATGAAAAATGATTTTGGATTTTTTTTAAGACAATTTTTATCTAAAAACACATAATAAGGAAAAAGAAATCAAAAAAGAAAACACATTTTTTTAATCCTAACTATGACATGTCACCTTCCCCCACACCTAAAAGTTAAATTGTCCTCAATAAATGTATTTTAAATAAATATTCAAGTAAATAAAGGTAGGGATAAGGGACAACATGCTAAATAGTGTCATATGTGGAATCTATAAGTTGGATTTCCTCCACGAGATGCTTTGGAAAATCCTCATAGAAGTGTTTGAGCCTCTAACCATTGACAGTAATCCTTTTCCACTCTTCTCATGAAAAACCTATATAGCACCAAAAGGGTAAACATCAGTAACAGTATATGGACCGAGCCATTGGGAAGGAAGCTTACCTGGGTGGAGCTTTTGCATGGAATTATACATGAGAATATTCTCAGCAATATGAAAGTTCTTCTGATGTATCATGCTATCATGGAAAGCCTTTTTATTATCTTTATAGATTCGATAGTTATCATATGTGTCACATAAAATTTCTTCCATCTCTTGAATCTGCAGCTTCATATGTGCACATGCATCTGAAATATTCATATTACATTGTTTAACGGCCAAATATGAACGATGTTCTACCTCCACTAGGAGGTGACAAGACTTTCCAAACATAATTCTATATGGTGACATTCTAATTGGGATTTTAAAATATGTACTGTATTCCCAAAGTGCATTATCCAACTGCAAACTTCAATCATTCTTATTGGTTTGTACCACTTTTTCCATGATTTGTTTAACTTCCCGATTTGAGGTTTTTTCTTGTCTGTTAGTTTGGTGGTGATATGTAGTGGAGACTTTATGATCAAAACTATACTTATGAAGAAAAATATTCATGTTGTGATTGCAAAAATGTGAACCATGGTCACTAATGATGAATATCAGAAAACCAAACCTACTAAAAATCTGAGACCTCACAAAATCAACAACGACATGAGATTCATCGGTCCTAGTGGCTTTGGCTTCAACCCATTTAGATACATAGTCAACATCCAATAAAATGTATGAAAATCCAAATGAATTTGGAAAAGGTCCCATGAGTTCAATGCTCCATGCATCAAAAATTTCATAGAATAGCATGGGTTGTTGGGGAATTTCACTCCTCTTGGAGATATTCCCTGTGAATTAACAATGACTACATGACATGAAAAATATATGGGCATCACTATACATTGTTGTACAATAAATTCTTGAGTCAAGAACCTTTTGAGCTGTACGTTGAGAGCCAAAGTGACCCCCATAGGCCAAGGTGTGGCAGAAGGTCAAAACAGAGGTGAAATCATGGTCAGGGACACACCAACGAACTATTGGTCACCACAAATTCTCCACAAGTATGGGTAATCCCAAATGTACCACCAATAATCAAGCTTAAGTATCTGGAATTGTGAAGTTCTAAAATCAGTGGGGACCCTGGATGTTGCTAGAAAATTTACAATGTCTGCATACCAGGGGGTAAGGTCCACAACATCACCAAGGGTCTCATGAGGGAAGAATTATCCAATGGGGAGGGGTGAGTCAACATGATGGTCCAATGGGGGGGGATCCTACTATTGTGGTTAGCTACCACATTTTCCACTCCTCTATTATCTCAAATCTCAAGGTCAAACTCCAGGAGGAGGAGAATCCACCGAATGAGACGGGGCATAGCTTCAGGTTTCTTTAGGAGGAAACGAAGGGCAACATGATCAGAAAAGACAGTTATTTTTTACCCGATAACATATTACTGGAATTTTTCTAAGGCAAACATAATAGAAAGAAGTTCTCTATTAGGGGTCATGTAGTTTTCTTGGGTAGGATCAAGGGTACATGAGGCATACACAATGAAATGAGGATCCTTCTCAACCCTTTGTGATAAAACTGCCCTAACTACAAAGTTAGAGGCATCACACATAATTTCAAAGGGGATATCCCACCTTGGAGGATGGATGATGTGAGGTGATGTGATACTCCTTTTAGTGAATTGAATTCATCCTCTCAATTTTTATCAAAAAAAACTCAGAATCCTTTTTTAATAACCGGGATAAGGGAAGTGTGATCTTACTGAAGTCATTAATGAATCAGCAGAAAAAATCATCATGACCCAAGAAAGATCTCACCTCAAAAACACACTTTGGATATGGAAGTTTTGAAATTAATTCAATTTTTGATTTATCCACTTTAATTCCCTCTTTTGAAATAACATTCCCAAGAACTATCCCTTGTTCAACCATGAAATGGCATTTCTCATAATTTAATACAAGATCCTTTTCTTATGCAATGATGGAGGATAGAACTTAGGTGAGCCAAAAAAATCATCAAAGGAAGTTCCATAAACTGTGAAATCATCCATAAATAATTCCATGCAATTTTTTGGGTACTCTGAAAATATACTCAACATACAACGCTGAAAAGTACTTGGAGCATTACAAAGACCAAAAGGCATCCTTCTGTATGAAAATGAGCCAAATGGACAGGTAAATATTGTATTTTATTGATATTTAGGGGCTATATGGATTCATAAATAACCCAAATAGCCATCATGGAAAAAATAATTATACTTACCATATAATCGTTCTAACATTTGTTCAATGAAAGGTTGAGGAATGCGGTCCTTCTGCGTGGCTTGATTCAGTCGACGATAGTCAATACAGACTCGCCAACTATTTTGCACACGTGTTGGAACCGATTCATTCCTTTCATTTGACACAACTATTATTCTTTTTTTAGGCACAATTTTCACTAGTCTAAACCATTTACTATCTGATATAGGATAAATGAATCATGCATCAAGTAATTTAATGACTTCTAATTTTACCACATCAAGGAGAGTGGGATTCAACCTGCATTGAGATTGTCTTACAGGCTTAGCCTCATCATCCAAAAGTATATGGTGCATACAAATAGATGGGATAATTTTGGGAATATCATCCAATGTCCATCATATTTCCTTTTTTTACACTCTCTTAGAAGATCAAGCATTTTTTATTCCTTCTATTTAGAGAGGTTATAGGAAATAATGATGGTTAATTGGTCAATACAGTCAAGATAAGTATATTTTAAATTAGATGGAAGAGGTTTTAATTCCAACACCGATGGTTTTTGGACTAAGGGAGGGGATTTAGGGGGAGTGAGGTCCATCAAATTGTATATCTGCTCATTTTTAATCTCTAAATATAGAGAATCTATTGAAATGAGATTTTCCGAATCATCGACGGTAATGCGTACCTCAAATTGAACACACTCATCAATTATGGTACAAAATTTACACTTTTCTGAACCCACACAACACTAAGAACATGACTCAAAACTCAAATCATCTTTTATTGATGAAAAGGAAAATGAATCAGAATTTTGGTTGAGGAGAGAATTGTGTGTGTGTGCATTGTTTGAGAGAACTTACATCGAATAGATAGGAAGAGTGGAGTGCCCTTCAACGGGGTGTTTCATAGCCTCAAGAATGTTAAAACTGACCTTTTCTCCTCCAAATTCCATACACAGCATACCATTGTGATAATTGATGATTGTATTTGTTGTTTTGAGGAATGGACTCCCAAGTATAATAGTATCATGTCCGTGGGTTCGGGTATCTTCCATCCTAAGAATGTAAAAATCAGCAGGGAATATGAGATTATTCACTCTTACATGGACATCCTCAATCACTCCTGTTGGATGCGTAGTACCTTGGTTGGAAAGTTTTATGACAATTCTCATTGTTTGAAGCTCTCTAAAAAATAGATAAGTGTACATGGAGTGAGGAATTACATTAATGGAAGCACATAAATCTAGCATAGCATCAGAAAAGAAATTCTCCCATATGGTACACAGTATTGTGAATGTGCCTGAATCCTTCCATTTGGTTGGCATTGCTGGTTGAATCAAGGCTGAGACATTCCTATCCAATATGACTCTCTTTTTCCCCTTCAACCTTCGTCTATGGGTGCAATGTTATTTAAGGAATTTGGCATAATGAGGAATTTTCTTGACTGCATCCAATAATGGAATATTAACTTCAACATTTTTAAACGTATCCATTATTTCATTGTAAATCTCATTATAAAAGTTTTTATTAGATTTAAATAGTATTTGAGGGAATGGAAGAGGAATGGATTGTTCATGGGAATCCTTAATGATAATTTGATTTCCCTTTTTATTTTGTTTTTCTTCATTGGAATCTTTTATGGGTGGAGAAAGAGTGTTTTCAAGAGGGGGACATACCTGTTGTAAAGAATCAATAGAAGGGGAAACATCTTTACCACTAATAAGTGTAATTGCACATAAATTAACTTTGTCCTTTATATTTTCAATGGGTTGGGAAGGTATTTGTCCAGAACCTTGCATCTTAAGCTCACTGATGGTGTTCTCCAATTGTCCCACTTGAGTTCGTAGGTCTTGAATTACCGATTTTGTGGTATGTTGGAACTGGAGGGTCTTAGTTTCCATTTGTTTAACTATATCCTCGATGCTTGGTTCGGATTTGGGATGAGGATGATGATTTTTTTGAGAATTTTAATGATAAGAAGGTTGCATACCTTGGCCTTATGGGTACCAATTCTGCTTGGGGTTGCTTGAGTTTCCTCCTTGTCGGTACTGGGGTTGTGTTTTCCACCCATGGTTTGGATTTGGGCTGAATTATTCAAACATGAAGGGAGGTGCTTGTTGGAATGGATGCCCTGGGAACACAGCTGCACAAGACACAGGTGAATCTCGAAGTTGTGGGCACTAGTCAGAAAAATGAGTATTGACAGAAAAAATACCACAATGTAATGGGACAGGAGGAGATTATGAGTTACCTTGTGTTTGAGCTAATTTCCTTAATAGGGTATTCATCTCATAAAGTTTATTATCTACCTTTTTTTCTAGTGCTGAATGACTTACTCGTGGACTCCTTTTATCGGTGCAATTGCTCGTGT
Source organism: Viscum album (assembly GCA_963277665.1). Lineage (NCBI taxonomy): Eukaryota > Viridiplantae > Streptophyta > Magnoliopsida > Santalales > Viscaceae > Viscum > Viscum album. Next base: position 628,223,857 of record OY728164.1, on the reverse strand, counting down.
ACCAAATTGTTTTACATTTTGAGCCATGTTGGATATTAAGTCGTGAGAGGTGGAAGGGGTTTTATCAATTAGGGAACCACCTGCTACAGCATCAATCATTCCACGATCCACGGAGAAAAGTCCCTCATAGAAGTATTGGATTAATAGTTGTTCACTAATTTGGTGGTGGGGCAGCTTGAGCAATGTCTCTTTAATCTCTCCCAATATTCATGAAGGGTCTCTCCTTGTGATTGCATAATTCCACATATTTCTTTATTAATTTATGTAGTTTAGGAGGACGGGAAGAACTTCTCTAGAAAGATCCATTTATGTTCATTCATGCCCCCAATTGTGGTAGGCAGATAGTATAGCCTGTCTTTGGCTACAACATCAATGGAGAAAGGGAAGGCACTAAACTTAATTAAGTCCTTGGACACATTTTGGGGTTTCATGGGGGAGAAGACTATATGAAACTCTTTGAGATGTTTTTGAGCATCCCCACCAGGAGGACCATGAAATTTTGGAAGTAGGTGGATGAGTCCTGATCTTATCTCAAAGTTGGATGCTTCCTCGGGATATTGGATGTACGCAGGTTGGTACTTCACATCTGGGGTGGTTAGTTCTTTTAAGGTTCTATTATTTTCAGCCATGTTTTCTTGGATAAGATTGGGTTCAATTTTTTATTGTTTTATGAACACTTGATATTAAACAATGGGTTCCTTAGTGTTACATTATTGACCTTCTCTAGATGCCTTGATTTGTGTGTGAAGTGTCTTTTTAGTTTCCAGGTCAAATTCAAGCAGTTTTTCTTTTTCTGATCAAGTCATGAAAATAAGTTTTGAAGTTTGTTTTTTATTGAATGTGGATAATATAACTTAATAAGGGAGAAAATATAATATAATTTTATAATATAGAATTATAGAGAGGGAGATGGAGAAGAAGAGAGGGGAGAGAGAGAGAGAAGAAAAACACAGAAAAACAAAAAAAATAAAGAAAAAACCCAAAACATAAACAATAAAATGGGGGTGGGGTATTGAATGGAGTACTAATTAAGAAGTAAAATAAATAAATAAATAAATAAAATAATGAAAGGAAATGATCATGGATCCATGGAAACGACACCAAAATTTGATCATGTTATCGAGCGCGTCAAATTAGTTGTTTAATTTTGACTAGAATTTCTACAGTATAGAAGCAACCCTAGGTCATCTCTCGACAGAGACTTAGATCATTAATTTAAAAAGAGGGTTTTGATTATTAAATTACAAGTGGAATTAGTTTTTGTAAAACATGAGGGTTTGATGATTAAAGATGAAAATAGAAAATGGAAGCGATAAAAAAAGTAGAAATGAACTAGATTAATTAAGTGTTATCAACCCGGGGTACTCTCATGATGTTCATCCTTCACCGCTTCATGATATAGGATTATGATCTTTAAATCCCTGTTTTGTAACACCTAGAACAAGAATTTTACTGAGTTTATACGAGGATACCTCCTAGGGTTCAGTCAAAAACACACAATAATTCACTGGACACCGCCGATGATTGGGAGATTTGTGTTTCACATCATAACAAAAACTCACCAAGTCAACACACGAAGAACTCGATGTGTTTTCAAGGTTTGAATTTTATTTCATTGTGATACCATGACATAAATTTACACGACCTTGATAGTGATTATGTGAGTTCAATTGAAAAATATGAACCACACACACACCACTATTGGAAGGGGGAAAAGAAAGTGGTGAACGGTGTGTGAAACATCACATGAATGGGTACCCCCAAATATGATCATATGAGTTGAGCATGAAATAAAAGTACATATATCAATAAAATAAGATTAGAGGATGATGAAAAAACACAACAACCTATAAATAAAAAGATCATTCAAATATTACCAACATGAAGCTTGAGATTTACATCACATTCCTCCCCAGGTGATCATAAGGGGTTTAAAAATCCATGGGAGGGGAGGAAGAAGAAGTTGTTGAGATAGAAATTATCATAGCCTCCATAACTTATAGGGATGATGAAAATACCTCCTTGGGACTCCAAAATGGTAGCACCTTTCCTCTGGTTTGAACTCCAAAATGGGGTGCCCAAGGTGCCAATTTATTGGCATAGTGGGAAGTGGATTTGGGCACCCTGGTTTCACAAATCCTATTGGAACATGGTTTTGGCTGGTTAAAAAATCTTAACTCACTTTGGACTAAACTAAATAGTTGTTTAATGGCATCTTTTCAACATCCATGTCAAAGTCTGCGGCCAAATATGGAATACAATAGCAGATATTTCTAATGTACAGAGGCAATGCTTTGACCCCGTACAGATCCACTTTATTAGACAGATCAGCTTGTATGGGCCTCATAATAGAAGAATTGGGCTTCGGTTCCTTCATATTAAATGGATATAATTAAATTTAGAACAATCCCAAAACGTTTCAACCCATTTAGATGAATTTATTAGTACAATCGTGCATTTTAGTATACTAGTGTTCTTGGATCATGTGCAGAATGGCCCATTTTTCATGGACTTCGTTATAGGTTCTCCGAATCACCTCCACCTACAATATAATTATCAAAAAAAGTAACATTGACCTTTTTAACAGTATTAAACACAGAATAATTGAATAAAACATAGAGTTAAATTAATTATTACAAATGTAATTTTCAATACAAATTCAGTTTAATACATTCATATAAGGGTGAAATAAAACAATGAATCGTGGTACAATAATGAACCATTGGAAATTTCTATTAAGAATGAATATGGTGATCTGACATCAATGATTGTGAAGTAAATTGAACCTCACACAATCAACCATCGGGCCAAACTATGTTCACCCCAAATAAGGGTGCCTAGAAATCTCTTCTTCATCAAAACAACAACTGTGAAACTGATTAGAACAAATTAAATCATGACATCTCCTTCACAATATTAAATGGATCGACTACTTAGTTCTCATTAATCCATTTCATTTTTCAAATAAGGGGTTCCAGTTATATATTTTCCATCCAAAAAAATGGTGAAACCAATGTGAATATCTCCAATAAAAAAATGACCAGTTAATCATCTATCAAGCCATTTTTCATTGCATATTCCATGAAAAAAATAGAGATCCCAAAATGAACAACTCAAATGGACGGATGGTTGGTTTTTCAAGTTTTAGGACACTTTATTGGCATGTCAAAAAAATATGATAAGCCTAATATAAATAGTACTATTAATCCTCTATAACTAGGGTTCCCATGAAATAAGTCTATCCTCTCTTTGACAGGAATTCTCAAAAAGAATGTCCAGATCATAAATAAAAATAAAATGGTGTTAACCATTATATATGATTGAAAATGAATCTTTACAATGATATTTCGTTAATTGGTAAAATTGTTACTTTTTTTATGCATGACTATAGATAATACTCTTATAAATAGCATCACGATCAGAGATAATGTCTTCATCCAGGGACCATTCATGAAAATCAGCAATGGATGAAACTCCCACAAGTCACAAAATGATCTCACCTTCCTGACTACTTAAAAATTATCATGTGAACACAATGGTCTTAGAATACCAAAACCATCGTACAATCCCAACCCTTGAAGGCACCAGTAAGGGTATCTGTGTATAAAAATTGATTTGTTTGTATTTTCTAAGGAAGGATACCGGTAATAATGTTTTTCTTGTTTCCACAACAAACCACATCGGAAGGTTATCCACATAGCATCAAAATCACCACCTTCAGTATCTAATGAAGCTGGGTCAGGGAGTCAAATTTGGATCCTCTCCAGTTCAGGGTCCATTAAGGAGGTCTCCTATCAACCAACATCTCAAGTATCATCCTATTGGTACCCATAAATCACCTACTGAGGATACAACCCTACACACATCAACATTTGATACCCATTTACAAGAAATAAGGAAGACACATCAAAGAGGAAGGCTCTAGATAACCATGATTGGGCTCATATCACCACTCTTGATGAAAAATTCCATTGTCATATTTTGGAAGTAACTAATGAGAAGGTTTATAACCCAACACACTCAAAAAAAGTCTGCAGTCATATTCTTGTAGTAGGCATGGGGGAGGTGTATATCCCTAACCCAGTTCATGAAGTCCATCAACATATTTCTGTGGAACAAGGAGGAAATAATTCGGCTTATATCTCCACCTAAATCAAAGATATATGCCATTATATAGTGGATATATAGTATTTGTAGGTTTATATCCCTACACACACTTCTCTAAAATGAAATTATATCTTATAAATAGTTAATAAAACTCTACCAGAATATCACGAAACTTGTATAGATTCTACGATAGGTGCATATTCATATCCCTTCATTCATGTTAGTACAAAACTTTTAGCATTATAAACAAGTGGTTGATTAGAAGAAAGTTCCCATTCTTTCTCTCATCTAGGAGGATTATTGGCATATGGTGATAAATGATGACGTTTCATACTAGGATCATATTCATGTTCCAACCATGTCTCACCATATGAGAGTGGAACATGCCTCCGGATAGGGTAAAATGCCTATTGAAAAATTTTGATGGCAAATTCCAAAAGCTCCAGATCGGGCTCATATCCTCATTATGAACAAGGCTCACCAAATGAGAGAGAAACATGCCTTAGGAAATGATCATATTCCTATTGAATAAGAGAAGTTTTATACTTCAAAGGCTCTAGATCAGGATTATATCCTTACTCTAGTTAGGGATAACCATGTGAGAAAGGAAGAAGCCTTGGGACAAGCTTATATTCATATAAGTGAACCTACCTATCATATTCATGATGATCACCAAATCCCAGTGCATATTCCTAATTTTGCAATAGATCGGCTACACCAGCATCATCTAAGGAAATACGGGAGGAGTCTCATATCTCTTATCCCATTCTGAAGTATATTCATCATATTTCATAAGGGAATGAAATTCATACTGAGCTCATATTCCTATTCCATCCAGGTCTCACCAAGTGAGAGCAACACATGCCTCGTGTCAGGATCATATCCCTACCACAAAAGACAAGTGTTATATTCCAAAAGCTTCGGAACATGATCATACTCTTTTTTGGATTGAGGCACACCAAGTGAGAATAGAACATGACTCGGGACTAGCTTGTATTCATATCAACAATGAGGATTCTCATTAGCATACTCTATCAGCTTCTTAGTAGCAGGATCATAATCCCATAGCACCAGAAGGCTATAATCAAGTTCTGGTGACCTTCATATTGCTAGATCATATCCCTACACAATTCTGAAAGGCAGGAGGACATATTATGGCCATAACATAGAATGATTCACACGTCCCTAATATACTCAATTTAGTGTCCTTGAGATTATTTGAGACACATTCCCAACACCCCAAGGGTCCTTAAAATATTTATCTAAAGAAAAAGATGGTAATTACCATTATTTTTTTCTTCATGGTAGTGTTGAGGTGGATCGTATATACTCTACTCCTAACATCCACATGGTCAATCTACCATGGGAGATATCTCCCACAGAAAGTGAAACCATACCCTTTCACAGACACCTTCATATAGAGTTGGGTATAAAACTCAGACACCTCTATATAGAGAGGTTCTAGAAACATCAGGGTCAACTCCATATAATTCCCTATAAACATCTAAAATAACTCTTTTATGGCCAGTAGCAGAACAAAATAAAAATCCTCAATGGTCTGAGCAGGTGGAGGTAAGTAATTCTGATTAAGAGTAGGTCGACATTTAAATATACAGAGAGTTAATTAAGAGAAACCACCACATCAAGTTTTGGACCCATTCAAATTTTATAATATGATATCCTAGAAAATATATAATTAGATTTCACGCCTTATTTATGCCAAAATATATGGGAAATTCATCATTGAATGTAGGCCAAACAACTCCCCTACACATGATTTGAGTATTACCTTCATCCCACCCATACAATCTATTGTATGTTAGATATGAATTTCTTTTCAATGGCCAAGAACTCAAGAATGGATGAGAAAGAAAAACACTTATATAGTGATTGTCTCTGCATCTCAATATCTCTCCATTGATGGAATTTTAGAGCATCAAAATACATTCATATCTGAGGATGGCTGAAATAAAGAGCATTTCAATTCACTATATCCATAGAACAACCAAACCCTTAAGATAAATCATCTTGTAATGTCATATCCTCCTGAAGAATTAGATGACATGGTAGAATGTGATCTAGTTTTTCTCTAAAACTGAATGTCCCCAGTTCAATGATGACCAAAGATTAAAAATAAAGGGAGAGGATCACCAAAAAGTCATTAAATTGGGCCCATTGAAGCAACAAGAATTCATTTCAGAAATAGAATCCACGTTTCCAATATGCCTAATGAAATACTTTAGAAACTAACACCCATTATAGGATGCCGATGTACCCATCTCTTACACGAGCACAGATGCGCTTTATCAAAAGGCCCATAGTAGCAACTCCCATATAATTCATCTAGGAGCTAACCCAGCTCACTGCGTTTTGGGAATATCTACCACTACCTCCACCTCTACAATTTTCAATTCATGAGGAGATTCAAAACCTATCATCATCGGCTACAAGAGAAACCCATCCCACTAGGATAGTGGAAATTATATCTCAACTACCAACACTAGGTTCATCATAACCTAAGAGTGTCCTAGGGAAATCAACGTTGCTTCCAGATCAATCTCATCCCACTTCGAAAGGGGAATTTATATCTCCATATCCATACTGAGAGTCATGAAATCCCCATCTTGAATCATTGGATTCTCAAAAATAGGATCATTCATTTCTACTTGTGATCCTGATTAACTCTTATTCTATAAGGATGGAGTTGTTTTCATCATCATCATTATGAGAGAGAGAAAAAATATTCTCCAGGTTGGTAGGTAAATATCTATCATCAGCATCCCACCCATTCCTCCCACCACAAGACAAAACTCTACAATTCAGGGCTCATTCGACAATCACAAGCCAAAGCTCCCTTAATGTCATTAATCATTGGCTAGGAAAGGAAGAGTGTACAATGAAGGAAATTAGACCCCACCAGGGTCGCAAACCAAAATGGAAAAATATGGATAGGGGTTCAAAGAGAAACATTGGTGAAGGTAGTACAGAATCATCATGTTGAATTGAAAGGAATGGAATAACCAACACTTCCCGAAACACCTCTTTAAATATTTTCACTATAAAAAAAATGATGTTGTGGAGAAAAATACAAAGGGAGACGGTCATAACATGAAAATCCTACCCTAAGAAGAGGGTGATCTAGATGCACCAACCAAGGCTTCATGAACCGATAACTAGGGGATGCTCCGATAGTTGGCCCCTCTATATATCAATTTTCCACCTCTATGGAGGAACATTGCCAAATAAAAAAGAAATGGTGTGGCTACATCCCAATAAAAATCCTGTAGATATAAACTTCCATCCAACAGGGGAATATTTTTCACAATATGATAAATAAATATGAACACTCAAACAGCTCACCAAGGAGATACTCAGAAGAGATATTCACATTGGGTATCTTCTTCAGGATGAGGTAAATATTTCTCCTCTAACACATCTACAAAATTCAATTTAACAAAAAGAAAAGAATGTGAGAATCAGATAGGATATAGATCCAAATAGAAGGTCTATATAAATGAAGAAGTCAAAAATGCTCATGAAATACCTCCATTGTGACAATAACCTCTCCCTCACCAGGGTGATCATTCAGTCTTAGTATGAATCGAGAATCAATGGAAGACAAAGGTAGGAACACCTCATCGATCCCAACCCACTCCCTATTAATTGGATGTTTCTCAGACAGTTGTTCCCCTAGAGTTTCATAATTTCATTAAGTCATTGGATACATGAATGGAATTCATGGAGGGGTGATGTGCCCTTATACAGGCTGAAAGGAACCCATATCCTGAAAGGGTGGATGACACTTTACCCCATCAGTTTTGAAAATCCTATCTGATATACATTTGATGGTGTAAGTGACCCGGAATAACATCTCACACACTTCATATCATGATGTGTTCTCATGATGGGATCTCGAGATCAACAATGAAAATAGAGATGAAGTTTTTTTAAAAGACTCAAAAAGGGTCATCCTTTGTTTAGTATTGTAGTCTAGAAGTAGTTACCATTGTAGGATAGAAATATTTTCTTCTTAAATTCCATTATCTGTTCAACTCTATGCTGAGGAAAACAACAATTATTTACATAATTAACTATAAGCAATGTGAAAATTAGAGGGTGTTTGACTTCATATCCATATGTAAGGTTTTAATGTATTCATTCATCATCCCACTCTCGTAAAAACAATTGATGTATCTCTATAATAAAAATCATCAATATATTTTATAGAGTCCTTTAATCCTAATCAACTATGTGTGTGGTTTTCGTGAGTTAATAGAAACTTACAATTATTGGAAGACACCATTAAATGAACATGAACAAAATCTTGACTCATGTCATAAGCACAGGGTATAATTCTAAGAAAATAAGAATTATTTTTGTCACTCTCAAGCTAGAAACTATACCCATTTAAGCACCAAGGTAAGTCTCAAACCACCTAGCACCTCCTATTGAGTGGAAAACCCCACAAAATTTTCCTCATCTTGAAGCATAAAGAAATAAGTGTCACCCAGGATTTGGGGAATCGAGGAACAAAGATTACTCTATCTGAAATGAACAAGAAATATTTTTTTTCTTGGAATCCATGGACAATAACCTACTCAATATTACATATCCCAATAATTACAATGTGTTCAACCTCACCAACTATCTGACTACTATACTTACCAAAGAAGGTTGGGTCATAATATCCTGGACAACTTCATCTTCAATCACATCATTCAATGAATGGTAAATTTTGGATAGGTGTTGCTATATAACTCTTCATAGAAGGTGTCATGTATAACCATTTTCCCGTTAGAAGATGATGCTGATTGGTAGAATGTTTCATCCATGCGTTAACAAAAGATCAACAACTAGAGGACCCAAAAAATAGTTGACTAAGATCTTTCCCCCTGTGATCATAACTGTACAGACCCACAATAGCTCTACCACCTTGGGAGTTAAAATTAGATATGACTCCCAAAAATTGATACGACCATTAGACGAAGGAATAAATGGAATATAAGGAGTCATACTCTCCACAACACAAGCTCTAACACTTATGAATTTATTCCCTGTGAAATCTGAAGCATGGGAACCACCACACGAAATAGAACCCTCTTTAGATGAAGATATCATATTTGTTTCAATAAATATTCTTCACTTGTAAGAATCTTTTTTCAATGATGAATATTCCTATGAATATGAGTTCCGTACACCAAAATTCGGAACAACAGGATGCACGCAATGTATTTGGGAATATAGGGGACATAAAGGGCGTAGTCGGACCCAATATTATGTTTTTACCCAAAGAGAAAATATATGCATATGATATGCATGGAAATGTAACATCGAGAGCCCAAAAAAGACATGGGGAGTATTAGAACCCTCCACTGGTCATCCACACCTAGTCATCATTCATGACTGTCTAGAAGGGGTACAAATATCCAATCATCCCAGTTAATAGGGAAGGTCAACACAACCCACTCCCATATTATCTGATGATCTGATGACCTCTACATAAGGATTAGAACCATATACATAAATTCCATTGTTCCTGATCCATATATCCAAAAGTAACCCAACCACAAGAAGCACAAACATTTGTCACAAGAGTATGACATTATGAAGTAGACGGTGGTTGTCCTAGCCAAGCTCTCAATACTTAATTTACTATATCTTTCAAAATAACTCAAAGAGACTTGTTAATGTCCTCCAAAGACCATATGAATTTAATACATAAGTCACGGCAGTCAAGGTCTATCAAATGAAAACTATTTCAACATATTTCCATGTCACTATATAATTCATAGATAATGGTTAGGAAGAGGTCATCCGGGGACACATTAGACCCATATGTGTTTTTGTAAGACTTAATTATTTTGAATTCTGAAGGGCCTTGATTGAAAATGGATCTAGGATAAAATTTTTCTTTTATTTTAACCCTCTGATGTTTTGGATATTGAAAAGGTGTATTTTTCTCCCATAAAGCCTACCCTTCAAGGGGAATCTAAGTGTGAGAAAATACCACTTGGGAAAATCAAACTCAAAACATAGTTTGGGGATATCACATGTGATGATGAGTTTATGGTTATCATGCAACACACCATGTAAAATTTACTTCTTGAAAGGCCCTAGTTTTTAGCCACATGGTGGTACCTTCAATATTCCACCAAATTATAAAATACCCCCATCAAGGGAAAGTTCATCATACTACATGGTGACAGTTCCCCCATTGAGACATGTGATTCCATATATGATGAAGAAATTTTTAAAAATAGAGAGGCTAAAAACCAGTGGTGTATGATGATATAAAATTTGTATCCCCAAATGGTTTGGGGACCGCTCCTACAAATCTCTACAGTATGCTCAATAGTAACTATGTGCTCCCCATAAATTTAGTTGCAGTGAAAAACATAGTCAAAGAATCAAAAAGACTTATTATTACTTGTGATAATGGAAAAGATAATCAGATCTAGATTCTATATATAATGAATTAGGAAACAGTGGATCATAATGTATCTTCCCATGGCCTCTCTCACCTCAACAGTGATAAAGAAGCCCCTAGATTTAAAAATTCATTTGATAATGTCTTTATAGACACAAAATTTGAAGAAGATGAGGATGAACATAGGAAATCCATTCCCACATTCGAGGATGTCATCTCCAACCCCATTGATGAGCTCACGTAGTTAAATCTGGGAACATAAGAATACCCATGACCTATAATAATTACTATAACTATTCCACACAAAGAGATAGAGATGTACATTTAATTTATAAAACTAAATTGATATGTTTTCCCTTGTAAATATAATGAAATTCATGGGCTAAATTCATATGTGTCTATTCCCCATCTCATCATCCCCAATGAGCATCAAGGCTTCAAGTAGGAAGCTAAGAGGATGAACCCCTATCATGCCACCAATGTCAAGGCAGATGTTGGCAATTGATCAAATCCAACTTTTATTGAGAAGTGAAATAGTTAGGATAGCTTACCAATATTTCACTTATTAAGAAAACTAGTGGGTATAATATGGTCTTCATTGACTTCAGATAACTTAATCAGAATTTCCAAAATGATGATCTCCCATTACCAATCATAGAGATCTTGATAGATGGCATTTATGGCATCCAAGACCATTCCTTCATGGATAGGTATTCAGGGTATAATCAAATAAATATTCACCATGAAAATAAAGAGGACACTACCTTTAGAGTTCCTTAGGGGATCATTGGCTATCAGGTCATTCCATTTGGAATAAACAATTCTAGTGTCACATATCAGCACACCATGCATAATATCTATAATCCATTCATAGGAAGGAGACATGAATGTCACATTGTTGACCGAGTTATCAAATTCCGATATCGATGTGTTCACTTCACAGATCTTCAAACAATCTTTGACAAGTTATGACAATACTTTCTGAAGATAAATCCATATAAATGTGCTTTTGGGTAAAATCCAGGAAGTTCCATGACATTGTGGTATGCCACCATGGCATCAAGGTCGACCCAGACAATACTATTTCTATTTTTTCAATTTTCCCCCCATAAATCTCAATGAACTGAGTGGGATCCAAAGGAACCTTACCTATATTCAGTGTCTCATAGCCAACATGGCCAGAAAATATCTCCCCTTCACTAAGCTAATGAAGAAGGGGGTCACTTATCAATGGAAAAATGACTACCATGGTTCCTTTGAAACTATCAAAAATTATCTATTGAACTCAATGGTTCTGATGCCTCAAGTGGAAGAGAGTAAACTCATCGTATATATGGACACCATAGAATGCTCACTAGGTCTCCTCCACCTAATAAAAAAATTAATACGAGGAGTGATAAAATTTTCAACTACGTCATCCAAATAGTGTTAGGTACTAAGAAATAATACACTGATGTTGGTAAGAACTAACTCTCCCTCATATTCATAGTGAAAATGTGGTGGAATTACTTATAGCACCTTTAATTCCATTTGTTCTCTTGAATTAATCCACTTAAGTAAATCAATGGTCTCCCTATACTAACTGGGTGCTGGACCGCTTGGGCAGTCATTGAAAAAAAATATGACATTGAGTTCTTGTCACATAAGCCGCTAAAATGGAAATACCTAGCTGATTTCCTAACGACACATCATTTCTTGTACAATACACCACTAGACACTGAGATCCTTGATGAGGGGGTCTTCTATTCCCATGACACTCCTAAGGCATGGGAGATGAATTTTAATGGAACCTCTCAAATTCATATTGTAAAAATAATGGAAGCATAAAGATTAATTGGTTTGTCTAAGGGATTGTATTTTTCTATCCGAAAAATTATTTTTTCCCTACACATTCTCACTACTTTAGGGCTGCTTGAATAATGAGGTAGAATACCAAGCCCTCATTGCAGGATTGGAATTTTCCTTACAACTGCATATGACCTACCTAAATTTCAAAGGGGATTAAGATATATTGATAAAGAATATTAATGGAGAATATAGAATAAAAAAGGAAAAATTAGACTCTCTTAGTGGCTATGTCTGCGGACTTGGGGAAGATATCCCTTTTGAACCCATGTTTCATTATGTTCCACAATCACAGAATGATTGCACGGATGCATTGGATAATGCAGAAATAGTCTTGGCCAACCCTATTCATGAGGAAGCAATCATCTGTATCACACACTGTATAATTGTCTAATTTATCTTTATTAGTGATATGGAGGAAATAAATTAGATCAACACCAACCCACAGCTTGATGAATCGATATCCACCCCTAGATGCATGGAGCCCAAAATTGTTATCTCCAAAACGGATCTCTCCCAACAAATAGAGTTAAAAGGTAATAGATTCATCACTGTGTTACAAAAAATACCTTGATGGATGGTCCAAATAGACAAAAAACCATCTAAGATCAAGGATTTTTTAGAATACTCCTCATATTCATAGCAGAAAGAGAGGTTCTCATTATCATGGAAGAAGCCAATAAAGACTCATGTGGTGCTCGTTAGTATGGGACCAGGATCTCCCACCAAATATAGAGGTTGTGTTATAACTTGAAAACCATGATATAGGACTATGTAAAATTAACTTGGAAATTTAAGACATTCTAAATCCATGGAAACTTCATCCATCAACACCTAGAATTTCTATATACAAAAAAATATGTTTGGATATTTTTCATTTGGGGAATGGATTTCATGGGTCCTTATCACCCAACCATAGCTAATAAAGTACATCCTTACTTCTATCGAATTATTTTGATAATGGGATGAGTATATACCCCTCAAAGAATTTGGGAATAAGAATATAGTAAATTTTATAAAGTCACATGTCATCACTAGATTTGGGTTCCCTCACATAATATTGATGTAAAATGACAATAACTTTTATTCTATGAAGGAGAATAAATTTTACAAGGAGTAAAATATCAAGTAAAATCACTCATATCACTATCACGCAGTGGAAAATGGAAAGATAGAGGCCTTTAATAAATGTTGTTAGATACACTCTAGAATATGGTGAATAATGATAAGAAGTCATGGACAGGCAGGCAACCCTATGATTTTTGGGCCTACTGTACCACCATCTGTACTACTACACAAGAAACACCATTCCCATTTGTGTATGGGATAGAAGAAATTTCACCCCTAGAATTCAAGATTCCTTCACTCCAAATATCCATTTGCAGACAACTCTCATATTATTAGTATTTTTAAATGTGTATGGATGAATTTGAGAGGGTCGATGAGACGAAGTTGGGTACATCACAGAACCCTGAATTACATAAGAATTGAATCACATTATCCTTTAATAAAAAGGTTTTCCTTCATTAATTCCTCGAAATAGATTTAATATTTTCTCTCAGAACCCCTATGATACCAATGAATAATCCTCCAAAACTAGAACCCTAATGGGAAGGGCCTTATAACATACATAAGGTCTATCGTAATGGAGCCTACTCATTAGAAAAAATGGATGGGGAATGTGTCATACACCCACTAATGAAATATTTATCATGAAATACATTGCATAGAAATAATAAAGAATTGATCATCCAGGATGTAAGATCCTAAACTAAACAACATCTCAAGTCCTATTAGCAAGAATTTAAACAACATAGAATCTCACGTCCTAAACACACGATTCCAAACTGTATGGAGTACGTCCTTATTACATGATTTTAAAACTATAGGTATCCCCCAATGGTACATCCTCATACACATTGGGTGACTTATGTCCTTACCAAAATATTTTAAAATTCACGGCTGGTGTCATTTCCACATGATATTAAACTATATGGGTTTTCTAGAACAATGTATGACTTGATTCTCTTCTAAATAACATACATTGGTATGCCCTGATCCTATACCTTTGTCTAGACACTATATAATACAAAATTACCCTATCATGTCTTTTAACACATTTTCATAGTGATATGAACCCTTTCCATTCCTTTTTTCTCATTCCATGAATAGCTCATGAATGCTTAAGAATTTTGGTAAGGGTTTACCAACAAAAAAAAGTAAAATCACTAACAACAGGTTCAACACCTTCCTGAATGCAAGACCATAAAAATTATTACCATGATTCCTTGTCACAAGATGTTAAATAGAATGGTTGGTTTACCTTACACAAAATGAAGTTTCACATTCCTATGGACCTCTGTCAGGAGAACCACTATTATTGGTTTTGGTCTCCCACCACACCTCCATTGAAGAACTATGTGTGACTTGATTCCTGACAAAACATGATATGTGAATCTTCAACCTCATGTATAGTCATTAAAATAAACATAAAAAATACCCCTACCTATGTATAGTTCAGAGTTCTATAAGAATATCCTTCCTTGAGAACTACATGTGGCTTGATTCTGATCATGGCTAGACACGTAGTGACACCCAGGTTTTCATCTTTATGTCTATCCACAAAATCGTGTTTCACGTTGTGAGGCTCATGTCCTTAGATCATGCTGGTAAACTGAAAAATTCATCAAGAAATACATTTTTCTTGATTCCTATCATCATTGGATAGGTAATGATGCACAGATTCTCAAAACTCGGGCCCAACATCAACAATCAATGAAAAAAATTACAACCTCTCCAAATGGGTCAGACCTGTTCATAGAGTTTCTGATTCAATAATTATGTTTTCCTTGATTCTTGTCATCAAAGTATATGTATTGACACCCAAATCTCTAATTCTGGACACATCTACAACAACCAATTTAAAAAATGCACCCAAATTGCACACGGCCTATGTCATACATGATCATTTCATCTATGTGTGAGTTAAATATGCATACATTTAGCTTGTGCATATAATATATCATGCATAGTTTTTCATGTTCGTTCTGACAACATTATCTCATAAAATTAAACTATAAGAAAAATTTCTTGGTCAGATTTCATTAAAACTACACAACAAAAGCTTCCTTAAAATGGGATGTTAAAACTACAAGGAAACGAATCATTACTTACAACATGACATTAAACTGCAAAAAAAATTCCTTATCGCATGAAGTTAAATATCTATAGAAGAAAGTAAATCCCTAATACATGACATTAAAATTGTGCATACCATCATCATTGTTCTTCCTTATCAAAGGATCACAAGTGCCTTACCTCTCTCAAACAGAGTACGGGGTGCTTCAACCATCTTTTAAGCACCTTGATTGATATATCTCACTTCATGTATTGAGCATATTAGGTTGTTACATCCCTTTGATGGCCCTTGTAAAAGAAAATAGATCTCTCTTCTTAACCATGATATCAATTCATAAGGGCTCGGACATACCCATCAAAGATATCTTGGCTCTATAAGGATATCCTTATAATCCTTGTGATCATGACATCACAATGGCATAGCTCAGCACATGTGGGTGTTCTGGGCCATCCCCAGTATTATTATCCCATATCATTAATCAAGACCTAATAAGCCTGATCTATGATTTACAACATTTCCATCTCTCGCTCAGATTGATGTTGGGGTACTCTTGACCCTAGTTATTCTAATTAGGCTCTTGTGCAACATCCCCCATATCAGTTCCATCTGCTTCATGAACTTAAATATCCTACACTATTGTTCAAAGGTATACTACCATAAAATTAATCCTATAATGGTCCAAATCCCTAGACCTTAAGCTGCTGGAAAAAGAGACACGAAACTTGTTAGGTTGAAAACCTGTATAGAGAAGCCAGAGAAAAAGTCAAGTATTTTCTCACTAAACTCTTCATATCCAGTGTTTAGGGGAAACATTGGACACATATAAATAATTATTAAATCTTATAGCACCTACAATGTTTCCCTATTAAAAAATTATTCTCACTAGATCCCCTAGTTCAAGAAAAAGTTGGAGTAATGATTTCTCACATCTCCTCACTCTGATAGTATGATCTCTAGGTGGTGAAACAAAATTTATGGTTCTTTAAACCTTCTTGTAAATTACACATTCCACAAATAAAACTTCATGATTGGAGTATCTCGTATCACCCCAACCATCCTTGGCCCCTGGGAAATGTTACGCAGCTTCAAGGGACTCTTTCATTGACTGTGCATGTATGCATGTGGCTGCTGCATATGTGACTATGTCCATAAAAAAATTAATTAATCTATAAAAAAGGTTTTCCAATCCTTTTGATCACTAACATAACCATAGAAGAACTCAATACCTCAGTGTTTTTTGGGACATTACTGGTGTGATTTTTCCGTATCACCCTCCTAACCCGAGAAATTCGGCCCATTATTTTCAATACTCATACCAAACTAGCCAAGTGGATTCGACTTCCACAACATTACATCACAATATTTTGTACCCTATCTCAAATTAGTAATGTGACACTCTATTCTAGGATCTTTGATATCACACACCTAATGATTCAAAACCATAGGGTGTTGGGATAATGCTTCGAAATTAAGAGTTGAACAGCCCTATGATTCCATAACCCTTCTAGGATAGCTTTCCTCCCATACCCAATATCATTATATGGATGCTTAAATATTCACAAATATTTCCTATAAGTCATAAAATAGTTCGGATAATATTTTCTTTTCCATGATATATACATATAAGGGATTTGAATTACCTACTTAAGGCATCTCGTCCTTGCGAGAACAAAAGAGATTCAATCCTTGTGATCCCTGGGAAGACTATGGTGGAACCTGGAACCTCAATGGCATATGGGTTATCCCTGACATGTATAACCCATCCCATATTCATCAATCAAACATTTGAGTTATTACTTATATCACCCATATAAAAACTATCTTGGTCGACCTAACATACCTTGTATTTCTCCCTTAGCCAATATTAGCCCCATAAATCTTCCATGGCCCTTGGAAAAGAGTAGAGACACGTCTATTTGACAGTGATACTAATGAAAAATGAGTTTAATCTACCAACAATAGGTATATTATCATTTCAAGAAAGTGGCTCTAATCCTGGTGAGCCTCAACAACACCAAGATAGAACTCAACACCCTAGAGTGCCTTCGGTCATTCCTATATTTTTTGCACCATATTCCATGATCATTGATCATGTACAAGAATTATGAATTTAAACTGCATAGAATCCTACGATCATATATAAAATACATAAAACTAAAACAGCATATGGCCCAAGCTAAAATATCCTAAAATGCAGTGATAGAAGGTTTAAGCTAAAATAACCTAAACTAAAGAAAAAGAAGGTATGATATAAAAGACCCAAAATTATAGTAATAGAAGCTCCAAGATAAAATACCCCAAACAAAAGAACAAAGTTGATTTAGTCTATAATAAAATATATTAATGTAACACCCACTATATGGAATTAGAATAAAACAATCTATGATTGCTAATCCAATTGGATTTTTCATATGAAAGAGTACTCTCCCTCCTTGAAATTTATTTTACCCATTTTCCTATTTACCAAAGAGGATATCTCATGATAAATGGAACATATATATCAATAAATAATCTCATGTTGGTAGTAATTCATGATAAATTATCAAGAAGAATCTTTTATGAATTAAATATTCATATCCATACTTTTAGGTTTACATGATATTTTGAAAAGTATGGGTATATTTGGTGATTAATCTAACAACAGATCAAAAAATGTCTTGAATATCATGAATGAAAGGAAAAAAATTAAATGGAAAGAAGAATGATTCATAAAATTCATTCATTGATAGCATGAAATAGGAGGAATCTCCACATTTTAAATCCTCTTCAAGAATCTCATCAAAAATGTAGACCGCATCGAACAACAATAAGATTTGACCAGTTGAGCTGGACACCTTAGAGAGTTTTTGGAAAGAAGCTTCAATTGAACAATGATGTGTTGCTCTCCCAACCTCTTCTAATTTTTCCCTAGGATATAGATTCTCGACTAAAGTGGTCAGATCCTCAACTCTCTGTTGATCCATTTCCAATGAGGATGATGATTTTGAGAGGTCAGACCTCATTCAAGCTATGATTTACTCATATCTCCATATCGTTTTGGTCGATATATTAATAATGGATTTTAAATTAGATACAATCTGGTGAATCCACTCAAGTGTCTCCAAAGAATCCATCATCTATCCAACAAGGCGAGCCTTATCTTTATGATCATACAATCCCCTCTCATTGGTTCCCAAATCTTTCTGAGTTAGATTAATTTGTTTTGTGATTTCATATAGTGGTTAGAGATAAAAACCATCCATCCTAAAGTCATTAAATAGGTAAATAATTCATTTCCCTTAGTAAAATAAATTTCCAATGGAGTATCAATAATAAAATTTTGAATTTTATACTAGACCAGCTTGTGTTCTGTATAAGATTCTATGTGTAACAGCCCGAGATTTTATGAAAAATATTCTTTTTAATTTTATTAATGTCTTGTGTTGTACGCTAAACCAAAAGGATATTGAACAACGCGCATCATTGACTTGCCTTACATTACACGCAATCACAACCTTCCTCGATAGCGTGTGTAGTACGCAATACTGAGTTTCACGAAACAACGATATGCTATTAAAATATTATTAAAACTAGCCGTTATGAATAGTAATAACCACTTTTTTAAATTTTAGAAATTTTAGCTCTCAAAATGGACTTCATTTTTGGATTCGGAGTATCAAATTTAGCCTAAGGTGAAATTTTGGTACTTTTCGGATAACTTTCATATTCTGATGAATAGTGAAAATTACTAAATTATAATTAAAAACAACTTTTTTAATCAAAATAATTATTAGTGATAAATTATTAATTTGAGTGTTTTTAAAGTATATTTAGAATATTTTTTTACAATTTAATACAATGTTGGTCATTGGATGTAATTTCACATTTAAACCAGACATAAACAAGTGTCAATCTTTTGATAGATATTGTTTCTTAAAAACACGCTATTTGTTTTAACAGCGGGATTTAATTATAATGTTAATTAATGCAACATCTATGTTATTAATTTGGTAAAATAGACTTCATTTTATTAATTCGGAATATGAAATATATCTTAGGATGAAATTTTGGAATTGTTCTGAAAAACATCAATTTTTGATGAATAGTGAAACTACTAAGTGGTAGTTAAAAAAATGAATTTTTCATAAAACATAATTTTACCGCTTCTGTGAATGGAATTTCAAAAATCCGAGAGACACGGTTGATTTCAGTAAGTAAAATGTGGTTCAATGAGATGAAAATAATTTTTGGTGAATAGTAACGTTTTACTTTTATTTACCACGGTTAAAAGTAAATAGGGTAATTAAGGGTAAGAATGATATTAATATTACCCTAACACATGTCCTAATTCTATTGGACAAGTGTATCTCTACCAAAAACAATTTTAAGTGTAAAATATTATCATTTAGGCCCACTTGGATTAGATTAGGACATGTATTATTATTTAATTCAAAGAAGAGTTAAAAGAGTTAAAATCAAAGTTTATTTACTAAAAAAATTTTAATATAGGGTTGTACATAAGATAAATTCGATTGTAAATATTCCTTATAAATCTAAAAAGATTTCCTACATAATGGTATTTTATTTGTAATTTTTAGACATCAAATAATTTAATTTATTTATGACACAAAGATGATGCAGTAATTATCTTATTAATGAAATATTGACATAATTGATATTATAAATACCAAAATAAATGTAATTTAAGACTTTTTATGAATTACACTAATTTTATAGGTTACTATGATATATTAGTGTTGATTTAATCAACTTGGTTTGAACATATAATTCTGTTATGACTTTCACAAAAATCATATATCAAATAGTGTCAAAATTGACACAAAATAGTTTTTAAATATAATATTATATTATTAATTGTTATTTTATTCCTAAAAATCTAAGGTTCGGCCAGATGACTTAGATAAGGATATATATATTAATAATAAACAATTTGGGGTTCGTTTGGCATGTTATAGTAAGTGTATTGACCATATAGTGTAAGAAAACAAAAAGACACGGTAAAAGTTAAATTATTTAACTTAGAGTAAAATCTAATTGATAAGGTTAAAATAATAACCTAAACTTGTCTAAATCATATTGGTTGGTATTATTTCGACCCATACCCACTTTAGATTCGAAATAAGACTCTTTGGAACCATTATTAACCGATTTTGACTTTAATATAAAATAATATTTTGAGATATTCCTAAGGTTCCCCTCTCCTCCCTTATAAAAGGGAACCTCCTCCCTCTCTTCATCACACAACTTTGAGCCTTCAAGCTCGGCCAACCTCTGCCAAAATCCCTTCTCCACTTCCCTAGTATCATCCTAGAGGTCCTGGTCTTCTTCAAAGACCATCCTTAGTTCTTTAAGTGGAGGCTAAGAAAAGGCGCGTCAAAAAGAGGTAATATCCATTACCGATCTTTTTCAATTTCATTCTTCTTCAACTTATTCTTCTTTAGTTGTTTCATGATAAAGTAATAACATAAGTATTTCTTATATACTGATATGTTATTATAAATATGAAACAACTCTAATTAACCTTCTATCCATCCTACGGAAAAAGGAAATCACCGTGCGTGCGTACGTACGGAATACCATCTCCATGCCGTGGTGTAATATATTTTCCGCCACCACCTTAATTGGATGGGTATAAAGGTGTAATGAGTAACTATATATGATTATTATAAAGTGATATTGATACTGAAATAGTATACATACACTTCAACACAATTCCACGACCATGGGAACGATATCATCGCTCGTGCGTACGTACGGACTACCGTCTCCACGACGCGATGAGATTCATTCTCAATGATTAACCATTCATGAATGATTATAAAGTATATATAATAAGTACTAATGAAATATATGACCTAATAATGATACTGGAATTATTTATATTTATATCTATGTCATCTACTTAATTCCATTCAATTCAATAAGAAAACGAAAACAGCGTTCATGCGTACGTACGGACTACCGTCTCCATGAACGGTGTATTTCTTTCCATTTTTTGATTTATTATATATGTATATTCTGAATATATATATATATATATATATATCATGTTTTACATTCTGGATATAAGTAATCATGATCCAAGTAATCATATTAATAATTACAAGTTAAAAACACGAACGACAAATGAGACGATTTTACCCAAAACGCTACTTTAACATGAATTTAAAAAAAAAGAACGGGTAATATAAAGTCAAAAGTGGACCATATATGATATAATAACAATTAATATGATTCTGGAATAAGTCAATAACATGATTTAAATCATTATACAGGAGGTTCGGACACTTACAAAGCAAGTCGGACCTAAGGTAAGGGAAATATCACAATCTCATTTTTATCCGAGATTGTTTATACGTTGGTATTTACTGGGGTGTATTTTATCATCCACATCTATATTTCCTCAATATGTAATCTTATTTCCATCCACCTACAATTGTTTAAACCCAATTTTACCCTTTTGTGAGTTTTTAGTAAAAGATATTAAAGGAATCTTTTGATGTTTTTCGTACGAGGTACTTTTTTGACTTTTCCGACAAAAGTACGAGAAGAATGTTTTTTTAACTTATACGACATGAATGGATTTTTTAAACATTATTTCCAAGAAGCATCCTTCACAAGTTTTCAAGTTTATTTTTAATCAACTTCTTTCAGTTTAAAGTTTTATGACATGTTAAGAAAGGAAAAAATGTTTTTGAAGAAGAAAGGATATTTTCCTCAAGAATGGAGTTCAAGTGTTTTATCAAAATTATTTTCCATATAAGATAGTAAATGGTTCTGTTTTTATCCCTATTATTACATTGATTTTATGATGTTGTGATGGAATTATTTTTATGAATTCCTTTATCGTATATGAATTGTTTTATGATGTCATGATGTTTAAGATTCCCATTTTTATTACATGGGTTATGTAATGATGTATGATTTATGATTTTGTGAAACACATAAGAATGGTATCATTATGAGATGGGTGGGACCTATATCTCCCTCCAATGCATTGGGTAAAGATTTCATATCTCATGAGATAGACATGGCTGGAATGGTAGGTTATACCGGTTCAGTGAAACAGGACTGAAACGAGGGTGACTCGATTCATAAAGGGACTTTGCCCACTAAGATAGTCTTGGAAATGAGTCATGACTAACAAGAAATGATTATCGATGATTATGTGTGTATGCCACAAAGTTTCATGTTTTATGTTATTCTTATTGGGATTTCATTTCACTACTATGATTTATCCCATGTTATGAAATTATGCTCTCTTTTGCAGGTTAAGATTTCCAAAAGATATGTTCTTATGAATATGATTTGATTGATTTCTCTTTTGTTTACCCTTACTGAGCATTTGAGCTCACCCTTTTATGTTTTCTTTTCCCCAGGATATAAAGAAAGTTTTTAGGTAAAAAAGGGATGATCTTTATGGGAGATATTGAAGATCTTTCACCGCGATTAGAAGATTACGTTCCGAGTTTCCAAAGACACTAAACTATTACGATCCTTGTGTGTGTGTTTTTGTTATGTATAAAGTATTCTGAAAAAGTAATGTAATGTCCATGTACGTCAAGTTTCAGGTCACTACAGTTGGTATCAGAGGAAAGGTTTAGTCAACCTTTGGAAACTAGGATGCGAGAACTTTAGTGAGATCCCTAGATATATTTCTAAGGTATTTCTAGGGATGTCCCTAAGGTTAAGTATACGTATAGGTTATAGTACTAGAATTACGCTAACGATCATAGAATTAAACCTAAGATGTTAGATATTGAAGGTACTCCCCCTTTATTATGTTGTTTTCCCTAGCATGATTTTTGCCTCTCACACTATTCTTTTTGGGTTTTAGATGATGGCTGGAACCCGAAGGAACCGTGTTGATCAATGCAATGGACAATGAAATGATTTCCCTCCTGAACAAACAAATGTTTTGGGAGATGGAGTGAAAAATCTTATTGTTATACTTACACAAGCTATGAATCATTCTGGACTTCCAAATGAGCAGAGAAAGGAACAATATTCTATTGAGTCCTTCATGAGGAAACGTCCACCTTCTATCAGTGGGTCTTCTGATCCACTTGTTGCTGAACAATGGATCAGTACCACTGAAAAGATATTTTCATTTCTTCAATGTTCTGAGCATGATAAAGTCATCTTAGTAGTATATAGTTTGGAAGGTGAAGCTGATCAATGGTGGAATCTTATCAAGAATACGAGGCAAAGAGATGAAATTGAGTCCATGGAATGGGACGAGTTCAAGAACTTGTTTTTCAGTAAGTACTTCCCTCGTATTCTTCGAACAAATATGGAAAAGGAGTTTCTTGAGCTGAAGCAGAAGGATGATGAATCTGTTGGTATATACGAAGCAAATTTTACAAGACTTGCAAGTTATGCATCTGGCATTATCATCCAACCTGAAAGTAAAGTTGATCGATTTTTCAGTGGCTTAAAACCGAGTCTTCAAAGGGAATTAGCTATAAGAGACTTTAGTAGCTATGAAGAAATTGTGTGTTGTGCTATCAAGGTAGAAATGAAAGTCGGTGTTACATATCCATCTCATGGTTTTGACAAAAAACAAAAGATGGAGTTCAAGGAGAAATCTTAGAATAATGGTGAAAAGAAGATGAATGTTTCCTTATGCAAAAAGTGTGGAAAGAAACATGGTGGAGATTATATTAAAGGGACTAGAAAATGTTTTAAGTGTGGAAAAGAAGGTCATCGAGCAGCTGAGTGTCAAAGTAATGGAAAAAGGGATTCTAATGATATGAATAATGCAAACACTACAGAGAACGCACCACCAATACTTAAATGCTTCAAGTGCAAGGAAATGGGGCATTATGCTAATAAATGCCCTAATCCAAGGGTTAGTGATGATCGACATGAGCAACCGCTTAAGTCAAAGGACAAAGGGAAGTCATATGCGATCACCATTGGCGATGTTGAATATGATAACGATGTGATGGAATGATTAAGTGTTTATGTAAAGGGATTCCAAAATAATATTGTATCCTGGAGTATTGGAATATTTATGTATTGGTCTAATGTGGTATTCAAAGTAATTGAGATATTTTTGGAAATAATATGATATGCGCATAATGAAGGGAAAACGAGAAAATGAAATGTTTAACAGTATTCATGAGCTCATGATTGATATAAGGACTAAGTGATATCATGGTTTGAGTATATAGAATTTTAAGGATTTTGGTATGTGGAAAGTGTTAAATTTTAACTGCATTTATGTTTTCACTAAGGTATTCAAGAGAATACATGATTAAGGACTTTGAATTTTTGGAATGTGACCAACAAAACATATCTTATGATATATGGGGATCGACGATGGTATTAAATCTCTGGTAATCGTTTTCACTATGTTATGAGAGTGGACTGCAGTATTATGGATAAGCCTAAAGATTGGAATGGATTATGTTGGACATAAGTTAGTATTGTTTAAGGATAGAAGTTTTCTCGATATTATTGATGGGATGTTATAGTAATATAGTTTTAGAAAAAGGACAACCTGCAGGACGGGCGACAGCCCATCGCGTCGGACAAGGCCGTGGAAATCGAACCCACAACCGAAGTGTGGTTGGCCTTTATCGCCTACCACTGGCCTACAGGAAGTCCCTGTTTAGTAGAAACTAGTTTTATTATGTTAAGTTGTATGAAATATGATGTATAAGTCCATTTTAGGAACCATATATGATTAATCTCACTATAGATCGACTTATGTATATAATTTTTTTCTAACCTTTTGTTTGAGACAGATGGAATGACCCGTCATTCTGTCACATGATCTGCTAACACTTCACGAATAACAAATTAAACTTCATTTATTTAAGAGATGAAGTGGAAATTGTTAAAGGCACGAACAACAGTGAGATTGTACCAAAATAAAGTAAGTATTTATTCTAATTCAGATTCTTTAACTTTAGGGAAACGATCTTGAAAACCAAAAATGTTGTCATAGTGATCTTATATCTGATGAATCAGATGGTACCTTAGATCGTCACAAATTTATGTCTTTGTGATTGCTGGCTTTTCAATAGCCATGTTCTCTACCACTCTCTATTAGAACATGATGGTTAGATTTCTCTTCCATATCCATATTTTCACCTATGTGGAAACCCAAGGATTAGTTTATTTGGGTAACCGTTATGTTTCATACTTTTGTTTTTAAAGATTGGTTTTGATATTCCTTTTTACAATGTGGGTTTCTGTTAAAGAAACTTTTGAATAGTAAACCATCTATAACCCAGACAAATTTCGAGGGCGAAATTCATTTTAAGGGGGGTAGAATGTAACAGCCCGAGATTTTATGAAAAATATTCTTTTTAATTTTATTAATGTCTTGTGTTGTACGCTACACCAAAAGGAGCTTGCACAACACGCATCCTTGACTTGCCTTACATTACACGCAATCGCAACCTTCCTTGATAGCGTGTGTAGTACGCAATACTGAGTTTCACGAAACAACGATATGCTATTAAAATATTATTAAAACTAGCTGTTATGAATAGTAATAACCACTTTTTAAATTTTAGAAATTTTAGCTCTCAAAATGGACTTCATTTTTGGATTCGGAGTATCGAATTTAGCCTAAGGTGAAATTTTGGTACTTTTCGGATAACTTTCATATTCTGATGAATAGTGAAAATTACTAAATTATAATTAAAAACAAATTTTTTAATCAAAATAATTAATAGTGAAAAATTATTAATTTGAGTGGTTTTAAAGTATATTTAGAATATATTTTTACAATTTAATACAATGTTGGTCATTGGATGTAATTTCACATTTAAACCAGACATAAACAAGTGTCATTCTTTTGATAGATATTGTTTCTTAAAAACACGCTATTTGTTTTAACAGCGGGATTTAATTATAAAATTAATTAATGCAACTTATATGTTATTAATTTGGTAAAATAGACTTCATTTTTGAATTCGGAATATGAAATATAGCTTAGGATGAAATTTTGGCATTGTTCTGAAAAACATCAATTTTTGATGAATAGTGAAACTACTAAGTGGTAGTTAAAAAAACTGAATTTTTCATAAAACTTAATTTTACTGCTTCTGTGAATGGAATTTCAAAAATCCGAGAGACACGGTTGATGTCAGTATGTAAAATGTGGTTCAATGAGATGAAAATAATTTTTGGTGAATAGTAACATTTTACTTTTATTTACCACGGTTAAAAGTAAATAGGGTAATTAAGGGTAAGAATGATATTAATATTACTCTAACACATGTCCTAATTCTATTCGACAAGTGTATCTCGACCAAAAACAACCTTAAGTGTAAAATATTATCATTTAGGCCCACTTGGATTAGATTAGGACATTTATTATTATTTAATTCAAAGAAGAGTTAAAAGAGTTAAAATCAAAGTTTATTTACTAAAACATTTTTAATATAGGGTTTTACATAAGATAAATTCGATTGTAAATATTAATTAGAAATATAAAACGATTTCCTACATAATGGTATTTTATTTGTAATTTTTATACATTAAATAATTTAATTTATTTATGACAAAATGATGATGCAGTAATTATCTTATTAATGAAATATTGACATAATTGATATTATAAATACCAAAATAAATGTAATTTAAGACTTTTTATGAATTCCACTAATTTTATAGGTTACTATGATATATTAGTGTTTATTTAATCAACTTTTTGTGAACATATAATTCTGTTATGACTTTCACAAAAATCATATATAAAATTGTGTCAAAATTGACACAAAATAGGTTTTAAATCTAATATTATATTATTAATTTTTATTTTATTCCTAAAAATATAAGGTTCATCCAAATGACTTAGATAAGGATATATATATTAATAATAAACAATTTGGGGTTCGTTTGGCATGTTATAGTTAGTGTATTAACCATATAATGTAAGAAAACAAAAAGACATGGTAAAAGTTAAATTATTTAACTTAGAGTTAAATCTAATTGATAAGGTTAAAATAATAACCTAAACTTGTCTAAATCCTATTGGTTGGTAGTATTTAGACCCATACCCACTTTAGCTTCGAAATAAGACTCTTTGGAACCATTATAAACCGATTTTGACTTTAATATAAAATAATATTTTGAGATATTCCTAAGGTACCCCTCTCCTCGTTTATAAAAGGGCACCTCCTCCATCTATTCATCACACAACTTTGAGCCTTGAAGCTCGGCCAACCTCTGCCAAAATCCCTTCTCCACTTCCCTAGTATCATCCTAGAGGTCCTGGTCTTCTTCAAAGACCATCCTTAGTTCTTTAAGTGGAGGCTAAGAAAAGGCGCGTCAAAAAGAGGTAATATCCATTACCGATCTTTTTCAATTTATTTCTTCTTCAACTTCTTCTTCTTTAGTTGTTTCATGATAAAGTAATAACATCAGTATTTCTTATATACAGATATGTTATTATAAATATGAAACAACTCTAATTAACCTTCTATCCATCCTACAGAAAAAGGAAATCACCGCGCGTGCGTACGTACGGAATACCGTCTCCACGCCGTGGTGTAATCTATTTTCCGCCACCACCTTAATTGGATGGGTATAAAGGTGTAATGAGTAACTATATATGATTATTATAAAGTGATATTGATACTGAAATAGTATACATACACTTCAACACAATTCCACGACCATGGAAACGATATCATCGCTCGTGCGTACGTACGGTCTACCGTCTCCACGACGCGATAAGATTCATTCTCAATGATTAACCATTCATTAATGATTATGAAGTATATATAATAAGTACTAATGAAATAAATGACCTAATAATGGTACTGGAATTATTTATATTTATATCTATGTCATCTACTTAATTCCATTCAATTCAATAAGGAAACAAAAACAGTGTTCATGCGTACGTACGGACTACCGTCTCCATGAACGGTGTATTTCTTTCCATTTATTGATTTATTATATATGTATATTATGAATATATATATATATATATAAATCATGTTTTAAATTCTGGATATAAGTAATCATGATCCAAGTAATCATATTAATAATTACAAGTTAAAAACAATAACGACAAATGAGACGATTTTACCCAAAATGCTACTTTAACATGAATTTAAAAAAAAAGAACGGGTAATATAAAGTCATAAGTGGACCATATATGATATAATAACAATGAATATGATTCTGTAATAAGTCAATAACATGATTTAAATCATTATACAGGATGTTCGGACACTTACAAAGCAAGTCGGACCTAAGGTAAGGGAAATATCACAATCTCATTTTTATCCGAGATTGTTTATACGTTGGTATTTACTGGGGTGTATTTTATCATCCTCATCTATGTTTCCTCAATATGTAATGTTATTTCCATCCACCTAAAATTGTTTAAACCCAATTTTACCCTTTGGTGAGTTTTTAGTAAAAGATATTAAAGGAATCTTTTGACGTTTTTCATACGAGGTACTTTTTTGACTTTTCCGACAAAAGTACGAGAAGAATGTTTTTTTTAACTTATACGAAATGAATGGATTTTTAAAACATTATTTCCAAGAAGAATCCTTTACATGTTTTCAAGTTTATTTTTAATCAACTTCTTTCAGTTTAATGTTTTATGAAATGTTAAGAAAGGAAAAATGTTTTTGAAGAAGAAAGGATATTTTCCTCAAGAATGGAGTTCAAGTGTTTTATCAAAATTATTTTCCATCTAAGATAGTAAATGGTTCTGTTTTTATCTCTATTATTACATTTATTTTATTATGTTGTGATGGAATTATTTTTATGAATTCCTTTATCGTATATGAATTGTTTTATGATGTCATGATGTTTAAGATTCCCATTTTTATTACATGGGTTATGTAATGATGTATGATTTATGATTTTGTGGCACACATAAGAATGGTATCATTATGAGATGGGTGGGACCTATATCTCCCTCCAATGCATTGGGTAAAGATTTCAGATCTCATGAGATAGACATGGCTAGAATGTTAGGTTATACTGGTTCAGCGAAACAGGACTGAAACGAGGGTGACTCGATTCAGAAAGGGACTTTGTCCACTAAGATAGTCTTGGTAATGAGTCATGACTAACAAGAAATGATTATCTATGTTTATGTGTGTATGCCACAAAGTTTCATGTTTTAAGTTATTCTTATTGGGATTTCATTTCACTACTATGATTTATCCCATGTTATGAAATTATGCTCTCTTTTGCAGGTTAAGATTTCCAAAAGTTATGTTCTTATGAATATGATGTGATTGATTTCTCTTTTGTTTACCCTTACTGAGAATTTGAGGTCACCCTTTTATGTTTTCTTTTCCCCAGGATATAAAGAAAGGTTTTAGGTAATAAAAAGGGAAGATCTTTATGGGAGATATTGAAGATCTTTCACCACGATTAGAAGATTACGTTCCGAGTTTCCAAAGACACTAAACTATTACGATCCTTGTGTGTGTGTTTTTGTTATGTATAAAGTATTCCGAAAAAGTAATGTAATGTCCATGTACGTCAAGTTTCGGGTCTCTACACTATGGCTAAGGAGATGGTCACACTAGAATGTGGAATAACTGGCTGAGATGGAATAGAAAATAGAAAGGAGGCTCCATAAATACTACCCTCAATAGAGGCATCACCCATTTCTTATGATAGATTCTAGATTTTCTTGATATATTTGGTTTGGCTATTCGGATGGTCATCACCAATATGATGGAACTTCCTTGAAGTATCTCCCAAGTTATGAATCAATTCCATAATTATCATGTAAATATGGGTTAGTCAGGTGAATGGATTATACACATGATAAACCAGTCGGATTATATCACCACCCAGGTTGGCTACTACCCAAGCCCAGGTATAATCATGAACAAGAAAGGTGGGAGAATCAGAAGGCCAACAAATGGACTCGGTATTGTTGTCTTCACTCAATAACATCTTCCAAAACAAGAAGATGATTCCTAGGTGTCGCTCTCCCCCACCCCACACATTGGCCGATGTCATAAGGGATAACATTTATGTGAAACCAAAGTGATGAGAAAATTAATAAGGTGTATATAGATTATGTTCTATCATCACTTCTATCATATCTACTAGAACCTCATTCCAAAGAGTGATCTTGTATGACCTTTGATCAAGAGAGACATTGTCATTATCAATGACTGACCCAATCAGTGTGGGATATGGGTGAAATGAAATCTATGTAGTCAACAAAACATATATGTATCCTCATTAGAGCATAGTGACATAGCCCAAAACCCAAATACGGTATGCAATGTAGGATGAGATAGGGCATTGGGGATCCTTGTGGAATATTAGTATTCATAGAATTGGAATTTTATACTATCCAGCAAAATAAAAATTAAAAACGGCCACTGATCCTATATGGGATACTTCTTGGTTGAATGTGGCCTAGGTATTGGTAAAGGTGTAAAAGGGTTGGCACTACCAGATTAAGGTGTCGTCCTTCCACTAGCTACACCTTTATATCCTATGTAATGACCCATATTCTTGAATGTGTGTTCCCATCTAGGAAAATACATCTATTCAGGAACATGGCCATAAATCTGGACATCTTAAGGCTCGATTATATCCCTAAATTTACTCAATATATCCATGAAGTATGATTCCTAGCTTTTAAAATGGCCCAATATGATCTAACACTATCACAAAAGTTTTAGTAAGGGCACTGATGGGGGTGTATAGAAGTTCGCCTATCCCCGTTGTGGTAATGGAAAATTTTGATACAGTATTTGAAGGGGATAATTGAGTGCATAGTTATCTCCTTTATTATATTTTCCTTCACAATGGTGACAATGCCCCTCTATAAGACTAGATTCTACAAAGGGTCATCCCAGACATCTTCTATAAGAATTAATTCATGGTACTTCTTTTCAAGAGGGGGTATTTGACCCATTTGATATATGTCACATAGAATGATTCCCAACTCATCGAGTGACAAGTGGAATGAGTTTGTTCCAAGACACCAATGATGGATCAATTCTCTAAGAATTTCAAGCCTGTGATAAAAGATAAATTGGGAGATACACACTACATTGACAAGATATACAATATATAATAGGATAGTGAAATTTAGGTATCTTAGCTATCCCAGAAGGGCCACATCCATTCATCAAAAAAATTCCACTGAGATGAAGATCCCATTTAGAGCTTCATCTACCACTTAAGTTCTTCATATAAGATATGAGTATAATCTATTATCTTTGTTTGATTAGATGATGATCAAAATAATAGCCACCCAGGCCTAAGGGATAGTTTTCCCACATATAAGACAATCCATGGGATTGAGTTTTGACCTATTGGCCACCCTAAAAAATTGTCTTCTGGATACAGTCAGTAAAAGTTGACACACAACAAGATGGTATATTGAAAACTAAAGGAGGAATGACAACATAATCTAGCATTTTGACCCCATATTGAGGAAACCCCTGTGATAAGGGATTATTTTTTATTTTGAATGAAATAAGTCATTTCAGAACCTCATTATCAAAATTCACATGGTTTTGGGGGTCAACATTACAGTTTCTAGCGATCATGGCCCTTTGATTAGATGTAGTAGATGAAATTTAAGGAGTACCAGAATCCATATGAACATAATTAAGTGGAATTTTTTAGATAGATAAAATACTATCTTTTCAAAATGAAAACAATAAATTGCTAGCATCATGCACATTGCATGAATCATCAAAGATATTTTCAATCGCATGAGGGGTCCATGAATCATGTAGATCTTGAATATATCTTTTATCACATAAACCCTAAAGTAATTTTTAAAATCAATGACCCCTCAGGACACTATCCCTATTATTACCTTGACAAGGTCGCATGAGCTACAAAATAGTTGAAAAAGATCATGCGATCAAACTAGATGATCCCATGATTCCTTGAAGAAAATTGGGAATCCCCATGGAACAATTTCAAACAATTATCAAAGATATGTTCATAGATGATTCAAACAAGAACTTGGGAAAAGTATGTCTTGTGGATAAGTTCTCATAAATAGGTCTCACAAATAGATCTGGGGATCACAGTTTTAAAAAAAATGATGTGAAATTATCTCACGCGATAGATGAAAGGTGCAGGAGCTCTGGAAAATATAGTTGACATTTAATGAATCCCTCTTCACTCCCCAATTTATAGGGAATTTTGAATTGGACCAATTTCATCCCTACAGAAAAAAAGGCCACCAAGACACCTATTGGTGATGACACCAAATAATCAGGTGGGAATTTAATTCCCTTAGAACCAGGCCCTTGACCCCATGGATGTTATTCCTAAAGGGATGGATTTTTTTATGCCCACTAAATGATCATCGGTAAATTCACAGTGGATAAAATACCTAAATATTGTTATTATTTTCCCCAGAAAGAAATTTAAAACCAAAGTTGCCAAAAATAAATAGATCATGTGAAACCCCAAGTGACATGCGATCACATAGCCTATGAAAGATCCTTTTACTTTTTGTAAGGTTCACAAGACACTCACTGATCATGCAGTGATATCCATACATGTACTCCCATGTTTCACGAATTTTCAACCGGTGGTTGCCTTACAAATAATACAAAAATAAATGAAAATAGGAGGAAAATACTCAAAAGTTCGGAGCTTCTTATAGTCATAAATATCGTATATCACATCACAAATAGGTAGAGTGATTTTATTCCAAAACACTCACAAAACATCACAATATCCCCATACATATTAAATTAAGAAAATGAAATTAAAAGGGAATAGGTGGGAGCCTCTCCAAGTTGTAAAATTCTGTAAATGAACCTAAGAAGTTCTAAAGACAATGCAAAATATCAACGACATGTCCACCATGCCAGAAAAAATCCATCTGGCGTGTCTTCCTCATCACAGGAAAATCCTCATACATGTCCAAGAAGTCAGGTTCACCCCCTTCCACTCAAAAAATAACATATTTTTTCCATGATAATGCTTGTGCATCACCATGAGACATTTTTTTGGTCACACAACATATAACCTATTGGGAGAGTGATTTTCTTCAACAACACTTGTGCAAGATCACAAGATCATTAAGCCTTCACTAAATAAAAGAAAAAATGAGAGAGCCCATTACGGTTGTGAAACTCATGTGATGTGTCAACATGGTCTGGAAAATCTCCTTGACAAGCAATCACTATTTTGTAAAAGGTCACAGAAAAGATGCTGACGGTCATGCGAAGGCTTTTTGACAGGCACCCTAATCTCACAAAGGCCCTTATACCTATTGGTATGATAATATGAAAGTACCCTGACATGAATAAAAGATTAAATAAGAAATAATTAACTATATATAATCCTATAAATAGGGGAATTGATAGTATGGTATCTTAGTACCAAAAAAATAATTCAACTCCATTAGAGTAACCTATAGAAGAACTCCATGAGGACACTTGATGTTGAATCCCTCAAATGAATCCATCCTAGATTTTTGTGATACATGCTATGAAATGAGGTGAATAACCATAGTGTATAGGCCAATAAATCCCCTACCCTAGTAAGAAAAATGAATCCTATCATGACACAAATGTATAAACGATCCTTGGATCCTCACAAATAAGCACCTAGGAATCAGTGCAGGTTTTTTAGAGTGACTAATCTCATGAATGTAAAAGTTTTCCAATAGGTAATACCTGGTGGAAAACTAGATTAATCATCTATCATTCATAGGATCTTTTCATGATCACTCATAGATTGCATGAAGGACATGGTGGGGAATGCGAAGAATGTCTCTCATATTAGTTAAAACACACGATACACAAAACAAGATAAAATTTAAAAATATAAGACACTTAAAATAAAAGGATGGAAAATTTTATAAAAGATGGTAGGATTATGAAAAGAACATATGTGATGATCCTAAAGTGCTTTTTAATAACCACCTAGGTTATGCAGAAGCACTAGGACATGTCAACCAAATCATGTGATGCTTCTATTTGGATCATGTGAAGTGCCATGGACATGTTAGAGAAACTCACACGACGCCCCCAGGTAGGCCACCCATGTCTTTTGAAACTCTTTGGGCTATCCATCCAATCCTCGTAATGTCCTCTAGACATGTCGCCTAGATCATATAGTGGCACCAAGTACATGTCAGTAGAGTCTTGTCGTAGCACTAGGATATATCAGCTAGATCTTGTGACATCCCCCAGACATGTTAGTTATATATCATGATGACACTGATATATGTCATCATGAGTTATGTAGCACCCTCTAGACATGTCACATTTACTCTCATGATTACCACCAAGTGTTCAAGTCATATTTTATAATGACACTATGTAAATTTAGATGAATCATAAGATTCCCTCTAAGAATGAAATACAGGATCATGTGATGGATTCCAGGACAAGACTACCAATTCTTGTGATTCCCTATAAATAATTCATCTTTTAACATGCGACAACCTTCATACAAGTCATCCAGATTATGTGATGTTCCTTGGATAATTTAACTAGATCATGAAAGTGACTTTAGACATTTTAGGAATACATTCTACAAAATTCCAAGTAGACAATAAGGGCATGTAGAGCATACAATCAACACATGTCTAGAAGATAGTTATTCCAGGTTAAATGAGCATCCTAGGACATTATAACCTTTTCCATCCATAGTGTGTAAGCCTCATCCAGAAGTTAGACCTCATGGTGTAAGCCCCGATTAGTAGAATAATATGATAAAACCCACATACAAGGGAAACATCTATGTGTAAGCCCGGGCCAATTGATCTATGATGACTATAATTCATAAAATTACTAATACACAAAAGAATCATTTATATGTCCTAAGATTTATATTTAATATCCAAATGTCATTCCAATTATATAAGTCATGCATCTATAAGTAGTTAGATTGATCATTTGTTTTTCCATGTTTATCGCACCAAGCATATCTATCATGGGATTAGGGAGTTACCATGATCATATATATCACATCATAAGCCTCAATCAATACAAGGTCAGCCTTAGTGTGTAATCCCTAATCAATGACACAAAATGATATATCCCGTATATAAGGGAAATGTTGGTGTGTAAGCCCCAGCCTATTGAACTATGATAAATATTAGTCTTGAAATGACAATGATACATAGGACACCTTCCTGAGGTCCAAGATCATATAAGAATACATATCGGTGTAATCCCCAATTATCTAACATCTCAACCATCAGGACCCAATCATTCCCATGAGCTGATTATTCTACCTCATCCATCAGCAGACTAAGAAGCCAATTGAACTATGATGAATCTAATTCTTGTGATAACGAGAATATGTAGGATGGATTTAGAATACCTAAGATCCATATTAAACAGCCCAAGGGTGGTCCCAGCACATAAGTCCAACATCTATAAGCAGGGACAGTGATTAATTTCTAACCCTTGTTTCTCATATCGATCATGGAACATGTGGGCATATGGAGTTGGAATAGTAATATCATTCACATCATGAATCTCCACCATCCAGTGAAACATTATTTTATAAGACCCAATGAGTGGATTGATATGATTTCCACCATATAAGGTCATAAACCAAAGATCTAGTCCCAATGGAATGAATTAACAATGATAAGATTGATTCATGACATACTCATAATACATAGGAAATATCCTCGAGACTTGATCTAAAATACTTGATTCCTATGTTCCCACACATATTTTCTCTTCCACATCGTGATAAACTACAATAATTTTAATAAAATATGTGGTTTTTGATTCCGGATATAAATAGGATATGTAGGAGGCCTCATAATGGATTAATCCCCTCCTAGAAATAATAACCACCTCCTTGCATGGAAACAAATTATAAATTTCCATGTTATACTGCTTCATCATAAAAGTAGCTACTCATTACTGGGAAAAGAATGAGGAACCTCAGATAAAAATATAAGGATTCACTAATGAGATCCCCATTTTCTATACATAAAATTGGTTAACGTGTGATTATTCTGTTATGGTAACTTGTCTCATATTATGTTTAGGAAGAGATTATCAAACATATATTAGATCTATAAGAGAGTCCCAAAGTATGAAAAAACACCCTCCGAAAGGGTGTGATGATTTTAACCTATCGTCAAATCGACCAATGTGAGTTCTTAAGAGTCAATGGGTATGACTCCCAAATTGACCACCTTCCTATTGAAATATGGTTTATACCAAGTTGTAGTTGTGGGAACCATTGAGAGTTTCTTTTATGAATTACAATGGTAATTTGACATCAATGGTTGTGCATGAAATTGAACCCCCACAATCAACCATTGGGCCAAACTGTGTTTTACCTATATGAGGGCTCTCGGCCATCTTTTCTTTATTGAAAAAATAATGGTGAAACCAATGAGAATTAATTTAATCAGGACATCTCCATCAAAATATACAAAGGATAGACTTACCAGTTCTCATAAATCCATTTTTTCATCAAATGAGTGTTTCTGTTTGTATATTTTCCATTAAAATAACAAATCAGGATGATTTATTCTCTATTATAGCACTTAAAAATTTATTTGAATTGTTTGGAGTCAAAGTTGCATGTGTGGATTGCCATTATAGGGATTAAACACTTGGATCCTACATACTCATTGAATGTAATCCAAATAAGTTTTATTGGAATGATAAACATATACATCAGATAAAATTTCAAGACAAGGTAAATCTTCTTCTAATCATAAATAAATTAGTTATAAACTTTACATGAATATATCCTCTCTGGTTCAAGGTTTTCCTCTATGTCAATTTTCTATGAAAATTTTATATTGTCCAAGGATTTCACGTATTGTATAATATTATGAATTATCCAATGAATCAAACAAATTTTATTTATTTTATGCCTTTTATATTGCTTTCTCTATGCTAATAAACTTTACTCTACATGGGTATCTTATTGTGTGTCTAGAATTCATGACCCGGGAGCCAATGAAGAGAAAGGGCCATATGGTAGGGAGTTTAAGATATAGATTCTTGGATTCATAGGAGATGTTAGTTCATAATATATACTATTACAACTAAATTTATTTACATTACCAATTATTGATACATGGTTTGGCCCTCTACATTGGGGGAATTTTGATTACTTTTTTGTTTGACTGATATTCCATGCGTTATAGAATATTTCCATGTTATCTTCTATTGTGTTTGGTTTGCTAATAGTTATGAACTTTATCCTATGATAGATTTGATTACCAATGGTATATTCTCCCTAATTTATTTTATACTATTTATCCTAGTAAAAGGCCTCTTATATATAGAGAGGCATGCATGAGGTTATGTAGAAAGTTGGCCCAGACCAGGTGATTTAGACTAGGGTGATACAAAAACATAGAACCTCCTTCTATGATATCTCATACCGTAATTATTTCACTAGTAAAAATTTATAATATTTTATGACATTAGACAAACCATAGTTTTAAAATCAAATCATATTTAGTGATATTCAATATGAAGGGAATTACAACTTTAAAATATCTATTTTTATTAATGATTTCTTAAATATAAGAACACTAATAGCTTCGATAAAACTTCATGGATTCTAATGGGTTTATTAAAACATGATTTATGCAAGAGAAGTGATTAAAAATCCAAAACCCATATCATGATTCATATATAATACAACACTACTTAAATCAGAAATGAAAAATATATATATAAAAATGCATATTTTACACTAAATGTTTTTCAAACCATCTCGTAACAACTTCAAACAGGTTTAATGATGATCAAAATAGAAGAAAAATATTCCCAGTTTCATGGTATGTCCACAGGTTATTCCTTAATTTCTCAATGATTGAGTGCGAGTCTCCAAACACTATGAAATGATAGTGCCTCTTCAAGAAAAATTGGAATGAGAACATAGGTTTAGATTTATAAGAGTCCCAAAAATTCTTTTGGTGATCTCACATGCCAACCATATAATTGAAATACCCTTTTTATAGCACCTAAGGTAACTCCATGATAGCGTGTACATTAATTAATGAATTTTAACACGCGATTTAATGCCATGGCCAGCACATGCATGAATAATTTAATCTCCCTCATGTTACATGTTATGTAACACTTATTTAGTGATAATTGAGTATGTATAAGATCCATTAAATGTCTGTAATTCCATGAATATTGAAGAAAATGGATAATATATTACCCTTATTATATATCATATAATCATAGTATATTGTTAACAAAGGAAGATTCATGAAAGGGTGCATGAAATATCAATTCAAGCATTGTGAAATGGCCTAAACATACCTTATATGTAGATATTAGTGAATGTATGGAATTATATTCTATGCTTTATGATTTCCCCTCAATCTTAACATATTATTTACTTAAAATGAATTAAAAAACTATTTTATAGCATATAAATTCTATTCTAAAAATTAGGGATATTATACCATATGATATACAATATATATATATATTATATATATATATATAGGATTTAGGGTTGTTATCTCCTTTACAAATTCCATTCAATAAAATTACCGATGGATCTAATGAACACTAAGTGTTTCACCCCTAGTAGTTTTTTTAGGATATCAATTTATTTAATTGTTGTATTATAAATCCCTCTATATTAACTATATGATTACTTCCCCATTTAATTATTTTAATGATTGAATTTTTACATCTTATATTCTATGGGGGTGAGGGGGATTCTTCATCATCATTTGGGATATCTAGTTTTCCTAGGGATTGAGGATCCCAATGCACCCACGCAACCATTTGTCCCACATATGAATATATAACTTCAAGATAATTTCATATAGATTTCCCTATAACAAATATATTGTAGTTATTACAAAATTGAGATTAAAAAATATTCTAACTTATTTCCTCCTTGATCTAACCCTATGAGACTTCTTGAAGAGGGAAAGAATATTTGATCTCCCCACCTTCCATGGAATCATCAATTTGAATTTGAGACGATGACGTTTTATCCTTCTAAAAATCAAATAATTATGTATTCAGTGATGGAATACCATTTCCCTCCTCACAAACTAAGTTAACTCCATCCTTCTCTAAATCAACACCAAATTGATTTCCAATATGCGTAACTGAAACCATGGCCTCCTTGGTACCTAAGGTAAATTCTATATGAGGACTCTCAGTACTAAGAACAATAGAAGAATAATTATCCTGTAAATTCTTATATCCCATGGATGTATTAAATGTCATAGTTCAAGACTTATTCATCTAGATAGAGTATGTTGGGTCATCTTGTGTGGGGGGACATCCTCAAAATGCACCACCCTTCTCTCTGATATCCATATCTAGTGTGTCATCTCTTCTTTTCCTTTTCATTATCATGAACCAAAAAAGTCACAAGGTACATAGTACATAGACCAAAACAAGGGTGTATTTTCATATATAAAATCCTGTATAAATCTTTTCAAGCCTTTATCAATCCAAATATTAGGTAATTGAAAAAGTGTCATTAAATTAAAAAAAAATCCTAGAAACTAATTAGTGATATTTATTTTTTGTTGTAGAATCAATATTGATTGGATTACCAAGGACCACATCATTCAACCAATGATTTGATTCATTGAAAAAATAAATAGTTGATATTGGTAGTGAAATTTAGACATGAATAATTAGGGATTTAAAAGAGTGTTATAAATTGATATACTATTTTAAAATCCTTAACTCGAATTAAAAAAATCACATGAAACTTTAATCAAAAATATTAAATAAAATTATTTTGAATCTAAAATGAACAAAGTGTAGATATCATAGATAACTTCAATAGATTATATTTTATGCCAATAGTCACCACAGTAAGCCTAGTGGCATGGAGTGAATATTGATTAAGGGAAAACATACCAATTATTTTATATTTGTATTTAATCTCCAACGATTCTACCTTTTACATTGATAAATAAATAAAAGTTCTTCCTTGGGTTTTTGAGGTTTCTTTTTATCTAACCAACGAACATAATCATCTGATTTTAGTGTGCAAAATAGAGTTCAATCTCAAATCCATCGATTCGATGAACAGGACGTTTTCACATCATCCCCCTCTCCATCACTCCCTATATCCTTCAACATATAAAATATATATGTGTTATATATATATATAATGGTTAAACACATAGTTTTTTTCAACACTGAATATATATGTTATGTGAAGACGTAATTTTTTTGAATCTTTTATACAAATGAAAATGTCTACTTGTTAAACGGGTACCCAATATTATTCAACCCAGATATGTTGGGTTAGAGAATTGCATAAGTGAGTATTCAATGGGTTGGATTAGAAAATTGTAAATCTGATTAATAAACAGGTGGGATTAGGGTATTACCCTTAGTGTACCAAAAACCCAAACCCGGTTTTGAAAATTATTATTAATTATTCAATAATAACTTTTTAAATGACATTACAATTATAAAAAAAATATTTACTTTGAGTTTGGTTCATATTATATTTGTATGTAAATTTAAAATTTTAATTTGTTAACTATAATTTTATAAATTACATAATATTTTTAATTAATTTTTTGATATATTTATTCTAGATTTGTATATAAAATCTAAATTCTTGGATTTAAAATCAGGTAATTAGAAGGGTTATAGTACTTGAATGATTAGTCAAAAATTTAGTAGGATAAGGTTAAGGTAGTGAATTTATAAAATACACAGGTTATATTTATGATTGGTGTTTTTTTAAAACAAATGGATTAGGGTTC
This sequence comes from Viscum album, assembly GCA_963277665.1. Taxonomy (NCBI): domain Eukaryota; kingdom Viridiplantae; phylum Streptophyta; class Magnoliopsida; order Santalales; family Viscaceae; genus Viscum; species Viscum album. The sequence goes on along the minus strand of OY728164.1, from coordinate 628,182,682 downwards.
GAGTACCCCAATTATAATATATGTAGATTAATTTTATGTTTTATTAAATTATATTAATATTTTAATTTTTATAGGTTATTTTTTAAATGATATTGTTTACATTATTTAGTATTTAAATGTTATATTTTATTATTGTTAAACTTTTAAAATTGTATTCATTTTTATTTTAACAAACCGGGGAAATGAATATTTTATATATTCAATCTTTAAATAGTTTTTTATTTATATTAATTTATTTAATTAAAAAATATATATTTTAAGAAAAAATTAAATTAAGAGAAATAATTATTTATATTCCATTATAATGTTATGTAAACATATTTCAAAATTTTATTATTATTTAATAATTTATTATAATAAATTATAAAATTTAAAACGAAATAACAAATGACTCAACCAATTATTTTCATGATATTTTTTTTGGATTTTTAATCCTTATGGATAAATTTGTGGATAGAATATAACTTAATTCATCGTTAAATCTGCCTCCATATAAAATAAAATATATTAATTTCAATGATATACACTCATTGGATAAAATTACATAGAAGTAACCCAATACCCCCTGAGCTATGCAACTATACAGTTGTGTATTTGAATTCTTTTATCTCCAACCACTCTACTTCTTTACTGGACTTCAATATATCATTCTTTCAAGATTTTATTCGGTTGTGTGGATCTTTACTCTAGAATGTTTTTATGGAAATTGAGGCATTAAGAATATGTGTTGTTGATAGATAAGTCTTACTAAGGGGCCATATTCATAAGATAGGGAAGGAAAAGTTTTTTATCAGGGAAAAGGTAGTAAATCCATTAAGGAATGATCTTTATCATTCAGTGAATATTTTTTAGCAAAACTATATTACAATTATCTTCACTTCATGATGGAACTCGTTAAGGTTATTAATCCACCTCACTCCTCCTTTTTTATCTTACTTTGACAATATAAGAGAGATTTGTAGATGTGTGGATCCTTATTATTTCGTGTACGATTTTGAGACTCAATAGGTTTCTGGGTATTGATGACCCTTATATCCTTTTACTCTTCAGAATTAAGTCATTTTGGCTCCCTCATAGTTTGTTTCTCGATTATATGTGGTGAAAATATTATCTCACCAATTTCATTTGTCTTATTCATCATAGTTCAAGTCCTGGTCTATCATCCTCCTAAATTTCACCACATAGATTGATTATGGTGGAGACAACTTAACTTCCATATTGGAAGATGTGTGACCTCTCGGTGACTGATCTAGAATCATAAAGGAAAATGGGAATCCTTGGATCCAGATGTCTCGCATACCCATGTTCTAACATCAAGATTCTAGGACTACTTGAGTGGTACCCTCTATAGATATGTATATATTTCATATTTCTACATTCTTTTCAAAGTTTACATTTTATTTCATAAATCATCTTCTTATCCAAACTTGTCAGATTTCATCCTATTCCATTTTATTTTCTTGGCCACTAATAAAATTCGTGTGTCAATGGTGTTATTTTCATGGATGTATGTCATAGCGGGATCGAAGAACCTAAATTATTGTTTTAATTTTTCTTTCTTTAATTCTTTCATCATGTATGTTATATTTTTTTTATATTGACTTCTTTTAGAAAACCTCATTTTCAACCCATCAAGGTTTGTGTGTTTCATTCCAATCAGTGAACCCTTACAACTAAAAAAGTGGCATCAGAGTCTCTTTAGATTTCTTTTACTATCAAACCTATTTATTTCATTCAATATTGGTTTCTGTTTTCATTTCCACATTTTTATGTCTTCTTAAATCACATATTTTATCCCCTATTTTTTATTAAATTCGCTATAACATCTATTATTCCTCTGTATTTCAAATCTAGTTGGATAAATATAGTTTACCCTTGATGTTGGCTGGTTGTTGGGTGTGTGTGATTAATGTTGTCCATAAGAACAGGGTATCTAATCATTTGGGTAAACATGTCAACAAATAGGTTTGAAATAAAAAAATCAATGGATTTAATGGATTTAATCATTTTGAGAATTAATATGTCGTCACTTCTAGCTCAGAAAGGATTAATTAATACCCTATGTGGGACTAAGAAACTAGTTGTAACAATTAATGAATCTTCACAGACTATCATAGAATATTAAGATGTTACTCCTGATTTTTTAGTAATGTCACATAGTTCTCTACTACTTTCATTAAGAGATAATGTTCTTATGTTAGTTCTCTATGAATCTACTTCTACTGGTATATGTCTTAAACTAGAAAATTTATACATAACACCTCCTTTATTTGGAAGGATTTTTTTAAAAACTAAATATTCACGTTAAAATGAATCCTGGTAGTTCTATTAAGGCCCATATTGATGAATTTAACAAAGTTATGGTATAATAAGGAAGCATAAATTTTACTGTTGATGATTAAGATCAAGCAATGTTATTTCTAATTTCTTTAGATAATGCCTACACAACTTTATTTAAAACCATTATGTACAGATGTTACTTATTAATCCTTGAATAGGACAAGTCTTCCCTTCTATCCAAAGAATTACATTTTAAATTTATATTAATAGGTGTTGAAGATATCATTTTTATTAGGTGTATCCCATAGTCTAAAGGTAAAAAATTTGAGTCTAAAATTGATAAAAGAATAAATAATAAAAAGTATGAACCTAGGTTTGATTCTAGTGAATGAAATGTTATTTTCTTTTATTCTGGTAATATTAGGAACACAAAGATTGAGTGTGGGAAGATTAAATAAGAACCTAAAAATAAATAGCTCACTAACCAATCCCTTCAAGTGGACTCTTTTTACGACCAAAATGAATTGTTAAAAGTTTCCATCCATGCTCTCAATCATGAGTGGTTCCTTCACTCAGGATTCCCATTTCTCATGTGTCCCTTTATAGATTAATTCATATAGTTTGTAGATAGAGTATAGAGAGATGTCCTCATAGGGAATAATAAGATGTTTAAGGTTGAGGTAAGATGTTATATTTTTATTGAACTATATAACCATTCAATCGTCAATTTGATTGATGTTTGGTGGGTTACCTTGAAGCATAGAAACCTAATTTACATATGGATTATATACAAAAAGGGATTATATTTAGGTCTGAAAAATTTGTTCTAAAGAGCTCTAAAGGGTTTAAAAATATTCTAAAGGGTTCTCTCAATAATGGGATGTATGTTTTGAATGGAAATAACCATTAGATATAGTTAGGTATTGTCTATACCACTAATACTAATATTAATCTACTATGAAATTTTATATTGGGGAATTTAAAATTCAAGGGTCTAGAATAACTCAACAAAGTAAGGGTCGTTGAGTGACATCACACCAAAAAATATTCTATTTGTGAAGATTGTGTGATGGGACGGTTAAGAGTGTATCCTTTGGTCGGTCCAACATTAAAGCTATTATCCCCTTAGAATACATAAAATTTTACCTATGAGGACCAGATAAGATTACCTCCCAAAGGATCATGTTCTTCTATTTTCAATTTTATAGATGAATTATCAAGAATAATTTGGATTTAAAATCAACAAAATAATTTTTATACACTTCAGACTATTAAAACCTAGAAATTTTTAGTTTAAAATCATGCTAGAAGAAAAATAAATACCATAAGAATAGATAATGTCTAAGAGTACCTATCCAATGAGTTTATTCTAATCAGTGAGTTTCAGGGTATTAAAAGACCCCTAACTGTCAGGGTATGTAACGCCCCGACCCCAGTTACCCAGAGTCAGTGGATTATTAAAAATAATTGTCATGATCACAAAAGATCATGTCTCGAAATACCGATTAGTTTAGTAGCCTTGGAAACACTAGATATATTCATAAGTCTTACATTACATCATAAAGTAAAACAAAACTACAAAACATCTTGTCTTCATATCCCTTCATATTATCGCTGCAGCTCATTCATAAAATACTTCTTCAGATCCTAGAAAAATTAAAACATTGAAAGGGGTGAGCTCAGATTCTCTGTATGGATAACAATATAGTGGAAACTTTTATAAATAAACATAAACATTTAAGGCAATGTATAACTAAAACAAAAGCCTTTTAAACTTGAACTTTAGCATAATATGGAAAAAGTAAAATGAAATAATTTTATTTACTTATTCACATGGATATTATACTAGTCTAATAATCACATTCAATATCAATAACCACTTTCATAATGATGGAATGCATAATGTTAGACTATCATAACCACATAGTCAAGGCCTTGTACCAAGACTACAAATAATATTTTTTCAAGGCCTTGTGCCAAGACTCTAATTTGTTTCATGAGACCTACCAATGCATCAAGGAGCTATAGCGGGATCCACCTGTCACTTATTAAGTCCAATTCATTCCTCATATGAACTGGTTTAAACATATCATAAACCATAACATAATCATATCACATAAAACATGCATAAAGGAAACAAAACATTTCCACATTTCAATCACAAGATATCAATACAACCCATTGATATAATAAAAACATTATCAAAACCATTTTCAATACCAAAATAAAAGAAAATTATAACTTTGTATTTATTTTTCATTAAAAAAAGTTATGGCTTGTAGAGGAAGTCGAAACTCAAATAATGGTCACGACGACGGAGAAGTCTTTGTCGCCGCATACGTAAGACAAAACATTCCTTTTGTCGTTTAGTAAAAATGATTCATATAAAAAGATTAATTTTGAATAAAAGTAAAAGTCAAAGGATTTTATACACCATATGAAAGAAAGTTTTGTATAAAACAAAATATGCCTCAATGAAAGGAGATTGAGACGAAGTCCCTTACCTCGTGTCCGACTTGACTCGATCGTTCTTTAACATCATGAATAATAAACTAGAGTTAATTTCTAATTTCTTTAGAACATTTTTCATGTTCATTATTCCTTTTATATCACTTATTACCATGTTATGAATGTTATGTAATTATTTAAGTTAATAATGGTCGTTTTGTCGATCTTTGGTACTTGAGTCAAAAATAAACTTCATATAATTACAAGTTGTTCATGTGCTAAAATATCCATTATATCCAGAATTATATTTATGATTTAGATATCATATATATAATATATATCCATTATATGTATGCATTTATAATATTACATAACATTTAGAGGTAAGAAATGAAATGCATCGTTCATGGAGACGGTAAGTCATACGTACGCATGAACACTACTTTCATTTATATTTCGTATTTAATGGAATGAAATCATAATTATATAAAGTTATATTATAATTATAGTATAATATAATATATAATATCATTTACTCCATCCTTTATACATCCCACATATGGCTTTAACGATTCAAATCACTTTGAGGGGGCGGTAGTCCGCACTTCCTAAAATGAAATTATCGTGTTTACCAATAATGGAAACCATAAAGGTATGTCATAAATGAAAAATATAGAAGCAAAAGGAAAACATAAACATAATATATATCATATATAAATATAGTTACATCTTAATTGCCACCATGAGAGGTGTTAAAAGAAGATTGAACAATCATCGTTTCGTGAGGTTGTAATTCGCCACCCACAGAAACAGTATGTTCTTTAACCATTAGACGAAGGTGTGTGTAAGTGTAAATCAAATAATTCTCATAAAAACATCCTAGTATAATGAATATACTGGTTTTGTTACAAAATAAATGAATAAAAAGTGTTTAAGGGGTTGGATAAGCAAAATAAAACAAAAGAATATAAGAAAAGACATTACCTTAAAATTGGGTAACTCTTTTTGATTTGAGCCAAAGGCTTCCTTGGGAAGACTTATGCCCAAAGTGAGGCTTCTAGGAGTAATAGAGGTAAGTTTAGAGAGTATTTGGTCATAGTTGGCTGATCCAAATGTGTTGAAAGTGTGAATAAGGTGGTAGAGGTGGGGGCCTTTTATAAGAGGAGAGGAGGGGCACTCATGGAAAGTCATGAAATGTTACATTATTATGAAGTTATTTTCGGATTTCAAAGGTCCCATAATTATATATTTCTAGGATAAGGTTATGAGGGTTCTAAGTATAGTCATATAATAGTTTTTTTTCAAGTTTAATTCTTATATTTTACATTATCTTTTCATTTTATTTAAATCGTTAATTAATGAGGTAATCGTTGCATCATCATGGTGTCATAAAAAAATTAATTTATTTAATGTCTAAAAATTATAAACAAAATACCATGATTTAGGAACTCTTGTTATCTTTCCAATGGATATTTACAGTTGAAAATATATCTTGTATAACCCTTTGTAAAAATTGTTTTAGTAAAATAATGCATGTTTGTGACATTTTTATTTTTACTTTAAATAGAAGGTGTTAATGTCATTATCTTACCCAAGTTGCTCCATGGGGTCCCACAAATTGACCCATGGATTTTCTTGGTCGAACATGAGTCATCCAATAATAGTAGTACATGTGTCAAGGTAATTTCATATTATTATAACATTATTTTTACCTTAAATTACTCTAATTACCTCTAATCGCGGTTAATAAAACTCAAAAGATTCTATTCACCAAAAATTATTTTAATCCCATTGAACCACATTTTACTTCTTAATTATAACCATGTATGTAATATTTTTCAAATTCAATTCATAGAAGTGGTAAAGTTTCATTGAAACAAAAAATCAGTTTTTTAACTGCCACTTAGTGGTTTCACTATTCATCAAAAATTTAAGTTTTCCCGAAAAATACCAATAATTCACCCTAAGCTATAATTGATATTCCGAATTCAAAAATGATTTCTATTTTAAAAAATTCCAAAAATATAAGTTTCATTAATTAATTTTATAATTAATTTTCATTGTCAAAACAAATAGCGTGTTTTTAAGAAACAATATCAATTGAAAGATTAACAATTGTTTATGTCCGATTTAAAATTGAAATTAATTTTAATGACCACCATTGGATAAATGGTAAAATTATATTCTAATTATACTTTAAAACCACTCAATATTATAATTTATCACTATAAATTATTTTGATTAAAAATGTTGTTTTTAAGTATTTTTCACCATTCATCGAAAATTGGATGTTCTCGGAAAATTACCAAAAATTCAACATAGGCTAATTCCAATATTCAAAATCCAAAAATGAAGTCCATTCTAAAATATAAAATTTATATAATTTCAAAAAGTGGGTATTACTATTCATAACGGCTACTTTGATTGGTCGCGGTGTGTTAGAACTCGAGGTTGAATACAACACACGTCGCTCTATTATTCAAAGAGAAGTGTACCATGGAAGCTTGGGGTGTTACAGGGTAACCCACTTGAAAAAATGGTATTGGAGAAAGAATGAATATAACTACTTTAGAAAGAGTATGAAGCATGATTTTGTGCTTAGGTCAACCTAAATCCCTTTGGGAAGAGGCTTCCAACATGGTAGTATACCTTATTAGTAGGTTCCCTTCTTCTTCTAACTAGTTAAAACACACATATGAATTATGGTATGGTAAGAAACCTTCTAATAGATAATTAAAATTCTCTAGCTGCACTGCTTATGATCATGTTTAGACTAATAATCTTGAACCAAGAGCAATTTAATGCATCTTTATAGGGTATCATGAGGGTGAAAATGTTATAAACTTTGGGTTGAAAAACCCTATCATAAAAAATGATTCATAAATAGGGATGCAAGGTTCCATGAGTCATCTTCTCCCAAATTCATGTCTGACACACCTATTGTGGCTGATGATATTTAGTTTATGTCTAAAATTTCTTAATCTAATATAGTGGGAAACATCATGTATTCCATGATCTATACTAGTCCTGACATTACCTTTACAATATTCACCCTTATCAAGTTTATGAACACTCTAGGGAAGCCAGATTGGAATTCCCTAAAATGGATTCTTCGGTATTTTTCCTACAACTATAATTTGTCATTATGTTATTAAAAAAATGTGGATAATTATAAATTTATAGTTGGATATTTAGTTGTCAACAATGCAGGGAATATTGATACTATAAAATCCATGGTTGATTAGGTCTTCACTGCTTGTGGAATCCCTATTTACTAGAAGTGTAACATGCAGTCTATTTTTTCCCTTTCAACAATGAAATCAGAGTATATAGAATTAATCGGCGATGTTAAGGAATCCTTGTAGATGAATTTCTTTTCTAGAGATATTAACATTTATAATTTTGATTTAAATGTTTATTCTAATTTTCAATATACCTTGCATTTATAAAAAAAATAGGATTCCATAGTAAATCAAAAATCATATACATTAGACAATACTTTATTAGAGATATAATAGAATCTAGAAGATTGTGTGTTAGTAAGATAAACACTGATGATAAACTGACTGATAGTTTTACTAAAGTCATGGTATTATCAAAATTTAAATATTTCCTAGATAGAATGAATTTGGTTCCAATTCATTAATGTTAAGTGAAATAACATCAAAATTTTCAAATGAAAATGGGGGAGATCTATAAATTATGGAATTAAATTTTGTTTTCATATTAAAATGACTATGTTATTATTCTGAAATTTTTATTTTTGTTATTCATGCTTGAAAAATAATAGCTTTATTTTAACTTCTAAAATTTAATATATTGGGTTATTATGCTATTAGTTTGTTTTTTGGGGGGATTATGCCTCCAACATTGGCATGTTCCTTAGGACTATATGTAGGTCTTGAGGTAACATCATGTTTCACCATTGTGATCTATAAGGTGTTTTTTTCTTGGTTTTTGATCCAATTTTCCTCCCTGAATATCAATGTTATCCATTTCATTTGTTTAAATAAAGGAAATAGTTTTTCATTCTGTTTGGAATGGACCCATGGCTCCGTATAGTTGGGTGTTCCATTTTGAGACTTTTTGGGTGTCAGTGGATTTAGGACCCAGGTTTCCCTCACCTCTTCTGCATTCGGTCATTTCTTCTCCCTCTGAGTTTGGGTTTCTATTATCTCTAGTGAAAACCCTAACTTTCTTACATAGTTCATATTCTTCTTCATAGTTCAAATCTTATCCAATAATCCTCCTCAAATTCACCTCATGGTAATCTTATGGTGGATATGGAATCCCTTACATAGTGTAAGATGTGTTATCTCGCATAGAATATTCTAGAATCCTGAAGTGAAGTAGGATTCCTCAAATCTAGTTGTATCGCTCACCCCTGTTTCAGTATCAGGAGTTCTGGACCGCCTAAAATCTACCCTATCCTGCTCTATACATATTTTCTCTTTCTTCTTTTGTTTCAAATTTTATATTTCCTTCATACTTATTTTTCATTCCCTTTCTTAAAGGATTTCATCCTATAAAATTTTATTTTATTTATAATAAATAAAACGTGTTTATGGGTGGTCTTCTTTTCATCCGCGAATGTCTTGGTGGGATTAAATCTTGTAAATCCTTGTGTTATTTATTATTTCATTAATTATTGTATCTTGTATGTTTGATTATTTTGATTTTGGACTATTATGAGAAAAACCCCCAGTTCTATCCTTCTCGGTATTAATTTTATGTTACACTCATTACATCCATAACCATCAGAATACTTAAGGTAGCTGATGACATGCCTATAGTCCATATTGTATAAGATATTTACATTACCATCTTTTCCCAACTACTTATTATGATCCATGAGACTCTTGGTTTTACTGTAGTCGCACACCTAAAATGAAAGTAGCATCATTCTAGCATAGGGTGACTATTTGAGTAAAGCCTACTATTCCTTCTACTCAAATTTAATGCCAATATAGTATGTGAGGAGCCCCAAGTCACTCATTTTGAACTCTATCATCATTTTTTTTGGAAATTCTTAATTTCTTTGATTCTTCTCCCTATATAAACCAGGTCAACAAAATATATACCAATAATAAAAATATATTTATCTTATCCTCTCATGTACATATCTATATCTTGTGAGAATCTCTTGAGATTGGGGGGTTTTAAGCATTTTTCAAGCCTGATGTTACAGCCTTTTTTGGTCTGACTAAGACCGTAGAGAACCTTTTAGAGCCTGTATACAATATTCTCTTTATTCTGCACCATGAACCCCACATATGAGGTACATACACTAATTTTAAATCACCATTTAGAAATGATGATTTTAAATCTATGTGATTCACCTCCCAACCTTGGTTTCCTTCCATATCAGGTATCACACAAATGGTGACATGTTTTTCCAATGGTGAAATTAACTCCTCAAAATTAAATCATTTTTATTGAACTTATCCTTTTAAAAATAATATTTTATTTCTTAATTACAATTTTTTCATCAGGTTCTTTCTTCAACTTATAATCCCATTGAAGTCCAATTAGTTTTTTCCCTCGAATAAATTTGGTTAGAGTCCATATCTTATTCTTCTTAGTGGAATCTAACATCTTCACTGTGGATTACTCATAAGTAATTTTATCGGTTGATACATGGTATGAGGTTGTATCATCACCTTACAATACTATTATATCATAAAGTAGTTTTACTTCTTCGTTCATGATACAAATTCCAGAAAGTGATCGATACCATTTTACCCCCTCATTGGGGCATGGGATACTCACATCTCATGGGTAAATTTGTGGAGTTCTGACTGGTTGTGATGTAGATGGGGTACTCTAGGATGTCACCCCATGTGATGTTATAGTTTTCTCTACTTCTTCATATTTATTGTCTTGAAGCATACTTTCCATTATTATCCTAATCATTAATTCTCTTTCCACTGACTTGTTTTATATGTTCTGAATAATGGTGATCTAGGGTAAGTCATGAGTGGATTCATCAGTACCTATATCCCACATCCACTCTAAATTTTCTTGTAAAACAACATCTGTATTCACATTGAGTTTACATTAATGAGGATTTCATAGGCGATGAGTTTGCAACCTTCCTCCACATTGATGTTCACCATAATCTTGTTGCGGTGGTCAAGACTCTTGAGATACAAGATTATAACATTACTATAATTTTTGGACTATAACACACTTATTTGAGATAAGTGAGGTATTTTGATAATATATAATTCTTCTAGGGTTAAGTCTCCCAACATCATAGTTGCTAAATGGTTTAGCAGGTGAACCGAAAGCCTCACTGCCTCTCCTAAGAATCTCCACGGGATATGCATTATTTTAAATATAAACCTTGTTTTGTCCTTGATAGTGTGATTTCTCTACTCCACCACACCATTTCACTATAGATTGCATAGTTCAATGAGTTTTCTCTCGATCCCCCATTCTAATTAGTGGATTGTGAACATGTATGAAATAAATTCAAAACCATAATATATTCCTAATATCCTCACTTTATGCCCAAATTAATTCGTGTTCATGTTTGGCCCATTATCTTTAAAATAAAAACCCACATCCAATTATTATATTTATAATAAATAAGAAATAGTTTCTAATGAAAAAAGTGAAACGTATGATTGATCCACACATATTAGCGTGCATATTCTCTAATGGATTATCCACTATTATTTTTTCTTAGGGTGGTAATAGACTCTTTATCTTCTGGGAAATTAGACACCCTTTATAGAACTTGTTTAGTTGAGTCATCATTAGGATCCTAACATCCATCCTCTTTTTTCCTTCAATTTCAAGGCATGGAAGTTGGAATGTCTAAGTCTTGCATGCTAGATATGTGTTGGGTCACCATGTATTAACATAAAACATACAATTTTCCATGTTTCAATAAAGATTATGTACAGTTGACTCAGTGAACACCACACAATCCTTAGAAGCATGTAGATTTTGTCATTTTCCTTAATTGAATTATTATTCAATGCCTCCACAATACCATATTCTATAATATTCCTAAGAATCATAATATTACTATAATGTATAGGTATGTAGTATACCTTCAGGTGGATGTGTTGGTTTCAATTCTTGCATTGGAACAAGATGGAACCTTTTCCTATGATCTGAATTGTGTATCCATCCCAAAATTTTACCTTTTCTGTGATATTATCATCTTGCACTTGGAAATTCATGCGGTGACCCACCATGTGGTTGCTGTAATTATTCTCTAGATACCGGACATCACTGTGGACATGGTCATCTTCATCACCACGAAATTTATGAACCACCATATCTTCATTGTGTCGCATGACATATTGATGGTATTTCTGATCATGTTACTCCTCTTAATACAATGCCATCTTTAGAATAATTTATTTATAATGGGATTTCATGAGATTGGATATATCTTCATGATGTTTTCTTTGAAACCCAGAGGTAGAATTAAAAATCTTTCACAATTGAGTAATTTTATGTGGATCTAATATTTTTTGTTTCTAGATAAATCCCCAATAACGTCTTGGTGTAGATTTTTGGCCCAACCATGATAGCCCTTTATTTGACCTCACTACATAGAGTGGTCTTTTCCTTGACCACACATATCTAGACTATTAGTTTTAGGATTGTTTGACTTCCCACCATATTTATTTACTCTCATAATCCACTCTCCTTGAGCAAGTAAGATATGCTCTCCATGACCACTGACTTTGTGTGTGTGCTTCTCATATTACTTTATTAAACAAATTTCTTCCTAAAACAATAAATAATCCACACATAAGAGTTTCTTGTGTGAGGAAACAACCTTTAGTTATTTATCAAAAATGGAATCAGATAATTTCCTGACTAGTGTGGACTTTTTCATGGGGCACGAAGTTCACTAAACATATTCTCAAATCCACTAATCAGCCTAAAAAATACATCTTAGATTTAGTATCATTCATCCCTAGAGATTTAAACTCTCTCTTTGATGCTTTTTATTTATTCCTTCTTCACTAAATTGAATCCAATATACTGATTTATCAGGCTATCCCATCACTCTTTCACCATCTTTTTCTTATAAATTATTAGTATCATATACTCAAGTACAATTAGAAAACTGCATTCATGTGATATATTGGCCTTCCTTACATATATAACCCCTATAGAAGAGGTTTTGATGGATTCAAAAACTCTCAAGGCCTCCATATTCACTTCCATCTTGAATACAAACATATAATATTTTTTGGATGTGATCATCGAGTAATGAAATGAAACTACACCCTTTTCATGTGCTTTATGTATATTAATCACCAATTCCTTGAACAATTTGTATTTTTTCGTACAACCTTTTTATGATACCAGATGATGGATTCAATATATATTGGATTACTACCCTTAGATAGTCTATAAATAGTGTGAATAAACAAATAGAGGGAAAAAGAAGGAATCTCCACACATAAGAGGTTAAAGAAATGCAAGAAACATAGAAAAGAAAAAATAAGGAAACTTCTCAATGTTTTTACACTATTTTGGTAGCTTTTAATTGGAAAAGTAAAAATAAAGTAAATCATACAAAATAAAATGAAAAACTAATGGTATCATGTCAACCAAAGATACAAGGCCTAACTAAAATAAAATAATCATCAATTACCTCCAAAATTAGATACCCACCTATAGAAAACTTTTAACAACCCATATATCAAGAAACATCCCACCCCCACATCTGATTTATAGAAACAAATAATACTCTTGTTTATCTTTATATTGAATTTTATTTTTTTGAGTCACGTAATGACACTCACTCCCCAGCATTGACTACCTTCCCCCCACCAACATGCTATGTTTAAGTACACTAAAACTATATGCAAGTGATGTATAATACTCAGTTATATATTGGTGAAAATATATCTTTAATATCTATCCTAATAGTTTGTTAAAGCCAATGTAGTCACATTTTCATATGATGCAACTTGAGACTATGTTACACCCAATATAGTGTAAGCTCTTGGATGACACTTTTACTACATCGTCCTCACATGTTCTTTATTAACAATCATATATTATGAATGGATTTAATATGGATTTCATTTTCATTGAATGGATTCAACGAATGTTTCCCAGTATTAAGTAGCACATGTGATGAGTTATGTGTTGATTCTCTTCAATAGAGAGAGTTGGGTATTTTCTATATAAAGGGAATCGATTCCAATAATTGGTTTTGGGTTATCATGGGGATGTGATCGTTTTTTCATGTTAATATTTCTATAGTTATTTTTCTTTCAATATATCATTTACATGAATGATAAGGCATTATCACACCTTCAATGTATCAGGATCTTATCATTACGAAGAAAGATCCTTTGGCTGATGTACCCCCCTTGGATAAAGGAAGCTTTCACCTTCCTCTCTAGTGATCATCATAAAGATAATTCCATCAAAATGGAGTTTACTTCATTGAATATCTAGGTATTGATATTGTAAAAAAAATCTGGATAGACTTGACACATAACCTAAGCCAGATCTCCACCAAGCCGAAAGGATATTCCCGATTCACATTGGTCATCTACAAGTATCTAGGTCTCATGAAAATTCACTTGGCGATGGTTTCACCCTCAAATAAATAATAATCAAAGACCATAAATTAGATATCCATGGTAGAAAATAAACAAATACAATATAAAAGAAAGAAAAATAATTAGAGTAACCTCTTACAATAATAATAATAATTGATCATCATAATAATAAAATGCATGCTCAACCAAAACAGAGTTAGGGGGAACAAAAAAATCCTCATCAAGATGAATAAGATGATACATAACTATCCAATAAAAGGGAAATAGAACCCAACATAAACCTAAATCAACTATCTACATATGGACCATGGTCACTCACCACATAAAAATTGTAACCATCATTAGAAAACCCTGACGTATTCCCCAAGGAAGCGGTCAAGGCCAATGGATGAAGAAAAACCATGAAACTGAAATAAAACATTAGAGTTTTATACATCCATGGATATATATAGGGTGTGTGGTAAAATTTCCTAAAAGAATTTTTCTACATATTTTGATCCATTTCCTTTCGAAAGTAATTTCATTAATGCTACTCTCAATTATTAATAAGGGGTAAAGGATTTCCTCCCACAAACAGGAAATTAAACAAATTACTTCACCAAAACACTTTTTGAAATAAATTTATCTTCATTTAATAAATATGGTAGAAGATAAAAACCAGTTTACCAAATACCTTGAAAACCTCAGAGATAAAATTACTTATTAAATTAAAAAAACAATCTATATACCATATCCCTTTTTCCAAAAACATTTTTTAAATTTATTTTCATAATGAAAAAATCATTACCCTTACAAATTACACTTTAATAATCTTTTAATATATGTATTTTAAATTAAATAGAATTCATAAATGAAATAAAAAAATAGATTTAGACACCCAGAATATTCATAATGAACAAAAAAGTTAAAAAAACAACAATGGTTCTATGTAGTTAATAAATTCTATGGGATATAAACATGGTAAAAATAATCCCCTAAACTTGTCCTCAATGAAATCAATATAACATGGGAACCATGCTTGGTTTTAAAATGAAAGATATTGCACTGATTTCATCCTTTTAATCTTCTCTAGGTCCCCCTAAGTGAAACTAAAACACCCCTATTATCACCCTTTGGGAGCATCAAGTACAAAACACTCACATTTTTTTGAACAAACTTCATATGGTACTTGAAATTTTGTGTGTAAGGAACTAGTGTAACATGCATCCAAAAATTCTATTTGATACCCCGGTTCACATGATAAAACATGATGAAGTTAAGAAATAAGTAATTCAAATAATCATCACTTAAACAATGATAAATCATAATAAATATATCCCAAACCCCACCTACATCACCATTTCATGACACAACCCCTATTTACATGCATAAGAATATATAATTATAGTGAAATAAAACACCCATTTTTGGGTCCTGAATTTAAATAAATTAAGATGAACAAAGGTTTTTAATCGTGGGTCTCACTTATTTTAAAAACAACTTCCTTTAAAGTTACAAACAATGCTTTCTTTAAGAACTAGCTCAGGGAGCTAAGCCACTTCTGCCACCTAAAATATAATTTAAAACATCCCATGAAAAAAATGAAGCATTATTTGAATTTAAAGAAGATAACCACATATATAACCATTTAAAACTAAATAACCATTTTATTTTAAAACCATTGAAGAAAATGAATCAATTCCTTCCTTTCATAGAATTCAATATAATACCATAATTTCCCATTAAACCCAACCCAAATTTGATCAAATCACTTTAATTATCAAATTAAATTTTAAAAATCATATTATACATCTTTTTAAACACTTTGAATTCAAAATAATACTTTATAAATGATAAAGTCATTAAACACCTTTATTCCATGTGATAAAACCCTCAAAACAATTTAAAAAATCCATAGAATACATTATATATATGAATAAATCAACAATGAAAGTATTTATATATCATATAAAATCTAATTAAATACGTTATAAATGAAATGGATCAAAAACACCACCACAATCCAGAGGTAAATCCTTTACAAAATGATGAAAAGAGTCACTTTATATGGAGAATGCCAAAATAAGCAAAGCAGAACCCTTCTTAAGCCATAAAAGAAAAACCCATAAGTTAGACCAACCCTGAACCATAAATATAATCTAAATAATGATGAGGGTTTGTGGGAGGGCACCAAGATAAGAAAAAATAAGATAGGGGAGACCGATAAAGGAATTTAAGAGAAATAGAGGCATTGCTTTGGGGTTTCCACTTAGAATTATTGGAAAGGAACAAAAATGGATATGGTAAGAGAGGAGAGTCACCTTTATGAACCATTAGGGCCAACCAAACCATGATTTAATGAAAATAAGTCCAATGGAATTAAAATCAAGATGTGGTACTTTGGGTATTTCCCATTTTATGTAAACTGGGAAACTCAAACTATTTGGATGAACAGTTTGGTAAATTGTATGCCAACCATGCTAGATCCACTAGAAAAAACAAAAGACAATTACATGGTTTGGTTGTATAGTTACCAAAACATGTGTAAACCATTTAAAAATACTCTATTAAAACTTTATATCCACCAACATGCTTGTTTCATGGTTTCTACTAACCATGCACAAGTTTCACACTATTACGCCCACACATAAAGGACCACATGATTTCACCTCAGTTTCTCATAATATAGACCCAACCATGCAGTATACCTATATGAAAACAATGTAAAAAATGAACAAAAAATATAATTGTTTAAGTCTCAACTAATGGTTTCCTCAAAACTGTGCATGCAAACATTGCACAGAAGAGAAAATTAACATAATTTTAAAATTTCAACTAAAACACTATAAAACATTAAAATACCCTAAGAAAAGTTAAAATAATATAAAATATTAATAAAAAAATGTTATGGATGTGTCCTAATTATACACACCATTCAACTTCATACCTTTATAAATTTCGTGGTCCAATTAGAAGTGAAAATAATTGAAAATATTTACACCAACTTGAGAGGAGGTCGAGTTGATAAATTCTGAAGTTGTGTAGTAAGAACTAAACATTGGAAAAACTCACAACTCTCCGCATCCACTGTTAAAATCCTCAAACACCATCAAAAACCTCCAAACACCACTATCTCACAACTATTAAACATAGAGGTCTAAGAATATGGAGACCTAATATATGTATCCCCACTATTTAGGATTTCTCTAAAATAGCAGAAATTGTGGAGAACCTCAATATAGACCCAGGACACTTACAAATTTTATTACTTATTTTTTATTATAAATAAACCGAAAACATATCCCAAGGATCTATATTCCAAGTTTCCTTAGGATTATAGGTTCATATAATATCAACAGTGAACTAAAATAAAAAAAAATATTTATTTTATTCTCCATAATGAGCTCTATAATCCCTTTGAGCTTCTAAACATGCACAAGATAACCAAGTAAATGCATAAGTAAAATGGGTGATCTATAAATCCCAATAAGAGATTAAGAATGATAACAAAACATTACATATGAGTCAAAATACATAAAATTATATCTTAAAAGACAAGGCTCATGAATTATCATATGGGAGAATGATACAAATAAGACAACATCATAAAAACATGCAAATATAAGAATGTGATAACAATATAACATAGAACATAATAATCATAAGTCAAGGATCACTACCAAATCATCATAACATAGTTGACAGAGTCCCAAAATGTATTTGGTTTACTTTCTAATCATATACATATCATCCCATTACATATAAAAATTACTCAATGAATTGGAAAACTATTTGGGAACACCAATCATAACATTAACATGAATAGGTATACAACCAATGGAAATAAAACTTAATTCATAAGTATGAGAGTTACACATGAAAATGTATGAGTTACAGAATCTAGCCTCAAATTTTAATAAAATGATGTGTGATAAGGATTCAAAAAACAATAAGAAATTAAATATTTTGTCTGAACATATTTGGATAAATAAGTAAAGGTCATAAATTTAGATTTTATTTCAAGACAAAATCATGAGGAAGTCTGGAGAAATAATTTTGTAATTGAACATATTTATCAAGATTTTAAGAAAATGGTATGGAATCATTAAAAATTTAAACTGCCTAATATTTTTCATAAAAATATAATTTAACTTGGATGGTTCTCTATAAAATAACGATTATATCTAGAAAGCATTATAGGCTTAAAAAAATTTCACTGGGTGGTTCATCAAATGAAATAGAAAATATGATGTTTCTCCAAATGAGTTTTTATGAAAGAAATATTTGGGGTGTGAACTTCAAAATAATATATATCCCAAATAAATAAAAAAATTATTAATTAGGTATATATTCAAGGTATATATGTATATATACTATATAAGGTATTAATAATACAATAAAACGAATTATGTGAGGTAGACAGAGATAATTCATAACCCCCTGAAAAAAGGGTGGTTCGAAACTCCCCTTACCCTGAGTCTAGAATCACTTTCACTTTCACATATTGTCTTAAATAATACAATTATATTTATTAAATACATGATTTATAACCTTATTTTAAAATATATTTATTTATTGAAAAACCTTTATGTTAATTAAGAGTCATTTAATTGAGATATCAATCATGTTTCCACTTCCTTATGGTTATTCAATTCATGGTTCCAATCTCGCTTTAGTTTTTTGATAATTATTGAAGTTCTTGTGAAATTGAACAATAAATTCATAACTGATATGAAATGATATTCTTTTCCTTCCATAATTTAAAATGGTCTCAAATATCCATATGTGTTTGTACATCGAGATGATTCATTAATTACAAACATTCTTATTATATGATTAGTTCATTTAAGTGGTTTTATCAACCATCATGAACAAGATTCATTTTTTTTATTCAATGATTTTTAATAAATTCCAAAACACAAAACAAGTTATAATAAATTTATTATTATAACATTTCACTAGAATATCATTTTTATTACAATCCATGAAGGCGGTGGAGAAAAACAATGTTTTGTTTCATGGTAGCGGTGAACACATCAAAATATGGATAGTTATCTATATTTTAGAATAAAACAAGAATAGGTTTCATAATGTACATTACATTAACACAATAAAATAATAGTATACATATTCTATTAGAGTTATTATGTAATGTTGTATGTAATTTACATCGAGTATGAAGAAGAAAGATTAAAAAAAGTTTGGTTGAGAGTAGTATATTCTATTTTGGATGTATCCACTTAGGATACCTCTTAAGGCTTCGATGAATGGTCTCTCTATAGGACCAGACCTCCTCATACATGCGAGCTAAAGTTGGGGGGATAAATGGGTATATTTTAGTCTATCTCAAAGGCTTATAAGGAGTGATGAGAAGTGGTGGTGATGAGTCATATTTATTGGGGGAAGAGGTGTTTTTGAATATAAGATTCCTTAGTTTATTATTTTTGTTCAAGACTATCAAAATTGTCAAATATTTTGACTAAATAAAATTATTAGTTTATTTGAGTTCAAACTAATTTCCACTTACATCATCTGTTAATCATATCTACATGTATTTGGGTTATAATGGTAAATATCTTATTTTGTTTTATTTCACAATTCAGAAAAAATCAACTATTTTAAAAATATAAAAAAATCACTTTAACCATTTTTAAACATGCATATTCTAAAATTAAAATCCATCTTATGAAAATAATTTCACAAATATGGGAATTTTTATTTCTAAATAAAATCCTGATTTATTTGAAAAATATCAATTTTAATATTATGATTAATTTTCTGACACTTTTAAAAATTACTTATGATATAATGAAATTCTATTATCATTATAAATAAATAGAATATTATTTATAAACCCATTTAATAAAATTAAAAATATTTAATTTTTTTTATTTAGCATAAAATAATAAATAAAATACATGTGTTTAAAAAAAATCCAAACACAAAATTTTTAAAACATTCATTTATTTATGTCATGATATAAATTTTGTATATTTTCATTTCATAAGTTAACTAAAAATTATTTTATAATTAAATATGTAAGGTTACTATTTTAATGGTAAGGTTACTATTATTAATGGTCATATTTCAATTCCAACGATCATATTACTATTACAATGGCCTCATTTTTGACACTCATACGGATTTCATACCTTCTATAAATACCTCAAATTTCATTCATTATTTATTCAATTATATAATTTCTACCAAAATTATATATATTTTCATTTGAAAAATGAATATTTCAATAAAAATATTATGTTTCATTTATACAGCATTGTTTTTTGGTGCAATCATTCTAGGGGATTGAGTATATCTAAATTTTCATATTAAATTTATATTATTTTTTATTTTTTACATTTTAACAATATCAATTATTATGGCTATAAATATTCTCTAAATGTAATATTCATGTTAAAATAATAAAAAAATTGGTTTTGTCATGTGGTTGATGTGATTATTTAATATTACATTACTAAATATGAAACATTTATGTGATTCGAAGGGAAATTACAGTGTCAAAATTTTGGGTCACTACATTCTTCTCCCCTTAATAATTTTTTCCATCAAAATTTCATTTTACCCCTATGATGAAAAATGATGAGGGTCATTCTATATCATTGAATCCTCTATTCCTCATGTCTCCTCCTTATACATATGATTCCTCCATATTTCTCGGACTATGTGAGTTGTATTATTACATATAAAATTTCCTCTACGGTCCAAGATCTTCATCATCTGCTCCTCATAATGGAGATCTTGCTCTTACTGTACCATATTTAGATTCAGTACATATAGGAGATCTGATTTGTACTTTCTCAAGAGGGATACATGGAGCACATCCTTACATGAGATAGGGTTAGTGGGGGTTCTAGTAAATTTTTTACAACTCTAATGTGGTCATGAATTTAAATGAGAATAATATAACTAGGAATTACATTTCCATTCTTTACATAACTTATTACTCTCCTCTATAGATATATACAAAGGAATAATTTTTCTCCAACCTCAAACTCTAACTCCATCTGATGGTTATCAACAATATATTTTCTCTACTCTGATATATCCTGATGTGTTGCTGAATTAACTTTCCCTTATTAGTCATTTCTTTTATCAATTCAGGTCTTAAAACTATTCATTCTCCAAATTCATCCCAACTAGATAGATTTCAACAATTCATTCCATAGAGGGATTCATAAGGATCCATATGAATTATTGAGTGGAATCAATTATTGTTTGATAATTAATCTAAAGGTAGATATTGATCCCATTCTCATTTGAAGTCTATTGAGAAATCTCTTAATATATCCTCAATTTTCTAGATAGACTGCTCAGATTAGCCATCGGTTTATGGGTTATATATCATACTAATGTTCAACTCTGTGTTTTTATCATGTTGGAGACTTTTCCATAACATGGAGGTAAACCTTTGAACTCAATCATATATAACTAATAATGATGTTTCGCATATCCTCTCTACATCCCTCATGTATATACTTTCGAGATGACTAATTGAGAAGTCAAATTGCAATAATGTGATTATTCTGTTTAAGAAGATCCACTATAACCTATATGGAATTATTTCCTATGGATGTATTCAGAAGACCCATGATAAATTATATAGTGATGTTTTTTCATATATATATTTATATGGGTAATTGTTTCTTCATCCCCTTGTAATTTTTCTCTTTTAACTTCACTTGATAATATACCAAACACTTTCATGTATATCTTGTGATCTCCTTCATATTGTTCCACCGATAGTGCTCTTAGAGATCATGATACATCATCATGCACCCTAAGTGGATGGATAATTTTGATTTATGTGAATCATTAAAAAACATAATTCTTTATCTCATGATTTAATTATACACAAAGTCATTACCCAAATCTTACAACTCCCTCTTTATCAAATTTTTAGTCCAAGGATTTCCCTTTTCTTATAGCTTCCACATTCTTATGTATTTCAACATCATCTCATTGAGCATATTTTATCTTCTCAATAGTGGATGGTTGAAAAATTATTTTTGATAGGTAGAACGGTTTTCCTTCCTTTATGACATCCATTTACATAATTTACATATCTATGAATATTGGATACTTCTCATTTCTCATCATTGATAAGGTTGTATAACCATTTCTACATAGAAAATATATCACTTTATTAAACATCCTATAATTGAAATAGATTATACAGTCATAGTGCTTGATAATATCTAACTGTCTTCAATAACACATATTAATATCTTCTATGTGAATATATATTTGATGGTCCTATGATCCATATACATTTTGAACTTCTCCCCATATAGATAATAACACAAAATGTTCAAGGAAAAGATCATGTCATCCAACTCCATATCATTTATTGTATATTTCTACACATGAAAGTCTAAATCCCTTGAGTAATAGGCTATAAATTTATCATTTTGAATCAATACACATCATAAGACCTTTTTTTAAAACAAAACAGTATACCATGAAAATTGACCCACTTGAGTGCAGTATAAGAACTAGAGCAGTGTTAAACCTATTTTTTAAATTCATTGAAGCTATTTTCATATTCATTGGTCTATAAAAACGTAACACCCTTCCTATTTAGTTTTTTTATAATTTTAAAATCATTATAATTTACTCAAAAATCATTTAATGTCCCTAGTTAGTCTAAGGAAACAATTGAGCATTATTATATATGTTGGTCTAGGTGACTCCACAACCACATCTTTCATAGAATGCTCCACAAATATCCCTTTAATAGTGATAAAATACCCTAAAATGATACTTTCTTCATAAAAAATAACATATACTATACTTTTAATATAGATTCTACATTCACAAAGACTTTTTCACAATACTCAAATACTCCTCATTCCCCGCATTATTTTTTGTATATATAAAAATACCATCTATAAGGACTAATATAAATTTATCAAGGTGATATATGAAGACTATTTTCAATAAACCCATGAATATTTCTATAGAATTATTGAGTCAAAAGGGAATCACTATAAATTCAAAATTTTCATACCTTGTTTGAAAGGTATTCTTGGAAATATCATCCATATTGACCTTAAATTGGTGAAATCTCACTCAGTGGTCCACCATAGAGAATTAATGGACCCCATCTGTTTGATTAAACAAGTCATAAATTTGTGGAAGGTGGTAATTTTTCTTTATTATGATTTTTATGAGTTCATGGTAATTAATGATGTTGAGCATTAACTCATCCGGCTTCCTGATGAAGAGGATCGACATACCCTATGGTGAAGGACTCGGGCATTAAATCCCCTATCCAAATTCTATTTCAAATGCTTCAATAGTTCATATAACTAAATAGTACCTATTCTATAAGGAGTCCTAGATATAGGTAGAGATCAAGATATATTTTTTATTAAGAACCCAACCTCTATATCAGGAAGATTTATATGAAACTCTTTAGGGAACACATTAGTATTTTCCCTCATAATGGGCATGCCTTCAAGTATAATAATCTCCTTTTTCTCAACCATCTGAGATAAATATTCTTTCTGATAAGGAAATAATATCCATTCATGAGAACAATATTCCAAAGGAGACTCATCCTCTATCTTACACTTGTATAGGATTGGATGATAACTCGATTTATAGAGATTGATTTCCCTCTCTTGGAATTTAATATCGGATTTCTATATGGATATCCAATCCATGCCCAGTATACCATCAAATTCCGCTAAAGGAAGTAAAAAAAGATATAATGGGAGGTTTAGTCCACAAACATTAATTGGGGAGGAGTTTTATACTAGGAATGTAATAATTTACCCATTTACTATTCTCATTATAACTCACCTTCAATTTTTTCAGGGGACATTTTAATTTTTCTATTAAACTATCATGATATGAAAGAGTGTGTATAATTATAATAAATAATACATTCACCATTCTTGAATTAATAAAAATTTTACCTATCAAAAATTCATTTTCAGGGTCCAAATCAACTATAGTGATAGTGAAGACCCATTGTGATGTTTTTCTAATAATGTTTTGTATTAGTTGACAACTATGTTTTTTTAATGAATGTTTTCAGAAAATTGGAAAAGGAGAGTTTCTTGAAGATAAAAAACATTGGTTATATTTTTTCTGAATATGAAGAAAGTTATAAAGACAAAAAGTTTGTATAGTTAGAAAGATAAGATAATTCTAGATATAGTCAGATGATTTTATGCTTGTTTCAAAGTTTCTTAATTCCTAAAAAATGTTCTGATAATAGTTTTTGATAAAAAAATAATTTAAAGCATTTTTATTGTATCATTTCAGAAAGAGATGAAATAGATGAATAAGTTTCTTGAAAATTTTATGTATGAATTTGTTGAATTTCAAAGAATTAAAACGTTTTTGATCAGAAAAATCATATGATAAAGCTTCTGGTATGAAATTAAAAGTTCGTACAATTCATTAGAAGGAAAATAAGGTTTTCAAAGTTACTTATCATGAAATATATTAAAAAAAGAATCAGATAAAGACTCTCTTATAAAGTATGTGTTTTAATAAGGAATATTTTTATAAAGGAATCCAATGAGAATCATTAGACATGATTTACTGGATGGTGGCTATAAGTGGAAATTGATAAGATTAATGGGTTATAGATAATTTGATAGAGATATTTCAAGAATCCCAGATATTGTTATTTTTGGGTTTTTTTGTGGTTTTGAAAAATGTGAGAAGATATGGTGATGTAAAGTTTCTGATAAGATAAACTAGATTTTTTGTTTGTGAATGTGAAGAGATGTACAAAAAATTCATCAGATAAACCCATCCAAATAACTGTTTTCGATAGAAAAAACTTGATAGAACACAGATCATTAGATTCTACATTATTTCAAAATTTTAGATATTAATAAAGTTATTGAGATGAAAAAAGTAAGAAACAAAGGATATTAGAACATTCATACTTCATCACTGGGTGAATATTATGATCAAATAGAGAATGTACATGAATATTATAATCAGATGAAGAATTTTCTCCACAGTTATAAATTTTTACTTTCTTGATGTTTCAAATTATACAAAGTTGATGTCACAATGGTTGATCAGTTTTTTAAGATCTAAAGTTAATGAAAATATATAAGGTTGGAACATTAGATAATTTGATATAATTCAAGAATATTAAAGAAGACTCCAGTATATTTTCGAAGAGTTGAGAAGTGTACCAAAAATATTCAAATGAGTGTGAAATTTAGATTTATGAATTTTAATGAGTGGGAAAGAGAAATTAGATCCCTACCTTTTACCTTTATATTGCACCTATAAATAGATATGGAATGTAAAATGGTTCCAATTAATGTTTAATGGAAAAAATCTAGGAGGATGGGAGAATTGTGTCACAGTTGAGTTTTAAACTGAAATCATTTTTCATATTGAAGGAGTTTTGTGCACATAGTTTTCATTCACAAGAATCTAATAGTGTTTAGTTCTAATAACTAGATAGATAGCATTAGACAAAGGCGGTAGATAGGATTTCCAGGAAGAATTTTTTTTGAGGTGATGAGTTTGTTGATCAGATAGAATGGAGGTTATTTAAAATATAAAATTTTAGAAAAAAAAGTGCATTGGATAGAGACCATTGAACATGGTCCCATTGGATTCAGGCACATCTAAAAGTATTTCCAAATAGAACTTTTTTATCAGATTTCACAATGTTACATACTTCTATTGTGGATCAAATTTTGTAATATAAATTTCTAAACAAAAGGGATCCAGTGTAATTTTTCCAATAAAATAATATAAGTTTTTAAATAAGAGCTGACACAAAAGTTATTTTCACTTCTTCATAATAGTGAATTTCCATGGACTCATGGGAATGGCCATAGAAATCATGTATGTTATCACACTAAGGATAAACCTTGAAAATATTTTGTTCTTTTCATAATTTTATAATTTTTCAAGCCTTTGAGTGTACATAAAGTTGATAAGGTAATTACTCTAAAAACTTTTATGGGTTAAGTTTCTTAAACCACAAATTTTTTAAAATGTTAACAACTGATTCACCCCCACATCATTTTTTCTACAATCCTTATGAGCTCTAAGTGGTATCATAGGAAAGGTCCCCCTATCAAATACAAATCATGGAAACTCTCAATTCATTTAATATAATTGGTATTCCTAAATTTGATGGAAAATTATCATGGATAGAAAAATAGAATGATACCATATGTTTTATCTCTTGTATTGGAAGTTGTTGATACAAAAACTATTGGGTTTCTAGAAATTAAGAAATATGGCCCGTGATTTTTTATGATATGGGAAATGTTGATGTTTATGAAAAGTCTATAAATTATATTCTTGTGTCTCTATCATAAAATGATTACATGAATCTGTTGAGTCTCAAAAATCTAAAATAATGTGGGACAATCGCAAATGTATTTTCTAAGGAAATACTATAGAGAAGGAAGTGAAGCTAAAAATATGGAATAACACATTTGAAAAAATTAAGAATGAGAGATGATGAAACTATTTATGAGAACTTAACTAGAGTGAATGATTTTTTTCAGAACATCATAGGTTTTGTTGAATTCTTGGGAAATTCTAAAAATGCTAAGAATGTTAGAAAAACATTTAAGAAAGGTTTGATTATATAGTCCGTCATTTAGAAGTTAAGGAAGAATTATCACATTATTAATTTCATAATATTATTGTTTCTTATGAACAAAATCATTTATCATTCAAATAGAAGATACAATGTGAAATGGATTTTGAATCTATGAGAAAGATTAAAATTTAAGATGCTGAATATGTCGATCCTAGTGATTTCGAATATAATTTGGATGTTGAGTTGAATGGAAAAAATAATTTCACTTATCTCTAAGAATTATATAAGAGGTAGAGGAAATTATGTTGGAAAACTTCCTCTCAAATTTTTTGAGTGCGGTGAAATCAGACACTTTGCTATGAATTGCCATAAGAATAATCTTAGTGAATTTGAATATCATCCAGAATAAAATACATGATGGAGGAAGATGAAAAAAACATCTAAGGACAAAAATAAGTACAGTGGATGAAAGACAAGGTTTACTAAAAATAAAAGAACAATACTATGTAAAAAAGTAGAATCTAACTTAGATGAGATTGATTCATCAGAATATTGAAGTTCTGAAAGAATTAGAACATTCTTTGAAAATTTTATGAAAAATGGAATATTTTTCAAATAGTGAACAAGATCATGTATGTGGAGAATCTTACAAGGAGTATTATCTTAGATCAGAACTTGTAGCATGTCTTGAGAAAAAACATAACTCTTAATAAAGAAATCAAAATTATGAAGAAAGAATATGGAAAAGTTGTTGTAGTAATAAAATATGTAATTAAGAAATAAGAATTGTACATCCAATAAATCTTAAACTATTAAATGAGAATTTATGAATATGGAATGATGGTTTAAGACCTCAGTAAAAAGTTGGAATATAAGGAAGATAAAGTTAACAAAACTCAATAAAAAATCCTTACTGATGAATGTAACATGAGGAATTTGAATAAGGATTTTAGCAGGGATTCAATGTATAAGAAGAATCATCTAAATCTGTAGAAGAAATTCAGTTCAATGATCAGGTGAAATCTTGACCCAGTAAATGTAAAATTTAAATTATTTTCTTGACATTTTAGGATTTTAGAAAACTTTTGGGAATACTTTGGTTGATAAGGGATGTGAGAAACCTTTAACATCCACAAAAGGTCATAATTCCATCCATAATAAATATTTCCCATGTCAAAAAAAAATTATGAAAATATAGAATTTATAAACCTCATAAAAATTTCTATAGATAAAAATACTACTTTTACAAAAAAATCAATATTTGAGGGTTTTTTATATAAATGTGTAATTTATGGTAATAAAACATAAAACTATTAGAATGACATGGTACTTTTGATAATGAGGTATGAATAAATGGGAATCAATAGTGTATATAGAATGAGTAAATTTTAAAATCCACACGATGTATAAAAAGTGAAATCTCAGTATGATAAAAATTTCAATGAAAAATCATTTTTTATTCCTAGAGGTAGTTATTGGAAGATGTGATCAACTGGGTAAATTTTCTATAGAACGTATCACTACACTTCCAAGAAAAGTTCCAATGATAGAAAATAAAAGTAGGATAGGAAGAATAAAGTTTAATAAACATCTTTTATAATCGATAAAAAATATAAATGAAAGTAAAAAAATGAAAAACCATGGATTCATGATAGTTTTTGTTCCTCACACATGGCAGGAGATATAAAAATCTTGATAAATGTGGAAAATTTTGATGGTGGAGCAGTAAATTTTGTAAATTGTAGTTCTTTAAAAATCATAGGAATAAGAATTGATAAGATAGAACCGAAAATACTATAATCTAATGAAGTACTATTTATTAATGGGCTCAAGAACAACCTTCTTAGTTTGACGGAACTTTTTGATGATGAAAAATAAGTGATATTCATAAAAGATATTTCATAATCATAAGTGTAAAAGATAAAAATCTTATTACAAGTGGATAAAGATGCAGTGGAACTATTTTTCATATTATGAAACTTAGTAACTCTTGTTACTTTAGTGTTGAAGATGAGAACAATTCTTGGCATCATAGAATTGGAAATCTTGGGACGAAAATATTTAACAAACTTTCAAAATTTAATGATGTATGAATTATGCCAACATTGAGAAGAAGAGAGGATTATGTTTTTATAACTTGGTAGAAAGAAAATATGAATTTTAATAGACATAAGAAATTAAAAATTCAATCTAATGGACCTCTTGAACTTATTCACACATATATTTTTGGACCAATGAGACATTATTCGTCCAAATGATTTTTCTACATTAGAATTTTTATTTATTATTTCACTTTTATGACCAACATCATATTTATGAAAGATAAATTAGAGGTTGTATAAATTTTCATATCTTTTATTAGAGATGCAGAGAGATAAATTGGGTATTATATAACAAAGTTGATAACTGATAGTGGTATAGAAATCACAATCAATGATTTTGAATATTATCTAAATAAATTTGGGGCCAAACATCAATATAGTTCTCTAGACACCCATGAAAAATTGAATTTATGGAAGTAAAAAATATAACTTTGTTGTAAATGGAAAGAAGAAAGTTTCCAGAGTACAAAATTTTAATGTTCTACTTGAGAGAAGTCATTTAAACTACATTATATGTGAAAAATAAAAAAATGGCTAAATCAGACAAGATTTTATATGAAATTTCATGTAAAAAAAATTAGTAAAACATTTTATCTTTTTAGAAGTCCATATTTAAAAAAAATCATAAATTTTAATCTTGAGATATTTTTAGAAAACGTTAAGGAAGAAATCATCATGGGATATTCACCCAACAGAATAATTTTCAAATTTTAGAAAAAATGGTTACAAAATATTGTGGATTTCTATGTTATGAATGATTCAAAAATCCAAATTCCTTAACAAAGGGTGTTGAAAATTTTGAGGAATACAAACTTAATAATTCTGATAAAATTAAATGTGATCCAGAACATATATATCAAGACACAAAGGAATTGTGTGATGGTGAAATTAAATATGGAAGAGAGACATTAAAATTTTTTACCTTATGAAAACATGGTGAAACTTTAAATATACATAGAAATCATAAAGTTATGATATATACAAGAAGAATGTTGATATTTAAAAATCAAACATCACTCATTTTAAATATTTAATGGGAATCATTTGATCAACTAGTAAAAAATAATGGGTGGATGAAATGAGTAAAGAGTTGGATCAAATTGAGAAAATTGAAATGTGAGAACTTATTCCATGACTCGTAGATAAATTTATTATTTTAATAAAATGAGTGTATAGAAACAAGTAAAATGCACATGGTTATGTTTCAAGAAACAATGTGAATCATGATTTTAAATGTTAGGCACAGGTGCAAGGTGTGGACTATTAAGAATTTTTTTCCCTAGTTTCATGATTAGAAACCATCAAAATGTCCTTAAGAGTGGCTACACATCGATGTCATAAACTATATCAAATGGATGTAAACTCATAATTCTTAAATGGGGAGATTACAGAAGAAGTTGAAATTGATAAAATTTGTTGTTTTTTCTTGATAATGATGGAATAAAGGTTTTTAAATTGAATAAATCCTTATATTTATTAAAGCAAGCTCCATGTTCCTCGTACTCCAAACTTAATAGTTTTTTGAAAAGATGATTTTTATAAAGGAAAAGTTGGCAACAACTTTTATGTGAATGTTGTGGATTTTTTAACCAATATTTTAATTTTCTATGTGGATGATATAATTTTTTATGGGATTAGTGAAAATATTTGTAAATAGTGTTTTGATCAAATGAAGAAGAATTTGATACTTCAATTTTAGGAGAATTAACTTTCTTCCAAGGATTACAAGTTCAACAAAAGGGAAAATAAATTTTTTAATCTTATGATATATATTTCAGGGTGTTGATACAAAAGTTTTAATGGTATATTATATAGAATTTTCTACCCCAATTTTAGTGATAAAAATGCTGGTTAAATATGAAACCATAAAAGTGTAAATCAGAAATATTTTTTAAAGTTGATAGGAAGTTTTATTTTCCTTATATCTACAAGACCTGATATTTTTTATATTGTGAATTTATGTGCCATATATCCTATTGATATGAAAGAATCTAAAATATTAAAAGAAAATATAATTTTTAGATACGTGAAAAAAAACAACGTCATATCGGTTGATGTATAAAAGAAGTTGTGATATGACCTTCCAAGGATTTACTAATGCTGAGTATAATGGAGATTTAAACGATGGAAAGTCAAAGGATAAAAAATTAATATGAGAATGTTGTGTGAGTTGGAATTGTAAGATAATGAGTTCTATAACTGTTTTTACAGCAGAATAAGAATATGTTGTTTCTTTCCTTTCATATACTCAATTTTTATGAATGAAAGTTTAACAGGAGGATTTGAAATTGAATATTTCAACACCATTGAATAAACTTTGTGATAATTATAATATAGTGTATATTTATAAAAATATTATTCAATACTCAAGATCAAAGATCATTGATATTAAGTTTCACTTCATAAAAGATAATGTCTATGGTTTTGATGTTTTGCTGGAATATATTTCAATTATGTATAAAATTACTGATATCTTTACCAAAGCTATTCCAAAATAAAGATATTTGGATTTTAGGATATAATTTCATGTTCAACCTCTAATAATGACTTCTTAATGTTATAAATGGAATCACCCACTATGATTCAAATTATATTGGAATTGGGGAGATAAAGTAACAAATTTTTAATATGTTTTCACATTTCATTATATAATGAACCTGCAAAATTGAGATTGAAAAAATAGAAATGATACAAGTGATGGGTATTTTATCTTAACTTTTCATAACATTTATAATCATCAAGGGATTGAATAACTTCCTAAAAATTACTTTATCCAATAGTGTAGTTTTATGACACTCTCTTTTGATAATGGTTGTGTTGTGGAAACATTTAATAAAATTTGATATGTTGTAAAAATTATTGGTTAAAGTATCTAATTTGGGAATAATGATGAGAGTTAGAAGTTTTTAACTAATATTATATACAAATAAAAAGGAGAAAATTGAATATACTTTGTGATATTTTTCAAATAGATATTTTAATTTTTTAATCACTAACTTTTGTTAAAAAATGTTTTTATAAAATATAAAAACAAGAGTTGTTAGAAGTTAAAAAAATTATTATGAGTTTTCTGATGATAAAAAAAATTTAAAAATGTAGAATTTTTGGAAATTTATTAAGATAATAACATTTCGGTTCATTTGAAAAGATTCTGATCAGGTGATCCATCAGATGAACCACAACTAGAATCCTCTATTATAAATTCATATTTTGCAAGATGTAACTCTTTTACAAAGGAATCAATTTAATTTCATCAGATATACCAAACAGCATGACAGCTGTCATATAGAATCGAGAAGAAGCACATGTCATAGATAATCAGAAAAAGATATTGTAAGAATATCTAAATTTGTTCTTTCTGATTTTGAGTTGGTTTTCCAAAATGTGATAAGATCTAGAAAAACAAAATCCCTAATAATATGTATTAGATTTGGTGTTTGTGAAAGTTAAGAGATGAAGAAAATTTTCATTCGATGAACCTAAACTAGCTATTTTTCTGGAACTGATGAACCTGACCGAAAACATATCATCAAACACTGCTTTATTTCGATATTATGGAAGTTAGGAAAGTTACTGGGAATAATAATTTAATAATTTTAGGATGTTATAAATTTATACTTCATCCCCAGATGGATAGTATGATCGAACAGAAAATGTGAATGAATAGTACGATTAGTCAGAGAATGTTTTATAGAGTAACAATGTATAAGTTTCATGATATTGAAAATTGTACAAAGATGATGTTACAATTATTGATGATTTTATTATAATATAAATTAAGGAAATTTGAGAAGGTAGTAACATAGGATAATTTTAATAAAATCAAGAAAATTTGAGAAGACTCCACAAGAGTTGGAAATAGTTTAGATGAATCCCAACAAAATTCAAATGAGTGTGAAATTCATATTTATGAATTTCAGTGAGAGGGAAAAAAATTATTTTCCTACATTTTACATTTCTAGAGAAACTAAAAATAGATATGTAAAGTAAAACTATATGGTGAATGTTTAATAACAAAAATATAAGACACCAGAAAAAATGTGTGATAATCTAGTTTCCACCTTATGTTATTTTTAATTTTGATGCAATTTTATGGACATAGATTTTGTTCAAAAGCATAGAATACTGATCAGTCATGAGAACCAGAGAGAGAACATAAGACATAGGAAACAGATAGGATATCTATAAAGATGTTTTTGTGAGGTTTTGAGTTTTTTAATCAGACATAAAGAAGTTTTTTTAAAAGGTTTAGTTTCAGAAAAGGTGGTTTTAATAGAGGCAATCGGGCATTGGCCCATTGGGCACATGCACATCAAACAAAGGTTATAGATGAACCTTTTTTCGGTTAGTTTCAAAATTCTTCATTTTTTTTGGGCTGAAATTTTAAAAGAAAAATTTGTAAAGTAATGGGAGTTATTACAATAATACCTATTGTGATATAAGTTATTTCCAATGGGACTTGACATAAAAGTTGTATTCAATTCTAGATAATAGTGAATTTCCCTGGACCCACGAGAGTGGCCATGTAAAGGACTTTGGTTCTCACACCAAGGTCTTACCTTGAAAATATTATGTTCATTGACTATATTTTTTTAATTTTTCTTGCATTTGAGTTTACAAAAAATGTTAAAAAAGAAATAACTATAACAAGTTCAAGGGGTTATGTTTCATAAATATGGAAAATTGTAAAAATATAACAACTGATTAAAACCCCCTTCTCAATTATTCTATGATCCTTAAGAACTTCATATATCATAATTCATTCATTTATCTCATTCCATTACAGATTTTTATCATTTATTATCTCCGATAAACCTTGTCTTAGAAAATTGAATTGAATAATGTCAATGTTTCTTATAGTTGAAACACTTGACTATATGATACGTGTTGATCATAACATTTTTTTCTTTTATCACATTAGTGGGATTCTTTTTCCCCTTTAAATTTTATTATCTTGATGCCCCTCTTTTCCACACTTGAATTATCTCATCATTCTGAAGATATAGTTTCCAAGATGCTTCTTCCAAACCTTTTGACACATTGGTAGTTGGGTTTTCATCACACTATGTGATTCATTCATTGATCCTCCCAAATTAAAAACTATTTACCACTTTTTATTTCCATTTCTCTAATAACACTAAGAATAACTAAAATATATCATGACCTTAAGGGAACAATAGAATATATCTTCATAGCCATCAAAGTATAAAATTTCAAAAATATTCTACAGAAATGGATTTAATCTTGAAATTTAGTGGTCCACCTTACATTCAGTGTCGATCATAATGATGAAGGGGTACCATGAAAGCCTTGTGATGCTTTCCTAATAAGCCCAAATAGGCTCATATTTATTTTGATTCACTCCAAGGAACCCCCACCACCTCCATTTTTTGATGAAGAGTTAGGAAAAAATATTTATTTACAAATATTTTCATTAATCTTTCTTATTCCATGGAATCTATATCCTACTTGGGATTTTTATTCTTGATTAGTGTCCACCACTAGTCACCTTCTACCACCATGAGATAAATGGAAGCTACGACTTTGTATTCTTCAGATAATGGTAGGATAGATAATATATTCTCAAAAGAGTTACTCAATTATTTTTAGATGATGTTATCAAAATATTCAACAATGGTGGGACACCATTTCATATAAAGGACTCTACAAAAATATTCTCTTTATTAGGAGAAGGATGTAATTACACATTATTCAAGTTATTGTTCAAAACATGAGTTTGTTGAGAAATTACTACTCTAAAGTTCTCATATCCCAATCCCATAAGGTTGTAAATATCATAAGGGTAATCATCACTTTACCTATCACATTGGTTTTTGGAATGATTCCTCTAATTTCCCAACCTTAACTAAAATGAAGGAATAATTAGGGATGATAATACTTAAACTAAAATTAATATAAATTAGAAAACTGTGAAATTATAAATAATAACATATGAATTACATGTATATCTTAAAATATGAGTCTTTAAGTTTTAATCTAGTTTATCCATTATAATTTTTCAATTATTTTTTCTAACCTAACAATATATTCTAGTCCTTTATAATGGCTCATAAATAGTTTTTCAATTTTCCAAGGCATATCCACTGGGAATGTCAAACTAGTTGTGCACCAAGGATAATTTTTTGTGAATTAGATATAGGTTGATTTAATACCCAAAGATCCCTTTCAGTGATATTAAACATAAGTACAACTATTCTAGATCCAAACCCACATGTAGTATCCAGAAAAGGATTTCATTTCATTGAATCCACTCACTCTATAATTTAAGGATATCTTCCAATACATAGACTTATCCAAAGGCTTTTTAATATTTAATCCTTATCTTAATCTATAAAAATAACTAATCCTTTATTTGATACCTAATATAGAAACACAAATCACTTATACATATTATTACATGATTTTTAACATAAATATGCACAAAACACAACCCAAGGATCTATAGTGCAAGTGTCATTGGAGGACTAGGTTAATATTTCATAAATATTGAACTAAAATAAAAAATATTTATTTTAACATCCATAATGGTACACTAAATACCTTGTAGATTATAAAACTACAACAGATAACCGAGGGAATAAATGATGAAAATGGGTGATCTATAAATCCATGTAAGGGAATAACCATGATAAGAGAGCATAACATATTATTCAAAAGGCATAACATGATATCTCAAAAACTAGACTTATGAATAATAATATGAGGGAAATAAATTTAGAATATGAGTTTAAAAGATTATGGAAATATAGGAATTTGACTATAGTAAAATAAATGAAATTATAACCATATGTCAAGGATCACTACCAAGACATAATAACATAGTTGATAGAGTCCCATAGTGGATTAAGTTTAGTTACTAATCCCATACATATCATCTCATCTGATATAAATATTATCCAATGCATTAGATTGTTATCTGTGTTCTCCCACCATAACATGAACATGAAAATGTGTTCTATAAAAGGAAATCAAAAATAAGGCATAAGAATAAGAATTACCCATGGAAATAAATGTGTTACATATTCATTCCATAAATCATTATCAAAGTAATTATAATAAGGATTAGATATAGAAGAAGAAATTAAATATTCTGAAACATCATATTTGGATAAATAATAAAATGTCTCAGCTACAGAGTTTATTTGAAGGAAATTATTTTTGGAAGTGTGAAGAATAAATTTGGTAAATGAATATATTTATCAAGGTTTTAAGAAAATGGTATGGAATCATTAATGATGGTAAGCCCATCATATTTTTCATAAAACTAGAAGTGGAACATGAGAGTTATCCATAAATAAATTAGTATTTTTATAAAACCATTTATGATTGAAAACATTTCATGGGGTGGTTAATGACATGTAATAAGATATAATAAATTCCCTTAAACCGGGATTACTTAAAAGAAATATTTGGAAAGATAACTTAAAAATATTTTACATCCCCAATAAAGAAAATAAAGATAACATAAGTTTATATTAAAGATGCACATATATATAATTTAAAATGTTTTACTGAAAAAATTAAATGGATAAATTAATGTAAGGAGAAATTATTCATAACCCAAAGAGAAGAGTGTGGTTCATAAGTTCCATTACCTCGAGTTTGGATTCACTGTGAACATTCTCTTAACATCCTAAATAATAAAATTATATTTATTAAATAATTTATTTAGAAAATTATTATAATATATTTTATTTATTATTAAGAATTCATGTTAATCTAATTTTATTTAATTGAGATATCAATTCTATTTTCCTTTTTTATGGTCGTTCATTTCAAGGTTCCTTGTTTGGTTTATTTTGTGGAAAATTATTGAAGTTCTACTAAAATTGGACTAAAAATAAAGAAGTGAAATGAAATGATATTTATGACCTTTTATTATATTAAATGGTCCTAAATATCTATATTTTTTATGAAATATTCAATATTCATTCAGTATAAATGTTATAGTTATATGATTTCTTCATTTTGGCAGTTTAACCAACCATCAAGACATTGATAACTTTTATTCAATTAAATGTTTTTTAATAAATTAAGAACAATAAATAAGTTATAATATATATTTTTTATCATTATATTTTACTATAACATTATTTCTATAACCAACCATGAAGGCGGTGGAGAAAGACATAGTAGGTTGTTCATAGAGCCGGTGAACACTTCGTAATATGAATAATTATTTTCCATTTAGAATGAAATAAGAATAGGTTTGATAATGGATATTTAATAAAAAAAATTACATTCTGTTATATTTATTGTACCAGATTCATTATTTCATGTTGGATAGAATTTTTTTTACGAATTATTCAATGAAGTATTAAAAAACATGGTTGAGAGTATTACCCTCTCCTTTGGATGTCTCCTCTTAGACCACCCCTTAAGCATCCTTGGAATTGTAATTTGGTAAGACCAGAAATCCTTAGAGATGTGTAGAATGGTTTCGGTGAGAAATTGGAAGATTTTGCCATATATCTAATTATTATAAGGTTTGAGGAGAAGGGGTAGTTAGGGGTTATATTTATAAGGAGTGTAGATGAGTTTTTATGAATATAATATTCATTAGTTTGTTCTTTCTCAAGAATATCAATGGGGGTCAATATTGTTACAAAATAAAATAATTAGTTATTTTGATTTAGATATAGTGGTAACTTACATCATCCATGACTCATTTCTGTATGTGTATAGATTATGATGTTAAATACTTTATTTTCTCTATTTCACTATTCAGAAAATCAACTATTTTAGAAAAAATATAAAAAAATAACCAAAACCATTTTTTGAAATGTAGACATGAAAAATTATGTCAATTTTATGAAATTAATATTCTAAATATAAGAAAATAAATATTTAAATTCAATCATTATTTGTTTAAAAAGTAGCAATTTTATTATTATTATTTATTTTTCTACCCAATGAAAAATTAATTATGGACTCGGTAAATTATATTATCATTATAATGAAAAATAATATTTTTTTATTAACCCATTTTATGAAAATATAATTTATTTTAAATATTTATATTTATTATAAAAATTTCAATAAAACATGTTTTTTTTAAATTAAAAATACATATTCTTTTAAAATTTTAAAACATTTGTTATAATGGCCCGAGCTCTCAAAATTAAAATTCCCCTTTTGATTTAACTAAATGTATTATTATGTAATATGGTTATGTAAAAAATGAACTTTATTTTTTTATTAAAAAAGTTGGATTTAAAATACTTTTAAGTATCATTACCATTGATAATATAGTCTTTGAACAGTGGTCACGTGATTAGTATAAATATAGTGTTTTAACAAATCCAATTAACACATACAAAGGGGGTGATGAAGCCAAAAAATAGGATTGTACCCTATAAAGCCCATTTATAGGAGCTTCCAAGGCAGATAGTATTTATGTAATGTATCCTTGATCAATCCCATGTTGATATCGATCAACCTAGTTATGAGCAAAAATGTTTACAGGAGAAGTTCAAGCTCATCGATATCATTACCTAAACCATGTACACTGAACCACCCAATGAAAGTCTTACTATTGCACACCTTACTCTTAGGGATTTTGAGGGTGTATTTTAAGGGATATGTATCAATAACCTATAATTATGATTATGTAAATTATTTTTTATAGAATAATGAACATATTTTCCTCATATTATGGTTAATTTAGAAATGATTTTTATTTCGATATAATAAAAGACAAATAGTATTTTCATGAAATAATAAAATTAAATTAAAGAATTTAGTTTAACTAATTAATGAATTTTTGAAATAAATAATATTTTAATAATATATTTTAAATAAATATTTTTTATTAAATATAAATTATCATATAATTATTATGAAGGTAAATGTAATTTTTATAAGGTTTCGAAAACTGTTATTGTCAAAAAAAACTCAACATTTCATAATAAATGTAGATTTTATTTTAAAAGTAAAAAATTAAAATATTTATAAAATTATTTAGATAAAATGAATATTATTTTTGTAATCATAATTTTGAAATTATCTGATCTTGAATTTTTCTTAATTTTTTTAGGAAATCGAATTTTCAAGTAAAAATTAAATATCATATAAATATACTTTGTCTATTATGAAATAATAATGACCCAAAATTGATGTAATAAATACAATAAAAGCTATACATTACCAAATATAATTTTTACCTATAACATAATGTTATTTTAAGTTATTTTATTAATTTTTTAAAGCCATTAGGAATCCTCAAAAACCATTAATATATTTTAAGGTTTTAAAATTTTTTATTTATGAGTATGAATCACCTCCACATAACCAAGGGAGTTATTTTATTTTTTATGACCTTGGCCTTATAAAATAGTTAAATCGACTATCATTTTTGAGAAACCAATGGAAGAACCCATTGGAAGGTTTGTGTTTTATTTTATTTTATTATGTACTATTTAAAACCAAAATAATAAAAAAATCTCCCTCGTTTCTTATATAAACCATCCCAATATCCTGTTTCTCTTCACAAAAAATAATTGTAGCACGTAAATACTCATTAATATACTCTCTATAGTCCTCCCAAAGCACCCCAAGTCGCTCAAGAATCCCCTACCAAGCATTTGGAGTCACACACTCAAGTAAGGGGTTTCTCTCTTCTCATTTCTATTCAAGCACCTCTTTTATGTTATGATTCCTAGTTTAAATTTTTGGTTGTTTGGGTATGTTTTAATATAACCCCCATAATATCTATTTTTTTATAAATAATTATATATCCCTTTCTTTCTCATTAACCCCTCTCATGAACCTTTGAATACCCCTGTTACCATGCTGAGATTTAATAAGGGATCCTAACCTTCTCTTATTTATACAACTTTATTTAATATATTGTGACTTATATTTCCAATTACTTATGTTGGGAAATGAATTTATATGCACCCATTACATACCATTTTAAGTAAAATTGTTTATAGACCCCTTTCCCTCTCATTATCCCATTTTATGATTTTTTAAGTGACGTTGTTATACTGCCAAAATTTCACCATGATTTTTCCATGAAAAAACAATAATATAGTGAATGCCATAGTCATTTCCTATCAAGGGTGTTAAACTTTATACAAATATACCTCTTTGACATGATAATTACATGTATATATTCCAAAATCCATGTACATGGAATAAAATGTGATGATAAATGATTCTATGTATTATGATCTATGTGGCACACTTAAGCATTAAAACTAAATAAATATGACAGGTGATTCTAAAATTATATAGCACTATAATGCATTTTGTAATATTTAGTATCATGAGATGTCAAGTTGGGATAGTGAGTGAACATGATTCCATTATGGGAGTTTTTCCACCATGATGTCTTGGCAGTTTAGCCTTGACCTATGTTTATGATGTACTGTTTTAAGTTGTTTCCATATTTCCCATGTTATGATTATCAAGATATATCATTCCTTTTTATTAATTTCTTTAATGCATCATTGATATGACTATTTTCTAACATGTATTTCTTTCTTCATGGTATTAGTATTTTATTCCCTTACTAGGATTTATATCCCACCACTTTCTTATGTATATCCCTAGGTTATCCCATATGTTTCTAAGTGTGATCATGTTAAGAAAGTTTTCAATAAATATGATGTTTTTTCATTTTTAAATTATTGAATAATGTAAAAAATTCCCAAAGACACTGTACTTATTGATATTTTGGGTTTTAATATGGATACTATTACGTGATAAATCGAGTATTAATGTGTAATAAATAACATGGTTGTTATAGTTTGTATCAAAGGAAAAGTTTAGTTATTTTTGAGATTATGATTATAAAACTCTAGTGAATGCCTTTAGTATAAGACTATGTATAACAAAACATCCCTAAATTTTATTAAGTATATAATAAGTGGTTTATAAATCACTTAAATCATTTTCTCAATCGTATAAGAATATGTGGTTTTTGTATAGATGTACCTAGGGGTAACAACTCCGACAAGGTGTGTTGGGCCTGACTCGGTGTGACCTGGTACATGACAACATGCCTTACTATGCCCCTATTTTGATACTCCTATGGTATATTTTTTGGTAAATTCATAATATCATTATGATCCATTATTATGTGAACAAAAAATTCCTATAAGAGTGTATGTTAGGAAATTGAACTTGGATAATATAGATTTAATCCTAGACATACAGAGGTTAAGAAAATTTATGTAATTTATAAGTTATCCCTTTAAAGTATTTTTCTTACCCATTTATGCGTTTAATAAGAAAAAAATTATTATTCCCTAATTTTTCTTTTATTCTATCCATGGTTGGAAATAGGAGGAGCCAGTTAAACAATCAATTTGAAGGGAAATGTGATGAATTCTCCAATAAGATGCCCAACCTGATGGGAGTATGAATTGTGAACTTTAGTAAGATAATCTCTTAGTGGAATAAAGTTGTGAATAGAATCATAGATTAAGAGGATCATCCAATACCCCTAGGGGATAACATTCTATGATTGAGAACATTATGTGATAAAGGCCATCAAATTGTAATGGATCATCAGATTTCTTAATCATGGAATAATCGATCAACTCTATTGAGATGATCTTATCCATCCTTCCGAGTTTATATGAAGATAAGGTTCTAATGGATATTTATATTATAGAGGTAGAATCATATCAGTGGTGTAAAATGATCAGGAATACAAATCATGAGGAACATATCGATGTGATGGAGTGGAAGGAATTCTAGAAAAAAGTTTTGATAAATATTTTCCTCACACTCTCTATATTAAAATAGAAAGGGATTTCCTTTAACTTAAGAAAAAACATGATGAATATTTCTAGTTGTACTAGAAAAAACATCACCAGACATGTATGATAGTCCTATAGCTTTCTCTTTACCCCGGAATTCAAGTTTGACTACTTCTTTGGTGAGCTAAATCCTAGTCTACAAAAATCCCTAGTGATCCAAGACAATGAAAAATATGATGAAATTTTATAATGTTCCCTAAAAGTTTAAATGGAGATCAGTGAATATCAAGTGTATCTTGAGGATAAGAATAAGAAAATAGAGGTTAATACTGGAAGTCTAATGGAGAAATCTAACATTGCTATGAAATTTTGACATCCCACTTTTCAGAGGTGTGGAAAGAATCACCACTTAAATTTCCTAATGGGAATGAGGAAATTATTTAGGTGGGTTAATGTAGGAAAAATAGATGGTGAATACCGATAGGGGAAACCCACTAATCTAATGAAGGAAACTAATTCTCCTGTCAACCCTAAACACATTGTTTGTTGCTTCAACTACAAGGAACCATGGCACTTTTGAAATCAATTAACTAATGCAAGGGTTTTAGAGATGACCAAAAACCTCCAACACAACAAGGGTGAGTTTTTTCCATCACACCCATTGAGGTGGATCCCTACCACGATGGGGTGAATGGTACTCTAGTTATTCATTGAAAGATAATGAACAAAATTTTCTATTATAGTTCTACACATTCCTTCATATAAAAAAAGTTTATCAAAACTATTCAAACACAACAAAAAATAATGGAAGTAGATCTGTCACTGAAAATGAAAAATGGTGAAATTATTTCATCCTGGGTTTATAACTCCTCCCCT
The DNA here is from genome assembly GCA_963277665.1 of Viscum album. Classification (NCBI taxonomy): domain Eukaryota; kingdom Viridiplantae; phylum Streptophyta; class Magnoliopsida; order Santalales; family Viscaceae; genus Viscum; species Viscum album. The sequence goes on along the minus strand of OY728164.1, from coordinate 628,140,150 downwards.
ATTACAATTTTTGGGATAAACATCCCAGAAAACCTTGTCATACTCCATTTGGTGGAATTTTATGAAATTATTGGTATGGATTTTATTTCCCTATATAGATCCAACATAAATTTCTCTAACAAGAAAATCAATCACCATGTCGCAAATTGACCCCCGATTCTGTACAAGTTCAATGAGAAGGATGGATCTTCCATAGCACCAAAATAAAAATAATTGATATTATTTCCCTATAAGAAAGTATATCTGGATCAAATTATTGAGTATAAGGAAATAATCAACCTTGAAGACATGCCTATTGTGAGGGAATATGCTAATGTGTTTTCTGATGAATTTTGGGTCTTCCATTTACCTAAGAGGTTAAATTTTCAATCGATATTATCCCTGGGAATTTCCATTATCTAAGAATATGTATATAATGGATGTTGTCGAACTCAAAGATTTGAAGAAACAATTATATGAGAATCTTAATAAATGGTTCATACGCCCAAGTGCTCCACCATGGGGTGCAACAGTCCTCTTCATTAATAATATAGGTGGGTAAATGTGCCTTTGCATTGATTATTGTGAACTCAACAAGATAACGATAAAGAAAAAATATCCTCTGCCATAGATTGATGACTTTTTAAGTCAACTCTATGGATCCTAATACTTCTCCAAGGTAGATCTACAGTCATAATATTTCCAATTTAGGTTGAAGAAGGAAGATATCCCCAAGAATAATTTTAGTATGAGGAAGGGGCACTATGAGTTCATAGTGATTCCTTTCGGGCTCACTAATGCTCCAAAAATATTCATGTAATTAATGAATAAAATATTTAGATATTACCTCAAAAAAATTGTGTTATTATTTACAGATGATATTCAAATATACTTCAAAAGTAAGGAGGATCATCAGAACCATCTAAACACTTTGTTTAATACCTTATAAAATGATAAGTTCTATTAAAATTACATAAAATGTAACTTTTGGTTGAAGGAAGTGTCATTCTTGGAAAATATCATCACAAAAAATTGGTTATTTGTGGGCCCTTTAAAAATACAAGTAATTAAAAGATGCAAGAGGCCAACATCTATGATAGATATCTGTAGTTTCCTTGGATTATCTAGGTGCTATCATTGATTTGTGTGAAATTTCTCATGATTTTCAAACCTTCTAACTAATATAACTTGGAAGGGAGTTAAGATTTCATGGAATGGTGAATTCAAAGATAGATCTAAGGAGTTGAAAAGGAGGCTTATCAGTTAACTTGTTATCAAACTACCCATAAGTGGAGATATTTTTGTGGTATTCAATGACACTTTAAAGAAGGGATTGGGTTGTTTGGTAATGAAAAATGATAAATACAAAGCCTATACTTCAAGGAAGTTGAAAATTCACAAATAGAACTACCCAACACATGATATAGATTTGGATGTAGTGATCTTTTCATTGAAAATATGATGACATTACATCTTTTTAGAGAAGTGTGAAATATATACAGATCAAAAAATACTCACGTGTATATTGGCACAGAAAGATCATAGTTTTCCCCAATAAATATGGTTTGAAATGATCAAAGATTATGACTGATCAACTCACTACTATAATGGGAAAGAATATAAAGTGGCACAAACTATATGTATAAAGGATCCAATAATTATATCAATGATGATAATTGAGAGGGGTCTAATTATCATAGATTTAGAAATGATGGACATGGGGATTATAAAGGAAGGAACATCATCAATACTTTCACAAATGATTGGTCAAACATCCCTAATAGAGGGGTAAAAAGATGATTAAAGGGATGATATATGAATTTTGAAAAAAGTAGAAACTATAAGAAAAGTTAAATCTACATAGTTTAATGTTAATGAAGAAGGATTTGTGAGATTTGTGTCATGACTATGTGTCCCATAAAATCCTAGGTTAAAGAAGGAAATGTAGGATGATGCACATTGTTAGAGTTTATCCATTCACCTAGGAAGAAAAAAAAAGTATCAAGATCTCCGAGTGTACTATTTGTAGGAAAATATGAATAATTAGATCACTAAATATACATCAATCTAACTGATATGTCTGTAAGATAAGGCTAAAACGTAGAAGTATAAGAGAATGATGCCACTATTACCCATACCAACATGGAAATGGGAAAACATAATCATGTAATCTGTCACTGTACATCTGTATACATCCAGGAGAAATAATTATATTTTGGTTGTTGTGGATCATCTTATAATGACAACTCACTTTATTGTGATTCGAGAGGATTTTTCACTACATCAACATTCAAGGATTTACATTAGAGAAGTGGTGAGGCTAAATTTAGTACCACTATCTATTTTATCAGATTGGGATATGAGATTCACCTCCACATTCTAGAAAAGACTTCAACATTCTCTAAATACAAAGTTGAACTTTAGTATGTCATATCATCCTCAAACTGATGGCCAGTCTATGTGGGCTATTTAAAAACTGGAAGAAAAGTTGCGAAAATTTTTGGTGTACTTTAAAGGAGGTTGGGACAAGAATCTTCTTCTATTTGAGTTATCATAGAATAATAGTTTCCACTCAAGAATCCAATTGGATCCCTATGAAGCCCTTTATGGGAATTGGTATAGAACCCCTGCATGCTTGGATAAAGTTGGGGAACGAAAACTACTAGATCCAGAAATGGTTGAGGAAATAGTGGAAAAGGTTAAGACCATTCAGTATCATATAAAGCCTACTTAGATTCAAAAAAATATCTTTACTGAAATTCATCGACGATGAATATATTCTGATATTAGAGACATGGTATTCCAATACAATTCTAAATGATAGAAAGTGATGAGATTTTGGAAGAAGGAAAAGCTTATTCCATGATACATTATCCCCTTTGAGAACATTGATCACATTGGAGAGGTGGCTTACCAACTTGAACTCTCACCTAACCTAACTCAAGTATATGATGTATTCTATGTATCCCTTTTGATTAAGTAAATAACAGATCCCTCACATGTACTCAATCTAGAGGTGGAACTGTTGGAGAATGACATTTCCTATGAGGAGCATCAGTTGATTATCTTAGATCATAAATACAAAGTCCAATGAAAGAAGTAAATTCACCTTATAAAAATTCTAGGGGAAACCAAAAGGTTAATGAATGAATGTGGGAACCAGAGGAGTTTTTGAAAAAAAATTAACATCATATGTTTGAGTGGGAAATGAAAATTTTGAAGGATAAATTTCACAAGGGGGAGATTGTAACGACCTGAGATGTTATAAATAAAAATCTACATTTTATTTAATTAAATTTATAATTATGTAATATGGTTATATAAAAAACATGAACTATTTTTGATTTATTACATTCATTTGGATTTAAAATTCCTTCAACTTTCATTTCTGTTGATAATATAGATGTTGAGAAATGATCACATGATTAGTATAAATATAGGGTTATAAAAAATCCAATTGACACAGAAAAAGGAAGTGATGGCCTCAAGTAGTAAAATCATACCCTATGAAGCCCATTTATCAGAGATTTCAAGGGTGAGAACATCTATGGGATTTAACCATGATCAATCCCAAACTATGATCCAATATCTTAAGCATGAGTGAAACCATTTATAGGAGAATTTCAATCTCATCGGGATCATGGCCCAAAACATATACACTGAAGCACCCCATCAAAGTCTCATTATCGTGCACCTAACTCTTATATAATTTTTGGGTGTATTAAAGGGATATGTATCAATACCATAGCCTTTTGAGTATGTACATTATTTTTTTTATAATAATGAATGTATTTTCATCCTATTATGGTTACTTTATAAATGTTTTTTACTTTGATATAATAAAACACAAATACTATTTTGGGTAATAAACAAATTCAATTAAGTTCATTTTTGATTAATTAATGGATTTTTGAAATAAATAAAATTTTAATATAATATTATAATTAAATAATATTTATTAATTATAAATTTTATACAATTCTTATGAAGTCAAATGTAATTTTTATAAGGTTTCAAAAATTGTTATTGACAAAAAAATTCAACATTTCATAATAAATGTTTCTTTTATTTTAAAATTTTAAATTCACATATCTAGAAATTGCTTAAATAAAATGAATATTATTTTTTGGAATCATAACAAATAAATTATCCAATGATTAATATTTCATAATTTTCTGAGAAAGTCAAATTTTTTGGTAGAAATAAAATATCATAAAAATATACATTGTTCATTGTGACATCAAAATGACCCAAAAAAATATGTAATAAATACTATAAAATAATTACACAACTAAATATATGCATTTCCTTTAAAAAAAATTATTTTATGTTTATTTAATTAATTTAAATAATCGATTATGAATCCTCCAAAACAATTAATATATTTTATGGTTTTAAAATCATTTATTTAAGAGTTGACTCACCTCTACGTAAGAGAAGAAATTATTTTATTATTTGTAGCCATTAGAATTATAAAATAATTAAATCCACTCCCATTTAGTAGAAACCATGGGAATATATAATTGGAAGGTATGTATTTTTGGTTATTTTATTATGTAGAGTCCAACACCTAAATAATAAATAAATCCCCCCCCCCCCATTTCCTATATAGAACCCCCAAATCTCCCATTTCACATCAATAAAAATATTTGGAGCACATAAATACTTTGACCTCAACTCCCTATAGTCCTCCCAAGTCACCACCATGATATCAATAACCCCCTCCAAATTATTTGGGTCACACACCCAAGTAAGGGATTTATATCTTCTCATTTTCATTCAAGAGAATATTTTATGTTATGATTCTTAGTTTCAATTTGTTGTTGTTTGGGTATGTTTTCCTAAAACCCCCATACAGTCCATTTGTTTTCTAAATAATTAGATACCCCTTTATCTCTCATTAACCCCTCCCATGAAACTCTATGTGAACCTATTACAAAATGAAAATAATTAAAACCATTAATTAAGATTATTTGATCCTAGGTTATTTCCAGGGCTTGATTAGATGTATTTTTTTCTTTTAATTTTCTATTCATTGGTTCAAGAGGTGTCTATTAAATGAAATAATTCTTCAATATCATTCTATGATTTAATCCATACAAAATTTTAAGGATAATAACCAATTCACTTAGAGGATCACCTTCATGATCACTCTATGGAATTGGATCGTACTAGCACTCAAAATGTGTCTTCATTAAAGTTGGTGAATACAATGAAGAAGATAAATCAAAGAAATAAACTCTTAAAATGAAGAGCATTTTTGAGAATATAATAATATAAAATAACATTAATACACACCATTCAAATCCCTAGTATAAAAACATAAAATCTTATCCCTCCATTGATTCTATTCTACCAATGGAAATAGGTCTAAGACTTAAAGAAGTTGTATTGATGAAGAAAAACATGGAAAAATGAACACTCCACCATTGTGTGATGAATTAAAAAGTGGTGGTCTGATTAAATTCACACCATGATTCAATAGTATCAACATGTAAAAAAAACTAAAATAATAAGTCAACAATAAGAACAAATTTTATTAAGAAACCAAAATGATTGAAAAAATTACATGGAAAAAATGAAGATGTGATTACAAAATGAAAGCATGAAATTACAATTGAAAGAAAGACTTGCATAGAAAGTAAAACATGGATGATAATACCCTTTAAAATAAGTTCATTATATAGTAATATTTGGAGCCTTAGTTAAACCCACCATCAATACATTCCTTCCCCATTAATTGAGAGAGTCAAAAGGAGGGTGATAAAATCAAGGGAAATTTGACGTTTCAAAGTTGACTAGAAAATTCTTCCAGATTCATCACCCTTTTTGACATCTGAATTTGTAACTGAAGATGGAAGAATCCAAAGTTTTCATAGAAAGAAAATATCTTTTTCCATATGTCCTATATGATCTGTCAAAATTTCATGAAAATTGGGACATCTGTTTGAAAGTTATGCTTGATCTAGTGGGATTCGTTTATGGGCATTCAAATCCAGCCCGCCATTTAAATTTCAACTTCAGATCCCATTATCACCATGAAAATTTAGAATTAGCTCTGGCCATTTTTTAATGAAATGATCCCCATATTTTACTCTTTTTACCGTAAAAAAAAATCTAGCTTCACTGGGTTTTGATTGTGGGTCCCACTTTTGTTTGATGGGCCTTAGGCCCATTATGCTTTGTTCAAAACAATTTTCTTTCATGCTGAAAAATATCCATCTTCCATTGGGATTCATCCATTGATCGTAAAAGATAAAATGTTCCAAACAAAGTGATCTAACATGTCCAAAAATATTAAATTAAAAAAAATTAATAAAAATTAATTCCACTAAAAGATGATTAATTGGGCCCAAATTTGTACTTTAAAAATGAATTGCACTTGTGATGAGAAATGAAGTTCAATATATTAAATGCACTAAAATTGATGTTTATAGACAATGAAACACATGAATATTAAGATATTAACAATTAATATTAGCCTCTTTAAATGGATAATCATGTAATTTCCCTACTAACCACCAATCATTGATGCAATATCACCAAGGACAGATCTGTTCGTCTTCTGATATAAATCAACCAATGCTTTCAATGTCCACTTTGGTGCTATAACATCAATAATGTGTAAGTGTAAAAACATTTGTACAAAGAGATTAATTTTTAAAATATCTGAACTTAATAATATAATGACATTGAATTGCACCATAATGTATTAAAATTACCTTTACCTGTGAATCAAAAACTTCATTTTTCCAAGACAATGTATATATATCCAATCACCATACATAATCAGATGGGTAACTAGATCCTCCACCAATTGGCCTAGAATCTATCCAAATAATCATATGACGTCATCCATAGTGACCCCATAACAGTCAAATAGGACCACTATATTTAGTCCATTCAGATTCCATACATATAAACTTTTCATATTTTTCTCCATAGTAACATTTTTACCATCTATTATGAAAAAACATTTATTAGTATAAAAAATTGCAATAACTTTATACATATTAAAATTTAAACCTATAACAGCTTCCTTCCAATATCCTTTCGAAGAACCAAGAGTGTCATATTTCCTCTCTGTTAAGGATCAACTGGTATCAATATAACGCTTCCTCCTTGGCATTCGTTTCATTTAATCAAATAAAAGGAACGTCAGAGAATGTATTTCAAAAGAATCAATCATAAAAAAATAGAAATGAAAACATTTTCACAATAGTAAAAAAATATACTTAATTGTGATAATTAATTAATGCAAAAATGACATAAGTGGTTGATAAATGGATGGATGGCTTCACAGACAATCATTTTCCCCTTCAATCATGTCGTTTTACTACTCAATTACCACTTCATCTACTTCATCCACACTTCCAAGACTAATATTTTCAATATAATGATGAATAAATATGTTTTCTTCTTACTATTTATGGGATTCAATGTCATAGGTCAAATCTTCCACTTCATCACCCATATCATACACGTCAATTATTTTTATGTGAGAAAATACACTCCAACCTTAATCTATGAAATCTTACACATAATATACCATTTCTTCTTGCAATGATAGAATATATGGATCATGTAATTCATATTCACCAACATCCATCAAGAGAATGAAGTTCAAAAAAGTAAATTTCATAGAATATCTTTTAACACCCCTGATAAAATCAACCCAATTACATTTAAATTGAAAAATTGAAATATTCCTATGGTAGTTTAATTTGGTAATATAAATAAACTTTACACATTATCCCACTTCAGAAAATGTCAATTTTCCACTATTCTATGTTTTCAAATCCTATTCCTGGTCTACTATATGAAATTTAAATCCATTCACATTATAAGTGTTGAACTGTCTAGCCTATTTTAGAGAACCTAGAACAAGAAACATTAAATATTCTGAAAAATCTTCTCCAATATCAATACTCATTATCTAAAAAATGTAATATACATTATTATATTTAAAAAATAGAAGTTTCAACCTAATATTTGTATTGATTTCAATATTTATGAACTTACACGTCATGAAAACCAATCTTCAAGCTCTTTATTAACAGATTTTGCTATATCTTTCTCATTTCGTGTTTGTCCTCTCATTATTTTCTTTGTTTTTATGCCCTAATATTAAATAAATGGATCTAAAATTTCACTATTTAGGATCACATATCTTTATTCTTGTGATAATTCAATTTTTGTCAATGTAAAATTTTAGCACCTCCCAACTGATCGAACAATAGTAAGAAAGAATTTTGATTTCCCATGTAGTTGAGATTGATTCAATGTTTCATCAACAATTCCAACATGAATTAATCTTGTCTCAATATCATCAAAGTATCTTAAACAAAACGTAATACACTCATCTATCAAATATCCTTCAGAAATAGAGCCTTTAGTTTGAGATTTTTTTTATGCATGATTTCAAATGCCCAAGATATCTGTGAAATTAAAGAAAAAAAACATAATTGTGTATTTAATGAACTTCTAATAATTTTTTAATTAAATTAAAAACATAAAAATAAAGTACCTCTCAATTGAATATATCCATCTAAAATGTACATGGATCCCTAATTTAGTTTCCTCAACAAAATACATAGTTAAATGCATCATGAAGGTAAAAAACAATGGAGGAAAGATCATCTCTATTTCCCAAAGTGTCAATAAAAATATATCCTAATGGTTGTAAAGTGCAAATGGTTTTATATTTTTCTCACATAGTTGAATAAATAATGTGAAAAATTGGAGTACAACAGTAGTAATTTTTCAGGAAATAATGTACCTAATTCCAATGTTAGAAACTACTATATCAAAATATGTGAATCGTGATTTTTCAATTCCTGTAACCTACGATTATTTAAGTCAAAACACCTTGATATATTACTTTAATACCCATCAAATACCTTGAAATGTTCTAAAATTTGAAGTAATGTATATTTATCCCTATCTTTCGTTATAAAAAATGTCGGATCATACATTGTACTCTCATCTGGCCAGAGATCACAGTTTATGTTCATTGATTGTAAGTCTTTCTAAGCAATGAGATGATCCTTAGTTTTTACATTCTCATTAATAAATGTGAAAATAAAATTGTCAGAAACATTATTCTCAATATGCATCACATCAAGATTATGCCGCAACAAATTAAATTCACAATATGGAAGTTTTAAGAATATACTTCTCTTCTTTCATTATTGTGTTCTGATTTCACTTGACGATTCACTTCAAACTCATTTCCCACTGTCATTCAAATGATACACATTCCCAAATTATATTTAAACATTTCAAATTTTTTCCAATAATTCATGACTTTTCAATAACTTTAGAGGCGGTTTACGATCAATAGAACCATTGAATTTTGACTTTTTCAACCAAAATCTATGAGATGCGTCGAGAATTCTTCGATGGAACAACAAGAACCATTTTCTACTATGAAGTAGTCATTCGAGATCAAAATCATTATTATAAACTGGACAAGCCAAACCCATGTAATTGTTCCAACTAACTAAATTCACATGTCTAAGTAAATCACTAACGGTCCTTATTAGAGAAGCTTTCATTTTGAAAAATGTTCTAGAAGATTCATCATTTGTCTCAAGACCGTTTCTCTATAACTCCTGTAATTATTCAATTAACGGGTTAAAGTATACATAAATATCATTTATAGGATTCTTTATATAGAAATAATTGTCGAAATGATTAAATACATTTTTTGGATTCACATCCACATAGGCCTATTATAATGGATCAAAATAACCATCCAAATGTTATAACTAGTGATCAAAGTCCCAAATGGGTTGAATCCATCGGCATCCAATCCCAATAAAACATTCATAGGGTTATATGATAAATATTTTTGTAATGAATAAAATGTATTCCATGATTTTGAATCTCTTGGATGTCAGATTAACCCATCATTTTTATTATCTACATAATTCCACTTCATGTGTTTAGTAGTTTTTTATGAAATAAATAATCTTTGGAATAAAAGATTTAAAGGAATGTAATGTAAAACCTTTACAGGCATATTTTTTATCTTATTCTTGATAGTTGTATGTTTATTCAGACTTCCAACATCACTCATTGACTTCCATATATAAGAATAACATTTTTTTAATACAATTTTCTTGAATCCTCTCCCCAATAAAGAATACAATCATTGGGATAGGCATGTATTTTTTGTATAATTGAGAACATCCTTGTTAAAAACTTTTTTTATATCATAAAAAGACTCATGAATATTTGCCTTAGGAAATTCATCATTGAATAATTCCAATATCATGGAAATCTCATTATTTGTAATTATACATAGGCATTTGATATGGTATAGCTTCAATAGAAAATAATATTTTGAATATTTCAAACATCCCCTATAAAACACCCGATTTCCATCATCAACTAAACCATGAAATGCATCTATCTTCTCAGTGAAATTTTCTCTTACATTAGCCTCCATAGAATCAAGGGGAGGATCCAATGACATGTTACAATCTTGATCTAGTTTTCCTATAGTCTCAAAAACATTAGTTGACAAATTTTTTTGTAGAACCCTCAACTGGTTGTTCTGATATGTTTTGATGTTGAAGATGTTTTCTTTCAATGTTGAATTCATCATTAATAAGGTTTTTCATTTCATTTTCCATTATCGATGAATTTGGGAGCTCATTCTGTCGATTGACGTCAGTTCTCATTGTTTCTATAATGTTTTATTCTGCATGCCAAATCCAACACAAATATTGAGCATCGAATTACTTCAATAGCATGTGTTCATAAACATCATCTCTCTTCAGCCATATTCTAAAATTACATTTAGGACATGGACATATTATTCTCCCATTAACAAATTGATAGGAAGTTGAAAAATCTAAAACATCCTCCAAACCCTTAGCATACTGAGGTGTGTTCCTTAGTAATGTGATCCAAATTTTATCTATATATATCAAAATGTGACTACACATTATTAAAAAAATTAAAAGAGATAACAATTACAAAATAGGAAAATATATAAATGGAAGTGAAAAACCCACAACCCAAGTAGTTATAAGAAGATCTATATAAGAAGATTCATATAAGTAAAAGAGGGTATAATACTATGTGATCGTATTCCAAAACTATACATAATATTATGAGATCCTATAAATATATATAGTAAATAATGAATCATTTAAAAAAGGATAATTGAAATCCATAAAGTCTAATTTTTAGGAAAATTGTGTGTAAAAGAGTTATATTTTTCATTTAAAAACAATTATAAAACACAAGAGGAAAAATACATGATGAAGTCCATTTTTAATAAAAATATTGTTTTATGTAATTATTGAAAAAAGTATCATAATCTTATGTCAATAATTGATATTGAATCTAGGAGTATGTACCATGTACCTGTGAGGAATATATTAGATCAAGGAATATATATTGGTAAAAAAATATACCACATAACAATCAAACAGATATAATAAAAGAGTTTAATTGTGTAAATTCTAGTGTTGAGTAGCTATCATGTGGTTAGAGATACTTAAAAACTACCAACACCAAGTGTCGATGTCATATATCATTGGATAGTCCTAGGTATATTATTGATACCATAGAAGATAAGAAAAATATAACAATAACTTTCTATATATAAATTTTATATCTAATATGTACATAATCTTACCGACTCAGACCACACCATCTTTCTCATTTCATGTCCCTATCATAAATTCAAATTTCTTGGTATATTATAGTTGGGGTGTGAGTCTGTAAAATCCTAGAATATATCTACACTTTCTCATCATTCTATAAAAGATTCCCCTATACCAATCAAAGTGGTGAGTGATATTTCAAAAAATAGGGATCCCAATAATGATCCTCAATGGAATAAGCATGAACAATAAAAATTCCATTGGATACAAAGTTCTCATATCTCCCCACCCCCAAGATACCTCAATGACCAAAACCCCTATTTCAACAACCATTATATTTTTCACCAATAACCACCCATAATGTAAAATCATAATTAAAGATTCATCAAGAATTTATCAAATAAGATAATTAACATAAATAATTTCCAAATGGTTCTTTGTAGAAACCCATGTTGGTAAAAACTTCCTTTATCAACCAAATAAAATATTTCATTAAAATATTAATTTTATAAAACCCAATCATAGCCATTTTTTTAAAACTAATTTCAATGTGTTTAAAGGGCCTTTGAGGAAAAAATATGAAAACACTATGAAATTACTTTAATGTTTTGAAATACTATACGATAAACCGTTCAAAATAAAACATTGAATATGTTTTTATTTAAATCATTCCAAAACACATTTAAAGGTAATATGCACACTAAATCATGTGGAATTAACATTAGTGAATAGAAATAATTTTATTTAATGTAATCTTTATATATTTATAATAAAATCCACCGAGATTAGTGTAAAAAATTATATCATTTCAAAAAAAGGATTAAATCCTTATATTAATGCATCCATGCTAAGAAAATATTACATTAAAATAGGTCATTTTTTTAAAAATTTGATAAATTCAGCTTAACCAATCTCAAAAGGTATAATTTCTAATTCTATTAGAAAATGAATCATAATATGAAGAAATTACATAAAACGCCAACCTCAAGACTAGTATAATAATATGTTGATGATGTAAAATCAATGAGGGAGAAGGATCCTACAACTATAAGCAGAGTAGGGGGACCAGCAGTCGGGTGGTGACCAGGGGGAGTAGTGGCAATGACGGTTCAGGGGAGAGAGAGCTCAATGTCTAAGGATCAGGATTAGGGGATTGAGGGTGAAGGTGAGTGGGTGTTGATGGCTCGGGATCGAGAAGGGGGTGTTAGTGGGGGAAGCAGGTGTCGGAAGATCAGGATCGGGATCCGATGTCGGTGGGGGAAGGGGGTATTGGCGGCTCAGGGTCGGAATAGTAGTGAGGGTCTAGATATCAGGGGGCTCGAGAGTGGGAGTGTCGAGTTCGAGGGGGTGAGGGTGTGTTGGGGGGATGAAGTGTCATGTTTTAAAAAAAAAATTAAAATTTCTAGTGGCATTTTTTTAAAAAAAACCCATGAAATTATTTGAAAAAAAGTTAATGACTGTTTAAGAAAACGCTGCTAAAACCCACCGGGAATTTTTTTATTTTGATATAGTTTAGCTCGTAGTTGATAGCCTCATCTCATACTAGGCAGATGAACTCATGATCATTCCTTTAAGGAATTCAGAATTGTCCATGGGATCTATATCGAGGATTTTACACATACCAATTATTCCCTACACTTCAGCTTGATCCCTCAAAGTCTGATTGATAGACAATATAGAGGATAATTTTTTGAGATTCTCAAATTCAGTATGATCCTAGGATTACCAAATCCACCCAACTCTGAGTATCAGCACTCCATATTCTACCTAGATCCCTGAAACATTCCTCGTTCGCCAGAGCCAAGTCCCATTGTAGTGGAGTCAGATGGATGTTATCATTCTAGTTGTATCCATGGGTGTCCCTACTATCAACATGGTGTCGTAGTTCATATTCTATTATAGATCCCATACTCATAGAACACAAGGTACACTGATGGGGGGATCTTTAATTACAAAAATATCCCATCATCTTAGAGTTTTTGACACCACCCTTCCACTCACCTACCTCAAGAAAATGGAATCCATTGATCTCTTTTTTTCTGCACAAGATGAAGCTACATACCAAGATTGGAACCCTCTACTAGTGGGAACAAATGGTAGTTGAGGTTATTGATGAAGCTCCAAGAGATCATGCTACAGACCCTTCCACACCTATCGCCCCCACATCCTCTCCAAGACCCACATCTTTTATTCCACCCCTACTCCTATCTACTTTCCACCCTCCAACACCACTTACCCTACTCCTAAACCCATCTCATATTATCCTAAATATCACTAGGACATGAACCTAAACATCCTAGAGAATCTTCACTAAATATCCCAACACATCCATATTCCTTTCATGGAATTATCCCAATTTGCTACCCCTTCCTCACAATTACTAGTCCCTATCAGTCCCTCCTCATCCACTACTCCTTTTACAGCAACAAACTAGGATGACCTTTCTTATGATCTCAGAGAATATGTTTTCTAATATGATTATCTAGCATAGAAATCCTAGAGGAAAAAGTGACCCACAACCACCCCATCCCCTGAGGTACCCTATATCAATCACACTACTAGAACCATGACAACATTACGGATCAGTTACTTAGCACCACCTAGCACTCAGATATCTTCCAACACCATGGCACCATCATCTATAGCTGACCAGCCAGCCCCACCATCCATTACATCCATTGAATAAGAAGGTAAGTTGTATCCACACTCTGTTTCGGATCATGCTATCGATGATGTCATTGGTGACATTAATTTTACATAGTGTACCATAGTCCACTCCTAGGATTTTTGTGTAATACTAGGATGATGATCATTTTTGTATTTCTCATATTTCCATTGATGATTTATCATTGAACTTCATTTCTATATATGGGATACTGATTTTTCCCCATTTTACTTGGATTATTTTCCAAATATTTACACTTTTATAGTAGTCATGTCCAGCTCCTCTATTTTATCTATGGTTTCTGATGCACATATACCACCATCCATCCTTGTTTGTTGATTGAATCATAACATGGATGAGATCGAGCACAAAATCTAAGAGTTATCACTTAATATTCATGCTCAGTAGCCACCATCGTGAGCACAAATACCTTTCCTTCCACATAAGATTCATGCTTAGTATGATCCTAATGTTATCAATCCTACCAAAATACCCAAATAGCTAGATAACACTACCAAAAGTAGCTACAGATGATAGAGGAGAGACTAAGACGATGGAAAATATTTCTGGATACTTTGGTCCATCCTTCTAGATGAAGACAACAATGTTAGTGGTTTATGGGAGGAAACCCATATTTCAACTGTTTTATCATTCTTTTTAGTCATTATTTTTTCCTAGTTGTCCCTTTATAGTTTTTTCTTTTTAGCCATGAGTCACATTGAGCCTTATTATACTCACATACCTATATTTATATCAAATGTATTTCATTACTATTCACTCTATGAACCTACCTATTTTACAGATTACAAATTTCTTCAACCCTATTGAATAATGTTTTATCTAGTTCAAGATTTTTATTTCTCACCAATTTTATAGGTAGTCCAATTTCAAAATCAATATAGTTCAACTTTCTCTATGGAATACCACTCTATACAGTGAGATATCAATTCCTTATAATTTCATTTTTTTAATTACATTTCACCAATCTATTCTTTTCTATCATTACCCTCTCGTAGTACTTCCATAGACAGTGTGGAAAATGTCTCCTTCTATGTGTGGGGGGAGGGGGTTCTAGAGAAATAATTTTGATGCACTTGAATTTTTTTTCATTTTCTCATTTATCTTGGAAACAATTTTCATTTAAAATTATGAAATAAACTTGAAACTCATTGCACCCATTTAAATAAAATAATAATTTAAGTTGGAAATGGTTTTAAATATATGTTTTCCTTATGTTTATATTATTAAAATGATTTTTGAGTTTACTAAATTAATTCAAATTCAAAATTTTTTAAATTACTTTTGATTAAATTATTAATTGGTTATATACACTTAGTGATTTCCCAGTTTTATTTATTTACTCCCATTAGAAAGAAGATTCTGAGGATTCAATTTCATATTTTTTCTAAGAATATTTCTTTGGTGAAAACTGGGACCTATAAACCTATCAGAACATGCATTGAGATCTTATTGAGATTATGAATGAACAAATAAAATTTAAAAAAGAGAGATGAAATATTTTTTGAGCTACTTTTTATTGAGACCCACCTTACTTATTTCCTTAATTAATCTTGTAGTTTCCAGGACTGACCTTTTTGGGTTCATTTATTCTATGAAAATTATCCCTTTCGACCCTTCTCTTTGTGTAATTCATGACTTTACTTTGAATAATTGTGGGGAGTGTTTTCAACAAGCAGAAACATGATGATTCTACTGTGGAGATATATGGTGTTTCTCACCATACTATTTTTTTATGATCCATGTGTACTTTTAGGTATTTCACATCTATTATGTTCCCTTGAAAAATACAAAAGAAAAAGACAAGGTGATTTGGTTTGTGTATTATGAAGATCAAAAATCGCCATTTCTATAAAGAGTAATCCCCTGAATGATCATATGTGATTAGGGAATGGATGTTATATTTTTCTTATACATGAATTTAGAAAAATAAAAAATCACTAATAAAAATAAAGGAAAATGATACCTTTTTGTACTCAATTGATAAATGTCGATCCAACTTGAGATGTTGGGAGGGTGGAATTCAATAGCTATAGAGGAGTCATTCCATTAAGCTTTTCATGACATTAATGCAGTATAATTAAAATCCTAACCTTTTTAGCTTGTTTTTCAATATTTATACACCTACCAATTGCCTCAAAGTCATGTGAACCTAATTTTTGAAGCCCTCATGATTTATTTTGTATTTTTATTTACGAAGTGGAGATGATAGAACATATGAAAGACTATGGTTTAGAACATGTACTCAGGGTATGAGCATAAATTTAGTTTCATTTCACCTTGAGTTATGAGAGAAAAATAATTGTGAGGAAAATTAAAAATGGGAATAGAGTACAAAGAACTGTTAAGAAATTGCAATAAAAAGATTTAGATTTTTCAAAGAACTAATCTATGAGGAATTATTAATTTTCTATATATGGATGATTTTGGATACTTACTTTTCTTATTACACTTAGTTTTATTTACCTATATATAATAAATGTTTCTTGTTTTAAATTTTTCTTACACCATGAAATCTCTATTGAAATATTTTTTTTCTTGAGGACAAGAAATTATTCAAATTGGTAGAATTTGATAGGTTAAAATCCTATATAACTTTTTCTATCATTTTGTTAAGGATTAACTCTATTTTTACTTGATCATTCACCATGTATGGGTTGTTTATTGCATAAAATATTTTTTCAAGGTTCTAAATGAAAATTAGAAAAAAAAATGAAAAAAAATCCACTACACATTGTGATACTACATTACATGATGTGTGGACAATTTTTACCTCATAAGGGAAAGTCGTGAAGAAATTCATGAATAATTTCACGTCATGAAGCCATTAAAAGATGTGATTCACTAATAAAAATCATGTAACCTTTTAAATCAATTCCATACTGCAAGATAAGGCCCTGAGTAGGATACACATTGTGATTCCCTAATACACGTCATGAAAGGAGTCAAATTTCCAAATCTACAGTTCAGATTCACACAAGATTCACAGAGATTCCAAAATCACTCTAGGAAACTCAGATCAGAATTATAGTACATGAAACAACATTACATTTCTTATAATATCCCATTTATTTACCTACAAGAGGTGAACTACAGATAGAAGGTAGGAAGAACTTTTGACTTCTCTCATTTTCTCTCTTGTTTTCCCTCAATTAGACATCACCCTTTTTCCCTAAACAAAATTTGTATCCAGTATTTTCATTTTTTTGAAATTACTCAAACACTATGGATCAATTTGAAAGAATTATTTATACCTTTTTACATCCCCAACACCATGCTACGCATGTTCATTGACCAGATCATCAATAATCTTCTAATCTACATTTTTCATGTTATTATTCTTATTTTAAGAATGATTTTTATTGAAATGGTGATTGTTTGAAGATTATATTTCTTATTATCAATTAATTTTTTTAAATTTAATTAAAATTAATTCTTGCATGTTTTTCAATTGTTTAATCCCAATATTTGTTAGCATGTTAACAATGCTTAAAATTTCTTATATAATTTTTGATCGATTATACCATGTGTAGTTAAAACTCTTAGGGTATGGATTGATCGTATGGGTGATTAAATGTACTTAATATTTAATTCTCAACAAGGAAATCTTTAGGAATATTAATTAGGATAAAGAATAATTTTCAATACAATTTCTTTAAAATTGCCTTGACAACAATAATTTTGAATGAAAAACTCGGCTTTGATTAGATTAGAATCGGACATGACCATTAACATATGATATGTTCTTATTTTGAAGCCAGTATTGATGTATCCTAACTGTAGTTATCTCAAGATCAAGGAATAACAATCACTTGGATATATCTAGTTTTCTTGATCGAAGCTAACTAATAACCTCTGCTTGCTTCACATCCTAGAGCTTAGGTCCATACCAAGTTAGAATTAAATATCATACATTCTCTTAAACCACGAAATTGATCATGATCCCTTCCTTTTCTAGGTTATTTTTCTTTAAAACTCCTAGATTTAGTTTTTCCCAAACTGAATCATCCTGAGAGGATTCCTACCCCAATGGGTTCTGAGCTTAGTCCCTTCCATCCATCCCAAAAAAAACTCATGGGATCGACCCTACACTATCACTATACTATGTATTAGTATCAAGTGTATTTTGGGAAACAAAAATGTATTCTAAACTCATCCCACATGAATTAAATGATGTGTGTGGGTGTATCAGTGACCCTAGATGTTGTCTATTTTGATCCATTTTCCAGCCTATCGATGCATTCCTATGTCTATAACCAATAGGTTTCTCTCAACTAGCCACACCAATGGAATCACCCACCATATCCTTTCCCTACCATGGGGATATGTTCCATCAAATCATGATGTATATAGAATAATATCTTGTCTCTTAAAAAAACACATAGGATACCATGATTATAAGAACAACAATGGGAGGTGATGTAGTTGGTACATAAATAACTTATCAATTATGAATCAATATAAGCCAGTAAACTTGTTTATCCAAACTCCCAACATAATCCATGAAAATAACCTCCCTAAAATTACAATAATTATATGGAGGTGTATAATTTTAAGAACAACAATTATTGATTCCAACTAGGCCTTTGCATTTAAAATTCATAATCATTTTCCAGAAAAAAACACTTTACTGTCAAAATCCATTTACAAATCCAAGGAAGATCATAAAACCATATTTTTCAAGGTTCCAAGAGGGCCATTAAATCGTGGTTTTTAAAAAAGACCTTAAAATCATATTTGGAAAATATTTTGGATCCATGAAAACATTTGGGGAGGCCAATGAATTAAAAAGGTAATTCCATTGAATTTAAATTTATATACATGTACACGTTTTTAAGAGCACATGCATGAACATATAATTAAGAAAATATCACACGTGTATATATATGAACATCCATAAAAATGTAAATGTTTTATGTGAAGTAACATTAGTCAAATAAATTCCATATCATGTGATTTTTCATGCAAAAACCAACAAAGAAACTCAATGTGTAAATATCCTTAGATAATTTAAAATTCAACCAACAATTCGCCTTTAATAATTTTAATAATGGTTAATCATCAACTTAAAACCCAAAAATACATTAAAATAGACATTCAAAAAATTTAACAAATAAATCTTAGAAATATATTAAAAGACCCTCAATTTTAATATATTAGAATTACATCACTTTTGTGGAATACTTAAAACATTAATCAAATGGTTACCCAAATACCATATTAATCTAGTGACTTTATAAACATGGAAACATAAACACTGGTACATAAGTGAGAAAAATTATCTCCTAATATGTTCTTCATTACTAGTATCCTTCTTAGACACATAATACATATCTTCATAACCCGGGGAATAGAAACACAAAAAGAGTTGAGCTTAGATGCTCAGTAAGGGGAAACTAGGGTGATATATAAGGATTAACATGGGAATAAGGGTATGAGAATGTGATCAAGACTTTAAAATATCATACCCTATATATCAAAGATCATAAACACAAATCATGGAATAAATATTGAAATTTAATAACACTAGAATTATAATGGAATCAATATCATCATCCCTGGAAGTAAGACAATAATAATAAATTAAATTATAGAGGATGCCTAAACATGTAATACCAGTCCCTATAAGTCAAGGTGTACTTAAAAAATTTAATAGGGCACTTTATGGGGACTAAACCTATTGGGTGGGATACACCAGCATCCCTAGTGGAATTCCTTTCCTTGTAAGGGATTCAGTTTCCCCATCTCCCCAGAGTGTATGGGGTTTCCCCATCTTCCCATAGTGGATTGGGCTTCCCCATCTTCCCATAGTTGATCGAGCTTCCCCATCCTCCCATAGGGGATTGGGTTTCCCCTTCATCCATAGTTGATCAATCCCATCAACTTGAATCCCATCATTATCTCATGAGATATAAATCATTACCTAATTTATTGGAGGAAGATATAGGTCCCACCCATATCATGATGAAATTATACATACATATTCCATAAAATCATAAACAATAATATCATGACCCATGAAATGAAATGGGTTTCAAAAACATGTAATCATATTATTACCTATATAAAATAGATAGGTTTCGTAATATTTTAAACAAATCATAATTTTTTAAAAGAAGTGGGTTTCGAAATAATAAAACCCATGCAAGAGGAACGGGTTTCAAAATCATAAAAATCATGAAAGATAAATGGGTTTCATAAACATATAACCAGATAATGAGAAATGGGTTTCATAAACATCATGAAATAAATACATAAACCATTCAGAGAAAGAATATGAAAGTAACATTTGGTTAATTTCCAATAAATGTATGAGTAACACCAATGGATGTCATCTTAGATGGAAAATAATTTTTAAATAACCTTTTAGAAACATTTATTGATGAAAATATGCTTTCTTATTTAAAAAATTATTATAAAAAAAATAATTTTGAAAAAAAAATCATCAAAAACATTAAATGAAAACATTAAAACATTTTTGAAAACAATATATTTGAAAATGACACTTGAAAAAAAATTGAAAACCAATTCTTTGAAAAAGAATCTTTAAAAAAAATTGAAAACTATTTCTTTTAAAAGTATTCATTAATTTTTTAAACCATTTCTTTGAAAATTAATCTTGAAAACATATTTGAAAACAATTTATTTGAAAATATATTGAAAACTTATAAAGGGAGATTTAAAACCCTAAAAAAATTAAATCCTTTTTTCTATAAAATTAGATTAAAATATATTTTAAAAAATAATTTTTGAAAACCATTATTTGAAACATGGTTTTTTATATTCAACGAATGTTTATCAAAGAAAGAAAATTGAGACAAATCTATTTTACCTATTTGGAAACTTTTGAAACATAAACCCCATGTAAGAGTGATCAGAAAATGGATATGTATATACTGATAAATTTAAGTACAAAAATCATAGGATATATTCATGTTAATTATATAAACCGCACAAAAGAAATGAGTGGTGAATAATCTCTAACTCTCACAGAAATAAATATGAGACTAGAAATCACCTTACCTTATATAATGACTCTCGACGTACTCATTCCAACCACCTGTATAATAAATATAAGTTTATTATAAATTTACCAAAAAACATATTCTTATATCTAATACCATATATGTATTTATATTAACCACATATTAACACTTCCATCATAAGGTTTCATTTTGAGTAATATATTCTTTGTTTTTTGAATGTGTCTTAGTTTGTTATATTTTTTGTCCTCATACTTATATAATGATCTCAAGAATGTAAAACATAATATAAATATCATGTATATTCATAATAAATTTATTTATAATAATCTATCAATGATAGAAATATGAAATGGAATACACCATTAATAAAATAGTAGGTCGTACGTATGCTAGACCGTTGTTTCATTTTAATTATCATATTGAAAGAAAGAAAGTAAATGAAATATATGTATGTATATATATATATATAGTAAGTATTGTAAAACTATTTATTCATATATATAATATAAACTTACTGAATAAATCCTTAATACTTTCCATGTAGAGTGTGAACAAATCACATCACTTTGATGAGGCAGTAGTCCACACATCCCCAAATGAAATTATCGTATTAACACAAAATAGAAAGCATAAATTTATGTGTTATATAATAGTTATAGAAGCATAAATACTTCATAAATATCATATATATCAAATAAAAACATATTTTCTATCATAATTACAAACCATGGGATGTGGTAAAGTAAAAAAATTAACAATATTGTTTTCTGAGGAGGTATTTCATCGTGCACAAGAATAGTAAGTTCGTTACCCAATTGATGTAAGTGGGTGTATGTGTAGGTAGAACCCTTAATTTAACAACATATTATTATAATTAGGATACTAAGTTTATTATATAAGAATTTAATAATAATAATTTAGGTGGTGGAGAAAGAAAATAAATGAAAGGAGCTTGAGGAAGGATGTCCCCTCTTCTTTGGGTAACTCCTTTAGGTTTGAACCAAAGGGATTACTTGGATATCTTTCTACCAAAAGGAAGGCTTCTAGTTGTAATGGAGGGATGTTGAGAAGTTAATTTTGAATTTATTGGCATAACCTAAGGGTTTTTATAGGTGTGAAGAAAGTGGATAGTTGGTGGCCTTTTATAAGGGAGGGAGGGTGAACCATTGGCCTTTTTGAAAACAAGTTTGGTGCACTCATGTTTTTACCTAAAAAGTCCTCAAAAGAGGTAAAAAATTAAATAATAAATGTTTTATGGATGAAATATGTCCATAAAATTTGTTTTCTACTAGTTAATAGTTCATTTAGGGACTTCTGTTTATTGTTTATCCCCTTACTAATCTTAATTTCACCTTAATCGATGTAATTAATTATAATCACTATTACTAGTATTTTTAGTTAAGAATCCAATTCATCATACAAGACTATAAATTTTATAATTATTACAAGATTTTATTTCCATTATTCTAAATTAAATTCATATATTTGGAAAAAATATTTTTAATGTTAATCCCATAGATGTGGCAAGAAAGTGGGTTTTTAAAGTCAGAATGATCAGTAGTTCATTAAGATTTTATATCTAAAATAAATATAAAAATTATTTAGATGATCTATATAAGATTAATTGATTTATAATTGATCTATTTTTACTCCCAATTTAAATTTAATTACAATATAAATACTTAAATAAATTATATTAAAATTCATTATTGTTTTACTATTTATCCAAAAATGAAGTTTCTCAGAAAAATTTCAAAAATTAAACCTAAGATAATTTTTATATTCTGAATTAAAAATTAAAGATTATTTTTTCCAATAAAATTTATACGAGTGTCTAAAAATAATTTTATTATTGTTCATAGAAGAACATAAAAAGCATTTTCTTTTAGAAAATAGTATTTTTAAACATATAAAGACTTTAACAAAAAAAAATAATATATCTCATTATCAATATGTTTTACTTATATGAAACATTTATAAATTAAATTTCAAAATTATTTATTGCAATTCCTGTTACTAATTTTAACATCTATGTTATAACTATATCATTTAAATAATCATAATAATAAAGTGATGTTTGACCAAAACTCAGTGTTGCAAGCAACAGATTCCTAGTTGGGGTTGCATGTAGCGCAAGATTACCCTAGTATAGCGTATAACAAAATTCTGAGTTAGTTTATTATGAAAAAAAGACATAAAAAGAAAAATAATTTATTAAAAAAAAATGTTCTAAAAAATTCAAGGTGTTACAAAATACATTGAACATGTGAACATAGTTATGGATCTTCTTTAAAAATACATTTTTCAATAAATGAACCAACATGAAATGATTTTATAATTAATTTTATAAATATAATATCATGAATAAAATGTATAAAATAAATTTAGAAAAATTTCAAGCATCACAAGGAATGTAACATTCCATCCCTCGCACATTTTCTTGGGAAGAGGTATATGTGATAATGCACTTAGGTGATGCCCCTAGAACACCAATGTGTAGTAACAAGTGCCAACAGAATACAAGATCATTAAGGAATTATTTTCTCTATAAATGGAATAACTTATGGAATATGAGACAAAGATGAACAACATTATATGATGCATAAGATGAAATAAAATACAACTCAATTTATAATGTAATATCAGATTAGTAGATCAAGAAAAAATGCACAACATTAACATCAATAAGGAAAATTAAACATAATTACATAGTTCCAACATGAATTCAATAAATATCCCAACAATCTATAAGATCAAATCTATGTACCATTCCCACTACATCATCATGCATGTAATAACCTGATATTTTAATGAGTTACAGATCCTATTATTTTTAGTTTAACTCCTTGGTTTTGACATAATATGGATGTCTAGTTAGTCTATGAAAAAAAAGGGTGTTTTGGACTTGTTTGGATCCTAGAACCCTGGATGGTGTACAAAAATATTTGGTTGTATAGTTAGTACAAACCATGACACTCACTTTATATAGTTTCTCCTAACCATGTAAGGAATTTTAGTAGGAAACAGTGAGCCTCACAATTTTTCCTAACCTTGAAACCTAGGTAACACAATTGTGTGAAACCTCTTCAATTTTTATCAGATGTAAAACTCATAATTTGCACATCATTTTCCATCCCATGTGTTTGAACCGTATGAACTAACTCCATGGATTGTAGTTTAGGTAATATTGGTGAAAAAAGTTTCCATCTACGCATCAAAACCGTGTGACTTTGTAACAAAGGGTGAAATGTACATGGTTTCCTTTTAGAATTATAATTTTAACACCCCTATCCTATTTCCTATTTCTAAGAGATAACAACCACACATTTCTCCCAATGATGCTCCTCATCCACTTTCACCAAGATTATTGGATTTCTTAGCCATCCAGACTCAGAATCAAAATTCAATTATATCATTGGATTCCTCTCAGTAAGTGATTCAGTAGATAGGCATGTTTCAACGCTTCTCTTCTCCTTAACAGATATTTTTTGTTGTAGGTCTGTATGCCCAATTTTCAAGGAATTTATTCTTTCATTTGTTTTTTTATGATCCCACCCAATATATGGTCTGGTACTAGATGGTGCTTCTACTACCATAATAAGGTAATTGATCTATGAAATTTTCCTAAATGTATTATTGTTCATAAATTTTATTTATAGTAAACACACCAGTTTCACTGGGTGATGCTTCTAAAATTCATCTGCCATAATTATAGGGAATTGATTCTTTCTTATATTTTCTTCTGATCCCATCCAAACTAAGATGCGCTACTAGATGATTCTTTTACTATATTCATAATGTAGGTGATCTATGTAATTTTCCTAAATGTCTTGTTGTTC
This sequence comes from Viscum album, assembly GCA_963277665.1. Lineage (NCBI taxonomy): Eukaryota > Viridiplantae > Streptophyta > Magnoliopsida > Santalales > Viscaceae > Viscum > Viscum album. The sequence goes on along the minus strand of OY728164.1, from coordinate 628,115,042 downwards.
ATAAATTTCCTTCATAGTGAACAGACCAGTTTCATCAAGTTGACTAACCCCTGAGGTCAAGGATGCCTTGGTTTCACCTTGGATCCTATTTTATTATTATATGATCTATCTGATTACTATTAAAAAATGAATGTGATTTATATATATAAATTGAATCATAATTAATTAAATTATCACATGTTTAGAGATATTACGAGTTGAGTCTGAAGCAGGTATAGGTTGTTTATTATAACATTACTTTAACTTTATATATACCTACACATTGTACGGTTTATATTCATATACATGAATGTATATATTCAATTGGTGATGGAATATTAGAATTTATCTCACACCCTATTTGGGTTTCCATTTTTATATGAGAATATTATATGATTATAGGTGTGTATAAGGGGAAACATCACGCTTTGGACACATGACTTGTTTTATTTAGGATAGAGCTAGGTAGTCGATGACGTAGCCATTGCTCAGGACATTGAGATATTTTTTGGAATTTCTTATTCTTTGGTACAACATTTATTTTACTATTTTCCTACTACAATGTATGCCTACTTTTTCTTATGTAAATACATGAAATCATCATCTTTTGAATATAATATCATTCATATTTGGAGTTAATTATTGATTGATGATTATTCTTACTTCCAATACTAGTATTATTTATTTTTATACTACTTTAGATATTTATTAAATTCCTATTATATCTGTCATAGTCTCCTCTAGTAAGAGGGAATAATCATCCCAAAGACACACTATAGGCCCTCACTGGTAGTTTTCACCCTCTAGAGTGCTGGGAGGCATTCTTGCGGACATGTGGCTAACTAGGTTCGGTTACTCGGGGGTGAATCGGGTTAGTGACATCAAAATGTGGTATCAAAGGATTTATTTTCTTTTAATATTACTATATTGGAATTTATATAAAAGGATAGGAACATGTTGTAACATTGTAATAATTTATTATTGAGAGTTGATAAACAACATTCGTGATAAATACCATATTTTTTGGCAATGGGAAATTTTTGTTTTGTATTTTTCGTATTATGGTTGATATACTTCCACCATTGGGTGATGAACATGGATTATGGTATTTAATCTGATTTATGGATATTTTTCTTTATCCTGGAATTATAATAATAATTGTTACATGCATCATTATAGGATCCTAGAATTCACATTCCATGAATATGAAATGTAATATAGGTGCATTTCACTACTTTCGTTGCTTTTGTTTCCTATGATAGTTGAGTGAGACATCATTGTAATATATATTCTTTTTCTAATATTATCTTTTGTAGGGAAAATAAATTTGATGTTTAAAATTTCATGACCAACCTAAATAGTATTTTCTATATAGGTCTATGGAGGAATCTTAATTATCCATATTTGAACCTTATAATAAATGTTCCCCTAGTTACTTTAGCTGGTATTTGGTAGCAGTTAGATGATTACCACTTTTAATTATAAGGTGTATGGGACCTTATGAATTGGGATTGGTAATTCAATGATTAAATCCATCATATTTTACATATTATATTCTAAGACATGATGTAAGGTAGTTAGTTGAAATTAAATGGGTGTGGATTTCAATAATAAATTACATGTTCCTTCCTTAGTTGGGAATGAAAATCCATTTAATCAAATCTTGTAATACGTATATAATCACATAAAATATTAAAATGTAAATTATTACTAATAAATAAAATGTTTTCCAATAAATGGAGAGGCTAAATATAATTTAAATAATATTTCCTCCTTTAATTTCAATTGAACCTTCCATATACCAGAACCCCTATAAATTAAACTTGAAAACATACCAATACCCTGGTCATCTAAAAGGGTAGTTGGGGTTTGTATAACTTGGGTAGTAATCCCTTTTCCTTATGATATACTTCTGCTAATGATTTTGTCCACATAAAATATTATTCTGATGCATATTACTGGAATTTGTAGAGGTATGTAACCATGAAATCCTTGAGTCAGGAACCAGGAGGGTGGAGATGACCATGTTCTAGAGATAGTGGTCCCTGAGATGCACATCTTACTACTAGCAGGGCCACATGGGGAACCCCCCACTATTCCCAAATTGGTCATTGATTCTCATCGTCATGAGGGTTTTCTATGTAAAATGTAGTCTATATAGGGTGATCCATGACCTGCGTATGTGATGTATGATCTGAATCCTGAGTTCTGACTATAACATACCCCCATATTTTCATGGTATGGCAGTCCTTATGCTTATGAGTCTTGGATAGAACCTATATTATTTCTCTTCAAGCATCTCGAGACACCTCAAGATAGTATATTCAAGATCCCCACCTACTAGCTATGTAATTTTTCTATGTATTAATGGGATGTGATTATTCAGGCTAGTATTCATTTGGGCATGGTTAGGGAGGACTTCCAAACAACCTTTAATTATTACCTTTTCTCTCATATGATATGATCTAAAATAGATAGATTGTTCATGGGCCTAGAGAAGAGTTTCATGTCTATTATGGACTATTTAGCATGTCACACTTAGTTTCAGTGCTTTACACCAATTTTAGCTGGTAATGAGCTATCAGGAGTGAGAAATTTCAAGGATATGATCAAGTATTACATATACTCATAGGAAAATTTATTTCTCTTATATACCTTTTATAATATCATAAATGAGGATATTATCACTTAGCACAACATAAAGTAATCTAATAGTAATGAAAATATAGGTTCAATGCTAAAACAGGGCAGTGGTTCTCCTAGTAGTAGGAATCGTAGCCTTGATATTATGCACATTAGTAGTGTTTATAAAGGTATATACACTAGAAGATCCATTATATTCCACCAGTATGGACGGTAGGGTCATGTGAAGCCTCAGTTTGGTAGATAACCACATTAGTGTTTTACTTGTGGCTAGAGGGGCCATATTCAAAGATTCTACCAGACCGTTCTTCTTATTTCTACGAGAAGAGGATCCACACAAGCTCTACCATTAGAAGTGGGATCAGTTATGATGTGTCGGGAAGGAAGTTGGAGTAGCACAGAAAGGAAATTCCATGGATGAGTTCATGTACATGGCGTCTGGACTTATGATTATCAGTTCTAGTGAAGTATAATTTCTCAGGGTATTCTATATGTAGCTCTAGGCCCCAGATCTAGCTAGTTGCATTCATTATATATGATACTTGAGGATCTGAGTGCAGGAATCTCTATTGTATGAGAAACTATTCTGGTAGACTCTACTATCATGTATTCCCTATTCAATATAGTTTATTGTCACTCCATTATCTCTTTATCGACATGGAAATTCTCAGTCTATAAATTTAGTACTTCTATGGGGTGATGACCATGGACACACCATTGGGTGTGTGGTCAGAGGGTATAAACCAATGAAAAAATTATCCCCTTGATGTAGGTAGGATTAATTTCTTACAGGACCTATTTTTCCTCAGGATTATGGCCTTTGATTTCATTCTCATGATTTTCTGGTTAGTTACCTATCATGACCATGTTGACTGCTACTGCTATGGTGTATCATTTACATCACTAGAGGGAGATAGTTATATTCACAATTTTAAGTCAAATTTCTAGGATAGTAGAGATGGACTAGATAATCATGTTTTCGGTGGAGTGACCACCTATATTTCTATCCTTTATCTAGAGGATCAAGTAATGCATCTTTCATGTTTTACTCATACACTGTATTTTCTTACTAATTTCTTTCTAACTAATTTTTCAAGCTTACCTATTAATAGATAGTTTGAGTTTGCGATTAATCTTGTTCCATGAACATCTCTAGTATCTATTCCTTCATAGAGTATGGAACTTAATAAGATCCAACAACTCAATATATAACTAGAGAATTTAGATTAAAAGGTTTTTATCTGACCCAAAAATTCAACATGGGGTTCATCCATACTTTGTTACAAGAATGTGGATGGGACCATTTGGCATTGTGTGGATTACCGATAGTTGAACCAACTGACTGTTAAAAACTGGTATCTATTTCCTCAAATAGAATATCACTTTGACTAGCTCCAAGGAGATAGAGTGTTCTCAATGATCAATATAAGATCGGGATATCATCAGGTGTGGGTCAGGCAATTAGATATACCATGAACTATTTTCTATATTTTTCTTGGTTTATATGATTATACAGTTATACCATTTATTTTTTTAAAAACTCCATTTCTTTTCATGGATTTGATGAATTTTTTTCCACCCTTATATAGATTCCTTTTAGATAGTTTTTTGAATGAAATCTTAGTGTATTATCGTACATGGAGTGTCCATGATAAACATATTGATATAATCTTTAATACATTGAGAGATCATCAACTGTATGTTATGCTATCTAAGTGAAACTTCTGGATTGAAAAAGCTCACTTATTGGGTTATATTATCTCAGAATTAGATGTATTCATTGACCCAAATAAGGTGAGTGTTGTTGTTTCTTGGAAGCATACCGAGAATGTGTGTGACGTATGGAGTTCATTAAGTATGGATGAATATTTTAAGAATTTCATATAAGTCTTATCATGACATGATTCACCTCTTAATTGTCTTAGTATTCATGGTTTAATATTATTTTTGACTGAAGCATGTGAGAAGGCGTTTTAATAGTTAAAAGGAAGTCTTACATCAGCCAGGATTTTGATTCTTTTAAATCCTAGACAAGGATATACCATGTTCTGTGAGGCATTATTCAGTAGGATAGGTACATTATTGATGTATGAGGATCGATTTTTTGTGTATGGTTTTACTAGTTGAGACGTCATGAGTGTAATTACCCAGCACATGACCTCACGCTTATAGCATTTGTTCATGCCTTATGAAACAGGACACATTATTTGATGGGAGAGAACATTTTGGTGTATAAATACCATAAGAGACTCAAATATATCTTTATGTAGCATGAACTGAATCTAATATAGTGAATATGGGTCAAATACATTCATTTTTTTAACTTTGATCTTGGATATATGCCTTAAAAGGGTAATGTGATAGATGTGATAGCCGATGCGCTGATTTGAAAAACTCTGGAACATTCCATACATGAAGAAAGTGATGAATGGAAATTGATTTCCCTTTTTTGTGCTGAAACTAGAGTTTCAAGAGAGTCCTGAGCAGCCTTTTCTTGTAACCATAGCAGTTACCTCATTAATCCTAGAGAGGGTGAAGAGAAGGGAGTTCTCAGACCCTGAAGGTTTAGTCATATGAGAGGATATTTATGAAGAGTACCCACCTTTAGATTAGTCTATTGATGGAGATGATGCACTACATTTACATTTAAATATTCGGTTCATACATATATGTGAGAGGATATTATCTTAGAGTACCACACTACTCAATGAGAAGTTCATTCACGAATCTCCAAGATGAATCATGATATGAATCGCAAGTATTGTTGGCCAAGGATGAAATTCCAAATAGTAGGTTTTATAAATAGGTGTTCCACTTATCATTAGATAATGGTAGGGCACCAGCAGCCTGCTGGATTGTTACAGTAGTTACCAGTCCTGTAATAGAAATGGTAAGACATTGTGATGGATTTTGTGGTTAGATTACTGAGGTCACCACATGGTAGAGATGTAGTTTGTGTAGTCGTAAATTTATAGATAAAATTATTCCACATACTTCCAACCTAAGAAACTTTCTCAATTGATGAGTTGGGAAGACTGTATATATGTGGGTTCATAAGGATACATAGGGCCCCTGATACTATCATTTAAGATTGGGATTTTTATTTCACATCAAGGTTCTTATAGGGGTTAATGAGAACATTGGGTAAACAGGTGATTCTAAGCATAACTTTTCACCCTCATAATGGTGGCCATTAGGAATGGACTATAAAGGTTTTAGAGGACATGCTCTAGGAATTCGTCCTTAATTTAGGTTATTTTTTGGAGAAGCATATCCATCTCACCAATTTCATCTATAATAATGGCTATTAGGAGATGATTCTGATGGATTTGTATAAGGCCTTTTTTTAAGTCATTTTGTTCACCCCTATGATAGTTTTAAGTATGAGAGACAATGCTACTAAGTTGTCATCTCATGCAGGAGGCTTTGGAGTAGGTGTATTTGATCAGAAATTGTTTTCTACCACATAGTCTAGATATAAATTTTACACTGATCACCATTAACAACCTCTAGATTTTGAGGTTGGGGATCATGTTTTCTTGCAATAGTCACCCAAACTCAGTAATAGATATATATATATATAGGAATGGGAAGCTATCAAATCATTTTTTTGGGACTTTTGAGATCTTTTATAGAGTTGATATGGTATCTTATCAGTTAATATTTGGTCAAAGGTATCATGTCATGCACGACATCTTCCAAATTTCATAGCATCACCATTTTCATGCCAAACTATCTCAAAATTTTGATCTTGAGGATGTTCAATTAGATGTTTATTCTTCTTTGAAGAGTATCATAAGAGTATTATTGATCAGAGTGCGAAGGATCTTCAAGGATGATCTTATTGTTTTTTATGTGTGTTATGGAATCACATCCATGTCCATTATGAGACTTGGGAGATAGAGGTCGATGTATGTTCTCAATGGCTAGAATTGTACTTAAAAAGTGTTCTACCACCCTTGGAAGGTAAACTCAAGGATGAGTTCTTTTAAGGGGGCAAGACTATAGGAACCCAATTTTTCCTTTGAGGTATATATCCTTTTCTTTTTTTAACTCTTTGGTTTTGACATAATATGGACTCCTAGTGAGGCTATAGATGAGAAGTGAGTATATAGGGATTTTCTAGAGCTAAGAACCCTATCTTATCAAAGAAAACATGGGACCACATAGTTAATCAAAACTATGTCACCTAGTCTACACAATTTCTCTTAACCCTCCTATGAATATTAGTGGGCCACACATTTTGGTGTAAATGTTAAACCTAGGGTGCACAACCATTTCAAACCTCTACAATTTTTAACATAGAAAAAACACACGGTTTGAACATGGCGTTCCAAATTGTGTGCCTGAACTTTGTGACACCCCTCCATGGAAAATAGTTCAAGCATAGTTTGTTCATAGTTTGTACTACCGTGTAGACAAACAACATAACCTAGTTAAAATTGGTTAAATGACTATTTTTCCCTTCTGTATTTATAATTTTAACACCCCACTCCTATTTTCTTTTTTCAGTGGAAATCAACCTCATTTTTCTCATAGATAAGGTCCTCCTCCTCTTTCATATAGGTTCTTGGATTGCTTCACTATCTAAAATATGAATAAAGATATGATCATCTCATTATCTTTCTCTTCGTGAGTGATTTAGTTCTTAGGCTTGTTTCATCATTTATCTTCTCCTCAATGGGGTTGTTTTGATACAAGGTCATATGCCGTATTTTTAGGGAATGGATATATTCATCTATTTTCTTATGATATAAGACAATCTAATGGTCGATACTAGAAAATTCACCTAATATAGGCATATGTTAGGTCTTCTATTAATTTTCCCTAAATGTCTTATTGTTTATAAATTCCCATCATAGTGAGCATGCCAGTTTCATAGGGGGATGCATCAAAAATTTAAATTCCTTAATTATATTTTTTTACCTTGTATACTAAAGCCCTAATTATACATGCTCTTCATGATTTTAAAGTTTGGGACCTCAACTCTATCTAAAAAATTATGGTGTGTACCATGTTATTCATTTTTTCAATTTTTTCAAGTTATTGGGCCACTATTTGGATTTGTTTTACTTGGCCTTGATAAAGTAATTTTTCCTTCAAAATTAAATGAATATTTAAATGGTTAAATGGAAATTACATTTATAGATATTATATGTCATAGTTAAATTAAAATTTAATTGATATTCATTTTATATCCTCTATCCCTTATCATGTTTAATGAAAGGTATAAAATGAACCAATTCAATGTTCATAAATTTAAGTGATAAATAGTTTCATGCCCCTCATTAACCTTGTCGCATTAATGAAACTTATGAAATAAAATTAAAGAAATATTAAATGGAATGAGTATTACATGGACTAAAATTGAATAATGATATATGTATAAGATTACTATTGCATATGAACCTTTATATCTTTATAGGAATGGTTAGAATTGAGCCAACCTTGAATTTCTGAGGGATTACCTTGAGCACTTAGAGGGTGTCATTCCAATTCAAGGAGTTGATTTCCAAAGGATATAACCACCATGTAACATGGTACATATCCATTAGAGTATGCCTGAAATTATTTTGTAGTATCCCTTAACTATCTATTTTAATATTAGAATGCATTGGATACACTTCCTAGATTCATTTTGGTGTCTTTAGACACACGATGCCATGGATTCACCCCGTTGGGACCAATCATGCTTTTTTCAAGATTTCAATGGATGAGATTAGTGGACTTGATTATAATCATTTATAGTGGAATGAATTTGGTGTTTCCCCTTAGATTACACTCAAACCCACTTATTTCTAGACTGCATGAGTTATTATTATGAGTTGACTGACCCTAAGGTCAAGGATGGATTAGTTTCACCTTATATACTCTTTTATTATTATTCCAATCTATCTCATTACTTTTTACACCTTAACATAAATTAAATATGTATATATATATTGAATCATAATTAGTTAAATGATAAAATGATTAGGGGTATTACCATCTAAGGAAAAAGAAGGTATGTGTTTTTTATTATAACATTTCTTTACATTCATATATACATGTGCACTGTAAATTTTATATTCATATACATGATTTTATAGACATAATTGGTGGTGGAATACTAATATTTATCTCACAAATTATCTGGTCCACCCTTAGTACCCAAGAAAATTATTTTATTGTAGGTGTGGACAAGGGGAAGTGTCTCACATTGGACAACTAACTGGTTTCCTTTAGGATGGATCACGGTAGTAGATGATTGGCCCAATGCTCAGGATACATGGATAGTTGTTAGCCTTTTTGATTCTTTTGAACAACATTTATTGTACTATTTTACTATTATCTTGTATTCATACCTTTTAATTTGTAGATACATAACATCATCATATTTGGAATATGATATTGTTCAGCTTTCAAGTAGATAATTATTGAGAAAATTATTATGCTTACTTTTTCTGTCGATCTCATATTTTATTATACTGATTTCACTCGTTATTCAACTACTGCAGAATCTATTTTTCTCTACACTGACATAAGGGAATATTCTACCCATGAACACACACTAGTCCCTCACTCCTAGTTAAAATCATCTGGCATATGGGGGTGCACTTGAGACTTTGTGGCTGACCAGGATCGGTTACTCAGGAGTGAACCAGGTATGGGATGTCACAATGAATATGTAATTTCCTAGAATTTCTCAATGTATAGACCAATAATGTTTTGGTTTTAATTCCTTTAAATTACCCTTAAAATAATTCCTAATAAAGACAAGTAGGTCCCAAGTGTTTACAAGGCTCGTTTAAATCCCAGATCTCTGAAAAGAAGAAGGTAGACTGGACCACATGGTTTTTCTGAAACCGTGTAACCCAGGGACCATGTCTTTGTGGGCCATCGACAACTCGAGATAGTGTGGTTTTACATAGCTTGTGCAAGTTTAGTTAAACCGTGTGGAAATTCATGCAAGATGATACTTATAACAGTGAATGGTCATGGTTGGAACACAGTTTGGCCAAACTGTGTATTGAAAAAATTGGTCGAATTTATAATTTTTTCTTTCATTAATGTTTTAAACTATTTTCTTTACAAATTATTCTTCCCCATCCAATTATCCTCTTCATCCAGATGTAAGAACTCCCCTCCTAACCTCTTCCTAGGTTACTTGCTACCTTCTCTATCCAAGGTCCATTTTGATTTCCATCAGAAGCAGTAGACTTGTCTCAGTAAGCCCCTCTTTATACACCCTTCTCTTCTTAGTTTCATATATCATACTTTTCACTATTTTGGTGAAATGTCTTTTTCTCTTTTTTGGGTGTTTGATAAATCCATCGATTTCATCCATTTTATATCAAATCAAGGCTTAAGAATGGATTAGTGGAGTGCTAATACATCGAAATAGGTTGTATACACCTTTCCTATTTATTTAGTCAGATTTTAATGAACATTGTGTTGTGCCTCTCACATGAACCTTCTAGTGATAATTAATTTTTGTTTAATAACTCAATTAAAGTGGTTTTTCATGTCTTTGGGGACCCTAGCATGCTAAAAACCATATATGGGGTGTTAACATTATTTTTTGGCCATCGTTTTTGGTGTTCCATACATAATGGACTAAATTTACCATATTCCATGATTTGTGTTTAATATTGGGTGTTTATGTTACACCTAGATTCAATGTTTTAAATTAGTAAATTGAATTGAATGAATGGTGACCCTGAGTTGGATTCCAATGGTAGGTCCTATGATTGATTCATATTGTTTGGCCCCATATATAATGGATTGTACCTTTGATCACATACATTAATATATACTCTCACTTATTATCCTAGTTCATAATTCTTATGCTCATTTTCCAGGATGTTCCTTGTGCCTTATATCATTACATTTTCTATATTCCATTTCTTATAATTTTTCTATGTCAAGTTCATTATCCACTATACCTCAATTATTACTTATGGCCTTATGCCATAACCATTTTTCTTGGATTTAATTCCATGCCTTGGTAAGCTTGTTAGAATGTGATATTGAAATGAAAATGATGACATGTAATTGTTTACTTAGGATTCCTTGTCACTTATTCCTCATGCTCATGTTTAATTCCTTCTTATTTCTAAATAAATTGTGCCATTGTGGATTATGTTTATTTTATATCATAATTTTATGGTGAGAATGTAATTTTGATATGCTCTTTAAATGGAATATAATTATAAATATACATATTGTGTTATGATGTGCCTTGTTTGATATGGATCGCTTGATACGGGTAGTGAGTGAACATGGGTATCGAGTTAAGGACTCCATGGAAAGACTCTCCATGCTTGGTTGGATACTCTTAATGTTCCATGATCGATAATTTATCTTTCCAAGTACGGGATCTTCAGGAGGATTTACATATACTCGTGAGTGATGTAAGTTCTCTAGGGGAGCAACCAAGGACTAATCCATTTTCATGATGGTTATGTCATCCCATGGGTGATACTATGTTCTCTATATGAGATACATGGTATGGACTCATATTCACTGTGTATTGAGTGATAAAAGGGATTTTTTATGGGTTCCCTTGGATGGACTAGATAGAATTGGTTATATTGGATGTTCTATATCGACCCTTGGGAATCAATATAGATCACCTTGGACAGTCTCGGCCTCCACTAATAGAATTTATGGATTTTTTTATTTGATCATTTCATATGTGAATCATATTTTGTAACTATAATTTTTATGAGAACTTGTATGATTTCTTGTAAATTAGACCCTAATTTAAAGCACAATTTTGGGGGTATGACTTTTTGGGATTCCTTATTTACTTGGACATTGTATGCATATTATTCCATGCACTTGTACTTGTCTTCAAACTTTCGTCTTAGGTCTAAGTATGTTGTATATGAATGGTGTCTATTTAGGAACCTAGGCCAAGGTTTACATTTTTTATTTATTTATTGCTATTTTTTTATTTATATATGGAACACTATCACATTTATTGCATGGAATGGATTGACCTATACACCGTGGGTGCAGACGTACTGAGATTTATATCTCGCACCTTGATCATTCATTAGTTGGTACCTAAGTAGAATTTATGATCGCAGGTATGGAAAAATGGAAGTCTGCGGCTTCTTATGCTTGATTTACTTTCATCTTTGGATGGATTTGGGGGAAGATGACCGAGTCTATTCTCAATATGTTCTGTAGTAATTTTTTTCCTTTTTTAGTTTATGTATAACATGGAGTATATTCTTTGTATCCCCTATTCCCCTATGCTCTCATTTTTGTAAGGCAGCATGACATATAAATCATCATTTGTTCCCATATATCAATTTAGCTTCCATTTGGTTATTTATTATTCTTGGATTATTTGATTATTTCTGCTATGATCCTCTTGTTATCATGATTTTTTTATTTATAATTTAGGGTTTACAATTGTGCGTACTCAGATGTATGAGGTCATAGTATCCCCATGAACACACCCTAGGCATTTGCTGTAAGTTGAAAGAATCTTCCTTTCAGGGTGATGTTCTTGAGGTCATGTGGACCACCATCTCAGGCCACTTGCTTACTTTTTGGATTTAGATAGGATACTAGGACATTGGGATTTGGATCTAACATTATGTTTGGATGTATTTGACCCATGTATAGTGGAAACCCAAATTACCTAGGATGGGAATTTTAGTTATTGTTTATGCCTTTTACAATTGTTACAACTTCACCATTGGGGGTCACATTTTTTTATAATGTTATCATATTGGTATTATTGGATGATGATTTTTTCTACTTCATCTTAATGAAATGAGGGTGTTCTATAACATGAATCATACTAGTAACTATAGGAATTTAAATTTCATGCATTATTCCATTGTATATTTATATTCATCATGGATTTCCTAGTTTCATGTGATCACAGTTGTGCCTTAAATTTGTTGATCCCAGTACTGTTAGTTATTAAAAATATAGAAGGGTTCAAACCCTTTATGTACTAATCTGATATGGTTGGGTTAAGTGGACTCCAAATTCATCTTATAAGGTGTATGGTTCAATATAAATTGGAATGTAGATCCACCTAATTCTACTATTTATAGGGGAATTAAATCTTTAAATGAATTAAAATGATTATTTCCATTTAAAATGAATTGGTTGCCATATAACTATGAGAAATGTGAGACTATTACCTAGACCCTGCCTTTTAAAGGAGATGTAGGTCATGTCCCCCATGATCCTTCTATGAACTTTCCTTTTTATCTAGACCTAGAACTAGGAGCTAGCTTTTGGTTTAGTTATTCTTATAGGCAGTATTTGTGGTATTCGTTCTTACCACTTTCTTATCTGCTTTCTTTATCTATTGTGACTTATGTCTGAGGAGTGTTCTTGGAAATTATAAAGATATTTCACTATATAATATTTACATTATATGAAAATAGAATGAATATGAGCATACTCTGGAGGTGGTGTTCCCTGAGCCATCAATTATACATCATGTAGTTCTACTAGAGGTACCTCCTTCTGATCTTCTACTAGGCACCAATGATCAGTTTCATGATAGTTTCTTCATGTTTATATAGTCAAATCAGAGAGCTCCCAGACCTTCCCCTACTATGGTAGATCTAACTTGAGACTTATAGAAATATCATCCTCCCGTATTCTTGGGGGGGTGGAATACTTCATGCTGCAGAGTCATAGTTAGAATTCATGGTGTTTATCTTTGACCATATCGAGATTCCTCAAGAGAAGAGGGAAAAGATGTCTACCTACATGCTATGTGACTCTACCAAGCATTGGTGGGATATCATTTCTCAGTCTAAGAATTACTAAGGAAGATTTTGGGAATAATTATAGAGGGATCTCTATGACTACATATATTTGTAGACATTGAGAGTGGATCAATCCCAATAGTTTATTCATCTTCAACAGGGATACATGATATTTATAGAGTATTATTCTGATTTCCCCAAGCTCTAGTGTTTTTCTCCTTCTCTAATTGGTGAATAATTGATGATTGTGAGGTATTTTGAGGATGGGCTTGGGCATGTTTTCTTCTCATAGATGAACATATTTTTGTTGACTCACATGATACAGATAGTGAACCATTCCCTAATCACATAAACAATTATTAGATATGATTGTCATGTGATCCATGTTAGTTATGTTCCAAGGTAGGGTGATGGTTCTTCTACTATTAAAAACATTGTTTTGAGGGTGCACATGGGGGTAGTTCCATCCAGGTGATCTGCACTGATAGTTATATTGTGTGTCACCAGTGTGGTGGGTTAGACCCTAAGAATCCTTAGTACACAAGGAACATGATCGAATGTAGATCATGTGGAGGATGGGCCACCTTTAGTGTTTTTGTTTTTCTTTTCTTCTAGAATCCATTTTCAAGGTATCCATACCAAAACCTATATTTGGTATAAGATTTTCAACTCCACATCAGGCTGGGAGTTGATCATCTACCAATTGATTAGTCCGAGGTGGTATTGGCGGTGCTAGAGGAAGTCGATCCCTGGAGCTTCAGCAACATCAAAGTGGATTTTCTATGTCTATTTATGTAGCATCTTAATGATTCGATTTATGCTATATTTATACATTGCATTTAGAACCAGAGGATCCTAGTCCATCTCTATCTACGGTTAGAGGTACTATTCTGGTGACCTCTACTTTAGTTTCTCCCCTTTTCAATATAGGTTATTTTCACTCTTTCATATATGATGTTTTTGTGGGAATCCTTTGTCTTGAGATAGAGTATTTTCATGGATTCATGTCCCTAAATATGTTGTTAGGGGTCATAATGAAGGGTATAAAGCAGTTTCAGGAGTTCCCCATGAGATAGGTGGGTGTAGTTTCCTCAGTAGTTTCTTCATCCTCGAGATGAACAACTTCAGCAACATTCTATGTATAGACTAGCATGTTTCTTATCATGCCCAAGAGTATTTCTATCACTGATGGGTGTCCTTCACATCACTATAGGGTGGTACATATCTACACAATAGAGAATGGGATATCTATAAAGATCGATCAGGACCCAAGTGAACTAGTCTTGGCAGAGTGATAGCTCAATTGCGGAGTATCATTATAAGAAATTGGGGTATATAGATAGAATAATTCCATACAGCGGTGAATCATTGTAGGGACGTCTTCCCTAAATATTTTTTGGCTTACCTCTTGAGAGAGAGGTTAAGTTCACCATAGAGCTAGTTTTATAAGTGGCACCATTGTCCATTACTCTATATTTGATGGAACCTAAAAAGCTCCATGAACTTAAAAATAATCTTGAAGATCTTGAGTCCAAGGGTTTTATATGACCCAACACATCAGCATGGGATTAACCTATCCTTTTCACCGTGAAATTGGATGGAACCCTTTGATTCTTCATGGATTATAGATGGTTAAACATTCTCATGGTGAATAACTATTATACACTACCCCGTAAAGATGACCAATTAGATTAGATATGAGGATCATTTTTTTACAAGATCTATCTGAGGTCGAGCTATCATTCAGTTCATGTGTGGATGTCAGATTTACCCCATATAGTGTTTTGAAGTATGTATGTCTTGTAAGAGTACTTGGTTATGTTTTTTTGGTCTAAAAAAATTCCTAAAATATTTATAACATTGATGAATTGTGTTTTTAAATTGTATCATGAATCCTTTGTGGTAGTATTCATAGAAGACATCTTGGTGTACTCACATACCAAACACAACCATTTAAATCATCATGATATCGTTTTGGGTACCCTGAGAGAGAACCAGCTATATGAAAATATTAGTAAAGTACACTTTTGGGTGAGTAAAGTTGAATTCTTAGGTTATATGATATCTGAGGCAAGAGTATTAGTTGGCCTAGAGATGGTGAGTTCCATGGTTTTCTAGGAGAATCCTCAGAATGTGTTTAAAATACATAGCTTCTTAGGGGTATATGGATATTAAAAGTTATTCATCCAGGATATATCCCACATAGTAGTCTCTCTTATGATTCTGACTAAGAAGGATGTACATTTCTTATTGCCTAAAGATTGTTAGAAATATTTTCATGAGTTAAGAGGAAGACTAACATCAGCTTTAATTTTGATTCTTCCTAAGAATATAATTATTTATATAGTTTACTATAATTATTTTAAAATTAGACTACATGTAGTTCTGATTCATGTTGATCGATTCATAGAATATGGGTCCTGCCAGCTATGTTTAGATGAACAGAACTATCATATAAACTACTACGAGCAAGTAGTCATGGTTCATGCTCTGTACTATTTTGGACACTATATTTTGTGAGAGAGATTCATTGTTTAAAAAGATCAAAATAGGTTAAAATACATCTTCTCTTAGTGAGACTTGAATTTGAGGCAACATAGCTTTGTGGGATCTCTGCAATCATTCGACTTTGATCTGGATTACAAACATGGAAAGGGTAATGCACTGTCTGATTTTTTGAGCTGGATGACTAAGACGTAAGATGTACTGGTGACCAAAAGTGAGTGGAATATGATGTCTTTGTTTTTTGGGTTACATTTAGAGGTTTAGGAACAACATGGGAAAAAAATTTACAAGATCTAGAAGTGACATACTATCTTATATAATGGGTTTGGATGTGTCAATTATTATATTATGATGGCCTCATTCTGAGGGAGATCATCACAAGAGAGAACCCACCTTAGGGTTGGGTTACTGATGGTAGTGAGACATTGCTCTACCATGATCATGTATGGGTGCCTTCTGATATATGGGAAGAGTTGATTATGGAATCACATGCCTTTATTTGAGAATTTCATCATGGGATCACCAAGAAATATCGACATATATTTCATTATTACTGGAGTCCATGTTTGAAGAGACAGATAGCAAACTTCATAACTCAATGCTTCACCTATCAACAGATGAAGGCAGACCACCTGCAACCTACTGGACTTCTATATCCTCATTCCAAACCTAAATAGAAATGAAACAACATCACCATGGATTTCATGTCAGGGTTTTTGTGATCACCTGGAGGCAATGGTGTAGTATGGGTGATCATCAATAGTTTGTCCAAAGTTGCACACTTCCTACTAATCTAGGAATATTTTTCTATTGATGAGTAAATAATGATTTATATCTGGGAGATAGTGAGACTTCATGGGGTACATCATTCTATCATTTCAAACTGAGATTCCTAGTTTGCATCGTGGTTATAGAAAGGGCTGAAAAACTCTCTATGTTCAAAGGTTCTCTAATGTACTGCATATCACCCTCAAACTAATGGGTAGTCCGAGCAGACCATAAGGGTTTTAGAGCATATGATATGGGAATGTATCCTTGATTTTGGAGGTTTAGGGTAAAATAATATCCCTCTGGTTTAGTTTTCCTAAAACAAAATCTATCAGGAAACCATTTATATGGATCCGTATGATGCCCACTATGGTAAACTATTCTATTAATCACTATGCTAGCAAAAGGTAGGTGAGTCAGCTCTATTGGATCATCGTCTTATTCAAGAGACATTAAAATAATTCAATATGATTCAGAATCATATGGATACAAATCAGTCAATGAAGGATTCTTATACCAATTTTCATCATAGACCTCTGGAGTTTGAGGTGGGACATCGTGTCTTTCTACATATATCACCTAGGTTGGGACATAAATCAATCAAGAGGCAAGATATGTTATCACCATAGTATGTTGGGCCTTTTTAGATAGTGGATAGGGTCATTCCAGTAGCATATCAGTTGCTATTAAATCAGATGTATAGTTCCATTCATGACGTCTTCCATGTATCACATCTTCAATAGTATCATCCGGACACATCTCATTCATTTGAACCTGAGTATATCGAGCTAGTGGCAGATGCATACTTCAGATATCATCAAATTAATATCATTTATTGGAACATTAAGGTTCTCGGAGGTAGGTTAGTTCCTTTTGACCAAGTACTAGGGGAGCACTGACATGTACAGGATGAGACCTGGGAGTGGGAACTGATGTACATGTGTAGTGGCCAAATCTTTTCTCTAGAGACATTCTACCACCCTCAAAAGGGAAACTCAGGGATGAGTTGTTTTAAGGAGGGGTGGTAGTAATGACCCGACCTTTCCTAAGGTACAGACAGTAAATTTTTTTGTTTTAATTCCTTTAAATGGCTCTTAAAATGACTCCTAATTAAACAAATGTGGTTGCAGGTGTACTAGGGACTCGTTCGAACCCTTCTCTTTAAGCTCCTCCTTCTACACCTAACCATTGTGTCATTGTGGTTTGGGTTAATTGTATAGATTTATATGATGGTGAGAATGTGATATTGGGATGATATTTTATTAGCATGTAATTATAAACATATTCCTTGTCTTATGATGTGACTTGTTTGATATGGCTCACTCGCTACGGGATGGGTGTGAACATGGGTCTCGAGTTAAGGATTCTAAGGACGGACTGACCATTCTTGGTTGGATATTATTCATGCATTGGGAGAGATACTTTTTCATTATAGGTACAGGATCACTGGGAATATTTACTTATACTCGTGAGTGATCAAGGTTCCCTAGGGGAGTTACCAAGGATAGATACATTAGTGATATTGTTACGCCATGCCATGGGTGATACTCGGTCCCCAATGTGAGATACTTGGTACGGACTCAGGGTCACCATGTCTTAAGTAGTTCAAGGGACATCATATGGGTTTCCTTAGAAAGGTTTGATGACATTGGTTATATTAGATGTTCCATAGAGTCACTTCGGATTTTATATAAATCACCTTGGATTGGTTAAGACTCCTCTAAGGGAATTGATGGATTGTTTGATTTTCTTTTTTCATATATGATGCATATTTTGTAATTATCATTTTTATGAGAACTTGTATGATGAAATGTAAATTAGACCCCAACCCAAAGAATAATCTTGGGGGTATTCGTTTTAGGGTTTTCTTATTTACTCGGACCATGTATGAATATTATTCCTTGCACATGTATTTCTCTTTAGACATACGACTTACGCCGAAGCATGTGGTATGGGATGGGTATCCATTTAGAAACTTGAACCAAGATTTAAATGTTTTATATAATTAATTCTATATTTTTATTTATATATGTCACATTTTGTTATTAATTGAATGAAATGGATAGGCCTAGACACTATGGGTTCCATCCTGGTATGATTTATATATCACACCCTTATGTGGCATTGTTCAATACCTGAGTAGAGATTATGATCACATGTATTGATAAAGTGAATCATGTTGCTTCTGATTCTTGATTTACTTTCTTCTTATGATTGAGTTGGGGGGAGAAGACTGAACCTATTCTAGATATGATATGTAGAAGTTTTTGTCCTTTTGTAGTTTTTTCATAGCATTCAATATATGATTTGTATCCCATGTTTCCATGTGCTCCAATTTATTTAAATCATCATGATATGGAAAACATCTTTTGTACCCATTTATCTATTCATATTTCATTTGGTTATTTTTTATTCAGGGATTATTTTATTACTTCTGATATTATTCTCTTGTTATCATAATTCCTCTATTTATAATTTATTTTTTATGGCTATGCATACCCAAGTTTAAGACGTAATATTCTCCCCACAAACACACCCTAGGCCCTCTCTGCAATTCAGCAGCCCCTAGAATTTTCAGATATGTGCTTGAGGTCATGTAGCCTACTTTCTCAGGTTAGTATTTAGTGGCACTTGGGTGGGATGCTACAACATCAATATAGAGGTATGAAACCGTAAATTTAACTAAATCATGATACAAAAAAAATTAATACACCAAAGTTCTCAATGAGGGGTTGAGTATAAAACTCCATATGTAATCCCTAAATACATCCTAAAACATTCCATTAGGAAAAAGAAAAATATATCCCACATTTATATAAAATAGGGTAAAGAGAATAATAAAATAATTTTACATAATTAAAACAATTTATGAAATACAATTGAACTAAATCAATTATTCATTTTCTCTTTCCACTTGGAATATCCATCACATTACACACACACAAAAACACCATGGCTTGCACAATGATAATCCCAATACTCATGAGTGGTTACCCATCCCGTCATCAATTCATCGCTTGATGGAATATCTTGTTTCACTTAGATATAACACCAATTCCAAACCAATAAAGATCCCCAATGAAATTACATAAGCACACACTAACCAGACATGCCAAGTTTCCACTAAAACCATATCATTTGAAAACCTTTTTATTTCAAGAATTTTATTAGAAACCTCATATGAATCACTTCAAAACCAAATATTAGGGTTCTAAAACCAAGATATTTTAATAATAAAATAATATGTATAGATTCAAACAACAATAAATCATGTTCAAGAATGAGTATAATGAGATTAAATATAACTACCTCACAATGGTTTAAGAAGATTGAAAACGTCAAACAAATCCTCTAGATCCATCCTTGAAACTTATCTAATTAAATAGATCAAAAAATATCTCATCAAGAAAAACAAATTGGAACATAGATTTATTCATGAAATATTAGATCATTGGAAATGTGATAGAGAAAACGAGTTGATATAGAGATAATAATCTTAAAAAGGACTTATCATTGATTGCAAATATCCAACACACTTTGATTCACCAAAAATTTCATTCAGATGAAAATGAATCACCAGAAGTGCTTAGGGAAGGAGAGGGTTTTAGATCCTTATAGGGGAGAAGATAAATGTGATTTTTTAGCCTTTAATATGAGATATACTCAAAAAAAAATGGCATTTAATAAATGGCGTATGGTTAAGTTAAATTATTTGTTAAACTATACACCAACCAAGCACATGATACTGAACATTATCCAAGGAGTATCATAGTTTGAAAAATTGTGCACTAATCCTACATAGCTACAATCCCAAAAATCCACATATCACATTTTTTGTGGGTAATCCTCAGGGTTTCACAAAATGTGCACAAACTGTTTATAACTACTATAATTAAAAATCACATCTCAACGGTTTCCTAGTGAATATGTATGGTTTCCCCTAATCATGCCCAAACCATAAACCCTCCAAATATCTTCCAAAACTCCCCAAAACCATCCAAAAACTCTTGAAACTCAAACCAAGTATTATATGGCTTCAAAATAGATAATAAATGGGTAAATTAATCAAATCATGGGGTGTTCAATTATCCCCAACATTAGTATTTCTATCCTTTTATAGTGGGAGACTATCGTATATTTGGAAGGGCTTGGGCCACCGCACTAATATTTCCTTCTTGAATTCTCGGGTCTATTCCTCAATATGACTATGATAACATAGAGTCATACCAAAAACATGATTTTACCATGGTATCAATTGTATTATATATCCATAATCTTCATCAACACATGATTTAAAATAGCATATTGCTCATGATCAACATGGTCCCATCGAATCACATGGTCAAGATTAGGCTCGTAATTCATCAATTACAATTCAAGAAAAAAAATTATGCACAAAACTAAATCTTGGTGGAAAATATTACTAAGAATCCACATCACCAATTCATTCAAGTATTTCAAAAAGGGAAAATGTAATGAGGATATAATGTTCCTTGTTTAAAAAATGATGTTTTTGTAGCATTGGGGAGATTCTCAAGAAAACATTATCACCCAATTCAAATGATATTAGTCGATGAAGATGATCCACATAATATTTCTTATGGCTTTGATCTATGTCCATCCTCTTTCAGATTATATGAATCTTCTCTTTTATCTCATGTACATGTTTTGGTTTGATAATTTATGTCTCACCCATTTCCACCCAACAAACTAGAGATTGAAAATGATGACCATACAAATCTTTGAAAGGAGACATCTGTATCAGGGCCAAATAACTGTTATTGTATGATAACTACACCAATGGTATATGATCTTACCATAAGCCTCCAAAATCTATAACATGATCTCTAAGCATGAATTCTAGTTCTTGGTTCACCCATTTGGATTGGCCTTCTACTTGAGTATGATATTCTATGATCATGGTCAATTGGGTTTTTAAGGCTTGTTGTAAGGAATTATAAAAATGATATGTAAACCAAGGTTCTGAATCAGATTTTGAAAAAGTAATCAACCATATTGGATTCAATAATAGGGATAAAGTGAGATGAATTTGTGAGATTATCCACAATAACACATATAGAATCAGGTTTATGAACTATTTTTGGTCGAATTGTGAAAAAAATCCATATTTATCTGCTCCCATTTCCACATGTGTATAGGTAAAGGTCATAAATAGTGGTTGCCCTTTGGTGCTCTTCATTGACCCGTTGATTGGTGAGGAATATTGATACATACTTATCCACTTATCTATTCATGCCTACACACAAAAACTATGTTTTAATTGAATTATACATCTTCTGAATTCTAGGTTGAAAACCCCATCTCATGTTTTGGAAGGTTGAAAGAATTTGTTCCTATAAAGTTGGAGGAACCACAATTTGATCTCTAAAACAGAAAAAAAATCCCATATATTTCACATAAATTACTAGTCTCCCCAAAATTGAGTTTAAAAATCATGGTTAGAGATTCCATATTAGATGTTTGAGCATCTTTAACCCTCTCAATAAACTCAAGAACAAAATTAACTGGGAAGAAAACTGCAACATCACCTTTCTTAGTGCAATCCAAATGGATATCAACATTGACCTCCATCAACTACCACTGAACCAAATCATCTTTATCAAAATTTAATTTTGACTTCATACTCAATGTATCATTCTTATAATTTCATATTCTCGGTATATACATAAACTCAAAATTAATCATAAGACGATATTCCATTCATATTCATTTATTTATATTCAAATATATTTATGAGAGATTGTGTTTCAATATTTTATGCTTGTTGAAAACTGTGAAATTATCCCTAAAAGGATAATGAATCCATATTTTAAAGTCATATACTACAAATAATAACATTAAATCATGTGTCAATTAATTCTTATGATGCACACATAACTATCATGACCCATAAGATACAGCATGATCTCCCTAACTGAGAACACACCCCAAAAAAAGGTATAGATGCATCATAATAGACTATGTAACCTCATCATATATATATAAAGATAAGGATATGTGTTAATGTAATCATAATACATTTCCCTCCGAAAGGATTTTGGCACCCATTTCTCAATTGGATTGGAACGCCTTTCATTGTCAAAGAATTTATCGAAGAGGAAAGTCATGAAAAGTCAAAAACAAAGCCTCAGTAATGCCATACTAAGTCAATACAACTATGTGTCTTAATGATGTTCTTTATTGATTTCAAAGAGATAACAACTTCAAACTTTTAATGATATAAAGAGACTCTACTTTTATAAATGAAGTATCTAATAAAATTCAACTCTTGTATCCAAAAATCAAAACTTTTAATAATTATCATAAAGGTGATGTTCTCACAGGTTAACCAAAATTATTCCCAAATATAGTTCATAATCAACCATAGTCTTAGAATATGCCAAAATATCATCGATTAATACCTCCTCAAAGGAGTTGAAATACATTTGAAAGATCTGATTCATCAATTCAAGAAAAATAGTTGATGTATTCATAAGACAAAATGGAATAACCACATATTTTTAATAATTGTAATGACTCTTGAAAGATGTATTTATAATATATTCCTTCATAACTCAAAGATGATGATCCCATGACAATAAATAAATTTTATAGAACCATTTGGATCCTTTAAATTTATCAAACATATCATAAATTCAGATAAGAGTATATCATTTCTTTATCATGACTTGGTTGAGCTTACAATAATCCATACAAAGTCAAAGAGTTACATATGTTTTCTTCACAAAAAGAATTAGTTCTACCTATAGAGACATACAAGTCTTAATGAACCCTTTTCATTCCGAATCTTAAAGTTATTTTATCAATTCAATTAAATTAGTTGTTACCATTATATAAGATGAAATTGATATAGGATTGGTCCCTAGTAGGAGATCAATCATATATTACACTTCTCGCTTAGGCGAATACCAAGAGATATTTTTAGAAAAAATCATATCAAAAATGATTCAAAATAGGTGGAAAATATTTATGTTTTATTTCATAAAAAGTTTTAAAATTAATTGCTACCAATTTATAAGAAATAATCCCTTACACTGGTACCAAATTTCATATTCTACATGGATCACTTCCTAATATCTTTTAATGTTATGCTTAATGTTATCATAAAATGTGAAACTAAACCATCTGGTATAATAATCATTGTGGGATTTAAATTATGTCAACCAATTAATTACAAAAATTTCATTATATATTTCCATCACAAGAATAGGGGAATCTTAAAAAAATAATAATCATTGATTGTTATAGAGCTCATTTTACAATTAATGGATTAGTACTCTAATTGGATGAGAGGTTTTTAAATTTCCTTAAATGAGGTATCATCTCAACATGTAATCCCATATGATCCATAACACAATAAGAAATAAAATAATTTGATGTTATTATATCAAACAATGAATACATGGGAGTGGAATTCAATACAATTATACCTCTTATCATTAGAGGATTAGATATATCCTTTAGAGTCATCTATTCATTATCATGAAACTACTTTCTATGTGCATATAATGACTCTTTATTTCATAGTTATGGTTTTGATGACTGTTGAGGTATCAATTTGACAGAAGATTCACCTTGTATCACTATTTTATAACAATTATTATCATTACATCTCATTGAACTTTATGAGCATAAGAATATTAGGACATTTTCTATCCATTTCCACTGCTTATACTTGGATTCATCATACAATATTGTTTTAGATGTACTATTTTCATATATTTGTGGCATTATCGTAAAGGTGACATATGATCTTGTTTTATATACACATAAGATCCAAACTCATAACATCTAATATGATTAATATAATGAGGTGGAAAGGATACTGAACCAGCTAAATTTTCTCCCAATGTTTTTTTCTTGAGGATAATTATTCTTATTTCTCTTATTCCTCATGTTGGAATTCCCACTTTTACCCATGTAGTTAAATGTGTTTCCCCAAATATAGGTTCCCATGTTATCATTTTCTACTAATATATCGCAATTCACTATATCCATATATCTTTTCACAAAATAAAAACCATCTTGGAGCATATTTTAGGTCAAAACCCTTCTTTAAATATCCTTACATTCATATACTCGCTAAAAAAACATGAGAAGAAAAAACATACACCATATAAATTGGGCTTTATACTCTATCATTGATATATATGTTCCAATTTTTGTGTAATGAAATATATTGTTATTGTGATCTTGAAGGCGGTGGATGAAATTATTTATTAAAAAACTCCTCAAATCCTTTCCAGGTGAGGTCCTGGTATTGTTTTGTCTAAATAATAATATCCCACTACTACCTTGAAAGATATTTGATCTTGTAAACCACTATCCTAAATTTATTATATTCCAAGCTTCCAATGAAATTTAAAATCTGATTTATGTTTTCTATCCATGCTTCTCTATGTTATGTACCTAAATCTCCATGAAATAATAGTGTCTTCTATTTTTAAAGGTACATGGATGAGTTTTCTTGTCATGGATTTGGATTTTGATACCTCCTTTCCATTTCTTAAAACACTTAAAATATGATATTGAAAATATAATAGTTTAATTTTGATTTAATATGAACCATATTCTCAGCTATTTCCTTTTATGGGTTCCCATGTCATTGAATTGGTTCCATTCTCTAAATATCACAAAAAAACATATAACTATAAAGAAATATTTCTAAAAAGAAGTCTTGTTATTTCCAAATCATTTATAGAAATAAAAAACCTGATAAATTTACAAAACTCATTAAGCACCTCATGAATAATGCAGTCTTGGTCGAAATTCCTTAAACTAATTCAAGATATTATACACACATTGGATAAACCCATGACAATGAGAAGAAAACACAACTAGAATTGTATTAGAACACTTTTGAACCAAAACCACCCTGGTAGCTTGTAGTTCAATGTAAAGTAGTTTTTCATAAAGGTTAGTGGTAAGCCACTTTATTAAACAAAGAAAAAGACAACAAGGATACAATCTCATAGGCACAAAGGGATCAATCCCAATACAGAACCAAGTACAAAACCCATTACAATGGCCTGAATGCCCAGAGGGGTTTTTTTAGCCTGAAGGCCCAGAGGCACGTGGCCTCAAATTGAGTGACCCAAAACAAAATCCCAATACACATGAAAGAAACTACTATAGTAGTCCCCACTTTCTTCCTGTGATGCGGAGAAGAGCCATCCACCCACTTTTATTTGATCCCAAGTGGTGTGCAGTAAAGTGAATGAGAATTGACCAATTCCATGAGAGAGCACCGCGATGTCCGCCACAACAGCTATTCCCATGTCATCACCATAAAATCTAACAGAGTAGTGTTGTTATACCCCTGTCGTGTCATTTTCATCTGCTGCTGATCCACACTACCACCGTCCACTGCCGCGCGCAGAGCCATCCTGACCGTCAGACACTGTCTCACCACCCGTCGTTCAACCCATTCCACCGGATCTTCTAAAAATCTCAGTCTCCTAACACCACCACCCACTCCTATCCACCTCTCCATGTATATATACATCCTAACCTACAAATACCATCATGCCGCCCACCATCTAGTAACACCACCTCCCATTCCGCCCACTGCAACCTTGAGAAAAAACATTAGCCAAAATGAATTCCAATTAGATGTGGTCTAAAACCAGATCTGGACCAATTTTGAAACCATAATGCCTCCCTTAGCTATTCGAGACACATCTTGAAGCCACCGATGACGTCCCACACTATCTGTAGTGCCGCTGACTGAGACATACCCACCAGATCAACCTGCCGCAATAAATTTTAAGTTATAATATTATTATCTCATTTCTAACAACCCAATATGACAGACCAACCAAGAATGATTCCATTTTTAATTCCCCCCCACCCACCCATTTACTTGGGAAGTGGTTGAGGTAGTAAAAATATAAGTTTAAATCCCCAAGACACCAAAAGCTAGAAATAAGTACAAAGGGAATACAATATTGTTGGGTGATGATTTTACCCGAAAAGAAAAAAAACATCAAAAGTCAAGAAAAGGATTAGAAACACTACGTGAGTTTTTAGATGAAATAAAATAAAAATCAATGTAGAAATTAATATTAGTGTAGAGTATAAGGAGAAAATGTACAACACTAACATGGCCAAGGAAAACTGAATATAATGAAATTAATGTGGCATCAACAATGAGCGGTGCTCTGCTTCTCTCTCATGGCTAGGGTTTCCCTTCAATGGTGGCCTGGAGGGGGAGGCTTGTACGCTTCTCTGGTGTTTACTCTCCCTTCATTCTTCCTTATCCTCATTCTTTGGATGATTTTATTAATTTTTTGGTCCTATGATTTGTTTTACCTTCCATGGTGTCTCGATTCCAGGTCAACTTCACTTCCTTTTATCTCTTATTGCCTTCCTTGATTGTTGGTACATAAATATCCCATCAATAGTTCATATGGATCTTGCCTAGTTATTAATTTCATGCCCAAAGTGGATGTCCTTGTCTATGGTTGGTCCAGATCTGATGAAGGTGGTTTCCTTCAGTTTTGGTTTTAGTAATCCAAGCCCAAAGTGGCGTTGTATCT
Source organism: Viscum album (assembly GCA_963277665.1). Lineage (NCBI taxonomy): Eukaryota > Viridiplantae > Streptophyta > Magnoliopsida > Santalales > Viscaceae > Viscum > Viscum album. Next base: position 628,087,858 of record OY728164.1, on the reverse strand, counting down.
TCTTTCTTGCATTGACAGTGACCTGGTGCTTAGTGGGTTAGGGGTGTCACTTACAGAGGCATGGAAGGTACGATGCAACCGAGTTTTTTTTTCTCTGTCATATGGTTCAAGTTTCTATGTATTTTAATGGTGTTGTCGGTGTGATTTACTTCTCTCAAGCATCTATTTTCCTATAATATTTTTATTTTGGGTGTTTCTATTCTATTTTGTGGTATTGTTGGGGTTTTCTTGCCTTTTTTGGTGTTTATCCCCTAAAAATGTATGGTTGGATAGTGTGTTGGTTTGATGGTTAGTGGATGTTCTGAAAGTGATAGAATACGGAGATGATTTTGGATGTGTAGTGCCCGATGATGACTTGGGGAAGTTTTTTTGTGTTGAAATGAAGGAATTGTGTTGGTGTTTAGATGGAGATGTGATGATAGTGGTGTATCATGGATCCATGAATTCTCTAGATTAGAAATTTGAAAACATTTGGGGATATTTTTGGATTCTGTTTTCGGATGGATTTGTGGAACTTTTTGGAAATTAGCTTTATTTTGAAATGTGTGTATGGAAGCAACCAACACACTATATTTTTCCTCTCCAGACAGGGATTGGAGAAGGAATCATTCACCAGAGCATTTCCATTCAGATTTGGAAGTTTGAGAGGGTACGACTCTTCTATATGTACCAGGCCCGTGCAACCCTGCACGAGACAGATGTAGAGCGTTCATACAAAGGTGGAGGCTTGACATCACATTATAGTCGTTGGGGAGGGTAATTTCTTGTATTTGTGATCTGGATTAACTTCTTTTATGGTTTTATTTGGATACATTGTATAGTAATTTTGGTTTCTCACTTTTTCCTCAAAAGTGTTTTCATAATAAAAAAATTAAGTTTCAGCCATGTGGAATCAACCCAAGAAACATCCCAACAAGATCCAAGATCCACTCTAATTCCCATTCCTAATTCATTGTGATGCATCACTAGATAAGTATGATGTGTTTCCTTTACCTTTATCTTGATACACAACATCATAAAACATGCCAAATTTCCCAAGTAGGGGTGAGTATAAAACTTAGTAGGAAATCCCCAAATAGTTCCAAACACATTTCACTAGAAACAAGAACAAGTCGGCTCACATTTTTATAAAATAAAGGGAAGATAATAATAAAAAAATCATTATTAAAACAGTTTAAAAAATATAATTGTACTAAATCAATTATTCATTTTCTCTTCCAAATTTGAATATCAATTCTCATTCCACTCACTCACACACAAACCAATTCTTTCCCATTGATAAACCCAATTCTCATGATTATTGATTCATCCCATAACCTTGTCATCACATAATGGATTACCATGTTCTAATTAGGCATGACTCCAAGTGAAAACTATTAAGTATCCCTAATTAAATTACATGGAATCAATCCAACCACAAATGTCAAGTTCTCAACTAAAACCATTTCCTTTTAAACCCATTTGCATTCATGAATTTTATAAAAATCATTTAAAAAAATATTAATGTACTAAAATCAAGAGATTTTCCCAAAAAATACATAGAGAGATTCAAACATCAATTATTTAAGTTCTAGAATAAGTAGAATATGAGATAATCCACCTATCTCACAATGGTTAAAGTAAATAGAAAATGTCGCACATAACCACTAGATATGACATTGAAACTTATTTCTTTTAATATATCCAACAAGATATCATCAAGATATTCATAATAGAAAATATATCTCTCAATTATGGATGAAGTATATGGCTCTGTGTGAGATAAGACAAGAATATCTTGAGAGAACAAGAATTAAAAACGATTTACTATTGGTTTCAAAGATCTACCACACTAATACTCACCAAAATTTTCTTTTTGATAAAATTAAATCACCAAGAGTGATTTGGGAAGGAGTGGAGCTTTTTAGAATTATATATGAGGATAAAATGAAATTTTTGGCCCCTTAATCTGAGTTAAACACTAATTTAAATTGCATTAAATACATCGTGCATGATTAGGTTTCATAGTTTATCAAACCATGCACCAAGAAGGCGCAAGATATTGTACATAATCCAAGGGTTAAAATGGATGTATTGCATGGTTTGAAAATTTTTGTGCTAACCATGCATATATACTATCCAAAAAAATCATCATATCACATAGTTTTCAGGGTAGCCACACAATTTTTCCAAAACATACATAGTTAATGTCCAAAAAACTCACATCTCACACAGTTTCTAAGAGAAAGTGCATGGTTTCCTTTTGATGTTATTAAGGATTGTAGAGCCTCTAGGGGTTGAATCAGTTGTGATATTTTTATGGATTTCAAACGTTATTAAATTTAACCCCTACAACATGTTAGAGTTATTTTTCTTATCAAAATTTTAATAATCTCACAATCATGAAAATATTAGAATGTAAGAAATGGAAACATGATTTAAAAGTTTTATCCTCATTATGAGAATCTATATCTTTTCCATGGACACTCCTGTTGGTACATGGAAATTTACTATTGAAAATAAATATATACAACTTTTGATCTATCTCATTTTAGACTCATTCTATCTCTTGATGGGTATTATTATACTGAATCCCGTCAGTTTACATTGTATTGCTTAAAAAACATGAACCATGGAAGAAATATGATTCATTTTTCAAACAACCCAACCAAAGGTCATTCCATAAACTCTATTTGTTCTTCCTCAGTCTATTTTCTCTGTGTGGTGTGAGTCCATTGGGTGCACCTATATATGGTATTCTCCATCTGTTGCACCTAACTAAAATTTCCCATGACATAAAAAATATTTTATGTTTGATTAAAAAAACTCCAATCCTCAAAAACAATCTACATGTAATCATCATCATATTTCTCTTTCCATTATTATCAACTGAAAATATATGAAAAACTTCTAATCAAACCTCTCTATTTGGAACTCTTCTTCAACATGAAATATTACTTCAATTGGAAACCCACTTCTATCACCCAATCAATTATTATTATAATTTTTAATGAAGTGAAAAGAAACATGTATTATATAATTTGTACCATTTATAAAGGTTCTACATGAATAAAAATTGGGAATTCCTTTTAATTTTCCCAATCAATGAAATTCATAAAAAATGAATTTCTCACAAATTTTAATTTTTCGTAGATGTTTCTCGGGCATTATAATGATTTATAAAATTTTTGTAATGCTTCATGAATTCTTAAATGATCTCATCCTCCCTCAAACTTCCTTAAATCATTTCAACATCCTCATTTTTAGAAATTGAAAATTTATGAAATGTTCTGTGTACCTATCTATTGGGAATTGGTTTGTCTAGGACCCTTTGTCCAAAGACAAAAAAAATTATCCATTTATCTTTATCCAGTTGAATCAATCCAATGATCTCCTTATATTTTTTCATCTCATAATGTCATGAATGTTTTATTATGTTTCATGTGACATTATTTTGTCTGATGAATCAACTCACTATGTAACATTAAAACTTTGAACATCACTGATATTGTAAAAATACTTTGTTATTTAGAATGTATACAAACAGTTTATCTAAAAGCATAATTTTCCTCTATCCTTTTCTTTTCCCCACATTGAAAAAGAAAAAAAATTCTCTATCTATTTATTATTGACCCTATTAAAAATAATTTAATGAATTAATTGATATGGTACACTATATTTCTATAACTTCTAAATATATTAGTAACATAAACCACCTCGGTTTGAGAGAGACTTCAACACTTCTTGTGCTATTCAATTTACATCCTTTTATGTTTGTAAAAAACTACATTTTTTTAAAAAAACACAATTTTTCATCTACTTACTCGTCTTTAAACATAGTCACACTTTTATGTATGGGATGTTATTTTTATAAATACATGTAAAAATATCCTTATATAAACTTCATTGGATATTTTTTCTTCAGAACTCAACATCACTTTTCTCATCATTCAAAAACATTAGATCTAGTGAATCTGATCAACAACTTTTCAATGTTTGTTTTCTTTATAAAACATCATTTGGAAGGTTTGTCTGATGGTCATTGTGAAAAATTCCTTAATGAATTTTTTTCTGATTATGTTTATCTAATAAAAAAATTTGTAATGCATGTTTCTCATGCACCAATATCATCTATAAATATTAAATTTGTGAACTTTCTTATAGGTTTTCATCTGATTAATGATTGCACTACTTTACTTTTAAAAACTCAATGCCTTTTTCTTCGTACAAAAACTCTGTCTCGAGGGTTATTTTAATGATAAATTTTTACCATATTCACTTTAGAATATTCTTTATTTGAACACCTTCTTTTAATTCCTTAAAACCTTCAAAAAATTCTATCTAAACAGTTTGTCTAGGATAGTTTATCCAGATATTCAATGATCATAACTAGTGGTGATCTCCTCCATTTACGTCAATCACTTTATAAAATATTTGTACACCCCAGCTTGGTTCATGATATTTTCATGATGTTAGTAACTTGAGACCAATATAGCATCATTTGGATTTTATAAGAAGTTTAAAAAAAATCCATATTTCCTTGTTCTATAAAATTTTCTTAACAACAATTTTGATGACTTCCAACAACTATTATCTTCCTATTTTATAAAAAAATATTTAAAAAATAATGTTGTCAAAAAATAAAAATCATTGTTAATCATCACAAAATATCATCAATATCCCCCTATGGATTTTTTATATGCTTTTTTTAAAGGAATTACATCCCTTTGTGATAAAGAAATTTGCAGTTGGGATAAGACAAAATTGTTTTAGAATTTATTTTCTCTCAATTTTTTTAGTCCCCTGTTTTTTTATAACTAAAACCTTTTATTCATAAATTTTACCTACTCCTCCCATTCAAGATAAGGATTTCTCTACCACCTTTTAGTAAACATTTGTATATATTCTCCCCCTTTTTTAAAATAATCCAAATCAAAGCAAGGTTAATTCCATAATATTTTTAGGAAGTATTTGGTGGAGAATAAACATGAATTCGGTCTTCAATCCCATAAATTTAACTTTCAAAATTTCATTCATGAAAACAAAAAAAATTAGATATTATGTTGAAATATATTCCTGAATAACATCTCCACCATCAAATTTATCCTTGATGAAATGATATTTAATATCAATATGCATCTATCTTGAGTGTTGTACTAGATTATTAGAATGATCGATGCCACTATAATTATCACCAAGAATATTCAATTGTGTAGATAATTTCACATTCAAATATTCCAGTAGAAATTTCATCTACAATATTTGTGTACAAGATAGGTAGTGAAAACATATTCTTCTTTTTATATTCTCAAAGTTACAGAACTCTGTTTCATATAATAATTTTAAATATAAAACAACCCATGTGAAGTCATTCCTTTAACATAACTCGGTATTCTTTTTATTTTAAACATTTGATATTCCTTCAGATCACTATAATATCAATAACACGATGTAACAACCTAAAAAATATATGTCCATATTTATAATTCAAATTTTTTCCAAAATCATACTTTCTCAATTTCATTCCAACTACAATTGTATTAGAAAATTATTTTGAACCCTCCATACCAAAATTTTATATCAATTCCGTGGAATTCTTTTCTTGATAAAGGAATATGTATCTTTCTTTTTCTTGAACTTGTAAAAGAAGAAAAAAATAATTTTATTAATTTCATCAGCAAACTATTTACAAGAATTTTCTTCATCTCCTACAAAAAATATGTCATCAACATACACAATCAAAATTAGAGTTCCTAAGATAAACTTCTTCACATATAATTTTTTATTGACTTTCCATTTTGAAAAATTAAACTTTTTCAAACAATTATCATCTTTGGAGTACTAGGATCTCAGAACTCATTTCAATCCATACAAGTCATTATTCAACAAATAAGACTTGGTTTCTTCTTTTTCGAGTAAAAACCCAAAATATTTCTCAATCTACAATTATTCCTCAATATCCCCATTTAATAAAAATGGCTTTACATCCATATGATAAAATATATAACCATTATGTGTATCCAATGCTAAGAAAATTATGAATTCTTCCAATATTGTAATGAGGGAAAAAATTTATTCAAAATCCAATCATTCCACTAATGAATATTCTTTATAGAAAAGTATTTATTTATGTCTTAAAACTTCTCTATGTTTATTCATCTTATTTATGTATACCCACTTTTTCCCATTAATATTCATACCCAGTGGACATGAAAAATGATCCCATGTTTTATTATTTTCTATATAATACAACTCTTCTATCATATCATCAACATGTTCCTCGTGTTCAACTACCTCTAAAACTAATTCTAGATAAATTCTTGAGATAGTGAATTCTGATTCACTAATATCAAATTTATTTTAGTCTAAACTGGAGCTATCTAATTTCCAATATTATTATCATATTCAACATATTTTTATAGATTATGAAACATTATATTTTTCTTTATAATTATTTTTCCTCACCACATGATTCATATGAATATTCATTCACTTGATTTGGTTCACGATCTTCATTATTTTGGTTAGTTTTTGTGTGAATCAACAAATTATCTTCCACAACTTTTTCAAAAACCATAGATAAGGAAGTTGTATTTTACACAACTTTCACATCATAGGATTCCACAAAAAAAATTGAACATTTATTCCAATATTTTTAGATCCTTTTTTTGGGTGAATATCCATGAAAATTAATTGCATCCTCATCTTTTTCATCAAAATTTGGAATATCATGATTTTTTATATTTAGTAAATAGGGACATTTAAAAACCTTCAAATAATTAAATAAATGATTGTTTATACCAAATTCATTAAGAATTAATGTTGGATTTAGGCCTTAAAAAACATCCATTTTTTATAAATATAATAGTACTCATAGCTTCTCTCTAGCAAAAATTATAAAGTTTATACTCTTCCAGCACACTTATTCTGATTTCCGATAAAAAAATTATTCTTGTAACTCTATTTTGTTTAGGGGTGTATGGAAAACAATACTAAGGCTTAATTAAAAATTTATTTAAATATTATTTTCATAAATTACATGTTTACTCCTTTCCATTGTATTTTCTTTTATTTATTATATAGACACCCATTTATCCCTCAACTTCCCTTCTAAAAAATCTGAACATTTCTACTACATCTAACTTATGCTTCATGAACATAATGTTGGTCATATAAGTGAAATTATCAATAAAATTGATAAATTACACATACAATGTTGTTGATTTATGTCTCATGAGCCCATATAAATCAGAGTGAATAAGTTTAAGAGGTCTTATAGACTAAATTTGAACATTTTTATGGACTCTTCAAAACATCTTCTCTTTCTGACATTTTGTAGAAAATAATATTCTTTTCTTTTCAAAATTTTCATGTTTCTTACAGAATATAGTTAAGAAAAAAAATTATACTCTTCTATCCAAGTTGCATGATTTTGGGATTCCATAACTTATTCACATCATCAAGGCTCAAAAAAATGACTTACAAAGTTCCCTGATAGAGCTAATATTTTCATAATTTTTATATGTATTTCAATTATTTAACCCCTAAAAATTTAGAAATTTTATTAATTTTCATCAATTTTTATTTATGGTGTTTTTTGGACATAAATGTTAAAATTGATTAATTCTACAATTTTAATAGATTTTAATCTCTTTGATATTTCGATCTTAAATTTTAACATATCGATCCAAGTGATATGATTATTTTTTTATGATTCCTTGATATATGGGATACATATTTTATATTGGGAACTTGAGACAATTATAACATCTAAATTACCTAAATATAAATAAATGTTACAAATAATCATGGCCAGTAGAGTAGACTCCACCTCCATAAATTTGGAATAAATCAAGATCACACATCCAATTCAAGTGATTCCACCTTGATTTTAAATAAATCTTTTAGGAACATTCCAAAATTATATTCCATGGATTTACTCCCACATATTGTTATACCTTGAATGATCAAAATTCAAGGGTGATAGAAAATTCAATTTGGAACAACCTATAAGTAGGTCCCTTTTCATGATTCATCCATATGGTGTGCCAAACAGGATCAAACTTCTAGAGGGGAAGTTATTGAACCATTTTATTTTTCTATTTTATTTTTATTCTTATCCTTTTTACATTAGTTTTATTTTAAATATAATTTTAATTTATTTTATTTTAAATACTATCTAATTTATTCATGTTTTTTTATATTGGTGTCATATTACACAAACCCTTCTTATTCTTCTCCATCTTCTTATCATTCTCTTTTATTTTAATTTTATTTATTTTTTATTATTTTCTCTTCTTCTTCTCATATTAAAACTTGGAAATATTGTACCCATGATTGTGAGTAACTGACTAGATAAATAACCCAAGGGAATAATATAGTTCTTAAACCTAATTCAATGTTTTCATTCTTCTTTGAGTTAATTCTAAAGATAATTTACATTGAGTGTAATCCTCATTGTGGTTGTCTAAATTTTAATATCCTGGTCTATAACCATTTTTCCTTGATTATGGAGGTGGATGGAGAGTGTGCTTGGTGATCAATAAGTAAACTCTACATGTATAACTAGGTTGATTATGGTGTTCACACATACGATAGAGCATGTTCACTATGTATATTTGAAGTTGGACAATGAAGGTGATCCATGAAAATTCACTTGAGAGAACTTCCTTTCTAATCTAATTCCATTAAATTTAGCAACTCATTGTAATTTATAATTTCATGTTAGTTTCATATTAGTTTTGTATTTTGTTTATCTTTTAAATTCCATTGTTTTTTTAATATAAAAAAACAATTAGTTTAGGGGAATTAGATTAAGTGAGTGAAAATTGGAGAAATATAATCAAGTGAGATGACCATGATCAGCCTCTGTGCTATATTAGGAAAATATATTTCTTTTTACATGTCCTATGAGAGACATGTGTCAAAATTGGAACCATTTATGGGGATCCAATCAATATATTTCATTAATTTTTCAATTTTCACATTTTATATAGATTTCAATATATTCATAAAAAATAGTTAAAAATTATTTTTCATGATGTTTTCAAATGAGTATTTCCTTAATTCTTGGAATAATTACCCATAGGTAAAAGAACAAATTAATATCTCACCCCTTTCCATGGAGGATGGTGTTTATATTATTTTTAGATAGGTGATGTTGTTTTGTAAATCATATAATTGGGAGAATGTATTAAAAGAATCCATATATGGCTTGAGGGAGGACTTGAAAAAAAAATTATGATGTGATGGCCCAGGATCTAACTAAGTTCTCCCATTACATTACAAAATTTTATAAGGTGTCCAAGGTCTAAGACCAACCCTCCTATGCCTTCCCTGATATTTCTCAAGCGATCCATCATATAGATAAGACTGACTTCCTACCTCCATTTTACACTACTCAACTCTAAGAGGTGGTTTCAACTAAAAAAGAGATTCAAGGTGAACCAATTTAGAGAGATGATAAATTATTGACATCAAAATCACACAATTTCATTAAAAATGAATTGAATATCACCACTACCGATTTTAAATTTTTAGATTCAGAAAACTCATGTTATTCCTTGGAGGAAGATGATGAAAATAAAAATGCACATGTTGAAGAACACATGGATATCCCTGAACATATTGAACTTCTACATGATGGAGTACAAGAAGATATACAAGTGGTTCTTCTGAAATAACTAGGTACACATGTTTCTTATATAAAATATTCAATTATAAATATTTATTTAATGTGGTACAACTTGATAAACCATGGGAAAGAGAAGAATATGTTTCACAAGTTGAAACTGAAGAGAAGGATGACCCATACTTCATTTTACCCCCTCCAATAAATCTATACCTAATTGTGACGATGATGGATCTGGTGTATTCTATCCATGTATTATTCCCACCATCAAAGAAGATGTGAAATATGGGAAGATTCACATTTGGTGGTTTTAGTCCATGAATATCCACCCGCTATCTGATTATGGATAACATATGGTAATACCATTTAGAGGTAGTAAAAACCAAGGGGTCACTTTGGGGATCATTCCAATATTTATCATTACATGATTTCTAGGAATTTAGATTTAAATTTCATTTTTACAATTAGTCCATCTTGCATCCAAATACCTTCTTTATTTTTGAGATTAAATGACACGATCATTATTCATAATTGATTAATTTTATTTTTTAAGTTTATGATGGCATAAAGAAACCCCAAATAACTAAGAAGGAAATGTTACTAAGCTTTATTTCAAAATTGAGTTCGCTTTTTAATTTTTTATCTTTTAAACTCCTTACATTTTTGTCTGAGATTCTAATTTGAGCTTTAAACTAGAAAATGCAACCACATGCTTGAACTATGCTCTACTTCACATATCTATGAAACATGAGTTCCTTAAGAATCCTATGATTCAATTATATTTCTATTTTAATAATATTTAATGGGTAATATTGAGAATTGGATGATTAAATTTAAACACAAATATTAAAATGAGGACTCATGATTTGAATAAATTAATTAAATATTGTAAATAAAATTTCAAAAAAAATGGTTTGTATATATGAAATTCATGTGAAATGATTTTTTATTATTAATCATGTCTTGAGTGATATTACCAAATCATATGTCTCATTCCCCAAAGGATTTCTTGACCAAGTACTTCTTAATTTATCTTGAGCATATGTCTTGAGTGATCTTGGGACATGTCACCAACCAGAAAATGCATTTGAACTTATCAAAGCTATGACTATAAAAACATATTTAAAATTATTTAGGCCTATTTTGAAAAGCCCTTATCATAAAAATACTGCATTTACATCCATCATTATTTACCCTATAGAAAATATGAATGATCTTTATAGGAATGATCCATTTTTATCCATTCCAACCCTCCTCATAGTATTTTCATGATATTTTAAAATTTAAGTGTGGGGATAAAGAGAATCATGGTGGAATGAATGATTAAAATTGCAAAGAAAAATTTTTGGGTGATATTATGGGAATAAATACATATTATTGTTTTATTCAATTTAATTAATTTATTTCCATTCTTGAAAAAAAATGAAAAAAGGAATGGGTTATTGCTTAGAAGAATCAAAAATCACCATCATTGGACTGATGATTTTTATCATATGTGGTTAATTGTTGAATGTGAGGTTTATTATAATAATAATTTTATAAAAAACTAATTTTAAGAATAAATGTATAAAATAAGGGTAAAATCAAGAAGGTTCATATCATTCATTATGCTTTCATTATCTGTAACATGTTCATTGAATGTTTAAGGAAAATGGGAGTTGTTACAAATTGATTGGTAAAATTTTATTACACCTTTACTTGTGATATCATGCACTACACTTAAGATATTAGCCTCATCTGTGAGCCTTAATGTTTAAACATCAATTCTTACCAACTATAATCATCATAGTAATTTGAACCTTTATTGAAAGCCCTCATGATTTTATGTGCTTTTTTTCTTTACCAAGTAGATAAAGTAGTTCCTTTACAAGACTATGGATAAAGATAATGTTCTCAAGATTTAAATATAAATTGAATTGAATTAATATCATGAACGATGATTTAATATATCCAAATGTGAGGTAAATCATGATTTGGAAAGTTTAATAATAATTAATTAAATAACTTGAATGAATGAGAAGAAGAGTACCATCATTTTTCAATGGGGATAATTAAAATAAATATATTGGTTAATTATTTGAAAAATGAGAAATTGAATTTATATTTCATGTGTAATTTGAAAATTTTATTTGTCATTGATAATTTTTTGATTTTATTTCTTTTTAATTTGAATATTGACAACATTGCTTCCCTTTAAAATTTAATATATCAATTATAAACTTGAGGACATGCATGGTTTAAGTGTGGAAGAATTTATAAAGCTAATATTTTAATAATTTTTTATATGTATTTCAATTATTTAATCCCTACAAACTTATCAATTTGATTTATTTCTATCAATTTTGGATTTATGGTGTGTTTTGTGTGTAAATGTGAAAATTTCTTAATTCTGAAATTTTATCAAATTTTATTTTTTGTTATATAGATCGTAACTTTTAACAGATAGATCTAATAGATGTGGTTATTTTTTTGTAAGATTATTTAATTTTTTGGATACAAATTTCCCTTATAAACGTTGACATAATTCTGATATTCAAAGGCTCCGAATAATCAATCAGTGTTACAAATCTTTATGGCTAGAAGTGTGGAACCCACCTTCATAAATGAGGGATAAATCGAGATACACACCTCCAATTAAGTTCCTTCCAACTATATTTGAAAGAAGAATTATAATAGAGTTACATAATTAAATTAAAAGGATTTATTAGCTAATTTATGTGAAAATTTAATTTTCAACATTGAAGGTTGATAGAAAACTCAATTTGGAACAACCTACAAGAAGGGCCCCGGGAATGATTCACCCATATGGTGTGCCAAATATGAATAACTTATCAAGGATTGATTCTGGAGGGGAAGTTGTTTCACACATTTCTTTTCTTATTTTATTTTTCTATTTCTTATTTTTACTTGATTTTCCTTATAAATGTAAACTTTATTTACATTATTTTAAATACAATATAATTCAGGCATGGTTTTTTTTATTTTTTTTTCAACTTCCACACAACCTTATTATTATTCTCCAACTTATTCTCATTTTATTATATTTTTATTTTATTTATTTTATATTATTTTATCTTCTTCTAATATTACAATTATGGACTCTTATACCTATGATTATGTGTAACTACCTTGAGTAATATCTAGGGGGATTAATCTGGTTCTTGAGCCCGAGTCCATGTTTACATTCTGCTTTGAGTTAATTGTAATAATAATTTATAGTGGGTATAATCCTCATTATTGTTGTCTAAAGTTTAACTTGTTGATTTATAAAAATTTCCCCACAATTGAGGAGGTGGATGGAGAGTATTATTTTCAATATCAAATTAAATTGTGCATTCATAACTAGGGTAGATTGAGGTGTGCGCATATACGATGGAGTGTGTTCACTGAGTAGATTTGAAGTTGGCCAATGACGGTGATCCCTAATAATTATCTCAAGAGAAATTCATTTATTCTCTACTTCCATTCTATTCAGTATCACATAGTAATTTTAAATTTCTTGTTAGTTTTATTTTAATTTTTTAGTTTTTTTATCTTTTAAATTTCATTGATATTGTTGATATTAAAAAAAATTAGTTTAGGTAAATTATATTAAGTTAGTGAAAAACTAAGAAATATCCTCAAGTGAGATGAACCTGTTCAACCTATATGCTATATGAAAAAAAAATTATAGGCCCTACGATAGGCAAGAGTCATTCTCATATCTAGAATAGATTTCTACTAGTTCTTTCCCCCAAGGTAATAACCTTCCAGTATTTCAAAATTCATTTTATTCATGAATTGTTCTTGATTATCACTTCATTTCAATAATCAAAAAGATGGATCACACTATTTGTGTTTTGTTTGAGCTCATCAATATATAAATATTCCTTATATTTAAGTCTCTCAACTTCAATTTTAGCAGTTCTTATTCCTTTAATTTTAAAATAACCATTATTTATAAAAGTAACTACTAAAAAATCGTAATTTTAAATATTTTTAAAATTTTTAAATCACCAATCATAAACAAGGAACACCCAATATCAAGAATCATTATTTTGTTCCTTTTACTTGATTTCAAAGTTATCTCATCAAAAAATTTAGTTTCCTCAAATTTCCCCTTTATATAAGCTTTTTCTTTTCTAGTATAAAATTTTTTCCTAGAAGAGTTGTTATTCATTCTTTAGAAAAGTGACCATGTTGGTCACATCTTCAACACACTTCCTCCAAAAAGCCAAACAAAATTTTAATTAGTGTTTTTCTAACATATTATGTGTTTTCTTTTCTTACTTCTCAAGGATTTAGAAAGTTACTCAATTTTCTTATACTATTACTCTACCTCAATTCAGACCTACTACTAGAGAGAGACTTTTTTTGAAAACCAATAAAGGATTTATGGGAAAATATACCATAAAAACATCAATATCCACTGAATCTCAGTCTTCTATATAAATAATTTTTTCCCTTTAATTATTATTCATTGGTTCAGAATATTTTTCTATTTTTATTCCCTATCAATGTTGGGAAACATTTTTTGAAGGTTTTTTTCTACATTTATTGATGTATTAGATTTTTCACATCCATTATCAAACCAATATTTTCTATAATTTTTCTTAACACTTGCAAGGTTAGTCAAATCTGTTGAACTTTTATATTTCATGGATGGATATTTTCCCAAATTCTTGGAATGAGCATTCTCATTAGATTGAGAAATTTCAGACTCTACCTATGATCCTTTTTTGAAACTTTTTTGATTTTTTCTTAATCTACATTCATCCTCAAGAGGTTTTTATTGGGTTTTCAAAACTCATCTTCATTATCTACTAGTTTTTTAATGATATATTTCACTATATTTCTTTATTAATGAACATTCATTTTACAGTTTACAATCTCTTAGATTTACTCATATTTCTATTTGATTACATCTTCACTTCCTTCATCATTCTTTCAACTTTATTTCTTCATCAATATGATTTATTTCTTTATTTTTGTATTTTTATAAATTTATTCTACATATTTAGATCTAAGATAATATTTCATCTATTTTTCTTCACCTCTTTATTCTTATTTACTTTTTGAAAAATATTTATTTTTTTCAACGTTTTTAAATAAGGTTTTAAACATTTTTGTAATTACATATTCTGATTGATTGTTTTCGTTTTTGTTTGATTCAACATTATTACTTAATATGATTCTTCTATTTATAGTGAACTTTTATTACCACCAGTGTACTTTTTATCTTTCTTAAAATACTTTTTAAACTTCCCTAACTGATGTTTTTATTTAGAATGGTCTTTATATTCTCTAACATTATTCTCGAGATAATTCATAGAAAAATTCCTTATTCCTCCACAGTCAAAAAACATCATGTGGAAGTTTTCCTCCATAATTTCCTCTACCCATTTGATAGTTTTTATAGATGAGAGACCCGATATTTTCATTCATTTAATTATATTATTTTTCTTCTGAATCAATAACATCAACAATCCGAGTATCTTGGATTTTCAACATTCTCATAGCTTCAAAATCCATTCCATATTTCATATTATTTTTGAATGCTTTATATTTTCTCTTCCCATAAAAAATAATAAAGTTATGTATTATATAAATAGATAAATAATCTATAGCATCTAAAGAATAAATTTTAGAATCAAACATTTCAGGGAAGTTTCTCATGAGTTTCTTTTCAATAGTATAATCTTCTAAGAAATCTCTAAATTTGTTGATGTTGCAAAAAAATCATTCAATATAGTAAAATAATCGTTAGTAGTTTCTTTATCTCTCATTTTGATATCTTGAAACTCACTTCACTATATATTTATCTTTTCATCCTTTACTTTGGCGTTTCTTTCAATGATACTTTCAAGATTGTCGAAATTGCTTCAGCTGTTTTGGGAACCATCACCTTCATAATTTTTTTTTAAAAATAAATAATAATATAATTTCTATACTTTAGATCATCCTCAAGGATCCTGTTGTTAGAAAAATTCATGGGAACATTTTTCTCAATGGGTGGAAACCCAATAGTTATTGTATTAATAACCTACAATGATAGTGTCAAAAATATTGGATAACATTCTTTTTTACTAACCATGGTAATTTTTCCCATCAAATTTATGAATATCTATATTATTGGATAAGTTGATATTTTACATTTTAAGGATTCTATATGGTGACCTTAGCTTTGATACAACTTTAAGTTCATAAGGATCATAGAGCCAATGAGAAAGAGGGGTCTGAATAAGTGGTAATCAATTTATAGATTTCAAAATTTATGAAATTTAACCCCTACAACATGTTAGTGTTATCTTTCTTATCAACTTTTTAGTAATCTCCAAATTATGTAAATAAGATAAATTAAGAGGACGCGGATTATTTACATGGTCTGGCCTTTTAATGAGAAACTATATCTTTTCTATGGCCACCCCCATGGTTCTATAGATATTCAAAAATAAAATAAAATAAATAAATCATTTGAGACAACTCCCATTAGACTCTATCTATCTCCTGATATGTTTACATATACTGACTCCCATTATTTTATTACTTTTTCCTTACAAAACATTAACCATGATAAAAATTTGAAACTATGTTAAAAATTCCCCCATAAAGGTTCTTCCAAAAAGTCTTTACATTCATAATTTGTCTATTTTTTCTATCTAGTATGAGTCTATATAGTGTTCCTTCATATACTATTTTCTATCCATTTCCCCTCACTGAAATTTTTCCTAACACAAAACTTTTTTTCTATTTGATTGAAAGACACTATGCCTCACAAAACATCTATATAGATATTTGTTTTATTTATCTATATTTAATTCTGAAATAAAACTATATCTAATACCTTTGATTGAAACTCTCTATTCAGATCTATTCATTAACACAAAATAGTATTTTCTCTAAAAACTCATTTCTGAGATCAATTATGCAATGATTTTTTTATGGGGTGAATAATAATAAGTTTGATGTAATTTATACCCTTTATATAGGAGCAACTATAATAGAAAAGGTGGGAAATCCATTTCATTTTCCTTCTCAATGAAATTCTAAAAAATCGAATTTCTCACACATTTGAATTTATCTTGGAAACTTCTTAAGCATTATAGATACTTCTTGAATCGTCTTGAAACTTAATTAATTATCAAGTGATTCCAAAATTCCTCAAACTTACTTAACTCATTTTATCATTATCGGTTTTTTACTTTGAAAAGTTATGAAATGTTCCTTAGAAATGCCCGTTTGAAAACATTTATCTGATAAAATAATAATGTTTTCCATTTCTCTTCATCTGGTAGACTCTATCCCATGGTCTCCTATAAAATTCTCATTTGTTAACATAATGAATTTTTGCATGATTTTTTTCCCTATGTTCATCCATCTTAGAAAAAAACTCACTTTTTAACATTTTAACTTTTAACGTCACTCATATTATAAAAAAACTATGTTCTTCAAACCACACACAAACTATTTTTCTAGAATATTTATATTCCTCTTTCTATTTCTATTAACCCCACTGAAAAAGAACAAAACATTATCTATTTTTTCTTCTTGATCCATTGAAAAAATAAATAAATGACTTAATGAATATGGTTTAAACATTGTTGAAACCTCAAAATACTTTAGTCACATGAACCATCTTAGTCCAGTAGTAAATTAAACAATTCATTCACCATCTATTTTTCTTCCTTTTGTGTTTTCATAAATCTCAGCATTTGGAAAAACCAAAGTAAAACAACTAATACATATTGAAACTTATTTACACATCATTATCTAGAATGGTTCATTTAGAAATTTGTGTGTGAACTACCTTATAAAAAAATTATCCGATCTTTTTTGTTTTCAACTCAACTTCAATTCTATGATATTCCATAAACATTAGCTTTAGCCCATCTAATCAACAACATTCCAATACACTTTTCCTTATAAAAATTCATTCAGAATGTTTAAAAGATGATCAGTGTGAACTATTCCTATAATAGATGTTTTTTCAATTGAGTATGTTCGATCATGAACTCTATAACACTAGTCTCTCTTGGAAAAACATCTTCTAGAATCATTAACTTTGTAAACTTTCTCACTGAATGTTCTTTCTGAGGAATGGTTAGAATACTTTCCCTTTAGTGAACTTATAGCCAGTTTCTTCAAAAAACTTCATTCAGATGGTTTTCTTGATGATCAATTTTTATTATCCCCCTTCAATATCTTCTTTATTTTTACACCTTCTTTCACTTCATTCAAACCCTCACAAAAGGCTGTTTAAATGGTTTATCCAAATATTTTGTTTATGAAACTAGTGTTGATACGCTCATTTTTAATTATAAACTTTGTATAACATTTGTACACACCATCTTGGATCATGATATTTTCATGATGTTAGGAACTTGAGATCAACATAGCATCATCTTAATTTTAAAAAAAATATTAAAAAAATACCGAATATCCCAATTTTATAGAAAATTAATGAAAATAAATTTCATAACATCCAACCACTATTCTATTTCTAATTTATAAATAATCTATAACTAAGATCTGTTTTAAAAAATATTTAAAGCTTTTTTAATAATCATAAAGGATCCTCACCCCTAATCATGCTCAAATTGTGCACCCTCCAAACTCTTTATAAAGCTCCGCAAAACCATCAAAAAACACAAAAATATCTACCCAAGTATTATTGAAACTCAAAATAAATAATAAAATGGTAAATTACCTGAATTCATGGGTGTTACATCTCATTTTATAGAAATAAAATAGATAGATACCCCTACCTAAATAGTGTGTGAAGACAATGACTCCTTAGGAAATGGGATGAACTAGGTCTAATATACCAACCACACACACTAACATAAAAAGAAACAGCTCGCATAAGCTATTAATCAACTTAGGGTTATTTCAATAAGGAACTAATACAATGAATAATTTATAAACCAAATATGGAGTCTAGAAGAGTGAAAATGATGCAAAAACCAAGACAAACATATAGAAAATTGATAGAGGAGATCCAAATCATGGAAGGGAAATAAAGGGATATGGGATTATAGACCCCTTCATACACAAAAATTTAGTGGGTGAGAGGGAGGATTGAATGAGGTTTCATCATTATAAGGGTATTTTTGGAAATTCAAGATTTTGAGATTTTTGGGAAAGTCAAATAATTAGGTTGCATAGTTTACCAAACTGTGTGCCAAAAATGAACCCTCCATTTGAAGAACAAAATACCCTTTCGCAATTTGGCCATAAAATTTTTAAATCATTCCCCAACCATATATTATAGCTTAACATTTTCCAAAAACACTGCACAAGTCATATGTCAGTTCCCAGACATCCCCAAGCACTTGAATGATTTCCCCAAACAATGTTGTTGTTTGGAATAAACTATTCACTTCCCATGTGATATAAACTATAAAAGAATAAAATGAACTAGAAAAACCCCCTTCAATTAGGTATTTTCACAGTTTCTCCTAGACCATGTGGACTAACAATGAACAGAGCATAAAACTGACAAAAAACATCATAAATTGAAATTTCATCATTAGTATAACCCAAAAATAAAAAGAAGTAATGATTGATAAGAAATAAATAAAATAACATGGAAAATAAAATTTAGGGTGTGAAAATTATACCCATAATAACATGTTCTTCTCCCAGAAAGTCACTAAGATCAAGAAGGGAAAGAAAACTGAAAACCTTAACCTAAAAAAATAAATTCCAGAGAAGAATATCTTAATAGAACCCAAAAGTTAATAAAAATATCAAATATGAAGTGATCTTTTATTCCAAAAGTCTCAGTCGACTAGATTAATAGAAAATAATAATAAGATCCATGGGTCTCCCTACCATTAATTAAAAAACTAGAAAGTTGGTTCAACTGGGAAGAGAACTCAATGGTACCTCCACCCAACGTGACATGGGTCTTAACTAAAGGAACTCAAATAGTGAACTAGGAAAAAAATTTATAATTTCACAAGACTCATTTATCTCAAAAACATGCATTGGATATTGAATTTCCTCAAGAAACACATAGGCTATAGACAAGTATGTAATAAAAAGAAAGAAATGATAATGAATATAAACAAAAGGTTACCTTAAAAGTTCAAAGAGAAACTACTAAGATTCAAGAGTTGAACAAAACAAACTTTTTTCTTATATTGAGTCCCTAACCCATAGAATTTTTTAATATTCCCCAACTGAACACACTAATGGTAAGTCTTCATAGAATTAAGAAAAGATGGCTTAGGATGGCCAAGTTGACCACACTGGATGCATACAAGTAAACTGATCCATTTCAAGATAATCTAAGATAAATATAGGGGATCCATCTAGTATATTATAATTTAGTTTACCCCCTTAATTAGATAAGTAAACATCACTTGAACCAAGGGATATTAGGATACCACTCATCCTGGGATACCAAATGGAACCCAACTCAGTCAAAAAATGCCTCATCCACCAACTCTTAAAATGAAACTATCCCAGATGAAATAACTCAACCACTAATCTTAGGATGAAGAAACATCAAAAATAGGTGATCCATTAATGAATCACTCGACACCACCTTTGGAGAAAATGAAACTGACTCCTTGATGTGGTCAACATACCCCTTTACCATATGTTGAACTTACTAAATACCAATAAGCTTTGCCAATTTAATTTCCTTCACCTCCTTATAAATTAGCCACAAAAAGAATGGTGTCTCAATGAATACCCATGTCTTACAAATATTTAATGAGGGTGGAAAACTAACTTCCACTGGTCCAAACCTATTCTATAAAATAGACCCAACAAAACTATCACCATCAATGCATCTAGAGTTACTAAGGACCTAAAGATATATTGGATTTCATTTACCCACCCCACATATTGTAGAAGACCCAAATTTCCCTAGAAAATGGGAAACTATTGAGATGATATTGGATCCAACATTATACCATGAGTATTTTTAGAATCTATCACTAAAAGAGACATCCAAAAAATCCTTCCTGGCCTTTCTAAGAAGCCACTCTAATTAACATGAAAACATAATACCAAATCATTATCAAAACAAATATCTATCAAAAGTTAGACAACATAAATTTTTATTTTAACACCCCAATTTCAAAAACTAAGACATACCCAAAATAGAGTCAAAATCCCTCCTTTTAAAACTACCATTTTCAATTCCAAATCAAAAATTTCACTTTAGATCCTTTTACAATACCAAAACCGTTTTTAGCTCTTCCATTACCATTTTAAAATATAAAATTATAAATTTTTCATTAAAACCCAAGGTTTAATCAGAAAATAAAACCCATTTATATATTTCAAAAAATGAAACCATTTTAATTTAAAATAAATTCATTCCATTAAAAATAAAACCAATAGAATCACTTGCAATAAAGCCTCTCAAATACGGAACTGGATATTATGCAAGAATTGGACACATGGTTTAGCATACCAAGATCCAATCATGAATCATCCATTAGGATCCATATTGAACCTCAGACATGGGATCTACATGGTTCTATGGGCCATGAAAGCTCACTACATGTCACCAGTTCACTCCCATTAACATCCCCCAAGACAAACAAACAAATTAAGTAAATCTGATCACTAACCACATAAACCCAAAATCAAAAAGACTCAAAACCCAATAATCCCTGGTAACTTAATGCTTTGGGTGAGTAAGAATTATTGAAATTCTTCCCACACCTAACTCTCATGTTCTGAAAGTACTAATCATGAGTATAACTAACATGATAAAATAACAAATGTCTACCTATGATACCTTTTTTCATGAACCAGCCTGGTTCAACCCCTAAACCGAGCACTAAATATGGTCCAAGACATACCTAAGGGGAGTCCCCTATCCCAATTGGATAATTAAAAGTATCATGAAAACATAAATAAATCACCTAGGATGAGTTCAAAAAATAAGTAAATAAAAATATTTCTTCCATATTGAAGCCTGGAATGGTTAACCTTCATATCAGAGTCCATTTGTATAAATATAACCAATAATAAAACTAAGAACAAGAAAATCATGACACAATAGAAAATTAAAAATAAATTGATCAAAATAAAAAAAACCCAAACAATATCTAGATACAAGGATTATCATTAGGATGATATAACCTAGATATAGAAAAACCGAATAAGATATCCATGTGACCTCATAGTCATCATCCATCCAAAATAACCTACCCACTCCCTAAGAAAAACAAAACTAGAACCTAAACATGAAAAAAAAATCTTCAATCTACTAACATTTAATGGAAAAAGTTGGGGGTGACCATAAAATATTTCATTAGGTAATCACAGAAAAATCCATGCATATAATTTCATAATATTGGATATAAACACTAGTTTTAATATATAAATTTAAAATAGTTTTAGAAATTTAAAAAAACAATTAAAAAAATTTCTTAAATCCACATTTAAAAACATTTTAGAACACTCCGTAAAAAATTGTTTCATAATCAAACATTAAAAACTATCCCAAAGGAAAGAAATAAAATCAGTATAAAGAGACCCAACTCAATGATAACATAAGAAACTGGGATATCAAAACTGAATAAAATTGGAATGATATTTCAAAATGAAACAACACACAAGAGAAAATAAAAAATACTATAATATATACTATATAATAACATGAAACTAAAGTTCCTATAAATAGTATAAAATATAGATTAATTAATCATAGGTAATTACTAAACATTCCATTTGGAGATGATATATGTACTTGGTTCAGAAATATCTAGCATCCTATCGATGTGTTCCAAAGTCTACAATCGACCAACCACCCATAACTAGAATCACTAGTGTAAACAATAACCATTGACTTTCCCTTCCATGGGGGATATAGTCTCTCTAATTAGGATATAGATAAAAACGTCTCTCATCCCTCCTAAAAACACCTTGGATCCCATGATAATAATAATATAATTGGGAGGTGAGGTAGTCATTACACATATAAAATTTCAATCATGAATCAATATAAGACACTACACATGTTATTTTTTACCCTCAAATCCATTTATTTATATACCCTCTTATTAATTATAGAAATTCCATGGAGTTGTAAACTCATAAGAAAAAACATTTAAATATTCCAACCAGAAATTTACATTTGAAATTCATAATCATTTTTAGGGAAAACGCTTTTCTTTAAAATTATATTTGTAAATATAATAATGATTATCAAACCATATTTTCAATGTTATAAGTATTCCTTTAAGGAATGGTTTTAAAAAAACATTAAAACCCAATTTGTAAAATATTTTGGAACCATAAAAACAATTGGGAAGAAAATATTTTTAAAGAGGACATTTCATGGGATTTACATTTTTATGCATCTACACATCTATATGTGAAAATGAATACACATATCACACAATTATATAAAGATGAACATATATAATAATTTCAAAGGTTCATGTAAACAAATATAAATCAATGATATTCCTTATCATGCGAGTTTGTATGAAAAACCCAACCAAGATCCTTAAATAGAAAAAACCGAAAAAAATCACAATTCAACCAACAAGTCATCGTTTATAATTTTAATAAATTCCAATAATAACCTTTAAAACCCCATAATACTTTAAAATATCCACTTAAGCATTTTTTAAAATAACTCATAATAATATACATTGAAGATATAAACATAATTATGGAAATCCTTTGAAACCACATTTTTCAATCGAACCACCAATATAAAAAGCTATAATAATTTTTTTATAAATATAATAAAATTAAGAAAACAATAAAAATAAATTTATAAAAATATCAATAATCATATATAATGTTTTCAAAATGAAATAGATATAGACACCTACCTAAATGGTGTGTGAATTCAATGAAACCTTCGAAAATGGGAAGAACAAGGACCTAGAAACCAACCACACACCCTAATATTGAATAGAATAGCTCATATAAGTCAACCCACATCCTAGGTTTTTACAAATAAAGAAAAAAACCAGGAGAAAAGAATGAAACAAGATAGAAAAAATAGAGGATAGAAAAGGAATCCAAAAGTAATGATAAACTTACCAAGAATTGATAGAGAGCTAAAAATCATGGAGGAGGGAAAAAGGGAGAGGGGTTTAGAGACCACATAATGTTTAAAAACTGAGTGGGGGGAGAGATTATAGAATGTTGTTTAATTTTTAGGATGGTAGTTTAGGAAATTCATGATTTTGATATTACAGGAAAGTTTCAGGGTTAGGTCGCACAGTTTACCAAACTGTATGCCAACCAGGAACCCTCCACTTGAATGACAAACCACCCTCGCATGGTTTGGATGAATGGTTTGAAAAACATGAACCCATATGAAATAAGTTACCATTTAAATTTCAGAAACTCTTAATCAATTGTCACATGGTCTCCTCATAATGTGTGCAAGATGTGTGCCAGCTCCAAGACACCTCAATTATCCCACATGGTTTTCTATGTGACTCACATGATATGGACTAAACCATGAACTACTCATATGTGATAAACTATATATGAATAAAATTAACTTGAGACACCCCATTATATTAGATATCCCCACATTTTCCCCTAGACAATGTTCACTAAACGTGTATAGAGCCAAAAAATAACAAAAATATTCCAAAATTGAAATTTCTGCAGAAATCCAACCTGAAAATCAACAAAAAATATTAAGGAGAAAGAAATATATAAAATAATGATGAAATTAAAAGTTAGGTAACGTCAATTGATCATTTTTACACACACCAAAATAACTAGAAAAAACCCCTATTTCCACAAACCTATTTCCACTATTTATTAAAACCATAGAAATATGTAATTTTTTCCATGGTTTATTTAAAACCATAGAGATACATATTCAATTTGGTCAAGCCCTACACCCTATCCCTTATGACTGAACCCACCTCCTCCATAGATGCTCCCGAATAGTGCTTCTTAGCCTCCATAGATCTTCTCTCGATGATATCCTACTACTCCATAGATGCTCTCAGCTTACACTTCCCAGCCTCCATAGATCTTCTCCTGATGATCCTCCTCCATTATGAAGCTCCAACATAGCCAGTACACCTTCCTAAAAATGTGGATCTGATGTGGTCTCCCCATATTACTACCAATTCATTTCTGAAGAGGCCTCCCCACCTCCATCTGTTGCACCTCCATGTTGACATAGCTCTAACATAGCCCCCCCACCTCCCTATTGATATAGCTCAGTCATAGCATACCGATATCCTCATGATCTTCCTCCTCTATCACAGATATGATATAACTCTAACATGGATTTGGTGTGGCCACCCCAACTCCCCAAAACCTACACCTCCCCTCAAACATGGTTCTAATCTCATGATCAATTAGGGTTTCATGTACCAATTATCTCCACTATGTCTTTGGAAAAATTGGATCAGAGAACATCAGCTTCTTAATAGTCGATTCTAGAACTGTCTCACAGAATCAAAATATCTGAATGAAATTGAATTCATGGTATATTCTAAATCACATTCCTATTCCTTCCACTTTTCCTTACTAATTTTTTAGTACTTTTTTACAGGAACTCTTCATTGTGAAAAAATTCCTTCATCCTAGTACCTTCATCTCTTCATAGAACAAATTCCAAAATTATGACATCACTTCATTATAAATTCTATATTTTACTCACCCTAAAAGGTTTATTTACTTAATTTCTTATTTTACTATAATTTCAATTATCCCTAACCCTCATAGATCTTTTCCTTTCATTAATGTCACTAGTTTGTGTTCCAACTTAAATATAAGGTGTATCCAATTCATGCATAATTCACTTTAAGTTTAATAATTTTTTAAATTAATATATTAGTTTTTCTTTATTGGTATCTAAGTTGATGTTCTATATTTACATATTTCTTATTGTATATCATTCCTTTCTTATAGTATACTAAGTTTTATAAATATACATGAAACTTTAATTAAATGAACATTTCAGTTTCTATACATGTATAATTCACTTTAAGTTTAATAATTTTTAAATTCATATATTAATTTTTCATACATTGAATAGGCTTGAAGTTTATTTTAGTTAATATACATGGAGTCTCACTTTCAGCATATACATTAAATTTATACATGAATTTTCAGTTTATAATCATTATGAATGCAATTTCAATCACTTAATATATATGATGTTTCTGAATTATCATTAACTACCTCATTCACATGTCATTTATATTTCAGTTTATATTTTCATTCATGTTATTTCATGGTTTAGAAAACAATTTATTTTTTCCTTAATTAAAATGATCTAAATATATTATTTATATTTTCATTTACATTAAAGTTTATATTAAAATTTATATTACATTTTATATTGTACTAAAATTTAATGTTTACATTCCTATTTATATCATGGTATAAATAATAGTTTTTAACATAGTTTATATTGAATCTGGAATTTAATTATCTTGAATTGACATTGAAATTACATTTTTATTTTCATTGTAGTATATATTTTAGTTTATATTAATATAATCATGGGTTTCTTGTATTTAATTCAATTTCATTCTTTATTCATTATCATATAATGCAAGTGCAGTTTATATTCAATATGCATTCCATTTCATCTAATTAATTTACATAAATTTTTTATAGATACGTTTAGTCTTATTTTCTAAATATGTAGGAAATATCATTAACTATTTCAAATTGAAACACAAAGTATGAAATTATATTGAAATTTTGTAATCATGTACAAGTCTTGGAGGTATGTTCATGAAATTCTAGAAATATTTTGACTATTTTCAAGAAGTATTATAATTTATAATCCTATTTTCTTATATATTTTTTATATATCTAACCATACTAATTAGTTTTGTAATATTTTTTATTATTACCTGGTGCATGTTTTTATTAGAAGATCATGTTACAATAGTGGAGTTATATAATTCATGAGTTAAGTTGTCTAGACTAGATGAAACTTCTGCAGTATACACATGGGATTTATTCTTCATTTATTTATTTCAAAAAATGTTCATAACATGTTTAAATAATTATAGGTAATTTCTTATTAAATAATATTACCTCTTTTTTATAGCTTAATATATTTAAATACTATATATTCTCATATATTTTTATTCCTCTGTGTAATTTCTTCTACATTAACATACATGAATATAAAGTTTATCATCATTCGACAACATTCATGCATAAGTCGAAAAATGATAAAAAAAATTGACACGTTATGATAATATAAATAATAACAAATAGTCTGATAATTATTATATAAAAAACCCTCAATACATACACATTTAAAATTCTAAAATATTGATGTACTGTAATACATAACAACTAACAGATATATATCCTTACACAAATTCTTCAAAGAGAAATTTTGATATTATCCCAAATATTGTCATAAAAACATTTTTTTCATTCTAAAATTTCCTTTTTTAAGTTCTAGCTTATTTGTACAAAAATACAAAAAGATACTCATTTTTGAAAAGACTACAATTTGAACATCTCAACAGTTATTAAAATATAGACATTTTTATTGTTCTTCTTCTTATGATTCAATTGTAATATAAGAATATTATAATAACATAATATATATTTCCAAGAAAGTACTTTGACATTTTCTTATGCTCATGCTTATAAAAAATTTGAATGCATTTATACATATGTTTATTTCTTTGCCTGTGATCATTTTAATCCTTATTCAATTACAGAAAGAAAAGAAATTGAAGTTTTTAGTGCATATGTTTATACTTATTCCTAAACACTTGTTAAAATACAATAACATTATCAACTTAAAAGTTTGAATGCCTATGATTATGTTTACATACATTCTTATACAAATACTATAATACATACATAATTTTGAACATTAATATAAAATTACTCATAAAAATATAATAATATATAAATATTAGCAAATTAATTTTCTTTGTGTTTTTATTATATATAAACGTTATTATTTTTATTCATATACTTAGGTTTTGGTCATTATTACACTAATCCACATAAGAAAACTTAAATGATATGCGTTTTATTGTTTTAAATTCATATTCATTCTTTTACTTACATATATACTTTAATATATAGAAATTTTCAAGTTTACAGTGCTTATGCTTATGCTTATGGTTCTCTAAATACATAAATACATATGAATTATCATAAACTATAATATAAATTTTTTAACACTATGCTCATGTGTTGAATTATATTGCAATTTCTCATAAAAAATTCAATATACATTACTCTTACATTCTTAACATGAAAAATATAGATTGTTCTGTATGTAGACTTCGACGATGAAGATTCACTACAAGTTACTTATTTGAGTAATTTATTTTTAACATTTCAACCATGTTATTTAAATTTTGTTAGGTATATTACAATAATGGAATTAGATATTTATTACTACTCTTAAATGAACTCTTCTTTGCTCCTATTTTTGAGTTATGATCTTAGAGAATATATCCACTACAACACATGGATATAATTTCAGTAAGGAAAATTTTATTGTGATGTCTGGGTTAAAACCATAATATCACTTTAACAAAATGATATTTTTGTATTTATATTTATTTAATAAAAAAATTTCAATTGATATCTTGTTTTATAAGAAACATTTAGCTAAAAAATGGTGACATAATTTATTGTGGATGAAAAATAATTTACCAGAAAAAAATTATCAAATTGTAAAAATAATGTAAGAAATGTCCTTATTGATAAAATGATAACTAAGATCAGTGTACTTGGATCTATAGTTTTGAAATATATTCCTGGAAATATTTATATAACTTTTATTTTTATAGGAAATTCATAGTGTATTTTGAACATTGAAGGTCCCATATCTAATAAGAACACTGAGAAGGGGAGGAGGTGAATCACTGATCCCTCTTATTTTATGATATTTTTCTTTTAATACATACTAGATAGATGGTTAAATCCTAAATAAACTTTTATTTTGTCTCAAAAACTCACATGAATTATGAGATAAGTCAATAGTATAAAATACAAGGATTTAAATGGATCATTCAAAATGTGAACCTACTCCTTACTGCAACCAGTTATACACCCTATGTATAGATTCATCCAATATTAATTCAAGTGGTTACATCAATATATTCTCACACCTTACATACATGAAATCCCACCATGTGCTCTAGCATACCATTAGAGGCTCTCTGTACTAACTTGCATAGTTATCAACCTCCCATTGGTTATTATTTTTATCTCGCATTTTTATTTCTTTCCAAATAGATTATGACTGCCTCAAACAATCCCTAAAATATCTTATTTCTCAAACTATTGAGTTGGTCTTCACTAACCCTCCTTCTCAGTGTAGAACACATTGACCATGATCATATGTGAAACACTGGTCATTTTTTTAGGATTCTTGATGCACATGATAAATGAATAGAGAGTCATATTCTCACAAATATATATATTCTCCTCAATTTACAAAAAAAATATTTCTTCATCATATGAAAACAATTATTATATTCACGTAATAATAATATCAAAATTTTTCTAAATTATTATTTATATTATTTCAAATTTAATATTCTATTAATTTTATTAGGTTCTATATATTCTTCATCATTCATCAAATCTCTGTGATATTCATAATTAAGATCACCTTTAAAGTTTCTGTTAATAAATCCTCATTTAAACTCATCTAAAAACATGATTTTAATCTACATCTAAATCTATGAGTCCTTGGATTAATTGTTCAACACAATACCAATATTATCTAAACAACATCTTATACATATATCATATTTTATTTAAATTATTCTCCCTATACACATGAATTGTGTTGAAACTGGTCAAATCATACTGTGTAGCTATGGTTAAATTCACATGGCCACATTATTCTTATATGACATAAATTTTATTAGTCATTTCACATGAATACATGTTATACTACATAAAAGTATAAATATTATCATTAAATACCCTAAAATAAATTTATATACTCATTACACCAAAGAAATGGTTCTTATTCTTCTCACAGTATATTGTCACATGCACTCTTTGTGAATGAAAATAATGTTCATGCACTATCTATGTGAGTATATATTCACCGAGTGGTCGTCTCCTTACGATATGATCACATTTTCATAAAATATTATTAATCAATATTTAGAAAAACTAGTATATAAACTTCCTCCTTTTATTGATTTATCTCATTTCATCGAGCTCTAAAAATTCTCACATGGATGTGGTTTAACTGTTGTATTCTATGGGTTTCTATTACATTTAGACTCTTAATGTTCAATGAAATACTCCCAGAAGGTTATTTACTCTTGAAGTAGATCCAAACTCAAGGTAGGTATTTTTTTAATGTGGTTGATCAACAGATTTCATTATCAATTGCATTACTCATGGTGGATCACATTATTCATAGTTTCATATAATGAAAACATTGCATGTTTGATATAATTTTTTAGTCTCCCATATCATTGTCAATAAAAGTCCTTATATTTCTGTCATTGAACCATCAGTTTATTTTTTTTTTGTCAATTTAAATACTAATCACAGTAACACCTACATCAAACATGGGTTAAAGACAGCCTTAGTGACGTTGTTTCATTTAAAAATGTCACGGACCATGTGATATGTCCATATCAAATAAAAAATTATCATTACTTGTAAATGTGCCCCCCATATTTATGTTTCTAATGGATCGGATGTTCTTAATTACCTAACACATTCCATTAGTTTCTCTATAAAATTAGAAGGGTTTTAGGGGTTTCTTATTATCATTTATTCCATCATTTATAAATGAAACTAACCACCCATAATTTACATGAATTTTAACATCACACACCAAAATTCCTTCACCTAACCTTTTTGTGTTCACATTCATTGTCCATAGTACCCTCCCATAGAAATATAGTTGTGATTGAATGGAATTCTTCATACACTTGATATGGTTCCAATATATTTCTATAGTGAGACTATTTTTTAAATTAAACCTCAACTCAAAAGGAAATTGAAAAATATCCTTAAATTGTAGCCTCCATTAAAAATATATTTTAACGACCTCAAAAACTTATATTTGAAAATTTTTCATTTCCTATTGTAATAATAAAATATTTCATAATCTTTCTTCAATAATATTTAGGTAAAAAATATACATTTATTTCATGATGATTTAAATAATGAATATATCATTAGAAATTATTTTTTAAGTAATATTATTTCTTTTTAAAACATAATTACCATATGTCATGAACAATTTGAAAAATTGAAAATGTTAGCATGTAATTGGAAGAGTTTATTTTCATGCATAATAACAAATGAATCCATAACAATCCTACAATATATATCACAAGTCATAAATTATGTTCTTCACTTCTTTATTGAAAATAAATATAACTCATTCATTTAGAAACATAAATATCCCTCTATGGATATGTTATCAATACCTCCTTTTTCCTCAAAAATCAATATTGTCTTCTATCTTTGAAAATAGTTTTTCTCAATTATTGATAATAAATTCAAATGGTTTATTAAGGGATCATATGTCAATCAATTGGAGTCCTATTGTTAAAAAACAACCACTTCTCTGAGTTTGTGTTTTATATAATAACATGGTCCACCATTTTGAGAAATTAATAACATAAAAAGTAACATAAAATGACTCATTAGTCAGTTAACTCTATTTCTACATGGTATAGTCTTTTTTAGAGAACAAGAGAGACTCAAACATGAAATTAATGTTATCTATAGATACCATGAAAGTGATACCCATATCACTAGAACCTTATAGGGGCTATGAAAAAATTTAACAAGAGTTAAAAAAATAAAATTATATATCCTACTTATATCTAGAAAACATATTTTAAAAATCAAGTACAGGGAAAAAATTTCCCCCTTTCATCCATTATTATCATGAACTTATAATCCCTATTTAAAAACATAAGTATTATAAAAACAGAGAGTAGTAATATGATTGGAATTTTTGGAACTTCAATTTTATAATGACTTTTCCCAAAATCATCATTTTTTCATAAAATAAGTCTGCATTGGTAGCATCTCCTTCAAAAAACCTCTATAATAAAGATATAATCTTGTCATTATCATGGAAATTTATGTTCACTATGATATACACTATTTAATGGTGTAAAACTACCACAACACTCATCTTGCACCCCCATTAGTTTACCTCCTCCAATTCTCTATAATTTAAAATAAACAAAAAAATATGTAATATGGAAGGGTTTACAGGCTTCTTAGTAGAATCAGTAAGGATGAGAGTTTACTCTCCAACATAATTATCTTATCTTTCCATTTTTAGTACTAGTAAAACTCTTTATTTATCATTTTCTAAAAAAATCATCATCCATCATCATGATAAAAATTCTATTTTTAATTGTATCCATGTGTGGAGATTTATTCAATGTTAGATCCATAAATTTCGATTCTTCTTGAGATACTTTCACCATCCCGTTGTTTTTATTTTATTCTTATATAGATAGTTCAACTATGAAACCCATTTAAATATTACTATTTTTCTTCATTTTGCTTAATGAACCTCATGATCATTTGTTCATTCATGCGATTCCTCATTTCTAACTTATGAATGGGCACTTTTTTCACTTTCTCATTTTTTTTATTTTTGACTAAAATTTATCTTAATGGAATGGGTAGATTAATTTTCATTTCTTTGGTTATTTTATATTTTATTAGTTTTATTTTTCTAACTTAGATGTATTTTTCATGTAATTATCATAATACACACCTGAATCATTACGTCATCCATAAATTTTTTATAGATAATAAATTTTTTTCAAAGTAGATAGAATTTTTAAAACCTCATAAATATACTTTTGTACTTTAAGACTATTTATTTTTATTCTCACTAATCAGTTTCTTCTTTTTTTATTTAATAGCTTCCCCATGATCCATGCCAATTCTAAGGGTGATACATTTTAAACCATAAATTAGAGTCTTGTTTACCAAAATTTCCACAACACAATCAATAACAAATAAACGTTTTCCTTTCATAATTAGTATTGGTATGTGGTAAAAAATTGTTGGTATATTGGGCCCCCTCCATACATTTTTTCCTTTATCAAGTATTTTTATCCCATGAATTCATATTCACACTTCTTTAAAATAGGATTGTAGTATTGATGATTTATTTTTTTCATGTACATCCATTTTTTTACATTAGAGCCTAAACTAATGGACGAAACATATTTAGTATCACTATAGAAACTAGTAATATCTTTTACCCTATTCTTAGGAATTTTTTTAAAAATATATTTATGTTTCAACTAGTAAGGTTATGAATCCTTTTATAGATAATCCAAGACTGATCAAGCACATATTTATTCAATTCATGGATCCATAGCATAAGATTTAATGTCATATAAAAGGAATTCCAAAGGTATATTTCCCTCACCCATCCCTTGTAGTGTTTGGAATAGTGAAATAATAGATAATGAATGTTTTTGTGGATTTGGATGATGTATATGGATTAAGTGTAAGAACTTTGCATTTAGTATGATCTAGAGTTCTAGATCTGTATGAGTATTATGGTGAAGGCACTCTATCTAATACTCAAAATACCAATCCCCTAATATCACCAAAGATTTATGATCACATCCCATGATATCCCAAATTTCTTATGATTACTTTTTTTATATTTCTGACATAGTTTATGGTTTTCTATAATAGCTATATTTTGATTCTCATCAAAACCACAACTATTTTATAGGTTTTGGGAAATACATGTTTGTTTTTATTTGTGGTTTTTTATGTATTAGCTTGTGTTAAGGAGTAGGGTTTTCTTAAATAAGTGGTATGTTTTCATGCTACTTTATCTATATTTTTTCATTTTTTTTCTACTACTTTCCTTCATTGGAATTAGTGCAAGATATTCATGTGAAACACAAAGTTTGAAATTACATATATGACCACAAAAAATACACTTATATCTATCACATATAATTTTTAAATTCTTATTCAACTAATTTATTTTCATTTTTTCGTTATCTATTTTCTATAGGAATTTGTTTCAATTCATTCAAAATAAAATTTTAAGATAAGTAATTATATTGAAACATATTCAAAAATAAGGAAACCATTAGATATATCTTTTTTTAACATGTCAACAATATTGAAAATATTATATAATTTTTTATGATAGAAAAATTAGATACATGAGTGTGTTGAAGAAAATATTAAATTCAATGGAGGTTATGATTTTGAATTGGATAATGAAATAGCATTACCCATTCTAATTAAAAGTCACATGAAGAAACAAAATAGGAATGATACTAAGGTGGTTATTTTTATTTTCTTTTTAAATTATTTGTACATGTTTTTAATATGATCACTTATAGTTAACATATGAAGTGTTATTTTCCTAAGTTAAATTTATATTATTATTTATGTTAATCCCTTCTTCTATTATTAATAAAACTATATGATTTATGTGAGTGTTAATTGGATTAAAAAATGATCCAACCATTTAACATTATTTGTGAATCCTGGAATTAAAAGATAGATCTTTCCATAATAGATTCAAAATATTTTATATTTTTTAGTGCATTATTTTCTTTGATGAATTATTTCCATTATTATACCTTGATTTTGTCACTTATGTGGCACAAATGTCATCAAATTTTGATGTCAGATTCTTTTAATTAATTTTATTTTCCTCAAATGGTTATGATTGAAAGTGAACAAGAATTATGAGATTTTCATTATTATACAACATCAGGTAACTTCATTGGTTTTAATTTTACCCTAGATTTAAAATAATGATGTAATGATTCAAATATTTTATGACACAACATCAAAAAATCATTTCATTAATATAAAGATTAATTTATTTAATTTGTTTTTCTTTATTTTCATCGTCCAGGTTTGATTTACTCCCTCCTTTAAGGTGTATATTTTTTTCAGTGAGGCATCCAAAATATCTGAAAAAAGTTTTTTGTAGTTAAATTAATCTCCCACCATAAAGGGGATTTATATTTACCAAAAGATGATAATCAAACATGGAAAATATATTTCTAATTAAATGTCTAAATTTATAAATCATACAAGGATCATGATTCCAAGAATGTTTGATAACATCCATAAGAAACCAGACTCATAATGATGAGGATGTTGTAGAGTTCATGTTTCCATGAAATCGATTTGAATATGGATAAAAGAGGATTCAATCCCCACTTATACTCATTCACTGACCTTGTGAGGATGATAAAAAGCAAAGGAAGGACATAAGAAGAGGGTAGAACATAATTTTGGGTTGATCAAGTAAAAGATAAATGGTGTGGTTATATTTCTATTGTGTCGTTGTGTATTTGGTATCATAAAAAAAATACTTATCATGTTTAGGGAGAAAAAAATGTAGGTGTTGTGTGTTTATATAACTTGTATTAGCTAGAGGTTCAAGAATTTATAGGTTCAGGTAGTAATTTATTTTGTTCCATATAAAGTATGTAGCCAAGGTTTTGACTGTGGAAGTATACTCCAATTATAATGGTTAACCCAAGGATATATCAATAAATATCCACAGTTGAAAACATGGTTCTAGAGGACATAATTTCATTGTTTCAACCATAGAAATAAAATATAATTTCCTTGGTTAAACCATGAATGTACATTGAAATTTGTATGGTTTAAATCATGTGTATAGGTGGCCTATAGCCATGGATTAAATTATGGAAATATGATAAAACTTCCTTGGTTAAACCATGGATATATGTAAGACCTAGTATAATGGATCTTTCTTCCATGTTTTTGGAAAATCATGTCCATAGGATATTTCTATGGTTTTCGCCCTTGATATATTGTTCCAAACTATGGTAGTATGTGATTTTTCTAGTTGTGAAACTCAAACAAACTAAAGGTGAAATGGATTTTTACAAGGTTCGCTACTAAAATAAAGTAACTAATCCTTGTCATGATATAGAATTTCCCAATAACATACTATCCACTTATATCATCATTGTTAATTAGAAACAAGTAGGTTTTATCCATTTCTCATTTTAAAAATATATATCCCAGCTATGAAAATTTATCCTACACTAATAATGATATAGAATCCATTTTAAATAAATAGAGAGTCTTTAACATAATCATAATTACATCATGTTTTTTAGTGCTTGTTCTTCTTCTTCCACTCACCCTTCTACTTGCATAGTATTAATTACTATATTCTTACACTCTTTATTTTACCATACTAATTACATGTTAGAAACATTCTCAACTTAGACTAAAATTAACCATAGAATCTTCGCTCATATAAAATTGGAATTTAAAATTCAAATTCAAACTAACATCTTCCTCCAACTTCTCAATAACTACCCATACTTCCTTTTGATCCTTTTGATTTTTTAATAAATCTTAGTTAATATTGATGTACATAGATTCATTAAAGATCAAGTATGAGTATCCCTTGAGTCAAAAAAATTATCCACATAATCAAATCCACTAAAAATATTAAAATATATTCTAACTATAGTACATTAATTACTATGACATGTTTTATTCTATTTTAGTAACTTTTGATTGACCACAGACATCACCACGACATTTTTTACACCATTTCTTGAAATGTTCAATGTCCATGTATTTCACCATGAAATGTTATTTTCCATTTTCTTTTAACTTTTATAAACTATCTTGAAACAACTCTGAACACCCATTGAACCATAATGTATTATCACCTTTAAATTTCAAATAGGAATCCTTTTCTCACACCATGGAATGTTCCGTGATGTGATACATCCTGTTACAAGCCTTTGAAATCTACCAAGTTGTTTCACTCCCTAAGAATATTTTTCCTCAATATTTCAATAACTTGTAAAAATGTAAACCATTTTTGTACCATGTAATGGTCTCCCCCTTTTTGATTCTAAAATAAAAACTCTAATTTTTCAAATCAAAGTATCATATATATCAGAGATAGAAATATTATATATTAATCCATGTGTGAATAATTTTCTAGAATTCCGAACACGCGCGTGGGTAACCTTGGCTTCATGAAGGTGTTGATTATCCTGAAATATATATATATATATATATATATGATATATATATATATATATATATGTTATGTCATACAAAATTATATAACCAATCATAAAGTATGAAATACATGATATAATATGGTTTTTCACTTCAATACGATGTGTATCATATTTTGTGATTTAGGGGGAAATATTGTTGAATGGTTTTGGGAAATAATTATTCTACCATGTTATATTAAAAATATATTATATTTTATGTAAGGTTTCTATATAACTATGTTCCCAATCGTCAGATATGATTTACTATTTCACAAGGCACGGTTTCATTCCATTTTCTATGCAGTTTTAATGTACAACTACCTTTATCATGTTTCATATAATATGACACATACATTGATATATTATGTATCCAAATGATATTTTATAATTCAAATAACCTTTCAAATGATCTATCATGTAAGTTCTATTTCATGATATGTAATATATGGGAATCATATTCATGAAATCATTTCATTAATAAATTTGAGGCATTTACTCATTTTCTATAATGCATGAGAAAATGTCATAATGCCTAAGGAGCATATTGAACCCAAAATAACACCCACCACCATAAAATAGAAGTAGTTTTCATGCATGCATGATGCTTTTCCAAGACTCTATAGAACTTACTGATCATTTTTTCCTGCCTCTTTTACACCATGTGGTGCTAGTAAACAGTAGAGGATGAAATATCCCATTCGAGAATTGAATGATTCAGTTAGCCTATTGATATATCTAGATATTTGAATCCTTCAAATTCAACTCTTTTAATCTTATTCAAACATTAAAAAAGAATATAGATATTTTTTGGATGCTTCGATACAAGTTACACACATTTTTATAGAGTTCTTTATTTCCATATTATGCATTTTTCATATATCAAAGAATAGTGATCTTGGTTGGGAATTATTAATCACATAAAAATGTTTTAATCCGAGTTATTAGACCCCTATGAATTCAAATAGTTTTATCAAATCTCACCATGTGATTATATTTTTGAAATCATTCTTGAAATGAAGAACCATGTAATCACATTGAATGCCTCTTTCCAATCATAAAATTATAGGAAAATTTGTCATAAAATATTTCTATCAAGACATGTGATAGAAGATATTATAAGCCATGACATGGAT
The DNA here is from genome assembly GCA_963277665.1 of Viscum album. Taxonomy (NCBI): domain Eukaryota; kingdom Viridiplantae; phylum Streptophyta; class Magnoliopsida; order Santalales; family Viscaceae; genus Viscum; species Viscum album. The sequence continues at coordinate 628,050,158 of OY728164.1, read as the reverse complement.
TAAACCTGTAGTTTTGAACTGATCATATAATATGTAATTTACTTATCATAAATTAAGATTTCCTATACTAGTTTAAAAAATAGAGTATCATATTGAAAAATATGATAACCTTATTTTTTGTAAAATATGATATAATATATCGCATTGGATAACTATACTATCAATCATAAAATGTAAGTGATAATTCACATCACTATCCTATCTTTTATAGTTGAAGAAATTCAAATATTAATAAATATGATTCTAATTATATTTTGTGAATCCCTCTGAATCATAAAATACAATTGATTATAAAAAAATTCTTTTTCTTTAAATTTAAATATGAATGGTATTTAATGATTTATAATCTTTTTTATAAATAATTGAAAAAAATATTATGGAATATCTATAAATTTTAAAAAAAATTAAAATTTATTAATTATAAAATAATTATTATTAATTAATTAAATGTTTTGAAACATTTATTATAAATATTACATTAATATTTAGTGTTAATAATAATAATATCCCTTTAAAATTTATATGAAATACTTTATAATTTAATTAAAATGTGTTCATATGAAAAATTATAATAGTAATTTTTTAAGTGATAATAATTTACAAAATAAGGAAAAGTATAAAGTATTTATAATTAAATTATGAATTATTCATATTTAATTAATTAATTTGATTTATTCAAATTAAATCCTTACATTGAGAAATTACTCAAACCTCAACAAAAGAGTTTTGATGGTTTATATTCTCAAGGTTTCAATAATATTAATTATATGGTATTTAGATTATGTAAATGGTTTAGATAAAATAGTTTGAATTATAAAAGGTTTATAATTCATGAAATATCATGTATACTTAAAAGTAAAATCCCCTATAATTGATAATATGAAATTTTTATATCATGAATATAGAGAGTTCATATTCCAGATTATTGAATATCCATAATGTCTATCTAAAATTATATAGTATATAATTATATACTTTTATGGGTTATTCATAAATTATTATCTAATCTTAAATTTATGAATTGTTTATTTATTTAAGTGTTATTACTTTTTTTTATTATTCATGAATATAAATTTTATATATATTCTAAATTAGTGTATGTTTTATTTTAAGTTGTTAAAATGATTCTTATTAATTGTTAAGCCTTGAATTACATGTCAAGAACGATTACATAAAATTTTGTTTTTCCCTACCTTGAACTTAGTTTATAACTGAATCTATTAGTTTGAAATTAGTTATTAAATATTGTATGTACATATTAGGTTTTAGAGTTTTTATGAATTTAATTATCTATTGGGTAAAGTTTCAATGGGGAGAGGGACTTGGGGTCAGACTTTCTACTAGCATGGAGGCTTATGAATTATTCTAGAAAGGTGGGGGCTGGCAATATGTTTTATTAGGATTAGTAATGTGTAGTTTTTCAATCTCATATAATTCCACATATTTACATTTAGAGTTCATGTAACTTATACGTGAGATGCATTTGGATATGTGTAAATATATTTGGCTTTTTTATTTGGGTGAGTCTTAAACATTTGGATATGATGTTATATTTTTCATTAATTTATATTTAAGGGTGATAGTTGATTTTTTGATATTCAAGTCCAAGACATGTGATTTTGGTGGAAGTACTTCCCTCATCAGATAGAAGATGTTGGATTTTTTTCATCTTGTTAGAAACCTGAATGAGGATTGATGGCTCCATCCATATGTTCCTTAGTATAAAATGTTGTGAATAGTTGTTGAAGATTTTTTAAATGATTTTCTTAAGTTATTTTATATGTTTTTTGAATTATAAAAGGAAATAAATAATTCATCCATGTTTTTTTGATGTGTTTGAGAAGGTTATGATGTCAGCCAAAGAGGACCAAGTAGGTTTGAGTGAAATATGAAATTGTCTAGTTTCATATAATTGATTTATCTACATATACAGATCCATGTAATTAATTTTTTTATGTAGATTAAATCCATATATACAATTGTTCAATTATGATAATTAATAATTCATGTAGGAATTTGGACTTATGTAGGAAAATGTTGTGATGTTTCTAAATTTTATTTCATATGTGAATGGAGATCCATATAGCATAATATTTCTATATAGCTGAATGTCCCACATATGTGAATGGATAATCATGTAGCTGATTGCATAAATATGTGAATTTGATATGAGTTCCACGTATCCAAATTTTGATACATGAATATCCATTTTAAGGTATTTCAGGGACGTATCAAAATGGAAATTCATGTAAGGGAATTTTTCATATGTGCTGGGTGAATTTATACAATTTTTTAGATTTTATATCTGAAAAGAAAACCAAAATTAGACAATTCTAGTGATATTTTATTCATAGATCATGCGTCTTGATCAAAATCATGATCATAACACAAGTTTATATTGAAAGGGGTAAACTAGTCATGGAAGAAGATGGTAATGGCAAGATGAGATCTCCACAAAATAGAAGTTGGAACCATAACCCATTATATTATGATGGAGAGTTCCACACCATATTCAATAAGATCCATGTCACCATGCTTATGTGTAAATATCAAGAGAACTGAAATCCTCATATTTCATGAAGTTTAAAACAAATAAGAATACCATGAAATTTTAAATATCAAAAGGAATAAATAATCCATGTCTACAATTGATCATTCATAAATATTTTGATTAATGATTTGACTCATGATTTTTATGTTTTGAATGATCCATTTCATGCCATTGATATTTAAGGATATTTCCATAATGACTACATAATCTTTACTAATGAAAAATTTAGTGAATATAAATAACAAGATATATGATAGAGATATTATATAAGTAATATAATTGATATAATATTTTATAAAAATGAATGATATCATCTATAGGATATTTATATTTGAGTAAAAAGAAGAAGACATACTTCATAAGAGTTAAATTGGAGGCTCATACATTCATCATTTATCTTTCTTTAATTAAGAATCGTTTTTTCTTGATACAAGATTATAATTAGTTGATGCCAGCAGTTGTATGAGTTCAAGGTCATACACTTACTCAGGTTATTTTGATAATAATAAGGGGACTATGTGTGTTGGATAATAACCATGACAATGGGGGATGAAGTCATTTTCAAGGAGTTGAACCTTGTTAACAAATCTATTGTTCCTCTCTTTTTTGAATCTATGAGAATATTTTTTAGAGGTTATAAAGAAGAACTAGAGTTAAAGGGTTTTAAATTTTGTATGAACATTGATTCATCCCCTCTCTCAGAATTTATCATAATTCATGTGATCCATTAATTGGTATCAAAGCACATTTATACTCTCTTTACTCTTGAAAGTGCACGATATGGATCAAAAAACTATATTAACAATAAAAAATCTCAACACATGAGAGTAAATGATTTCACCCTTAGAAAAAAATAATGGAACCCTATATTATTTCTCTAGATCCTAATATTGTTGATTCTATTCATTTTATATTCACTTTACCAGATGAAATCTCATCCCAGTCTCTAATTGAAAAAATAAATTTTAAAAATCATTGGAAGTACAAAAAATCTTTATTATCTTCTCTATAAGAAAGTTGTTTGGTAAATTTCATGGGTTATAGAACTTATAATGGTATTTGGAAGAAAATTCCAAGATTTTATAAAATAAATAAAAAGGTTATAGAAGAAAATATACAGATTAATCCACAATAATATGAATACATTAAGATTTATGGGGATTAAACAATTGATAAATTTTTTACTGGGGTAAATATAATGGTGATAAATATTAGAGGATTTGGAGAAACTATTGAAGACTGTAATGTTGTAAAAAATCATGATAATCTTTCTAGATAAATTTGATTTCAATATCATAGCACATTAATATAGGTATCTTGATGAATTTACCATTGAGAAACTTTACATGAACATTTTTAACTATGAAATAAGAATAGGACTTTCTCATAAGAGAAAATTAAATAATGAAATGGAAATTTCTTTTAAAGATTCTAAAGATGTAATGATTGAAAATAATTAGTACAGCTCGAATGAAGAAGATGACATTAAAGATTATTCATAAACCCTATCAATCATGTTAAGAAATGTCACTAGAGTTGGAATAGGTAATTATAGTAGAAAACTTCCTTTTAAATGTTTTAACTATGTAAATGTTGGTCATTTCTCCATTATCTATCCCATGAAACATTAAAGAGAAAATGATGGTGTGGAAGATTCTATGAAAATCATTACAAGAGATCATTCAAATTTATAATCAATAGGAAATAACAAGTTTCCACTTGGTTACTTTAGAAGGAAATTTATTTAAATTAAATAGGGTGTGTCTTACAGTGAATACATCATGATAATAGAGACTAATATGTGCTTAAAATAAATAGTAAGGGTTTGAGAAGTCAAAACTCAATAGAAAAGTGGAGTAGGCAAGAAAATTATATTTTTGTATAAAAAATAGGATATTTTTAAATAAATTTCAATGATGAATCTTGATATTGATAATAATGACAAAAATATTAACGAAATGTATTCCATTATTATATGAGGAAGTATAAAAATTGATAAAATCTAAAAACAGGATGAAAATATTGAATAAAATACACTTGAATAATAAGGATTAATATCCAAGAAACCTAAAACTAGTAGATAATATAAGAAAGATATGATATATGATAATTGATAATTTATAGAGGTTCCGGTATAAAGAGATATTGCTTCTTTTCAAAAAAAATGTATGACATATTGCAATATGAAATAGCTAAATTCTCTAAAGGAAAACTCAACTATACTAAAATATAGAAGTAAATAAATAAATAATGTGGATTTTATCATTAAAAAATATTCAAGGAATAATTATATAGATATTCTTTGAAAGATCTACTCTTTTAAGAGAAAAAAAATAGAGCAAGAAAAATAACCATTCAATAGCCTAATTTTTATCATGATAGATGATTTTAGGGGTACTACTTGTGAAGTGGAGGGTTTTTCCATAAGTACTATAACTATAGGTATAATATGAGTCTTTCTGGACTGATAAAAGAGCATGAATCAAGGGGAGAAAACAAGCTCATATGAAACCTTATCCAATACATCAATAGTTTGAAAAAAAGGGTAAGGGGGGAAATAATTTTCAATACATTCAGAAGTTGTTTGAAATATATGATCAATAAGAAGATACTTTTTATGTGTTTGTTTCTTTTATCTCTAATTAGTTTAGTATTTATGAGAAATATGGCAACAATCAAAATCAAATCATATTCATGCAATATGAAAATATTGTTGAAGTTGTATTTTTATCATGAAAATATGAAAATCCTTGGATTATAGATAGTGGGATTTAATTTCACATGACATGTGATCTAAACAAATAAAAATGGTGATAAATATAAAGGAGTAACTGTGAAATTTTCCAAATTACATCTCTCTTTAGACCAAAGTATTATGTCAACAAACATTGATAAAAGTTAAATCAATCTAGATAGTTTTTTTTTTATGGATGGTCTAAAGTACAACTTGTTGAGTGTATAAAAGATGTGTGATATTAGAAATGAATTCATATTTAGGACAAAATTGATGAAGATTCAAGATAATATTATTTGGGATAGTGGTTACAAGAGGTCTATAAAACCATGGAAATCTATTTTAAATTGGGGAGGAAAATAAGACTGTAACTTGTGAAAACAAGAAGAATGTGAGTTATGGTATAGATGTTTGGGACACAATTTCTAAATGAATATGAATATATTGATTCAATAAGAATATATTAGAAATTTCCTCATGTTGAAATAATACAATACATCTATTTGTAAAACATGAAAAAGGGAAAGTAGTGACTAAAACTAATAATGAAGTTTAAATTTAAATATCAAATCCTCTTAAACTAATTCAAACTAATTTTTTTAGACCTATGAATTATAATTCAATAGGTGGGGAAAGTTATTTTATCGCATTTATATATTAATTCAATAGGATGATCAGTATTATGTTCATGTATCAAAAATCACATGCCTAGACCGATTCACATTCTTCAGATGACTTGAAAAAAAGAAAATGAACTTGTATATAAAAATATCAAGGTAAAATAATGGAACTAAATATGCTAACAAAAAAATTAATTAAATATATTAACAATCATGTTATTATACATGAAATCATTTCTCTATATAGTCCCTATAAATATGGAGTGGCTAAAAAGAATAATATGATCCTATTTGACATGGTTAGAACTATGCTGGCAGTGCATGACACCTCAAGGAATTATTGGCATCAATCCATCACAATTTTAGGAATAATTCATAATATTTGTATTATAAGTCTAGACACAGACATGAAACCAAATGATATGTGGTTTAAAAGAAATCCAAATATTAAATGTTTTAGGGTTTGTAGATGTCTATGTTTGATCAATAGAAAGCACAAAAGTGGAAAAAAATTGATGACAAGGCTAAATATGGAATATTTCTGGGATACCCAACAAATTGTGGATCTTATAAATGTTATAATAAGAAATATTAATGGATAATTGATAATGATCTTGTAATAATATTTGAAATGGGGAATGAACTATGAATCCTATTTTTTGTGATGATAAAGATGATGTTTTCATGTCAAATTCTATTGAAGAAAATAAAGAAAGCACATAGATCCAAACAAAAGATACAGATTATTCTTTTTCTTTAGATGATAATGGAGGTGTAAAGAATAAAATAGAAAATAAAAATTAAGAAAATATGTTGATGTTAGGACCATTATTGGGTATCAGAATCAAGGTGTACATGATAAAAGGAAAATTAGTGTAACTATTCACACCATTCTTTTACCAAGGGTTTAACCTCAGATATTTAAGGAACATAAGGAATAGATTTAGTCCATGAATGAATAACTAGACTAAATTGAAAACATTAAAACTTGGGAACATTTCCTCATACCCATTAAAAAGAATGTAATTCAAATTAAATGAGTCTTTATAAATAATATTGATGAGAATAGTGATATGTCTAGAAAAAAATCTAGCATTATGTGCAAGGAATACTCACAAATTTAGGGGGCTGAATTTGATGAATCCTTTTCCCTATGTCACATACTTGATTCCACGAGAATATTATTTTCTATAAAATCTTAAAGAAAGTTTAAAATATTTCATATAGATGTTAAATCTACCTTTTTTAGATGTTGAGTTTGATGGAGATTCATATATGAAACATATTAAAGGTTTTACATTAGATTATGATGGTTGTGAGGTATATAAGCTAAAAAAGATCTATATTCTTTGAAGCTGGTCCTCAGAGCTTGGAATTTTAATCTTAATGTGAATCTAAAAATTATGAAATTTTATAAAGGATATGTGTAAAGTAATAATTATATGAAAAATACCAACACCAAATCACTATTTCTAATTGTTTCTGTTGATGATTTCATTTTTTCTATCCATGAAGAAACTTTTTTTGAGGACTTCTCAAGGAATATGAAAGAATGGATTGTGATGTCTATGCTATGATAATTTACTTTCTTCTTGGTGATATAGATTCTTCGGACTATAGGGTATATTTTTGTCACACAAGAAGAATATGTAAATGAGCCCTTGAAAAAGTTTGACGTTCAAGAACATAGGGATGTTTCCACACCAATTTAGGTGGGTATAAATCTAAGTATGTATGTTAAAGGAAACACGGTTTTTTTGTTCCCAAGTATGTATTGAATTTTTTATCAATGGTTCAATATATGTGAAGTGTAGTTGATGTTGATTCTTGGAGGATTTTTATGGATTCATGAGAGGTAATTGTGTGTCATGATTTATAAGTAATCCATGAAAGTCTATAGGTAGATTGAGGTTCTTCTATGGTTTATGGAAAAGAAAGTGTGAGGATGCTATCTTGAAGAATAAAAGTGGAGAATACTCAAGACAAAATATAATTGGATTTCATTATTGATAAGGCCTAAAATATAATTGTTGTGCTTTTTGAACTAGTCTTAATATCTATGACTTTTTTTATGATGTTTTGATTGGCATAATGTTTTCAACAAGTGAAACCAATCCTTAATTGGGTGGATATTTGTTTTAAGTGAATCCATGGAATTTTCTTTTATTTTATAAGTAATTTTATTATTATTCCCATGCAAAATAAATTAATATTTTATCATGAATATTGTTTGAAGAATATTATCAAACTTAGTTTTCACTAAGTATTTTAGTGGGCCCTAGAAACAATGGGCAATTCCTTAGTTAGTTAAGGATCCACCTTAACCATGGATGTGGAACTATGTCCAAACTTGTATGATGTAGGTTAGCGTGGATATCCAAGAGTGGAATTGAAGAGGTAGTGCACCTAAATTATGTTTTGATTAGCATAATGTTTTCAACATGCATGGGTAGAACCACTGTCTGGGGTGGCACATCGGCAGAGGGGTGTCAACATGGTTTCTTTCCAATGGAATCCAGGATCATACCCTTTAACTCATAGCCAACTATTGAATGGAAATATAACCCTTATCAAGTTAAGGGGGACCCTAATGGAGTTTGATGTTGGACTCGGCCTATGGATTACATTGCTCATATGTTTTAAAAAAACTTACGCATGGAACATGGGATATCTAATCCATCTAATCTAAACCACCCGATCAAAGAGGTTATCTTATTCATCCTGTAAAAATTAAAATCTTCTATGGATAAAGGTTTTTATATTCATATCAACAACATACTATAATAATTTTATGTGAGATAAAAATTTGCTCTACGGGTGATAAATTCATATTTTTCATGCATTTCTTTATATAAAACATAATGATTTTACATTTTAAATGATTAATCTTCCTTTTTTTATTTTTTTTCATATTTTGTGAAAGGGATAAAATTCTAATGAAAATAAAAAAAGATACAAATATAGTGTGTCGCAAACACTTCTCACCATGTTGTGAAGTAGAACTAAATTGACAAAATTGTTGAAGGTAGATTGATTTTTTTTTTGCAAGTTCAAGGACCAAACTCAGAGCTCAGAATTGAAGATCCGGGCTAAAATGGGTGAAACCTATGAGAGATAAAAAATTACAGGTCATGTAACTTAATTACACAACATGTAAATAGAGATATTTATAGGACATGAATAATTACATAGCATGAAAAAAACTAATGTACCCTCACATTACACATCATGTACACCAATTACACAACATCTAAATTCTCATACAGGACCAAAAATGGAAGATTTGATGGGATTTTTGGGTGAAGACTAACATTGTGACCCCAAACCCACCAGGATGACTTTTTAACCAATTTATGTTGTTATTGGTGGTACTCAAGCACTTGGAATCCCTATATATACAAGACTTGGCCCAAAGATAAAGGGATTAGTTCCCAAGGATCCCCCCATTGTGATGTTCTATAGGAATAATGTTTTTTAGGGTGTTTTATCGTCATTATTTTTTTTTCTTTCCATACCATGTATTTCGTCAATTTAGATTTTAATCTGACTGTTTCCATATTCTCCCATCTCTATTTCGCTTCCAATCCCAATATCATTCATCCTCTCTACTCTTCTTCAATCGTGATATCTTGTCACTTTAAAATAAAAATTGACTAACCTGAGGTTGGGACCTGGGGGAGGATACATGGTTTCAATAATTATTTCACTTCATCCTAAAATTTTTTATTTTATTTTGTGGTGGATGTGAGAGAAATGCATGGGTGTGGTGAAAATCCACCATGACATGACTCTTAAATTCATTCCAACCCCATACTGAGGGATGTGAAATTTTTTTATGCCTAAGTAGTTTCCTATGAAAGAAAAATACCCACTCAAGTTAGAGAGTATAAATACATCTAAAATGTAATTGTTTTGTCAAATCAAATGTAGACAAACAATAAATGATGAATGAACCCATGTAGACAACCCTTGGACCAAGACCTTTCTATCTAACTCTCATTCTATGTTACATATATATGTTAGATAGTTAAGTTATTTTACTGCATTGCTTATATTTTCCAAAAACACCAAAACCATAATTTTCATAAAATAATAATAAAACCAAAAATAATTTGTTTAGGTGAGTTATAAATTAATGATTGAACCCACTACTATGCTCCTCAAGGGAGATGACCCTGTTCAGCCTCTACGTTGCATTAGGAAAATAAATTTTTCTATTTTCATTCCGTATGATAGGCGTGTGTTAATGGGAGTTCTGAAATCATCTATGTATGGATTCCTAAATACCATAAATATAGTTTATAAGGTTAATTTGTGAGTGTACACTCGGATACATTATATCTAATGAGTGTTATAATTTGAAAATGTAAATTCTCTATGCACCAAAATGAAATGTAAATGTTAGTGATAGTTTATATAGAATATTCCATGTGAACAAGCATGATTTTCAATTGAGGAGAATAGTACACAATGCATCTATAGCTTCAAAAAGAATACCATTTTCTCTGTGAAATCATTGAGAGCTCAAAGAAACATTTAAATTCAGCTAAGTATAGAATTTTTCATACCGAAGAATCTTTTTTGATGTAGTTTCTATGTGAACAAAGCCTCTATGTGAAATAACATGGTATGTGGGGCATGGAATATGGGAATGAGGTAAAGTGTAAAAAATTCCATGTCATTTGTGATGAACATGAAAAAACACTATATAGTTCATGTAGTATCTGAACACCATTCCATTTTCAAAGAGAGGGGATGTATTTTTCATCAACATATGTAATTGAATGGATTGCTATATTTTTGGGATTATAATATGTTAATCATGTGTTTTTTACCAATAAATATAAGTTTAACTCTCACTAATATGTGCTGACATATTTTTTGGAGAAGTGATTAGTGATATTTGATGACTTTATTTTTCTCCAACTGAGTCCTACAAAGAGGGTAATACTTTTAAAAAGGGATAAAAATTTTAGAAGTGAATAATGTTCCATGTGAATTATGTTCCATGTGAGGTTCTATGAATATATAGTTCTATAAGAATTAAAATTTACTATAATTTCATAAATATTGCATCACATAATATCTATTAATTGAAAAATATTTATATATGGTTTAAGAATTAGTACATGGATAATCTAGGATGTGAACTAACACTATGTGATAATAAATATATGTTATATGATACTCATATGTGGTGCATGAGAATAATTCACATAATATATGGGAAATATTTAGTGAATATGTAAAATAGGTTCAAAAATCACCAGTTGGGAAGTTCATAAAATAATCATGGTTGTATGAAGTACACATGATATATTTGAATTAATATTTCAATGAGTCTATATTGAGTTTATGAAAGTTCGATCATGTATAAAATAATATCAGAAGAATGAATTTAAGGATAGGTAATTCATCATAAGAAGAAGAATATTATTACTTGAGAATTTGATAACTGTTAAGAGACTGAATTTGGAAGATATTTTCATGAGGAAACATGCATTTACAAGTATTCAGGAAGATGATAATAACTAAATCATTCCAAATTTATTTTAAAAGAGTTTCAAGACCAATATACTTATTCCAAGAATCCATTGAATATATTAAAGTGTATATGACCATACTAGATTCAGTATACATGTGGATGAGGATCATTCATAATAGGTGTTGAAGAAACCATAAGATATTTTAGATCTTTATATCTATTGATCAACACTGAGAAAAAGAAGGATCTTGTGACTGGGATGTCTAACCAGTTTTTGAAGAGGCTTAACGATGGGGAGTCTAACATGTCATGAATTATGAGAGGATATGGTCCTTGTGTCTAACCAACTGATATATAAGAGTTGTTTTTTAGGGTGTAAAACTTGGATCAACTTGAGTATCAACTACTGGGGTTTATAACCATTTTCCACCTGATCCATTGTAATTTTTTAGAAAATAATAGTGTATAAATCAAATTATTGGACCTAAAAACATGGCAAGGAGTTTTTCATTATACCAAACCTTGTAAATATCATTTTTTTGATCTCTTTTATTATTATTTCATATGAGGGAGAACTTTTAGATATTACTATTTGGATTTAGAACCCTAACAAGTTCAAGAGGTTAAAATGAAAGGAATGAAGTTGTAAAATAAAACCACTAATTCAGTCCCTCTTAGTGGTCAATCTAGATTGAGGATATTCACATGGTATTAGAGAAACGTTTATTTATAAAGACCCAAGATTTCTATTATGAAGTGAATAATTCAAGAAATTTTTGAAATATATTAGATGGAGAAAAAATAAGTTACTCATGAGGGTGAACATCTAGATATTCATTCCAATACTTGGATGAATAGAAATGAAATACAAGTAATGAAGAAGAAGAAAAATCTTATTATAAAGGGAGAGACACCACTAACTTAAGGTATTCAAATAGGTATTATTTGTAATAGTTATTTTGATTATTATTCTTATAATGAATATAATTCAAGCTATGATGATAATGTATCATCTAAAAATATTCATTCTAAACTGAAAGAGCATCAAAATAAGGTTAAAAAAGAAGTGTAAAAATATATTAGTGAAAATATTAAGGGTTTCTAGGATAAAATGTTTCACCTTTTATAATATTCTAATGTAATGGAAGACACATTCTATAGAAATGTTGGAATACATAACACTCTCACAAGGCTTTTCAGATGTAATGTTGAAAAAATATCTCTTTGAAATGTATGTTATGATGAAGCTATTAAAGAAATGTAAATTAATGTTTGTGAGAAATATTTTTTTTATATTTTTTTAGAATCATTCCATGAAATTAAAAATTTACACAATGTATTGATGGATTTCAAATCTTTTCAATTCGAGGTTAAAGTAATAAAAAGTTTGAAGGATATTGAAAATTCTTTATAAGAATCAATAAAAATGCATGACGAATGAATAAAGAAAATAATAGCTCATTTGGAAGACATGATAAGATGAATTTAGGGTGAGAATAACTCCCTCGACATGATTTATTTTGAGTTGGAGGTGAGATTGAAGAATCAAGAATCACCACAAGCCAAAACTTCTCATATTTCTAGAAAAATAATGTTGTCGTAAAAGTTTTAATAGAGATCCCTTCATCCAAGAAGATAATGAGATCTTACTCTTATCAAATGGAAATATCCTTCAATAATATGCTTTCCCATATCCAAAAAAATCATTTTGTACTGATTATATTTAAATTTTAGATATGGGTTTTTAACCTAACTCTTGGAATGTATGGATAGTGAAAAACACTCATAAACCCACAACATTAAGTGTGAAGGAGAGAAGATGTATGAATATACATTACTCAAAAAAATCAAATGAGGGGTGGTTCCCCACAAAAATATCAAGGTTCTCAGCCTATAAAACCTTGAAAAACTACATAATAAAAGAAGATAAGAATATTAATAGGATATTATTAGTGTTTCTGGAGTTTTGGGAATAAGGCATTGGAATATTATAATAATCTTAAAATTCATGAAAATAAATGGAGGCCACAAGAAAGTGGGGAAGTTAAATAATGTATAAAAAAGAGATGTAAATAATATTTCACCAAGTCAACTAAAGGTGAATCATACAATGTTAATGAGATAAAGGGTGTAAATAGGGAATCTAAATCTACACCTAACCTCTCTCAAAGGAAAACTATTATTACTAATTGTGTAAGTGAAAAAAATAAATTTGAACCTACTCTGAACAAGATGATAAGTGAGGGATCCTTTCCTATATCAAAGGGAGAGAGAAATATGTCATGAAAATCACTTTCCCCTTAGAAAAAGAAGGATTATTTTGAATAATTATAGCAACAAATTTTTTTTGGAAAAAATAGATATCAAGGTAGAAGATCTAGGCTCATATATTGTATAGTTCTATAAAGTTTATGGAAATAATTCCTAATATTTCTAGTATAAAATTTCATTTCTTCGAAACATTCACGAATCAAGTGATATTTGTACTGAATAAATGATAATATATCATCAATGATAAAATGAAATAACCAGAAATACATCCAAGATTCCAATAAAAATATGTATGATTTGTTAGAATAAGTGTGAGGTAGATTCATATTATAAATTCATAGAGTTGTGGTATTCATGACCAAGTTACCTATATATATTCCCTATATCATGAAATGGAATAAAATTTAGAAAGCTAAAAAGTAGTATTCATGCAATATTAATCCTCTAAAAAGGCTATATGATAAGCCCAAATAAACTGAGAAAATAAATAAAGAGTTCTTAATTATTTATCTAAATAAACTTAAAATGGATAAACAATTGGAGGAAACTAAAAAACATGAAGATGATAAAGTAATACGAGTGAATTTAGAATAATAGGTGAAAATTCATCATAAAATTCTAAAGGATGAGGTGGAAAGCAGTATTCTACACAAATAAGAAGTTCAAAGGAAGAAAGAATATAATTAAATAGATGATACTAAAAAAGTGTCCAAAGAGAATTTCCCATGATGAGATTCTAATAAAATAATGGTATAAGTTGAGAGGAATCACTCGGCTTTAATTATATTATTGAGGACCAAACAGGTCCCTCGTTATTCCCTTATATATATATATATATATATATATATATATATATATATATATACAAAAATGAAAGTAATTGAATGAGATGGATGTGTCCCTTGAGGGGAGCATTAATGAGCTAAATATGTAAAATATTTACTATATAATGATTGTGTAACTTTTGAAAAGATTATTAATTTGGAAGATGAGGTATGATAATCACTCCCATATTCATTCTCTAAATGAATTAATATTTTGTGTGAAAAGGGATTTTATATTAAGCTAATAAGTGGGAGATATATCTATTTTCACTTAAAGTTTTTGATGTCTTTGTTTATATATGTAAAATAATCAATATATTTCCGGATTTTATAGTTTGATAAACCCCTAAACATGAATATGTTCTTAATATGATCATGATATCACATGAAAGGTAATTTATGGACAATGTAGAAAACATTGGTTAGATCTCTCAATTTTTATACACCATGTTTCTCCATGTAGACTTAGAGTTGACCAACTAATGGATTTTTGCTAAGAGAACCCTGTTGTATCACCATTATCTCGGAAAAAGTGGGAAGATAATGAGAGTGACCTGAAAATTAAAACAAGGTCTAAGAAGTCCCCCACATTGAACCTTTTCATTTCATTTTTAATAGGGGTTGGGATAATCTTACCAATAACACATCTTTCTTGAGGATTGATATTGAAAAAAATCAAAGGGGGTTATTTTTGTGCCCATGTAAGTATTCCAGTTGTTATCAATGGTTTAATATGTGTTTAGTGAATTTTATGTTGATTCTTGGATGATTATTCTGGATTCATGAGAGATAATTAGGTTTCATTCTTGATAATGCATCCATGTATTTACATAGGTTTATTGAGATTTTAATTTGGTCTATGATAAAATAATTATGAGGATAATATATTGAAGAATTCATGTAGAGAATATTCAAGATAATTTGGCATTGGATTTCATACTTGATAGGACATATAGGATAATTTTAATGGTTATTGAACTGGTCTTAATGTTAAAGACATGTGATGATGGAGTTTGTATTAGTAAAAACTTTTCAACTAGTGAAAATATTTCATAATTAGGTGAATAATTATTTTAAATAAGGTCATGCTATATTATATTATTTTAAGAGTAATTTTATTTTGAAGCTAGTGAAAAATGAATTAATATTTTTCATGATGTATAATTGAGAAAGAATTTCATACTATGTTTTCACTAAGTATTTCAGTGGGAATTTGTAAAAAATGGCCATCCCATTTCCAAATAATGAACTACCTCAACCACACGTGTGGGGTTGAGGTATTCCACATGGGAGGTAGGTTAGCATGTATATCCTAGGGAAAAATTTATAGGTTGAGTTCCTATATAGGTAGTTAGAGTGTGAACATAGTGTATATGGTTGGAAATACCATGTGGGCCATCATTTCATCATAGGGATTACAACATGGGTCAGTGCCAATGAAAGCTAGGATTGAACCCTATTATGCATTACCCATTAGAAAAGAGGTCAATATTCCTTATTAAGTGGAGGGAAACCTTGGTGTAGTTATATTTGGGACACAACCAATGTGCTAAAATTTTCATGTTTTTTTTAAAAAAACATACACATAGAACACAGGTCATCTAACCCATCTAATCTACGATATCCAATCAAATAGATGATCATATTCATCCTCCTAATGTATAAAACTTCTATGGATAAATGATTTTTTCAAGATGATCAACTAAAATATATAGGAACGCCATGTGATCTAAACCTTATATTTATGGTAGTTTGGAACTTGGATAAGTATGGATTTACTCAAACAATAAAAATAGTTTTTGAATGTTAATTTTCTTATTGAATATTGTTATATAAGCTACATTATGGGAGTTTCGGTATTTTAATATAAATTTGTTGTGAACCAAAATGAAATGTGAATGTTAGTGACATTTAAAGTAGATGATTTCACTTGAACATTAATGCTTTCCAGTTGAGGATTATTGTATGAAATAAATCTCTTGTTTCATAAAGAATATTATTTTAATGTGAGATCATTGGGATCTCAATAAAACATTGATAATCAGCTAAGTGTGAACTTTTGCATATCGATACTACATTTTGGACATAGTTTCTATGTGAATGAAGCCTCTATGCAATGGAACATTATTTTGGGGGCATACATTATGAAAATGAAATTGGATATGAAAAATGATATTAATTTTTGTACTGAAAATGTAAAAAAAATCATGTGGTGCATTCAGTATTCAATAGACATACCATTTTCAAAGAGATGTGATGTATTTTTTTCATGGGATAATGATGAATAAATTACCAAATTTTGTGGTATTATCATGTTTTAATAACAAGTTTTTTTACTATAAATACATGATAAACCATCCCTATTGTGGGTAGAAGTATCTTTATGAGAAGTGATTATATATATTAGAATGTTTTTTTTTCTAGTTGAGTCCCGAAAAGAAAATGCTTATTTTTGTGAAGGATAAATTTTTTTAGAAGTATATAATGTGGTATGTTATATTCTATGTAGATGAAATTCTATGAAAAATTTAATTTACTGTAATTTCAAATATATAATTCCACATATAATCTATTAATTGAAAAATAATTAACTTGTTCTTAAAGCATCAGTATGTGAATCATAAAGGAAGTTAACCAACAGTGCACGATAAAATATATGATATGTGATAGTCATAGGATGTGAATGGGAATAATTTCACATACTGTATGATAAATATTTAGTAAATATATAAAATAGTTTCACAAACTACCAGTTAATAAGTCCATGAATACACATGGTTTCACAAATTACAATTGAGATATTTGAATTGATAATTCCATAAGGAAGCTGAAATGATTTTGTGAAATTTTAATATTTCATAAAATAATATCAAAAAAAAGAATCTATGGTTGTTAAATTAATAATCAGACGTATAATATTCATCCCCTATCATTTGATAAATGAGAAGATACTAAAGATATAATATACTATAGGAGGAGACTTGCGTGTCTGAGTATTCAGGAATATGAGAAGAACTATATCATTCTAGATCTGGTGTAAAAGAGTTTCAAGACCAATATTCTTATTATAAGTCATCGTTGAATATTTTCAAGTTTATACTATATGTTTATAGAGAAAGAACATTCTTATTTGGGGAAAAATCAATCGAGAGATGTTGGAGATCTTTCTATTTGTGGATCAACAATGAGAAGAATATGGATCTTGTGGATGGGGAATATAAAAAAATGCTAAATAGGCTTGAGGATTGGATTTTTGACTAGTCAATAAGATTGATATAAGATGATTGGGGTGTCATACCAATTGATTTGAAAGATCTTTCTTCTGCTAAGTAGAACCAATATTAACTAGGGGTTCAAATATCGGGGTGTATAACTAGTTACTTCCTAATCCATTTTAATTTTTAATAAAATTAAAGTATATAATCCATGTTTGGGAACCTAGACAGCATGGAAAGAATTAGGTCTTTATTATGATCATTGTAAATAAAATGTGTTGTACTCTCTTTTATTATTCTTACTTACAATTTATGACTATTAAATATTATAGAATTGATTGAGAACCTTAACACGTTCAATATGTTGAATTGAATGGAAAGAATTCATAAAGTTAAACCACTGATTCACCCAACCTCTTGATGCTCAATTCAGTCTGGGATCTACATAGTTAATTAGAAGAAATTTTGGAGTTTTATTAGAAGTCTAATGTACATAAAAACATTAATAACTAATATTGTATATGATGTCACCCCTTTTCCCTAGTATCAATCAAATCCTAAAGAAACACACCTTTTTGAAGAAAAGTATATCTTTAGATATATATCAAACACCCTAAATTATGGATTAATATATAAAAAGATAAGTGAGCTTAAACTAAATGGATTTACTAATGTTGAATGGGTAGGGGTCATTGATCAATTAAAAACCATATATGGTGAAGTATTCATCATTAGATGAAATTTTGTTTCATGGAATTCAAAGAAGAAAGAATTAGTGATGGTTAGTTTTATTGAAGCTGAATATTTGGATGCATTACATAAAACTACTCAAATGATATGTGTGAATACATAATTGAAAGTTATGAGTGTTTTTGAAACATATCCTCTAATTATAGGCTATGAAAATCAAAGTTCCATAAACTTGTAAAAAAAATTAGTGTAACGCTCCAAGTCAAAGAATATTGAGATAAAGTTCTATTTTATAATGGATAAAGCTGAAGAGTTAGTATTGAGGTTTTAATTTGTTCCCTCTAAATAATATGTTACTAATATTCTTACTACATCCTAAACTACCGAACAATTTGATATGTTAAAGCTATAATTAGCAGTGCAACCCATTCCCTCTCATTGAGGTATGAAATAATTTGAGTTTCCTACTCTATTTCACTTTAATGATTATTAAAAAGATTTTATTTATAGGGGGGATGTTTTCCTCCCTATTTTTGAGCCATTTTTTGTCTTTTTGACTTTTTTAGAAAACAGATCTGTATCTTTTTATTTCAAATGAGCTGGAAGAATCTATATTTTGTGGTGATGTGTTTCAAGGAAAACATTGATGACTAATTCTATCACTCTATTTTTATATGATTATCTAGCTCACATAGACATATATATGATTGAATCTTGATTTATTGTCTTTCAATAGGTTGGGTTGATCCCTAAAAGTTTTTCTCTTTGGTTTTATTATCAATGAGAGGGAGAGATGTGAGTGGTACTACCAACAAATCCAAAGGTGGTATTATTGAACCTTTGGATATTATATTTTATTATCTAAAATAACCATTTATGTGTCAATTTTGAAGTTACAATCTTCAATTACAATAAATATGATTTTGGTTGAAGTATTATCTTCATCAGATATAAAAAGATTGAATTTCTTTAGCTTGTGAGATAGTTGGATGTGGCATTAAAGGTTCCATTAATATGATCCACAACTAAAGATGATTTGAACAGGTATTTAATATTTTCAAAATGATATATTTAGGTGATTTTAGTTATTTCTATATGATATAAAGAAATTAACAATCCATCTAAAGTTGTTTTATGTGTTTGAGAATTCTAGGAAGTCAGCCAAAGAGGAGCAGAATAAGTTTGAGTGAAATTTGAAATTTTTCAAATTCGCATAAGTGATTTCTCTATGTATAAATATCCACATAATTGAATTTTACACATAGAAAAAATTTACATCAATGATTCTATAATTAATCCAATTGATAATTCTCATAGAAATTTTGGCTGATGTAAGATAATGTTGAAATGTAGACAAATTTTTATGTGTATGAAAATGGAGACCCACATAGTTGAATGTTCTTTCATAGCCAAATCTCCCACATATGCATATGGAGAATCATAAAACTAATTTACTACATTTTATAATTTTATTAGAGAACCACATATCAAAATTATGATATGTAAAGATCTATATAAGGTAATTCAGTAATGTATCCAAATATAAATTCATGTAACAGAATTTTTCATATGTACTGGGTGAAAATATATGAGTTTCTAGATTTTAGGAATAAATAAAAAAGGAAAAATAATAAAATGAAAGTGTGATGTCCTTAAAGGATCATACATCTCAATAAAACTCATGATCATGACTTAGGCTAAGATCAAACTGGGTGAACTAGTAAGGGGAGAAGTTGGTAGCACTGAGATAAGATCTCCAAGATGTAGAAGATGGTGCCACAACATGTGAAATCACAATGAAGGAGAGTTCCACACATTATTATATAGGATCCACGTCGCTAGAACTATGTGGAATTATAAATTAAACTAAAAGCCTAAAATTTCCTAAAGTTTTAAATAAATAATAATCTGATGATATTTCAAATGTTGGAAGGAAGAAATAAGGTGAGTCAATTACCGATCTCTTTTTAATATTTTGATTGATTAATTGACTCAATGTCTCTGATCTTTGAATGATCTATTCCATGCCATTGGGATTCAAGGAGATTTCTGTAATGATTATGGAAACATTACACACTCAATATTTAGTGAATATAAATAACAATATATATGAAAGATAGAAGATGTGGGTGACAAAACCAATATGTTGCTATACCGAAAAATGTTTAAGAGCATATGTAGGATATTTTTGTACAAGGAAGAAGAAAAATATCTACTTAATATGTGTTCACGTGGAGGCTCATACATTTATAAATGATCTTTATTCAAGGAAGTGATGTTGTTTTTTCTATTGACATAGTATTATAACTAGTTGATTCCAATAGTTGTACGATTTCAAGGTAATAACCTTCCTTGAGTTCATTTTGATAATAATAAAAGGATTATGTGCATCATAAAATAATCATGACACACTAGGGATGTAGTAATCCACAATGAGGAAAACCGAGTTAAAAATATATTGTTTCTCTCTTTTCTATGCCAATGACAATCTTGAGAGAGGTTTTCTAAAAAATCATGAGTGTTTAAGTTTTTTGAATTTGGTATAAATATGTAATCACACAACTCTTAGTGAACATCACCCTTTTGGTGATATATTAGTTAGTAACACAATTTATGAGTTTTTTAAATAGTTACACATCAATAGTATTTGAACATATTTGTTTATTAAAGTTATTAAGATTATAAAACTATATCATTCAAAGAAAGCATACATAAATGAAATAACATGAGGTAATATGGTTGGATTTAAATCCCTATAAAAATATAAATTGTTATATTCATTCAAAAATTGACATTTTTTAAGACCTTTATTATTTATCATAGGTGACCCTAACTATTAGTTTCACATGAATTATAGTTTCTAACCTAAAAATTTAATTTCGTGACCCTAACTATTAGGAGCCTCATTATTTGAGTTTTTTTTGGTTTTCACTTAGATGGGAAACCCTTATCAGTTTGATAATAGAGGAATATAGTTGAGTTCTTATTCATATGATGTATTTGGATAAAGAGTTATCCACTTTTATATACTTGAATTATATATGTTGTGATGGAAAGTTTTTATCTACTAGATATAATCATGGATTATTTATGTGATACCTAGTCCAATTCAGGATTAAATATGAATCTTGGAACACTAATGGGTATGATAAATTTAAAAGGGTCTAATAATTTTAGTGGGATCCTATTTAATAAATTTAATTTTTAAATTCATATAAAACATGATACTAATATGATAAAACCTTATACTTTAATTAATAGCATCATCACTATCAAACTTAGTTTTGAGAGCAATCCTTATGATGTAGAAGCTTAATGTATGAAACCCCTATGACTGGTAAGTTTAGAATTGTTTTTATGTATAAGGAGAAAATATATGAGTTTGAGAAACCCATTCCAAAGTAGAAAAGTTTTGAAGTTATTCAACAGGTGAATATAGATTCTTCTGAAGCATAAAATTATTCATTTAGGGTTTCAAAGTAATTAGATGCAAAAATATGTAACAAATTTTAATCTCATATAACTCAATATGATTGGTTATATAAATGGTACTAAATATGATTGAGTATGCTAATTACTTGGTGATACTATGTGTTTCCTTTAGTTTTATTCTTGTTAATGAATTAATTCGGTTATTATCAATGGAAATTTTATGATAATGTGAATGAATTCATTGAAATTTTACCCAATATTATAAATTATTGAGAATAGATTAACTAGTTATGTGAGTTTTAGGTCTTGGTTCTATATTTACAATACAAGTGTGTAAAAAATCAAATCATAAGAAGAAAAAAATTTTGCATAGTCCAATAGTGTTTCTTTAAGTATCGAGTCAAGGCCATTTAATCCTAAATGTTCACTACTGGAAAACTAACCTTTACCAATGGTTTGGAACCGTTGGTATAGGCCTCCAAACCGTTGGTATAACCTATACCAATGGTTTGGAGAACCATAGCCAAGTAAGCCGTTGGGATAGGTCTATACCAACGGTTTTGGAAACTGTTGGTATAAGTAATATGAAATCTATACCAACGATAATGGAACCGTTGGTATATAAATTCCAAAAATAAAACATCCGCTGGGATTTGATCCTAGGACCCCTCATTTATAATTGAACGACTCAACCACTAACCTAACATGACTTTTGTGATCATAATTACATAAATATATATATGTATTCTCATAAATATTTTAAATTTTGATTTATATAATGTTCTCGATACGAAGGTCCGATAAAAAATGAAACTACATATACCAACGGTTGTTAAAACCGTTGGTATAGGTCTTTGGTTTTGATGTTCATTTTGTGAAGGATGTTGAATTTTGGCCAACTTTTCCCAACGGTTTGGCCAAACCGTTGGGATAGGTCTACCTTTCCCAACGGTTTTTGTAAACCGTTGGTATAGAAGCGTTGGGAAAGATCTAATTTCCAATAGTGGTTTGATAAAAAAAAGAGGAGTGATGATTCCATAATAAAAAAATTTATAAATACATGATGGGGTTTATGAAACTTCATGGAGTATTTATGTTAGGTATTAGTTTTATAGAAATTGATTCTTGGATTTTGAAATGGTATGTGATAACAAGTGTATATTTGAGAGTGTTATAAATATATTGGAATTCAAAATCAATAGAATAATATATAGGTCATGTACTTTGAATTCAAGTGATAAAGAAAAGAGTTTCTACATTAAATATTTTAATATAAGATAAATTATCAATATCAAACTGATATAACTAAAGGATGAGTATCTTCATCTTATTTCAGTTATAAGATAGAAAAATCAGTTTGTTAACAAACAGTTTTTGTAAACAAAATTAGGTGATTATTTTTATATTCATGTTTTCTGATTCATTAAATTCTATAAAAAATTTCGAAATAGATACTAGGATAAAAATGGTTTATCCAAGATAAATATTTTCTCCATTTTGCTTAAATTTGAGGAAAGATGTTCTCCCCATCCATCTATAGAACATTTTGATAAATATTCTTCTTTCTATAGTAAAATTCACCAAACATATATAATACCATATATGATGAAGAAGTAATTATTTATTTTTAAAATATTAATAATAAACATGAAATAAGAGTTATTTCCTAACAAAAAGAGGTTTTTATGTTTTAAAATTATATTATGAAGAGAATATTGTGTCTAAGAGTCTAGTGGAAGTATGTTTTAACATAGAAAAAATCAAATTTAACAATACTAGTCTAAAAATTAAAATTGCCTATAACTTAATATCCTAAAGAGTTTAGGATATGTGATAATAAATAATAACATATAGAGTTTTATTTTTGTCACTTTGAGAAAATGAATATCACTATTTCCTAAAGGATTATGCTAGTAAAAATAAAAAGTGAATTTAATCTAATATCCTAAAATATCTTTTGGGTATGATTAAAAAAGTAATGTAAATATTTATATTTAGTTACCGTAACATAAGTAAATGTAAAATTATCATAAATGATTTTAAGATGTTCTGTTAAGTGAAAATGTAAATAGTTATACTATTTACTAAAGGATATCAAGTGAAAAGTTTAATGTAAAGGGTTTCAAGGATGACAATGTTAAACTTATAAATAGTAATAAATAGAAAAACAATGTTGACATAGTAACATTTGATGTTTTGGGGTTATGGAGTTTCAATATGTTCAAGGAGTTGAACGTTAAGAATATGATTCTTAAATCTCATCATTATTCAAAATATCTTTCTCCATATATGTTACTCGCTAAATATTCTATTGGGAGAGTTTTGTTATATTTTCCTATAGATATGTGTAAAGAATTACATATATATGTAATGAGTTAATAATACCCTATAAATCATAGAAAATATAAGGATGGTCAGGAGTTATAACATATATGATGTGTTATATAGATGAATATATAGTTTTTTAAGTATTATTAATAGTTTTAAGAATTTTTAATATATCACATAAAATAATATCTCCATGTTATCATTAATACTTGTTAGATACATATATATATATATATATATCATGAAATATAAAGATAATTGAACTCTCTTAGTTTTACTTTGAGTTATCCCAAACTGATTTTCATCATGGTATATTATATGTTATGATGATATGTTAAGGTTGACATGATTAGTATTCTTGTATAAGATACAAAATATGCTCATGATCTACAAAAGGTTTTTTTTGAAATGGATGACCCACTAAGTATACCACATGTAGTACCATACACTATGTATCTGGTATACTATAGATGCATCGATAATATAGAAGACTCAATTACCTAAAGTTGGTGATATGCCTATCATGATAACCTTCGTACTTTAATTTCTTCCATATACAATTCATTTAGGATTAACTAATCATGGTGTGTCCGGGTATGTTGTTGATCATGTTGTCGGTTGAAGCTCAATGAAGATGGGATTTTTTCTCTCGTATGGAGATTTTGAAATCCAAGTCAATGATTGAGATAGATTTGGAAGTGTGTTACCACACTTAGATAGTAACCATGTTGTAATTATCTATTCATATGAGAGATATTTGATTCACTCATCCATAAAGGTGAATTACATGTGATGTATTCATAGACCATGTCAATATATACTCAATGAGTTGAGAATAAATGACTTTGATAAATGATATTTACATAATATACATCACATGGCCACTTGATGTTATAGATAAAGGGAATATATGAATGTATAAGATAGCATGAGATGGGACTGGTAGACATAGGTTTTGAGATACATGTGTTTTATAAATATCATTTAATGTCTCTTTATAGAATGATTATAGTTTTAACTTTTCTAGAGGTTTATCTTTGAATACATTTATAGATCTCGTGATTCATATTTTTTGTAAGTTCTATAAAGTCTAGTAGGGCCACACTTTTTTTAAAGGAATATAGATAATGTTTGACTTATAGAGTTACTCTAAAAGTGTTTTAGAGTTAATTGAAACTAATTTTGGTTGGGTATTCACTAAATATTTCATATGATTAAATACATGGTGAATATTAATGATAACTTTCTAAAATGGTTTTTGGAAGACGTCAAAAATTGTTTTGGTTATTATTTTACAAGTTATTGTATATGATACAATATAAGGGTAAATGGAAAAAAAGTCTTTTAGTCTTTAGTGAAAGTGGTATATTTAAGAAGTTAATATACCCTAATTCCTTTTCATAAATATATATATATATGTATGTATTAGTCATATTGTATAGCATCATATAACCAATTATAAAGTACAACATGCATGATAAAAAATATTTTTGTACAATCATATTACATGTATCATATTTTATGATTGAGGGGGTAAATAATATTGTATGTTCTAGGGAAACCATGTTACTACCATATTTTATTCAACGATATAGTATATAATTGACATGTTGATATATTACATCATGGAAAATTAAAGGATATGATTGACTATTTCATTGGGCATGGTTTAATTCCATTTCCCATACATTCATAAATTGAGACTACTGATATCATTTGCATACAAGACGCCACTACCTTTGATTTATTATTTGAATAAATGATAAATTTTATTTATCAAAAATTCTTCCAAATGATCTATCATCTAAGTTTTATTGCATGAGATGTAGTGGATGAGAATCATATTCATTAAAGTGTTTCATTAATAAATCCAATTTAGTATCTATTTATTTATAATTCATGAGTAAATGAAACAACACATGAGAATAATCCTCATGGGTTGATAAAACTCACTAACATATAAAATAAGTTGTGTGGATGATCACATGATGCTTTTACTATATTTCCTAGAGCCAAAATTCCATTCTCTTATAACTCCTTTATGCCATTATGTTATAACATGTTGTGGATGATGAAAGATCTAATTCAAGCATGAAATGGTCTATTAATATAGTGGATATCTACTAGGGTGGTATCCCTTCAACTGCCACTCTTTTGTGATTATTTGGTTTAGAATGATCACACCCTAATTCACCCCCGCTCTTAGGGTGCCTTTAGGACCTAAAAAGTGGTATCCAAGCCCTATGTTTCAACTTTGTATTCAACTGAAGGGTCAATATATAGATCTCTTAAATTAATGAACAAAACAACAATGATTCCATTTTCAATAATAAAAATTTTCCAAGGTGGTAAAATAAGTCCATGAATAACATGGAAGAAATTATAGAAGTTCCCCGATAAATTTTTCAAAAAGTGGTCATTTGATTTATCTGGAATGTAATTATCTTTGAAAAATATCAATTAGACCTAGATATTGATCCCTTTATTAAGAAGTCATTTAAAAAACCTCTAAAATAAGATACTTAATAGAAAACTTATCAAACAAATTCTCCAATGATATTTGGGGAAAAACTATGAGAATTGTATAGCGTGGGTTCCATAAAAAATAGAGAGTAATGTTTTTGAATAATGACTCACGTAAAAAGAATATAATAAGAAGAATAATCCCATCAAGATAATGAACTTTAAAACTGATGTAACCAATTCAAATTCTTTAATTGTTTTCGATTCTAATACTTTTTTGGATAAATAATACCAATCAAAAATATTAGACCCTCTCATGGATAAGAAAAGAATATGAGGCTCTAGAGAATAAGTCTAAATAATATCTAGTTTCCAATACCAAGAGTGTTTATGTAATGGACAAGAGGAAATACTACCCTTATAGGAGAAGGTGAATAAATGGGATGTCTTGAATGATGTGGATTATTCTACCATGGAAGATATTTCCTAAGAAACAAAAGGCTAAGACGAGTAGATATTTCCCTGAATATTAATATAAAGAATATGGGAGAAAATACGAAAGAATAAAATTTAATGATTGAAGAGATCCACCTGGAAGTAATAAATAATATGGAAATAGAAAATGAATTAATGGTAAGTTTTATCCCACTCAAAAGTCAATTAAATTAGGGAAGAAAATAAAAAAACAAAATCAAGGTTGAAGGATATGGATTCCAAGATTTAAGAAAAATATAACAGGGTCAAAAAAATTAGGAGGGGATAAAAACCTATAATTAAAAGAATAATTACCATCTTATAGAATACCCAATAAGTGTATATTATAGAAATAAAAACATATAATCTCAAAACAATCAAATGTTTCTTAGATAATCATGGAAGGATAAGGCTAAGAAGAAAGTATCAATGAAGTGTTACTAGTGTTGAATATATGGTAATATAAGGAGAACATGTTTGGAAGCCTAAAGGACTATGTGTGAGAAAGATCCTACTATATCAATGACTCACTCAAAAGGTTACTTCATTAGGTATAGTTTCTATGGAAAATTTTTTATCTATTTTGACCCCAAAAATTTGGAAGGACGTTACATTAGAAGGATAAACAAATAATTCATTTAATGAACCTCCACTTATGGGAAATACAAATAAACATTTCATATAGGAAATAATCCTATTAATCTGGAACCAGGATCACTATTTTTGAAAAATGTATCATATCCCTATAAAGGGTGCATAAGGAAATAAATTTTGGTTATTCACAAGAACCCTCTTGGAAATAAAGTAGGCACATATGGAGGATGATGAATAAGGAGTAATATAATCTAGTAGTGATAATGGATGAAAAACATGATAAGAATAATACATAAAAGAAGATGAATTCTGAGATGACCCTCATTACTATCAAGGAAGAGGCATGCCCAAGTGGTCTATCAAAAATGACTCTATAGTAAGAGTTGAAGATCAGTGGAAGTTTCATCCAATTATAAGGAATATGGAAGAAATACCCACTATAACTACATCATAGGAGGAAGTTTCTATAATTGGAATCTATTCCAAAATTTTGGAAAATTCCCATCCAAGGAGGAAAAATAATTATAACATTCAAGAAGAAATGTGTGTAAGAGGAATCACTCATAAAAGATACATTTCCAGGAGTTAAAGTAGTTTTCTATAAAAATTATCAATGTGAAGAGTATGGGGTTGAGGGTATATTGGAAGCCATCTCCCTAAAACTAAACATGGGATCAGTAAAGGATAATGATCAGAATTTGATTCATATTGACTAGAACCATTCCTTAACCTATAGAAATTTTAGGTGCCCCTATCCCTATATACATAAATTTCTTTAAGAGTTTTTAAATAGGTGAATTATTTTTGGGAAATACATTCCATTGGGTAGTTGTGATATAAAATAAAATGTTATTGAGATAAAGGAATATCTTTTGTAGTTGTAAAATGCATGAAAATAGGTTGAGTTAGAGGAAATACATGCTCAGGTTGACATCAAGCCAGAACAATCTGGTCAAGGATAATTCATACTTCAAAATAAATCTAAAAATGGAATGTATTGAGGTTTATTGAAGAATATATAAAATTTTATTAAAGGAATCCTAAATGTATTCTAAAATAAGATCCAAATCCTCATCAAAAATCATGCTAAATGTGGATTACAAAGAGGAATCAAGCCATAAAATTAGCTAAACTATACCACTAAAAGGAAATGAATAGATTATGAGTAGCAGAAAAAATATTAAAATTATATTTATATTTATATTTACGGTTTAACAATAATTATCAATATTATAAAGGATACTAAAATCAATTTAATAGTATCTTATGGAGGTTTGGTGCTGAATATCATAGGTTGTTCATATTTAACTGAAAAATGGAGATGCCTTTTAGGATTTAGAAATAATGGAAATATGAAGTGGTGTAACTATTTCATCATTAGTATGTTATATAAACTAATTCATCAAATTATTTTTTCTCACACTGAATGTTTTTCTTTCTTATCTATATTATTTTGGTGTAAAAGTGATGTAAGATCAAAAGTCATATATTGTTGGTGAAAGTGAAAGTTTTTTGTCTTCAAGTTTTAATTATAAAAATAGTGAATGAAATATACAAAATTGATGATTCTTATACAAAATCATTATTTCCAAGACCAATCCCATGCCCAGTAGTCTTAGATTATTTTTCAACTATTCAAATGTCAAGCTATAAATTCACTTGGATTATTTTATGTTAATGTAACTAAAGTGAAGAAGGTGGTTCAAATTTGGCTAGGAGAAGTTGTTCAGGAATTGGGAAGACCAATCATAAATATAAAATTGGTGGTAAAATAATTAATTTCCAATTAAAAAGTGAATGAATCCATAGAAATAGATAGATAAGTTCCCCCATGAAAAAGGGGGAGAAGATAGTACAATTAATAGTTCTTCCCTATCTACAAGTGGGGGTGAAAGTAGATGGTCCCATCCAAAGGGGGGATAGATAATTAAATATCATTCTTATGGAGGAAGAGTATAATCTTGTGGAGAATACCACTTGTGATTCTAACAAAAATGGAAATTGAAATGTTTCCCATATTCAAAAATGGTGGGCGATCTCAAAAGAGATATCCTTATGATGAAGGAGTTGCATACCTAAAGATTCCATAAAAAGTGGGAGAAAAAAAAAGATAAATCTATATAATTTTTTCCATGTTATATTTCATTAATAGAGAGGGAGACATTTGGAATAATTTTTTAATTATTTATAATGAAAAATAATGGGGGATTTTGAACCCATAATGTTTTTTGTTGGATTTATTTACAATAAAAGAGAAATATGGATGAATATCTACCCTATTACCAAACCACAAAGATGTATATAGTGATTCTTGAAGGATTGTTATGGACTCTTATTTGTAGGAATCAAAAGAGTTATATATATCAAGAAACATTTGGATTTGTTGAAAAATAGATCTCATTTATAGAACTATTAGTTATGTTTAAAAAGTAAAGATATGATGAAATAGATCTCACATTGCTCATACTTAAAAATAAGTGATTTTGAAAACCTGAGGAGAAGCTTGTGGAATGACCTGTAAAGGTTTAAAATGGTTGGGACTAACTTTGAATTAATTTAGATTAATATATTATAAATAAGATTCTAAAATTATGTAAATGTTTTAAATGAATTATAATCAACATTTTTGTCTACATAACCATTATTTCAAGATTTTGTAAACATCATACTAGACATTATTATCCTAATTTATCATTACCACATTCTATGTACCTATGTGTTATTCCTATATAAACATTAGTCATTACCCATATAACTATCTATCACTTCAATATAACTATCATCTTTGGGAGCCTTAATCATCTATGGGAGTTCTATAACCATCAACTATGTCAATGTGTTCTGTGTAACCATCAATTTCAATACCATAATCTGTGTAGCCATCATCCATGTAATCTTCATATGCATATACATTAAAGATGATATATATAATCATCACACCTCTTTTAAATTTTTGAGGAAAAATAGTTCAAAAGATGATTATATTTGGGAATAAAAGTGGATCAGATAGAGGATCTATGATTTTATTTAATAGAATATTGTTTAAATATTCCAGTGTATTAAATGTAGCCTCAATAGGAGGAAAATAATTAGTGTTTCAAGGGATATTATTTTGAGATTAATGATTATATTTCTCATGATATTACATAAGGTTGACATCTTATATTAAATGATTATATCAGTGATATTAAATGATAAAAAAATCATGAAACTTTAATAGAATCTGTATTTATATCTAAAATGAATGGATAAAGCATTAATAATATTTTTTTGATTTAAATATCGAATTACAAAGGATAAAAGATATTCCATAAAGAAATATTTTTTTATGAGGTGTTATAAGGTATGAGGATATTATTTACTCTATAATAATCTTATTTTAAAAATAAATGATTTATAAGAGATCACAACTTTAAATATCTCATTTTTTCACCCATAATCTATGAAAAGATAGATTTGGAAATGTAGAGATTTTAATCATATCTAAAATCATGGAATGATGTGTATTTTTAATTACATGATCTGTTTATAGATATTATGAAAAAAATAATTACATATATTTTTAATACACTATTTCACTAACACATGGAGAACTGGAAAGATATATCATCAAAATTGGAGCGTTATAGAAAGAAAAAAATAAAAGGAAAATAATATTTCTATATTAAATATAAAAATTGATCTCACATGAATATTTTCTATCATCTATAAGAATAAAAAAGGAATAATTGAGAAATATGAACCTTTATATAATTTACTAACTTTCTATGAAATAATATATAGAGAGAGAGAGAGAGATATAGGGATGGAGAGATGATTTTTTGAGCACCATCGACACAATTGTAGGTAGAAGGATAAGAGCCCAACTTTTCTTAAAGACCAAAAAATATAAATAGGTAAGAAACATAGAATTATTCAAAAAATATGTTTTCTGAGAAAAAGGAGTTTTTTATAGTACATCAAAGAAGAAGATAAAGGAATTATCATCACTATATTTTAAATAAATAGTTCCATACTTATTCTGTAAGGATGAAGAACAATATACCTATGGATAAGTTCACATATTGAATCATGAAAAAGAATCCATTGAGATAAACAATGAATCTACACCAAACTGCTGATGCACCCATCCAATAAATTAATGTTTATTGAAGAAATAATAATATATATATATATAAACAATATGTGTTCTTCTACAGATCAGTAAATAAAGGAGGAGAAAAGATAGTGAGATATGGTTGGTAGTGAGACAACCCAAAACCAGTGAAAGGTAGTGAGCCTTGGAATAAAGTGATAAAAAAATTTATCCACCAAACAACAATGATATTAGTGGTTAATTGGTGCATTGATACATTATCGATTTTATGCTCCTTAGAGTAGTCTAGTGTAGGTGAACCAAGAAAAATTCATTGTGTCCCTGAATGAATTTCTTTCCTAAATCTATTTAAGGTTTTTTGAGGTTGAGAGTAATGAAATTAATTTAACATTGTTACTACCTAAGTAGGAACATGATCCTAAGATAATTCATTATTCTCTCACTCTCTCTATTGTTTCATATATATTCAGTAAAGTATCATGAGATACAACTCTCCTTATTCTTCATTTTTTTCTGAAAGGAATAAAATATTATAGAAATATCACTTTCCATTTTTAATATATAAATTTACTCTTTATTTTTCCTCTTTTTATACTATAACATTCCCATTTTGATGATATATCTTTCCAGTTCTCCATGTAGAAGTTAAATCATATGTTAAAAATAAATGAAAGTCCAAATGTCTTGATATTTCCAATAAAATTATGCACTTAAATATAAATTACATTCTATTTTTCTTTATATAGAAATATTATCAACACTACTAGCTCCGTAATATCATGATATATTCATAGATAAACCATATAAATCATATCCATGATCTCCTTAAATAATAAATCATTAAAATAAGAGTTTGAAATGTTAAATAATATTCTCATAGCACACAACTCCTCATGAAAACATATACTCCTTCATGAAAAGGATCCTCTCCTTTATAATGTGATACATAAAAATATAAATATCCCTAAAACATCTACCATTAATTTTGACTATAATCATGGATTCTATTTAAGTTACATTATGTTTTCATCAATGATGATCATTGTAAGAATTATTTTTAAAAACTGATAAAACTTTAGGAATATCATGAGAAATATCTTATTTAAACATAAAATAATATCCTTGGAAACTGGACTTAATTCCCTCCATTGAGGCTGAATTTATTTTATAGAAATAATAAAATAAAATTCTCTTAAGAAGTATCATATATCCTCTATTTAAACCATTGATATACTCTAGTATAATCTCATTTTGAACTTCCAGGCCTCAAAAATTTCACAGAGGAATGATGCATATATGGATCATTATTTATAGCTACATAGATAATGGTTATGTGGATAATGATTACATAGATTATGGTTACATAACTAATGTCCATATAGACCATTTTTACAAATATTATGGTTTCACAACTCCCATTAATGTTTACAATGATCGAATATAATGGTTACACATAAGTGATTGATGGTTATGTAGGGAATGACTAATGTTTACACATGAAAAATTCAAGGCTACAAATAATTAGATTATGGTT
The DNA here is from genome assembly GCA_963277665.1 of Viscum album. Lineage (NCBI taxonomy): Eukaryota > Viridiplantae > Streptophyta > Magnoliopsida > Santalales > Viscaceae > Viscum > Viscum album. Next base: position 628,016,847 of record OY728164.1, on the reverse strand, counting down.
ATTACTGATAGTATTTTTTGACAGGATGGTTAGATAGCCCTAAAATTATACTTAGAAAGACCACAATGATTATTCTTATGCATAGGGAAATTTTCCAAAATTCTAATATCTTCTTGACAACAAAATTATTCGAATTAATTACATATCAGTCCCAACCATTTTCAGCCTTTATAGATCATCCCATGAGATCCTCCAAGTTCTTTCAAATACCCTTATCCATAAGTATGAGTATCATGATCTCTATTTCATTATCTCTTTCCCTTTTCAACAATACCAATAATCCTAGCAATGAGCTCCATTTTACGAAAACTATAAATCTACCTTGACATGTGTTACCCTTGTGAGTTCTAAAAGGATTATTCTATAACAATCATCAAGGAATCACTTTTTACATCTCCATTGTTTGGTGAATAGGTTTTAATGAGACAATTTTAATCATTTATTTTCAATAAATCAAACATAAACCCATATAGTTTCTATATCTTCATAGATTAAGGATTATATGGATATCGTTGTGTTTTCTTCCATGTAAGGTGAAAATGGTTTTATAGAGTTATTCATTTTTATATTATTGATGTTTCATGTATATAGGAATAGAGATATTTGTTTGATGTTATTAATAGTTTCCATATGTTCTAATTAGTTTTTATAGACCACTATAAATCCCATCACTTCAACCATGGTGCAACCATTCTTCTCCATCCAAAAAATTAACATCTAAACCTCACTCGCGCACAAACCATCATGGCTTCGACCATGGTGTGAATGAGTTTCCCTATTTCCCAAAAGAAAACTTATCAAATAAAATGAATTATGAACTCCCATTTTATAATTCATATCCTCATTTCCTTACCATGTGTTTCTCTACATGACACTATAACTCATTCAAACCTCTATTCTCAGACCATCACTTTCTAAAATGGCCATGTATAAAGAAACCTTTCTATTTTATCTTCTTATACCATATCTACACACATTTCATGTATGACCATGACTTGATGATATCACATGCAATTAAAAAATCTTTAAATGCCATGATTCAACAAAAAACTTCATCTATATTCTTCAAATCACTACAAAACCACATAATAAAGTTTATCTCAAATGAAACATCAGGAAACACCTAAATTTAAAAATTATTTATGTTTTGAAAAAAATCACACAATAATAATATCCACATGAACACTTATCCCAAACACCTTATTCATATAGGATCAAAAATATATCCCTTTTATATTTTTTTGGAAAACATAGAACCTAAACCAATCTTCATACTCAACACACTTAGAAAGGAATCATTATTTAATAAGTTTAATCGTATGTAAGAGAACTTCATGTAAGAAATATGAACATTGGATAATAATATAATGTTACCTATTAAAGTGATTTACATCCATTTAATTATATATTTTGATACCACTTGATACAAAGTGGGAATAAATTCTTAAACCAGGGTATTTATTCTACTTATAAAGACTTTATTCCATTAAACAAATGTGTATCAATTTTCTATATAGTTTCTCACAAAACATGTTTGAATTGTTCAGAATCATCCTATCTGTACAATTTTTCCCTTTTATAAACTCTCTCTAAATATATTCTTACCAAAAATAGGATATCACTCCACCTTTAGATCAAATATATATCTTTGGATTATCCCATTATTTTCATGTTCTCTTTCTCTGTAAATACATTAAGGAATGAACATAAAAGAAATTATGTTCTCTCCCCCCTTTGACAATAAGAATCCAAATAAAAATTGATAAATGGGATGGATTCACCATACCTTAGCATTGAGTGTGATAAGGATGAACTCCCAAAATGAACCTCAATTTATAAAATGTATCATTTCATGGATGTTTAGTGAATACATATTCTATTTTCTCATTTGTTGGAAAACATTTCATCTTTAACACATCATTCTCAACACACTCCTTGATAAATTTATATTTAAAATTAATATTCATTAATCTATAATGATAAATTAGTTTTCCTGATAAATTAATGTTACTTTGATTATCATAATCCACAAGTGGTGGAAACTTCACTGCCACCGCAAGATCTTCCAATTATGTAATTATCTAAAAAATTAAGCTATATCTTTAGAAACAAATACATATTAAAATTCAATGGTACTCATGGTCATTGGGATTTATTTATTTGTGTTCCAATATACACAAGTTTCATACAAAAATAAAACCCCATTAGATATTGACATTAGATTATCTATATTTCCAACCCAATATACATCTATATATATAAATAGATTATTCTTCCCAATTCATTAATATTTTATTCCAAATCATATTGTACCATTAATATACAAAATAATTATCATTATAGAAATGAAATGAGACTCCTTTAGTGAAATTTGATATGGGGCCCATAATATAACAACATACACTATATCTGATATTTAAGTTGTCAAGTATAGCAAACTACTAATAAGAATCATGAATTATCTTGAATAAAATTAATTTCCTTTTTCAACTTGTTAAATCTTGGTTCCCATTTGATTTTGGGTGAAAACCAACAATATATATTATATTCCAAACTTTTTTTGAATTTCTAAATAATACTTCTATAAAGAAATAATTATGTGATCTTCCTCGTAATAAATTTACAATCCAAATAAATACCTCATTTATCTTATAATTAAAATCTCAAACAACTTCTAAATTTATAAAGAAAACACCTTAAATATACATTAATTATTTATAGTAAATATAATATAACCTACATAAATAATAATAGTATTTAATACCTCCTTTTCATCCTTAATATAGAGCTTGCTATCCAATATACCCTTCTTGGAATTTAGAAAGTTAAAGAAAGTGACGTACATGGAATACCATACTCTTGGGGGTTTTCATCCCATATTGAAAATCTGTTTACCAAAAAAAATATTTTATTTATCTTCTCTAAGTATGAAACCATCAAGTTTCTCAATCTCCGCTTCCTCTTTCAAATCTCTATAGAGTAAAGTGGGCTCGACATCCATTTAGAAAGTATTGTATTGAATTTATTGCCTAATATCTGGAAATATACTAATTTTATTAATCCTAGAAATAGGTGTGAATTTTTTATTTAAATCAATTAATCCACACGATGAGAATAATTTTCACGCAAGTATTACCTTATTTTCTAAAAATTCTCCTATTTCATTCAACTTATTAAGAAACACTCACTTTGTTCCAATAACATTCTTGTAAACTAAATTATATATAGATTCCTAATTCTAATTCTTATCAATTTTATCCAACTCTAAATTCATATAATCAATCCAATTTTGATGCTCTAATTTATCTATCATGTCACTTGGTTTAACTTGATAAAATAATGTGGTAAGTGTTGTTTTCATAAATGTTATTCTAGTATAAGAATGTTTTCCTTACTATCTAATGATATTTTGGATAGCATACTACTTTGTCACCCTTAAATAAGTTAAAAAATGTTTGTATTAATCACAATAAATGTTTTAATAATTTTATTCCACCTAAAACTTTTCTTAATTCTCATTAGTTTCAGAAACATAATCATTTTTCTTAATAAAAACTGAATCATCCTAACATATGTAACTTTATTCATAACATGTTATTTTATTCATTTAATGTTCCAACACCTTTATATCAGTGTTATTTATAATATTCCCCATCTATATATAAAAATATTGGTGTTATTTCTATTTAGAGGATAACCTAGGAAGATACCATCGACTCATATCTACTCAAACTTCTTATGATTTTTACGTTACACTTTGACAATACAAGGGATTTCAAACACTATTAAATAATTTAAACTTGATGTAATATTATAATATATCTCATAAGGATAAATATCTAAAAAAATTAAATGTTAAAATAATTTTAAATATAAACCACCATAGTAATTTCTTGACATAGGGTTCATCCTTGGATCCCCATTCACAATGAGAGGAACCTCATTTACCAAAGGGGTGATAACGCCTTCAATATGTGATGAATAATGTTTAGGGAAGAAGATAGATTTGGAAAAATTGAATGAAATTAGAGGTAACACTAATTTAGGGAACCCTTCCCCTATACAGTCCATTAATAAATAATCAAATGATTCATAACTAGTGAAAACATTGAGGAATAAGATGTGGAAAGCATAATAACCCATGATAAGGTATAATAAGCTAATGATATCATATGATATAGGCTGAATGCATCATCAAATGTTGCTTTATAATAATACCATAACATATCCTATTATATGAATTATATGAATATCATAGGATAAGACCAATTTAAATTACATAATATCACCTACCCATCATTTAGTGAATATACATCAATATTCCACTTTCACTGACATTCCTTAATGAATTTATGAAAAACTTCACAACTTTTTGTGAATCCATCAAAAAATATTTTGGATATGATTACCAAAATCTCTACATTTTGAAACAAAACAATTTCAAAAACATAATCCTTATCTAAATGTAGAAATCTATGACCTTTTGTGACTTAGTAGATTTGAAAAAAAAATATTAAATCCCTTTTTTATAGATGTATGAAAATAGAAACTTTTAAAAAAGCATATGTAGTACTCAAGATAATAAGGATTTTGGTGTGATCTCCATAAAAAACTAATATCTCATATGAGAATATCCACCAAAATATATATCATATACATCATATGTATACCTATATAATCACTTTTTTCATGACATCGAGTAACCACTAGACATGGAAAGCTTTTCAACTGGTATGGGTCATCTAAAAAATTCTTGATTCTGCATAAGATAATGACCTAGTCACTATATACATCACATTCCACTCATGTTTTAAATGATCATATCACATTTCACTCATCTAAGTATATGGAAAATTCATATGTGAATCAACTAATAATTTCCTTGTATTAATCTAGTCTCATTCAAAGAATGGTCAAACATATTTTCTTGTCATTCAATAGAACAAATACCATCTTGGTTGAGCTCCAACCAATGATTGGATAAAATATATAGCCAACCACCCATTAATTATAAAATCCTCAAGTATTGCATGAGAAAAGTATCAAATTATCATAATTATCATTCTAGGTATTTCATTACCCAGAGGTAAGAAGGATTTATAATAATCATACACCACTATGTATAAGAATAATTATATGAAATTCCATGGGATATTCTTTAGTGGGTTAGTATAAATAATAAGTCACCACTTATTATCTCTTGAGTTAAATACTCATGTTAATCTTTACATATAATCATGACCATTAGTACTCCATTATAATAATTTATTAGGTAAAGCTCAAATTCAAACATGACCCAACCCACTGGGGCCCATCCTGGGTAGTAGAATACTAGGTGTCCCACCCCATGCCTACCACCCATTGGCTTGGAGATAGTCACTAAAACTGAGTAAGTGTATCACAAATGATAGGAGGCCTTATACTAAAGTACATATACACAATGAACACCTTAATATAGGGTATAATAAAATTGTAATGATTAATAAAACAAAATAAAATGTATAAGTCACTTGTGAAAAATTATAGGATCTATAAAGGGAATCCATCACATAACACTTAAAGTAAAAGGGGTAAAATATATACCTAATAGCCACAAAGTGAAACCAATATAAAAAAATTTGATGAATTGATCCTCAAAAGGCCAAATCTAATCCAAATATTATTCAACTACTATTATCTCTTGATTCTACTAAGCTTATTAAGCATAGTGTCTACCAAATTTAACACTAGTTGTCAGCTCTGAACAAGCCACACTAGCTCCATGTCCACCAAGACAACCTATGAACCATATTTCAACTCCATACACACTAAAGTTGTGGTAAAAATACCATGTATTTATGATAATCAACATACTAAAAAGGATTCCCTGAATCCACAAATGAAAATAAAGGCAAAAAGTCAGTTAAAAATATTGGTCTATAAAATTAACCACATGGAAGGTAATGAAATTCATTATATATGTTCCCTATAACTATAATTCTCATAAACATTGGGATGTATCAATTATCCCAGTTTTAACCCATGAATGTCTATATCACATGGGAAACCAAGGATAATTGAAGTAATAGAGAGATCAAAATGTCCATGGTTGATATCCAAAATTAAATCACATCCCAAAAGTAATCCTTTAGGTTCCAAGGAATAAAAAGTCACAAATAATTCAATACATCATAATGTTCTATCTTTTATTCTACCATAAGTATCCGTGAAGGGGTGCCTACTCACCGCTAAAGAAAGATCATCTGTTGAGGGGTATATAAAAATTCAATCTTATATAGGAGAGTCATGAACCTTATCACCCATATAGTTCCTAGGGGTCCTCATGAACTGGAATCCACAAAGTTCCCAAGGGTGGGTTATTAGGATATAATACCTCTGGAATCTCACATGTATATGAGTAGTCCTATCTCTCATGAAATCCATTGAAGTTTCATCCACCATGGTATATAGTCAACACCAAGAACACTATATTCATCACACCCAAACCCAGTCTTCAACCCTGTGGAGATAAATTATAAATATTTATATCTCACCTCATAGACATATTAAAATATTCAAAATAGACCACTCCATTATTATCTATATAGAAAAATACTTAAGATAGGATATTTAGTTTCCCCTAATGAAGACTTTGTGAAGGAACCATGAAAACACCATAGAAGTGAAGCCTGGGAGATGTGGAAGCCCTTGGGTCACACTGCATGGAACATAGTAGTGTGTTTCCCATGCATGCATGTTCTTTGTACAAAACATAGTTGGTTTGGTTTTGTAAGAACCAACTCGCTTTCCCTGCTCGACTAATAATAGGGTCGGGTTAGTAGGACCGACGACATTAGGCCCACAGGACCAATCCACATGGCCTAGATCACTAGATTGGCATGGGCATCCAACATGGGGGAATGACCCTTCCATGGGGAAATTCCGACCAGTACTACATTAGAGGAACCTGGTCCAACTAGTAGTGTCACATCACATTACTATTAAGGTTCCATGTCTCTTGATCACAAATGCCTGAGTGAGCCATTTTACAACATGAAACATTGGCCATGATATGACCAAAAACCCATACATACACCCCACCATACATGATGTTGTCTTTCCTTTCTTACACACAACACTGACCACAATGGGGGATGGTCCTCCTTGTCCTCTAATTATATGGGCTCATCATTGTTTCATCGTAATCATTGAGCCCCTTCATTCCTTTCCACTATCTTCCTCATTGTGTCTCCCTACCACCTTATCATTGATTAACACAAGGGTTAGCATCCAATTCCTTCATATGAGATAAAATAGATGGTATAAAGATAGAGATAATAATAAAGTGGTGATAAAATGAAATTGGAGGGAATATAATAATAATCAAACAACTTATTCATCGATACCTACCACCACATAGAAAAATGTTAGGGTTGTAGAAATAAATTAGTACAATAATTAAGATAATATTTCACCATGAAAACCATGAATAATAGAGTTTAATATTTCCAAAACAATAAATGGATCATGAAGATAAAATAATCTAAATAAAATCTCATGAAAGGATTCCATAAAAGAGGATATACCAAATTCACAAAAATATCATCATTGGGAATATCATGAAGAAAATATCATAGAAATAATAATACATACCAACCAAAAAAAGTTTCACTCATTGATAAAGGTTCTACACTCATTGTCATCATTGATCCCTCTTAAGAACACCTCTCTATTAGCACCCATAATTGTCATGGTTCATACAACTGACCCTAATAATTATACTAAACATCATTATATATATATATATATATATATATATTCCCTATGTTTGGACAATCATTTCTCTCATAATGAAAATTAAAATCACAACTCAATCCACCAATGATAGAAAATTCCCACAGTTCCTATTGTGAATAATGTTTATACCAATTATAGGGTAAATCCTACATCCCAAACGTAATAGTGGTGTTAAAATTTTCGAACAATGATTAGTTTAATAGGATAGCATAATTCCAATGTAAGTGTGTGTGCAAGATAAACACAATATTTTTATACTTATATATTTTTATTTATGTCCTTCCATTACCAAAATTCAGAACCAATTAATATTGGGGGAAACACACCCTAGAATCAATAGAGATATCATATAATTTTTTTACGCAATTTTCTTGGTAAATTTACCATTTTACACCTAGGGAGTTCATGGGACTCTAAAACTCAAAATGAGTTAAATATCAACTTGGAAAAGTTTATGTCACTATATCCACACCACATTAAGAACCGTTCATCCTCAAAAAAGAAAAAAATATATCTCCTCAACATAGAAGTTCACTAAAACAACACCATTCATAGAACTATTATCTTAACATGATCCTCCCTCAATTATATAGATTTGGATTGTCTTACAAAGAAGGAAATATCCTCTTTATTCAACAAATATACTATCCCTGACTATCTAAAATCATGACCTAGTCAAAATCTTTTCTCTGTTATAGGTTTTTCTTTATATACCTCAGTACTTAAATCCCTTCCTCATCTAGATCATATCCCACCACAAGGAGAAAAAAGAATTCGTACAGTTGTGTCATCCATCATGAAGAGATTTTCCTCAAAGGATAACTATGGTTAGAGAGATCTACTCCCCACCTTTTAAATAGTATAATAGATGTCTTTTATATGGTAATTACCCAACCACACTACACTCTAAAATCGATCACTTCACATAGATTCCACATCTACACTAGGAGGTTCCTACGAAAATATGATCCATAGGTCTAAACTCAATTATATGTTATCCCTTTTCTGCAATGGATAGGTACCAATGTCACTATCTCATGACCAAAAGCCAAAATGGTCATGCTTAATTAATCAAAACAAATTTGAGGATCCTCCAAGAACATCCTGATCTCTAATAGGTTTCAATTTCACTATTGACAATAGTCTGGAGAAGTTTTCATTGAGTTTTAATTAAAGATAATGATAAACACATCAAGGAACAACACCAACCACCTCAAACTACACAACATCACACATATACTCATTGAGTTACTCATTCTACCAAAATATGAAGTAGACTATCCTAACCATTAATATAACCCAGTTCTGTTGCCCCCAAACCCCAGGATAACACCCACCCAAGAAACCAAAATTAGTAACCTAATGAAAATACTCTCTCATCCATTTTATCGTAATAGTTTTCATGCATCAAGTACACCCCCAAGATCCACTAGACATACCACGCTCATGGTTACACTATACTAATGAGGTCTTCATCTAAGATTTCAAACTCAAACCACATCAGACATGTCTTGTCACAAGTTCATGAAATATTCATCCACGAAAATATCACCATACTATTTTTGGAAGATTTATATAAAAATTTAAATATAGTTAGTAATAGTATAATCCATATGGGAATGTGAAACTTAGACTCTCATCAATCCTATGTCATCTTAGGATCTTGATTTACTTACTGACCCAAGAGGCCTTCGTCATCACAATAGATGTAGTATATCCATCATATTGGTATTATCATCCAAGTCATATGAAACTACCATAAAATATTCAGTAGAAATCCATACTAATAGCATAAAGGAGATAAATTTCCCCATATCACTGGGAATGTGCATCACCCAATAGAGTCTCAGAAGTAATGCATTATCACTCACTAATAGGTTGTGAGGTCAATCTACAGGCATGGGCTTGTAACAACCCTACCTCTACACATGAACTGAATTTCATTGTGTGACTCCCTCCCTTTGATAAGGTGAAATAACAGGTATTATATAATATTTGAATGATATTACATAGGAATGACATGAAAGATCATAAATGGACATAATATCATACGTGAATTAACTTTCATGTACCACAAAATTAATGGATTAGGATTCTATATTAACTAATAGGATATTAGAGTCCTAGAAAAAGGATTAATTGTCCACCATACCTATGATAGTCTCCATGGCATGATAACCAAATTCAAGACCATTTACTATTATTTCCCTAAATTCTAAAACCAATCATCAAAACTAAAAAGTCCAAACATTTTGATTAGGACACACCCACTTTGATTCCACCCTGACATGATTCGACCCACCGGGACCCCTCTTGGGTAGTGGTGAGATGAGTGTTCCACCCTAAGCCCTCCACTAATAGTCTAGAGTCTGGTGACTAGAAATGAGTAGGAATAACACACATGATATGATCCCTTAACTTAATGCACCCATACACAATGCATACCTCCACACTAGGTATAATAAAATAATAAATATTATTAAAACTAAATAAAATGTATAGAATATATGTGACAAATTCTAGGATTCACAAAGAGAATCCAGTACATGACTCATAATGGGAATGGGAAAAAATACATGCCCAACAGCAAAAATGGTAAAATAGTATAGACATATGAGATAAACTTGTCTTTATGATAATCCATCTCTAAATCCAAATTCCACCACTACTATTACCTCTTAATACTTTTAACCTCCAAAAAAACCTCTTCCACCAAGGTCACCACTAGGATTCACCTTTAAACATAACACGCTAGATCCAAATCCACCAAGACCCCCTATAAACTCTACATTGTATATAAAGATGAAACATATAAGGGGAAAACCTATATAAGGGTGATAATAAAAATAACTATTGAATGCCTCAAGACCAAAAAAATCAATGCAAAAAAGTTATCTCAAAAACTCTACTATTGAAAATTAACTAGGAATAATGTAAGGAAAGATAACATAAATATGATCTATAACTATAATTATTAGAAACATAAATAATTCTAAATTATCTTATCTCAAACCCATGAAGATTTACATTGAATTAGAAACCAATTATTCTAATAGAACCTGATACTTCAAAATGAATAAGTTCAATAGATATCTATAAATTGAATCTTGAAGGAAACCCCTGAGGTGTTGAGGAATCAAAAATCTAGAAGAATTCTATACTTAATAGGATTAGAACTTCCAATACACGACAAAAATCAATTAAAGGGATACTTTTCATCATTGAATAATTATCTCCAATCGAGGGAGTATATAACTCAATAATATCATATGGGGGAACATTTATACCCACATAGTTCCTAGGGCTCTAGTACCCTGGAATACAGATTATTCCTATCACACCCTAAACTAGATTTTCCATATTTTATTTTAATCATTTAATGATTTTTGATATTTTCCCCAAATTTCAAGTCAATGCATTTTTTATTTTTGAAAATTTATTATTTCAGTATAAAAGCACAGTTGAAACATGGTTAGTATATACAATGTTAAAATTTTGAAAGTGAATCTATAATTAAATAGATCCATTTAAAATAGTTAGTGAATAGTTTACTAAACCATGTAGGTATCTAGGTTTGACTAATTATGGGTGTATGGTTGGATCATAGTTTAGAAAACTATGAGTCCAAACCACTATCTTTTCCTAGAAAATAAAAAATTATGATTTTATAAATAATTTCTCCCTTATTTTTCCGAAATATTTCCCTCACCCACTCCTCCCTCGTATTTATATGACTCAACTAATAGAAACCCTTATTTGAAACTCCCCCTCCTCCAATAAATTGATTCGATCCCTTATTTTTCATTATTTCAAAGTGGCATCTTCTCATGTTAATTTTTTATTCATCCTCTTCCCCCTTTTCATCCTCTTTTCTTACTTTCTTCTTTATCTTCATTGAAATAACTTTTCTAAAAAAATAATCAGGATAAGGTTTTATTAATTAGTAATTTTTATCCCTTATGTAATATGTGGCTCGATTTAAATCATATTCTATAAATTTCTGTCAAAGGTGATGAGTTCCTCTCCATTTGAGGTAGGTTTCCCCATGATTTAAGATATAAATTCTAGAACTATTGACTACTTGTTCTTTAAATTCACATTTTAAATGACTATTGAATATATTATATGTGTTTATTAGTATTTTTTAAAGTAAAATAGTGTTTCTCTTGGTTTTCATTTAATGTGTTGGACTTTTATGATTAAAATGTGTGATTTTAATTTATTTGACAACTTTCTTACTCCCTGAGTTTTCAAAAAAAAATCTAAATGAAAATTAATATTGTGTTTCAATATTTTAAGAGAAATTATGTATTTTTAAAGTGAAATTATAAATGTTTTTTAAATTTTAGGGGGTGTTATTGGTTCATTAAACTAGTGATTGAGAGTAATAAAATTATTTGAATGTTTTATAAATATATTCAATTGGTTTTAAAACTATTATCATCACTTTGATTTTAAAATTTTGACATGAGTTCATGATTGGAACATTTGTATGAGTTTTAAAGAAAGAATATAATATCGATGCACACCCTTTGTGGTTGATAGTATTGAGTCCCTATTGTGGGATGTTGTGATTATATTGGAATCAAGGGATAGATTTAGGGAGAATGTTTTGTATTCAAGGGAATTCTTATAATTCTTATTTTTTATATAGAATTTTAAATAATACTACTACTATGACTTTTATTATTACTCTATATATATACATGTATAGACATTTTTATTTTTATTGATTTTACCACCTCCATTTCAAATGCCTTATGAAACCAAGTGTATTTAGAGGGATTCCTGGATATACATGGTACATTTTTTACTATCATACATTGACTATTATCCTATAGTGGGAATTTTCCCTACTTGGGGAGTTTTTTTCTCACCTAGTCTAGGTAGGGTATGACCGATCATTAGGGTTGAATGATTTCATCAGGAACACAGGTAGGATTGATCATGTTCCGTATTTATTTCAATTTCCCTATTATCCTCAAGATATTACCATGCATAATTATCCTTTTATTTGTTATGTTTTTTATTCTTCTTCAATTTATTGGTCATTTTTATACATCTCTTTATTTCTTATTTATAAGAATAAAAAATTATTTAATTCATTCAAATTGAAATAAATATTTTAAATGAAATTCCTTTTTTATTTTTAAAGTATCAAATAATGAATTACCAAAAAATTTCTAAATATTTAATCTTTTTAGTAGAAATGTTTTTATGGTGGAAAATAACTATATTGGTTTTTAAATTAAAAATAGGAATCTTACTGTCAATTTAATTTCAAACTAGAACATAATTTATTCTTATGTTTAAAAATTATACATGGTGTGTGGTTTTCATTGACATGACTACTGATTTATATACTCATTCCTATCTATATCAATTCAGTATAGGTTTTGTTTTTGATTGTGTCTTCTCTTAGAGAATTGATTTTTTCAGGATTGGATGGTGACCTAAGTCCATAAGGATGTTAGTTAGTTATTTTTGTTTTTTTTTCTTCGTCGAATTGGAAATATCAACCATTTATGCTTTCCTTTTATTAAATTGGTGATACTTATATATGTAGAGACCATGCGGTGGATCTCAGTGGAAATTTCTATGGTTTGAGTTTTAGGGGTTCTCATGGATTTCATTTATTTAATTTGTTTAAAAATCTTTTTATTATATTGTTTATTTTTTACAGGCGCATGGACCTCAAATGCAAGGAGTGTCCATTCCCATTTTTCATTTCTATTTTAATATATTTATTGGTAATAATTAACCCTATTGTAACTTTCTGATTACCTAGTTCTTGTCTCTATCCAAGGGTGATTGGGAACATTCCTCGGGTTTATTGTAGGTCGGCATGGGAATATGATTGATAGAAGAGTTAGGTTAGGTATTAGAGCCTACGTTATTTATAGGGAATAGGTTCTAAAGTTTCCCATTTATATATGGGTGTGTATCATAGATGGATATTAGACTATTATAACTTGTGAGGTATTAGTGGGAAGAGTTTGTTGATCTCTTACTCATTCCAAACCCATATTTTCTAAGCGGTTTTGGGTTTTGAGGCTTGGTTTTTGAGGTTTATTTATTTATATATGGTGTGTTTATCTTGTGTTGATATTTTTAAAAATTTATTTATTATTTATGAATGTTTTTTAAAGTATTAATATGTTTTAGGGATGATAATGGGAGTAAATCTATGTCATGTGGTGAGATCACATGGCCTAGAAAACCATGTGAAGTCTGAGTGTATCGTTCAACATAACTTTCATTGATGGTTTCACTACTGTAACATGGCCTAAGAATCCATGTTTAAAAGTAATTTACAAACACTACAACTTATTAATGGATTTTTTTTGTTGTGTATTGTTATTTAATGAGTTTTGGTTGGTGTGTGTTGGTTTTAAAAAGAAAAATGATTTGTGTTTTGAAATATTGAAAAAAGGGTTTTATAATGGTAAATTGATTTTGTAAAATAAATATTTGAAATTTCATAAATTAAAAGGTTTGAATTTAAACTTTAAAATTTTGTGTAGAAAAAATTCTATTTTTATTATAAATAAGACTATTTGAAAACAGATAAATGATTTTTTCGAATATGATTTTAAAAATTGGTAAAACTATGTATTTCAAAATTATTTTAATAAAAAATTTATAAAAAATTGATATACTATTAATTTTTTTTATAATTAAAAAATAAATCTTCGAACTAAATAAAAAATAAATTGGAATAAATAATTTCAAAATAAAATTAAAAATTAAACATTGGGGTTTTTAAGAAGATTCCAAATGGAATTTTGAAATTTCTAAATAAATATTAATTAATTAAAATTTCAAATAGTAAAAATGATTTTTAATCAAAAAATGGGTTTACATGTGATTATATAAAATAAAACATTATTTCAAAAGGTAATATTGGATGATTAAAAATTTTAAAAGAACCAACTAAATTAAAATTGAAATGATTTTCATTTGGTTTTCTGAATGAGACAAATGGTTTTAAGGGACTTCCTATTATTTTATAGGGGATTATTGGTTTTGGAAGTATTTTGAAAAGTTCCATTAAAATTTTGTTTTTTCTTTTATTTTTCATTTATTTTCTGAGGAATTTGATTTTTTGGGTAGTGGTTATCATTAATTGGATAATTTGATTTTGAATTTTCCTATGACTTTTTCGGCATGGGATGAGTTATATTTGGGTGCACCTTGATTTAAATTTCATGTTACTTTTTTGTTTTCCTTTAGGAAATTTATGGAGTATTTTATGAATTTTGTGTCTTAGGATTCTCTATAGTTTTATTTTTTTATTGGGGAGTGTCATCCTAGGGTTATTAGTCTTCCCCAATAGTTACAGGTCAGTTTCAATTCCTATTTTTTAAGGATAATTCTTTACTCGATTCGATGTTAAAGGGTCTATTGGATATTGTATTCTTAAAAGAGGCCTTCATCCTATTTGGGAGTGTGATTACCTACCCTAGACTCATGAGAGGTTATTATTAGTGGATCCATGTTAATTAGGTTGATTTTAAGGTTCTATCCTAGAATATTTGGTGACCTTACTCTTTTTGATCTTGGAGAAGTTCTTATATCCTAAGAGGAGAATCTCTCTCTATAACCTTCATTGTGTTGGGATCAGGTAGTCAGATTCCCCTTATGTAGAGATTAAATTTCTTATTATCATCATGGATAGTTGATTTTTTGACTGATTTTTGTTTTGGTAGTTTCATGTTATAGGTTAGGTAATAGTCAGAGTTACCCTATTTCTGGAAGTTCTATATTTCCCTTTCTATTTCTTTTTTCCTTATTTTATTAATGGTTGGTATTTGTGATACTTTGGAAAAACAATTAGTGATATAGATTTTTAAATAAATGAAAATTAATTACATTACCTTGATTGAGATTTTAAATTGAGTTTCCTTGATTTAGGGCCTTTCTTGGTTGTGGTGCTTCCCTTGGGGTGTTTCCTAGTTTCATTGACATTTCTTGTTAGTTGAATATCTATGGCGGGAAGACCGGGTTTCTATCCTAGTTCTCATTTTGATTATACCTTATGGTTTTGGAATTCATGATTTGGTTCTATGTATGATTCATGGTATATGGATGTTAATGGATTTGGAAGTGTATCTCGATCAGGTTAGGTGTCAAACATTGGTTGTAGTTGAGGATGAGTCATTTGAGGAATTTCAAAATGGTATTGATACCACCATAGTTAGTTTGTTCCTACCCACTTTGGTGATCCATATTAGAATCCTATATGATGATCATTTTGGTGAGAGAGTACCTAGATTTTGATTATGGTATTCAAGGTTCTATGGGAGATTAATCAAGTTTGATTGTTTAGTGTATTGCATTTGAGAGTACATAATAGTTATTGTCTTGATAGTGGTCACGGTGTTCCTTTGTTTTGAGGAATCGAGTGGTGTTAAGTGGGTTGAGCCTTGCTCTTTCCTTTGACCAATTAGATCATCCAATGATCTCTAGTGTAAAGAAGAATTATTTCATAATTATTTATATTTTCATGTAATTTAAGGTCAAACCGGTTTTAATTTTTTAGAATTTGTAATTTTAGTGTAGACACATGGTTGGAGCATGGTTAGCAAAAACCGTGTGGAAACTATTAAAATTCATATAAAATTTAACATATCCATTTTACATGGTTGTTTTATAGTTTACTAAAATATGTGCCCAAATTGTGTAGGTTCCTAGGTGTATTCAGTAGGGGGTTTACAGTTATCACATGGTTTAGTAATCCATGTTTTCAAACCATGCACATGTCCTAGAAAATTAAAAAATATGATTTTATAAATTTTATCACCCATCATTTTTACCTAAATGATCCCTAACACCCCCTGTCATTGTGAATAGTACAATATAACCCCCCATGTGTATCCCCCTCCTTCTTCATGGATTTTGAAACTACCTTCCTCTAATTTCAATGTGAGGTCTTATCACGTTAGAGTTTATCATCCTTATCTTCACTCTTTTCTTCTTTTATTATTACATTATTCTTCTTCCTTCAATATTCATCACTTTGGTAAAACCCTAGTTAGAAGGTGGTATTATTAATTTATTATTTTTTGTATATAGTTATTGTGATTATTTACTTAATGCCTATTTTACTAATGTCTATCGAAGGTGATGAGTTTATATCCATTTGAGTTTGGTTTCCCCTTGGTTTAAGTTTTAGATTTTATAAATTTTAATTAATTATTCTTTAAATTCATGTTTTAAATGAATATAAAATATATCATCTATTTTTATGATTGTTTTTTAAATGGAAATGAAGTTTCGTTTTTTCCAACAGAATGTGTTTGCCTTTTCTATTTAAAAAGTGTGATTTCAATTTGTCTGAAAACTTCCTTTCAAACTGAGTGTTTGATAAATTCTTGAATGGCCTTTATTAATGTGCTTAAATGTTTTAAGTGATGTAATAGATTTTTTAGGTGGAATTTTATATGGTATTTGAATTTATATGGGGAGTTATTGGCTCTTGAAATGGGTTCTTGAGACTAATAAAATGTTATGAATGTTTTATAAAGATTTTCAATTGGTTTTTAAACTAGTCTTGTCATTTTGATTTTAAAATGATGACATGAGGCCTAATTTAAACTTTTTAATAAGTTTTTATATAATTAAGGAACTATTGATGCATTCCCCTTATGTGTGATAGTATGGAGTCCCTTTCATGGTATTTTTTTATTATATTGGAATCAAAGGGTGGCTTCATGGAGATTGTTTTGAACGCGTAGGAAAATTACGATTCTATTTTATATATTCATCATTAATATTACTACTACTACAATTACTATTATTATAATTATTACCACTATATATATCTATATATATTTATGTATGTATATTTATACATGGAAACCTTTACTTGTTTTTATTGATTTTTACAGCTCTATATCAAATTCCATGGGAAAACGATTGTAGTTAAAGAGATTTCTTGATACACAAGCTACACTAGTTTAGGATCTCAGACTAACTAGTGTCCCCTAGTAGTAATTTTCTCTACTTTGGATGTTTTACCCCATTGTTAGGCTACGTCGGTTATGACTGATCATTGGGGTGGTATGGTTTTGTTAACCATGTCGATGTGATGGATCATGTATAATATTGTTCTTGATTTCCTTATTGGATTTGAAGAATTCTCATTCTCTATTATGATTGTATTTATTTTTATTCTTTTCATTTTTATACATACATATCAATGTATGTTATCTTTCCAAGAAGAAAAATAGATTACTTTATTCAAATTGAAATGAATATTTTAAAATTAATTTCACCTTTTCAATTTTAATTATAAAATAATGATTTACCAAAAATGTATTAATCCTTTCTATTTTTAAAATAAATGGTCTTATGATGATAAAAACTTTTCTCGGATATTAAATTTTAAAAATGGAATATTTATTTTTAGTTTTTTTTAAACTAGCATGATATTTGGTCTTTTGTTTAATGATTATACTTGAGGTGTGTGTTTCATTGGAATGCCTACTAAGTTTCGTGCTCAAGACTATCAAAATTATTTTAGTATAGGTTATGGTTTAGTTTTTTACCACTCTTGGAGTATCGATTATTACAAGATTTGATGGTGAATTATGTTCATGAGGAGGTTAGTTGGGTTTTTTACCTATCGCATCATCAAAATCATCCATTTTACCTTTCCTTATCTTAAATTGATGGTTCTTATATATGTGGAAACTATGTGATATATCTTAGGGGATGTTTACATGGTAGGAGTTTGTGGTGATATAAGAGATTTATTTATTTAGATTGTTTAAATTGATTTATATTATATTTTTTCATTTATTTTTGGTGCTTGGCCCTTCGACGTGTAGATTGGTTATGTTCATTTTTTAGTTTCTAGGTTAATTTATTTATTATGAAGAATAATTCCTATGGGATTCTCCTTGTTACCTTGGGGGTTGTTTCAAGACCAGGGAGATTTGGAACATGCCTCGAGTATGTCGTATATTAGATCAAGTGTCTGATCAATGTATGAATTAGATTGGTTCATGATTGGTTTGTGGGTTCTTGTGCTCTAGTATCCACACAGTTCTTAAGGAGAGGTTATTAACCCCATAAAAACCACCATGGTACCCACCAAGTTCTTAGGGGATGGGTTATTGGGAGATCATCCCTTAATAATCTCACATGCATGTGAGTTCTCTTGTTAATCACATTTTCAATAGAATATTCATCCACCAGGGTGGATAATCAACCTTGATAATACTCTATTCGTTTTAGATAAACCTAATCACTAACTCCATAGAAAAACAATATACCTATATCACCTCAAAAAGAGCCTCATGTGGTCGAATGGACTACACTACAACAAACTATGTTGAAAAATACTTCTAATATGCTATTTAGTTTCCCCGAATAGATACTCAATGAAGGAAGTATGGAAATTCTATGGTGGTAAATCATGGGTTATGTAGTGGCCCCTAGGGCATGCCACCTAGCACACAGTGGTGGGGTGTATGAGCATTCATGAAACTTACACACTACATGGATGGGTTACGATAGGCAAACCCAACTCACTTTCCACACTTGGAAACTACCCTGGGTGGGTTGGTTGGACCCAGGACTGGGTTGTGGGGATAGAACTATGGGATTTTCTCACATGGTCTAGCCCACTGGACTAGCCTGAGTGACCAGCCTAATGGAACCACTCGGCCTAGTCCACACTGATGGGACTCAGTCCCACTAGTGGGTCTGCATCATGGTTCCATTAGGCACCACATTACTTGATCAAGGTGGATCAAGTGGTTTTTCATCCATCATAGAATTCCAATTGATATGTGACCAACATTCCATACATATTTCACCAACCACAATGTGATTGTCCTCTCCCATGCATGTCTTGCAAACTTTGATAGTGTCTAGACTTGTTCACATGAACCATAGACCAAGGTAATGATAGGTCTTCTTCATGTGCACCCCAAGACCTTATGGAATATGGTTCTCCTTGTCCTTTCATCACATCATCGCCTCGCCACTACACCATCTAGGTTGATCCCCACTGCACCTTAACGATCCTCCCTCATTGATCCAACACGGTGCTCGGATACCGACCAAAAACAGGTTCAGTTCCCAACATCCATATGTGAGATAAAAGAGAGTGTATGGGGAGAGGTAATAATATACGTGGGAGTATAAAAATAGAGTGATAAGATAAAAATAATCCATCTAGTTCTCCATCGATAACTGCCACCATATAAATCAATGTCAGGGTTTAGAGAAAAAGATAGAATAATGATTATGATAATATTTAACTTATAAAAAATGAATATTGGAGGTCTAAGATTCTAAAACAAGGAAAGGGTAATAAATAATATATAATATGAAAATAATTTTCAGCATGAATTCCAAAAAATAGGAGATCTAATTCTCATATATATCATCAATGAAAATTCCATGACAAATGGATTACAAGAATAATCATAATTTTTTACCACATAAAATTATATCTCATAGACAATAAGAAACTCTTAACCCTTTACATTAAACACAATAATGAATACTCAAGAACACAAGAAAATATAGTTGATTTATTCTAACCCGTAAACAAAATTTCATCATTTGGTTTCATGTTTCAAATGATTTATACCTCCATTTTATTATATATTCAAAATGATGAATATATAATATGGATTGTTCTTATTACTAAAGCATGATAATCAACTTCTAATGGATCATGAGATCTATAAAAGAATGAAAATAATTTATTCCTATCTTTAATAAAACCAAATTTTTTATCACAAGTTATGATAATACCCAAAATAAATAAACCCTTATATAAAGATATAATACATTAATATTCAATTTTTCAATATTAATTCACAAATTTCAACTTATATCATTCTAAAAAATAACTAACCACATATAATAATTGAACATAATTACCTTAATATTAAAGAAAACATTTTCCTTAAAATTTATCTTATAACTTTCATCTTATATCCCCAAAAAATATAATATCATTCTTCCTAAATAACCTATATGTAGAACCTAAGGGTTACATATAACTTAATCATCTATTATTCCTCCTAAAATGTAATTAATCACCTTAAAGTCCCATCATATAAAACCTACAAATGGTTTTTATACCTTTAATATTATGATTAAACTTAGACTCTCTAAAACATAATGATATCTGTAACTCTTAAATTATACTCAACTGATATCATATTAACCTTGAAATTTATCTAGGCCCTTCCTATGATACCAACTATAACATCATAGACCCATATGCCCAGATCCATCATTAAAAACATACTTTTAATTATTATAAAATTAATAACAATATATTTGATTACATTTTAAAAATTCATAATCACAACATCAAAATGAAATATCATGTCACATACATACCCAAGACCTTATTGGTTTAGAGTTTTATAAATCTTAGAAGAACACTTTATGTAACTAAGTAAATATCATAAAATGATAAATTTTTTCCAATATAACCATATTTTCTTATAATAATTATTCAATATCTCTAATAAAATTATCCACACATGAAACCCTTCTTGACATAACTTACATAGAATCATTCTTCATACCATTAAGAAATGGATTCATAATAAAGGTTAACTCAAAAACTCGGTAAGAGGTAACTATAGGCATTAACAATTGAATATAATTATTGAAATAGTATGAGAATAAGGTTATTAGAACATAATAAAATTTCATGATCATAACATAAGATAAATAATACCCATCAAAATCTGGATCATAAAACATGATTCCTATAATAAATATTTTTCATAATACAATATACATTTAATTCAACAATCATGATCCATGTGAGATCAAAATTTGTTCAAATAAATCATGAGAACTCATATAATTCATAGAGAACCAATTTTGGTATAATGGTATGTCATACTTTCATTATGGAATTTCCTAAATCAGATAATTCCATCATTATATTTGGAGTAACTTTCATCTAGTTACTTTGTCGTCTCTTAAGAGTTACTTATATTAATTAAATGGTGTCACCTCATAAGAGTAACTACCATAAAATTAAATTTTTTAAATTACCCAATTAATTGGATAGATATATTGGGATCATCCATAAAAATGAGCTATATTTTCCTAACCGTTCAACATCAACAATTTACAAGAACAATAACATGAATAAAGTAAATAGATCTTGAATTTTGTAATAAAAATTATAGAAACAACCATCATTAAATTCATAACTTTATTAAACTGTGGAAAAGAAATGATTTTCCTAAATAACTCTTAAAAATTTAATCATATTCCAATTAATAAAAGGAATCATTTGAAATATGTTGACATATTTTAAAAGCTCTATAATAAAATCATTCAGAAATACACATAAAAAGAAATAATAAATACACTTTTCTTTTGATAAACTTTTAAAAAACTAAAAATTCATTGAAAAAATGGTTAAATTATTTTCTTTTAAAACCCAGGGAAAATAAATTTAGCGAATCATTTATGCTTATAAAATAACATTCTTTAAATATTATAAAGAATATGAAGGAAATTTTTCATGGTAAAAGTCTTTAAAACTTTTTAATCAAATATTTTAAATAACACTTTTTGAAATTTAAAATTACTATAAATAAAAAATAAAAACAAATATGGATTTTAAGAGCCTCTATATTCTTTGAACAATATCATGAATGAATTTCATTCATAGTATATACATGAAATAAAGGAAAGAAAGTGGTGAATATAAAACATATCTCAATGAGAGGAAAATTAAGGTGAAAACCCCTTTCAAATTTATTAACATCGAAAATAAAAATCCATTAAAAGATATAACATGAAATATATCTGTAAGTATCATTAATTTCATCAAAAATATTTCAAAATACATTCATGGGTAAATAAGTATACCATATAAAATAAATCACGGTGCACAACATGAAATGTGTCTCATGAAAATGAAATTGAGATAAAGAAAACCCATGGAACTTTTATAACATTTGAATCAATGACTAATGAAGTAAATAACTTCAAAAGGAACTTTAAATATCATCATAAAGGAGTTATTAATGATATTATATTTCAATAAGCATTATATACACTATATAAATAGTAATAGGTGCATAATATTTAACATGCCTAGAAAAAGAAGTTTCAAACAAGAAACAATTACAAAGATCATAATGTTGAAGAGAGAATTAATAAATGGAGTTATCATGTGTTAAAAATGTAAATAGAACTAAAAAGTCAAAACATAACATAAAACAAGCATTGGTCGCAACCCATATAATTTTGGCATAATATTATCATTACAGAAGTGGTATAATCCAATGAAAATATATTTAGTTAAGAATCCCCTTACCTTGAGTCTTGACTTGTCTCGTACATACACTACCATCCTAAATAACAAAATAAAATTAATTATATACTTTATTAAAAACATATTTCATGTTTATTACCATATTATTACCCCTTATTATACTATTTTGTTTATTTTCTAAATAAGTATAGTACACATTAGTCCTTTTTGGGTTGTTCTGTTCATAAACTTCAAACTAGTTTGTTGTATGGATAATGATAAAAGGTATTATTTCATTGGTTTCTTAAAAATACATAATATTAAAGGTATAGGGTTTATATAATTAGATAAGTTAGTAAGTTCAATAGGTCATCAAATTATTACCATCCTAAAAAAATTCTTTAATAAGTGTATTTTTTATGGTTAAAAATAACTATATTTGTTTACTTAAAATTAAATTTTTATAATGGATAATTTACTATTATAGAATCATAATACGAAAATTAATTGAATTTTAATTTTTTATTCAATTATATAATCTATTTTCAAGAATTCACATGAGAGTCTTAAATTCTTGAAAACATCATCATTCACATAGGTTGTATAAAACCACCATGGTGAATGGTGTTTTTATAAAATGTTTATAATAAGGGTAAACATAGTAAATCCTTAATATGATTTTAATATAAAGAATCATAATTAAGAAAGGATAAAGAGGCTTGGAAATCCATACCTCGATATTTGAGATGTCACCTTTTGATGGAAATTAAGGACTTTGGAGAAGAAAAATATGATAACTATAGGGGAATAAGGATGTGGTATTTGATATTTGAAGGTTCATTTGTGTGGAGGTATAAAAAAACCAAACTCAAGTGTGTCTTAGGATAGGTTAGATTAATCTTCTTTTTACAGGACAAACTATAGGAAATTTTTGAAAATGTTTTGTCTTTATGGGTAATAAATGTAGTTTTAAAACTTCAAAGTGGAACATACATGAGCCATGAATAATAGGATAGATATTTTCTCATAAAATTGAGTAAATATAGTATTTTTATGATTTTTTCAAGATTTAAAAATTATTTTAAAATTTAAATATCATTTAAAGTATTTTTAATGATTATTCATATATTTTGATATTAAAGGAATTTAAATATTAATGGAATATTAATATAAAAATATTAACCATCACTAATACTTTTTATTTAGCTATTAAATTCATTGAACACAATAATTCATACAAAACAATTAAAATTTTTAAAAATAATTTAATTAATTTTTCTACTACTTGTACAGGTGTTGTGTTGGCATTGTATAAGTGTTCAAGGTAACGATATCATTAATAAAAATTATTAATAAAATATCATAAAAATAATTTAATTCATATTAAAAATAACTACTTATAAAACATTCTAACTTCTTCTTATCCATATGAAAATATATTATAGATATTAAAAGAGAGTGTAATTTTTGTAATTATTTGTTAATTAAAATAATATAAAGGTTATAATCAAAATAAAATTTCAAAAAATTGAAATAATTTCAAATATAGAATGATTAAGGTTTAAATAAACTCATCTAATAAAATATATTCAGGTTTTTGAGATATCTTGATAACTTATATCAAAGTTTTAACCCCATTTTACCCATTTTCCCTTTACCAAGGTGATATATTTTTACCTACGTAACTTATTTTTATGACCTAAAATAAATTTAAACTTATTACCAAATTTGGAAATGGTAATTCCAAAAATTGAATCCTTTTTAATAGATTCAATTTCTATAGGTGGTAGTAATTACTTTTAATATAAGTATGAAAAATTCTTGAAAAATAATTTTTAGAAAAAAAGAACATTTTAAGCATAAAAATGATTTCACATAAAATTATTCTTCTTATTTCTTATAATAAAATTAATTGGATTATAATTAATCAAAATAGATTAATATGAAATTTTTATCATGAAAAAACTAAATGAAATATTCCAAACATACTATAAAATATAAATATCCTAATATAGTTTGTTATTAGAATAAAATATAACTTATGTTAAGAAAGTCAAGAATGGGTTTAAAAATTCAAAATAATGTTTTTAAATTCTTTATTATATTCATTAAATACATATTTTTTATATCAAAAGTTTTTCGGAATTTTTAATTCAAGTTTACATCATCATGGTCTAATTAATTTCATGGTATTTTTCACTATTTTCAAAAAAAAATCAAAAATATCAAAAATATCCCAAAAATTAATCCTAAGATATTTTTGACATGGGAAATTGAAAAATAAAATTAACATAATCAAATTAAAATTTTTAATATTTAGAAATTTAACGTTTTAAATAAAACTATATAATTCATGAAAAATAATTTGGTTAGAACAAAACTATTTCTTTTTCAATTAATGTGTTTTATTATGTAAATGATCCATCCCATGAATCATAAACTGAAGAAACTGATTGTGTAGGGATGTGGAAGATGAATTCACTCACATAAAGTATAGTTTTACTGTCTATTATATGATACAATATGCGAAACAGAAGCATCTCATGCTTCATTTATGATATATTCATATTGCAAGGTATGTTATGTATCTTATGTATATCTTACCATATGAATCCAATAAGTGATTAAATATGACTCTCCCTTTCCAGTTCATATCCATCCCTATTCACACCCCTAATTTGTAAATTATAATAATAGACTTTTCATGAATCATACATAAAATGTGCTCAAAATGATTGAAAATTACTTTTAAATTTTAAAATTCATTTGTAGGTGTGAAGCATGTATCAAAAATAAAATTAGAAAATGAACTTAGTTTGTTTTTTGAAATTAAGTAATATAATTTTTAAGTAAATTGTAACATGAAATGAATCATTCATTAATAAATATTTTTATATGAAAAAAAATGACTAAAAGTTACTTTTATAATTAAATGTCATTTATAACTTTGAAAAAAAAATCAAATGTTAAAAATGACCAAACAGTCTTGGTTTTTTCATAAATATTTTTCATAATAAATCTTGATTAATTTAGGAATTATATCAATAAATTATACATTATTTCAAGATTTAATGTGATGAAAATTATTCAAAATTCAATTTCAATTTATAACTTTTTAAAATTAAGGAAGGAGATTGAAATTTCAAAAATAGAAAAATCAAATCAAATCTCCATGTAAATTTATAAAAAATTATCATCTATTTATTTTTGAAATTCATGAAAAAATCATGCATAAACTTCATGGTCAATGTGTTTAGAATAGATGAAATTTATTTATTAGAATTTAAATTCATTTTTAGGTGTTAAATATCATTCCAACAATCAAAAATGATAAAATGATAAAGTTTTTAGTTAAAATTTAGAAGAATGTTCATTGAGTCATTATTTAATTGGAAGAATGAAATACATATGAATCCAAAATGTGATGTGTTCAAAAATATTTATAGTCTCATTTTATAATTAAAATATATATAAGAATGAACCATGTATAGATATGATGTTCAATGTGGTTGAAATGATTTAAAATTCTATTTTTCATAAAAATGTGTTATTTATCGAATATGAGTTATTTATAGATTGTAAAAAATATATGTTTTAAATTTTTTCTTTTAGATTTTTATTATTTTTTAAATTTTATAACACTTGAAATTTAGGTCAGTTCTTTCAATTTTTCAAGATTTATTATATATAATTTAAAATTCAGATAATTTATTCATATTATGATATTTTGTAATTTTTTGAATTTTTTGTTTTTTACCTAGAGCAGTGATGTAATATTGTGTAAATATTTTTTAAAAATGTTGCATTAAAAACCATTGTTAGAAATTGGTAAAGGTAAATTAAATATTTTTCATTATTTCATTAATGGTCATTCATAACTTTATCAGTATAACCTCTAAAAAAATGTCTCAAAGTTAAGTGTTCACAAGACATTTAATATAAATTTTCATGTAAATTTTATTGAGGTAATAATTTTTACATTAAATTTATTTATATAAATTTCCATATAACATTTGACATAAATATATCATTTATTTTGAAAAAATACCCACTTCATTTATCATAATTGGTCACATGACATTTATTATTAATATTGACCACATTTACCAAAAATATCCACATAATATCAATCATAAATATTAGCAAAACACTAAAATTTTCATATATCATGTGTGTGTGTGTGTGTGTTCATATAACATTTATTTATTCAAATGCTAATGAAATTTTTTTCATAAATCACTATATTTTTTTAATTTGTCTAATTTTTTATTAATAAAAACGCATTTTTTATTTACTTAACATTTTCTATTTATTTTATACTTTTTTAATCATTTTCTATACATGTCACCACAACTTCTTATGAGATCACTCATCCTTACAATATTATCACTCATTCTCACTTAACTCTCTATATATGAACTACTCCACCAAATGAATTTGCAAGTAATAATATGCTAAAAAAAATTTAACATTCTTAAAGAATAAAACATATTATATAAATAACTAATGTATATAATTATAAAATCATAATAAATTATTCTTTTTGAGATTTAGATTTAAAAAATTAATTAATTAATACATAACAAAAAACTCTTTAATTAAAATTAATTACTAATTAAAAATTCATTAATAATATATAATTAATAATTAATAATTAATAAGTAATTAAAATTGTAAAAAATATATAATTAATAATTATAATGAACTGATAAGTAATAATTCTTAATTTGTAATTAATTATAGATAATTAAAAATAAAAAATAATAAGTAACAATTATTAATTATTTATTATTAGTTACTAATTAATAATTTCTAATTAAAAATAATAAATAATAAATTATTAATTATTATAATTAATAATTAACAATTACAGGTTTCTATATAAAAATTATCAATTAATTATTAATAAATAATTTTTTTTTAAATAATTGATAACTACAAATTATAAATAATTAAAAATTGATCATTAATAATTAATTATATTTTTAAAGAATAAATTATTATTTATTATTTATAAATTATTCATAATTAATTAAATTTTTAAATAATTATTATTAATTGTATCAATCATGTGATGATTTCAAAAAAACACCACTAAAAATAAATAAAAATAAAAATAAAATAAAATTACATATTTAGAGATTCTTTTATTTGTTATTAAATGACATCGATTTTTAATAAACAACTGAGAATTAGTGATGATTTTATAAAACTATCACAAAAATTTAAAAATGAATCATTTAGTTGTGATTTAGAAAACCAACACTAAAAACTATCGCTAAATTTTCTTTTCCTATAGTGAATGTGTCATTTAATTATATAAATATTCACATATTTTTCATGTTCTTTATTTTAAACATAAATTTATATTTTTTTCGTTAAACACAAAAATGTAGATATATGTGTGTGTGTGTGTGTGCGACAAAAAAATTAAAATTATATTGAACCCTCACTTATGGAAGAGGAAAACCATAATACAAAAAGGTTATTATAAAGAATGAAAAGTTAGAGAAAAATAACATAGCATATTTGGTACACTTGATCTTTCCCATAAAGAGAATTTGGTTTGAATTATAATTAATTCGCACTTCCCAATAAATATATTCAATCTTTAAGTCTAGGTTTTCCAAGAGAGGAGCCATGAATTATTCTACAATTTTTCACCTTCCCCATAATCCTTAGCTTTAGAAAATCCATTTTATATTGATACCTTTACGTAGAAGACTTTTTTTTATAAATCCATGATAGGTTGGAATATATGTTCTTCTTAATAAAAAAATTGAGATCTCCCATGATTCCTTCTCCTCAAAACTTTACAGGAAAATAATAGGACATTTATCTTCCGTTTTTATGTCTATAATAACTGTAGAGTATTTTTTATATTGATCCTTGTCAAATGAGTTTTTAGTTTTATTTTTGATGATTTTTTTTCTTTTTAGGGGTTTATTAACTATGAATAAATACATGAAATGAATAAAAATTTGAAACCAACATCACCATGTACAGATAAAATAAACCTATGTAAATAGTAAAATAAGTTTATCTACAAAAATGCATACATTACACTAAAGAACTACTACACCATCATCACACAGAAACATGTTTGATGATGCTCACAGTTGAGGCAGAATCATCCCTCCTTCATAATGTATCTATATGTTGTTCTTAAATCACTTAATGTTTAATAAAGAGTCTTCAATCACAATGGTATTCTAGTGCCTCATCATGAAAATTTGGAAAGAGAAGAGTTATCTAAGTTTATAAGAGACTCATCCATGCTTATTGTAATATCACGCACATAGCATCTCATGGAAGTACCCATTTTATATCACTTTAAGATGGTCCCCATTAATGAAAGCATCAACTCATGTGTTTTAACACATGAGTCAGTGTATTGATCATAACATGAATCACTTTCATGCATTAATCATCTCACTCTTGTTTCATCTTATTTAATTATTAATTAATGATAGTTGAGTATATAGGAGATCCATTCAGTGTTTGGGCTTCAATGAATATCAAAGAAAATGGCATATATACCACCCTTATGATATAACATGTAATTATAGTTTATGATTAACAAAAGGGGGTCTGTCAAAGTTTTATGAAATATAATTTCATTCATTTTTACATGGCCCAATCATACCCTATGATTGGAAATTTCCAGTTTCATGGATTCTTATTCTATACTTTATGATTTCTCCAAAATCGTAAAATAAATTTTACTTCAAATGTATGTACAAAACTGTTTTTTAGCATACAAATCATATTCTATGATTTAGGTATATCATACCACATGATATACCATATATATATCACATATATATAGGATTTAGGGAATATATATCCTTCAATCTCCCACTTTCACTATAGTCGAAAAGACTTTGTTCCAATTCACCTTATACCATATCGTATATGATAACCTATTAAATCCTATCCAAAAACATTTATATATCCTCCAAAACATATTTTTAATGCTAAAATTAACTTCACAATGTACCGCATTAAATTAAATACCATCTTAATACCCATCAAAAACACTTTGGATTAACTCTAAAATGCCATTACAACATCACTTTAAGTAAAAAACCTCATTCAATCAACCACAAATTGTAACCACGTTGGCCTTTATAATGTTTAAAAAATATATTAACCATGAAATCCATAGATTTAATCAAATATATGCCTCCAGAAAAGAATCAATTCCACTCGGACTATAAAGGGATATGGTGTGATCTTCATCAAACACATCTATCTTAATTCCAGTGTCTATTGGCCACATATCATATTAGTATGCACTCTCATAGGTTTCCCTTTTCTAAAACATCAAGTGAATAGCATCATAGAGTATGTCAATCCCATATAGTCATCTCATACTTTACCGATTATTAACTATAGACTTACATGGTCAATGAATACATCATATATAATTCATTTCTTATATATGATCCCATAAAATTCACCTCACACAAATAGATAATCACATCATATGTACTCTCTAGGTGTAGCCGCACACTCTCTACTCTTTCCCAATCAAGGACCCATATGTAAAACATGTCATAGGAGATGGAAAATATTATATTGGTTGAGCTCTAATAAGAGACATGATCATCGATATACACAACAACTCCCTAATTAGATAATAAATAATAGATTTTTTAAGAAAGATATCAATTTATAAATGTTATCATGTTGGTGATATTGCTAACATTAGGTAATGGGGGCTACTATAAGATCCATACACCCCTCGTATACCAAAGACATAGTATATGACACTCCATGTGGTATACTTAGTGGGTTATCCAGAACTCACAAACATTTTTTATACCTCATTTTCATATTTCATATCACATATAAAAATAATATTCATGTTAACCTTAACATTTTGGCATAATATATAATAATTCATAAATAACATCGATTAGGGATAACTCAACTTCATAATTTTAGAGGTAAATTATCATCATACATTATGAAATGTGTTTCAATATATACGTATATTCATCCAACATGCAAGAATGATAAAGTGGATATAGGATTTAATATATACAATATATATTCTTAAAACTATTATATGAATACTTAACAAAAACAAATATAAGAACTTATCTAGATTATAAAATATAATAGATTGTTGGATCAAGCATATATTTACTCCAATTTGAAGAGTTTTGTTAACTCATTACATTTAGGTGTAATTATTATTACAAATCTATGTGTCCATCTAATAAAATACTCCCACTACACTCTTTATTTAGAAACATATATGAAGAAATTGTTTTTAAATAATGTTGATATTTAGGAATCATATTCCAATTATTTTACTCCTTTAACATATTTAACCTCCTTAACTCCACAATATCAAATGTTATGATGTATAACTGTGTTGCCTACTTATAACTTCTCTATGTTTATTATCTTTACTCTTGGAAACCTTTTCATCAATATTTTTCCTTTAAATCCTAAGGTAAATAATGTAAATATTTACATTACTTATTATCATCAAATACTAAATTTATTTAGGATAAAGGGACATTAATTTTATTACAGTAACTAAATTTAACACTTTACATCTCTCTTTACCATCACATGTCCTAAAATCTTTAGGATATTAAGTTAGTTTCTCCTTTTAATTTTGTTTTGTATAACCTTTTATTTTTTAACTTTTGAACTTCTCTAAGTTCAACAAGACACCCACTAGCCTCTTAGACATTATATTCAATTCATAATATCATGCTAAGATACAAAAACTTAATTGTGTTTATAAAATATCTCTTATTTTCTTTCTTATAAATACTTAACAAATAAAAAATTGTTTCCATGTCGTATATGGGATTCTATGTGTTTTGAAATTTTTCCTCTGAAAAGAAGAATATTTGTAAATATAGTAGTGATTATTGGAGGGAACATATTCCATTGTATTTTAAAAAAAATATCGTAATAAACACATTATACAAGATAAAATTTTTTTACCTTGTATCCTTTTCAAAAAAAGTATAGGATCTGATGAATAATGAATCAGATGTATAAAATTAATCATCTCATTTTTTCATAATAACTCCTTGTTAGTACACAACTTATCAAATCACATAATATAAATGATATGAATAAACATAGACTATTATGATCTATATGATCATGATATATTCTACTACATTCAAATACTTGATACAAAAACACTTTCTTTATCATTTGAATGAAAAATTATGGATCCATCGATTCTTTTATTGATTTTAAACTTGTATATATTTACAACAATTGTAAATCATACTTTTGTTGTCACATACCCTTAAAAATAAAAGAATAAAATTCTATAGCATTGATACTTATCAAGGATAATACATGGAGCTTCATAAAAACTTTATGGTATCCAGAAAATTATATCATATGGAATCATTACTCATCCTTCTTAATAAAACCTTTAGGTTTTAGTGGCCTTGACTAACCACTTGAAGAAACTTTGTTAGACTCTACAACAAACTTTTATTCTTTTAGTTTGAAATTTTACCCAAATATACTATCCATAAAACAAAATAACATGAAAATATCGTGCCTAATTCATTTATTCTGAACACTTAATAATATCTGATAAAAATTTGTTAAAAAAGTTTATCTTGTTGGAAAATTTCCATAAATGAAATAGTATGAATTCATAAATAGAATAAGCCTAACCATATGACTCAAAAATTCATTATCATACTCAATCATATTAAGTAGGAATTTACATACACAATCTTATTGAGTGCATGATACTGCAATTACTTTGGTCATTAAGCACCTAATTTATATAAAAACAAAAGTGAATCAATATAAGATTATCATAATTATCTAAATTCACATTTTAAACAACATCAATACTTGGTTACTCAGAAAGGTGTTACTCTAAAAAAATATTATTTTTATTATATAAGAACATTTATTAATATACTAGTCTTAGGATATTCTTAATTAAAGAGTCTTATTCCTATGGATTTGTATCAAAAACATGTTTTAAAATGAAGATATTATTAATTAAAATATATGTTTTTATCAAATGAGTATCATGCACTATTACTTTTTAATAAGGAAATTCTTTAAATAGGATCCCACTAAAATGATGACACATTTTTAATACATCATATATATTAGTTTAAAAAGATCAACATCTCACTAATAAATGAGTTCACTAGGGATTTAACTTCACCACTTAGTTATTTAATTAGGGAATCATACCAATCAAATAAAATATTAAATTTATATAATCAAGTGGAAAACTCATTATACAATACATAAAGTAGATAAAACCAAATTAATTCCTCTAGTATTATCTTGAACTGACCCCACTAGGAACCCCTCTTAGTCTTGTAGTGAATATGGGAGTGACCCAAAAAAACCCACTTCTAATAGGCCTCAGGTTGGAAACTATCATCGATGTTATAAAACACACATATGGGAGGCATAACCCTCATATATACTAGTAAGACATAAAATTACCAAAAATTAATATCCTAATATAAATAAACCATAATCCATAATAATCCTACAATTTATGGATAATCAAATAAAAATGAAATCCAAAGCTAAAATACCAAATTATAACTCTTAAATAGTGCCACGGCAGCAAAACTAGAGCTCCAAGGTAACGCTATATGGATTGGTCACCAAACATACCCAAGAAAACTAAAAAATAGTTTATATCTATAGGGGTGAGTATAATATTTATAGTTAGTAGGATCATATTCAATACCTCTTATACAATTGTATAGGAATAATATTAATGAATATATGAACTAACAAAAGTGTTGATAAGTACCTATTAGGAAAATTACCACCCAACCTCATAAAGACTCAGTATACAAGCATTAAATCCAAGGTTAATAACATAATATCAAGAATATATGTAAATATGTTCCATGCAACCAATTTCCTACTAATTTTATTCTTTCAATCCCTAATGTCAAATATCATGTTCACAATACCTTCTGTATCCACATTCCCTCATAATAGGCATCCAAACTATCAAACCATGTTGATCACCACATCAACTTAATAGGAAAGTTGAGATCTCAACCTATTATAATAACCTCAATGTCATTTCTTATGCATCCCTCTCATAATATATCTAGTTCAATAGGGTATCATGAACACTAAGGACATAAACCTCATTCTCTCCTCCAACCATGCACAACCCCCACTATATCTTATATGATATGTATCTATCATAGTAGGGTATCAAGAACATAAAGTACATCAACCTAATGCACATGTTCAATCATGCATAACCACAAATAATATACCATTATCATAAACTTTACCTCAAGGGAGTGTGGGGAGGAGGGGGTGTCCCACCATCCACCATCTCCAACTTTGATGTCGGGAAAAACACATGGAACCCAAAACCTTTGGATGTTGGAAAGGTTATTTAACTTAGGTGGGGTGTATAAATAATTCATGAGAAAATATACCATATTACATAATATCCACACAAAAACCTAGTATGTAATTTTGATGCCAAAATAGCACAATGCCACAACAAAAACTTCACCACACACTGCTACCACTATCAACCATCACACCACAACCAACCCAGACTCTCACCCAAAAAACCACTAAACATTCGAAACAGGCCAATTAATCATACCATTATTCCATTTTAAAACTCATTAGTACCAACCATGTTATTTAAATTAAACCATTTGATTCCATATTAAATAAAAAACCATTCCTATCCATTTACCCATTATGTTTCATCATTTATAGTTTCATTATATTCCATTAATATCAAGAAACTACAATGAACCCCACAAAAAACAATTGTAACATCATTCTAAAATGAACTCTTTATCCCCTTTTTCAAACCAAATAAAGGACTCTATAACCCTATTGTACAACCCACACTAATATCCCATCCTTCATAAACTAACCACTAAAAAAATATCCTACAACACATCACTTTCTAACCAACATAACCCTACTTCCCCCCATATGATAACCAATGCATCCAAACCCAACCATAGTAAACCCCCATAGAAACTATATAAATATATCCACACAAAAAACTATACCACAGTACACAAATATAATTATGTTATCAGGTAATACAACATCCTTTTATCTACAAAAATTATTCCATATCAATTTCCTTTCATCCATGTGACTGGTTCATTAATGTATTTAAGTGAATATCCTTTTATGAGACATTATTCTAAAAAACAAATTAAAAATCAATACAAAAGGTTTAATAACAACCATGGTTTTCAGATGTAGTAGAAATAAAACTTAATACTTTTGAGTAATATCATGAAATAAAATAAACACATCTAGTTCATCCAATCCCCATATATTTCATTTAGTTCTAGTTTGTTATTTTCATTAGTCTAATATATACTACATATGAAGATAAAAAATCAAATTAATTCAATAATTTACACAAATAAGGGGGTCTCTCAAATCCCCAACCTCTTTAAAGCTAATTTGCATGGGAAAGGAAGAACAAAGGGATCAAACACCACTAATTTCTAATGGAAACACCCCTATAACTATCCATGGAAAACCAATGACAACTAAACTTGAGCACTAATAAAACTAGAATAAATTCCAATTCTACAGTCACTGAAATACAGAATCTCTAGATATTTATAGAGGAAGAAGAAGAGAATAAAAGAAGGATGGAATACCTAAAATCAAGAAAGGATTATTCTAAATGAACTAAGAGGTTTGAATCCTTAAGAGAGATGAATGGAGAAACCTAATAGGGGTTGGGGATAGCTGGGGTTAAAATGAAAATATCAAAAATCAATCTAAGGAAAACTGGATACCCTATTTATATAGAAGACTGAACAGACCACAACCAAGACATGGTGTTCACCAAAAATAAATGTAATGTCCCTCAATCAAAGGATATCTAATTTTACATAATTTGGACAACTTTACTTTATACACATTAAAACCATTTTAAAAAGTTTTGGTAGGCACTGTGTCATTCCCCAAATCATAGAAAATGTCGTTTCAACACCCTAAAAAAACACAATTTCTCTCCATGAAAATGGGATAAATCCATCACTGTTTCAAAGAATCACACCTAATATCATAACATAATTAGACCCATCTCACTATTTCCATTCCTCCTCACATGAATCAACTATACCTCAACTCCAAACTTCCATACAAATTGCTCTAGTCATTTCAAGGGTTCTTGTTTCTAATAGGGAAACTTCACAGAAAAAAATGTTCATCACCTTGGACACCCTTTTGTTATAGAAACCCGCACCCATTTCTCCAAGAATTTTAATTAATGTTATAATTTACCCCATATGATGTAGAATTCACCAAAATAGCCAACTCACCAATCCCAAGGATTTAAAATTAACCACACAAAATCGTCGAAGATATGGATAAAACACTACCACGACCAATAACACACCCAAAACTATGATCACCATCTCCAAAAACAATAGCTTACTATGACCTCATCTCTAAAATGAGAATCACTAAGACTTTCAACATGTATTGAACCAAGACTAAGTGAGACTCTAGATGGATATAAACTAAACTCCCATATCGAAAACACCTCCAATAGAAAAAACTCACAAAGGAATAATTTGGAATGATTTGGATTGTTATGTTTGATACCTATTGAATAATTATTATCCCCATGAAGTAGAACCCAAAATAAAATTAAAACCACAACACAACCAATCAAAAACTACCTGGGAATTACCTCTCTAATGAGACAACATCATCATCCAAATGAAAAAGTGATAGAAACATGTAATCTAACTTTTTAAACACCAAGTAATAAAAAACTTCCATAAATAATCTATACATAAAACTCAAACAAAACAACAAAACAAAATCAGAATTACTTGGGATACTGAGTGTGCATATATGAATTATGTTCCCACATACTTTTTTTTATAATTCCATGTTTCTATATAACATACAATAAAGGAATAGCATGCCTACACGACACCTTCTCTCTATGATCCAGAATCCTAACCTATCACTCTATTAATGTTTCATCTTCCTCAATATCAATTTCTACTCGATATATGATATGATAATCATCATGAATATACCCTAAAATATGAAACATATAAAATAAATCTTGGATCCTTTCTATACAAAAATAATGAATCAACTGATACCTCACCTCTCCACCACACTATAACACCTCAAAATGAAAAATTAAATAGAGAGAAATCTTATACCCCTGGCCAAAATTCTTCTCCACATGATAAGGTGTAACACCCCGAGCCTTCCATGATACGCTTCTCTTTCAATAATGCAATAGCTTGCATTGTACGCAAGTTCGAGTTCTAACACATCGCGACTAATCAAAAGTAGCCGTTATGAATAGTAATACCCACTTTTTAAAATTATAGAAATTTTATATTTCAAAATGGACTTCATTTTTTTATTCGTAATATCGAAATTATCCTAAGTTGAATTTTTTGTAATTTTCTGAGAACTTCCATTTTTTTATGAATAGTGAAAAATACTTAAAACAACTTTTTTAATCAAAATAATTTATAGTGATAAATTATACTATTGAGTGTTTTAAAATTATAATTAGAATATATTTTTACCATTATATCCAATGGTGGTCATTGGAATTAATTTCACTTTGAAATTGGACATAAACAATTGTCAATCTTTTGATATATACTGTTTCTAAAAAACACGCTATTTGTTGTGACAGCAGGAATTAATTATGAAATTAATTAATGCAACTTATATGTTTGGAATTTTTTAAAATAGACATCATTTTTGAATTTGGAATATCAATTATATCTTAGGATGAAATTTTGGCATTGTTCTAAAAAACTTCAATCTTTGATGAATAGTGAAACCACTAAGTGGTAGTTAAATAACTGATTTTTTAATTTAAATGAAATATCACCAATTCTGTGATTTGATTTTCAAAAATCCGACATACATGGTTGTCATTAGGAAGTAAAATGTGGTTCAATGGGATTAAAATAATTTTTTGGTGAATAGTAACTTTTAAGTTTAATTAATCGCGATTAAAGGTAATTAGTGAAATTTAAGGTAAAAATGATATTATAAAAATATGAAATGACCTTTACACTTGTCCTAAACCTATTGGATGAGTCATGGACGACCAAGACAATACATGGGTCAACTTGGGGACCCCATGGAGCCACTTTGGTAGGAAAATGACATAAATAACTTTTATTTAAAGTTAAAATAAAAATGTCACAAACATAAGTTGTTTTACTAAAACAATTTTTAAATGGGGTTATACAAGTCATATTTTTGACTGTAAATATTCATTAGAAAGATAAAAATATTTAATACATCATGATATTTTTTGTATAATTTTTAGACATTAAATAAATTAAATTATTTATGACACCATGATGATGTCGCGATTACCTCATTAATTAATGATTTAAATAAAATAGAATGATAATGTAAAATCTAAGAATTAAACTTGTCAAAAGCCTATTGTATGGGTGTATTTAGAACTCTTATCAACTTATCCTCTAATTATATAAGTGTGGGACCTTTAGAATCCGAAAATCATTGTATAATAAAGTAACATTTCATTACTTTCCAAGAGTGCCCCTCCTCTCCACTTATAAAAGGCCCCCACCACTACCACCTTACTCACACTTTCAAAGCCTTTTGGCTCGGCCAGCCTCTACCCAAATACTCTCCCAACTTCCCTCCCTTACTCCTAGAATCCTCACTATGGGCAGAATTCTTCCCAAGGAATCCTTTGGCTGAAATCAAAAGAGTTACCCGATTTTAAGGTAATGTCTTCGCTTATGTTATTTTGTTTTGTTTTGCTTATCCAACCCCCTAAACTCTTTTTATTAATTTCTTTTGTAACAACACCAGTATACTCAATATAATAGGATGTTTTTATAATAAGTATTCGAGCTACACTTACACACACCTACATCTAATGGTTAAAGAACATACTGTTTCTGTGGATGGCGAATTTCTGCCTCACGAAATGATGATTGTTCAACACTCATATAACACCTTAAAAGGTGTACATTAAGATGTAACTATATTTATATATGATATATAATATGTTTATGTTTTACTTAAGGTTTCGTATTTTTCATTTATGGCATACCTTTCTTGTTCCCATTATGGGTAAACGCGATATTTTCATTTTAGAAAGTGCGGACTACCGCCCCCTCAAAGTGATTTGAATCGTTAATGCCATATGTGGGATGTATAAATGATGGAGTAAATGATATTATATATGATATTATACTGGAATTATAATATACCTTTATATAATTATGATTTCCTTAAATACGAAATACAAATGAAAGTATCGTTCATGCGTACGTACGGCTTACCGTCTCCATGAACGGTGCATTTCATTTCTTACCTCTAAACGTTATGGAATATTATAAATTCATGTATATACTAGATATATATGAGATATATGATATCTATATCATGAATATAATTCTGGATATAATGTATATTTCACCACATGAACAACTTGTAATTATAAGAAGTTTATTTTGACTCAAGTACCAACGATCGACAAAACGAACGTTATTAACTTAAATAATTCCATAATGTTCATAACATGGTAATAAGTGATATTAAAGGAATAAGAAACTTGAAAAGGATCTTAAGAAACTATAAATTAACTCTATTTTATTATTACGGAGGTTAAAGAACGGTCGAGTCAAGACAGGACGCAAGGTATGGGAACTTCTTAACCTAATTTCCATTCTTTGGGTTAATCTCCTACTTTCAAATTATGTCATTATATTATTATATCTAATCTTCTATTTGTACTTTATTTAGGTGTACCTATAGTTAATACACATAATAGATCTATTTTATTTAAAAAATGATCTTTGTAAGGGACTTCGTCTCAATATCCTTTCATTGAGGCATATTTTGTTTTATACACAACTTTCCTTTATACAGTGTATAAACCCCTTTGACTTTTAATTTTATTCAAAAGGAATCTTTTTATACGAAGCGTTTTTACTAAAAGACAAAAGGAATGTTTTTGTACGTATGCGGCGACAACGACTTCTCCGCCACCGTGACCATTATTTGAGTTTCGGCTTCCTCTACAAGCCATAACTTTTTTTAAATGAAAAATAAAAACAAATTTTTAATTTTATATTATTTTGGTATCGAAAATGGTTTTGAAAGTGTTTTTTTAATTATATTAATGTGTTGTATTGATATCTTTTGATTGAAATATGGAAATGTTATGTTTCCTTTATGCATGTTTTATGTGATACGATTATGTTATGGCTTATGATATGTTTAAACCTATTCATATGAGGAATGCATTGGACTTAATAAGTGACGGATGGAGCCCGCTATAGCTCCCCGATGCATCGGTAGGTCTCATGAGACAAACTAGTGTCTTGGAATGAGGCCTTGACCAAATCTTATTTTGGTCTTGGCACGAGGCCTTGTCTACGTGGTTATGATAGTCTGGCATTATGCATTCCATCATTATGAAAGTGGTTATTGATATTTCATGTGATTATTCGACAAGTAGAATATCCATGTGAAGAAGTAAATGTCATTATCTCATTTTACTTTTGCCATATTATGTTGAAGTTCAAGTTTAAAAGGCTTTTGTTTTAGTTATACATTGCCTTAAATGTTTATTTTTATTGATGAAAGATTCCTCTATATTGTTATCCTTACTGAGCATCTGAGCTCACCCCTTTCAATGTTTTAATTTTTCCAGGATGTGATGAAGTATTATAGGAATGACCTGGAGGGATATTCTGAAGGGGATATGAGTGTGGAAAATGGAGAATATGTTATTGTAGTTTTTTACTCTATGATGTAATGTAAGACTTATGAATGTATCTAGTGTTTTCAAGGCTACTAAGCTAATCGGTCTTTCGAGACTTGATCTTTTGTGATCATGCCAATGTTACAAAGTAATGCACCGACTCTGGGTAACTGGGGTCGGGGCGTTACAGTTGGTATCAGAGGCAGTTTAGTACTAATCTTGGAAGCTAGATTTAGATAAACTATGATTAGAGCACATAGCCCAAAGATAGACTTTGAGGATTAGTATAGAAGAAGTTCCTAGAATTTTGGTATTATAGAGATGTTGTGAGTTTTCCGAGAAATACATCCCTGTCTGGATAATAGCAGGTAGAGGTAGCTCTGGCACAGATGTACCTAGGGGTAAAACCCGAAAACACCGCTTTGAGCTAGACTCGAACGGGAACTGGTGCACGACAACGGGCCTTGCTGCACTCTTGGTTACGACACTCCTGGGGGATATGCTTAGGATAATTCTCATTTTCTTTACAAACCACTATGAAGGGTTGTGAGTATATACTTCCTCAAAGAAAACTTTTTTTATGATTATGGATTATATCCATAAATAGTTCAATTTATGTTAAGTATTTTACAAGTATGGAATTATGTATTTTGATTCACAAACTAATATAGTTTATGCCATTGTTTATAAATGGAGCCTAGTGGAAGGAATGGAAACCGTATCAATGCACGCACTCCGTGTAGGGATTTCCCTCCTGCTCAAGATAATTATTGTTGATCTGGAGATACAACTGGTGCTGATCAACTTATTACCATACTGGGACAACTCACTCAGGTTATGAATAATAACCTTACTCGTATGGAGCACCCTGATCTGCAACGTGGAGGATCAATGTTAGACCGCTTCATGAGGCAACAACCACCAACATTTAATGGGGGTACAAATACATTAGTAGCTGAGCAATGGATAAACTCCTTAGAGAAAATATTCCACGCCTTGGGGAGTAGCGAAAGGGAGAAGGTTATCATGGAAGTTTACCGCCTCACTGGAGATGCCGATCAATGGTGGTCATTGATTAAAAATACAAAGGAAGATGAAGAAGTATCAAGTATGGAATGGAGAGAGTTCAAAGATCTTTTCTTAGAAAAATAATTTCCACATGAACATCGAGCAGATATGGAAAGGCAATTTCTGAGTCTGAGACAAAAGGATGATGAGAATGTCGCAAAGTATGAGGTTAACTTTACAAGGTTAGCGAGGCATGCAGCAGATTATATATGTAACCCTAGAAGTAATATTGATCATTTCTTTGATGGGTTAAAATCATTTCTCCGCCGAGCATTAGTCTCACAAACCTTCTCGTCGTATGAAGACATTGTCTCATGTTCTGTCAAGACAGAAAATGAATTCTCTAAATCTTATGACAATAAAGTAAAGCAAGAGAAGAAGAGAACGGTGGAACAAGAGACAGATAAAGGGGAAAAGGGAAAGAATGATTTTCCATTATGTGATAATTGTGGGAAGAATCACCCTGGTACTTGCCTAAAAGGA
The DNA here is from genome assembly GCA_963277665.1 of Viscum album. NCBI lineage: Eukaryota > Viridiplantae > Streptophyta > Magnoliopsida > Santalales > Viscaceae > Viscum > Viscum album. The sequence continues at coordinate 627,974,512 of OY728164.1, read as the reverse complement.
ATGGGAGTTTGTTATAAATGTGGAGAAAAAGGTCACCAGGCATGTGATTGCAAGGGAAAGAAAGAGGCTATCAATGTTGAATGCTACAATTGTAGAGAAATGGTTCATTATGAAAATGAATGTCCTAAGCGTCGGGGAAACTTACCTCAGAAAAGGCCAAGGGATCAAGGCCAATCTTTTGTTGTGACTACAGTTGAAGCGGAATAATTAATGTATTGGTGCTTTTGGACTCAAGGATTATATTCTGGTTATAAGAATAATGTGATATATATAAGGATTGTACTGTAGTAATTTTTGATTTCATTAAGGTTTTAATATGATTAAGTTAATAATATTTTTAGTATGTGACAATAAGAGAAACTTTACTTTGTTTGGGGAATCTGATGTTACAATTGATTTCGGAATTTTGAGACCTTTTAGAAAAGGTCTGGACGGAGGTATTTTAGATAACTATAAAGGTTGGAATGGATTAAGTTGGTCTTTTGATAGTATTATTTAAGGTTAAAACATTTCTCAAGATTATTTTTGGAATATTATAATACTATAGTTTTAGGAAAAGGACAACCTGTAGGGTGGGGCATAACCCGTCGCGTCGGACAAAGCTGTAGGAATCGAACCCACAACCATAGTGCGATAGGCCTTTATTACCTACCACTGGCCTACAGGAAGTCCCTGGTTATTACAAAATAGTTTTACTAATCTAAATGGTATGTGTTAATATTTGGAACCTTATACAATTAGGATAAATAGAATATTTTTGAGTTCTATTACCTTTTAGAGTGAAAGTTGGGTTTGTGGTAAAAATTTATTTCCAGAATGAAAGTCTACATGAAAAGTATGTATATTCCCTTACGTTCTTAGTAAATCTCCTAAATAAATTCCTCAACGTTATAAAAGGTAACTTAAAACAAAAACGTTGCCGGTTAACTTTTCCAACTGGGGATTCAATGACCGTTTAACCAATCACAAGTTTGTGATTTTCTTATGGTTAACTTTCTCCTAATCCAGTTTTCTACAACTCTCCATCAGACCTTGATGGTTTTTTTCTTCCATATCCATATTTTCATATAATCCTAGTATGGGCTATCTCGGGTGACCTTTGTACTTCTCTTTATTTCTTTTAATGTTATATTCTTATTAACCCTATTTCCGATGTGGGTTTTCCACAAAGGTATTTTCTATTTTCAACCTTTTATTTTTAAAGAAAAATTTCAAATTGCGAGGACGCAATTTATTGAAGGAGGGGAGAATGTAACACCCCGAGCTTCAATGATACGCTTCTCTTTCAATAATGCAATAGCTTGCATTGTACGCAAGTTCGAGTTCTAACACACAGCGACTAATCAAAAGTAGCTGTTATGAATAGAAATACCCACTTTTTAAAATTATAGAAATTTTATATTTCAAAATGGACTTCATTTTTGTATTCATAATATCGAAATTATCCTAAGTTGAATTTTTTGTAATTTTCTGAGAACTTCCATTTTTTTATGAATAGTGAAAAATACTTAAAACAACTTTTTTAATAAAAATAAATTATAGTGATAAATTATACTATTGAATGTTTTAAAAGTATAATTAGAATATATTTTTACCATTATATCCAATGGTGGTCATTAGAATTAATTTCACTTTGAAATTGGACATAAACAATTGTCAATCTTTTGATATATATTGTTTCTAAAAAACACGCTATTTGTTGTGACAGCGGGAATTAATTATGAAATTAATTAATGAAACTTATATGTTTGGAATTTTTTAAAATAGACATCATTTTTGAATTCGGAATATCAATTATAGCTTAGGGTGAAATTTTGGCATTGTTATGAAAAACTTCAATCTTTGATGAATAGTGAAACCACTAAGTGGTAGTTAAATAACTGATTTTTTAATTTAAATGAAATATTACCACTTTTTTGGTTTGATTTTCAAAAATCCGACATACATGGTTGTCATTATGAAGTAAAATGTGGTTCAATGGGATTAAAATAATTTTTTGGTGAATAGTATCTTTTAAGTTTAATTAATCGCGATTAAAGGTAATTAGTGAAATTTAAGGTAAAAATGATATTATAAAAATATGAAATAACATTGACACTTGTCCTAAACCTATTGGATGAGTCATGTACGACCAATACAATACATGGGTCAACTTGGGGACCCCATGGAGCCACTTTGGTAGGAAAATGATAAAAATAACTTTTATTTAAAGTTAAAATAAAAATGTCACAAACATAAGTTTTTTTACTAAAACAATTTTTAAATGGTGTTATACAAGTCATATTTTTGACTATAAATATTAATTAGAAATCTAAAACGATTTCCTACATCATGATATTTTTTTTATAATTTTTAGACATTAAATAAATTAAATTATTTATGACACCATTATAATGTCGCGATTACCTCATTAATTAACGATTTAAATAAAATGGAAGGATAATGTAAAATCTAAGACTTAAACTTATACAAAGCCTATTTTATGGGTGGATTTCGAACCCTTATCACCTTAGTCTTGAATTATATAATTGTGGGACCTTTAGAATCCGAAAATCATTGTATAATAAAGTAACATTTCATTACTTTCCAAGAGTGCCCCTCCTCTCCACTTATAAAAGGCCCCCACCACTACCACCTTACTCACACTTTCAAAGCCTTTTGGCTCGGCCAAACTCTGCCAAAATACTCTCCCAACTTTTCTCCCTTACTCCTAGAATCCTCACTTTGGTCAGAATTCTTCCCAAGGAATCCTTTGGCTCAAATCAAAAGAGTTACCCGATTTTAAGGTAATGTCTTCGCTTATGTTATTTTGTTTTATTTTTCTTATCCAACCCCCTAAACTCTTTTTTTTCATTTCTTTTGTAACAAAACCAGTATCCTAAATATACTAGGATGTTGTTATAAGAATTATTCGAGCTAAACTTACACACACCTACATCTAATTGTTAAAGAACATACTGTTTCTGTGGATGGTGAATTTCTGCCTCACGAAACGATGATTGTTCAACACTCATATAACACCTTAAAAGGTGGCCATTAAGATGTCACTCTATTTATATATGATATATAATATGTTTATTTTTTACTTAAGGTTATGTATTTTTCATTTATGGCATACCTTTCTTGTTCCCATTATGGGTAAAGGCGATATTTTCATTTTAGGAAGTGCGGACTACCGCCCCCTCAAAGTGATTTGAATCGTTAATGCCATATCTGGGATGTATAAAGGATGGAGTAAATGATATTATATATTATATTATACTGGAATTATAATATACCTTTATATCATTATTATTTCATTAAATACTAAAGAGAAATGAAAGTAGCGTCCATGCGTACGTACGGCTTACCGTCTCCATGAACGGTGCATTTCATTTCTTACCTCTAAACGTTATGGAATATTATAAATGAATTTATATACTGGATATATATGAGATATATGATATCTATGGCATGAATATAATTCTGTATATAATGTATATTTCACCACATTAACAACTTGTAATTATAAGAAGTTTATTTTTGACTCAAGTACCAACGATCGACAAAACGACCGTTATTAACTTAAATAATTACATAATGTTCATAACATGGTAATAAGTGATATTAAAGGAATAAAAAACTTGAAAAGGTTCTTAGGAAACTATAAATTAACTCTAGTTTATTATTCAGGAGGTTAAAGAATGGTCGAGTCAAGACAGGACGCAAGGTAAGGGAACTTCTTAACCCAATTTCCATTCTTTGGGTTAATCTCCTACTTTAAAATTATGTCATTATATTATTATGTCATATCTTGTATTTGTACTTTCTTTAGGTGTACCTATAGTGAATACACATAATAGATATATTTTATTTAAAAAATGATCTTTGTAAGGGACTTCGTCTCAATATCCTTTCATTAAGGCATATTTGGTTTTATACACAACTTTCCTTTATACGGTGTATAAACCCCTTTGACTTTTAATTTTATTCCAAAGGAATCTTTTTATACGAAGCATTTTTACTAAACTACAAAAGGAATGTTTTTTGTACGTATGCGGCGACAATGAATTCTCTGCCGTCGTGACCATTATTTGAGTTTCGGATTCCTCTACAATCCATAACTTTTTTTAAATGAAAAATAAATACAAAGTTTTAATTTTATTTTATTTTGGTATCAAAAATGGTTTTGGAAGTGTTTTTTTAATTATATCAATGTTTTGTATTGATATCTTGTGATTGAAATATGGAAATGTTATGTTTTCTTTATGCATGTTTTATGTGATACGATTTTGTTATGGGTTATGATATGTTTAAACTTGTTCATATGAGGAATGCATTGGACTTAATAAGTGATGGATGGAGCCCGCTATAGCTCCTCGATGCATCGGTAGGTCTCATGAGACAAACTAGTGTCTTGGCACGAGGCCTTGAAAAAATCTTATTTGTGGTCTTGGCATGAGGCCTTGGCTACGTGGTTATGATAGTCTGGCAATATGCATTCCATTATTATGAAAGTGGTTATTGATATTGCATGTGATTATTCGAATAGTAGAATATCCATGTGAAGAAGTAAATGGCATTATCTCATTTTACTTTTGCCATATTATGTTGAAGTTCAAGTTTAAAAGGCTTTTGTTTTTGTTATACATTGCCTTAAATGTTTATTTTTATTGATGAAAGATTCCTCTATATTGTTATCCTTGCTGAGCATCTGAGCTCACCCCTTTCAATGTTTTAATTTTTCCAGGATGTGATGAAGTATTATAGGAATGACCTGGAGGGATAGTCTGAAGGGGATATGAGTGTGGAAAATGGAGAATATGTTATTGTAGTTTTTTACTCTATGATGTAATGTAAGACTTATGAATGTATCTAGTGTTTTCAAGGCTACTAAGCCAATCGGTCTTTCGAGACTTGATCTTTTGTGATCATGCCAATGTTACAAAGTAATGCACCGACTCTGGGTAACTGGGGTCGGGGCGTTACATAAGGGGAAACCCCCCCAAGAACATATGGTATCTAACCCTAAAAATAAAATGGAATTGACCTTAAATAAACATAAAACATGTAATGGTCATCCAGCACCTTCATTCACTCTTAGATAATTTAAAACATCTCAGTCATACACTGATGGACATCTTGTCCAAGGACAACCAACTCTCGAACCCTAATTCCAGAACAACGAAGATCCTCAAGTCTTCTCATATATAAACAATAATATATAAATGATAATGGAAGAGTGACCTTTTTTGTTATAAGAAAACTCAACCAATATAAATTGATTCACCAAAGATTCACCACATTCTAGAACAAAACCACATTACATGTCCTCTAGAATCTAGATGACCTACTCTGTCTTCTGATCCATTTTAGGAGGGAAAGTAGTTATTAGGTGAAACTAGGATAAAAAATCATGTGAAAATACTCTCTAGACTCGTGAGGTAAAATTAGGATCATGTTCAAAAATTATATTTTATAGTACCCTATAAATTAATACCACCTCATCCACATACTACCTCACCAAAGCCTCCACAACAACCAACTCCCTAATATCAAGGAATAGGGATGACTTCATCAATACATCCATACTCAAATAGAATCAAATACGTGTATAAATATAGTAAAACATTGATGAAATGAATAAATATGTACTCTCATTTCCACTTGGGGACATCTAATGGCTACAATAAACCACATAGAACATGATGTTTCACCTTCACATACTAACAGACTAAAACCATGATATAAACTCCACCACTAAACACTTCATCCCATGCCACCATAGTTCTCCCCTAAAAATTGATACATCTTAACCACACTTGGATTCACTTCCAATATGGTGCTATGGAACTCACAAAGAACCTCCTCACACACTGCTAACAGAAGAAGCATCCTCCCTTGAAACATTGTATGATGTTGGTTATCCTCCGACCATCCCTACAAAGCATCATAATAGATGGAATTATCTCATATCACATATAATTATGAGTCTCCCGGTAAGAATCCTCTATTAATTTCATTAAATATGATTTCACTATCATTCAAAACTAGTATCCTCCACCACTATCCTCCCCTGAATCAAGATACATCACTAAAAGATCCTTCATCACTCTCAAAGCATCTCTATCATACTAAAAACACCTCCCAATTACTTAGTACTCATAAAATTAGCATCTATATTTCCATATATCATGGTGTAATATATATAAATGTCATAATCCTTAAGAAACTCTTTCCTCCTCCCCTTCCATAGATTCAGATCTTACTGAGAGAAACCAGGCCTCATGATCATGTGATTTGTGAAGATCACTAAGTTCTCACTGATAAGATAATGTAACTTTTTATTTAGAGAAAAAATCATTAATATCGATTTTATATCATGGGAAGAATATATATTCTCATGGGGATATAACTTCCTAGACCCATAAGAGGTCACTACCCCCTGATGCATTAATAAGAAACCCAATATGAGATAGGATTCATTACAAAACACTTTAAACATCACTCCCATCACAATAATATGAAGGATGGGAATAATACTCAACTTCTCCTTCAGGTAGTCAAAATATTCCTAACACTAATCATTCCATCAAAAATATTAGTCTTTCTGATTCATTTTAGTTGATGGGTCCACGACTTGAGTGAAGTCAGACTCAAACCTCCAATAATATCTTGAAATACTGAAAAAAAAACTATGGTACTATATAACAATATTGGGATCATTACATGAAATAAAAACCTCAATATTCAATGGATTGACTGCCACTTATTGATGTTACACCACATTCCCAAAAAAGTGCACCTCCTATGTCCAAAACATACACTTTCACATCACCCATAAATATGATAGTGTCAAAGAACCTATAGAATGAACTTATAGTGAACAACATGATCTTCCACTATCCTTAAGTATATGATTATTCCATAAATTAAGATAACCACAAACCGATCCAAGAACTTATGGAACAAGGAGTTCATGAGACTCATGAAAATGTCAGGGGAATTTGTGACACCAAACAACAGGACCAAACACTCCAACTTTCTATATCAAAATTGGAAATAATTATTTTAAATATCTTATATTTCCACCCTCATTTGATGATATCCAACCCCCAAATAAATATTTGAAAAAAAAATATCTCTCTTTAACTAGTTGAAAAAATAAATGATCATTGTGATAGGGTAACAGATCTTAACTTTCACATGATTCAACATTTGGTATTCTATACACAATTTTCAATAACATCCCACCTTCTTGGGGAACAAAAATGGAGTACCACATGATGAAGCACAGGGATGGATAAATAACTTATTCATCAGTTTGTTAATCTAAATTCTCAAATCCCAAAGATCGGAAGGTATCATCTAATATAGAGACATCAAAATCTAAGAGTCACTAGGACAAAAATGAATCTTGAAATTGATATCACACTGAGGGGATAATGTCACAGCCTAGTTGGTAAAAACATTAGGAACCCCGCCATATCTTAGGGAAACATCACCACTTGAGTCTCTACTAAATACACTAAAAATCCACTAATTATGATGGAAATGGATATAATAATCTATGACCCATCTGTTACCCCCATTCACTAATGAACATCAAGGGTTGGCCCTCCCATTCATATAATACAACTCTATATAGTTATAAATCAATAATGGGACATTCCAAATACAACCATATGATGTTAAGGATGATATCATACGGTTGTACCTAAAGAAAAAAAATAAATCCCCAGATGACTAATGTTTCCCCATAATCAACCCATAGCCCTATAACACATCAAGTAGACACATTAGACCTTCCAATAGAATAGTCAACACTAGTGGAATTGAAATCCCCTTAGAATTGATTTCAATTATAACTAGAGATTCCCTGAGAAGGGTATGAATTAGGGTGTAGGCAAATTCAAACTTTTTTACTTATTAATCTCTCTTAGGATCTTATTATAATGTTTATAAGAATTGTGTTCAACCTCTTTCTTGATTACTATTTGTAACATCCCCACCCAAAAAAATATGTGATAAATTATAAATTAAATCATGCATAGAACATAATAATTTTACTTGGTTCACCCGCACTGAGCTACATCCAATGAACACATGTTTAGGATGATTCAATGTGCCAAAATACACTAATATTAACCAAGTAAGTGGATAATTTTTTTGGTCGTAGTCACTTTGTGCTAGGCTCACTACCCTTATAATTGATATAAGAAAGAAGCAATTACTCCCTTATATCACTTTAATCAAATTATTCTTTCTAACTAAATTAAAATAAGTCATCCTTAGTTTAAAAAAATAGGTCTTTTTAACATATGAAGGACATGATGGTCTATCTCTATTCAGTGTGAGACTCTACAATCATCAAAGATATATATTTGATGGTTCAATTTTCTTCACATTGGTGTTCTATTATTCTTTAAATATAGGATATATAAACTTTACAAAATGGGAGTTATATATTTATCTTCCAAAATATCATTTTAGTATCACTTTTTCTCTAGATAATAATAGTTTTTTATAGGAATTATCTTATTTAACTCTAACTTCTACTAGCATGATATTACTTAATGTGCTCCTCCCACATACTATCCTTCATTTATTTCCTCACACAACTCCCCTTTATGAATTATCCTTCACGATAATACTCTTTTGTGATATACTTTGTAAAACTCCTATGTGGAACACTATTCACCACATATTACTCTTTTTGAACTACCTTGTGTGATATTCAAACTATCTTTCTCAACTACCTTCATAAACTCTATTATATGTACTCCTTCATGAGATTCTTCACAAAATACTTCATGGATCCCATATATAAACTCCCCTAATTCTCTAGTTTTTTAAATAATCTCTATATCTTCAATAAAATCCTCTCTCCCTTTCCTAATGATATGAAAAATGGGGAATTTATTGAAAAATTCCTCTAAAAATATAGTTAATCACTATATTACAAAAATTACCCTTGCATACTCCTCTACACATATGATTTGTTTCTTATGTAAATTTTATACAAATAATCTTGTTTTGTGGGTTGTACAACAATAATGAATTCTTACAACAAGGGAAACATGCTTTGTAGGATTGTGAATGGTAAATGTTATGCACGTTTTTTAAATTTCTGGAGCTCCAGAAATTATTTCACCTTCATCAAAAATGACTCTCTTTTCTGGGGTTTTCAAATGATCTATGATACACTGTTTTCAAACCTTCTTTGTAGTATGCATATTCCCAATATAACTTTATATACACCCTATGTAGTCATGTACTTGTCACGAAAACCACATTCCTTTTCCTAAAATATTTTATGCAACTTCACTAAAAACACTAAAATTTTATACCAAAAAATATAAAAAACATTAGAAAACATTTCCATTTAAAAGAATAATTAATTTTTGTAAATCACTGTTCTCCCAAGTTTTTCAATTTTGTAAACATGGATTCTTCCGTATCCTTCAAACAAATATCATCTAAATATAATTCTATATGATAAATGGAACTCATTCCATATACAATCCCATGATTATCCACTCTTCTATATATTATTAGCTTAATTTCCAATATCCTTAAAACTCAATACCAGATCTTTCAAAGAATACCACATCCTCTGTCCAAAATGACTTCCAACATATGGGCATCTTATAAAAAAAATTATCTTCATCCCTGAAACATAACATTTTAATCACCAATATTGCAAACCTTTAATGTCTATTTCATAGATTTACCAACATTAGTTGTTGTTTTCAACAAATCCCACACAAATACTCTTTGGTAAAACAATCTTCCCATTGAGAATTCATTGATAGTACTACCATAAATCCATCTATGTAATGACATAGAATATTATCAATAGAATTTTCCTTTTGATTATATAAATGTTTAATATTTGTTATTATATAAAGTACATGCACCAAGAAATATTACTAGTAATATTTTATTATGTTTACTTTATAATTAAAAAATAAATATAGCCATAATAATTGAAAGTGTTTCAATTCGACAAAAAATAGAAAATAATATAATTGTAATATTAAAATTTGGATCTTCTCGATCACCTTGAATGATTGAACTCGCGAAAAACACTATATAAATGAAATAGAATATTAGTAATTCAATATTAACTTTAAAAATGAATTTATATATATTTGGGAGAAAATAATATTGAATTAATAATGAATGAAATATGAGGTATTTATATAATGTGGAGAACTCATATGACTGTTAAAAATTTAACTATCAGAATACTAATCTGTCCATTAGGAAAGGATACCTAAAATTTATAATAGTAACCTTACCTATGTAATATTTAATATTATTTATTTATTTATAAAATGAGAATATAGAAAATTTATATTACGATACAAATAAATAAATGTTTTAAAAATGATAAAATAATTGTTTGGTTTTTTGTAAAACCGATATGTTATATTTTCATTTTTTCATAAATATAAAAAATTAAAATAAAGATTATTTTCTTAAAATGGGTTTATAAAAAATATTACAGTTCCTTAAAATGATAATATAATTTTATGAGACCATGAGTAATTTTTCAATGGTTGGAAAATTTATCATAATTTTAAAATTAGTATTTTTAAAATAAATATGGATTCTATTTTAAAAAATGGATTTTCTAAAATATAGAAAAAATTTATCAAAAACTGGATTTCATTTTTTTAATTAAATGCATTGAAAAATGGTGTGGGTATTTTTTTATTATTTTTCTAAAACAGTTTAATTTTTTGTTAATAGTGAAATAAAGCAAAATATGGTCTTTAACATTATAGGTTTAATACATGAGTTAATGAGCTATTTATGTTGTTATAAATAATTATTTAAAGGTTACATGAAATAATTAATGTATTTATTCACAAAAATAATCAATATTAGTATCCTTGAAAAACATAATAAACTAATAATATTATTTTTAAAAACACTACTCTCCTCCCCTTATAAATACCACCCCTCACCACCATTCTGCTCACACCTTCTTTGACTTGGTGGTTTCCAAGTTTATGCACAATTATCTTCCAAATCCTCTTATCCATGTCCTTATAATTCAAGTTTCACCAAAAAGAAAAAACTAAGGTTCCATAAGGTGTATTTCAAGAGATGGCTTAAAAAATATGTAGTATTCTCAATCTCTCTCTTTTAAATTTTTGTATTCTTCTACCTCCTTCTTACCACTACAGTAAAACATGAATTAATGACTAAAATATAATAAATATAATTTTATTTTATTTTGTTAATAAAATATCAATTCTATAACCTCTTCTAATTTCATTCTAAAATGAAATTGTTGTTTACAATATGATTGGTTCACCACCTCCATAAACATCATACTTAGTTTTTCACCCCCCCCCACCCACATCAAGGTTAGTTTTAAAAAAATTATTATGGGGAAAATTATATAAATTGGTATTATATATTTTTTATCACATTATAGAATGGATGTATGTCCATAATGTTAAAGTAAACCCAAGAAAATCGTCATGTTTGAAAAACCCACCTAAATAAACTAAGAGTGTACAAACAACATCATTACTATATAAATAATTATTATTTTTGAATTAAATTTCATACAAAAAAAGTTTTTTAACTTCATGAAAACATAAACTCCATACCATTATAACTTTTTTTTATGAAACCATTTCATAAAGGACTTCTATAATTATCCAAAAACTATAGTGCCCTTAGAACCCTGAAACAAATGACCATAGGACAATGATTATAAACATGGTATCTAAATTAAATGACTCCAAAATAACATAAAATATTTAAAATAAATAAAATATATTAGAATATGTTTCTAAATCATTTATTTAATCAATATAGCTTTAATATTTTCGAATTCAAGTTGAAGTGTAGAACAAATTCAGACCAGAGTTAAGGGATCACTTTGAACCACCCTATTTTCTTTAGGTTATGATTTCTCTCCATTTACCTCACATTATATAATATTATTATTTTCATATTATATATTATTTATATATATCACACACAAATATAACTAGTTTAGTTCATATTTACTTGATGGGGATAGGCAAGTTTTAAAGGATCCCCTCTCAATTTCATTCGTTAAGCAGAATCTATTAAAGAAAACTTCTCTCTTTCCTACATCATTTCTAGTACCACTCAATGAAACTTTTTAAAACATACATAGTTTCAAAAAAAATAATTTTTATATTTAAAAAAAATTCTATTTTTATGGAAATTATTATTCTTTTGCCGTCTTTAATGACTAATTATACTTTTTCTAAAAGACGAACTAAAGTAATCTATTACCAAACATGTTTTTTCACTCTTTTAATATATTTACTAAACTTGGACTTTATTTTTCATGAACTATACATCTATATTCCCTCATAAATAGTAAAAAATAATTAATACTTTGTTTCATGGGAATATTTACGATATTCCATTTTTATGCTCCAAGACAAGATTATCTAACTCAACTCGTTTTTCATGGAGTTTTCCATATGATTAAGCATTATGATTATTTTCCTTAGGTGGAACACATATTTATGTACATTTTATTATTATTGTACCAAAATATCACTCCAATTCATTGTTTAATGTTTATATCACATGAAATGATATGTTTGGGATTAAAGAGTAGACCTAATCCATGATGGGACTATGTCCACCATGTTATGTTGTCTTGGAAACGGCCTTGACTTATAGTTATGTCACGTTTTATTTTTTTTCACTGTCCTATAATGTAATGATATTATGATTTCATATTATTTATTTAATGCATACATATAATTATTCATGATACTTTTTTTTATGACATCATGTTATGTCATCTAATTCATATGTTATGCTTCATTATCATTCTTATTCCCTTAATGGAATTTATAGCTCACCCATTTTTTTTACTCCCCAAGTAGTCATATATATTAATAGAATATCCAATGGATCTAGGAAAATATCATGGAGTTTAAAATAATTTTTTTTATTTTAGATTCATTTTTCTTTTTTATGAACATATTCTTCTAAAGAAATAAGGCCTCATGATCCTTACATAGGTTTTATTGTATATTTATATTAAAAATCATGAAATAATATATGTAAGAGCCTTAGATTTCTATAGTTTGAATCAGAGAAAGGTATAGTTATTTTGTGGATTAGAATAGGAATATATTATTAAAAAACCCTCTAGATAAGACTATGTATTGGAAAACGTCCAAAAATTTTGTTAAAGTATAGAGAGAGTGGTTTCCAAGATATGAAATCCTTATTTGGATACTAAAATTAGATGTGGATCTGGAAAAAATGCACCAAGGGGTAGTAAACTTGAAAAGTATCATTGGGTATTAACTCGACCTATAGTTGATGAATGAAAATATGGCATTGCTGCACACCTAGTTTGAAACTCCTGGAAAAAATTCATTGATAAATTCATAAGATATTTACAAACCATTATAAAGGAATTGAATATATTATTTGGTTGGAAAACATAATAAGAAAATAACTGTGGGTTACTTGAATTGAAACCTAGAGACTCATTAGTTGGGATATATATTTCATTTATAAGTTAATCCTTCTAAGTTCATAGTTTCCCTTTTTATATGCATATTTTTTTAAGTATTATTGTCCATAATTTTCATTTATTTTGTTAATGGAGTAAAATATGTGGAATCACTCCAAAAACCAATTTCATAAGAAATGTGATGATTTCCCTGATGATATTTTGATACTGATGGCAGACGGAGATGATAACATCATGGAAGTATTGGATCAACCGACATAATTTGTGAATAATAACTTGAATTGTGTGGAATTCCCTCCTTATCCAAATAAAGATAAAGTTTTGATTGATCCATTTATATGATTAAGGCCTCATGTCCTTAGTGGGTATTTGTATCCCCTCATCATGGAATAATGGATTAATTCTATTGAGAAGATATTCTTTATCTTACAATGCTCTAAATAAGAGAACTTCATACTAGTCAATTATCACCTGGAGAGGTAAATCTGACCAGTGCTGGACACTAATCAAGAACACAAATCCCATGTAAGAAATTGAATCCATGGAATGAAAAAGATTTCGGAAAATATTTTTCAAAAAATATTTTCCCCAAACTATCCATCTTAATGTTAAGGAGTTTTTTATACTTAAGAAAAATGGATATTATACTATCGAGGCATATGAGTTAAATTCACAAGGCATTCAAGGTACACATATAGATTTTTCATTGACGTCGAAAGTATAGTGTACCTATTATTTATTGGATTAAATATGAGTCTACAACAATTTTTATTGATATAAGACTTTGATAGCTATGAAGATACTATTTTTGAACTCTTAATGTCAAGATGGGTATTGGTGATTGTTCATGATATTGAGGGTATGATGATAAAAATAAAAATAAAATAGAGTTTAATTCAGGATTATTAATGGATAAATCCCATAGAGTAAGGGAAATCCAATTGTCCACATGACAAAATTATGGGAAGAAGCATCTCTAAAACTACCTTAAGGGAACATGGAGATGTTTCTTGTGTGGAAAATAGGGGCATCATGATAATCAATTTCAAAGGTAGATTAATAAACCCACAAATTTTATAGAAGAAAAGAATGTATTGATCAACACTCAAACAATATTCCAGTGCTTCAACTGCAAGGAACAAAAATATTTTTGTAATCCAATTTACTATGTAAAGGGTTGTCAAATATAATCAACAACAACAATCTCTAAGGTGTAGAGATCAATTAAAGGATTATACAATCACTAATACTGAGGTGAAACCTTATAAATAAGTGCTTATAGATATGAAACTTATTAATTCAAACATTCAGAATGTATTATTTGATTCTAGTTCTATACCTTTTTCAAATAATGCATGTTTAGGAAAACTATTATAGAACCACCATAAATTTTTTAGGTTTATTTATCCTTGAAAATAAAAAATGAATAAATTATGGTATTCAAATTATATAACTCCTCCACAATCAATGTTTGTGGAATGAACCTCTAAGAAAATAATTTTGTACTTCCTCTAGTGTAATTTGATGCTATAGTGAGCATATATTGGTTATCCTTATATAAATCTAGCATCAAATGTTAGGAGAGGTAAATCACTCTCTATATCCTAGTCATTATCTCAATCTATACAAGTGTGAGGATAAATTTTAATCTCCTTTTGAATATTCTTCTGAGTCATGTATATTGTTTCCTTATAAGTATTTATATCTATATTAAATAATTGAGATTAAGGAGAGAATCATGCTTCGATACATAACCATTGTGAGGGACTATACAGATGTATTCCTTGAATATTTTCCTATTATTCCTCCTGACCAAGTGGTTGATTCGTCAATTTAAATCATACTTTTATCTATGACCATATCCAAGACTCCTTATAAAATGTAATCCATTGAGTTGGAAATGCTGAAAAATCAGTTACAAGAGAATATAGATAAGGATTTTATACGCCAAAATGTTTCACTGTGGGTAATGTTAGTCCTCTTCATCAAGAATAAGGTCGATTAAATGGACCTTTGTATTTATTATCATGAAATCAAAAAGATCAAAATAATGAACATGTATCCTCTTCCTTAAATTGAATATTTGTTTGATTATCTATATGGGGCTCAATACTTATCTAAGGTGGACCTTCATTCAATGTATCTCTAATTAAACATGAAGAAGTAAGATATTCCAAAGATTTTATTATGAACAAGGTATATAAAATATTATTTCATAGTGATTTATTTAAAATTCAATAATTCTCCAAAAATATTCATAGACATAATGAATAGTGTATTTAGAGATTATCTCAACATATTTTTGGTAGTCATTATATATGGTGTTCTAATATAATCTAATAAATGAGGAGAATGAGGAGTATTTAAGTACTATGCTAGATACATTTTGATATAGAAGTTGTATCACTGTAAATTAGAGTTTTTTATAGAGAAAGTATAATTAATTGGTTATTTTATCATCAGTAAAGGGAAATATATGGATCCTACTAATATAATGAAAATTTAGGAGTGTTACATACTATAATTTGTGATATAAATCCATAGTTTACCTAGACTATCTTGGTACTATCAATGATTTTTCATAAACTTAACACTATTTTCAAACCCACTAATCAAGCTAAATCAAAAGGGAGTAATGTTTTTCTAGACCAATGAATGTAAAGAGAGCATCAAGGAATTAAAAAATTTTCTTATCATTATACTAGTACCCACATTACCATCATGTGGGTAAATTTTCATGGTTTTTAGTGATGATTCAAAGAATAGATTGGGTTGTGAAATGATGAAATATGATAAGGTGATAAAATAATCCTTAAGGATGTTGAATTTTTATGAGAAGAACTATCCAATTCATGATTTAGAGTTAACCATAGTAATATATTCATTAAATATTTGATAAAATTAAATATATGGTGTAATGTATAAAATATACATGGATTATAAGATCTTAAAATATATATCCATATAAAAGGAGATTAATATACACCAATGATGATGGATAGAGATGACCAATGACTATGATTGCTTAATCCACTACCATATTGGGAGGGTGAATAAAGTGGAGGATTATCTAAGTAGAAAGGATCCTTAAACCTTTTCAAAGATGATAATTAATAAGGATCCAATCTTCTTAGAGTTTAGAAGGAAAGACATGGAAGTAATAGAGTAAGGATCAAAAACCTATGTATCTCAAATGAATTATCCATTCTAAAGAATAAAAAGGATGATCAAAGGGATTATGGGGAAACATAGAAGAATGTGGAAGCTATAAGAAAATGGAAATCCACAGATATCAAAATGGATGAAGGATTCGTATGATTTGATTCGTGACTATTTTTACTATCAAAAACTAAGATAAAGAAATAATTTTTGGATGATGCATATAGATCGACATTCTCCATCAACCCAGAAAGAATGAAGATGTATCAAGATCTATGAGAGTATTATTTATGGGAAAATACGAAGATGTAGATTACATAATATACATAAATGTTTCTAGTATCTCAACAAATGAAGGAAGATAAGAAAAATTCCAAGGGAATGATGAAACCATTAACCATACCTATATAAAAATGGGTAACTCTCACCATGGAATTTGTCATAGGTCCCCCAAAGACATCTAGAATAAATAATTCAAAATGTGTTGTATTATAAAAACTAAAAATACTACTCACTTTATGGTAATTTGATAGGACTTCTCACTCAATCAACTTGTAAAGATATACATCATGGAATTGTTGAGGCTGTATAGAACACCATTATCAATTATATTTGATCATCATTAATGATTTACCTATAAGTTATAGAAAATTATATAACATGATCTAAACACTAATTTGAAGATCATTATCATTGATCACTTAAACCCTGATGGACTGTATGAGTGTACTATCAAGACACTCGATAAAATATTCATAGAGTGTTGTATGTACTTAAAAGGTTTATGGGATCATCATATTTCCTTCATCGAGTTCTCATACATTAATATCTTCCACTCAAGTATGAAAATGGATCCATATGAAGCACATTATGGGAAGATATTTATAACACATGCTCATTGGGATGAAGTTGGTGGATGAAAGCTGTTGGGACCTGAAATGGTTGAAGAAATGGTAGAAATGGTCAATACCATTCAGTATCACATTAGGGAAGCTAAGAGTTAGAGCTATGTTTATAACCATCGAAGATACATGGTGTTTGAGGTTAGAGATAAATTTTTCCTCCGCATATCTTTAGGGAAGGGATTCATAATATTTTGGAATAAGGTAAGGCTAAGTCGAACATACATTATCCCCTTTGAATTTTTTTATCGCATTAGAGATATGGATTATCGACTAGGACTCCCACCAACCTTTTCTTATATACATAAAACATTCCGTGTATCCTTATAAAGAAATTGAATTATATATCCCTCATGTGTACTCAATATGGATGTGGTAAAATTAGAGCATGGTCTATCTTATAAAGATTATCCAATGATGATCTTGGACCATAGAGATAATGTTCTATGAAATAAGACAGATCACCAGTCAATGTACTATGGTATAACCATAAGTATGAGGAGGAAATATCGGAGGACCTCAAATGTCTATAAGTTCGACCAACTAGCTGGTGGAGGAGAAATGGATCACTAATGACCATCCAAAAGATAATATTTCTGTTTAAAGGACACTGACCAACTGATGGCTATTAGTGACTAGATGGTGGTGTTTTTCTAGTATCCCCCATCTCTAGGTAACTCATCAACTACCCAGTAGACTCTACTAAGTATCTAGTAGCATCGAGATAGGTTCTCTGTGATTTAATTAAATGTAGTAAAAATGGTTATTATGGAGGTATTCCTCTATTTCCATGTGCTAGGAGAATTTTGGAATATTCTCACACCACATGGAGCCTTTAAAAGGATATCCTTGGCCTCTTATAGAAATACATTGTCTACCAACAATGCTATCAAGATCCAATCGATGGAAAAGTGCTAGCAATATCAAATCCTCTAATAGAGCCATTCTAAATTTCATAAATATGTCAAAGGATCAAACCCTTTATCTCAAATATCTCATCCCAAATTGTAATCATCCATTCAATAGATTTGTGAGAAAAAATTTTATTTATTATGTGTTAAAGAAACCTCTCTCTTCTCTAATCACCCTTTTCCTATAGGTTCTCACTCCGTAAAAGTGAGGGTGGGTTCATTGACTACCAGTGAAGCTAAAAAGGGTTCTCACAAACCACGATTGTAGGGGACGGGTTTCTTGATCACTATTATGATCAAAGGATTAATAATATTGACCTCTCAAGTTAGTGGGTGGATATATAGGGGATCACATCGAGCTATTGTCAAACTCTTTATCAAATTGGTTTAATCTGTCTTTACTTTATCACATTTCATATTATATCATCAATTCACATACTTTCAGAAATTTTATTCGACAATTTTCATGCTAAATCTTCTTTGAAGTTCTCTTTATATCCTGGTTCAAATTTATCAACTATCACTCAATCAATTTCACACTCAATTCAATATTAATCATTTTAAATTTTAAATTTACCTCTTCTAAAAAATATAAGAAAGGAAAATTATCCTCCCTCGTGCCATATTTCTCTAACCAATACATAAGTGGGTAATAATTTAAGACCTAGGATTTTACCAATGTAATTCCCCATTTTATTATGAAGATGTGTTATATTTTTATCATATATATCACATACACCACATAATAAAACTAACAATATTTTATTATATTGACTTGAACATTACAGAATATATATATATCGATAATAATTTAATGTGTTAAAATAGATCAAAAAATATAAAATAATATATATATAATATGAAAATTTCGATCTACTTGATCCCCTAGAAATATTGCACTCATAAACAACACTATAAAAATAAAAAATAATATTAATAATGTAATATTAATTTTGAAAATGAAAATATATATAACCTTGGGTTGTGATAGAATTTAATTAATAATGAATAAAATATGATGCATTTATATAAGTTAAGGAATCCTTGTGATTGTTAAAAATATGATCATTGGAATAGTAATCTCACTATTTGAATACTAATTTAACTACTAGGAATAGTAACCCGACCATTAGAATAATAAACTCACCTATGTAATTATAAAATAATATTTATTTATCTTCTAAAATTAAAATATAATAGATTTATATCATGCTACAAATAAATATATGTTTTAAAATTGATAAAAATGTGTATTTTTATTTTTTAAAGCACATATGTTTTATTTACATTTTTTTGATAAATATAAAAATATAAAATTTTATTTTCCTAAAATTGGTTTATAAAATAATATTATGTTTCATTAAAATGATAATATGATTTTATGAAGCTATAAATATTTTTTTAAGGGGTTAAAATATTAATCATAATATTAAAATTGATATTTATCAAATAAAAAAGGATATAATTTAAAAAATATATTTTTCTCATGTTCAGAAAATTAATTAATAAAAATGGATTTCATGTTTGTAATCTATATGTTGAAAAATGGTTAGGATGAATTTTTGGTATTTTTATAAATTTTTGAACTTTTTGTGAATAATGAAATATGAAAAAATAAGATATTTAATATTATATGTTAAATACATAAATTAATGAGTCATTGTTGATGCAGGAAGCCATTAGTTATAATTAAAATGAACTAATTGCTATATTTAGTCAAGAGAATCACCAATATTTATTGTCTTCAGTCAAAATAATAAACTACTCGATATTATATTAAAAACACTTCTTTGCTCCCCTGATAAATATCACCCCTCACCACCCTTCTCCTCACACCTTCTATGAGTTAGATCCTACCAAGTTTCAACCCAATTTTTTTTAAAACCCTCTCCCCCATGTCCTCATAGTTTTTTTCACCAAAAGTTAAAACACAATCTTCTTTAAGGTGTATTTCAAGAGACGACATTCAAAGAGGTGATATTCTAAATATACCTCTTTTAAATTACTTTTTTGTTATACCTCCCCCTAAATCCCCCATCAAGCATAATGTAATGAATTCATAATAAAAAAATATTCTATAATTTTATTGTGTTAATAGAATATCCTTTATCAAAACTCTTCTCATTTAATTATATAATTAAAACGTTGTTCAGAATATGGTTGGTTCACTACCTCCATAAACAACATAATAAATTTTTAACCACCACAATCAAGAACGGTTTTAATACTTTTATTATGGTTAAAAATTATATTAATTTTTATTTTATATTTTCATTCACATTGTGGAATTTATATAGTTTATCATGGTCAGAAAACCCACCAAAATGAGGTGATTATATAGAAATTAAACCTATACTCTATGAATCCTAATTATTTTTTAATTATATTTGATTATAAGAACCATTAAAACTTTTAAAAAAAAATCTACACCATTATAATTATAGAGTTATGTAACGATTTTATAAATAACATCTATAATTATCCATAAAATAAAGAGTCTCTGGAACCATGAAACAAATAATATTATGAAAGTGATAATACATGAGGTCTCTCAAATAAATAACTTTCAACTATCATAAATTCATGATGATAAATTATATATTTTAGTATAAGTTCAAAATAAAGTATTTAATAAATTCAATTTGATTATTTAGGATGTTAAGTGGAATTGTGTAATGAATCTGGACCTGAGGTAAGTGATATCTCTAAACCACACTATTTTTTTCAAGTTATACTTTCTCTATCATCACCTAACTTTCTACCAATATTATTATAACTTAATTCTTATATATATGATATATATATATATAAGTACGAAAAATATATACATAGTTTAATTGACCTTTCCTTTATATGGATATACATGTTTTAAAGTTTCCCTTCTTAATTTCATTCATTAAGTTGAGCTGATTTAAGGGAATGTCTCTATTTTCATACCTCATTTCAAGTACCACTCAATGAAATATTTTTAAACATAAATAGTTTCAGGAAAAATAATTTTTATATGGAAAAAAATATTGGATTCTAGTTTTATGGAAATTATTAGGCTCTTATACTCTTTAATGAATACTTTCCCTTTTTTAAGACTCTACTTCAGAAGCCCATTATAAAAATCATTTATTTAATCTGTTTATATCTTCACTTAACTTGAACATTATTTTCATGACTTGTAACTCTATAATCCCTCATTTACAACTAAAAAATTGATTAGACCCCTTATTTCATGGGAATATTATGATATGCCATTTTTTTATCCTCTAAGATAATATTATGTAACCATTTTCCCTTTTCATAGTTTTTTCCTTTTGATTAAGTCTTATAATTGTTTCATTTATGTGTCACACATATGAATTTACATGTTATATATGATGGTTAAATCCATATAGTGCTCCAATGTATTAGGTAATTTTTACATCTCATAATATAAATGTAATGGATTATAGAGTAAACCTAATCTATGATGGGACTTTGTCCACTATGTTATGTTGTCTTGGTAGTGATTCTTGACTTATGATTATATCATGTTTTATATTGTTTCCACAATACTATGATGTCATATTATTTGTGTCAGGCTTTCATATGATTATTCATGGGCCTTGACTTTAATTATATCATGTTATTTCATTTGACTCATGTGTTATGATTAGTTATCATGTTCATTCCCTTACAAGTCTTTATAGCTCATCCATTTTTTATGTGTTACTCATGTTATCTTATGGAGTTTTAGATTATAAAAGGGATCTAAGAGCACATTATGTAGTTTAAAATAATATTTTTTTATTTTAGATTCATTTTGACATTTTATGAACCTAGCTATTTAAATACATTGGTCCTCTCATTCCTTGGGTTGTGTTTACTAGATATTAATGTTAAAAATATTTTAATGATATGTGTATGATAATTGGGTTACATTATTCTCCACCTAGATTAATGGTGAAAAATAATCATTTCCCTATTGGGAATAAAATTCAATGGGTCATCCAACATCTAGATTTAGCATGTACATTCCCTCCCCTATATCTCTAACCCCCAAAGAGGTAATTCATGTGCCATGTACTTTATACATATTTCCACATTTGTTTTGTTTAATTAATTTTGTTCTAGATCTTAAAGTGTTCTTTAATTGTATAATTTTTGGAAAATGATTAATTGTGAATAAATTTTATTTTTTGGGATATTCATTATAAAAATGAGTGATTTTTGAGAAAAATAGTTCAATGGTTCCTTAATTAGAGTGTTCATTTTTTTATAAAAACATTTTCTAATTTTAAATTTTTTATTCATTGGATATTTAAGTGTTGATGACTTCACATTATTTTGGTATATAATGGGTTTATTGTTATTTTTTCTTAATCATTTTATATATTTTAACGGACAATTTCTCATTTATAACTTATTTTATTTTTCATTTTAAAATATTTTTTATAAATTATTCTAATAAATTCCTATGTCCAAATTAATACTTCCAAAAATTCCATGGTTTAATCATACATATTTTTTGGTATTAAATTTTTTATGAAGATAACAAATTTGGAGTGATCATTTTTTTTGTTAAATAAAATTTATTTCATATGTGTTTTTTGATTTATTTTAATTAAATATTTGATTTTGATAGTAAATCTTTGTTTTTTAGGTATTTCTACCTTGAATTTCCATATAATCCTACCCTCCCTATTACTGTCTAGGTGAGACTATGTGAAGCACATGCTACAGTGAAATAAAAATATGGCCACCTTGGCTACTACCATGAATTTTTCCACCTAATTCCATGGAACAAAAAATTTTCATCATCAAATTTTATGCTATTGTGCCCTTCCCCTATTTTACTACTATGAGGAACCATACCCCCTACTACCATGAAACATTCTACTTCTTTTCTCATGTATTGTGTTCATGAACCATCCCTGCTACTGTGAACCATACCTTCAACCATTACTCACCCCTAAATTCTGTTACCATAAGGTCTTTCTACCTATCTACTACGTTAAGAGAAAATTAATGAGATAGTGGGTATATTTTTACCATGAAAACTGAGGAAACCTATTACCATGCATTACCCCTAAATTTGATACTATGAAAAAAATTAATTTAGTGACATCTACCTACTACATATCCAACTGCAACCATGTACCCCTATTTCGTAAATGCATGGATCATCCACCCTGATGGATCATCCACCCTTTAAGAAGATGTGAATGATCGAGAGGATGAATTTTTCATTATTGGGTATTTATAATATAGGTTCTTAATGATGATATATGTAGATCATGATGCCTCCTAGTACTATGATTACAAAGAAAAAGGTGAAAACACTCGACATGCTCAACATTTGGTCTCAATGAGGCTCAAAACTACTTGATGAAAAGGGTGGTTTCGATGATGATTTTCTAGTATTAATCATATTCAAATGGATTGTCTAAGGTTGATGTTGAATTATGTGGTGCTTTTTAATCATAGAAAAATATGTGATTGGGAAGGATTCTAGTGTGCACATAGGATCATCATAGGCTAAATTAAGAACATGGGAAGTCCATAATTTGGTTTTTTGAGCTATGTTGGAGATAAATCTACATTAATGTTAATTTCACGCATCCATAGTGCACTCAAATGGTTGTATGAGCCTGGTTCAAGGTAGTTTAAGGGTTTCACACTAATTCTAGACCTGTGTAATGATTTTTCACATGAACAGAATAATATGGAAAGTTAAAAAGGGTTATTTATCACTCATTTCAGGGTACCACACAGTTTGTTTTGTTATATAATGGTTCTATAATTACTGTGGAAGGATTTGGGAGGTGTTATAGAACCAAATAAAATCATGTGGGATACCTTATTTCATTATCTGAAATAGAATTCAACTAAGGGGAGAAATAAAATTACATATATATCATTTAACATAAAAAATTTCATAAAGTGGGATTCATGGTAGTTTGAATATTTGATGATAACTAAAGAAGGTGATTATGTAAATTTTAAAGTATGTCTGATGAATGTTGAATATTAGAGTTTGAGGTCTATAATTACTCAATCATAATTGATGAAACTTTTCATTGTTTCGATTTAAAATTCCAACCTTTGGAATCCCAAAAAAGATATTTTTTCAACATCAAAAATACTGATCAATTAGGCTAGGAATGGTTTTCTAGCCACACCACATCTTGGACCAAGAAATAAAATTAAAATTTATTTTTGGGTGACCTGATAGTTTGAATTCAATGAATTCAATTTGAAAATGTATCAAAGATTAAATCTAGGATATAATATGATAATTTGAATGGTATATGAATTCTTGAGAGAAGGTTTCAAGTTGGGAATTTGAGCTCAAATATACTATTACTTGCTTGCGAGGAATGTCCACATGTGAGGAGTGAAATTCTTTAAGGGAGATTCATATGCATGTCACATGATGAAGATAATGTATAGTGATATCCATGCCACATGTAAGATAGGAAGATGTTTTTTCGGATATGATGGTTATCTCAAGGTAGATATTCATGGGAAATTTTTATTAATAGAATATTCTCGAAAAAGATGATGGAGAGACCCCCTAATTATAAGGGGACATTACACCATTCCCAGAGGATCCACCTTGGTATAAAAAAGAGTAACATCAAATTTTTTTTCAAAATCATAAATCATCCATCTGAAAAGAAACTAATTATGGATCTAGATCAGAGTCTGGAGAATACACTCAAAGTAGTGCACTTAGAGTTAGAGCTGGGGGAAGAGGTCGATCACACTAGAGAAGCTTTATTCTCTCTTATATAATTCATTTACCATTTCTTGAGATGATTTTAATAAATTATATTTTTTTATTCTTTAATTAGATTCTAATTAGTTTAGTGGGTTGGATCAGATGGATGGAACGACATTTCATTTTAAAATTCTTGTATTCTTATTAATCATTGATGGATGATTTATTTCATCTAGGGATCTCATTTTATCTCCCCTATGATCATATCTTCTCTTTACCCCAATTACATATAGGGGAAAGGTATATTTACTTTTTCCTTGGAAACTATAATTGATTTACTATTTAGAAAAGTTTATACTCTTGTCTTATCCATGAAGTAGAATCATTTTCTTCATTTCAATTATAAATAATAATTTTCATGATAGATCTCTAGTGAGCTTATTTTATCTAATTAAAATTAGGTATTATGATCCTATTTTCATAGCTTCAATACCTTTTTGATTAATTTTATGCAATAGTAGTTTGCATTTTCTATCAATTCTATTTGGTTCAGTTCCCCTAACTATAATAAGTTGTCAGTATCACTATCTTTTGTTACTTCACCTAAATCTCTATACATTCCTCCATCACTCTTCATTCAATTCACAAATTTACTTACCACTATATTCTTTTCATGTGTTTGTGTTTTGTTTTGAATGTTTTTTTATTATTTTTCATAGTCAAAAAAATTCATATTTCTCAATGGTTCAACCCTTTTTACCACAATTCAAGTGTGAGTGGGTATGTAAATAATTAATTTTATTTTATTCGTGATAAGGAAGCCATAAAATTTGTGTGTCATTGATGGGGAAAAAAGATTGACCACACCAAAAAAATAGAAAAAAATAAAGAAAATGTGAAGAAAAAAATATAAAATTATTTCAAAAATATCTATTATAATTTAATATTAAATGGAGAATATATTTTTTCATGAAGTTGAAAATTAAAATCAAGATCTAAATCTATAACACCCTCAAAATCAAGTTTCTACGATTACTAGACTTATGGTGTTTATACATTATTCAGTTTCTGAGAATCCTTCATGCATAAAGATCACTCATATGTCTATGAACTATGAACATAAATAGTCTCACATTTCAATATTTCCTTCTTTCACTTCTGAGACCAATGAGGATTCCTTAGATTTCCTTAGATATTTCTATAGTTCTATGAAATAATTAACTATCCATGGGTTTAGTGAGATGGAGATTAGGTTGAGGATGTTCTCATTCTATCTTAATGGAAAGGGTAAGAGTTGGTTCCAAAATATTGATGAGGACGCCTTTGGAACATGAGTTTATTTCTTCAATTCATTAGTTTCCAAATTTTATCTTAGGAATACCACTATAGTGATCAAACACAAGATCATAGACTTTTTCTAGAATGGGGAATAATTATTTCCTAATACATGGGATATTTTTAGAGGTCTTATTAAGTAATGTCCCAACCACCAATTGGATCCCCATATTTTGATAAAAACTTTTCGCAATATCCACACAACATACATGTAGAGACCCAGTTTTTACTTTTAATACATTTAAATATTTCTACATATATTTTAAGAGCCTGGAATTGAGATGGCATGTGATTTTGAGGTCTGGTGTGTCTAGAATTAATTTTATAAAAATATCAAACATATTTTTTATTATTCACACATGGTTTTTTGAATGAAATAGGATAAATCTTAAAAAGAACCTTGAAATAGAAATTTGAGAGCATGGTTGATTCAAAAATGTAATTTTTACCCTAGGAGTGACCTAAAATAGGTCAGTGATGGGAATTCAGATAAAAGGGACCATGGGCATGTTTGTTTAGTTAAATAAATAATTTACCTTATTTAATTCATTAAAGGAATTAATTCTTAAATATTCTATAAGTACGTCATTATGGAAAATAATATGTGGTAAGATTTATAAACATTGGGAGGATCGAGATATATTCTACCTCTCCTTCATTGGAGAATCAACATCATACAACGATGGAACTTCATATTGGGGAAAATCAAGACACAAAAAATGAAAAGACTTCTCTCAATAATTTTTTAGCATGTTCTTCAACCAAGAATGATCCAATATCCAAGTAGGAATCATAATTTTTTTATCCTGCTTCATTTTATTAACTTTTTGTTCAAGATCAATCAATTTATTTGATCTATTCTAATTGTGGAAAATTTCATGTGCCCAAGTATTGAAATTTAATTGATTATTATTTTGTTTACCAACCCAGATATCCCCATTCATGATTGTTGGCCAAGAACACTTAAATATGATTTATAAACCTTTTTTATTCCTCTCCCCCAGAATTTATCTTTTCATTCATCTTTGGACCATGGGGTCGTGATTCAACAATGCCTGGTGGGATTGATATTGATTGGACACCAATATTCATGACAGTTTCACATGTGACAAATAGATCAGAAATCAAGAAAAGGTGTTGGGGACAAAACATGATATAATTAGTATTTTTTCTATGGATTTGATATTTGAGACTGAGCGGGATATTAATGGTGGCATGGATGTGCATGCGAGGTGTGAAGAACTAAACAAGGATTTTATTTTCGGTAACTAGATGGTTGGAAACATCAAATAGTAGTGAGATCCATTGTTTTCTGGTGGTTGGAGGTGAGATCCTCTATGGGAAATCTAGACCAGAAATTCCCAACAAAATATATAAATTTTTATGAAAATCATGACTACATGTCATGTTATCTGAAGAAAAAATGGCATGTAGGGTCCTGGCTGTGGCGGTTAGGGCTTCGAGTGAGATAAGTATCACACACTTGGAGTCCCACTTTCCATGTGACATTGTGTTGGAGACCTATCATGTACTTTGGGACTATACAAGCTTTATCATGTCCAAGAACACACCATGTGATGAAGTGAACAGACATGGATAGAGACACAGGCAGAACCATGTGTGGAGAGACATTACATGTAATAAAGTACATAGAAATGTGCAAAGTATAGGAACACATCTAGAGAGCATGGGCAGGATGTAGAGTGGAATGGACATTCCATGTAAAACCTCTACACACCATATATGCTTATATGGGAATAAATTAATGTATCTATAGGGACACTTCTAGGTTTATGGTGTGTAGAAGTTAAGGAAACTTCAATCTCTCATATATCCTTCATTTGGACTCATATTTTGGGCCGTGAGTAGCCTATCCTGAGTTTTTTTCATATAGAACTTGATGGTGGACCCCATAGTGTATTTCAAGACACGTTATGAGATGTTATAGGTGTTGCACTTATTTAGGTAATGCTCGATGATAACAATGATTGTGGAGGATTCGTATATGTTTCTAGAGTGGAACACTCCTATTGGGATAGGGCACGGGTCCTCTACCAATTTGTAGAGTGGAACCCTCCAGCTGGTCTAGGCATGGGTCCTCTATCTACTTCTCTAGTGGAACCCTCCAAAGGGGTATGTAAGGGGTCCTAAACCATCTATTAGAGTGGAATACTCTTGTTGGGTAAGGCGTGAGTCCTCTATCTAATTTTTGAGTGACACACTCTTATGGGGAAAGGCGTGATTCCTCTATCTCTTTTCTGAGTGTCACCCTTCTACTGGGTGGGGAATTGATCCTTGGCTACTAGAGTGGCACCCTTCAGCTAGGCTGGGCATAGTTCTTTAATAGAATACTAGAGTGGAGCCCTCTAGATTGGATGTTCATGGGTCCTCGATCAACTTTTGAGTGTCACCCTCCTATGGATATATGGAATAGCTCATCAACCATCAGAGTGGAACCTTAATACTGAGATAATGAAATTTTCCTATAGCTATCTACTAAGTGGAACCCTCTTATTGTACTAGGTAAAGGGTTATCTACCTAGATATTTCACTCCTCGACTGTGTGGTATAGTGGCGATGTGTGTATCGACTTGGATGTTTTCTGATAGGTAGATATGCAAGATGTTGGGCATCATTGATGGAATTCAATGACTGATGGAATTTATTTTCTTGGTGTGGATATGATATGGAGTCCCCTTATCTCTTGTTTTGGTTTCTTTTATTTGAGAATTTAAATATTTTTGATCCTTGTTATTGGATTTGTTTACTCTCACACTTTGGGGTTGAGCTGTCTTCTATCTATTTATTCCTATTGTGTCTCTTACTACCCCCCCCCCCCTCCCCCTTCATCATTCAGAGAATCCTACTATGTAAGTATATACTCACTCATGCATGGTATTTCCCCGCACGTGTTGTGTCTTATACAGACGCTAGATAGGATAGCGGTGACTACTGAGGAGCTATGTGACATTTGGTGCATTGGACCATGTAGGGGTTCAAATCTTTGAGATCAGGAGATGGTATATCTCAAAACATTTACTTTCAAGTTTTTTTAGGTTGGTTCATATTTATGGTTTGGTGTGTATTTTTCCTTTTCACTTTTCTAGTTTACATTGTCGTACTCTTCTAAACCCTAGAGGTTTTTCATACTTGGTTTATATTCTACCTGTTACATATTTTAATTATTATTCATCTGTACATATTTATTAAGATGATAGGGTGTTTGAATACATGTACATTATAAAAAGTCCTCCCATTTAAGATATTCCTTTCCATACTTTTTTCCAACCCCTGGCCTATGGAGGCAAGCCTTCGGTTGTTGCATCTCGATCCCCAGTGGTGTCAGGTCATGAAATAGTGGTATCAAAGAAGTTCAATCCTTGGGATATTGTTTGGAGTAGTACCCTTATGAATATTTATTTGGTATTTAGGTAAAATGTTTTATAGTGTCTTGAGTATGGATCTCAAGCTAGGGAACCCAGTGATGGTACGGGCAGCCAGCATATCCATTCACCAAGACCTTGATTGTCATCTTGTCGACTCAAAATACTTGATTCAGTGCTTACTTGGATCAATAAAATATGAATCATTTAGGATTGATTCATTGATTTCCCTCTTAAGTCATCTCACCATTATATATATATATATATATGTGTGTGTATGTATGTATGTACTCATCTGACTATGGTACGCCTTGATTAAATTTTCAGGATACCTTCACTACGACAGCCAATTAGGATACTAGTTCCGGATCATAATGAAAATATGATGAATTATGATGCCTTTGTTATGGGTATATCCCATGAGAACCCTCCTCCAATTGGAAAAGTATATGAACCCCCCATAGGTTGAGTAGCGGATCATACCAGTAGGATAGGCTGAGGATGCACGCAAGCCTGGTGCACTTTACAGGTTACTATGCCAGAGGTCGTTGAGGTTTTATGGAAAAAAAAGATCCTAGGAAATGGAGGATTGTATAGTGTCGGTGTTCCATGTTTTCATGATTATATAGACATTGAAAAATTAATTGGTTTCACTGATATATATCCTTTTCCATGGACAAGTTGGGTGCTGGTGGATTCTTGTTACCCAGATGCGCAATGAGTCGACACATTCATGGACATACTTCTAACACCTGTTTCATGACGTGTATTACCCCTCATATTTTTAATCGGTTCAAATTCAGGATATTATGGAGCTTTATTAGGGAGTTATTTCAGTGGTTAATTACTCTTTTAGTTTCACAGAACTTATGCATTACTCCTTTGATATGATCTGGGAATGCTACTTCCGATCATAGAAGTTCGAGTAGGGACCCCGCATAGATATTTGTTCCAATGTGGTACCCTTTTTCATTTACACTTATGGCATGGAGTTGTATTGGGAACTAGTGATGTAAATACTCCGATCATAGGGATGACACACAGTTGGAGCAAGCACTGTGAATTATAGGGCTGAGTTGTCTACAACAGCTAGAAGATTCTAGTCAGCAGGATCTTAACATATGATATCTTCCCAGGAACAGGCTCAGGGACATGGTCAGGGACAGCACAAGAGACCAGGGTATCCCATAAAGGGGAAGTGATATGATTGTGATGGGTGAGGTCACATGGAGTGTGATTTCCCAACCATACATGTTGAGAATCACAAAAAGATAGCTGACGGACTGACATGGAAGAGGTAGTGTTGTGATTATGGATATCCTTGGTGATGATAGGGAGTTCCCCAAGGAGGAGGAACTGGAAGAGGATAAGGTGGATATCTAGGAGGAAGATATTTGGGTGGTGTACTATGTTATGATATCGTAACACCACCACAACCAAGCATCCCAAGTCAGGCTCAAGAAGCTGTCAGCTGGGGCTGTGAATAGCTATAGGCTATGAAGGCTTAAAACCTAGGAGAACATGAGATGATTAGAGTTATGATTTGTGTTTATTATACTCTTTAATCAGTATTATTAGACACGTGTGTAAGTCATTAATTCATATCTTTACTCCGGATGAAAGAGTTGGAGATCTCAGTTAAGGTTCTAGCCCCGTAACTTTTTTGAGTTTTCTATAAGAATTATTCTACAGTATCTTTTACCTATCGTCCGTGAGATCTATGACCTGGTGGATAGAGATTCAAGTGAGATATTTAGTTCATCACAACAGAACCCTATGACTTTATCTTAGGTATGGATTGGTTTTCCAAGGTCTGGTCCTAGATAGATTGTCACCGTAGAGGATTCAGATGCATTCGCACTAATGGGATGAGATTTTCTTTCATAGGTGAGAGGGATCTCATGGTGGGATGAGTGGGATTTGAAAGAAGGAATTTGTATCTCATAACCCATATTTTGGAAAATGTAAACCTTGGTGTAATAGTCTCTTTAGGAATCTGGATTCCTTCAGTCATTGAGGATTTTATGGATGTCTTCCTCAAGGATGTTTTGGGACTATCTCTAAGGTGGGAGATGGATTTGTTCATCGACTTGCATCCAGGGACTAATTCGATATATTTTTTGGAATATCATAAGGCCCCTACTGAGCTCCAAAAGTTTCAGTAGTAGTTGTAGGACTTTTAAGAGAAATTTTTTATCATACCCAATGTTCCCCCTAGGTAGCTTTGATATTGTTCTTGAAAAATGAATATGGGAGATTATGGGTTTTAATGGATTATCATTGCCTATATTAGTATAAAATAATGAATAATTACCCCCTTACTGAGGATTGATGACCCCTTTGGCTAGTTTTGAGGAACGAGATGGTTCCCGAAGATCTATATTTGGTTCAGTTACCAATAGTTGAGACTTTTTGAGGCTGGTATTCTGAATCTGTTATTCTAATTCCACTATGAAAACTATGAGTTCCTAGAGATTTTGTTTGGTGTGAAGAATTACCCCACTATGTTTTTGTCTATGATGAACCAAGTTTTTCATATGTACATAGACCAATTTTTTGTTATCTTCATTGATGACATACACATTGTATTAGATTTTATTTTGGAGCACAAACTTTATAGAAATACTCTTAAAGTTACAATTCTAGAATCATGAGGTTCACTTCTTGGGGAATGTCATTTCTGAGCATCAATTGTATATGGAAATAGTAAATATTGATGTCATTCTTGATTGGGATCCACCCAAGACCATTTCATAGGTTCATAGTTTTCTTTTCTTTTTGGGGTGCTATAGGATTCTTGTGTCATACTTCTATAGAATTGTATCCCCTTTGAACACCCTAACATGGAAATGGAAACTGTTCACCTAAATTGAGTAATACCTGATACCCTTTGAGGAGTTGAGGCTGAGACTGATGAGTATTTTTATTTTTAGACTACCATAGGAGGGCATGAAGTATATAGTGTATTGTGATGCCTTAGGATAGAGGATAGGCTATGTGTTGAGGAATGGACATACAATTATCACATACGGGTTGAGGTAGTTGAGACCTCATGAGAAGAACTATGTGACTCTTTACTTAGAGCTGATAGTTGTAATCCTAGCCCTGAGGATGTGGATGCACTATATTATAGGGGAGCGCTTTGTGGTTTACTCAGACCATTAGAGTCTCAGGTAATTCTTCACATAGATATATCTAAACCTTATACATCGTCAATAGTTGGAGTTCCTAAAGTGCTATAACATAGAGATATTTTATAACTTAGGGAAGGGAAACATGGTAGAATATTCTCTTAGTAGAAATTCCTAGGATTTCTTGGTTTAGTTGGATTCCATAAAAATGACCCTAGTTGAGTAGGAGGGTGTAGGTTCTCTTCAGTCAATGGTATTGAATCCTCTTCTCCTTTATTATGTGAGAGGGTCTCATTGGGATACATCGACTGTGAGGACTTTCATTACCAGATATCCATTAAAGATTCACCATATGGACTTTATGAGGGAGGGAATCACATCATACTTTTCCTAGGATGGATGGTGGTCCCAGTCATGATATAGGAGGATGTGATACGATAGTACCACACATATTATTTATCTATACATCCTAGTGTGGGGAATATGTATAGAGACATTCACCGGCAATTTTTGTGGTTTGGCATGAGATAGATCATGATGTAGTTTGTCTCTCAGTGCCACACCTATCAGTAGGTGAAGGCTAAGAACCAGGTTCTGATAGATTTTTTGTGCCCCCTTAAGATCCTGGGGTGGAAATGGGATAGAATATCCATGGGATTTATGATAGGTCTTCCATGGAAAATGAAAGTCCATGACACCATCTGGGTAATAGTGGACGTACTCAGGACTTCGGAACACTTATTTTTTATCACGGTGTAGACTTCAGTATAGAGTTTGTGGTAGATGTAAGTATAAGATATTTTTATCCTCCATTAGGTTCCCTTGACTATTTTATCTAATTGTGATATGAGGTTCTTCTCATGGTGTTGGAGAGTCCTACAGGAGGTATTAGGGACCCAAATGAAGATAAGTAAAGCCTTGGAACCCCATAAACATAGGCAGACCGAGCGCACTATCCAATTGTTGGAGGATATTTTGATGGATTACATGTTAGACTTCATATGGATCTAGGAGGATCACTTTCCCTTTGTATAATTATTGTATAAAAAATCTACCACTCTACTATCGGCATGGAACCTTTTGATTCCCTATACAGGAGACCCTCCAGGTCACCCTTGTGATGGATATTGATCGGTGATGGATATCTTATGGCTCCATAGTTGGTGCAGGTGATTATGGATAAGCTCTCGGTCATCTATGAGTGGATTAGGATGGCCTAGAGTAGGTATAAATTTAATGTAGATCAACATCATAGGCCATTTGAGTTTGGGCAGGGAGACTGTGTTTTCCTGATATTATCCCCATGAAAAGGATTTCGTAGATTTGATCAAGGTTTCAAGTTATCCTTGAGGTTCATATGTCTATTTTAGATATCGTAGATGGTTGGACAATTTTCTATCCACCTCAACTTACCACCATAGTTGGATAAAGTTCATGAATTCTTTCACATGTCTTATCTGAGGAGATGTGTGCATGACCCCATGCAAGTTATTGATTGGGCAGAGTTGGGCATCACATATGGTCCCACTTTTACGAATCACCCGGTGATGATTGAGGATTGATGGGAGAGGATATGGTGTGGATCTATCATCTCCTTGGTTCACATGTTTTAGCAGCATAGGAATGTGCAAGAGATCTTCTAGGATCAATAGAACCAAATGCGGGCTCAGTATCCTGATAATTTTTTATAGTTTTTCTATTTAGGGATAAAAATCAAGAAGGATCGAATGATGTATAAACCCAGTTTTTTTCATTGTAAGACTTTTATATGTTTCTATATATTTTTTTAGATCCTAATGATTTGACAATTTGTGGTTTTGAGACCCAGTGTTCTTAGAAATTAATTTTATAAAAATATTAAACACATTTTAAATTATGTGAACTTATTTTCTTAAAGAAAGTTTGATAACTCTTAAATGGAACATCAAATAAAAAATATTAGAACAATTTTGAGTATAGAACCTAGTTTTTACCCTAGTCATGACTCAAAATAGGTTGGTATGAGGCGTTTGGATAAAAACATCCATGGGCGGGTGCATTTAGTTAAATTTAATAATTTAAATTATTTCTTTTATTAAATGAATAAATTATTAAATCATCTATAAGTATATTCTCTGGTAAAATCATCCCAGGTAAGTTTCATATACCCTAGGAGGATCAAGATATGTTCTTACACTTTTTCATTGATGTATAGACATCAGACGATGATGGATATCCAGATCGGGTCAGATCAAGAAGCAACGAACACAATGATTTCTCTCAATCATTGATGAGCACATTCTTCAATGATAAATGATCTAATTTCCATGTAGGATTCATCCTTTTTAGATTATACATTATTTGATTAATGTTTTAAGAAATATAAGTCCCCTTATTTGATCTGTGCCAATTTTTGACAATCTCTTGCTCCCAAGTATTGAAATTTAATTGATTATTATTTCATTTCTCACTCTAAATATCACTATTCATGACATTTGGATAATAAAACTAGGAATAAATTTATAAATATTTTTTTTATTCCTTTCTCCCAAAATTTATTCATTTTAGTCATCGTTAAACCATGGCATCTCCATTTGGCATTGCTGAGCGGGACAGAACCTGATCAGACCCCCAGATTTGTTACTATTTCATGTGTGATGAATAGATCAACAATAAAAGAACAAATTTTTTATATGAATAATGATATAATGAGTGTTATTTCTATGTATTTAAGATATAATAACAAGAAAGAGATGAACGGAGTCATGGTAGTGCATGTGGGGACCGATAAATCAAATGAGGATTTGATATTGTAAGAACTCGAACCTTCTTTTCAGGATGTTTTTCCTTTTTTGGTCATTTTTGAGAAAAATAGGAAATAATGAAAATTTTCTAAGTACACGTCGTGTAATTTATGAGTACACATGGTGTAATTCCTTGCCGCAGCAGGTCATGTGTTGGCCGTGTATTAGCCACACACATTCCCGTGTGGGAGTGACTTGGAGTCCGCCAAATGCAGAGTACGGAAATAGAAAGTACAATCCGTGTATTTTGTTTTTTTTCATTAAACACATCGGGGTCGCGTATGTTGGACAGAACACCTTCCTTATAGGTCTTGTTCATTCAAGAGAGTCTGTACGGCCACGTGTCTTTAACGATCCCCCAAACCTCCGTCTGTCCTCCGATTCGAACACCGTTGATTGCGTTGGAATTTCATCGGTGAGTTCTCTCTTCTCCTAGAGCATCATCTTTTGATTCGTCTTCTTTTCTGAGTTATTGTGGGTTGAATGTTTTATATTTTTTCTGATATATATGACGTTCCAATGATATTCAAGCTTATAGGTTCATGTATAGAAATCTCCTAACCCCGTGGTAGGTGGTTTGTGTCTTTCTGTTTGAAGTCTTTGAGTATTATGTGAAAATTCCACCAATACCCTTGAACAGGGTATTGCGTGTTTACTGTTCTACCCTTGTTTATTTCCTTCCATGCTTTTATGTTTGTATAGAGTTAATTTGGATATGAGTTGAGTTGATTTTTAGGCTTTGGATGTTTTTCCCTTGCTTGTTCTGTTGCGACCGAATGGTCTGGTTTAGCCAGTTTGGCTGCCTTGCCTGTTTTCCATGCCTGATGTTGTAGGATGGAGAGTGTGTATTTTGACATGCTTGATATACTATAGAATGTTTATCCAAGTAGCTCTGTAGGTTTAATTTGGCCATATTACACTGCTATGCTCGTTGACCTACACAGGGTCGTGAGAACCTGGTGTAGTAGACTATAAGGGGAATTGACCAGGTGAGCTTCCTCGGAGAGTCTTGATCACTTCAGGTTATACGGGGGATTGACTGAGTGATCATCCTTAGAGAGCCTTGAACCACTTGGGGCTCTAAGGGGAATTGAACAAGTGATATTCCTCAGATATTCCTCATTTTCTTTAGACTATAAGGGGATTGACCGTGTGAGCTTCCTCAGAGAGTATTTGTTTGAATTGTATGACATTGGGTATAAGGGGAATTGACCGAGTGAGCTTCCTCAAAGAGTCCTAGACATTGGGTATATATAAGGGGAATTGACCATGTGAGATTTATCAGAGAGTCCTTGACTACCCTATACTATATAGGGAATGGACTGTGTGAGATTCCTTAGAGAGTCTTGCTTTACCTTTGACTATAAAAGGAATGGACAATGAGTGCCTCCTCAGAGAGTTTTATTATATTCCTATGACTGAACCTGAGGGGTTAGGCTAAGTGTACTGCCCAGAGGGTTGCTTGTACTTATTAGGTAGGACCAGAGGGGATGGATGTGAGTACTTCACAGAGGGATTCCTGTTTGAGGTTCAGCTGTTTGTTTCGTTGTTGTTTAATATTGAAATTGTGGATTGTTTACTGCTTAGTACTTTCCATTTTACTGCTTTTTGTACTTTTACCTTCCATATACTCACTGACTATTAGGTACAGATCTTCGGGTGGTTTCCTACTGAGATTTAGTCTCACACCCTGTTTGGTCCATGCTTTTGGGTCCAAACAAATTATATTGTTGCAGGTATAGATAAGGGCATGCACCCTTCTACTTCAGGTACTTGATTTGTTATGGAGCTTGAGAGCATGGGACCAAGCTATGTCTTGCGATGATGAGGAGTTTATCTGCTTTATTTTTTACTTTGGTTTAGCACTTTTTTATTCCAGCATTGTGACTTGTTTGGATATTTTTATAGACATATATATAATGCATTGCTTTATATATATGTTCTCCAGTTTATACTTTCAGTCTTCTACTCTTACTGTTGAATGCCATTATTACTGCTTCCGCTCTTGTATATATTTGTTTACATCCACTGTGTACTCTGCCAATGAGGGCATAGTTTCCCCAATATCACACCCAGGGCCCTCGCTGCTAGTCGAGAGCCTCTGGAGTTCTGGGAAATACTCTTGAGGTCATCTGATCAACCGGGTATGGGGCGCCTCTGGGTGGCCTCCAGAACCGGGACGGTACAAATTGGTATCACAGGAATTATTTTCTATTGATTTACTGTTTGGAGCGTTTATCCAGTGATAGGAAGGAATAGGTACTTGGTAATAAGTTGTTCCTGGGAGTACCTAAATCGTGTACAGGGAAAAGCTAACCGACCTCATTTAATTGGAATTTGTCTGGTTTTGGAATTATTACAATTGATTTGATTTCACCTTGAGTGATTCACATGATTTGTGTTGTTATTGTTGATATTATTGGGGTTCTATTTCTGTTTCAACCCGATGAGATGAGGGTATTCCATCTCATGCATCATATAGGCACTTTCTAGAAATCACTTGTCATGCATTTTGGCCATGCCATCTAGGATGCATTAGAAATTGCATGTCTTTTTATAGATGATGTGTAAAATATGCATGTTGTTGTGATAGTTTCCTTGATAAAAATGCATATTGTTTGATAGGGTATTGTTTTTTGTAGTGTTTTGCTTGAATGAACGCCAAACTTGGGTTCTTGGGGTGTTATGGGCCCTCATGAACTGGAATTTGGTGGATCATTACCTTGTTTTTCATGTTATAATGTGTTCAAGATTCAAAACATTGATTCGTGGGTATTATGGGCCCTCACAGATCAGAATTTGTCACATACAATGCTTTTTTCAGTGTTTTCTGGGTTTCGGAGTAGTTTCTAAGGCTTACTGTTTAGAAAAACCCAGAATAAACGCCGTGTAATGTTAAGTACAATCCATGTGTTCTTATGTTCAAGAAGAAACTATTTTTCTTAAGTACACATTGTGTACTTTTTCTACACGCAACTTAGTCTCTAACCGTATCATAGGACGTGTGGGAAGAGACACATGATGGGGAAAGTCTGGTGGGAACATGTCATGTAACCATCGAACACGTTGTGTAGTGTCGACCTCGTGCCCACTCGTGTCACTAACAACACAGGTTGGATGATTCTTGTCTAATACACGTCATGTGTCATCTAAACACACCGTGTAGTCTGACCCAGGTACCCGGCCGTGTCACGAACAACAGGGGTTGGTGTTACCCTTTGACGTACACGTCGTGTCCGCCTTGAACACGCCGTCTAGTCTGGCCCAGGTACCCCGCCGTGTCACAAACAACACGGTTCAGTGTTATCCTTTCTCATACACGTTGTGTCCATCTCGAAAATGCTGTGTAGTTTGATCTATGTGTCAGGTCGTGTCACTAACAACACTGTCCAGGTGAAGCTTGTCTAGTACACGTCGTGTAGGTATTTTACACGTCGTGTAGTCTTACATTAAGAGAGTCGTGTTGCTTAATCGTGTAGAAGGACTTGGGCAGGGGAAGAGGATTCAAGTACACACCGTGTGTTAAGACAACACGCTGTGTGTCTGGGGTGCTACATGACTAGTTTAGGCAGGAGTACACTCCCATGTGAATGACTTCAGGGAACACACTGTGTAATAAATGTACACACCGTGTAGTCCTGTTTTGTAAAACATGAGTGCTTTCTTTCTCATGTTCCCTTCTTACACTCCTTTTCTTCAGTCCTTGATAATCTTGATCTAAGGTTTGTTCTTGACCGTGTATATTCATGACACCAAGACGTCCTCTGGTTGTGTGCCAGTTTCCAGATGGTGATCAGACACCAGACATGGCTAATCAGGGACTACCTACAGATCCTCCAGTTTTTCCAGCCTTAGCACCAGCCATTGTACCTGGCACTGGTGCTGACACACAGTTCAGGGAGGGCTTTCTGAGGATGATGCAGACCTTTTAGGGAGTGCCGCCTCTTGCCCTGTCGATGGCTGATTTGACGTGGGTCTTCCAGCAGCAGCATCCTCCCACTTTCTCAGGGGATGGAGGACCTCAAGCTGTAGAGTCATGGCTAGAATACAAGCTGATGATTTTCAAGAATCTAGAGATACCTTCAGAGAAGAGGGTGAAGCTCGCTACCTACATGCTCCGAGACTCCACCAAGAGGTGGTGGGATGTGATCTCATAGGCGGGCCGCTAGCAGAATATGGATTAGGAATAGTTTCAGCGCATCTTCTATGATTACTTCTATCCGAAGACCTTGAGGTCCAATCGATCTTGATATTTCATGAGTCTTGAGCATGGTACTCTTACTATTATGGAGTATTCCTCTCGCTTCACGGAGCTACAGTGTTTCACAGATATTCCAGGAGGTGATGAGTT
The DNA here is from genome assembly GCA_963277665.1 of Viscum album. Lineage (NCBI taxonomy): Eukaryota > Viridiplantae > Streptophyta > Magnoliopsida > Santalales > Viscaceae > Viscum > Viscum album. The sequence goes on along the minus strand of OY728164.1, from coordinate 627,934,383 downwards.
TTTCCTTGCATGGAAGTTTGAGGATGGTCTGAGGCACGACATCCGATCTCATGTGAACATATTCTGGTTAACTTCGATATCTTCTATCATCGACCAGGCACTGATCTCAGAGTGTAATATGAGGGATTCTAGAGCTGTGAGATAGGGTGGTTCGGCATCAAGAGTTAGTGCTCCGCCAACTGATAGCAGGAAGCGCTGCAGGGAGGCAGCACGAGGAGATCAGAGTAGGCGGGATGCATCTTCCGGTATCTAGGTGGTGTGCTACCAATGTGGGAGAAGCGGGCATACGAGGCCATGTTGCCCGAGGGACCTAGTGGAGTGCTAATCTTGCAGCAAGATGGGTCCCCTTCAGAACTTTTGTCAGTTATTCTCACCAGCAGCTGGTGACAGGGGTTCTTCTATGACTCCTCATTCAGGAGCAGCGCCACCAGTTTATCATCAGTATGGGAACTGGAGTTCTTCAGGCCATTCGGGCCGAGGTGAGGGTCATGGTCATGGTATCAAGTCTCCCGGTTTTTAGTGACATCAAGAGGATCAGCTCAGAGTGGTCAGGCAGGGTCACAGGGCCATGGTACAGGCCAGAATTTTCCACTGGCGCAGACCCAGTAGGAGCAGGATCCTGGACCTTCTACCGTTCAAGGTATGATCTTAGTAGCCTTAGTTTTAGCTTCTGTTCTTTTTTATACAAGGTCTTCCCATAGTTTTATATCTGTTTCTGTCATGGAGTGCCTTGGTCTTTGAATATTTTATTCTGATGATATCTTGACGCTAGACACTCTGTTGGGGACTAGAACGGCTAGTGTACGTCATTGCAGAGAGTTCCCTCTATAGGTTGGTGGATGTCACTTTTTATGGGACCTCTATGTCCTAGAGATGACAGGCTATGATGTCATTCCCAGGATGGACTAGTTAGTTCCATTCCAGGAAGTCGTCGACTGTTATCGCTACAGGGTGAGTTTCATATCACTAGAGGGTGGATCTTTTCTTCATAGGGGTGAGTGGAACGTCCAGGCGAGCAGAACGGGTCCAGAGCATCATGGATTGGGAGGAGTAATAGCCCAAATTTATATTCATTATCTGGATGATCAGAGAACTTCATAGTTAGACTTTCCTCCACTAGTGGATTGTTTTGGAGATTTCTTTCCAGAGGAATTTTTAGGTTTGCCTCCAGAGCACGAGGTTGACTTCTTGATTGATCTTATTCCAGGAGTAGGATCGGTGTCCATTCCTCCTTATAGGATGGATACACTTGAGTTGTAGGAGCTCAAGAAGTAGTTCGAGGAGTTGTAGGAAAAGGGTTTCATCTGACCCAGTACTTCTCATTGGGGTTCGCTTGTCCTGTTTGTGTAGAAGGCAGATGGTACCCTCAGGCTTTGTGTGGACTATCAGAAGTTGAACCAGTTGATGGTCAAGAACCGATATCCCTTACCGAGGATAAATGATCTCTTTGATCAGATTCGAGTATCCTGGGTGTTCTTGAAGATTTACTTGAGGTCTGGTTATCATCAGTTGCGGGTTAGACCATCAGATATACCTCTTACAGCCTTCAAAATTAGGTATGGTCTATATGAGTATTTGGTTATGTCATTTGGTCTCACGAACTCTCCTATAGATTTCATGTCACTGATGAACTAAGTGTTCCATCCATACTTGGATTCCTTTGTGGTGGTATTCATGGATGATATCTTAGTGTACTCTCACACTCGACATGACCATGCTACCCATCTTGAGATAGTTTTTAGTACACTGAGGGAGCATCAGTTATATGCTAAGCTCTCAAAGTGCCACTTTTGGATGGATCATATTCACTTCCTGGGTCATGTTATCTTAGAGGAAGGAGTATCAGTAGACCCAAAGAAAGTGAGAGCTGTAGTTTCCTGGGATCATCCGAAGAACATCTTTGAGGTGCAGAGTTTTCTAGGGTTGGATGGATACTACAGATGTTTCATACAGGACTTTTCACGCTTATCAGCACCACTGACATGCTGACCAAAAAGGGTGTGAAGTTATTATGGTCATATTCTTGTAAGTCATCCTTTTAGGAACTAAAAGGGAGGTTGACCTCAGCACCAATACTAGTCTTTCTAGATCCGAGAAAGAGCTATACTATTTACTATGATGCTTCAGGTATCGGGCTTGGAGTTGTTCTTATGCAGGGAGATGGAGTCATTGTGTACGGGTCTCGGCAGTTAAGGCCACATGAGAGGAATTACCCAACACACAATCTGGAGTTAGTTGCTATTATTTATGTCTTACACTATTGGAGACATTATCTTCTGGGAGATAATTTTGTGGTTTTCACCGACCACAAAAGTATCAAGTACATATTCACTCAACATGGTCTAAATTTGAGACAGCACAGGTGGGTTGAGTACCTACAGTCCTTTGACTTTGAACTTGCCTATACGCTTGGGAAAGGCAACGCAGTGGCTGATGTGTTGATTAGGAGGACTAAGATACAGGAAGTTCAGGAGTCCAGCTGTGGGTGGAAACTTATGGCTCTGTTCTCTGAGATGCATTTGGAGGTGCACAACAGACAGGGACAGACTTTTCTATCCTCTGTAGCTGTTACCTCTACTCTTCTTGATCAAGTTCGAATGAGGAAACTATCAGATTCTAAAGGCCTAGTCCTAAGGGAGAGTGTGTTAGGAGAGGACCATATTCCTAGATGGACCATAGAAGAGGATGAGATCTTATGTTTCTAGGGACACGTAGGGGAGCCAGTAGATATATGCGAGGAGATGATGCGGGATTTTCATTCCTCTATTTGGGAAGTTCATCTCGGCTTCATCAAGATGTATCATGATCTACACCGTTATTATTGGTGGCCCGGTATGAAGAGGGGTGTTGCTGGTTTCATCAGGAGATGTTCCACTTGTCAGTAGGTGAAGGCGGAGCATCAACGACCAGTAGGTCTTTTACAGCAGTTACCCATTCCCGAGTGGAAGGGGAACGATGTCGTGATGAACTTCATGACTGGTTTTCCGAGGTCGCCTCGAGGGAATGATGCAGTTTGGTTTGTCATAGATAGACTCACAAAGTTTGCGCACTTCTTTTCAATCAATGAAACCTTCAGTGTTGATGAGCTGGGACAATTGTACATCTGTGAGATTGTACGTCTATATGGAGTTCCACACTCCATCATTTCAGACAGGGATGCACGTTTTACTTATCGGGTTTGGTAGGTGCTTCAGAAGGGTTTGGGTACATAGGTACTTTTGAGTATAGCTTACCACCCCCAGATGGATGTACATTCTGACATACAATTCAGGTGCTTGATGACATGCTCCGAGCATGCATTCTGGATTTTGGAGGTTCTTGGGAGAAGCATATACCTCTTGTGGAGTTTTCCTACAATAATAGTTTTCAAGAAACTATTCAGATGGCACCTTATGAGGCTTTGTACAGTAGGCCATTCCAATCACCTTTATGTTGGATGGAGGTAGGAGTGGTAGCTTTGCTGGGACATCATCTTGTTTAGGAGACCATAGAGAAGATAGAGTTGATTCAGAAGAGGATGGCTAATACACAGTCTCGACAAAAGTCTTATGCTGATTAGCAGAGACAACCTCTTGAGTTCGAGGTCCAGGATCAGGTTTTCCTGCATGTCTCACCAATTTTGGGACATAAGAGGCTTAGGAGATAGGGTAATCTTTCACCGAGGTATGTCGGGCGATTTGAGGTGTGGGAGATATTTGGTCTGGTTGCCTATCGGTTGCAGTTACCTCAGAGGTACCAATCTATGCACGAAGTCTTTCACATTTCTCAGCTTTGACGTTACTTTTCAGACCTGTCTCATGTCTTCCAACCTGAGGAGGTTGAACTCAAAGTGGATGCGTCATTTGAAGAGAACCCTGTCTGGATTGTGTATTATAGTACAAAGGTTCTCCGTGGTTGGTCGGTTCCTATGGTACGAGTTCTATGGCAGCACGGGCGGGTGGAGGACAAGACTTGGGAGAGGGAGGCCGATGTACGAGCACAATGGCCAAAAGTGTTCGAGGTTTCTTCTTCTACACCGCACTAGGGAAATTTAGGGACAAATTTCTTTAAGGGGGGAAGTTTGTAATAACTCGAACCTTCTTTTCAGGTATGTTTTTCCTTTTCTGATCATTTTTGAGAAAAAGAGGAAATTCTGAAAATTTTCAAAATATACGCCATGTACTTTATGAGTACATGTAGTTTACTTCCTTGTTGTAACAGGCCGTGTGTTGGCCGTGTAGTATCCACACACACGGCCGTGTGGGAGTGACTTAGAGGCCGCCTAATGCGGAGTACGGAATCATAAAGTACACTTTGTGTACTCCAAAAGTACAAGTCGTGTATTATGTTTTTTTTTCATTAAACGCACTGGGGTCATGTCTGACGGAAAGAACACCCTCCTTATAGGTCTTGTTTGTCCGAGAGAGTCTGTACGGCCGCGGATCTTCGATGATCCCCCGAGTCCCCATCTGTCCTCCAATTTTAACACTATTGATTGCGTTGAAATCGCATCGGTGAGTTCTCTCTTCTCCTAGATCATCATCTTCTGATTCCTCTTCTTTTCCAAGTTATCATGGGTTGAACATTTTATACATTTTCTTAGATCTATGAAGTTCCAAGGAGATTAAAGCTTTGAGGTTCACGTATAGAGATCTCCTAACCCCTAGGTAGGTGGTTTGTGCCTTTCCATTCAATTTCATTGAGTTTTATGTGCAAATTCCACCAATACCCTTGAACGGGGTATTGCGTGTTTACCATTTTACCCATGTTGATTTCCTGCCATGCTTGAATGCTTGTGTAGAGGTCATTTGTATATGAGTTAGGTTGATTTATATGCTTTGGATGTTTTTCCCTTTCATGTTATGTTACGACTAAATGGTCCCCTTTAGACAGTTTCTCTACCTTGCCTGTTTTCCATGCCTGTTGCTGTAGTATGGAGAGTTTGTATTCTGACATGCTTGATATGCTATAGACTATTTAGCCAAGTAGATATGTAGGTTTACTTTGGCCATATTACACTACTATGCTCGTTGACCTACACAGGGCCGTGAGAACCTGGTGTAGTAGACTGTAAGGGGAATTGACCGGGTGAGTTTCCTTAGAGAGTCTTGAGCACTTTAGGCTATACCGGGGATTGACCGAGTGAGAATCCTCAGAGATCCTTAAACCAATTGGGGATATAAAGCAAATTGACTGAGTGAGCTTCCTCAGAGAGTCCTCGTTTTCTTTAGACTATAAGGGGATTGACCGCATGAGATTCCTCAGAGATTCTTTGTTTGAATTGTACGACCTAGCCTATAAGGGGAATTAACCGAGTGAGCTTCCTCAAAGAGTCCTAGACCTTGGGGATATAAGGGGAATTGACCATGTGAGCTTCCTTAGAGATTCCTTGACTAACCTAGACTATATGGGGAATGGACTGTGTGATCTTCCTCAGAGAGTCTTGATTTACCTTTGACTATAATGGGAATGTACTGTGAGTGCTTCCTCAGAGAGTCTTATTATATTCCTATGACTGAACCAGAGGGTTTAGGCTGAGTGTACTGCCCATAGGGTTGCTTGTACTTCTTAGGTAGGACCAGAGGGGATAGATGTGATTACTTCCTAGAGGGTAACCTGTATGAGGTTTAGCTGTTTGTTTCGTTATTGATTGATATTGAAACTGTGGATTGTTTACTGCTTTGTACTTTCTTGTTTACTGCTTTCTGTACTTTTACATGTCATATACTCACTGACTGTTAGGCACAAATCTTCAGGTGGCTGCCTACTGAGATTTAGACTCACACCCTGTTTGGGCCATGCTTTTAGGCCCAAACAGATTATATTGTTGCAGGTATAGATAATGGAAAGTGCCCTTCTACTTCAGGTACTTGATTTGCTATGGAGCTGGATAGCATGGGATCAAGCTATGGATTGCGATGCTAAGGAGTTTATCTTCTTTCTTTCGAACTTTGGTTTAGCACTGTTGTATTCCAGCATTGTGACTTGTTTGGTTGTTTTCCTAGACATATATATTATGAATTGTTTTATATATATGTTCTCGAGTTTATACTTTCAGTCTTCTGTTGTTACTGTTGTATGTCATTATTACTGCTTCCGCTCTTGTACGTATTTTTTTACTTCCACTGTGTACTCTACCAATGAGGGAATACTTTTCCCACTATCATGCCCAAGGCCCTCACTGCTAGTCGGCAGCCTCTAGCATTCGGCGAAATGCGCTTGAGGCCATCTGACCAACCGAGTAAAGGGTTCCTCTGGGTGGCTTCCATAACTGGCACGTTACATATCTCTAGCCACCGAATGGAATGAAATTTTGAACAGTGGTGAGATCCACCATTTTAATGTGGTTAAAGGTGAGATCCAAAATAGGAAATCTATATTTGTAATTCCTATGTTCAAAACTAATTTTCTTTAAAAATAAAAAATATGCACCATTTAGTCTGAAGAATATAGATCGTGTAGGGACCTGGATATGACAGCTAGTGTTTAGGGTGAGATAAGTATCACACATCATGTGTCATGTGACCTTGTGATGGCATCCTAGTGTATAATCTAAGAGTAAATGGTCATGGGAACGTCAAGGCATATGTTATGTACCGATATACATTGAAACGGCTAGGACATGGGGGGACCCGTGTGGAGAGACACATCGTATACCGAAGTACACGGACATGAGAAAAGTACATGGACATGGATTGAGAGAATTTTTATGACCCCAAGTTGATCAGACACACCATATAATCCCGGAAAATTACATGTATGGTTACACGGGTAGTGATTCGTGTATCTCTAGGGAAATGGTCAGGCAATTGAGTGGGACCACATGTTGTATGAATCCCCTCACATGTTGTGTACCCTTTGTTTCATTTTTAGGAAACTTCAACCTATCATATCTACTTTTTTTGGACATATATTTTGGCCCATAAGTAGTTTATCCTAAGTTTTATTCTATATAGAACGCAATGGTGTCCTTTATAGTGTATTTTGAGATACTATGCATGTTTTTAAGGAATGAATCTTATTTACATGATGGTAAATGATAGAACTGATCGGAAAATATCACTAGAGGCTTCTAGAGTGTCACCCTCCTACTGGGATAAGGCATGGGTCCTCAACCTATCTATAGAGTATCACCCTCTAGCTGGTCTGGGAATGGGTCCTATATTTTATTCTTGAGTGGAACCATCCAGTTGGGTAGGGTATGTCGACCAGCTATTAGAGTGGAACCCTCCTTATGGGTAGGGCATGGATCATCTATCTGCTTTCTGAGTGGCACCATCCTACTGGGTTGGGCATGGATCCTCTATCTTCTTTTTGAGTGGAACCATCATACTAGGTGGGGAATGGATCCTCGACTAATAGAGTAGAACCCTACAGCTAGGATGGGAATGGGTCCTCTAAAGACTAATAGAGTGGCACCCTTCAACTGGGATGGCATGGTCCCTCTATTCACTTTTGAGTGGAATTCTCCTTTGAAGATAAGTAAAGGGTCCTCAACCATCAGAGTGGCACCCTCCTTCTATGATAGGGCAAAGTTTCTCTAGATATATATTGATTACAACCCTCTCCTTGTTTCAGGTCATGGGTCCTCTACCTAGAGATTGTTCCCCTCAACTGTGTGGCACATTTTCAAGGTGTGGCTTTACTTGGGTGTTTTCTGATGGGAAGGATCATAATATATTGAGTATCATTTATGGAATTTTAGAACCTATGGAACATTTTTCCTGGGTTGGGCTCTAAGATTGAGATCCCATTATCTATCATTTGGGTTTATTTAGTTTTAGTTTATATATATATTTATATATATATATATATGATCCATGTCATTAGAATTATGTACTCTCTTTATTTGGGGTTGAGTTATCTATTGTCTGTCTATTCCTATTGTGTCTCTTATTTCTCCCTCATTCATCTTTTGGGGTGTCCTAATAGTTATGTATATACTCACCCCTACATGTGATTTTCCCACACATGTCTTTTCTTATGATGAATAATGACAGGTTGGTGGTGACTATAGAGGAGATTAGGGACACTTGGTACATTGGACAGCGTACGGTGGTCGGAGCTTAGAGATCAGAATTTGGTCTCTCTCAGCACATTTACTTTCTAGTTTTGTTAGTTTAGGAAATATTTCTAATTGGGTGTGTATTTTTTCCCTTTATTTTTCTAGTTTACATTTTCATACTCTTGTACACTGTATAGTTTTTTCATACTTGGTTTATATTCAATCTATTACATCCTTTTATTATTATTCCTCTTCACTTCTGCATTGAGAAGGTGGAGTGTGTGTGTACAAGTACATTAAACAAAGGCCTCTCATTTATAATATCCCTTTCAGTACTTGCCTCTATCCCTAGCCTATGGAGGCTGGCATGGGGTAGTTTTGACTCAAGCCTCAGTTGGGATGGGTCATGATAATAAAATTGAAATATTGGGGATCAATTTCGTAGAGTTTTTTTTAGAAAAGACAGCTCAAGAGTTTAAATAAATTTTTGATTATTTTGTTAAAAATCCAAAAAAAATGGTACAATGGGAAGGGATTGATTCATAAAGCTACAACTGACCCTCATGCCACTCTTCTATACACTGAAAACCTGCATAGGGAGCAATGTAATAATTGTGAGATGCTTGGTCACACTCAAAATCATCGACCCAATTTTTATATAACTTACCATCCTAGGGTGAGTGTTCAATTTTCATATTTTAGGGGTAATAAATAAAGAAAAAAATAAATATAATTTTGGATATGAAAATAAAACAAACATGTCTTGGAAATACCAATGGGTTAGTAAACAACTTATTGTTTCCCCCGAGTACCTAAATCAACCATGGAATCAGTTTCAAAACATGGGTGAACCTTTATATTTAAAATATAAATTATAGGAATTGGTTATGAATATGATCATAATGATATAATTACAATAGTCAAGCATTAAAAATATAAAAACTCAAATGGGCCAAATGGATAGGGATTTAATCATAGTGATAAGGGTAAGTTACCCAGAACAACTTTTTTGTACCCCAATGATAATTTTATAGATTTCACCACTAGAAGTGTCTTAGAAACTCAAGAACCAATTAGGGTGATTCCTTATGAAGAGGATATTGAGGATTTAAAAAAACCTAATAACCCAAACCTGGAAAATGAAAAATCTATCAATCTGGGTAGCAAGGTCCAACCTGAAAAAATGATGAACCCAAACTTGAAAAATCTCAATAACCAAGTAAAATCAAGTTGTAATTGACCATTAAAGGCAATAATAGGGTAGTATTTGATGGGAGGGTGAGCATTAAACCTATTTTGAAACATTATTCCTCTACAATTACATTTCATAAAAGTGTGAATAAAAATTATGAACCATATTACATTAGGTTTTTATAAATGATTAGAACCTTTAGCCTCAACATTCCATTTGTGGAAGCCTTGGATAAAATTCCATCATATGTAAAATTCACCAAAAGGTTCCTGAATAATAAAAATTATTGGAATAATTTTGATACCATAAACCTTTTATAAGGAGTTTAGTGTAGTTCTTTTGAGGAAGAAACCTCTAATATTGAAGGACCTTGGAATTCTTTTTATTCAATACCTAATTGGAGGAAGTGGACAACTAAAATATTTGTGTGATTTTGGTGTGAGTATTAAATTAATGGATTATTTTATGTTCAAAAATATAGTTCTTAAGGATTTTAAAGAAACTTTTGTGTCTCTTAAACTTGATAATAGGTCAGTCACTCATCCCTGTGGAAGGGTTTATGATTTATTATTCAGTGTAGGGAATATTAATTTTCACATGTATTCTATTATTAATGATATGGAGTATAATAAAAAGGTCTTGATCACACTAGGTAGAAAATTCCTTACCATTGGGGGTTCTATAAAAGATTCATTCAATGGAAAACTAACCCTCAAGACTATGGATTATGTGGAGTAGATTTTGGTTTTTAAAAATCCCAAACCCGAGGTAAAATGTGACCTGATTGATGTTACTGAGAATTATTTCCTAAAAATTGACATCATTTATGAATATGGTTCTTCCCCTATTATGGTTAAAAAAATAGAATTCTCTAATCTATTGAGAGTATTACTCAAACTATTGTTCTACTCCCTCATTAATTTTTTGAAGAGTACATTTCCACACTAGATCCCATTATAGAGATAGAGTACCAACAACTTCTTTATAAATTAAATAAACCTATTTATGAGATATTTATATTTGAAATTTATTGTTTAAAATTTCATCTTACTGGGGAGAGTTTTGGATAAAAGACCATTGAAAAACTTAATGATTTCTAATTTAAAAAAAATAATATATTTTCTTGAAATTTTCTCACCCATTATGTTTGGATCTAATCTTAATAATATGAAACTTATTCTATAAAATTTAACTTCATTTGAGTTACTCTTAGAGTATAAAAGGCACATAATGAGATATAATTTCCGTCCTTCAAGTGGTAGCCTTGGATTTATTTTACTTACAAGATGATTTCTAAAATAGTGAGATGGTTTATGAAATTATTTCACATGTATCTGAGTTGATCAGTGACTTAAGTGTGGGAGAAAACATAGAAAATGATTTTGATCATCTTGTTGAATTTTCTAAGCTATGTGACTTGATATTTGGTCATATTAGTCAGATTATAGTAATATAAATATCCATGGAAATCATTCCCACTCTTGAAATTTTAGAAAAAATTTGTTTGGCATTTCTCAAAATTGATGTTCTTGAATTCCTTAGAGAGATTGATAACACCCACACTAAAAACAATAAACTAAAAATAATCAATAAATAATACCCACTCAATGATTATGGTTAGATTAGAATTTAAGGTAAAATCTTACCGAAGACTTAAAATTTAGCATAACATGTGAGGAAACCCATGGTTTTTAGTTTTTATTTTAATTTCCTACTCAAATAAATGCTTTTTACTCGATTTAATTTTAGATTTTTCACTACCATACATAACTTTTATTGGCCACAAGAAGTTTCAGATACACTTCAAGGTTAAAATGAGTTATAATAATGAATCTTATGGGTCTACCCTCCCAAACTAAAACATAATTTCCTAATTGAATTGAGATTAATATGATGAATTCTATTATAAATTAGTTTTACATCTTATAGAAACTCAATTGGAGCATCCAGAGTCCTTTTTTAAAAGATAAAATGGAAGGATATAATCAAATAAATTCAAATGTACAAAGCTTCTATATTTAGTGGAGTCATTTTTTAGCTTTAGCACATAATAATGATTTTAAAAAATAGTGCTTCTAGTTATTAGAAAATTTTATTCTGAAAATTATTTTAAAATTATTGAAATGAATAATAAACCCTTATATATTACTATTGTGTGATACAACTTTAATTATTTATGATTTATGATAAAATACAATTCCATGCAATTATTTTCACATTTTTTAATATCATGTGGGACTTTCTAGGTATGAGAATACTGGTTTTTTCAAAATCATGATCAATTATAAATTTCTAAGTAGTTTCCAGTGGGATTATTGTGTAAATGTTTAATTTTTTTAAAAAAAATTGTTTTGGGGAAAGATATTTTTTGAAATTACTTATGACCCTTTAATTGATTTTTCACTACTAAATTGAAAATATATTTTGAACTAAATTTTATAAAATGTTCTCCCACCATAGTTTATAAGTGTGGGGTATATAGTTATTAAAATTTTCCTTAACTGTGTTTCAATTCATTACACATCAAGAACTCCAAAAAAATCAAAAAATAAAAGTCTACCCTTTTAGTATTAAGATATAGTCTTTATTTGTAAAAAAATATTATTTTGGTGTGTTCGTAAGTTATGAAAAGAAAAATTCATTTCATCCTAAAAAGTTAATAATTTCATATTAAATCAAGGTATTTCATTGATTCTAAAATTACAAGAATCACATGATTGATGAGTGAATGTTTTCCACTATTATTAAGGAAATTCTATTTAGGAACTAGGAAAGTGAGTGTTATGGATAAGATTATTGTGTAATTGAGATTAGAATTTGAGGAAACTTAATAATTGAACTTGAATCTAAGTAATATATCATTTTTGAATCAATACATGTCAAGGATCAATTTAAAATAATAATCATATAAATCCAATTAAACTGGAGTAAAAAAATAAATTTGGATCCCATGGTGAGCCCCTAGACATTTAGTATTAAAAAAATACACCTATACATTCAATAAGTTATTTACACATTCATGGATTCAAAAAAATCAATAAATTTCCTAATTTTTTAAAAGTAGTTCATTAAGGTGAGGGGGATATTTAACTAAAATTAATAAGGTGGAAATTGACTTATAAAATAATCATTTGAGTTGAGTCAATGAAGTGAAAAAAGGATATTTGGTTTTTAGAATCCATGAGAGAGTGGTAATTAAAGGTGACTCTTGTAAAAGTTTTAACACCACTTTTATCTAATATGTTTCACTACTAAAATCATTTCATAGGTCTAGATTAATGTTTGGTATTGGGTGATAATCACACAGGAGGCATGACAGTTCTTTAAAATGGATAATTCAATTATTTTCCTCATTTAATGTTTTTTTAACCTAGAAAAGATTATCCATTTGTTTTTCAGAGTCTTTGTATATAAATACACAAAATAAATAGAATTTATTAGGATTAAACTTGATTAAATGTGAGGGAGTTTTACATGGTATGTACTTGATACATATTTCTACATCTTTTTTAAATTAAGTATTTTCTTTATGTGAAAGTGATCATTAATTTGAGAATTTGGGAAAATTTAATAACATTGGAAAAATATAATTTGTTAAAATTTATTTATAAAAAAATTAATTTTTTTGTGAAACGGTTCAATGGCTCGTTGATGTGAGTGTTCATTTTTTAGGGAACAAAATTTTTGAGTTTTTGATTTTTTATTTATTAAAATTTTATGTGTTCATGAATTCAGGTGTTTTGGTTATGTATTTATTTTAATGGTATTTGTTTTAATAATTCAATATATTTTAAAGGATAATGTCTCATTTGATAAAAAAAATTATTTTTTATTTTAAAATATGTTTTATAAATTATTTTGATAACTTGATATTGTAAAAAATAATTCTCATAAAAATTCCATGGTTTAATCATACATATATTTTGGAATTAAATTTTTGTGAAGATATGATATTTTCAGTGATGATTTTTTTAATAATTAAAGTTAACTTTATATGTCTTTTTTTATATATCTTAATTAAATATTTGATTTTGATAGTAAATTTTTGTTTTTTTAGATCATCTAATCTGAATTCTCTTGTGATCCTTCCCACTCTGTTACTATCTAGGTGTGATTGTGTGAAGACCGTGCTACCATAATATGAAAATAATTATTCCATGAGTGTTATCATGAATCCAAGATCCTTATACCATGAAATAAAAATAATAATCATTCAACCATGGTGGGTTATGAGACTATGACCTACCCCTATTTTTCTACCATGAATAACCACATAACTACTACCATTCGGTGTTCTACTTATGTAACCTTACCTTGTATACATGAACCATCAATTTTTCTGTGAACCTTACCTTCAACCATGCCTCACCCCATAATTTTGTTACAATGAGGTATTTATACCAATATTTTAACTGGATGAGGAAAGTATTTTTTTCCATTGGAACACTACGGCCATGAAAATAGAGAAGACCTACTGTCATAACTCACCCCTAAATCTAGTACCATAAAAAAAATTCCATGAGAGTCACCTTCCATGAGAAAAACTATGACCAATGATCCATATTTCATTAATTAATAGACCCTAAAACATAAAGGATTCACCATATCAATAGATCCACTAAGACTATGTGAAGCTGGGACACTAATGAAATTGTAGGAATTGGAAATTAGAAATTCTAAACTGACTAAAGATGGATTAGAAAAAAAAATCAACATTGAACCTCACCTACTGAAGTACTAGTCAAAATCTTGAAGTTTATGAGCAGCCATGAAGATATAATTGATATCGGATGAATATTTCTAAATTTCTTTAATTCATTCAAAGTGAATATGAAGAACTGCATGATGTAGCGAACATCATGAAGACCTACTCATGTATATTCACTAGGGATGATGGTTTCTAACCAGGAATATATTTTACAATTTTTTTATCTTGATGATGTAGATAGTTATGCACTATAAAAATCAACATGATATCATTGATTAATTATTTTCATCCAAGAAAACCAAGATTGATCTAATCTTTTTTATGAAGCTCACTAGAAAAAGTGATATGCCTAGAAATTTCGAAGTCAATGTGCTAAGGGATTCCTTGATAGTTGTAGATTAGATATGTGTCCCACAACCCAAGTTGAAGTTGAAAAGAAATAAACTTCTAACGAACTATAAGATATGAACCTAGGGTTTCATACTCAAACTGATTTTGGCTAGTTATCGAATATTTTTCTTTAAGTCAATTGATTCAAACTAAAGTTGTAATTCCCCCAACCCTTGTTTCCCAGAGGTTGTGGGTTATTTATTACATGGAAAACAAAGTGCAAGAAATTACTTTTCAATAATCAAGGTTTAGTAGTCCTCAATAGACTATATACATTAAATTATAACTTTACCACATAAAAGTATAATTATATATTATACAATGCTAACCTTATTCAATAATTTTATTTCACTTCATTATCTAGGTAAATTGAGAAACAAAGTAAATGTTTTTATGTTAAATACTTAGTAAGAGAAAAACATATATTGAAAGTTAATAAAGGATAAATATGGCATAGGAAACATCATGAGTTTTATTGAAGGCATAAAAAGGAATAAACAATTGAAATACATTGATGAAATTGAAATGAATAATCACATGGATCACAAAAATAATCCAAAATATGGAATTTCATAATGTTGAATTTAATAACTATATTATCAAGGCCTTGTTCCAAGGCATTATACATAAAGGGTAAGGATTCCCCCACTATACTATCTTAGTTGTCCTATGAGACCTACCAATTCACTGAGAGGATTTATAATTTCAACCCCAACCTTCACATAAAATTACAATGTGTTTAATAACATTCGACAAGATTATAGGCTATATATGGAATAATGTTCAAGGATGAATAACTTAAAAATACATTGTACATTTTCCCTATGGAACTAATCACACCCGATATTCCCATATTGATCAATAAATTATAATATTAATTAATATATTTCCACTATAAATGAATTAGTAATAACTTCTAAGTGAATTACCTCAACACATATAAGGAATACTTAGGGATTTGCAGTTTTCAAAAAGTACCCACAAAAATTGATTAGTTTGAAGTTGTAGCTAATGGGTACTTATCAAGATTAAAGATTTTCATTATGTTTAGTAAATTTTATATTAAATGGTAGGATATAAAATTATCAAATGCATTATAAACCACCATATAAATGTTATTTCTTAGTTTATCAAGAGTATGTGTACCTTGGGAGTGTCAGATCGGGTGTGAAGTAAGGGCATATTCACCATGCATTGGGATGAGGATCAGGATATACCTGCCCAACTATTTTTGGGGGGTTTACCCTTAGATTAGTTTGATTCATAACCATGTACAATTTTAGTATCCAAATAGGTATGTATTTTCTTAGAAAATCACACATATTTTACTTAACCAAATTATAGAATTTCTATGGCTATGAGGAGGTTTAAGCATAGAAATGCCTTAAAATTTTAGCATAATGTGAGTGATAGGAATGATCACTTGGGTGGGATATTGATGGTATGTATTTAGTCATTTTACCCTAGTCGATATTTTGTTTACCTAAGTATACAATAGAGAGTGCATACCATGGTCAATCTCATGAAGAGGCCGCTTACACGCACCGTCTTTCTATTGTCACTATTTATAATATAACTAATATAAAATAAATTAACAAATATAAATGGGGGAATTGAAATTCATGAAATATAATATATATATATTATAAAAAAATTCAAAACGCAATGAAATAAAATAATAAACACACAAATAATTCATAAAATGTCATTTCTCATGGGGTTTCATGGTGGTATTATCATTTTTATTCAAAATATATTTCAATGTTTTATTCAATGTGGATATCAAGACCTATCACTCCAAACCATCTTTTTCGAATGGTATTACCTACACCAAGACCTTTTCATATAGTATTAATCTCTTCCACATCAATACCAAATCCAAACTTCATCATTTGAATGAATTAGATATCAACAAGAATGAAAATGACTGAACAAGGGGGAAGAATATAATAGTAGAGAAAGTGGGGAGACCACTCACCACAATCATTTTAACCAATATTGAATACCTAGAATAAACCATGATAAATCACTAAATCAAAATAAACTCAAATATCACCCCCCCCCCCCGAAAAATGGTTAGGGTTATCTCTCCACAAGCATGGAGTTAGAAAGAAACACGGTGGCGGAAACACAAAAATTGAAAAGATAATGAAGAAGGATATAAATGAAAAAAATAAGAAAAAAATATACAATAATATATATTCAAAATACTAAGAACTGTCACAACTGAAAAACTCCACCTTTACCCCTTGAAATAGCTATCCTTTGAAATTCTAGGGGAGGTGGTAATTTATAGAAAATGGATGAACAAATTTTGGGCTCCAATTATGTCTTCCAGAAGCTCATGCATGTTAGCCTCATTAAATGGCCGAATATTTGAAAGTGTTATTCATGATATTTTTTCCATTTTTTACCACATCCCTACAAAAAAAAATCAGATTTATTGGCCCATGTATGGAGGATTTATGACTATTTTAGTTTAGAACATTTAATCTAGCCAGGTGACTATTCATATTCCAAAACACCAACTTCCCATGCCATTATGGAATTTAAAACAATGGATTCATGCATAGAATCATTTATCAATGATGTTCCCCATCTCTTTCTCAGTATCCATTCTAATTTTGAGATCTTTTGGGATGTTCCACTTCTTGATATAATCTTATATGAAAATGTTTCCAGATCTGTACATATTTTTTGAGGCTCGATTTGTGAGATGATTTTGGGGATCTAATTATTGGATTGAGATTTGACTCCAAAAGGATGAAATGAGGCCCAAGATGTTAAGAAACCTAAAAAAATTACAATTTAACTCATTATTGAAAATTTTATAGCCTAAATGCCGAATTAAGTAAAACTGATAAATCCCACAATTATTCCATTTTTTTAATTAAGCTCAAAATACCCCAAAAACCTGAAAATGTGATAATTTACCATAAAATAGTAATATGGTGGGTTTATAAACATTGAATTATAGAATAAAATATGAAAAAATAATAGCTTCATCAAATGTATTAAGAATGGAATATATAGTGATATAAATATAATTATATGATATTAACTTGTGGATTAAAAAGGACACAACAATGGTAATGTAAATATGAATTATAAGGAGAGAGAAAATAAACCTTTACTTCGGCATAGTGACAGCTTATAAAAAGGGAATAGATTAATGGATTTGGGTAATTCATCCATGATAATAATTCAAGGGGGATATAATAACATGGATAAACATCATGTAATCATATAAGATGAAAATTTAAAAGAGATTACAATAAGGAAATTCAAATAGGAAATGAATAGAGAGAAATAGTAATCCTTAACTCTATTAAGATTCATATATTAGAACACAACCTTATATCCAACCAAACTTCTGAAGAATGAAGAGGAGGGATATCGGGGAGAAAATCCTTGAGAACTAAATGAAAAAGGTAACTTCTAATTTTGTGAATAAGAATGAGATGAGATGTGGGGTTTTATAGGTGTGTTGAGTAAAAAATTCATGGAAAAATTTATTAATTATTTTATTATTCAACATTCCTCTAGTTCCCCACTAAAACCATTATCCTCCATTACCACCCTTAATGCTCTAATATAGTTTTTAGTTCAAAAAATAGTGAAATGGCATTTATTTGGCCTAAATGAGTCATTATTACATAAATATGGTGTCATATATACTATATATATCATATTTTACCATATTCCAATATTTTTACTGTATTTTTCTATTTTAATCAAAAAATTACCAAATTTCACCACTTGGATAATGTTGACATGTTTATTCCAAATATTCAATCAATTTTATCATTCATTCTCTAATTACAAACATATTACCTTTTATGTTAGATTGATACATGTCACGACTCGGCCCGATGAGGCCTAAGATGCAACTCCCCAAGTCCGCCTCCAGTAGGCCAGGGGCTGGAAACTAGTTCCAAGTAGGAATATCACATATATGAGAGGTGTTTTTATTATAGTACATGTACAAAAGAACTCAAAAAACACCTCTATGAAAGAATGCAGATATATAAAAAGTTGGAAACAAAATTCATGCATACATCTATCCCAAACAGAAGTACATAAAAAAATACAAGCATGAAAATGGAAAAACACACACCCACCAGGAGAAAAATGTAAAAGAATATAACCTACTCAAAAGGAAGGGATTTATATCAAATTAATATACTAGAAAGTTCCTCATACTAGATCTGGTAAACACATCAGTATGTCTAGATCACTATGTTTTTCCTTGCTTGGGTCCTCTAGGGACTCTATCAAAAGGCATGTGGTCCTCACAAGACACAACACATGTAGGAAAATCCCATGTAGGGGTGAGTATAAGAATGCTCAATAGGCACCCCAAAACCCCAAAATAAAAGGGAGAAACTGAAGGGAAAAAACTTGATTAACCTAGCCAGAGGAAAACCAATTGAGAGAGAAAATCAATCTCAAACCATCCTAATCTATACATGACTAGTCAGCTCAGTCCACAATGGATGTCAACCCAGATACGTGACAACACCATAAGGACTCCTAGAAACACCCATATATACTCATATGAGACTCCAAGTCTCATGATGTTTTGACCTCATAACTAGCTACAACATTATACCTGAGGCTCTAATGGTATCACAAAACCATGATAACACACCCCATGAGCACAACCATCCAAAATGAAACTCATCTGAGAGATACACTCCATCAGGAACAACTCACTTGGTCCATCTCAAGTGCCTGACACTAGTGGTACATCCATTTATAACCTATTCCCTACACATGGATTTAATAAACCAAGTGGAGAGGCCTTCCCCCACCACTGCACATGGTTGGGGGAGAACTACTCCTGACTATACACCATGTGCATCCTCTATAACAAGAGATAATGGAGGAAATTTCACTTCGCCACTTACCTGTAGTCGAAGGATTACTAACTCCTAACTAACCTATGAAACCTATGAATCTTCTATATGGAGTGGTCCACACCTTGACCAATCGAGGGAGAACTAAGTCTTAACCAAGTATCGCATGTAACTAGTTGAGGGACAAGCTTCTCATGACTATACTCAATAGATGAGGGAGAACTAACTCCAATGGAGGACATTGTCCATGATTCTACTCAAATACGACGGAGTAATACTCTATATGTGAGTACCTACACCCTAGTATGAGAGGGGAGTACCACTCTGTGGCTAGAAGACCCACACCCTAACAAAATATGGGACTATAACTCTACTAACTCATTTACTATGGGGGGAATGCACCTTGACATGATAAGGGAGTATCAACCCCAGGCTAGAGGACCCACTTCCTAACATGGGAGTGGAGTATCAACTCTGCCGAGTTAATACATATGGAGGACCCACACCCTAGAACAATAGGGGAGTTCCAACTCTGAGAATAGAGGAACCACATCCTAACATGATAGGGGAGTACCCACTCTATCTATACATCGCGTTTAGAGGACCCACACCCTAAAACAACAAGGGAGTGACAAATCCATGTATATATGAACCACACACTAGTCCAACAGGGGATTAACTAATCTATATAGCCACCGAGTATGGATGGTATTCACCCTAGCTTGATAAGGGAGAACTATCCGACTATACAAATGATACGGGGAACCCGCACCTTGGTCTAAAGGGGGAGTACCAACCTTTGAATAACTACCCCATAGGTATAGAACCTGTGACAATGATGTGGGGAATCCCATATCTAACAAATTACAAAGTAAAGGGAAACTCATTCACTGATTCCATAGGGGAGTACCTATATCATAGTCTCTCTTTAAGAACCCCATTGATCTATAACATTGGTTAATCCCCGTTGAAGGAGCTTCACGCTTATCAGACCTCGCTTCACAGTACAACCATGTGTAAGGGACCCAACCCTGATATAATAGGAGATCACTTATCTATAACTTTATAGAGTCTAGAGGACCCAAATCTTAATGCGAAGTATAGGGTAACAACCCCGAAGTCAACCAAGTGATCCACCCTGATCACTACCAAGGTTAACCACTGCTACATGAGTGTTCCACTAGAATAATGAGACATCATATCTCATAGGACAAAACACCATCATGTTTTATATAGAAAATGCTCAATATAGGCTACTCATAATCATGAATCTGAGTTCTGTATAAGGAGATACACAAGGAAGAAGATCTCAAGAAGAAAGTCAAAAAAGGCATAGGCTCTGCACTGGAGGCCACATGGCGTGTGGACTCAACCGTGAACCTCACCATTTCTCTCATTCACATGGACTGGCTTGGCCATTTAGGGTTACATGATGTGAATATCCTATATATATCATGTTCTACTTCACCCAGCCCATGGCCTTGTTCCTCCCCCACATAGCTCGGTTAGCGGTGTCCCTCATGCATTGGGTGTCCCATATTACACGGCATGTTCAGGCCAAACGACCACCTGATTGTGTGGTTTTCTCATGCCCATGTTTATCACCCCATGTCCATGTACGTTGGATGTGTACTTTTACATGACCATTTACATTCACACGGAATCCCAAGCCATGTCCTTTGCTCACATGACATGGGGTCACTACATGACCTATAACCTCAGTACATGTTGTGTAGTCCCCAAAAGTCATCTTCCACAAAAAATAATAGAAACATGGTGTGTCTGACTATACTACATGTCATTTAGATAGTAATTCCATATGATAATTACCTATATATTTTCCTGATTCACCCTGGTTTACCCCAAACGAACAGATCGACCAATAAGGGATCAATAGTTATCGCAATAGGGATATAAAACTATAAAATGAAGAAAAAATAATGGTATCATGAAAAAAAATACTCCTATGTTTAGGGTTAAACAATGAATATTTGGTTGTAGAAAAAATCATGGATTGTGATGCTTCTTGATCTAATGACTATCAATGCTAAGAATGGATATCGGTAATGCTTCATCACTTCGATTCGGATTGCTTTTTGTCTGTCACCAAAGGGGGAGAGAAGATGGATTCATTCCTATTGGTTTTTTCACACCAGCATGATATAGGGGGGCTATATTTAGGTTAAAAATATTTAATAAATTAAAATCATTTAATTCCCTCTTTAACACCCCATTGAAAACTCACCCCCGACAGAAAACCCGGTGCTAAAAAAAGTTATCTCTCACCTAGGGTAAACACGACATTCTAAACTCAACCATGGTCTCATAAATCCTATCCAAGACTCCTCTCAGGAGTTATTCCATCTTTCAAGATAAACATTATTTCTATGAAAAAAATATTTAAATTTTTTAAAAATCTCTATGTCGAGGCTCTCCATGACCTGGAATCCCATGCTGAAATAGTGTGTGGCTTTTGAAGTATTCTTAAGAATATTCCAATTTATTATAAGTAAAACCTAATTCACTAAATTATATCCACCTTAGGAATTTATGTCCCCCAAAATCGAAACCCTACAAATAAGGGAAGAAACTGAACTCTCTACTCAAACTCTCACACGAGTGAGCTCAACAGGGGTTCTCGTGCTAATTCCAAGCACACACTCAGTGGAACAACCAAGACCAAACCATAATCACATCCTTCTCTAACCAGGACAACATCATTAAAAATGAAGTCACATGTATCCTCAACTATGATGGGTGGAAAATAACCGAGAACCATGGTCCATCTACAGTCATAGGGTCTAGAAGTACACCACTTCACTAACCTAACACAAATACCGACGTAACCCATAATTTCACATAAACACATATATAAACTTCACTACAACCTCCTCAAGCATCTTACGTTCAAGGATCACTCCAATCCAACAATTTTACTAATGAATAAAACAAGGTTTCCCAAGTTTAAACATTGGGTCTTACCAGGACCTTCATCCATGAACCTCAATCTGTAACATAGCTCACCAAAATAAAAAAAAATACACACCCACTAGTGGAATCCCATCTGAGTATAGATGGTAGGAAAACACTCTACACTGAAGAAAAATTGTATGGTATAACTCTTACACTATATAATGGTTCTAAGCAAGGATCTCCCTCCACCAGGGCTGACAAGAAAAAAGGGGTTGAATAGAGAAACTCTAATGGCAAGGCTAGGTCCTGCTGTAACACTCCAATACACAAACTCATCCTGAATGCACAAGTCTAAGGAACTTATCCACCATACCTAGAAACTATCCACTTTGGGTTGAACTAACTCACTTGCATGATTTTGATTGTGTCTCAAAAGCACTTATGAGTGAGGAAAGCATCCATTTTCCTCATGTGTCTAAATTTATGACATACCAAACCACATCCTCCTCAAGCACCTCGCATACAGATCTGACACCAAGTTCATGAGGGTACTAACGAACAACAGAGTTCTTCCCAAATGATCACATTAGGACTTTCTGGGCCCTCTATTAGTAAACCACCAACACTTCACTAGTCCCCAAACACACAAGTTAGAGAGACTCATCCACCACACCTTGATACTATTGTTTTTGGGTGGAATTGAATCACCTACACAGTTTTAATCATATCAAAAAAAATGAATCTTAGTGTGTGAAAGGACCCTTTTCTCATGAATTCAAATATATGTCGAACCACACCAACACAAGGTTCTACCGATGCCCCATGTCACCCCAGTTAATCCATGACAAAGAAGTGTAAAGAAAACAGTACCTCAAAATAGTGTCTAACAATTGCTATTTCATAAAGTATAATGGTCATAGATTGTACCTCTATTCATACATGGATTCTAGGTTAAAGGCCTATATAGCCTGTAGTTATCCTCTCCCACATCCTCCATCTCCCTGAGCCTGGTATGGATAACCTAGGGGTGGTGGTGGAAACACCTCAAACCAAATTTTACCAAATGATTCTCTCCCAGCTCCTCGACATTTCCTCTATATTACATAAATCCCTAATACAAATGTTGCCTATACCAAGGTATTGTTTTGACTAGATCACTCTTAGTGATATGGTGGGTCAGACTATCTCATGAAAGATGTCCCTGACCTTAGAAAGAATAAAACAACCTCTCTTATGGCTGACCTAATCCTCGAAATGAATCTTTCACTACAAGACCATGTGCCTTAGTCTAGGAATGGGTATGCCTCCTATGCTGCGATCCTAGAAACTATCATCTGTTATCTATTATAGATGCCTTAGCCTCATGACCTCCACTACGGACCACATCTTCCGGTCCCTCCATCAGGGAGATCTCTACTACCATAGATCACTCCAGTACCCCCGCATAAGAGTTAAGTCACAAGAAGACCACGCTTTCTTGGATATCTCTATGGAGTCCCTAATTAAAGGTATAAGATCTAAATAATGGGTCTTGAACCATATCCATGGAGTAACGTGGTAGGTCTGTGAACCTCACTAAGTACTCTGCCACAGTCATGCTACCCTACCAGAGCTGAATAAGATCATGTATATGCACTGATCTTAACATGGATAGGTAAAACTCTTCTCTAAAGAGTTGTTCGAACTCTACCCAAGTGATCATCACCTCATCATGGGACTTCATCACTAAACTCCACCATCATCGGTTGAACCTTACAAAAATCACACCATTAGGACCACCATCCTATTGGTAGGTTTCCTTGTTTGGAGGAAAACACGTGTGATTGGCTCGATCTAGTCATTAGCTGACTTGGGTTCTTGATCACCCTAGTACCTCAGTGGTCTCCACCTTGGGAACTCATGAAATGCACTTAGTTAGAAAAAATACTTAACCTAAACAACTAGAAAACTAGTTGTATGATGGGTGGTGGCTCAACTGGAGGACCACCCGAGGTACCTTTTCAGAACCAGTGCCCTATACCAAATCCTCACCACATGGAAGATCCTCATCAAAATCCCAATGGGAAACCCTATCTAGCTATCTTTATAGTGGAATCCTGAAATAGAATTCTAGATGCACCACATTCAAATAGTATATCTAGGGAGATGACTCAATAAGTACAAGGAAAAACCAAAACCCAATCCTATATGATCAATGTATCATTATTTCCATGTGACCGGTTTCCTAATGTACCTAGTCAAAAAGAAGGATATCAATGTCCTGGTGAATGGATACATCAGCCACTACTCTAACACTAGAACCTCTATTCTGATAGCTTAACTCAAAACATCCTAAAACTATCGCTATGAAACCCAAAGCATGATCATAACACTGTGCTCCCAAAGTGTAACCCACTCTGATACCACTCTTTCATGACCCGACCCGATAGGGCTCAAGAAGAAACTCCCCAAGCCTGCCTCCAATATACCAGGGGCTGACGAATAGCACTGAGTAAGCATATCACATAGAAGGGAGGTGTTTTCCTAAGCTACATATAAACATGCACCCATAAACACCTCGATGAAACAATATAGATATATAAAAAGGTGGAAACTAAAATTCATGGATACATCTATCCCAAACCAGAGTACAAAAAAGTACTAAAAGCATAAAAAGGGAAAAACACACCCCCACCAAAAGAAAACTATAAAAGTTTCCAACCTTCTCAGAAGGAGAAGATCACTTTCAAATGAAATTTCTGGAAAGTTATTTGGCCCAAATATGGTAAACACCTCATTTAGTATATTTAAAAGAGATCTACCTACCTCAAGTCCTCTAGGGACTCCATCGAAAGACTTATGGTCCACACAAGACACAACATGTGTGGGAAAACCCCCTGAAGGGGTGAGTATAATTATATTCCGTAGGAACCCCAAAAACCCCAAATTAAAGTAAAAGCATAAGGGAAGAAGTATTATCGACCTTGAAAGAGGGAAACCAATTGATATAGAAACTCCATCTCAAACCATCCTTTACTATACATGACTATTCAGCTCAGTACACAAGGTGTTTCAACCCATACATGTGACAACACCACAAGGACTCCCAAAAACACCTGGATATACTCAACTCAGAATCTACATCTCATGAGGTTACAACCTCATAGACAAATATAGGTTTATACTTGAGGCTCTAACAGTAACAAAAAACCAAGATAACATACTCCATGAGCTCATCCATCCCACATGGAACCTATCTGAGAGATACAATCCATCAATAACAACTCACTAGGTCCATATCTAGTTCCCAACACCAAATGTCCCTCTATCTATAACCTACACCCTATGTAAGGCTATAAGAAACCAAGTGGATAGGTCCACCCCACACCACTATACATAGTTGAAGGAGAACTGCTCTAGACTATGAATTGCATGCCTCTTCTCTAACAAGAGATAATATAGGAACACACACCTTTACACTACCCTATAGTTGATGGAGTACTAGATCCAAACTAACCTATGAAACCGTTGTTTCTCCTATATGGAGTGTCCCTCACCTCGACCCATTGAGGGAGAACTAACTTCTAATTATGTATCGTGCATAACTAGTGGAGGGTGATGTTACTCATAATTATACTCAATAGACGAGGTAGCACTAACTCCAATGGTAAAACTGCTCCCTACTACTACTCAGAGACAGGGGAGTACTACTCCTTAGGTTTGGACCTACATGTTGGACGATAGGGGAGTACCACTTTGTTGCTAGAGGACCCACATCCTGGTACGATATGGGAGTACCACTCTACAAACTCATTTACTATGTGGGACCTGTACCCTAATATGATAGGGGAGTATTGACCACAGGAAATAGGACCCTCTCCCTGACATAGTGGGGGAGTACCAACTCTGCCGAGTTAATACATATAGAGGACCCACACCCTATAAAGATAGGTGAATTTCTACTCTGGGGGTAGAGGATCCTCACCCAAACACAATAGGGGAGTACCCACTCTGTCTATACATCATGCCTGAAGGACCCACTCCCTGACATAGCAAGGGAGTAGCAAATACACTGATAGAGGGCCCATACCTTGGTCTAATAGAGTATTAAATACTCCATCTGACCAATGAGTATGGAGGTTTTTCAACCTGGTTCGGTAGGGGAGTGTTTTCCAACTATACGAATGATACGGGGAACCCGTGCTCTATTCCGACAGAGGAGTACCAAGCCCATAAGAACTTCCCCATAAGTATATCACCCACACCCATGATGTGGGGAGTCCCATCACTACCAAAGTAAATAGGTAAGGGAAACTCATTCTCTAAGGCCATATGGGGATTACCTACCCGAGCATCTCTCTTTAAGAACCACAATGATATACAACATCAATAAATTGCTTCTAAAGGAGCATCACACTTATCAGACCTCACATTACAACATAGCCATAGGTAGTGGAATCACGCCTAGATAAAATAGGGGATCACCTCTCTATCAGCCTAAAGAGTCTAGGGAACCAATATCCTAAGGTTAAAGGGAAGGGTATCGACCCCGAAGTCAACCCAATGATCCAACCTAATCACTACCAAGGTTAAGCACTGCTACATGAGTCTCATGCTCGCAACATGCCACATCATTTCTTGTAGTCCAAAATAGAAGCCACCAGCAAGTTCTATGTGGAAGACTAATCAGGATAGGATAATCACATGCCTAAATCCATGTTCCTTAAAAGGAGATATGAAAGGTGTAAGATATCAAGAATATCCTCAAAAAGTTACATGGCATGAACTTAGGCCAAAAAGTGTGTGGAATCTCCCATGCATCTGGCCATGTATCTTGTTCACATGGTCTGGCATAGCCAGTAGGGTTACACGGCATGTACAGCCCGTACATAGTGTGTTCGGACTCATCCGAACCCTAGATATGTTCTTCCTCCACACGATGTGGCCATCTGTGTCCCTCACACACCATGAATCCCATAATACATGGCATGTTCAGGATAAATGGCCACCTGTACATGTGTTTTCCCAATACCCATGTCTATCACCTTGTGTCTGTGTACTTTGGTCGTGAACTTTTACATGGCCATGTACATTAACACAGCTTCCCAGGCCATGACTTTTAGCCACACAACATGGGGTCACTACATGGAGTGTAACCCCAATACCTGGTATGCAGTCCCCAAAAGTAATCTTCCACGAACAAGAAGATATTTACATTGTTTATCGCTGGACTACATGTTGTGTATTTGTTAATTACAGAAGAGAATTACCATGAGATTCTCCCTATTTTCCCCAGTTTACACCAAACCAACAGATCGAACTATAATGGATCACTAGAAATTTAAATAGAGATCTAAAACCTTAAAAAATAAGGGTATTAGAAAAAACTCAAATTTTCCTACCTTGAGAGAGAAACATTAAATCTTCGGGTGTAGAATGATAATCGGATCTTGTTACTCCTTGATCTAAAGATGATCAGTGCCAAGAACAAAGATCAGAATCACTTCATCTCTTTGATTTGGATTTGTTTTTATCCATCACCAAAGTGTGAGAGGAGGTTTCTTTGATCCTCTTGGTTGTGCACACCATCACGATGTAGAGGAGAGATTTTGGTTAAAATGATTTAATCAATCAAAATCAGTTAATTCCCTTGTTAATTCCCCATTACCAACTCACCCCCAATCAAAAACCCAATACTAACAACGTTTATTTCGTTACTAGGGTAAAAATGAAGTCTATAACACAACTACGGTCTCAAAATTACAATCCTAGAATCTACTATAGAGTTATTATATATTTCAAGAGAAATTATGTGCACATGAAAAAATATATTTTATAGTTCTAAAAACCACCATGTTGAGGCTCTCTGGGGCCCAGAATCCCATGCCAACTCAGCACCTAGTTTCATAAATATTCATAGGAATATTACAAATCTTATAGGTCAAACCTGAGTGACTATAATACATTCATCAAAAATAAAGTATATTATTAAACATCCTTTCAATTTTCTAATGAATTTTCATTATAATAACCTCTAATCACACCATCATATACTATAAGGGTAAGGAATGTAAAGTTGGTACATTATTTTGGTGGTTCATCCAATATTGATTGGGTTTTGATCTCAACTATCTTGAAATTCTTCCACAGACGGTTTCTCTCCAATATCATTTGTTGGATTTCTACTTGGGATTGGTCCAGGTCAAACCCATGTGATGATTCCTCCTTTCCAAGATATAATAAACTAATTTCATAAGGGGTGTTAATACTTTTCAAATACATATTTCCTCCATTATGTGAGAATTAACATTCATCATTACCAATAATATAGACTAATCCTAATGATTTATTCATAATCGATATACCCCTGACTATCATAATTCCTAGTGGTCATATTTTCCAATATTCATAATTCCCAACAGCCATATAGACCAATGGTCATAATTCCCAATAGTCATATTCATCCTTATATATACACCAATATCTAAATCCCTTCAAAACATTATCTAAGTTCTTACACCTTGTCAATTCCAATTTTTATTGTTTTATTCGTAATATAAAAGTACCTTGTATACTTGTTATTCTTTTTTTATTATGATCCATTGGAGTACAAGATTATTATTTTGTTGCACATTGTTACATGCATTATGGAATGGGTTTTATATTCTATTATAAATTTAATTCCTTAGTGTTTTTTGTATAAATATGTGTTTTAATAATTATAATGAAAAAATAATATGGGAATTTTGCAACAATATTGTGATTAAAGGTTTATTTATTACTACAGAATCTTGAGTATTATACACCCCCTTAAAAATCCTCTAAATTTTAAGTTAATATATAAATAGATTTATATAAGTAATTTTCATGTAATTCTATAGAACCCATGCTGCCTCTTCCATAATATGATTCCTCAAAAGAACCTTCATCATCTGAGCAGTTCTATTTCACAAAACATGTTCCCTTATATCAAGAATCTGAATTAGATATTACTTATATGGTATGTATGGCACCAACTAAACATGATCAACTTTTAGAACATGGGTATGGTTTGGAATATAATTTTTTATAAGTGATATATAGAAAACATCATGAAATTTGGATAGGTTTGGTGTCATGGCCATATGATATTCATCTTTTCCTATTAGCTCTAATATTTCAAACATCCCAATATTTTATGGACTCGGGTTACCTTTATTTCCAAATATTATAACCACTTTCCATGGGTATGTCTTCAATTAGACATAGTCTCCTGCTTGGAATTCATGATCCTTAGTTGATTAATAGAATAAATTTTTATCTAATTTCGGCTGGATTAATATGATTTTAGATAGATCTTACGATATCAATTGTCTCTTCCACAAGACTGATACCCAAAATAATTATTTCTTTGAATTCTTACCATTACATTGGAGTTTTACATATCATTCCATTAAAGGATCCATGTGGTGCCATATTAATGCCATAGTGGCAACTATAATTGTATGAAAACTTTATAATAGGAAAATACTAATCCAAAAATCCTTAGAAATAAAGAGATAATGACCATAGAAAGTCCTCCAATGTTTTGATAGTTCATTTAGACTATCCATCAATTTTAGGGTGATAGTTTTTTCTAAGATTAATCTATTTATTTAAATCCTTTTGGATACTCCTGCAAAATTTTGATGTAATCCTTGTGTCACAATTAGAGAATATCGGTAGGGGTGTTCCACGAAGTCTTATAACTTCATTTATATAAATGTTTTCATGATATTTCAGATAAAAAATATTATTTATTTTCAAGGAAATCTGTTGACTTTATGAGATGTTCAACAAGGAACCATATAAAATTATTCCCTTTAGTTTTCATAGGAATCCCTGTGATGAAATCCATAGTAATATTATACCACTTCCATTCTGGTATAGGTCGATTCAACATTACTCTTTTGGGAAGTTCGCTTTCAGCCTTCACCTACTGGAATACTAATCATGTTATATTATAATATAAAATTTACCTCTTTATATTTTCCCACCATAAGTGATCTCAGATATCTATATACATCTAAGTAGTGAAAATATTTATAGATAAGTTTGATCTGTAAGAGTCATCCAATAGTTCCTTCTTGAACTCTGTTATATATAGAACACATAACCTCTTTCCAAATTGTAAAAATTCATCATCACCAATTTTGAACTCTAGTAATCTCTCATTCATCACATCTTACATTTTATTTTGTATGGATTCATCGCTATGTTGAGATTACATAATCTTCTCTAATAAATATATTTGGGTGATTACAGGGAATAATAATGATTCTTCACCTTCCATTATGATAACCAATTCCATCCTTACTAGGTCTTTGATAATTGTATCATTCTTTACCCTAAACATAGATAAGATACCATATACTTTTCTACACAAATCATCTTACACCTTGTTTTCTTTCCTATATGATAATGAATATAACAATCATAATCATTCAGAATATTTATCTATCTTATTTTCCTCATAGTAATATCTTTATGAGTAAATATATACTTCAAAATCTTGTAGTATGTTAATATATCACATGTATCTCCATATAGGTAATTTCTCTACATCATCAGAGAAAATATTATAGATGATAATTATAAATCATGATATAGATAGTTAATCTCATGGGGTTTCAACATTTTTTATGTGTAGGCCACAAATCTATCATGTTGCATTAGAACACATACAAGACCTTTCCTTGATGAATCACCGTAAATAACAAATCCTTATTTACTATATGGAAGATTCAATATTAGATAATTCACCAATATCACCTTTAATTCTTCAAAACTATCTTCACATTCATTTTTCCATGTGATCTTGACCCCCTTATGTGTTAGATTTTTTAATGGATTATCCAATAGAGAAAAGTATTCAAAAATATTCTCATAGTTTCCTAATAACCTAAGAAAATTTCATATTTCCATTAAGTTGGTGGATTTTATCCATAACTTAATAGCCTTCATCTTTGAACGTTCAGCAGATATACCTTCCTTGGATGCAATATGACCAAGGGAAGAAAATTGATGATTCCAAAATTTACATTTATATAATTTCCCATATAATTATTTTATCCTCAACACTTGAATAAAAATTCATAAATGAGTATCATTATCCTCTTAAATCTTAGAGTATAAAATAATTTCATCAATAAATATTACAACAATCTTTTCAAGGTTTTCATTGAATACTCTGTTTATCAAATCCATAAATAGAGAGGGAGTATTTTTTTATCCAAACAACATTACTATGAACTCATAGAAACCATACCTTGTAAAAAAATATGTATTTGAAATATAATACTTGTTAACTTTTAACTATTTGTATCCAAAAAAAAAAAATTATCTTCCATTCATGGTTATAGAGATAGTCCATAACATACCTTGATAACCTTGTTAAATTGTCCTCGTATCCGGTCATCATCTCTCCTTCTTTTTATATTAGGTTCAAGAATTTCCTGTCCATATCTTCATTTTTCTCTTGAGGATAATATTTTTTAGAAAAATTACATTGAATTAATTCCATTACATGTTGTCAATATTCGTGGCTTCCTCATAATTTTGAATTAAGGACCACCATTGGCTAGCATTGCCTCTTAGATAATACACAGCCATAATGAATTTATCCCTCTCAGGGATTCTTAATCCAAAAAATATTTTATCTTAAGAATTAATCCATTATTAATCCTCCATAGGATTAGTGTTTTCACTCAAAGGATGAGGTTATTAGCTCATAAAATGATATAATTTTGTTGATACCCATGGAGGGGAAACTGGTTTCTCCACACTGGTAAGGCTACTTCTCATAACCTGAGAAAATTTTCCTAGAACAATCATAACTTTCTCATTGAAAATATTATCTCCATTATCCTAATTATTAAAATATTCATCACATTGTGCATGGTTATTTTCCTCATTTTAGATTCTTCTAGTAGGTTCCATTATCTAAAGATAATTGTATTGGTTAATTATTAAACTTCTAACATGCCTTATATAGTATACTATTATAAGGACTCGGCCTTAAACATTACTTATTATTGAATTAAATGAATAATTCATATTGAGGATCTTTTCAGGTTTAGAGTTTTAGAGAATTAGGACATAACTATTAAATATCAAAGATTACAAAGTAGACACATCTACTAAGCTTCCATTTTTTCACAAAAATAAAAACTCTAGGACAAAAGAGTCATGTCTAGTTCCTTGTTTTAGACAGCTTGACATTTCCTTGATCCCATCCTTGACCCTATTCAACTTTATGTCCTGTGAAAAACATTTCAAAAAAACATGGGATGAGCATAAAAAGATCAGTAAGGGTTATAACAATACGGAAAGAAAACATTAGTCCATGTATACATAAGAATCAATGAAATCATACTTTACTCAAAAAACATAAGCAATTTAACAAACCTCATGAAATCATAAGATTTACGAATAAATCGTAGAAATCATAAGAAATAAAGGTAACTTGAGGAATTCGTAACATTCTTAAGTAGGGAGTAACCCTCATGGTTACGTTTGGAATACCCATCACAGTATGTTCCCTAAATATCTTCGGAGAAACCATAATGTTTAACCCCTTAGCGTTACCCAATGCATTGGAGAGCTATATCGGGCTCACCCGCCCTTAGTTTATCACGGAACCACCCGTCTTCATAAACAATGCCCATGAAAAATAACATATTCATAGAACATAACTTAATCACAAAGTAAAGATAACATTCCCACATTTCAATAACAATATAACATTTTAAGATATTGAAATAATGAATCCATTTAAAAACCATTTTCAAAACCTTTTAAAACATTTAGTAAAGAGATTTTTGAATCAAAGTGTCCCATACCACCTTGAAGCTTTTAACATTTTAAACCATTAATATCCATATAAATAAATCCTTAAAAACATTTTGAAAACATGGATATTAATGATAAGTATTTATAAGAACAAATAATTAAAACATTTAAAGCGATATTTTAGTTAAAGGGTTTTTAACAAAATTAGAGACACTTGAATACAATAATTGAGGAATAACATTTAATCAGAACTTTATAATATCATGAGAATAAATGGATTCATGATATAATATTCCAAAGGACAGTATATACACCATATAATAGTGAATTGGTGCATGACAACAATGAAGTCTCAATAGAAATGTAAAATGAGATGAAATCCCTTATAAAGAAGGTATCCTTAAATTAAGGATAAATCAATATAATAATTATGTGTGAAAAATAAAATACACCCAATATAAGTGGATATTAAGTGTAAAAAAACCATAGGTCATCCACACATATTCATAGGATGACATATTCAATAACTGCAATTTGAACCCAAAGAAATCAAAATTGGGTTAAGAAGTTCCCTGGTAAAAATTTAACAGCCTAACGGTGTCACGTTAAAATTTAGAAAACGAGTTGATGAGACAAAAAGGGTATCTCATCACATAGAAATAAATTTTACATAAATAAGGATATAGAAGAAAATATACCAACATAATATGATGTAAATTAAAAGACCTATCAAAAGAAGTCTTTTAAAAAGAGGAGGGTGAAAGGTTCCCTTTCTGACTTGGGTAAATTTCGAAACGTACACCCCACGAAAGAAGGACAATTCAACATTGATTTAAATACTCATAAACGAAATTATATTACACAAAGAGTAGAATAATGGGAAAAAAATACACCACTCAAAGGAAATGTTGTCAAATGTAGCATAAATCTCATGGGAATAAATGTGAGATGAAAAATCCCTTACGAAAACTCGGCAGCCTAACGGCGCCACTTACAACTTCCAAAAAATGGATTCATGAAATAAAATAGTGTCTCTAATAATATGAACATAAAAATTACAGAATGAGTAATATAAAAGAACACCCCCAAACATAAGAAAGAGGAGCTTAAAATAAGTGACATAAAAGAGAGTACTTAAAAAGAAAGAGAGAGGTTGGATCCCTTACGAAAATTAGGCAGCCTAACGGTGCCAATCAAAACTTCCAAAATGGATTGATGAGATAAAATAGGGTCTCTCATAATATGAACATAAAAATTACCATAATATTAATATAAAAGAACATCCCAATCATAAGAAAGATGAGCTTAAAAGGAATGACATAAAAGAGTGTACTTAAAAAGAAAGAGAGGGGTAGGTTCCCTTACCTCAAGTCCGACTTGTCTTGTTCATTTCTTTATATTCTTGAATAATAAACTTTGGTCAATTTATAATTGCTTAAGGAACTCCTTTAAAGATTATTATTCATTTCATATCATATATTATAATGTTATAATAATTGTTTTATAATTTTAGTTCATATCATACATTTTTGTCGATGTTTGGTACATGAGTAAAAAAATGAATTTGTTTGAAAATGATTGAACATGTAGTTATAAGTAAATTATTTACAGAATATTATTAATGATTAAAATATCATATATATCCAGTAAATATTCATTTTATACTATTACATAACATTTGGAGATAAAAAATGAAAAGCACCGTTCATGGAGACGGTAGGCCGTACGTACGCATGAACGCTACTTTCATTTTTTTTTGTCATATTAATGGAATTAAAAATAAATGAGATATATATATATATATTATAATTATAGTATAATTTATATGTTATATAGGTCACATATTTTCATTAATTTCATTCTTTATACATTCAATGTATTGCATGAACGAGTCACATCACTTGAGGTGGCGGTAGTCTACACTTCCTCATATGAAATTATCGCATTTGCACAACATGAAAAGAATAAAGGTATGTTTTAAATATAAAATACAGAAGCATATAGTAAACATAAATACCATATATATCATATATAAAATACAGTTACATCATAATGGCCACCATGAAAGGTGTTAAGAGAATATTGAACAATCATCGTTTCGTGAGACAGTAATTCGCCATCCACAGAAACAGTATCTTCTTTAACCATTAGACGGAGGAGTGTGTAAGTGTAGCTATAATACTTAACATAAAAACATCCTAGTATATTGAAGATATTGGTTTTGTTACAAAATAAAGGAATAAAAATAGTTTAGGGGTTTGGAGAATCAAAATAAAACAAAAGAACACAAAGGAAGACATTACCATTAAATCGGGTAACTCTTTTTGATTTGAGCTCAAAGACTTCTTTGGAAAGACTTATGCCCAAAGTGAGGCTTATAGGAGTAATATAGGGATGTTTAGAGACAAAATGGGCAGGGTTTGGCCGAGAAAAAGGCTTGAGAGGTGTGGTTAAGGTGGTAGAGGTGGGGGCCTTTTATAAGAGGAGAGGAGGGGCACTCTTGGAACGTCTTGAAAAGTAACATTATTATAAAATGATTTCAGATTTTAAAGGTCCCACAATTATATATTTCTAGGATAAGGTGATAATATTTCGAAATACACATATCCAATAAGTTATTTACAAGTGTAGGTATTAGATTTTACATAATCTTTTCATTTTATTTAAATCATTAAATAATGAGGTAATCACAGCATCATCATGGTGTCATAAATAATATAATATATTTAATGTCTAAAAATTATAAAAAAAATATCATGATGTTGGAAATATTTTTAGGTTTCTAATTAATATTTATAGTAAAAAATATGATCTGTATAACCCCATTTAAAAATTGTTTTAGTAAAACAACTCATGTTTGTGACATTTTTATTTTAACATTAAATAAAAAGTTATTAATGTCATTTTCCTACCAAAGTGGCTCCATGGGGTCCCCAAGTTGACCCATGGACTTTCTTGGTCGGCCATGACACATCCAATAAGGGTAGGACATGTTTCAAGGTCATTTCATATTATTAAAACATTATTTTTACCTTAAATAGCACTAATTACCTCTAATCGTGATTAAAAACTTAAAAGTTACTATTCACCAAGAAAATTATTTTAATCCCATTGAACCACATTTTACTTCTTAATGGAAACCATGTATGTCGGATTTTTGAAATTCAAAACACAGAGGTGGTAAATTTTCATTTAAACGAAAATCAGTTTTTTGAAGTACCATTAGTGGTTTCACTATTCATCAAAAATTGAAGTTTTTCAGAAAAATACCAAAAATTCACCCTAAACTGTATTTGATATTCCGAATTCAAAAATGATGTCTATTTTACAAAATTCAAAACATATAAGTTAAATTAATTAATTTAATTATTAATTCCTGCTGTCAAAAAAAATAGCGTGTTTTTATGAAACAATATATATCAAAAGATTGACACTAGTTTAAGTCCAATTTCAAAGTGAAATTAATTACAAAGACCCCTATTGGATTAAATGGTAAAAATATATTCTAATTTCACTTTAAAACCAATTCAAAAGATGATCTAATCATATAATTAAATTAGATTAAAAATAGGTTTTGAATAAAAATACAACATTTTTCACTTATTCATTAAAAATGAACTTTATCGTAAAAATATCAAAGTTTTACACAAAGTAAATTTTGATGCCCCGATTTTAAAGAAGAATTTTATTTTGTCAAATATATCACATAAAATTGTCAAAAAGTGGATTTAAAAAAGGTTCTCCATCAAAAGGCGGTTAATCGACCTTTTAAAGAATATTAGAATGTTTACGCTTAAAATTGGATTCATTCGCATTTTTAATCCTCTAACATTTATTGTAAAAAGTAAAAATATTTGACAAACATATATGATCATTTTGTAGTTCATTCTGTTCATTCCCGTCATTACAACGGCTAGGTGTTAACTACCATTTAAAATAAAATTATTTTATTATTAGAGCGCAACGTAAGATTTCAAAGGAACTCATTGTTGCGTATAGGGTAAGCCATCGAGCATAGAGTTCCCTTTAAATTAATATTAACATTTTATTCACAAATAGGGATAAATATAAAAATGTCATATTCTTTATTTACCTGGGGTGTTACATCCTTCCCCCCTTTTGGGAATTGTGTCCTCGCAATTTTAAAATTGGGCTCGGAAACATCATTGAAAGTCCCACATTGGAACAAGAGTCGATAAAACAATTACTTTAAAAAAAGAAATAGAAGTATAGAGGTCACCCGAGTTAACCCATACTAGGATTCCATGTATGAAAACATGGATATGGAAGAAAATGAAAAGGTTCATGTTCTGAGGGAGAGTGATAGAAAACGTGTTTAGGAGAAAGTTAACCACAAGAAAATCACAAACTTGTGGTGGGTTAAACGGTATTCGATTCCCCGGTAAGAAATGTTAATAGACAAAATTTTTGTTTTAAGTTACTTTTCATTGAGGAATTTATTTTTTATCTTAAGGAAACATACTTACTTATCATGTTTACTTTCAACTTTTACTATATTTCTTACACAAACTCATACTTTCCCCAAATGATGAGTATTTAGGAAGACTTGTTCACATTAAGAGTACTATAATCAACTTCTTGAGAATCACCTAATCCACAAAATAGAACTATATATTTTCCATGTCTTTAGACCCTTACCAAAACCAAAATTGTTAGAACATGATCAGATAATCCAGAAAAGGATAACCCTTTATAAAAAGAAAATCTATTCTTAATCTCCAAAATTTTTCCAACAAAACCCAAAGTTCAACGAGGACCATTCGATAAACAATTTTTCCATAAAACTATTAAAAGTAAACCAAACAAAGATTGAAACCCAGATATTTGAAGGATTTAGTCACATAGTCTTCCAAGGTACAAATCAACACTTATCTTCTAATAACATCAGTTGCTCTAAAAGTCCCATATTGAAAAGTAATTGACCTAATCACATATCCTCCATGATAGGTTAATTCTTAATAGATAACCCAAAATCAACTTACTATTAATTCATAAAATCATCTAACTAAAAAGAATAAGTCATACTAACCAGGGACTTCACGTAGTCCAGTGGTAGGAGATAAATACCAGTCGTACTTTGGTTGTGGGTTCGATTCCCGCAGCTTTGTCTGACGTGACGGGTTGTCACACGGTCTGCATATTGTCCTTTTTATAAAACTCCAAAAATAACCCTAACATGTTTTAACCTCAATAGTTTCATTATACCTCTCATTTTCATCCAAATTCATTACGATCACAACTTCTTAATTCTTGAAGTCTTATTTCACCACCATAAAATAAAACGATTCCCAAAATGAATAACAGCATACCTTGATCATGGCGTCCACTCGGTTTCATCTTCATCTTGTTCCCGTAGATAGAAGTCACATGCATTACAAAAATGATTTAGAGATCCTTCAAAATCATTTTCTTCCTCCATCCAAATACACCTTGTACAACATGGGTCATATGGGTGTTCACAGAAAAACAGTTTTAGAAAATAATCATGTATGACATATAATTCCAAAACATCTGATAAAACATGATTTCTATAAAATAGTCGGACAGAATTTGAGTTGAAAATTTCTATTATTGGTCCTTTTAAAATACCATAAGTATGTGCTGAGAGACTATATTTTAAAAGCAAATATAAATAGGTTGCGCAAGGTTCTACTTCCTCAGCACCATTTTTAAAATCATAATATGCTTCAAATTCTTGTGATAAGGTAAAATATTTGAAAATACCTTGATAATATTTACCTTTCTTGAAAATATGAGAATATTGTGAAAATAGTATTTGCCTAAATACAACCCATGATCCACGATGATAATAAGGTATAGTGGAGGTGTTTGATATCTCAAACAACTACTTGCAAGTGATTTGTATGCTAGAAAAAGTTTCACAATCATCCGAACATGACTTTGAAATAATTATTGAAAGCATGTCATCAGGAAGAAATAGGAATGTCGTTTGAGATCATCCTCCTTCCATTCGTAACTGACTTTAATTTTAAAGACCCTTAAATTTCAAGAAAATTCTTTTTCTTAATTTTCTCTGGAATTTTAAAAGAACGCAGCTTCTGACGGCACCTGATTCCGAGGCCCGGTGTGCCCAGAATCATTTTCCGAAGTTTGGCTCGGGTACGTTCAGTGAACGAACGAGCGGGTTTTTCTAACTTTTGAACCGGTACTCAGAATCAAATTTCGAGGGCACCAATGAAATCGCAGCGCTGGTATTTGCTTAGAAACGCCTCTTCCGGAGTTGCGTTTGCTCGGGTGTGGTTTTTAATTTTTTTTGGGCTTAAAGTTAAGAAATAAAACAATTTGTTCGACAAACTTTATTTTATTCCACTTAAGCCACTTGAAGCCACTTGAAATCCACTTAAACTGAGTTGAAACGGATAGGATGCTATCCAGAAATATCCTACCCACTTGGTAGGATATTTGTGAGGTGGGGCCCGCACGAGCCCCGTCGTTTCTTACCGCTAAGTAATGCACCCGCGAAAACCCGTCATTATGAAAGAAAACTGACGTGTTTTCTTAAATCCTTAACGCACCATTTAATTGGGCGGTTTATTTCGTGAATTAAATGGGCGGTTTCTTTCGTTGAATTAATTCAACGAATTGATGGGTCGTTACTTACCTTTTTCGTTTGTTGGCGTAATAATAAAATAAGACCAACAAGTCTTTTTGGAGGATTACTCGTTGAGAGGTTTTGTCAGAGTTCTTGAGCCTTCATCCTCCTTCGCGAAGAACGCGAATAACGGGAAGAACGCCGGACTCCGACGAAGAACGCTGAACCCGCGGAAGTCGACGACGCGACGCCGTGTTCCGCGACGTCGACGTTCCCTTCCTGCAAACGTTCTTCTGCGACGTCTCTTCCTCCGCAACGAAATCTTCAATCAGCTGTTTGAGGTAAGAGACTTCGGGATTCTCTTAAATCTCCCTTGTGTTTTTTTTAACAAAACACGGATTTAATTTTATATAATTAAATTAAATTTGTTGTTTCTTGGTCTGTTGAGTTCGTCGACTCAACGCCGAATTCCACGACGACGCGACGCCCTTCCGCGACGACGCGACGATCCCCTCCTTCCGCGATGAACAAATCCGCTAAGAACTTGCGTACGACGATGACTACGAGGTAGGGGTTGTTGTGAATAATTCCTTTTTCCCGTGTTGTTTCCGTTCAAAATGAAGAACCCAATTCATAAAACAATTATATTTCATTAAAAATTGTTTTCGGATATGTATTCATGTGTTGAATAAATCCTCTGTTGTTTTTATCTAACGCGGAGGGTGCAGGCCAAACGAACACGGCCCGACAACCTTCCGTCATTCTTCATTGTTCTGCGGATTTGACGGGCGACGACGGAACGTGCCGCAACGGATGTTTGATGGTTCCGCAGTGAAGAACGAGTCCCGGGAGGAGCAGCGGCGCAGACGGGAATGGAAACAGACCACCGGAGCGACTCTGGCGCCCCTGCACGCCACCAGACAAGGTCGTCGCGGCTGAAGCCACGGCGGCGGCACCCGTGGCCGCGCAGGTCCGGCGCGTGACGGACGCGGCTGAAGCTGCGTCCGGCTGTCCAGGGCGACATCCCGCGGGTGCCGCGGGGGTGTCACGTGGGGGCGGCGGCTCCCCCCCGCCTCGCTCGGCCGCTCGGCCGAGCCGGGACGGGCTGGCCAAGCCAGGCCGGTCCGACAGGCCGGGCCGCGCCCTGGCCGGGTGGAACCGGGTCCGGCCGGGTCGACCCGGGTCGGCCGACCCAGGGGGGGTCGGCCCGGGCCCGGACCCCCCGTCTTCGGACCATTTCGGTAAAATGCTCGTAACTTGATCTATGGGACTCCAAACGACGCGCCGTCAGCGGAAATGCGATCCTTGGATCGAGACAGTCGTTTCAGTATATCACACTCAAGGTTTCGGAATACTTTGAGTTTGGCCGGATTGGTTCGTACACGAAACCAACCGGGCCCTCGCAGCGGAAACGCTCATATTTTGAGCTACGGACGTCCGATCGACGTGCCGTCGACTTCGTTGAATTCCTCTAAGTGAGACGGATCTTTTGGCATACTCCGCCCGAGGTTTGGACGCAGGTGGAGTACGGTCGGGTTGGTTTTGCCTTAAGAACCAACCGGGCCCCTGGAACGAAAAAGCCAATAACTCTCAGACCGGGCGTCCGATCGACGCGCCGTCTGCGACGTTGAGTTCCTGTTGACGATACGGAACTTTTTGATACATCAACTTATGACATTGTGTCAGTTGATTTATCAGCCTCTCGGCTCGTGGAGCGGACCCTCCCGAATGAGCTTGCTGTGTGCGGGAACCCTAGTGCTGGCTGCGACTTCGACGACGATGACTATGCAGAGATCCTCAGTGGATTCGACTGCGACGATGATGAGAACAGTACGGGAATCCTCCGTGTTTTCGGCAGTGACCACTACGGTACACCTTGGGATACATCAACTCCGGACTGCATGTCAGTTGATGCATCGACCTTTTAGCTCGTGGAGTGGACCCTCCCAGAATGAGCATGCTGTGTGCGGAACCCTAGAGCCGGTTGAGTTTTGACGACTGCTGATCGAATGAATCGGTTTGTTACGGATAGCCCAGTGGGGAGCGCTTGGTTGTAGCGGCAGACCCATGGCAGAGGTGCGCTTGTTTGTAGCGGCACAGGGGAGCGCTTGGTTGTAGCGGCAGACCCACGACAGAGGTGCGCTTGGTTGTAGCGGCACAGGGGAGCGCTTGGTTGTAGCGGCAGACCCACGACAGTGGTGCGCTTGGTTGTAGCGGCACAGGGGAGCACTTGGTTGTAGCGGCAGACCCACGACAGAGGTTCTCTTGGTTGTAGCGTCACAGGGGAGCGCTTGGTTGTAGCGGCAGACCAGCAACAGAGGTGCGCTTGGTTGTAGCGGCACAGGGGAGCGCTTGGTTGTAGCGGTAGGCCCACGACGGAAGAGCGCTTGGTTGTAGCGGCATAACCACTGTACTTGATGGAGAAGGAGTTTCCCAATAGCTTTGGGTCCAACTTCATGAACGATCTTATGTGGGTCATTGTGGGGGGTTAGTACCTTCCGATCCTTTGTGGGTCCGACGGCTTAGATGAATCAGTGGCTACATCTGATCATATCTATCGTCATTTGAAGTAGTATACCTGTGTGAGATAAATCTTGTGTTACTCTCCTTTGTGGATTGTGTTGAACTATCCTGTGTGGATTTACTGTTTACTCTCCTTTGTGGATTGTGTTGTGCTATCCTGTGTGGGTATACGTTTTGCTTTCCTGTGTGGACTGGGTTGTGCTTGGGCTCGGATGTTGGAGCCGAACGGGAATTGATGACTTAGGTATATGTATGGGCATATACCTAAGCAGTGTAGGATGTTACTTCCTGATTGTATCTTTCCTTTGTGGATTATCCTTTGTGGATTTCGGGAGACCTTCGGGGGTCTCGGGGTCCCTACTGAGTAGCTTATACTCACCCCTGCACGGGCTATGCCCGCACTACGTTGTGTTGGTTGCAGACGACGGACAGCGCTGATCATGGTGGAAGCGTGCGGAGCAGGAGAGTACCTGGAGGTGGACCACTGGGCGGGACGTACTCGGAGCGGTCAGGTGGACCCGAGGAGCAGTGGAGTCTATCTGTACCCACCCTTCGGGTGGGACTTCCAGAGGACGTCTCGACGCTGTGGCTTTTCATTCAGTTTCTTTTTTCCCTTTCAGTTGTACTTTACAGTTGGGCTTGTATTTTCGGCCCCTTTTACTTTCAACACAGCTTGTACAGTTTTTACTTAGTATTTACTTTCCCGCTTGCTTACTCTGTGGTGCTTGTTTACTTTTCAAAGGCAATGCCTTCCCCCTTTTTTTGGGATTTACGCCTTGGTGCTAGTCGCCATCCCCTGGCCTATGGAAGGCGGGCTTGGGGTAGTCACGACACGGGCCCCGAGGACGGGTCGTGAAAAATTGGTATCAAAGGTGGTCGGTTCTACCACAGACTCTGATCTTTCTTCTATGTGAAGCAATAGTGTTTAGCGTATTGGGTGTGGTTATCAGTCCAGGGAGTCCAGTGTTGGTGCGGCGGCCGACGTATCCGTACACCAGGACCCTAACTTCTGATTTCCGACTTAATGCACGAAAACATTGATTGCATGTGTGTTTCAAGTTTTCTTTGTGATTACATTATGTCAGCTCACCAGGTATACTGTTCTGACCATGGTGCACTTGTTTCCTTTTCAGTATGGCCCCACAACGGCAGCCAGCTAGGGTTCCGAGTGATGTGTTTGGCGAGAGCCCACCGAGCGTCGAGGACTCGGTACAGAGCCCTTTGACAGCTGAGGCTCCGGCGGTACCTATACCCGTTGAGCCACCGATGCTACCAGCCCCAGCCGCTGACGATGCACGTCACCTTAGTGCACTGCATGAGTTCCAGCGCCAGCGACCGCCCAGGTTCCATGGGGAGACGGACCCTCAGGCCGTCGAGGACTGGCTGGAGGCAGTTTTATGGGTTTTCAGATTAGTGAGGACACCAGCAGACCTCATGGTGATCCTCGCAGGGATCCTCCTGCACGCGGCAGCAGGCAGATGGTGGAGCTTGATGCTCCAGGTGCACGACGAGGCATCTCTCCTCTGGACGGACTTTGAGAGCATCTTTCGCTCCAAGTTCGTCCCAGCCACCCTCCGAGCTGTGCGCATTCTGTAGCTACTACAGCTGCGGCAGGGCAGCATGATAGTGGCCCAGTACTCGGTGAGATTTACTGATCTCTCGCGCTACTCCACAGATATGGTACGGGACCCGTTCTTCCGGGCCCGGACCTTCGAGCAGGGACTGAGGCACAAGATCAGGGCTTCGATGATCTCCCTCAACATTCCGACTCAGGCAGGGGTGTTGGAGCGAGCCCTCTTAGTGGAAAGTTTCCTTGCTGGGCAGTCTCCAGCAGTAGGACCCACCACTTGTCGGCATGCGGAAGAGTCTTCTGCAGCAGGCAGTAGACAGATGACGCAGGGGTCCAAGAGGACTAGACCTACAGGTGGTCGACAGCATGACTCTGGATCGTTTGTGCGAGGCACTCGGGGTGGGCAACGACTTTCCATGAGAGGGCAGTGTTAATCCTACGGCGGGGTTGGTCACATGGCTCGTGACTGTCCGACCCGCCATAGGGATGACCAGTAGATGAACGAAGGACCCCCCAGGCAGAGGCATAGGTTCGATCAGGGCGGGCCGTAAGGAGAAGGCGGCCATGGCA
The DNA here is from genome assembly GCA_963277665.1 of Viscum album. NCBI lineage: Eukaryota > Viridiplantae > Streptophyta > Magnoliopsida > Santalales > Viscaceae > Viscum > Viscum album. The sequence goes on along the minus strand of OY728164.1, from coordinate 627,890,312 downwards.
GGGGAGCTAGTCGTGCAGCTGGAGGTGGACGACGCTTCGGGGTGTTTCCACCACCACCACCAGGAGGTCCACCCCGACCACAGGGGACAGGAGGAAATGGGAGAGCTCAGCTTCAGGCAGCCGAGGCCTACGATCATAGAGCTCCGGGAGCAGATGGACAGGAGCGGGACTAGCTCCAAACCTGGAGACTTTTGTTCATGTTGCTTCTAGTTTTGTTGATGTATGTTTGTAGATGCTTTGTGTCCTTGTACTTGAGCTGCAGTAATAAAAGACACCTTTTCTTGTGGCATTTACTTCCATGTCCTCTCTTGTGTTGTTACTAAGAGGTTCCAGTTTTGACTGTTGACTTGACCCTCACTTGTGAGACATCTACTGGAGGAGACCCATTTATCACACACTGATGCCGACAGTGTGACTCAACCCTTGGAGGCGAGAGTAACAGTTGGATCTCTTGGTAGTAGCATCGAGGCCTTAAGACGTCATCCATGGTATGGATTAGTATCATCCATGTCGAGATTGACAGTATTAGGTAAAGGAAGTGGTTCATCCAGGGGATGAGACCAGATTTCTCTTATCGGAAAAGAAGAAATCTTAGCAGCTCTTGTGGGACCGGAGATGATCCAGGCCATGAAAGAGAAGGTCCAGGTCATCCAAGAGCAGATGAGGATAGCTCAGAGCCGGCAGAAGTCTTTTGCTGACAGGAGGCGGAGGCCACTTGAGTTCGAGGATGGTGATCACGTCTTCTTGCGTGTCTCACCTCGACATGGATTACGAAGATTTGGCCGAGGCGGCAAGTTGTCTCCACACTTCATCGGACCCTTCCAAGTACTCAGCAGGATTGGCGAGGTGGCTTATCACCTGGCTCTACCACCTTAGTTGCTCCGGGAGCACGATGTCTTCCATGTATCTCAGCTGAGGAGATACGTTCACGACCCGACGCACACCTTTGACCATGGGGCGACTCTTGTGGAGGTCCCAGTGGAGATCGAGGATCGACAGAAACGGGTCCTACATGGACGATCGGTTCCTCTAGTGCGCTTCAGATGGAAGCTCGGGAACCTCCAGGAGAGCACTTGGGAGTGGGAGGCTCAGATGTGTGCTCAGTACCGCCTTTGTATTCCTATGTTTGTGGTGAACCTTTACAGGGACGTAAAGCCCTGTGGTGGGAGTAATGTAAAGACCCGTAAATTTCAAGAAAATTTTTTTTCTTAATTTTCTATGGAATTTTACAAGAACGCATATTCTGACGGCACCTGATTCCAAGGCCCAGTGTGCCCGGAATCATTTTCCTAAGTTTGGCTCGGGTACGTTCAGTGAACGAACGAGCGGGTTTTTCTAACTTTTGAACTAGTGCTCAGAATCGAATTCCGAGGGCACCAATGAAATCGCAGCGCCATTATTTTCTTAGAAATTCCTCTTCTAGAGTTGCGTTTGCTCGGGTGTGGTTTTTAATTTTTTTTGGGCTTAAAGTTAAGAAATAAAATAATTTGTTCGACAAACTTTATTTTATTCCACTTAAGCCACTTGAAGCCACTTGAAATCCACTTAAACTTTGTTGAAACGGATAGGGTGCTATCCAGAAATATCCTACCCTCTTGGTAGGATATTTGTGAGGTGGGGACCGCACGAGCCCCGCCGTTTCTTACCGTTAAGTAACGCACCCGCGAAAACCCGTCATTATGAAAGTCAACTGACGCATTTTCTTAAATCCTTAACGCACCATTTAATTGGGCGGTTTATTTCGTTAATTAAATGGGCGGTTTCTTTCGTTGAATTAATTCAAGGAATTGATGGGTCGTTACTTACCTTTTTCATTTGTTGGCGTAATAATAAAATAAGACCAACAAGTCTTTTTGGAGGATTACTCGTTGAGAGGTTTTGTCAGAGTTCTTGAGCCTTCATCCTCCTTCGTGAAGAACGCCGGCCTCCGACGAAGAACGATGAACCCATGGAAGTCGACGACGCGACGCCGTGTTCCGCAACGCCGACGTTCTCTTTTTGCAAATGTTCTTCTGCGATGTCTCTTCCTCCGCAACGAAATCTTCGATCAGCTGTTTGAGGTAAGTGACTTCGGGATTCTCTTAAATCTCCCTTGTTTTTTTTTAACAAAAAATGGATTTAATTTTATATAATTAAATTAAATTTGTTGTTTCTTGTTCCGTTGAGTTCGCCGACTCAACGCCAGATTCCGCGACGACGCGACGCCCTTCCGCGACGACGCGACGATCCCCTCCTTCCGCGACGAACAAATCCGCGAAGAACGTGTGTACGACGACGACTACGAGGTAGGGGTTGTTGTGAATAATTCTATTTTCCCGTGTTGTTTCCGTTCAAAATGAAGAACCCAATTCATAAAACAATTATATTTCATTAAAAATTGTTTTCGGATATATATTCATGTGTTGAATTAATCCTTCGTTGTTTTTATCTAACACGGAGAGTGCAGGCCAAACGAACACGACCCGACAACCTTCCGTCGTTCTTCGTTGTTGTGCGGATTTGACGGGCGATGACGGAACGTGCCGCAACGGAAGTTTGATGGTTCTGTAGTGAAGAACGAGTCCCGGGAGGAGCAGCGGCGTAGATGGGAACGGAAACGGACCACCAGAGCGACTCCGGTGGCCCGCAAAAGCCGCCGGCGGCGCGGGTTGCCGGCGCGGCGGCGCCGGCAGCCGGGGGCGACGGTGCCCCGGCACGCCGCCGGACAAGGCCGCCACGGATGAAGCTGCAGCGGCGGCACCCGCGGACCCACGTCTGCGTGGGTCCATCGCGCGCGGGACGCGGCTGAAGCCGCGTCCGGATGTCCAGGGCGACACCCCGCGGGTGCCGCGGGGGTGTCCCGCGAGGGCGGCGGCTCCCCCCCCCCCCCCCCCCCCGCGCCGCTCGGCCGCTCTGCCGAACCGGGCCGGGCTGGACCGGGTCCAGCCGGGTCGACCCGGTTCGGCCGACCCAGGGGGGGTCGGGTCGGGTCGGCCCGGGCCCGGACCCCCCGTCTTCGGACCGTTTCGGTCAAATGCCCGTAACTTGAGCTACGGGCCTCCAAACGACGCGCCGTCAGCGGAAACGCGATCCTTGGATCGAGACGATCGTTTCGTTATATCGCATTCAAGGTTTTGGAATACTTTTGGTTCGGTCGGGTTGGTTCGTACACGAAACCAACCGGGCCCTCGCAGCTGAAACGCTCATATCTTGAGCTACGGACGTCCGATCGACGTGTCGTCGACTTCGTTGAATTCCTCTAAGTGAGATGGGTCTTTTGGCATACTCCGCCTGAGGTTTGGATGCAGGTGGATTATGGTCGGGTTGGTTTTGCCTTAAAAACCAACCGGGCCCCTGGAACGAAAAGGCCAATAACTCTCAGACTGGGTGTCTGATCGACGCGCCGTCTGCGACGTTGAGTTCCTGTTGACGATACGGAACTTTTGGATACATCAACTTCAGACTTTGTGTCAGTTGATGTATCAGCCTCTCGGCTCGTGGAACGGACCCTCCCGAACGAGCTTGCTGTGTGCAGGAACCCTAGTGTTGGCTGCGACTTCGACGACGACGACTATGCAGAGATTCTCAGTGGATTTGACTGCGACGATGATGAGAACAGTACGGGAATCCTTCGTGTTTTTGGCAGTGACCACTACGGTACACCTTGGGATACATCAACTCCGGACTGCATGTCAGTTGATGCATCGACCTTTAGCTCGTGGAGTGGACCCTCCCGGAATGAGCATGCTATGTACGGAACCCTAGAGCCGGTTGAGTTTTGACGACTGCTGATCGAATGACTCGGTGTGTTATGGATAGCCCAGTGGGGAGCGCTTGGTTGTAGCGGCAGACCCACGACAGAGGTGCGTTTGGTTGTAGCGGCACAGGGGAGCGCTTGGTTGTAGCGGAAGACCCACGACAGAGGTGCGCTTGGTTGTAGCGGCACAGGGGAGCGCTTGGTTGTAGCGGCAGACCCACGACAGAGGTGTGCTTGGTTGTAGCGGCACAGGGGAGCGCTTGGTTGTAGCGGAAGACCCACGACAGAGGTGCGCTTGGTTGTAGCGGCACAGGGGAGCGCTTGGTTGTAGCGGCAGACCCACGACAGAGGTGCGCTTGGTTGTTGCGGCACAGGGGGGCGCTTGGTTGTAGCCGCAGGCCCACGACGGAAGAGCGCTTGGTTGTAGCGGCATAACCACTGTACTTGATGGAGAAGGAGTTTCCCAATATCTTTGGGTCCAACTTCATGAACGATCCTATGTGGGTCATTGCGGTGGGGGTTAGTACCTTCCGATCTTTTGTGGGTCTGACGGCTTAGATGAATCAGTGGCTACATCTGATCATCTCTATCGTCATTTGAAGTAGTATAACTGTGTGAGCTGAATCTTGTGTTACTCTCCTTTGTGGATTGTGTTGAACTATCCTGTGTGGATTTACTGTTTACTCTCCTTTGTGGATTGTGTTGTGCTATCCTGTGTGGGTATACGTTTTGCTTTCCTGTGTGGACTGGGTTGTGCTTGGGCTCGGATGTTGGAGCCGAACAGGAATTGATGACTTAGGTATATGTATGGGCATATACCTAAGCAGTGTCGGATGTTACTTCATGATTGTATCTTTCCTTTTTGGATTATCCTTTGTGGATTTCGGGAGACCTTCGGGGGTCTCGGGGTCCCTACTGAGTAGCTTATACTCACCCCTGCACGGGTTATGCCCGCACTACGTTGTGTTGGTTGCAGACGACGGACAGCGCTGATCGTGGTGGAAGCGTGCGGAGCAGGAGAGTACCTGGAGGTGGACCACTGGGCGGGACGTACTCAGAGTGGTCAGGTGGACCCGAGGAGCAGTGGAGGCTATCTGTACCCACCCTTCAGGTGGTACTTCTAGAGGACGGCTCGACGCTGCGGCTTTTCTTTCAGTTGCTGTTTTTCCGTTTTAGTTGTACTTTACAGTTGGGCTTGTATTTCCGGCCCCTTTTACTTTCAGCACAGCTTGTACAGTTTTTACTTAGTGTTTACTTTTCCGCTTTCTTACTCTGTGGTGCTTGTTTACTTTTCAAAGGCAATTCCTTCCCCCTTTTTTTGGGATTTACGCCTTGGTGCTAGTCGCCAGCCCCTGGCCTATGGAAGGCGGGCTTGGGGTAGTCACGACACGGGCCCCGAGGACGGGTCGTGACATTAATTGACCTAAAAAAAGTTATAAAACAAGGATTTAACTGAAATAATAGATATAGGGACTAACCATGTGTCTAACGAAAACTCCTAATCCTTAAAGTTGTCTAAACCGACCTCTGATACCAACTATAAGGATTCGGCCTTAAACATTACTTATTATTGAATTAAATGAATAATTCACATTGAATATTTTTTCAGGTTTAGAGTTTTAGAGAATTAGGACATAACTATTACATCTCAAAGATTATAAAGTAGACACATCTACTCAGCTTCCATTTTTTTCACAAAAATAAAAACTCTTGGACAAAAGAGTCATGTCTAGTTCCTTGTTTTAGACAGCCTAACATTTCCTTGATCCCATCCTTGACCCTATTCAACTTTATGCCCTGTGAAAAACAGTTCAAAAAAACTTGGGATGATCATAAAAAGCTCAGTAAGAGTTATAACAATATGGAAATAAAACATTAGTACATGTATACATAAGAATCAATAAAATCATACTTTACTCATAAAACATAAGCAATTTAACAAACCCCATGAAATCATAAGATTTACGAATAACTCATAGAAATCATAAGACATAAAGGTAACTTGAGGAATTCATAACATTCTTACGTATGGATTAACCCTCATGTTTACATTTGGAATACCCATCACAGTATATTCCCTAAATCTCTTCAGATAAACCATAACATTTAACCCCTTCGCGTTACCCAATGCATTGGAGAGCTATATCGGGCTCACCCGCCCTTAGTTTATCACGGAACCACCCATCTTCATAAACAATTCCCAAGAAACATAACATAATCATAGCACATAACTTAATCATAATGGAAAGATAACATTCCCACATTGCAATAACAATATAACATTTTAATATATTGAAATAATGAATCCATTCAAAAAACCATTTTCAAAACCATTTAAAATATTTAATAAAGATATTTTTGAATCAAAGTGTACCATACCACCTTGAAGCTTTAAACATTTTAAAACATTAATATCCATATAAATAAATCCTTAAAACCATTTTGAAAAAATGGATATTAATGAGAAGTATTTATAAGAACAAATCATTAAAACATTTAAAGAGATATTTTAGTTAAAGTGTTTTTAACAAAATTAGAGACACTTGAATACAATAATTGAGGAATAAAATTTAATCAGAACTTTATAATATCATGAGAATAAATGGATTCATTACATAATATTCCAAAGTACAGTATATAAACCATATAAGAGTGAATTGGTGCATGACAACAATGAAGTCTCAATAGAAATGTAAAATGAGATTAAATCCCTTATAAAGAAGGTATCCTTAAATTAGGGATAAATAAATATAATAATTAAGTGTGAAAAATATAAATACACCCAATATAAGTGGATATTAAGTGTAAAACAACCATAGGTCATTCACACATATTCATAGGATGACATATTCAATAACTACAAGTTGAACCCAATGAAATCGAAATTGGGTTAAGAAGTTCCCTGGTAAAAATTTAAGAGCCTAACGGCGTCACTTAAAATTTAGAAAATGAGTTGATGAGACAAAAAGGGTATCTCATCACTTGGAAATAAATTTTACATCAATAAGGATACATAAGAACATATCCCAAAATAATAATATGTAAATTAAAAGACCTATCAAAAGAAGTCTTTTAAAAAGAGGAGGGTGAAAGGTTCCCTTACTGACTTGGGTAACTTTTGAAACGTACACCCCACGAAAGAATGACTATTAAACATTGATGTAAATACTCATAAAAGAAATTATATTGCACAAAGAGTAGAATAATGGGAAGCACATACACCACTAAAAGGAAATGGTGGCAAATGTAGCATAAATCTCACGGGAATAAAAGTGAGATGAAAAATCCCTTACGAAAACTCGGCAGCCTAACAGCGCCACTTAAAACTTCCAAAAAATGGATTGATGAAATCAAATAGCGCCTCTCATAATATGAACATAAAAATTACAGAATAAGGAATATAAAAAAAACATCCCCAAACATAAGAAATAGGATCTTAAAAGAAGTGACATAAAAGAGAGTACTTAAAATGAAAGAGAGAGGTTGGATCCCTTATGAAAATTTGGCAGCCTAACGGCGCCAATCAAAACTTCCAAAATGGATTGATGAGAGAAAATAGGATCTCTAATCATATGAAAATAAAAAGTACTGTAAGAGTAATATAAAAGAACATCCCAATCATAAGAATGATGAGCTTAAAAGGAATGACATAAAAGAGTGTACTTAAAAGAAAGAGAGGGGTAGGTTCCCTTACCTCAAGTCCGACTTGTCTTGTTCGTTTCTTTATATTCCTGAATAATAAACTTTGGTCAATTTATAATTTCTTAAGGACCTCCTTTAAATATAATTATTCAGTTCATATCACATATTATAATTTTATAATAATTTTTTAATAATGTTAGTTCATATCAGACGTTTTTGCCGATGATTGGTACATGAGTAAAAAATGAACTTGTTTGAAAATGATTTCCCATGTAGTTATAAGTAAATCATTTAAAGAATAGTATTAATGATTAAAATATCATATATATCTAGTAAATATTCATTTGATACTATTCCATAACATTTGGAGATAAAAAATGAAAATCACCATTCATGGAGACGGTAGGCCGTACGTACACATGAACGCTACTTTCATTTTCTTTTTTCATATTAATGGAATTAAAAATAAATGAGATATATATATATTATAATTACAGTATAATATATATGTTATATAGGTCACATATGTTCATTAATTTTATTATTTATACATTCCATGTATTGCATGAACGAGTCACATCACTTGAGGGGGCGGTAGTCCACACTTCCTCATATGAAATTATCGCATTTTCACAACATGAAAAGAATAAAGGTATGTTTTAAATATAAAATACAGAAAAATATAGTAAACATAAATACCATATATATCATATATAAAATACAGTGACATCATAATGGCCACCATGAAAGGTGTTAAGAGAAGATTGAACAATCATCGTTTTGTGAGGCAGTAATTCGCCATCCACAGAAACAATATGTTCTTCAACCATTAGACGGAGGTGTGTGTAAGTGTAGCTAGATTCATTAACATAAAAACATCATACTATATTGAATATACTGTTTTTGTTACAAAATAAATGAATATAAAGAGTTTAGGGGTTTGGAGAAGCAAAATAAAACAAAAGAACACAAGTGAAGACATTACCTTTAAATCGGGTAACTATTTTTTATTTGAGCTTAAAGGCTTCCTTGAAAAGACTTCTGCCCAAAGTGGGGCTTCTAGGAGTAATAAAGGTATGTGGAGAGACAAAATTGTCCAGTTTTGGCAAAGCCAAAGGCTTTAGAGGTGTGGGTAAGGTGGTTGAGGTGGGGGCCTTTTATAAGAGGAGAGGAGGGACACTCTTGGAATGTCTTGAAAAGTAACATTATTATAAAATGATTTTCGGATTTTAAAGGTCCCACAATTATATATTTCAAGTATAAGGTGATAATAGTTCTAAATACACACATCCAATAGGTTGTTGATAAGTGTAGGTCTTATATTTTACATTATCTTTTCATTTTATTTAAATCGTTAAATAATGAGGTAATCACTGCATCATCATGGTGTCGTAAATAATATAATTTATTTAATGTCTCAAAATTATAAAAAAAATATCATGATGTAGGAAATCTTTTTATATTTCTAATGAATATTTATAGTCAAAAATATGACTTGTATAACCCCATTTAAAAATTGTTTTAGTAAAACAACTCATGTTTGTGACATTTTTATTTTAACATTAAATAAAAAGTTGTTAATGTCATTTTCCTACCAAAGTGGCTCCATGGGGTCCCCAAGTTTACCCATGGACTGTATTGGTCGGACATAACACATATAATAGGGTTAGGACATGTTTCAAGGTCATTTCATATTATTAAAATATTATTTTTACCTTAAATTATACTAATTACCTCTAATTGCGATTAAAAACCTAAAAGTTACTATTCACCAAAAAACTTATTTTAATCCCATTGAATCACATTTTACTTCCTAATGAAAACCATGTATGTCAGATTTTTGAAATTCAAAACAAATAGGTGGTAAAATTTCATTTAAACGAAAAAGCAGTTTTTTTTTAAGTACCACTTAGTGGTTTCACTATTCATCAAAAATTGAAGTTTTTCAGAAAAATACCAAAAATTCACCCTAAGCTATATTTGATATTCCGAATTCAAAAATGATGTCTATTTTAAAAAATTAAAAACATATAAGTTACATTAATTAATTTAATAATTAATTCCCGTTGTCAGAACAAATAGCGTGTTTTTATGAAACAATATATATCAAAAGATTGGCACTAGTTTAAGTCCAATTTCAAAGTGAAATTAATTCCAATGACCACTATTGGATTAAATGGTAAAAATATATTCTAATTTCACTTTAAAACCAATTCAAAATATGATCTAATCATATAAATAAATTAGATTAAAAATAGGTTTTGAATAAAAATACAACTTTTTTCACTTATTCATTAAAAATGAACTTTATCGTAAAAATACCAAAAATTTACACAAAGTAAATTTTAATGTCCCTATTTTAAAGAAGAATTTTATTTTGTCAAATATATCACATAAAATTGTCAAAAAGTGGATTTAAAATAGGTTTTCCATCAAAAGGCAGTTAATTGACCTTTTAAAGAATATTATAATGCTTACGCTTAAAATTGGATTCATTCGCATTTTTAATCCTCTAACATTTATTGTAAAAATTAAACATATTTGACAAACATATATTATCATTTTTTAGTTAGTTCTGTTCATTCCCGTCATTACAACAGCTAGGTGTTAACTACCATTTAAAATAAAATTATTTTATTATTAGAGTGCAACGTAAGATTTCAAAGGAACTCGTTGTTTCGTATAGGGTAAGCCATCGAGCATAGAGTTCCCTTTAAATTAATATTAACATTTTATTCACAAATAGGGATAAATATAAAAATGTCATATTCTTTATTTACCTAGGGTGATACAACTATCATAAAAATTCTAGATTAATATCTATAATTTTGTTATTCTAGTGGTAAAATATATGTTCTCCACCAATTTTTTCCTAATTCTAGTTCCCCAAGTTTCTATTAAACCTTGCTATAATACCAACTGTAATTCCCCCAACCCTAGTTTCCCAGAGCTAGTGGGTTATTTATTACATGAAAAATACATTTGAAGATATTAAATTACAAGGATCATGGTTTAGTAGTTATCATTAGACTAGATACATTTCATTACAAATTTACAACATTAAAGTACAAGAATTTATTACATAATTCTATCCTTGTTCAATCAATGTATTCCACTTCATTACCTTGGGAAATGGGGAAATGATTTGATGTTGCTGAGCTTAAATGATCAGTAAGGGAAAACATACAATGAAAGATAATAATGAAAAATATGACATATCCAACATCATGAGTATGATTGAATTCATAAAAATGAATACATTAGTGTAATCCATGGATGAAAGTGAAATATAGAATCACATTGTTCAAAAAAATAATATGAAAGATGGAATTACATAATGTCAGACATCATAATCATATCATTATGGACTTTTTCCAAGTCATTATATATAAAGGGTTAGGATACTCACATTACCTTATCTTTGTTTTCCCATGAGACCTACCATTACACTGAGGGGATAGATAATTCTAGGACCCACCCATCACATAAAATTTCAATGCATTATATCACATTCCACGTGATTATATTTTATACGTGGAATAATGTTCAAGGATGAACAACTTATAAATACATGGATCATTTTCCCAATGGAACATATAATACATGATCTTCCCATAAGAATTAATAAATTATATGATTCATTAGTATATTTCCCCAGTTAATGAACTAATAATAATGTAAAAGTGATTTCTCTCAGCACATATATGGAACAATTAGGGGTTATTTTCAAGATTAATAATTTTAAATGTGTTTAGTAAATTGTATTTTCAATGGTATGAGACCAAAAAAACAAATATATTTTACACCACCATATAAATTATTTGTTTTGGTTTATAAAGAGTGTTATAATTATCCAAATAATATCCCCTAAGACTATAAAACCAAGTGAATAGTAAGGGACCTTTCACTATACACTAAGATGATACCTAGATATACATAATCAACTATTTTTGGGGTTATTAACCCTATATAAATTTTAGATAAAACCACATCAACTTGTAGTATCTAGAAAGGGATATATTTTCTTGTAAAATATCATGTTTTATATAACAACCTATTATTAATGTACATAGAAATTATATCATTTTTTTGGAATACTTAAAACATCACACAAATAGACGTCCAAACACTGTATTAGTTTAGTGCCTTTGGAAACATGGAAACATAATCATTGGTATATATGTGAGCTACATTATCTCCCACTAGGTTCTTCAATACTAGAACCCTTATTCATCACATTACACTTAATACATATCTTCATAACCTGGGGAAGGAAATATAAAAATAGGTGATCTCGGATTCTTAGTAAGGGTAAACAAGGGAGATAAGTAATCATAAACATGAGTATAAGGGTATGATAACATGATCATAACATTATAAAATAATACTGTACATATCAAAGATCATAAAAATATATCATGCAATAAATATTAGAAGTTCATAATACATGAATCATAAGGGAATCAAGAGAATAATCCGTGAAATCATAACATAGGAATAAGATGTTGAATTGTGGAAGACACATAAACATGTAATATCATTCCTTATAAGTCAAGGCATATAGCTAAATATTAATAGGGCACTTCATGGGGACTACACCTACTGGGTGGGTCACCCACCATCCCTAGTCATAGTCATTTCCTTTTAATGGAATGGGTTTCCCCATCTTCCCATAATAGATCGGGTTTCCCCAAATTTTCATAGTGGGTCAGGTTTCTCCATCATCCCATAGTGGATCAGGTTTCCCCATATTACATCTTCATGGTGACTACACCTACTGGTATGGACACACAACCAACCCTGTCATTTCATTATAAGGGATCAGGATTCCATATATTTCTATAGTGGATCAAGACTGTCGACTTGATTCCCATAATTATCTCATGAAATATAAATTATTACCCAATGCATTGGAGGGAGATATAGGTCCCACCCATCACATGGTAACATCATGCATACATGTTCCATAAGATAATAAAACATTCATCATATATTGACCCCTAAAAATAGATGGGTTTCATAAAAAGCAATCATAACCCATGAAATGAAATGGGTTTAATAAACATGTAATCATATCTTAACCTGTTGAAAAGGTAGGTTTCATAATAATTTCATCAAAGAATAACCCATAAAATAAGTGGGTTTCATAAGAATAAAACTCATGGAAGAGGAATAGGATCCATAAAAATATAACCCATGGAGTATAAAAGGTTTTCATAAACATAATTCCATCAAAACATAAACATTTATAAGAAAGAATATGAATGGAACATTTAGATCATTTCCTAGGAAGGTGTGAGTAACATCAACATATATCATCTTAGATGGAAACTAATTTCAAAATATCATTCAAAAACAATTATTGAGGGAAATATACTTTCTTATTTGAAGAAGGATTTATAAAACATAAAACCATTTGAAAACTATTTTCTTTGAAAATAATTTGAACACTTATAAATAAGGATTAAAATTATTTTGAAACCCTTTTTCCTTGAAAAATTATAATGAATTTTAAATTAATTTTAAAAAAAATACTTGAAAGCATATAAAATAATCTTGAAAATATTTTTGAAAACCGTTTTACATGAAAACTTATAAAAGAATCTTGAAAACATTTTGAAAACCTTTTTCCTTGAAAAAAGATAAAATAATCATTAAAAAAATTTAAAAACATTCTTCATTGAAAACACATTAAAAACACATAAAGAAATATTAAAAACGTTTTAAAAACCATTTCATTAAAAATACTATTAAAACATATAAATAAATCATGAATTTTTTTTTAAAATAATTTCTTTGAAAATACATTAAAAACTTATAAATAAATCATGAAATCTGTTTGAAATCCATTTCTTTGAAAATACTTTGAAAAATAATAATGAAAGATTGAAAACATTTTGAAAATCATTTCTTGGAAAATAATATTAAAACTTAAAAATAATTATTGAAAACGTTTTTAAAACCATTTAATTGAAAATACTTTTAAAAATTATAAATATTTCTTGAAAAGTTTTTGAAATTTTTTTTAGAATCCATGTTTTTGAAAGAACACTGATTTTTTACTGAAGAGAGAGGTAAAGTAGGACTTTCCTAAAAAACACTTTCTTAATCATCTTATGTACCAAAGAGTTGAAAATAGTACCAATACATTAAGATATCATGAATATACAGAGGACAAGAATATTCATGTTTTCTCTTTAGATATAGATCACAAGAAGTCGTCAATGGAATCATATTCATAAACAATCTCGATAATCTACAATGAGTGGGTATCTCCCTTTTCTCTAAGTGTGTTCTTTTTCACAAACATTCAGAGGACTTTGACAACCTATTATTGTATTCTAAAACTATTTCATATCTATGGAGGTTTGTATTTGAGATCTTTGAGACTTGAACACCACAAACTACTTTAATACAACAATTTATGCTTGAAATTTTGCAACTCCAATTCTCTAAGTAGATTTCTATTCTCATCAAAGTTGCTTGTGTAGAACTGATTCACACTATTTAGAAAGGTAGAAATAGAGTCATTAACTCCCATATATGCTTAAACATCAAACATTCTATGGACACTGTCATTAATGCAAAACAAAATGAAAACTAGATCCATGAATAATGTTTCAACAACTTGGTAAGGGATTTCACTATACTTAAGAATCTGAATCTTCCAGGAAATTTTCCTAAATCGTCTAGAACTCTTAAATATTCCTTTTTTCCACCATTTTTTGGTTTGTTAAAGTGAAACACTGATGGTTCCTTGATGGTAAATCTAGTCCCTTTAGGATATGGGATCATTTTCTGTGATCATAACAGTGATGTTGTGGAGTTATTATATAGCTCTTTTGGCCATGTCACTATCCTAGAAACAGAAATGATGGGATTTATCAAGGTATTTGATCTCACTTACCAAAGAGTTTAGAACAACATATGGTTAGAATGTAAATCCACTACCATTTTTCTATCCATTATAATGGTAATGACTTATATCTCATGGAATCTAATTATTGAGTGGTTGAATTGTCTTGACAAGATTTCTTCAATGAGCTATATCATTACTCACACATTTTAAGAAGCCAACTGCCTTACTGATGGCCTTTCAAATAAAGGTGTAACTGAAGAAGAATTCACATGCTCTTATACTCTCTCCAGTGACATTTATATATATTTTATAAGAGAAAAATGAAAAATACCATCTTGTAGGCTCCTGTAATGTTTCTTTTCCATTAATAAAGAGCCTCTAATTCCATCTTTCTCAAAAAAATAAACAATTTCAATAAATTAAGAGAATGCTTCAATAAACCATTACCACTTTAGTGAATTTGAATCATAATACAATGGATATATTAACATTACATGAAGCTTAAAATATCATTAAAAATGGGATTTATTATATAACATGTGAAAGTTAGTATATATACCTCTTTGAAAAATATAGGTGTGTAACATGGCATGTGTCTCAAAGAAGGAAAATGGAGATGAAAATACTTTACCAATTTGGTAACTTTTGAAACATAAAATTCATGAAAGAGAGATCAAAAAATGGATATGTAAATACTAAAAAAATTAAGTATAATTTTCATATAATACAGTCAGGGGAATTATATACACCACATAAAATAAATGAGTGATGAACATGACATGTATCTCATGGATAATAAAAAGTGAGATGAGAAATCTCTTTACCTTATGTCTTGAATATCTTTGTACTCATAAAAACCTCCTATATAATAAATATAATTTTATTATATATATTTTATAGAATCATATTATTACATATAATACCATATATATTTTGATTATGACTTTATATTACTCGCTTATTAACAATTACAAGTTAAGGTTTCATTTCGGGTAATATCCGCTTTGTTTTTCACATGTGTCTTAATTTGTTATATTTTTTATCCTCATAAATATATAATGATTTAAAGAATTTAAACCATGATATAAATATAATTTATATTTATTATATATATATATATTTAAAATATTCTATATAATATATAAATATTAAATGGAATACACTGTTTATAGAGACGGTAGGCAATACGTACACATGAATGATGTTTCTATTTTTTATCATATTGAAAGAAATAAAGTAAATAAAATATATGTTTATATATGTATAATATAATTAAATTATAATTATTATGTCATATATATCATATAATTTCATTAAATCCATCTTTAATACATTCCATGTAGTGTGTGAATGAATCATATCGCTTTGAGGAGGTGGTAGTCCACACTTCCCCAAACAAAATTATCATATTTAAAAAAATGGAAAGTATGAAGTTATGTGTTATATAATAATTAAATAAGTATAAATAAATCATATATATCAAATATATAATTTAAAATTTTAGTTTCAACGATAATTCCCAACCATGAGAGGTGGTAAAGGAAAAAATGAACAACATTATTTTTTGAGGTGGTATTTCATCGTACACAAAAAAGGTAAGTTCATTACCCTTTAGATATAAGTTTTTGTAATTGTATATATAACCATTAGAAGAAAAAAAAAATATATTTAGGATACTGAGGTTATTGTATAATAATTTAATAAGAATATTTGAGGGCGTGTAGAATAAAAATAAAATAATGGAGCTTGAGGAAGGATGTTACCTCTTATATGGGAAACTCCTTTTGGTTTTTATCATAGGGATTTCATGGATATATTTATGAGAAAATTGAAGATTAAAGGAAGAAGAGGGTATTATGGGAATTTATATGAGCAGGGATTTTCTGAAACTAAACCGTTTGAGTAGTGTGACGAAGGGGAAGAGTGAAAGTCTATTTATAGTAGAGGAGTGGCATTCTTGTAAATACCAAAAGCTAAGCACAAATGGGAAGTCTCCCTTACCTAATGTTCTTTAAAAAATAAAAAATATTGGATTAAATTGAATTTATGGTTGAAAAAAATCTTCAACACAAAAAAATAAGTTCATTTTCATAATTTTTCTCCCTAGTCTTTACGTTTCCTTATATTTTTCATTCTGGTTTTTCATTTAGGTAACTACTTTTCTAGCCTATGTGATTTATGCATTATGAATAAATTAAGGTTTGATTTATTATAAAATATATACCCAATTAATTATAAATATGATATATAATTAACAAAATAAAAATATCGTTTTTTTGGAAATTAAATTTAAAACATGTGCATTTAACGCGCAAAAACACCACTTTAACCTGAATTATGCTAATAATATTTTTACTATTTAAGGGTCTAACTATTAATCATGAAAGATCATTTGTTCCATTAATATACTATATTTTATATTTATTAACACTTAGAAATAAATTTTCATAGTTAGTATTTTTATTAATTCAAAATATTTTAATTAAATATAATTTATTATAAAATAACATTAATTCCAATTTTGACATTATTTATTTAATTTAAATTTAAAAATATCAAAACATTATTGTAATTAAAATATATTTACATCACATATTATTAATATTATATAATCATTTAAAAAAATAATGGAACACAATAATTCATTAATTATACTTTACTTTTAATGTTTTTTGCATCATTTATTTTATTTAATTACAAACTAAATAATGCATGCATTAGAATTTGTTAAGAATTTAATGTTACTATTTCATTTATAAAAATTAATCATAAATAATTATGATAATAATAACTAATTTATCCTTCAAAAGGATTTGTATGACCAAAAATATGTTGTATTTTTATATCTCAGAGTTTTATAAATGTTAAAGGTAAGGAAAGTTCCCTTTTTCTCTTTTTCCATACGTAACATACGAATTAGGGCCATTTTTTTAATATTATCCCACTAAATAATAACATTTGAAACAAAAATGTATACAGTCTAAATATGGGCATCCAATGGATTTTGGAAAAGTTTCTAGGTCATTGTGGCCCTTAAGTTTAAGGTTTGGCTCCTTGTTAAGCTTGATTTTACCTTCACTATATATAATTTTAATCACTTTAACCTTTTAGGTCAAACATTATGCTGATATTATTTGAATTTAAATATTATAATAATTACAAAATTGTATTTCCATTTTTTAAAATTCAATTCACAGAATCAAAAAAATTAAGTTTAATGTTATTCCCACAGATGTGGTGATAAAATAGATTTTTTTAAAGTAAAAATATTTAAAAGTTCAATAAGTTTTTATATCTAAATTTAATATAAAAACGATTAAAATTACCTAAATTAGGTTAATATATCTATAATTGATCTATTTTGACTTTAAAACCAACTTTAAATATAATTTAACTATATAAATAAATTAGATTAAAAAGTTGTTTTGAATTAAAATTCTATATTTTTCGTTATTCATCCAAAAAAGAAGTTTCTCAAAAAAAACCCAAAAATTAAACCTAAGATAATTTTTAGATTCTAAATTCAAAAATGATATTTATTTTATCAAATTAAATTTCTAAAATTTTCTCTAATTAATTTTATTATTATTCATAGAAGTACATGAAAAGTAGTTCTTTTAAGAAAATAATATTTTCAAATGTATAAAAAATTTACTACAAAAATTAATTCTTATTATCAACCTGATTTATCTATATAAAACTATTATAAATTATATTTGAAATTTAGTTATTACTATTCATAATACTAAATTTAAAGGTTGTGTTATTATTATCCCATTTAAATAATTATAATAATAAAATGTTGTTTCGTAGAAATTTAGTGTTGAATGTAACGCAAGCCAGGTCAGTGTTATGTGTAGTGAAAAATTAAATTTATATAGTATATAACACAATTAACATGTAGTTATTTCGTATAAAAAAATATATATAAAATATTATGTGTAATAAAAAAATTAAAATATTAAATTGATTTGAAAAAAAAATCAATTCATAAAATCTCGGGGTGTTAGATTTTACTTAACCAAAGTATAATATTTCTATGGCTATGAGGAGGATTTAGCATAGTAATGGATTATAAATTTGGAATAATGTGAGTGAAATTAATGCTCAAATGGGTGATATGTTTTAATAATGGAACATATAATGACATCAACATAATAACGGGATCATAACTTTTGGATTAAAAAGGATACAACAATGGTAATGTAAATAGAAATTGAAAAGATAGAGAATTGATCCTCACTTTGACATATTAATGGCATAAAAAATTGGTATAAATTAAGGGGTTTGGGTAATACATCCAAGATAATAGTTTTATGGGGAGAAAATAATGTGGATTTATATCATGGAATTGGATATGGATTTTAATTATGATAGTTTACTCCATCGTTTTTATGTATGTTCTCTATTTTGAGGCTCAAATTATACTTTAAATGGTTAGTTATAATTTAATGGTTTCTTTAATGTTTAATTAGTCATTGTTGATATTTATGACAGTCATGTTTTTATTTTAAGTTTAAATAATCCTTTTATTATTCATTTAATTATTTAATGATTTAATTTTTTTAATTTTCCTTTTGAATTTTAAATTATTATTAATATTAGTTAACATTTTTGTTCTATGAATTAAAAATTAATTTATGTAATTTTTTTAATTAATCTATTAATTATTTACGTAAATTTTAATTAAATTTTTTATCGCATGTTTTAAATGATTTATTTAATTCAAAATTTAATTTACTATTTAATATTTTTTTAATTTTTATTATTTATTTTATTTAATAAATTTATTAATTAATCAATTATTTTAAGTGTATTTAATTTTAGTTCCAAATCTTTAATTTTAAGGTTTTAACATTTTATAAATTTTAATTCTTAATGTGTATTTTTATTAATAAGATCTTAATTAGTTTTTAATATTTTAATTTTAAATGGTTTAATGTTTAGAAAAAATTAAAATAATTTGTTTATGTTTAATTTTATATTTGTATCAATAATAGTATATAAATTTTTAAAGGGTTGGAATGATTACAGTATGAGTCAGTTGACACAATCGATTTAAATTTTGGTGATGCAAAAAATGCAATCGATCGCAAGCCTAGAATTTTTAAAATCATTTGTATATTGGAATTTTTTCAAAGGAAGTGATCATGCCTAGCTGAATTTATTAGACCCAAGTTATTTAGTGGATATTTGGAAAAGGGACATAGTTATTGTACATGAAGGTTTGATTTACCACACTTCGTATACTATTGACCGTGAGAAGGGAAAAACATTTTTAGTGGCTACCCAAAAAATTTACAAAGTGTTGCAAAAATTGTTACCATTCTCTAACAATCAATCATGTTGCATACTTCAACTACATGATTAATCCCAATCGACAATGTATTTTAAGGATGAAACTGATGTTGATATGGACTAAAATATCTTGATCAATCTAATGCTAGTGTGAGTCAATCAAACCAGTACAACCAAAGTGTATCGACGACTCAAATCTAAATAAATCAACTGTAAAGATGAGATTAGTTTGGAAACTAGTCAACCTGCACCTGTTGGAGACCATAATTGAGATCGAATGAATCCTCCACTGAATCCCATTTAAGAAGTTTTCTTGTATTCATCTTTATCTTATCAAAAATTAAGATTCATCACCAACTGACCAGAGATCAACCAAAGGAATCTATCATGGCTGGGTTCAATATGGTATATTGAGACACATATAATTTCAGTTGAGTAGTTAAATCTAGTGAATAAGGTTGAATATTCTTGGATAAGTATATCTGTGGAGCTATCGAGGATGGGATTGTACTTTGTGCTCATGTGAAGAGAATACAGTTTTGGCCTAGATCGGTTTCTATACTTCAGTGTTATGATTTTTAGTTATTATAAAAAGGTGGCCCCAGTTGAAAATAAGGGGGAAGTGTTTAAAAAAATAATTGGTGGGAATTATTTTGTTTTTGAGAATCCCACATTGGTTGTGGGGTTATTATTCTAAAGTCCATCCCACCATAAAAAGAGGCCTTAGGAATAGTACATTTTTTATAAAAAATTCCCCAAAATGATTTTAAATGTATTTTAAAAAAAATAAATTTTTAATTTATATATTATATATATACATTATATATATTATATATATTATATATTATATTGTATATATATATATAAAATAAAAAAAAATTATTAAACTGGCTAATGAAGAGATTAGTCATGACAACTGGATTTCAAACTACAGAATTTGATCACTTGCCTCCCTACAAAAGTTGTCTTATTTTGATCGAATCAATTTTTATTTTCATAAAAATAGTGATATAGAATTGGTGTGATTCATACCAATTTTTTATCTATAAATAAATGTAATGATGATATAATTTAATAAAAGCTCCTCAGTCAAAAATTCTCCAAAAATATTCTTCCAACATTCATATTGTGGGGCTTTCGTAATTTGGTGTATAAAATTCCTAAAATCTTGGTGAAATCCTTGAGGTAAATTCCCACTGATAACCCTACACCAACAATTTGTGATGGATCAAACCCTTTTGGAAAGTTAACTTCATTCACACATCAAGAATCAATTTCTACAATCTTCTCCCCCCCCCTCTTACTTTTCTAATAATATAAAGGGTTTCATCAAGGTAGAACCTAGAAGATGGATTCTGAATCCATTGAAGTGATAAACCAAGAAATGATGAAGCTTTATCGTTCTGATAACAAACATTTATATTGGTGGTAATACAAGATGATGTTTTTTCATATGGTGTTGTAGATTTTTTACATTCAAGAACCAAACCTTCCTCCCATTCCCAATGAGCATGTTCAAAAACCCATCAGCACACTCATTTATGTGACTCAAGTCGAATTCATTTGCATAATGAGGAAGAAACATGAAGATGATGAGGATTTTTGTTGAGGAAATATTCTCAACACATTATCAAATCATATTTATAACTATTTTAACTAAATGAAGTTCACTCGGAGATATGGGATGCAGAAGAATTCATGTACAAAGATGTGGAAAAAGGTACCAATAAATTCCTTATTGAAAAGTATCTCAAATTAAATATGGTTTACAAAAATATGATGTTGGAGAAAGTTCATATGCTCCAAGATATAGAAAATAAGATTATTTCCCATAAAATTTATATATTGAATTCTTTCCAAGTTGGTGAAATTATTGATAAATTTAAACCTATATGGAAAGGATTTGGTAAATCACTCATTAAAAAGAGTGACAATATTTCATATGAACAATTGAAAAATATTCTTCATAATGAAGAGGAATTCATGTTGATATATGTGGGTATGTATTTATTATTTGATACTAAGGTTAATATAATTGAGGTAAATACAACACCAAACATTTCCTCGCATGTTTAGAATAAAGATAAACAATTCAAAATGAAATATAATCATTCCAAGAATAATGGAGAATGATTTGTATGAGAAAAACATGTAATTTTTGTAAGGTAATGTTACTTTTGAAGTAAATTTAACAAACCCTCTTCAAATATTATGATTGAATAAAATCTAGTTGTGATGATATTTGAAGTCAATATTACTTTGATAAAGATGGGGTAGTTATTTGATTCTAGGGAAATGGTTCGTGTGTATAAGGATCATTCAATATTCAAAATTTTTGATGAAGGTACTATCATAAAGTAAGTGCACCTTACAAATAATGAATGCATCAATTTCATTGGTCAAGTAAGCATGGAACTAGAATTTACATATGGTAATTTAACTCTTATAAATTTATTGTACGTACCCAAGATTTTGAAGAATTTAGTCTCTATTTATCTTCTATGTAATAATGTATTTTAGGTTTCATTTGAATCTTACAAGGTTATATTATCTAAGGAAGTAATGTTTTGGGGGAAGGGGTACTTAAATTATGTCATGCATCAACTATTTCTTTATAATAACATGTATTATTCCACTTACTTGATTGAGTCCCCTAATTTATGGAATGATCATTTGGAAGATATTAATTA
Source organism: Viscum album (assembly GCA_963277665.1). NCBI lineage: Eukaryota > Viridiplantae > Streptophyta > Magnoliopsida > Santalales > Viscaceae > Viscum > Viscum album. The sequence continues at coordinate 627,868,087 of OY728164.1, read as the reverse complement.
TAATTCAATAGAGGTAATGATGATATTAAACATAATTAATTTTGGAATTTTTTTTAATAAATTTCAAACATGTGTATAACCTATAATAGTTTAAAACCCCATTTCAATGTGTTAAGATAAATTCTAAAAAATTTGAATTAGTAAATTCTGATATTTTTTAACTAAGTTGTTTGTAATCTCATGGTGGAAAGAGGTATTTTAGTATTTTTATGAAAATAGTAGATATTTACATATATATATTCTTATAAAAATGAATCCTTTAATATGTTTAATAATTATAAATATGAATTTGAAAACCAATTAAAAAGGATTAAAGTATTACAATCAGATAGAGGTTGTGAATGCTTTATGAATGAATTTAATGAATTTTGTGAAGAAAATGGTTTAATTTTTCAAAGTAATGCTCCTTAAATAACATAGAAAAATGATTTATTTGAAATGAAAAAAAATTACTTTATTATACATAGTAAATTTCAGGATTAATAAATCTTTATTACCATTAAATTTATTGGGTGAATCTTTATTAGCTGCATTTCATATATATAATTGTATTTATTCTAGGATAACTAAGTTTTCTCCATATTAAATTTGGAAAGGTAGAAGACCTAGTATTTTATATTTTAATGTTTGTAATTTTAGATTACTATAGATTTATTCATCCTAAAACAAAAAAAAATATTATTAATGGAGTAATTAAATGTGTTTTTGTTGGATATGAAAAATATAGATAAGTGTATAGAGTTACAGATTTGGAAGCTAATTCCATTATTAAATAAGTGTACGAATATTTTTTTGAAAATTAATTTTAAAAGATGATGTGAAGGAGGTTATTCCTTATACTTCTATATCTTATACTCAATCAATTTAAAATACAATAGTAGATAATAATAATGATTCTCCAGTTGAAACAAAATGGAACACAAGACTTAGGAAGAAGAAACATTTACAACCAGATTTTATTTATCCTAATTCTATAGTTTTCCTCATTTATAGATATCAAAATAATCATATTTTGAATAAGTATCCAATGGTATTGACTATAGAAGATGACCCAATGACATATAAAGAATATATTACTTTAAGAGATGTTTTTTCTAGAAAGGATAAATTAATGATGAAATGAATTCAATTGTAGGTAATAATACTTGGGTCATTATGGATTTACTAATAGGTGAAAAACCTTTTATTTGTAAATGGTATCTCATAAATAAGTATGATTCCAATGGTATCATTCAAGATTTTAAATCAAAAAAATTTTCCAAAGGTTTTAGGAAAAAAAATGCATTTTTTATTTTGATACTTATACTTCTTTAGCTTGGATTACTTCAATAAGGATTTGGTTTTCATTAGATTCAATTAATCATTTGTATTTACATCAAACAGATGTTAAAAATTATTTTTTGAATGGATACTTAAAAAAATATATTTTGATTTCATAACCAAAAGGGTTTGTTTTACAAGGTAATGAATACAAAGTATGTAAACTATTTAAATCTCTTTATTGAATTAAACAAGATTAAAATAAATGGATGAGAAAATTTATTCTAGTAATTTATCTAATGTATTTACTCATTACAATGTGGATATACATTTTTGTGTGATGTTTACAATTTAATATAGAGTTATTTTGTGTCTAAATGTGGATGATGTGTTAATTTTTTAAAACCAATATGATTGGTGTAAATGAGACAAAGAATAATTTATCCTATATGTTTAAAATAAAGTATCTTGGAATAGTTTATAGTATTCTAGGTATTAAATTCGGAAAACAAATTGGGGTTTATTCTTTAATTTAGCCACATTACATTGAAAAATGTTAAATAAATTTGATCATCTTGGATTTAAGGAGGATAATACTCCATTGGAATCTAGTGTTAAACTATTTATGAATACAGATAGAACCATATAAAATCTTGAGTGTTCTAGGATAATTGGTTCTTTAATGTATGGAATGCATTGTACTAGATTTAATATTGCTTTTTGGTTTGTAAAATTAATAGATATACTAGTAATTCATGTGTGTATCATTTGAAATTTATAAAGATAATCCCTAGATAATTAAGAATGGCCAAAGATTTAAGTTTATACTATAATGATTATATGGATGTATTAAAAAGATGCACCATTACAAGTTGGATTTATAGTATTGGTGTTAATAAACCCACATCTAGGTGGTTGATTACTCTTAGAGGTTTTGTTGTTTCATGGGAAAGAAACAAACAAACATTTATTTCACATTCAACCATAGAGTCAGAGTTTTTCACCTTAGCATCATGTAGAAAGTAATTTGAATGGATTTTTAATATATTATTGGATATTATATTGTGTCCTATTATGATTTTTCCTATATATATGAATTTTGATAGTGAATATACCTTATGAAAATCATATAGGTTAATGTACAATGAAAAGTCTAGATATATAAGTTTGAGACACGAACTATGTGAGATAATTGTTATACGATGGCAACATAACAGTTGTCCATGTGAGATCATGTAAAAACCATATGGATCTATTTACAAAATATCTACGGAGATAGATCATTCATACAAATAATAGTGATATGGTGTTAAAACCCATATAATAAATTATTTTTTTAATAGTAAACCAACACTTTCTTTAGGTAGATCCTAATCAAGGTGTTTAATGGGTAAAAAAAAGTTACAAAGATGATTGTTAGCATTGATAAGTATAACTCCAACTACTTTGTGTAAATATCATTTGTTATAACTTGAGTTTGAGTTGTAAACTCTAAAAAAAATATGAAGAAATTATTTTTTAAGTGTTCTAATAATGAAAAAACAATGTAATATTTTTCCAATGAGAACATAGATGTGGTGCCTCTTCTTATAGGAGTATATGGGTTTACTTATTATAGAGTTCATGAAAATTATATAAGAATATTTCCATGAAAGTGCTATAAAATGAGATATTTTGTGGAATTATCATTATATGTATGAATTGTCTAGCTTATCTGAAATATTAACAAGTTTAATGTTTCAACAACTTGTAAATATGAAAGTACTTTGAGATAATGACAATAAGTAAAGGTTTAAATTGAAAGATACCATTATAATGTATAATGATATGGATGTGATATGGAGAATTGGTATTTAATAAATAAAAGTGGTGTATTGTTATGATTTTTATTTATTAAAAAAAGGGTGGTCTTGTAAGATCCTAGCCTTTTGTGTAGTCATCTCGGGTGTGTTTTCAGGTACTTTTGGAGGTTTTTAAGTACATTAGTTTTGGATTAGTGTCTTGTTGTATGTTTGGGTGAATTTTATAGAAAAACTGACTGACAGTGGGTTGTCTATGGTTTTCACATAGGTTGACAAACTGTGAGACTAAATCATTCCTTCCATGCAAACCTAGACACAGAGGTCTGCACAGTTTTCACAGAGTTTGAAAAACTGTGCGAATAAACCCTAAAACCTGGATAGATAAGTATTCTTGGTTGTCTCATGGTTTCCCCTAATGGTCCACCCCTACCCAATAAATCATGCACATGGGATTAATTATCTAAAAATCTACTTTTAAAACCACCTGAACCCCTGAGATTCCCATATTTCGACCTTGGATCGGGATTAACAAATTCTAGGTGATCCCAGATCCATAAGGAGGGATTCTATAGTGATTCTAGAATCTTTATTTGATATCAAAAGTCCTGATTAAATATCTACTCTCTTCCCGATAAGTGGATTAAATCTCATTGCTTCTCCCATTCATTCATCTATTTTTCCTTGATCTTTTCATGGAATATCTACACCATTTCCATGGATTTAAACCTATAAGTTTAGATCTAGATCTAGGATTGTGGATCTAGATATATATTTTCAAGATCTTGATGCCTTTGATCTAAATTTGGGTTTAGGGATTTAGATTCGAAGCTTGATCGATGACATTGTGCTGCTCAGATTTTTGGGATTTCCATTGGGCTAACATCTATTAATAAACTGAGGTAGGTGGTCTAAATAAAACTCTATTAGTCATTGATTTGATATGTGAATGTTTGTTTATGTATTTTCTAGCTTCCCTTGATAATTGATTTCCTAAATTGGAGTAATTAGGAATGTGGAATTGACTTGTGATTGTCTGGGTGATTAATTGATAATTAAATCATGGAACAAATGAAGGGGTGTTGACCAAATAGATATTTTTTTGGAGATTGGTTATGGATTTGTATTTTGTAATTGAGATATTTAATTGATTTTGTTAAGATAATAAATTGGGTGGAATCAATTATGAAATGATGTTTGGATATGTAAGATAATTAATTGTGGGAATTAATTATGTGACATGATGTTGATCAAATATAATTAATTATGATAATTAATTATTTCAAGTTGAGATTTGATATGGATAATTAATTGTGAAAAATTAATTATGGAAAGAGAATTATGTTGAGTTATTAATTAATTTATGAATTAATTAATGGGTTATGTGCTTAGTTAATTGTTGAGCTAACTAATGTCCTTCTAAATGTTTAACTAATAATTGTATTAGTAATGGAATGATCTGGCTAATTATTATGAATTAAAAAATGATTAAATGGATGAGATTTTTGTGGTGATAGACATGGTATTATATACTAGTTTGAAGTTGGGACATGGGAATGGAATTCCTCCCCAATAGTTATCCAAGCTTGAGATTTTGGTTTGATAGGCATGACGACCTACACCGAATGAGATTTTGGGGTTCTAGGTATGATGACCTACACCAAATGTGATATAGAGTGTTAGGAATAGTTACCTACACTGAATGAGATTTGGGGTTCTTGACATTATGTTCAACACCAAATAAATGATAATAATGAATGATGATTCAATGGAAAACATGAATTAAAACTAGGCCTAAATTGATTATTAAAGATTAAATGACAATGTGATAAATGTTTAATTATGCATTGTATTTATTTCTTCATAAAACAGCATACACTATCTTTTTATTGGACTTGTTTTAGATGCCATTAGTGGTGGCCTATTGAGTTGTGCTCACACCCTATTCAGGCCGCCTGATCATCACCTGAGTATACTTTGTTGTTGCAGGACAGGATAAGGGCATGGTCCTGGGATAGGTTTTTGTTTGGGATTAAAGCATGGGAGAGGTAACCGAATGTGGTTCGAGAATTTCTTGGGAATCATTATGTCTTTAATTTTATTTGCATTGTAGAAACTTGACATTTTCATTACCATATCATGTTTTACCTTTCAGTTTAGTATTATTTTTTCTTTTTTTTAATATCATGTGACATGGTATTATTCTGGTTATTTATATGCTTTCGCACTAGGTTATTGTTGTTCACTTTTTTGGTGTTTTATTCTAATAAAGGAGTGTATAGTCTCCCCAAGACTGACTTACTAGACCCTCACTGCTAGTCAGTACCCTCTGGTATACGGGCAGGCGTGCTTGAGGTCATGTGGCCAAACGGTTTGGGGCACCGTTTAGTGGCACTCGGGTCGGGATGTCACAAAGTGGTATCAGAGGAGTTTTCTTTTCTTTCGTATTCTTTTTTATTACTATTTTGGAAAAGGTAGAAAAGAGAATAGGAAGAGTTGAGGCTTGGTAATGAGATCATGCATGGGAGTTTTGAACCCATGTATGGGAGAAAATCCAAGTACTCATGGTTGGATTGTTGGGATTGTTGTTGTAGTTGGATATTATTTCACCTTGGGTGATACACTTGTGGTGTGATGTGATATTTGTTTTGAAAGTTGTTGAATTTTGATTTGTGGCCTAAAGAGGCATGATACTTGAGTCTGCATGCATCATTCTAGGCACTCAGTGTTGTTGTGACATGCATCATTCTAGGCTCTCAAAGGAAAATAGGTTATGGGTAAGTAGTTTGACTTGAACTATTTTCCCTTATTATTAGATTGAAATAATGATGCAAAATGAGAAAAAAAATGGGTGTCTAATGAGAACCTTGATTGATGAAATGAGTATGATTAATTAATTGATTTTTTAATTAATTAATTTGAGATAATTTGATTAATTAATGGTTAAATTAATTAATGAGAATGTATGTACCCTTGTTGAACAAGACCTTGGAGTAGGATGGTTAAGGTTAGTGATAAGGCCTTAGTATTGACCATGTGGAGAGAAAGGGTAAAGGACATGTTGAAAATTGTTCTGTTAGTTTCTCCACTTACGTAAATGTTATAAGATTGTGTTATGAGACCTAAGATGTGTGTTTGTATTTGTAGAGATATGCCTCCGCAACGCTTGTTGAGGGAGAGACCGGGGGGTATGGCCTAGAACGAACATCCATATAGGGAACTTGAGGCACCATTGGTGTAAGATGATGAGTAAGGGGAGCAGTTCCAAGGGAAATTTTATCCTTTCATGCAATTCAGGAAAAGAGACCCTTGGCGGATTCTAAATAGCATGTATGAGTTGACAAGGGAGTTTTAGCTGCAGAACCCTCCTACTTTTACTGGAGAGGGTGGACTTCAGGGAGATTAATTCTAGATTGAATCTATAGAGATAATACTTGACCATTTGGAGACTCTGTCTAGGAGGAGGTTCAAGTTGGCTGCTTATATGCTATGAGGGTCAGCGAAGTGCTGGTGGGACATTTAGGTACGATTTAAACAGATGTATGATATGTTATGGAAGAACTTTCTAGAGAAATTCTTGGATCACTTTTATCTAGAGACATTTAGACAAGAGAATATTTCATAGTTTATGCATCTGACCTGAGGAATCATGTTCATAATGTATTATTCTAGAATTTTCACATATTTACAGCATTTTTCTTTAACTTTGGAAGAAAATGAGGCTTCTTCAGCAAAACAATTTTAGGATGGACTTAGGTGTGAAATTAAGTCCCAGGTAAATATTTTTAGGCTGAAGAAACTATCAAAAGTGGTTAATCATGGTCTTATTTCAGAGGGGAACCTGAAGGAGGCTTCTAGTACTAGACAAGAAGATGTCACTAGTCGATTAGGGAGTGTGCATTCTGAGAGTAGTAAGTGCCTTTATGAGAACCTTATTCAGGATAGTGGAAAGAAAAGTGGATAGTCAGGAGGAACAATTGTACCAGATCTTACTCGTGTGCTTTTCCACTAGTTCTGTAGGAAGGGACACTATCGTACATATTTTTCATAACCACTAGTGGAGTGCCAGTTTTTTGGAAAGATGGGGAACCTACAGAAGTTCTGTAGGAAGCATCGAAAAGCTGGTGCTGAGGGAGAAGCTGCTCAGAGTCAGATTGTGGGAAGGGGGTATTTTACACCATATATTTCTGGTAGATGGAACTCAATGGGTAGAGGTGGTAGAGGTGGTAGAGGTAGTGGATGTTGTGCTCCAGGGTATGAGCGCTCGTATCATTAGATTCGTGCTACTCAAGGGAGTTAGACGACACTACAGGGAAGAAGGGAAGGACAGTTACATGTAGTGTAGCCTACAATTGTGGAGAGTGAGGATGGTCCATCGATGGTGAGAGGTACTATTCTAGTTGATTTTACTTTATCTACTGCCTTGTTTGATTTTGGTTCCTCTCATTCAATTATACCTACAAATCTTATTAATGGTTTGAGCCTAGAGGTGGAGTCCGTAAGTGGGGTGATGAATATCGATACACCATTGGGAACACAGTCTAGGGATGTCTATTTATACAAGGAATATTTTCTAGAGAACAAAGATTATCATTTTCTTTGGGATATCTATGTCCTTGATATAACGAGATTCGACCTGATTATGGGTATGGACTGGCTAGTCGCATACCAATCCCACATAGATTGTTACTACATGAGAGTGACCTTTGTATCGCCTAAGGGTGACCAGTATGTTCATCATGGAAAAAGGGATATCCATGCAGGCTGAGCTGGGTTAATTACTCATCAACTATGAGATATCACAGCCCAAGTTGATAGTATTTTGTTGGATTATGGTAGTGGTAGGAATGATGTACTTCCACTAGTAATAGAACTATTTCAGGATGTATTTACTAAATACTTTTCAAGGTTTCCACCTGAGAGATATGTGGAATTCACTATTGAGATCGTGATAGGGGCTGAGCTAGTATCTATTTCACCTTACAGAATGGCACTGACTGAGCTTCAAGAGATCCAAAAGAAATTAGAGGGGTTGGATAATAAAGGGTTTATCTGTCCAAGTACGTCTCCTTGGGGATCACCTCTTTTTTTGCAAAAAAGGATGATGGGAGTTTACGCTTGTGTGTCAATTATCAGAAGTCGAATAAAATGACCATGAAGAACTAATATATTCTTCTGTGTATCAATGATCTGTTCGAGTAGCTAAAGGGGACTTATGTGTTTTCAAAGATCGATCTAAGTTCAGGGTATCATCAGGTGAGAGTTCAGACCTATGATATACCAAACACTACTTTCAGAAGTAGGTAAGGCCTTTAAGAGTTTATTATATTGCTTTTTAGGTTGAAAAATTCTCCAACAGTATTTATGGCCTTGATGAATAGGATCATTCATCCATACTTAGATTATTTTGTGGTGGTGTTTATGAACAACATCTTTGTGTACACTAAGAGTAATGACGATCATGCCCAACATCTTGACATCATCCTGGGTACACAGAGAGAGCATCAACTATATGCCAAGATATCTAAATGTCATTTTTGGATTGATAGGGTACACTTTTTGGAACATATCATCTTGGAAGAAGGTGTGGTAGTGAACCCAAAAAAAAGTGCAGGTAATGATTTCTTGGGATTATCCCAGGAATTTTTTTGATATCTGATGCTTTTTGGGATTAGCTGGTTATTACATGAATTTCATCTATGAATTTTCCCAATTTACAGCACTTCTTTTAGGATAGAAAAATAAATTGATAAAGTTTTATTGGATAGATGAATGCAAGAATTATTTCCAAGAGTTGAAGAAATGATTTACATCGGCACCAATTTTGATCTTACCAGAGTCGAGTGAGGAGTAAATGGTGTATTTTGACGCTTCTAGGATCAGACTTGGAGCTGTGTTGATGAAAGGATATCGATTCATTACTTACGGGTCTCAGTAGTTAAGGTCACATGAGCAGAATTACCCTAAGCATGACCTCGAGTTAGAAGAAGTGGTTTACGCTCTTAAGTGTTGGTGACACAATCTTTTGGGTGAAAAGTTTACAGTCTTTACGGATTAAAAAATCTTGAATTCTATCTTTTCATAGTGTGACTTAAATCTTTGGTGGTGAAGATGGGTATAGTATATAAAGTCCTTTGATTTTGAACTGGCATATACACCCAGAAAGGGGAATAGTGTGGCTGATGCTTTGGGTAGGAAAACTCAGACTCATTTGGTATATGAGTCAAGTGAAGATTGGAAGATGATTACTTTTCGGGTGGAAATTCATCTAGTAGTTCAGGAGAGTTAGGAGAGGATGACTCTGGTATCTGTGGTAGTGGAGTTTATACCCTTGAGATGGATCAGGGACAGGTAGTATGAGGATCTTGAGTGTTTAGCCTTAAGGGAAAACCTTGAAAGTGGGGAGACACCGTCAAACTGGATAATAGATGAGGATGAAATCATCTATGTGAAAATCGGGTTTTTGTGCCTACGAGTATGTGAGAGGAACTCACGTGAGAATTTCATACCTCAAAGTGGGTGGTACATCTTGGGTGACAAAAATTTATTGTGAATGATGATGAAAGTTTTGGTGTCCAAGAATGAAAAAGGATATATAATGGTTCGTAACAAGATTTTTCACCTGTAAATAGCTGAAGGTAGAGCGTCAATGACCTAAAGGCCTATTGCAGCCATTGCCTATTCCGTAATGGAAGTGGGATGACGTGACTATGGATTTCATGCTAGGAATTCCAAATATTATTAGGAAGAATGATGTTATTTGGGTTGTTGTGGATCGACTAATGAAGGTATCACATTTCTTTCCTATTAGGGAAACCATTACATTAGAATAATTGGGATAACTATATGTATGAGAGATAGTTCATTTTCATGGGGTGACATGGAATATAGTTTCATATTGCAATTCATTATTTACTACACACTTCTGGAAGGGCCTAGAGAAGGCGATTGGTACACAGTTTTGTTAAGTATGACCTTCCACCCATAGACATATGGGTAGTTAGATAATACCATACAGGTGTTATAGGTTATGTTGCAAGCATCTGTGCTTGACATTGGTGGTTCTTAGAAAAAGCACTTGGATTTAGTGGATTTCACCTATAACAATAGTTATCATGAAACTATATAGATGGAACCATATAAGGAACTTTATGGTAGACCTTTTAGATCACTTCTATGTTGGTTAGAGGTGGGTGAGTCAGAGCTGTTGGGACTGAGTCCTGTTCATGAGACATCGGAGCAGGTGCAGTTGATTCAGAAACGAATGGATATGGGTCAGAGTAGGAAAAAGTTGTGTGCTGATAGACGTAGATGACCCATAGAGTATACAAAGAGCAATTGTGTATTCCTTTGGGTGTCACCTAGATTGGGTCACCACATGATATGGAAGCAGGGCATGTTGGCGCCCATGTTTGTAGGACCATTTGAGGTGCTGGAGAGAATCAGGTCAGTGGTGTACCGATTAGCCCTTCCATAGAAATTCAAATCTATGTATGATGTTTTCCATTTGTAACAACTATGTAGGTATCACCCTAATCATTTTTATGTTATTGATGTGGAAGAGGTTGACCTCAAGATAGATGTGTTCTATGAGGAGCATCTGATAAGTGTGCTAGGTTGCAGTGAGAAAGTGTTACAGGGAAATATAGTGTCGTTATTTCATGTGTTATAGCAACATGGAAGTTTTCAAGAGGAAACTTGGGAATAGGAATCAGGCATGAGGACTCAATGGCCCAATATTTTTGGCTCGGAATCATTGATAAGTTCGAAAGTGCAGCTTGAGAATGTGCTATTATAAGGTGGGGAGATAGTAAGATCCCAACCTTTTCTGGAGTCATCTTGGGCGCATTTTCAAGTACGTTTTAGGTTTTTAAGTGCATTTATTTTGTATTAGTGTCTTGGGTGCATTGGGGTGAATTTTTAAAAAAAATAATGGATAGTGGGTTGTGCACATGTTTCACATGGTTTGAAAAACTGTGCTACTTAACTTTGCCAACTGTGCAAACCTAGATAGAGAGGTCCGCACAGTTTGCACACGGTTTGACAAATGGTGCAAATAAATCATGCCAACCATGAAAACCTAGAAAGAGAGGTCCACACAGATGGTTCATGGTTTTCCCTAACGATACACCCTTTCCCAGAAAACTGTGTGTATGAGATTAATTATCCAAAAATATACTTATAAAACCACATAAACCCCCGAGACTCCAATATTTCAACCTTGGATCAGGCTTGAAAAATTATAGGTGATTATAGATCCTTCTAGAGGGATTACAAGGTGATTTGAACATCTTTATTCAAGATCAAAATCCCATAATAAAGATTCAATCTCTTCCTAGTATGTAGATTTCATCCCATTGCTTCTCCCACTCATTACTCTATCCTTCCTTGATCTTTTCATGGAATATCTCCACTTTTACATGGATATAAACATATGAGTTGAGATATAGATCTAGTATTGTGGATCTAGATCTATATTTGCAAGATATTGATGCCTTTGATCTTAATTTTGGTTAAGGGATTTAGATCTGAAGCTTGATCGACGACGTTATGATGCTTGGATTTTGGGGATTTTTGTTGGGCTAACATCTGTCAATAAAATGAGGTAGGTAGTATAAATAAAACTCTTATAGTTGTGGATTTGATATGTGAATGTGATTTTATGGATTTGATAGCTTCCCTTAATAATTTATTTCCTAAATTGTAGTAATTATGAATGTGGAATTGACTTGTGATTTCCTTGGTGATTAATTGATAATTGAATCATGGATCAAGTGAAGGGGGGTTGAACAAATAGATATTTTTTTTGGATATTGGTTATGGGTTGATATTTTTTAATTGAGATATTGAATTTATTCTATTAAGATAATTAATTAGGGGAAATTAACGATGAAAATATATTTGGCTATGTAAGATAATTAATTGCGTGAATTAATTATGTGCCATGATGTTGATCAAAGATAATTAATTGTGAGAATTAATTATGAAAAGTTGAGATTTGATATGCATGATTAATTGTGAAAAATTAATTATGGAAAAAGAATTGTGTTGATTTATTAATTAATTGATGAATTAATTAATTGGTTATGTGCCTATTATATTGTTGAGTTAACTAATGGCCTTTGAAATGTTAAAATAATCATTGTATTAGTAATTGAATGATGTGGATAATACTTGTGAATTAAAGGATCATTAAATGGATGATATTTTTTTGGTGCTAGACATGACATTCTAAACTGATTATAATTTGGGACTTGAACATGGCGTTCCTCCCCAATATTTATCCAAGCTTGAGATTTTGGGGTTCTAGGCATGACGACCTACACCGAATGAGATTTTGGGGTGTTAGGAATGAGGACCTACACCGAATGAGATATAGAGTGTTAGGCATGGAGACCTACACTAAATGAGATTTTGGGTGCTTGAAATTACATTCAACACAAAATGAATGATGATTCAATAGAAAACATGAATTGAAACTGGGTCTAATGTGATGATTAAAGATTAAATGACAATGTAATAACTATATAATTATGCATTGTATTTATTGCTTCATAAAACTGCATACACTTTATTTTGATTGGACTTGTTTTAGATGCCATTGGTGGTGGCCTACTGAGTAGTGCTCACACCCTATTTAGGCCACCTGATCGGCACCTCAGTAGACGTTGTTGTTGTAGGATAGGATAAGGGAAAGTCCCTGGGATAAGTTTCTATTTGGGATTGTAGCATGGGAGAGGGAATGAGATGTGGTTCAGGACCCGCTTGGGAGTCGTTGTGTCTTTACTTTTAGTTTCATGGTAGACACTGGAAATTATCATTTTCATAACATGTTTTACCTTTCAGTTGAGTATTTTGTTTTCTTGTTTTGAATATCATATGACACTGTATTGTTCTGTTTATTTATACTCTTATGTAGTTGGTTATTTTTGTTTGCTTCCATTAGTGTTTTATTCTAATAAAAGAGGGTATATTCTCCCCAAGACTGACTTACTAGACCCTCACTGCTAGTCGGCACCTTCTGTTGTATGGGGACAAATGATTGAGGGCATGTGGCCAATCGGCTCAGGGCACAATTTAGTGGCACCCAAGTTGGGACGTCACAGGTGCCACTTAAAAAAGGGTGAGTTTTTTATAAAAAAATTAGAGTGAATTATTTTGGTTTTTGGAATCCCTATTGGTAGTGGGGTTTTTATTCCTAAGGTAATTCCCCTATAGAAAGAGGCCTTGGGAATAGTAAATTTTTCATAAAAAATATATGTGAAAATTGATTTTAAATTTATTTTTAAAAATATATATTTCTTATTAAAATGGTTTATTATATATATTATATATACAACAAAAAAATTAAAATTAAAATTAAAAAATTTATTAAACCGTCTAATGAAGAAATTATTTGTGACGATCAGACTTCAAATTCAAAATCTGATCAGTTTCCTCCCTCTAAATTTTGTATTTTTCTGATCGAATTAGAGTGTCTTTTGATCAAAATGGTGATATAGAACCTATGTGAATAACACCTATTTTTTATCTATAAATGATTTTTATGATGATGTAATTTATTCTAATCTCCTCAATTCTAAATTCTATAGAAATATTATTCCAACATTAATGCTTTGGGGTTGTCAAAATTTATTTTACTACATTTCCAATATCTCCCCCTTTTTTATCAAAAGACACTCTACTAGGGTTCTTCTCACGCCACCTCCTTCATCCTGGATCTGCGCTCCTTCCTCCCGGGTTCGGAGGATTGACGTGGTGTTCTCTATACAATCATGGCCTTGTGTCGGCTCGCCTTGCGCGCATCAGGGTCTTCACGACTCGGTGTTGATTCAGTGCATGATTCCCTGGTCCGGCGGTGAGATATCATCATTTTGGCCATAGATCTGGGTGTTTGGAGGCTGAGTGTTGCATTTGTGGTCTTTTCAGATGGCGGTGTTGGGAGCTTGTTTTGTTTTGAGCAGATGAGGATGACGGCGGGAGGTTTTGCCGGACAAACCCTTGTTCTTGGAGGTGGGGTTCATAGGCAGTGGTGCTCTATGTGTGGTATGGATTGATTTCCGATGTTTTCATTTTGATTTTGGGGATTTTTCAAGACCAGTTCGTTTCAAAGATGATTGGTTGTTGTTGGTTGTTATGCGGGATGCATCTGGCATTTGTGGTTTCTCATTTTTGGTTTATTTCACCGAATTTGTTGGCTGTTTTCGTGGATATCTAGTGTTGATTTTATGATTTTCTGAGGGTTTCTACCTCGTTGAAGGTTCCTATTGTGAGGCTTTGCGAGGGGGTGTGCGTTCTATCCCTGTTTTCTTGTGTTTGCTCATGGATTTTGGTTTGTAACGGTGATGATCTGGTGTTGCATTTCCTCCGACGGTGTTGGTGATGAAGGACGCCGATGTTTCTCACCGGTGTTAGTCTTGTCGGCGGTATGTTTGATGATGAGGTTGGTTTTTGCGTTGACATGCTCTTCGAGGTGGTTGTGCGGCTCGAGGTGGACACATGGTTCGTGTTGTTTGAATTTCAAATTTCTGGTGTGGTTTTGCTTTTGGAGGAGTTGTTGTTTGGTTGTGAGGTTATCAGTTATCATAAACTGGATTTTGAAAGTCAAAAAAAAGATTTCCAGCCATCATAGAGAAGAATTTTTAGTTTTAACTCTACACCACCAAGTGGGAGTGGATCAAACCCTTTTAGACATTGAACTTCATTCAAGCATCAAGATTCAATGTCTATCATCTTCTCCACTTGCCTTCTTACTTTTCCAAAATTCAAATATTTGGTGAAAGATGAGAAAAAATAGACTGAATTGGTTTATGCATGACTGATGATGATTGTTGCCCCCATTTTAGGGTCCCAAACTAAGTTTCTTCCATTCTTAGGATTCTGATTCAAGAAACATTTTCCTATTACAATTTTAATTATTGGAGTTGGTTTGATCTATTAATAATTGAAGATGTGTGATTTTCAAACAATAGATATAAAATCTGGATGTTATTTATGTGTGGGATAAAGATTCTGAAGATAAAAATTATTCATACATGATCATATTAATCTACTTCAAGATCATGTTTTTTTACACACCATGTGCTTGAAGATATTCCCTAGTCATTACTAACTATTTGATGCCAAGTATGTGTGCCACTCTCTCGAGTTTAATATAGGGGATTTGACCTTTGATTCACTGTTACTAGTATGAAGTTTTTCCTAAATCCAATGTAGTCTACTATTATTAGAGATTATGATATAATCGAGTGCATTTGGGGGTCCTGATTCTATTTAAGGATCAAGGGAATTTTTTTTACTCTTTATAATTTGTTTACAAGTTTGATAAAGGAGATGGAAGTTCTTTCTATCATATGTTGTTACAATTAAGATAGAGCTTCTATGATTTTAAAAAATCATGAATATATATTTTTTATCAAAATTGATAGAGTTATTATAAATATATTCAAAGTTTTATAGTTGGAATTAACACGTGACTTATTTAAGTCACATGTTGGAACAAAATCCTAAAGAAATATTTTGAAACAGGTTGTATTGAGACATATACATATCTAGATGAATTTGATCTAGATCACAAATGGGTCTATTGTAGTTTTTATAATGGATCATCTCATTTCATGTGTTGGTGAAAAATATCATGACTACTTCCACATGTTTATTGAAAAACTTAAGATTGCTTCAAGTTGGTGAAAAGTGTCGACAAAAAACTGATAAAAAGAAATGTAAATATAATTCATGTTTATAGGGTATACACAATTTTTTTAGGAATGAAAAATTTCTGATTTGCGAAGATGAACAATGATCATGGGAGAATTTATAATTGGATATTTCATATGAGATAAAGGAATAGAACATAGCTTACATTGATCATTTTGGATCAATTTCAGAGGGGATATTTCTTCTTACCCTTTTATTTTATTTTACTCATTTGGACTATAATTGGAACAAATTTTTTTAATTGAAAATGTTTCAAGGATAAAATATTTCTTATCAAATAAAACTTATGGTTCCATATTTTTAATTCTTCATGGCATTTTTCTTAAAAATTATATTGCCTATCATGGTTTTAATTTCTAAAATATCATAATTTTTCAGTGATATTAATTTAGGATACATTTATTTAATTTTATTCATGGTTGAATAATTCTTGAAAGTGATGAGATACAATATTCATCCCCTTATAGGATAATCTCATGGAGAAAGAGATTACGCTAATAAATTTTTAGGATTCAATTGCGATAAATTTTACATTACATAATAAATAATTTCAAACCATGAAGTTAACATTCCCCTCACTTTGTCTCATTGTTATTATTATATCTCTTTTTCATACATGAATCTTATTATTTCATCTACTCCTAAAACACTACTTATTTCAATTGTTTTTTTCAATAGATTTAAAAAATATCATTTATAGTTGTTTCGTGTTTCTTTAATTTCAAATTTTGGATCTACAATATCATTTTAACCCTTACCTTTGTGTTCAACACCCTTCACACCACTACACTAGTATTTTTTAGGATGTAAAAATAACAAGAGTTTGTCCTTTGATGATGAGGCATAAAATTTTCTATCACTATTTATAGGGAATGTCATCAAGTGTTCAGGTTTTAAAACTTAAAAAAATCAATAAAAAGGAATAATAAATAAATAAAATCACTAAGAAAATTGAAAACATTTGTTGAAAAATATGCTTTAAAAATATTTGTGTGTTTTATTCTAAAATTAAATATGTTAGTATTCTCTATTCCATGTTCTCTATATCATCATATAAGAGTTTAGAATCATTATTTCCTGACATAAATAGATACCCAGGTTCCTTAAATAAGAAAAATAAATATACAATGGAAAATCTAGGAGAGAGAGTTATAATTAATCATGAAAAAAATTATCAGCCTAAACCCATTCTAGAGGGTAATAAAAGGACTATAATGAGAGAGTTTCAACTCCCTCATGTCTCAAGAAACCCTTCTATGATTAGATTTTATCTTCTATTATGAAATTATGAGTTGAAATAGTTTTGAATCTCCTATTCCCTCATTTAGTGATTTTTCTAATAAGGATTCTCTAGAATTCATTATCTATTTATACAACATAGTGAAAAAAATTCTTTCGCAAGGGCTCATTGAGAATAAACTTAGGATGAGTGTGTTTCCCTTTTTTCCTTAAAGGGAATGCTAGAAACATGTTTCTAGGTCCACATTATAACATGTTCGAGACTTGGGAACATATTTATTTTTATTTTTTTATAAAATTTTACCCAAGGAGATTAATATGATAAATTTCAAATCAAATCACTAGTTTATATCAAGAGGATGGATAGGACTTTCATGAGGATTGAGATAGATTTAGGGGCCTTCTTAGATAGTTATCTCATCATTAAATCTCTTCCCATATCCTCATAGACACATTCTATGAATTATTTTCCCTTTTCTAGTCATAATTTAGTGGATAAATTAGCTGATAAGAATTACAATGATAAAACTGATGAAGAGATTAGAAAAGTTTAGAAAAAAATGGATCTTAATTTACAACATAATAATTATAGTAGGAGAGTGAATATAGGGGGAACAATTTTACTTCTAATATTAAAATGAATGCTCATTAGGGTAAAATTAAGAAACACACTCAATAAGCAATGAATCAAAATTCCATAAAATGTCTTAACAATGTTTTCTTTCAAAATAAAAAGTATTCACTTAGAGAGAATTTTTCAGTGTGGAATGTTTTCGAACATTGAAAACTTTTTCCTGAATTTTTATTTCATAGATGAACTACAAGAAAATGTTAATTTTTTGGGATATAATTATAAGTTTCAAGAAAGGGATGATCTATTTTAAAATAAATATAAACCTGGTTATAGAAATCATAAAAACTAATCATGTAGATGATAAGTTATATTTATACAACAACATTCTACACCTAGTTTTCAAAATTAGAAAAGACCAAAATTCCAAAATCAAACTAAGGAAAAAAATTCTCATTCTAAAGATGAGTAAGGGTGATGTTTCAATAGTTGATTGTGAAATTTTATTCAAATAAATCCCAACATGATTATGATAAGTCCCAAAAATAATCTAGAATACACAACTTAGAGCTATAAATAGTCCAATTATCAAGATACATGACTTCTAAATATAAAGGAAAACTCCCAAACACAACTAAAGTCAACCCTATGGAAAATTTCATGGTTTTAGTTACAATAAGTGGGTTAAAAGCTAAAAATATAGAAATAACCCTAGGAAAACTCAAAATTTAAATCTATGTGAATATGGAAGTCAAATTCTACACAAAACAAAATACAGAATATAGGGAATCAACCTTCGAAATGAATAAAATCTCATTGTTCTGCTTGAAACTTGTGCTCAATTTTTTTTCTAAAAATAAGACTAACAAAGTGAAGGTGAAAATTATTTAAGAATTAGGTTTTATGTATTCTAGTTTTAAGATCTATGCTCCACCCATCCCTTCCCCTGAAAAAATAAAACCCGTGAATAATAAAAAAATCTGAACTGCTTCAGTTCCTTGTGATTTTAACCAATATCCATGTGAATATTTCATTTATAAAATCCTTGATTTAGATTCATTTGTATCTGAAATCACTTAATAATATTGTTTCAAAAAAAAATGGAATAATTTTCCATATAAAGCCTCACTGAAGAGTGCAATAAGTTCCTTTAAAAGTAAACCCTTCCAAAACTTAAGGATCCTAGTAGCTTTTTAATTTCTAATACCTTAGGGAATAATGTCCAAATAAACTGTCTTTATGATATAGGTGATATTGTAAACCTACTATCATTCACACAATTTAAATAGTTTATATTGGGTGAATTTAAACCTAACACTACTAATATTTATTTTGTTGGCTATTCATTCACACATCCTATAGGAAGAGTTAATACTATATTGGTTAGAGTTGGAAATCTACTTCTGACAGCTTAATTACTTTTGTTGGGAATAGAATGGAACCAAGTAGTTCCCATCATTATGGCTAGGCCTTTCATGTCCATTTAATGAGCTATTATATATGTGTCTAAGGTCCAGTTGATAGTTATGTTTGGTGATCAATGGGAGGAGTTTAATGTTTTTAAAAATATTAAGGAACCTACTTTTGTGAAAACTACTTATGGGATGAGTTGTTAGAATATGAGAAATCATTATAACATTCTTAGGAATCTGGAAAAAAAAATCCTTGGTTGATGAATTTCCTTTGAATGTTGAAATATTTTTTTCACTCACTGTTGAGCCTTCTCAAAGTGAGAGTTTGGAAAATTTTCACGAATTGGATGATAATTTTTTTCCTACTATCAAGTGTGGTGTTGAAGATTAATTTTTCATGACTATACTTATAGTTTTTTTGAGATAACTTGAGATTGATTTCCATTTTATAAACAAAATTTAATGATTTTATAAGTTTGATTAATAGATTTTTGATAAATTGAATGATTTTTCCTTGATAAGTAATCTGAAATATGATCTAGAAACTCATGAGAGTGATCTATCAACTTTGGACTATAGTGAAGAAAAATATAGAACATGGTATAAAATTCAAAACCTATCCAACTTACAAACTCATTTTATGAAACATGTTGAATATCATAGACCACACAGACCTAAGAGTCTTATTTTCAGTGTACAATAACCCACTATGGAGCTTAAAGCACTACCAACATGCCTAAAATACTCATTTCTAGGTGAAAATTTAACACTTCCTATTATTATTTCTACTGAACTTAATGGAAATCAAGAGGAAAAATTGATGGGTGTTCTAAAGAAATTCCAAACTATAATTGGTTTTTTCATATAATTCAACAAATGGATTAGCCTATCATTCTACATGCATAGGATTCCGATGGAACCAGACCACAACCTGAGAGTTTAGGGACAAAAGATAATAAACCCAAACATGAAAGAAGTTATGAGAGAAGTGGTAATTAAGCTGAATGTGGGGATTATTTATCCCATTTAAGATAGTGATTTGGGTGGGTCATGTCTATGTAGGCACAAAAAAAGTAGGTTTCACAATTTTCACAAATAAAAATAATGAACAAAATAAATTTAATAAATCAAAAAAAATGGATAGTCTATATAGATTGCATGAATCTCAATTTGTCCACTAGGAAGGTCCATTCTCCTATGGAATTATTAGATCAAATTCTTGATAGGCTTGCGAGGAAAGAGTTATTTTGTTTTTCAGATGGATATTTTGGTTACAACCAAAACCATGTATCCCTATAAGACCAAGAGAAAACTACCTTCATAGACCAATTTAGAAAATTTTCATACTAGTGAATTCCCTTTAACGTTTTTGGTTCCCCATCCATATTTCAAAGGTATGTGGTGTATATCATTTCATACATGATAGGAAGAATCTTTGAGGTTTTTATAGATGATTTCATTATTGTTGGTATCACTATTGAGAGTTTACATATATGGATTTGGTTTTAGAGAGGTTTCGTGAGACTAATCTATTTCTAAACTAAGAGAAATTATAGTTTATGTTAGAATAAGGAATTTTTTTAGAACATAAATTGTATAGGATGGGAATTGATGCTGAAAATTCCAAAATAGAAGTGATCCAGAATTTACCTCCTCTAAAAAATGTCAAGGGTGTTAGGAGTTTCTAAGGGCATGCCAATTTTTAGTAGAGGATTATAAAATATTTTTAAAAAATCAATAAATTCATGTGTTCACTGTTAGATAATGTTGCACCCTTTGTCTTTGATGAAATTTTTTTGAAATATTTTAATTCTCACTAGGATAAAATCACTTCATCACCCATCATCACTACACCTGATTAGAAATTTATTTTTGAAATTATTTTTAATTATAGTGATGTGATTTTTGAAGCTATTTTAGAAAAATGGTGAGATATGAGATTACATGTCGTGTATTTTTCTAGAATATTGATAGATGATACTCAAAGGGACTAAACTATTACTAAGAAATATTTTTTGGATGATTTGTTTTCAATAGAGAAGTTTAAGAAGTACCTTTTAGTTTCCAAAATCATAGTCTTTACATACCCTAATTCATGGAACTGTCTACTATTAAAGAAAGAGACTAAACCTAGACTTGTTTGATGGATACTTTTTTACATGAGTTTGATTTGGAGATTATATATAAATTGGGTTTGAGAATGTTTTTTTATTCAATAATATTTTTTATGACTTTTTAATTTCTCTATGTTTTGAAAATCACAAACACTTTATTTTAAGGAAAAAAATTTTTCCCTAAGGATTATTTTCTTAAGGAAAATTTCCCTTCTCTAAGAAAATTTTTATCCTTACCTTTGTTTTCATTGTCTCATTTTATAATATCTTAAAACCAAAATCATTTTTTACTAAGTCAAAAATTAAGATTTATATCTAAAAACTTGGAATCTTACAATTCATTGGATATAGAGTATTCTATTTTCAGATTCTGAATTATCTGAAATTCAGATTCTGAATTCTATGACATTCAGATTCCAAATTCTCTGAAATTCAGATTCCAAATTCTCTGAAATTCATATTCTAAATTCTCTGAAATTCAGATTCCGAATTCTCTGAAATTCATATTCCGAATTCTCTGAAATTCATATTCAGAATTCTCTGAAATTCATATTCTGAATTCTCTGAAATTCAGACTCTGAATTCCTCAAAATTCGGACTCTGAATTCTTTAGAATTCCAACTTCAAATTCCTCAGAATTCAGACTCCAAAATCTATAAAATTAAGATTATGAATTCATTGTAAAACAGAATATGAATATCCATGTCTTATATACTCTGAATATTTATATGGTTTGACTCAGAATTCAATTTTTCCTAGACTCCGAAAAATAGATTTCATTAAGTAATTTCATTTTCCTTACATATGTTATTGTTATTAAATGATGTTGTACAATCTGTTTCTAACTAACTGTTGGTTGAGTGAAATGTGTATAGGCCCCTCCGAGATTCAAGGAAAAATATGACCGTTGGAGGAGGGAGACGACCGTTGGAGTTTTTACCTATAAATAGAAGATCATTTGAATGAGCTCAATGGAGATATAATCTGTTGATAGACCTAGACATTACATTTTGTGAAGTGATTTCTAGAGAGAGAAAGACTATCATGCTTTGTACTTACTGAATATCTCGTTCATCTTGCTTCGTGAGACTCCAATTGTTGGTGAGTACAATCGAGGGATTATGGGGATAGGAAGACAAAGGTGCCGAATACCTAAAAGATTGAGGGCTTGTAGATATAGAAAGAAAGATTCTGATATTCCTATCAAGGTCTTACCCTGGTGTGGGTAAGATAGACTTTCTTGAAAGTATAAATCAAGGTAAATTTATCCAAGGTTGTTGGATACCCTACTCTTTGGGTGAAAATATTTCCTACTTGTTACTTGTTTTGTTTCATGTTTTATTTCTGTTGTATTTTGATAAAGAAATAAATTATAACTTTCTTGTAATTTTATTTATTCTGATAAGTAAGATTCTATACGCTTTAAGGTAGAATATTCCTTAAGTAAACTTTTCTTAAGTTTTATTTCTGGAACCATATTTCCAAAACCTAATAATGTTTGTTTAGTAGAACTAAAAGAGGCTTTGTGAATTTACCTTATTTAACTTTTTTAAACATAGTTTTCATTAAGGTTAAAAACAAAAAATTTTAAACTTACAATTCACCCCCATCTTGTAATTGAGAATCTACATTTACTATTTCGATCTGACAATTGGTATCATAGGAGGTCTCTGAAATACTTATATTCACATATAAGTTTTCTTGCTCAAAGTTTTCATTGTTCTAAATTCCTTCTTGCTTAAATTTTCTTATTTAAGTATTTCTTAGAAATTTTTATCTTTGTTTACAAACTTTTTCTATTAACAAGTTTTTTGGAAGGATATTTTCTTATTGAATGGAATGAATGAATATTGGTTCAATTGACAATCTAAATCCTACCAGACCACCTATTATTTATGGTAATAATTATGAGTACTAGAGAGATAGAATGAATACCTTTTTCATTAACACTGGAGTAGCTAATTTTTTCATGCTTACTGGAGATTATAAAATTCTAGACAAGGAAGTCAGAACCATCACCAATCAAGAAAAATCAAAATATCAACTAAATTACAAGGTATGAATACCTTGTTGTGTTCCATGACCAGGAACATATATAGTCAAATATCTTCATTTGAAGCTACCAACTGCATTTGGAAGAAACTTGAGGTTACACATTTTGGTACTTCTAAATTTATAGAAACTAAAAGAGCTATATTGAGAGCAGAATATCATGGATTCTTATTTCCTTATGGAGAGCCTGTTTGCAAAAGTACAACAATGATTAATGACCATTTTCAACAGTCTACCATCTATGGGATAGAAAGGTCTTGATGATGAAGCTATTGTGAATAAGATAATTGATATCATTCCAAATGAGTGGGAATCAAAAAGGAAAGCTATTGATGAGAACAAGAAAGTATCCAAAATTACTCTTGATGAGTTATTTGAAACTCTTCTTCAGTATGAAACCAGAATGAAGAGAGATGTTGATTTCAACAAAAAGAATAATGGTAATGGAAGTGTAGCTTTCACTACTGTATCTAAAGAAAAAACTCCAAAAAGGGTTACATGATCTAAGTCTAAGAAAGTCACTATTATATCTGATTCTAGTGAAAGTGAACATTCTTAAAATGAGTTAGCTAATCTTTCTTGAAGAATAAACAATATAGTGGGAAAGAAAGATTTTCAGTATAGATATAAGAAGAAATAAATAAAAGATAAGAAAGATTCAGAAGTCACTTGTTATTAATGTAAAAGAGTTGGACACATCAGACTAGATTGTATAATGCTTAAGGGAAAAGATAGGAAGGAAAAACATTCTGAGCTAAATAGGAAGAATTATTACAAGACTAAGGCTAAGAAAGTCTTGAAGGCTAATGATACTTGGAGTGCTAGTGGTGGTGACTCATCTGATGAATCCTCATAGTATGAATCTTCTAGTCCTAAGAATCTTGGTCTACTAGCCAAATTGCCCATTGAAAGTCATTGTCTAATGGACAAGGTACACAATTCTGAATCTATTACAAATGTATCTTTGAATGAAAATTATACAGATAATAAATATTATGAGACTTTAGATGAAGAATCTTCTTCTAATGAAGATAAATCTGTACCTACTTATGATGAAGATTTGAGATTTTCTAAACTTTTAGAAAATAAAAATTGGAAAATAAAAAAAGAAGTTATAGAAATAAAATTCTATAATTTCTATTTTAACCAAAGAAGTATCAGATCTTTTTAAGGATATTGATCAGAAAATTTTTTATTTTGAAAGTGTTTATAAAAACATTACAATTTTAATTCTAAGAAGGATGACCTTTATAAGGATATTGAAGATGTTATTTCTAAGAAAAAGATTTTAGAGGATAACTTTAGTTCTAAAAATAATAACCTTGAGGATAAAAAATTGGTTATTAAACTAAAGTCCGAAATATTTTCCTTAAGGAAATTCCTGTCAAATTTTACCTCAGGTAAGGAAAATTATGACAAGATGTATTCCCAAATTTTTCCTTTAAGTAACCATTCTGGATTTGGTTATACCTACTCAAAACTAGTTTTTAGTAATATCTATTTTTTCCCTCGAAGTGCTCCATTTTATACTAAATGTCTGTGTGGTGGACATTGGGAGAAAAATTGTTCTTTAAATAAAACTCAATATTTAGGTTTTTATAAAGCTTATTTTTCTAAGAAAATGTGGATTCCTAAAATATTACTTTTTGAAATTTCCAGATCTAAGAAATTTTGGATTCTGAAAGTCTAACACTCTTATTTTTAGGAAAATAACGAAAGTACCAATAGAAATACATGGTACATGGATAGTGGATGTTCCTAGAATATGACTAGTAACAAAAACTTCTTTGAAAAGATTATCAAGATGAAAGGAGGAAAATTAACTTTTGGAGATAATGATCAGGGAGAAATTATTGGTATAGGTAACACTGTTCTTCTTTGAAAAACTTTTATTTAAAATGTTTTATTTGTTTAGGGTCTTAAGAAAAACCACATTATCATTATTCAATTATGTGATGAAGGTTACCTTGTGAATTTTAGGAATGATAAATTCTTAGTACACAATTCCAAGGAAGAGTTTATCCTTTCTGCCCATAGGCAATAGAATGTATACACACTAAACATAGAAGACCTTAGGAGCCAATATCTACCTTTAATTAGTGAAATGGAAGATCAATATTGGTTATGGAATAGAAGGGTGGGAAATTGTAACCTTAGGAACCTATTAAAACTCTCTAAGAAAAGACTTATTAAGGATAGACTGGAGATTAGATTTTATTCTTCAAAATTTTGTTATCCTTGTCAATATGGAAAGAAACATAAATCAAGTTTTAAATCAATTTGTGAAGTCTCAACATCCAATGCATTATGGTTAATGCATATGGATATTTTTGGTCCAACACAAACTGGAATTATTGGAGGAAAATATTATGTATTTTTTAGTTGATGATTAAACTAGATTTACATGGGTCTATTTTCTAGGAAAGAAATATGAAGATTTTTCTTATTTCAAAAATTTTAGAGCCCAATTTAAAAATGAGAAAAACCATCCATTGATAACTATTCATAGTGATCATGGAGGAGAATTTCAAAATTCAGATTTTGAAAATTTTTGAAATAAGAAATACATTACTCATAACTTATCAACTCCAAGAACTCCTCAACAGAATGGTGTTGTTGAAAGAAGAAATTGAATTCTTCAAGAGATATCTAGAACCATTTTGAGTGAATATTCTATAGATAAACACTTTTTGGATGAAGGTGTAAGTACTACTTGTTATACTATAAATCTAGTTTTAATCAGACCTTTTCTTAATAAAACACCTTATGAATTGTGGAATGGTAGAAAACCTAGACTTTTTTACTTCAAAGTATTTGGTTGCAAAATATTTATTCTGAATACTAAAGATAACTTACATAAACTTTCACCCAAATCTGATGAAGGATTTTTTCTAGGCTACTCCACAACTTCTAAGGCTTATAGAGTTTTTAATAAAAATACTTCTACTATTGAAGAAATAGTGCATGTTAAATTTTATGAAACTGATCCTTTTGTTTTTAAAAAATCCCAACTAATATCGTAGAATTTTTTTTCCAAAACTAATGATCAATCTTTGATAGAAGATTCTTCTAATAATGAAAATTTTCAAGAAAATATTTTTGAAGCATTTACCCCAGAAGATTTCTTACCATATGATGATGAACAAGTTTTACAAAACCTCAGTCAGTTGTTTCTTAAGAATCATCTCAATGATAGTATCATTGGTGATGTAAATCAACTTGTAAATACTAGAGGTTCCTTAAAAAATGACGTAGAACATCTAGAATTCCTTTCCCAATTAGAACCTAAAAGCACTAATGAATATTTAGGTGAATATGATTGTATTAAATCCATGAAAGATGAGCTAAATGAATTTGAAAGGAACAAAGTCTGGACCTTGGTTGAAAGACCTAAAGAAATTTCTGTAATTGGAGTAAAATGTGTCTTCAAAAATAAGTGTGATGAAAATGGAATCATAGTAAGAAATAAAGCTATATTAGTTACTAAAGTCTATAATCAAAAAGAAGGAATAGACTATGAAGAAAACTATGCTCCTATAGCTATACTTGAATCTATTCGCATTTTACTTGCCTTTGCAACATTATTTAATTTCAAAAATTTTCAAATGGATGTAAAATGTGCTTTCCATAAAGGATATGTTCAAGAGGAATTTTATGTTGAACTACCTCTTGATTTTTAAGACAAAAAATATCCTGAACATGTTTTTAAACTTACCAAAGATTTATATGGACTTAAACAATCCCCTAGAGCCTGGAATGATAGACTTACAAGATTTTTGTTACAAAAAAAATATGTTAAGGGAACTGCTAATTCAAATATTTTTATAAATAAAGATAAGAAAAATGTTTTGATTGTTCAAATTTATGTTAATTTTATTTTATTTGGTTCAACTCAGCAATCTTTAACTAATTTTTTTACAAATATAATGAAATCTGAGTTTTAAATGAGTATGATGTGTGAGTTAACATTTTTCCTAGGCTTTCAAATTTCTCAAAAACCAAAAAGAACTTACATATCTCAACATAAGTATATTAAAGATCTTCTTAAAAAAATATAGATATAACAATACTAAAAGTATAAATACTCTAATTGGTACCTCAATTTCTCTTGATCTTGATGAAGCTGGGAAACCAGTAGATCAAACATCATTTAGAGGTATGATAGGAATTTTACTATACTTGACAGATAGTCATCCAGATTTAATGTTTTCAGTATACTTATGTGCAATATATCAATCTAGTCTAAATTAATATCATTTAAAAGTAGTAAAAATAATTTTTTGTTATTTAAAAGTGAACCATGGATTTAGGACTTTTCTATACTTCTAAAAATGATTTTGTTTTAAAAATTTATTCTGATGCTGATTTTGGTGGTTGTAAAATAGATAGAAAAAGTATATCAAGAACTTGTCATTTCATAGGGGATTAATTAGTTTCTTGGTCATGGAAAAAAGAAATAATAAGTAGCACTTTCCACTATTGAAGTTGAATATGTAGCAGCTAGAAGTTTTTGTGTTCAAGTGTTGTGGATGCAACACACACTCACTCATTATGGAATGAGTTTTACCAAAACACAGATATTGTGTGATAACACTAGTGTCATTTCCCTAAGAAAAAACTCTTCATATCACTCCCGTGAAAAACACATAGATATTAGGTATCACTTTCTTAGGGATCACACACTTAAAGGAGATATTATTCTTCAATTTATTGGAACACAAGATCAACTTGCATATATTTTTACAAAAATCTTTACCCTCCGATAGATTTGAATACATTAAAAAAAGTTAGAAATCATAACCATAAGGTAATCTTCCATATTAACTTTTTGTTAAAACCAATCTCCTTAAATTAAGAAATTTATTTTCATAGGGGGGTACATTTCCTAATTGAACCAAAAAAATTTCTTTATTCAAATTTTTGTGTAACCAAATTTTATTTTTTGTTCAAAAAAATTAATTAAAAAATTCGGAATTCAAATTTTTGGAACCTAATTTTTATTTTAATAATTAAAATTTTCGGAACCAAAAGTTCTTCAAGAATAATTTTCTTCATTACTGACAATTTTCCTAGCAATCTGGAAGGAATGTTTTCTTAATTAAATTTTCATAATCGAATTTTTTACTTTTTGTTATTTTCAACTTGTTTTAAGAAAATTTTTCAGGTTCACGTTTCATAAATCTGAATTTTTTACCTTAAAAACCTAAACATATCAGAACCTACCAAATTCTTCTTTAGATTTCATCTCAATCGTCATATTAGATTAAGCTTGTTTCAACTGTTCGATCAATCTGGGAATATGAATTGTTGTTTCATTGCCTATATAAAGGCCCCCAATTAGTTTTCCCACAATGGTTTTCAAGCATTTACGTGTCGAAGCTTTGCCTCTCTACTTGAGGGTCATTATGCATTTTTTGTTTTTTTAACTCTGAATGTCTTTGGAAGCATCTCCTTATAAGAAAATGTCTTCAGCTAAAGAAATATTAGAGTGGAGGATTTATAGAGAGAGGTTAGTGGATCTGAAGTTCATTGTCAAGTACAATTCTCTTATTTCAAAAAATTTCAAGTTGAATGGCTGGGAGAGTCTCTGCATAACTAAACCAAAAGGATAGGATCTGGTTTATCCAAAGTTTCTTGTAGAGTTTTATGAGTCTGTAATTATTTTCAATGAAGGGGGAAGAGATAAAATTTTTTCAAAAGTTATGTGAAAACCTATTCTCTTTCCTTAAGTATGGTTGCAAGCATAATTGGAATTCCATATAAGGGTGAAGTAGATTTTTGTACCCATAAATTACCTGATGAATCATGAAGTTTTCAAAAGGAGAAGAATTTGGAGTGCCTTGGTTTAACAGAAGTGAAGACACCAAAAATCAACCATCTTTCTACGAATCTCAAGATCCTAGAATTATGGGTTCAGGGGTTTCTCATTTTGAGAAAAGGTGATAAGGATGCCTTAAAGATGAGTGATATCTACGTTCTGGATTTTTTGGTGAACTTGAGGAAGATAAATATGGTGCAGTATATCTTTCTCGCTATTGAAAATATCAATAATGGGACACTTAAATCTCAAATTATCATGTATCATGTAATATTATCCAAGATCATAGTCCTTTACTTGGATTTGTTCAAAATACCATGCAGATCTAAGATAAGAACTTTCAAAGTTTTGTTGTTAAGTGATGATACCCTAAGGAGGATGAAGGTTGGTTTTAATAGAAAATACAGATAATTTTATGACTTATCAGGAAGTGAAATTGAAGCCTTAACCAAGAATTTAGAAGTAACAGAGACTTCCAAGAAGGGTCAGAAGAAGAGAAAACGGAAGGAACCGGTAGTCGTTGAAAAACCGACAATTCAGGAAACTTAGTCAGCACCCCCAAAGTCTAAAAAGAATAAAAACCTACCCTGATGAAGTGGTTTCTAAGTGAAGAGAAGAGAAGAAGAATAGGAAGGAAGGGGATCCTATCTTTGGTTTGGATCCTGTTGAGCCAAAATCTTTCAAGATTAAGGCTGCCGAGGAATATGAAAAATAGGAAGAAAAAAAAGCAAAGGAAGAAAATGTTTGAGGCTAAAATAGTTCAAGCTATTCTCAGGGACATCGAGAAAGCTTTCTAACTAATCTAGGTACCAAAATATTTTCTTCAAGAATCAATTCCAGTGACTCTGGGAAAAAAGTTGGTTATTTCGGAACCTGAAGAAGAGGAAGAGATTGTTCAGGAAGATAAAGTGGAAGTAGAAGATGAAGAAGGAGGAGATGACATTGATGATGTCATAAGTCAAGTTGAATAATATCATGAGAAGGAAAGTCCTTCAGAAAAATTGTCGATCCGAACTTCTCATGCTGGATATACAAAACTTTATTCCCAAGGAAAATAAGACGAGGGTCAGGAAGAAGTGAATAAACCATCTAATAATGAAATCATCAATCATGATCTTGTTTAACCAGATGACATTGTGGTAGATTCTAAGAAGGAAAAATTTGATGAATATAGAATTGTTCAAGTTTCAGATAGTGAATATGAATCCCGAAAAGCTAATGAGACCATTTCTAAAGTTGATAAAGGAAAATAGGTGATAGTTGGCACACCTAAGAAAGTTGTGATAGCTAAGAAAGATGTTGGTAATTCATCAAAAATAAAGGCAATTAAGATAGAGAAATAATCCTCACTAATGAGGGAATCAGATTTGGAATCATCCTTTTTGGGTTCGGAATTTTTTTTTAGTCTCTGAAAAATTTAGTTGATACCATTCCCTTGTTTTCGAGTATTGACTCGAGGAGTCGGTTGCTTCGAAATTCTCTCAACCAGAAATCGAATTTAGTTTCCATGCTCATGGAAAAATTCATTAAGCTTGAGGATGATTTTAAAACCTTCTACATTGGTTGTGATTCTCACAGGAGGTCATGAAAGGAAATCACTAAGTGGTCCAAGAAGATGATTAAAGATCTAATAATTCTTGATGACTTTCAAGACTCTGTGAAAGATGATTTTGATAGAGCAGATAAGAGGATGAAGGAGCTTACAAAATGTTTTTCAGAAAATCCAAACCTAGAACAAGCATCCTAGAAGAAGGAAGTAAAAGATCTACCTGGGAAGGTCAATTCTGTAGCTTTGAATTTAAAGAGGGAAAGAGATCTCAGAATCAAGGTCGAAGAGAAGTTCACCAAGAAAGAAGTTATTTTGAAGTCTCAGGTAGAAATAATTATGAATCTGGATGAAAAGATCAAAGCTCTGGAGAAGAAAAATGAGGATCCGGAATAGCTTCTCAAGAACTTTGAATAAGATCGTAAGGAGATTAAGAATGTAAATACTATCATTAAGAAGTTAATGTCGAAAGAAAAAATAAGGGTAAATATTTTTTCTTAATTCTGATCTTTTGTTGTACCTCCCTTATATCAATATTTCCAATCTTGATAAAGATTCTTATTGTGCTTCATTTTTTTTGTTGTATATAATTCTAATCTTTCAGGTAACATTTTGGTCCATTCTCTATATTCCTTTTTGAAAATCACAAAGGGAGAGAAAATAATAAAAAAAGAATACTAAGTAAAGAAGAGAATTCCCTAAGTGAGCGGGAGTCTATCTAAGGGGGAGTTTTCTCAAAGAATATTTCCTTATGAAAGAAAAAGAAAAATCTCTTAAAGAGAGTCATGAATACAATCCTTAGGGATTTCAAAACCTAAGGGGGGGGGGTTAGTCGTATTCACCATGATTCATAAGTAAAGGGAGATAATTTTTTTTTTAAAGTTCATAAATTAATTTCTTAGTCCTAATATTCTTTTTCATGAGGATGTTTGTGTTTTCCAAAAAGGGGGAGATTGTTGATTCAATAAGGTTTCCTTATGACTTTATCATTTCTCTATGTTTTGAAAATCAAAAACACTTTATTTTAAGGAAAATTATTTTTCCCTAAGGATTATTCTCGTAAGGAAAATTTCCCTTCTCTAAGGAAATTTTTATCCTTACCTTTGTTTTCATTGTCTCATTTTATAATATCTTAAAATCAAACGCATTCTATTACTAAGTTAAAAATTTTTATTTATATCTAAAAACTCGGAATCTTATAATTCCTTGGATATAGAGTATTCGATTTTCAGATTCCGAATTCTTTAAAATTAAGATTTCGAATTCTCTGAAATTCAGATTCTAAATTCTTTGAAATTCAGATTCCGAATTCTCTGAAATTTGGATTCCAAAATCTCTAAAATTCTGATTCTGAATTCTCAAAAATTCAGACTCTGAATTCTCAGAATTCAGACTCTCAATTCCTCAGAATTCAGACTCCGAATTCCTCAGAATCCAGACTCTGAATTCTTCTAAATTCCGACTCCGAATTCTTCATAATTCAGATTCTGAAATCTATATAATTCATATTCTGAATTCTTTGTAAAACAGAATCTGAATATCCATGTATTATAGACTTTGAATGTTTATATGGTTAGACTACTAATTCTATTTTTCCTTAAACTCTGAAAAAAAATATTTGGTTTAGTAATTTCATTTTCCTTACACATGTTATTGTTGTGAAACGATGTCGTACAATCTATTTCTAACAAATTATTGGTTGAGTAACACGTGTATAGGTCCCTCTGAGATTCAAGGAAAAATATGACTGTTGGAGGAGGGAGCCGACCATTGGGGTTTTTTTCTATAAATAGGATCTCCTTTGAATGAGCTCAATAGATATGTGATTTATTGATTGACCGAGAGATTGCATGTTGTGGAGTGATTTCTAGAGAGAGAAAGACTCTCATGATTTGTGCGTACTGAACATCTTGTTCATCTTTCTTCTTGCAACTATGATTTTTTCAGAGTACAATCAAGGGCTTTCGGAGATAGGAAGATAGAAGTGTAGACTACCTTAATGATCGAGGGATTGCATGGATAGCAAGATAGATTCTGATATTTCTATCGAGGGCTTACCCTGGTGTGGGTAAGACAGACTTTCTTGAAAGTATAAATCAATGGACCTTTATCCAAGGTTGTTGGATGCCCTACTCTTTGGGTGAAAAGATTTCCTACTTGTTACTTGTTTTGTTTCATGTTTTATTTCCACTTTATTTTGATAAAGGAAGAAAGTATAACTTTCTTATACTTTCTAGTACTTTTATTTACTCTGATAAATAAGATTCAATATGCTTTAAGGTAGAATCTTCATCAAGTAAACTTTTCTTAAGTTTCATTTCTGGAACCATATTTCTAGAACCTAAGTAAGTTTTTTTAGTAGAACTAAAAGAGGCTTTCAGAATTTACCTTGTTTAACTTTGTTAAACATGGTTTTCTTTAAGGTTAAAAATGAATGCTTTTAAACTTACAATTCACCTAATCTTGTAATTGAGCATCTGCATTTACTATTTCGATCTTACATTTTTGTGGATAATTTGTGTATGTTTTTAGTACTAAATGTGGATATCCTAAGGAGATTAAATTTTTCTTTTCTGGTGAAAAGTTACTCACTATTTTAGTTAAGTAGTATTCTTGATATGCAGATTTTTTAATTTACTAGAAGTAGGAGTTTTGCCCGAATATTTCTCACATAATCAAAGGAAGATGTTGAACTATGGACTTAATTACTATCTATGGGATGATCCTTTACTATTTAGGAGGATTTTTTATGGGATCACGAGGCGGTCTATTCCTGGTGAAGGGATACATCCTATTCTAAATAGTTTTCACTCCTCGCATTGGGGAGGTCATCATAGAGTAGAGAGAACAATTCAAAAATTCCTTTATGATGGATTTTATTGGTCTAAATTATTTAAGGATTCTAGGAATTTTTTTATGGGTTGTAATAAGTGTTGAAGGGTTGTTAATAATGGAAGAAAGTAAGAGCGTCCACACAAAGGTATATTAGTGGTTGAGATTTTTGATGTTTAGTGATTATATTTTATGGGACCATTTCCATAGTATCATGGAAATGATTAAATTTTTGTGGTAGGTGACTATGTTTCCAAATGGGTTGAGGTAGTGGAGATACCTAATAATCAAGCTAATAGTGCCATCAAATTCATAAGAAAGAATATATTTATAAAATTTTTAGTGTCAAAGGCTTTCATCATTGAAAATAGATCTCATTTAAAAAAATCAAATCATTGGTGGAGAATTATAGTTGTACCCATAGAAAAGGAACTGTTTACCATAAAAAATCCTGTGGGCAGGTGGAAATTTCAAATAAGGAGCTGAAGAAGATTTTATAGAAAACTATCTATAACACTTGGAATGATTGGTCCTTGAAACTTTATGAAGCATTATATGCCTACATAATTGCATTCAAAAATCACAAAAAGGATGTCTCCATAAAATTTTTTGTTTGAGAAATATTTTCATTTACCCATGGAGTTAAAAGACAAGTCATATTGGGTAGTGAAGAATTTAATCTTTGATTTTAAGACTTATGGATAGAGAATATTACTTTAACTGAGTGATTTGGATGAAATTAGGAGAGAGACTTATGAAAATGCTAGGATTTATAAAGAGATGGAAAAGGTTTTCCATGATTTTTTTATTCAGAATATAGAATTCAAATCTAGTTAGAAGGTTCTTATCTTTCATTCTAAACTTAATCTCTTTACAGGAAAGTTGAAATCCAAGTGGTCTAGGCCTTTCACTATTCTTAGAGTGCTAAAAAATGGATCTGTTGAAATTATTGGAGGATAAAATAGACCAATTGTAGTTAATGTTCAGAAGATCAAACATTATCTTTTAAGGGAAGTCAAAGGTCTTGAATTCCATTTTTGTTCATGAAAATTCAGTTTTCAGTAATGTCTAACTAAAGACATTAAATTTAATGCTTCATGGGAGTCAACTCATGGCCTTTCTTGTATGTTTAGGATTGATTTTTGTGAAGAATAAAATCCTATAGTGTTCTGTCTGATACACTTTATTTCTACTTGGATCTAATTATTGGTTTCCTCTCTCTTTCTTAATGATGGTTTCAATTGTCTTTAAAAAAAGTAGAGTTTCAAATTGTTTTCAAGTTAAAGATAAGTTTCATACTAGATCTGGACTGGATAAAATTTCTTTAAACTCGATCTTTGATTTTTCATTAATTGTGATATTTTTTTCTATTGGAAAATAATGATTATATATTTAAATTTTAGGTACTA
Source organism: Viscum album (assembly GCA_963277665.1). Lineage (NCBI taxonomy): Eukaryota > Viridiplantae > Streptophyta > Magnoliopsida > Santalales > Viscaceae > Viscum > Viscum album. Next base: position 627,833,318 of record OY728164.1, on the reverse strand, counting down.
AAATTTGAATAATAGGGGGTTATTTCACTCAAAGATAAGGGGAAGGGATGATTTTGGGTGAACTCAAAGGAAAAAAACATCTGAAATTATGGGAGGGTTAGTTTTAATTTTTTTTATTTTTACTCTGGTTTTTCTATTTACTATTGGTATTGTTTCTTGTTGATTGATATCTTAAAAATTATGTAGAGGTGTTTTTATATCTTCCACTGTTAGTAGCTAAGTGTGTGGGATACACCCACTTTAGTTTACTGTGTACTCAATGTTTAACAGGCTACTATGTTCAACTTTATTTAAAATTATTGTGTTATGTCTTAAATATAACGCATGTACCTTTTTAATCTGTTTGTAAAATAAAAATTGTGGAAAACGTCTTGTTTGAATTTCATTGTAACCCTTGACCATTTTATTGTACTAATAAGTTGAAAATTTGTTGTAAACATTAAAGTCTAATTGTTTCCCTCACTTTTGAATTCAAATTTGAGGGCAAAGTTAGGTTTTAAGCATGGGAAAGAGTATTCTTTTATTACTACTAAATCAAATTTTTATTTCCAAGTAGTTCTAAGGGGTAAGTGAGAACCATAACAAAAGTCAGCATATCCCAAACTTAAACCATGTAGGAGATGGGCTTCTTTAATAAGATAAACTATGCATTAATGTTAACCCATCAAAACCCCTTAGAATTTTTCAAATTGTGAGTTTTTCAAGCAGTAACTTTCTTATTCAGTGGATGTAAATTTTTCAGAAGTTTGAGACTTGAATTACCATCTTGAGGATGTTAACTTCTTCTGCTTTCCCATGGATTTAATTTTGTTTCAATAATTTCATTCTCTCTTAATTTTTTTTGTTATTGGTCAAATATTGGGACTAGTATATACAATCATTATTGGTTTTGAATCTTTTGACTGAGTTTTGAACTTTTAAGCTATGAATTTACATGAGCTATGAAAGAAAAATCCAAATCCAGCTTAGATTGTTCATTTGTTTACTCTTTCATTATTTTATTCTTATTGGATGAGTTGTTTATGTTGCTTTGTATTTATTTAGTTTTTCCATCCAAACAGAGTATCTAAATATTATGTTTTCAAATTATGTTGAACTTTTCTCTTGTGTTAAAGAGAAGTTTTGAAGTTTATTAAATGCAACGTTATTTTTTCTCACAATCTTCCAAAATTTGAATTTTCAATCATTTTTGTAAAATTGAAATTTGCTTTTGACCAAATCACTCCTTTCTAAGGGAGAAAATCTTTTTTACTGGTTAAAAGGGATGAAAATATGTTTGAATACTGATTCTTAGTGAAAACTCGCCCTTTCAAGCTGAGAATTGTTTTATTCCATTAAATTTGTAAAAGTGATTGTTTGATGACATACAATGATTAAGTAGGTTGAAATTTGATGTGTATTTTAATTATGGTGTTTTGCCACATTATTTTTTAAGTATTTTCTATGTTTTAAATCATAAATTGGAATTTAAATGGTTAATTATAATCGACCATGACCAGAGATCAACCAACGGAATCTTTCAAGGCTAAGTTCAATGAGGTATACCGAGGCCGATCTGAATCCAACTGAGTAGTCGAAGCTGGAGAAGAAGTCGAAGCTGGAGAAGAAGTCGAAGCCGGGTCGAAGCTTCTAGAAGAAGCCAGTCTGTGGAGCTACCGATGATGGGAAGGGATTTCGTGCTTGTGTGAAGAGAAGTCAGTGTCGTCCTGGACTGGATTCTGGCCTTCCGAGATCTGGTGGAAGCTGAGAACAAAGAGGATGAACATGCCTGCGCTCGACTGAAGACGACTGGCGCCGCTATTTCAGGGTCCCAACCCAAGCTTCGTTCGTTCCTGAGATTCCAATTCAGGCCACATTTTCCTGTCACGATTTTCAAGGTTGGAGTTGGACCCAGCTACGAATTGTTGATGAAGAAGGAAGGTCGCACAAGGTATTTCGATTCTGGCAGGTATTTGTGTGCAGGACGAAGATTCTGAAGAATTTGAGGCCTCACACATCTTCTAATTCATCTGTTGTGTGATCATATTTTTGTTCACACTAGGTGTTTGATGTAATACCCTGACCAGTGCTGATTGTTTGACGCCAACGATGCACGCCACTGGTTTGAGTTTAATTGAGGAGCTTGGACCCTCAACACACTTTTACTGGTCTAAATCTGTGCCTTAAGTCGATGCAGTTTACTGTTCTTGGATATTTTGAGAAAATCGAGTGCATTTCAGGGTCCAAAAGCCATTTGAGGATCAAAGGAATTTTTTTTGCTGTTTAATTATTTTACAGGTTCAATAAAGGATATGAAATCTCTGGATCACAAATGTCGCAGCTGTTTGGATGAAAATTTTACTAGATTGCGAATACTGATCGTTAATTTGAGTTCTTTTTAAATTAAAATTCCTTGCTACCATGCCAAATTTTAAGTGTGTTTTCTTTTATTATTATGCAACTATCTTTTTGTTGGGTTGCTTGTGTTGTTGGGCCTTCGTATGAGCTTTGATGTTTCCCTGGGTTTCTTTCTGGACCGTGGCTCGTTTGTTTGTTGGGTTGCTCGGTTGATCTGCTCTACTGGCCCGTATTGCCTCTATGTTGCCATCGTGACGATCCGCCTATCTCGCCTCATCTTGGTTGGTGAGGAATTGTGATCTGGTGGTCCTGGTTCGCCGATCTGTGTTTCTCGGTGTGCTTATCCGCTGTCACTCATTTGCCTTCCGTCTATCTTGTGTCCTAACTTCTGTTGAATCTGTTTCAACCGCCTGGCTTTCTCGATCTTTTTGCTCGCCTTTCGCCTACCGCATGACTCCTCATCTGTTACGTCTGACAGGGCGTCCCTTCGGTTTTGTCGTTGTCATGATTTCACCCATTCGGCGGTTTTCATTTGCTGAGAGTGTGGTTCTTCGTTTATGCCATCTCCTCTGAGAGAGTTGAGAGAACTCAGAGAGGGACCTCCGAGAGATCCATGTCTCAACGCCTTCTCCACCCCTACTCTGGGGATGTTTCTTGATGGAGATTTCAAGCCTTGCGAACTCCGGTGAACCAATTCGTATTCAAGATCGTATGACTTGGGGCAGAGCCGCAACCTCTTCTAAGCCTCTGGCTTTGTAATCTTTTTTGCTTTCTGTTTTGGTTCTTGCGTTGTATGAAATTGTTTTTCTTTTCTTTTTGCGGTCTGGTTTTTGGGTGAATATTTGTAGACTTAGGTTTTTCAGTTTTAAGAAAATCTACTATTGGAAAAAAATCTCTCAAGATAACATTGCAGCATTTTTTGGTTGATTGTGTTTGTTGACAAAGCAGGTTTCCATGGAGAATTGTCGAGTTCCAGAGAAGTTGTTGACAATCCATGTTGACAAAGAACGATGACAAAGGAACGGACGATCTGCAGGCGGTACAAAAGAGCAGTACAAGGTGACGTCGTTTCCTAGTGTTTGCCAAATTTTTGGGTCCAAAAATTGGAGTTTGGTGAGCACCGCGAAAATAGGATTTCCATGAAGATCATATTTAAATATGGCAAAGGCATGAATTTCGCGAAGATAGGCTTATTGGTTTGGATTTCGCGAAGACCATAAGAATGTTGAAGGTGATGCTTCGCGGTTACGACGATCTTCCCGAACGGCAGAGGATAAAGAGCATTGCAACGACGAAGAGCTTTGCGAGGGAGCTTCGCGGCGAAGGCGTGAAGGGTTGATGGGATGCTCCGTGATTACGACGAGCTCCGCGATCGGAAAATTTCCATGGTGCTTCGCAATATTGACAGAATTCCGGCGGAAACTTCGGACCTTCGCGATTTGAGATGACGTGGCGCTGACTTCCCGCGGAAAGTTCGAGGGTCGGTGGAATTGCCTATAAATAGAGGTCGACCCCCTCGAGAGAAGTAGAGAGAGTTTTCAGAGAAAATATTTTGCTCTCGGTTCGCGAAGGTGGTTCGCGAAGGCAGTGTTGTTCGCGAAAGAGAGGTGCTTCGCAGCGGCTAATCTAGCTCCGCGAAGGGAAGTGCGCTTCACGAGGCCGCGTGCTCTAAGGAGTGTGCTTCACGAAGAGGCAGGAGCTCCGCGATGGCCTAAGCTTCGCGAAGGCTTGAGCTTTGCGAGAGTGCTTCGCGAGAGTGCTTCGCGAAAAGGCAGGAGCTTCATGAAGGCTTGTTTGAGCTTCGCGAAATTGGGAGCCTCGTGAAGTAGGGTGCTTTGCGAAGGTATTTTTCAAAGGAATTGCTCAGTATTCAGGGGAAAAGAGGTATTCATCAGTGGATGAACTTTGAACTTCAACAGAGCATCGATCAACAGTTGAGGATGCATTCTTTCATGAAAATGAAGAGACCTACAGGTTTATAAACTGTGAGTGGATCTTCTGAAGAAGTAGTGATCTCACTTCAATTGAGAGAGCAGTGAGTTCTCAAGTTGTGAGTGGTTGTTAACCAGGAGGGATAGTGAGTCCGCTTCGAACTTGTAAACAAAAGTGCGCTTATAGTGGAATTGGTACATCGGCACACTGCTGATGTATGCTCCTTGGACGTAGCCCAGTGAGGGTGAACCAAGTAAAAATTTATGTGTCATGCGCATGCTTTAAGGTTTGTTCATACTCTGCATCGGGAAGGAGAGAGAAGATGGTTTTTTCTAACAGCAGAACAAGATCAAAAGGGGCAGTCGTTTTAATCTGTCATACCCTGATTCACCCCCCCTCTCAGGGTATCTAGCCTAGTGGACCTAATATCTACCCACACTACTTATAGGTTATGGATAGTTATGTTTTTTTTGTAAGAACACCATCAATATGTTTTATTTTTATATTGAAAAGGTGGAGATTTGTTATTTGAGTTTTTTCAAAATTAAAATTTCTTGCTGCCATGCAAAATTTTACGTGTGTTTTTCTGTTATTATTATCCAATTATCTTTCTGTTGGGCTGATTGTGTTGTTGGGCCTTCATGTGGGATTTTCTGTTTCATTGGGCTTGTTCCTGGACCGTGGCCCACTGGTTTATTGAGTTGCTCGGTTGATCTGCTTCGCTAGCTTGCCTTGCCTTCGTGTTGCCACCATGGCGATCCGCTTGTCTCACCTCATCCTAGCCTTTGAGGAATTGTGATCTGGCAGTCTTGGTTCGCTGATGTGTGTTTCTCAGTGTAATTATCCATTGTCGCCCATTTTCCTTCCGTCTGTCGCGTGTCCTGACTTCTGCAGGATCTGTTTCAACCGCCTGGATTTCTCAATCCTTCGGATCTCCTTCCACCTACTGTGTGTTTCCTTGTCTTTTATTCCTGTCAGTGCGTCCCTTCGGTTCTTTCATTGTCATTATTTCACCCCTTCGGAGGTTTTCATTTGCTGAGAGTGTGGTTCTTCATTTCTACCAGCTACTCCAGAGAGAGTTGAGAGAACATAGAGAGAGGAACCTCCAGGAGACTCCTGCCTTGACGCCTTCTGCACCCCTACTCCGGTGACGTTTCTCGGTGCAAAGTTCGGGCCTTGAGAACTCTAGTGGACCACTTCATGTTCAAGATTGTATGACCTGGGCAGAGCCGCAACCTTTTCTGAGACTTTGGTTTTGTAATATTTTTGCTTTCTGTTTTGGTTCTTATGTTGTATGATCTTGTTTTTCTTTTCTTTTTGTGGTTTGTTTTTTTGGGGTTGCGTGTGTGATTCTGTCCGGTTCGAGGGATAACATTGTTATCTCTGAGCCAGAACTCACCACTAGCTATTTGGGTGATGAGGTCCCTGTACCTAGATATTTTCACTGGTCTGTGCGTGTGGTCTGCCTTTTATTCTTCTATGTTAGTATGTTCTCTGTTTCTGTTTTGCATAATAATAAGAAAAACTGTGGTGATGTTCTTGCCATGGAGTAGGACCAACTGAACCATGTAAATATTTGTGTTCTGTTTACTTTCTAGAATTTTTGTTTTCTGTTCTTTTGATATTGTTAATAAAATGATTCTTATTTGTTGTGTTTACTTTGAACATTTTTTGTAAACCTCAACCGATTCCACGACAAGTGGTATCACAGCCTGTATTCGTTTTTATTTTACAATGTCTGTCAAATTTGAGATCAAAACGTTTGTCGATGAAAATGATTTTAATCTGTGGAGAGTGAAAATGCATGTTTTGTTAGTTCATAATGGTCTTGCTGATGCTTTACATGGTAACAAGAAACTCGTAGTGACCATCACTGTCGATGCTTATTCCATCACTTCCCTTATTGATGTTGATCCTAGTATACTTTAAAAGGCTCACTGTACTCTTCTGTCAACCCTATGTGATAAGGTTTTGCGTGATGTTACACACAAAACCACTGCTAAATCTATTTGTCTTAAACTCGAACACTTGTATATGACTAAGTCTTTGCTCGACCATCTGTAGAAAAAAAGGTTATGTAATTTTAAGATGGCCCCTATTTCTTCTGTTCGAGTCCATATTGATGAGTTTAACAAGGTATTGTTAGATTTAAATAATATTGATATAGAGGTTAAATATTAAGATCAGTCTTTAATTTTTTTAACATCTCTTGATGATTATTTTAATTCTTTAAAAGACTCTATAATGTATATGATGGATTCTATTACCTAAGAGGAAGTTAAGTCGGCTGTTTTTTCCCATGATCTTCAAACACAGGGTTTAAAGGAAGAGATGGGTAGTATTAAGAGTGAACCTCATATTCTGTATACTAAGGTTCCTGTGCAAAATAAGGGTAGGAAAGATAAGAACCATTTTAAGGTATTCCAGTGTATTGAGTGTGGCAATACCAGCCACATAAAACGATGTTGTCCTAACCTAAAAGATAGAGATAGTATGGCCCAGACACATGTGGTATGTCCCAGTTATGACACTGTGGAAGTCCTTTAGTTGTTTTGAAGGACCTTAATTAGAATTAGGCATAGGTTATGTGTTGTCTTTTTCTTACATTCCTAGGACTAGCTCCACTTGTCTTTATGGAGGAACCACGATTGAGAAAAAGGGTTTTGTGGGCTAGTCTAAGTCATTCAAGCTTAGGTGGAGATGTTTTCTTTTCCTGTATGCTTCCTATTTTTTGGTTGTTGTGAATTATTTCTACTACATTGATTATTGTGGCATTATTTTCTTTTATTTGTTTTCATCATTCACTATATTTTACCCTCGAGAAAGGTTGTTTCATTTTTTGGTATTTTCATGCTCGGGATTTGTGTTTCTGATGAAGCCAAAAGTAAATTTGGGTAATCTTTATTTTAATGTGGTTTCTTAGATAGTTTATTTTATAAGCATGTAATAGTATGTTAGAAGTAGATGTGTATTATGGGTAGAACATGTACCACTACTGACACATGCTAGGTGATATTCATGTTGGGTGAATATTTGTAGACATAGGTTTTTTCGGTTTTAAGAAAATCTACCCACGCTACTTATAGGTTATGGGTATTTATTATTTTTTTCAAGAATAGAAAACCCTTAGTATGTTTTATTTTTATATTGAAAAGGTAGAGATTTGTTAATTTGGGTTTTTTCAAAATTAAAATTTCTTACTTCGATGCAAAATTTTACGTGTGTTTTTCTGTTATTATTATTCAATTATCTTTTTGTTGGGATTCTTATGTTGTTGGGCCTCTATGTGGGATTTTCTATTTCACTGGGCTTGTTCATGGGCCATGGACCGTTAGTTTGTTGGGTTTCTCGGCTGATCTTATCCACTAGTCTGCCTTGCCTTTGTGTTGCCATCATGGTGATCGGCATGTCTTGCCTCATCCTGTCTGTTGAGGAATTGTGATCTGGCAGTCCTGGTTCATTGATTTGTGTTTCTCGATGTTCTTATTTGTTTCCACCTGTTTTCCTTCTGTCCACCGCATGTCCCAACTTCTACGGGATCAGCATCAACTACCTAGCTTTCTTGATTCTTCAGCTCACCTTCCACCTGTCATATGGATCCTCACCTGTTACGCCTATCAGGGTGTCCCTTCGGTTCTGTCGCTGTCATTATTTCACCCCTTCAGTAGTTTTCATTTTTTGAGAGTGTGGTTCTTAATTTCCACTGGTTTCTCCATAGAGATTTGAGAGAACTCAGAGAGAGGAACCTCCAGGAGACCCCTACCTCGGCGCCTTCTGCACCCCTGCTCCAGTGACGTTTCCTAGTGGAGAGTTCGGGCCTTGTAAACTCCGGTGGACCACTTCGTGTTCAAGATCATATGATCTGGGCAGAGCCACAACCTCTTCTAAGCCACTTGTTTTGTAATTGTTTTTCTTTCTGTTTTGGTTATTGCTTTGTATGATCTTATTTTGCTTTTCTTTTTGCGGTATGGTTTTCGTGGGTTGCATGCATGATTCTGTCCGGTTCGAGGGAGAACATTGCTATCTCCGAGTGAGAGTTCACCACTGGATCTTGGGGTGATGAGGTCCCTGTACCTAGATAGTTTCTTTGGTCCGCGTGTGTGGTATGAATTTTATTATTCTCTGTTTTTATGTTCTATTTTTCCATTTTTCATAATAATAAGGAAAACTATGGTGGTGTTTTTACTATGGAGTAGGACCAAAAGGACCAAACCAGATAAATAATTGTGTTCTGTTTACTTTTCAACATTTTTATTTTCTATTCTTTTTATATTGTTTATAAAATGATTCTTTTTTTGTTTTGTTTACTTCAAACATTTTTTGCAAACCTGTACCAATTCCACAACATTTATCATTAATCAAAACCAAGAGAGTTCTTACCCATATAATCTGAGAGTTACTTTTTGCAGTAATATGTCACTACTTTAATTCATGTTTTTGACCAAAATCTTGAGTAAATTTTGTGAAACTAATTATATTGGGACAAGGAAACATCCAGATTCATTCGAACCAAATTGTACATTAGTGTGTTGCGGTTGTTCAAAGGTTTCAACACACATCGCATGCTAGTGACTGAATATTGTGACCACTGCCATGTGATATGAGAAACACATAAATACTGAGTTAAGTCAGTGCAAAGTGTTGGTGGCCAACCCGGAAAAAGGAATGTAAATAAAATTCAAGATTATAGGAGCTACTCACTTTTCTAATGAGTATTGGACACTTTTGTTGAGTCAAAAGAATTATTATTTTTGATTTATAACCTTACTTTTGAAAATCACAATCCAATTCCTTAAAAGATTATACATTTATATCTTTTATACTTCCCAATTATTTAATTTGTTTTTATAGTAAATCTAAATGTTTTACTGGATAGAGAATATCCTTTCCAACATATGAAACTTTTTTAAAGTTTTCTAGATGAAGGATATCTGACGTAACTTACTTAACCAATTCACATGTACTTTGTATGTCGAATGTAAGGATAAAAATTTCACCAAAAAGGTTTATAAAGTCTATAAGACATAGTATAAAAAAGTACATTAGATGAAGTTATAGCAAGTATACTGGATAGAATTTATCAGAAGGAAGCATACATGATTTCTAGATGAAATTTTATAAAACATACCGGATGAAAAACATCATACATTCCACTGGATCCGGAATTTCCATTCTACCATATGAAACCTACATACACTATAGTGGTATAAACCATGATGAACATTAGAAAAAGATGTTGTGTTTAACCTTTCACATTTAAAAATAAGTGTGTCAGATGTCGTTGCAACCAACTCCGAGAATTGAAGAATATAACTATTGGGAGTGAACCTATAAATAGAGTTGCATTTGAGGAGGAGGGAGTGTTTCCCAATAAATTTAAAGATGTTGTGAAGAGTTTGTAACATCTTTTTATGAGATAGAGATTAATTGTAATCATTAGAGAGTTTTTCCTTAAGAAATCCAATTTTGAGGATACATTGTAAATTTCTTAATTCTTTGCTTTTTTAATAACTGTGTCTGATCTTTATTCGATCGAGGGATCTCAGGTTAGAGAGACATAGGTTATTTTTATCTGTTTGATTGATTGTTCTTGAGGATAGTGAAAAAAAGTAATGTTTGATCTTCTGATCAAGGGATTTATTGGTTTAAGAAAGGCAAACCTTTATGATTAGGTGAATATCTTTGATACCTTAAGTCTGGTTAAAGAATTCCTGAACACCAAAGGTTAAAGTGTGGATATATCTTATAAATGTTTTTTATGTTTTGGTATATACTTTGTATAAGATTGTTTTTATTATTTTTTAAGAGTTTATAACATCATTGTGCTTTTTATAAGAAAATTTTATATTGTTCATTATAAACTCATTCTTACTCTGATTATAATGTTAATCAGTATGAAACTTCAACTGATAACTTTCTTATAGTGGCTGGAGATTATTTTTTTATAAACTAAAATTAACCCCCCCCCCCTCTTGTAGAAAAATACATACTATTTTGATCCTAAAACATTCTAATCGGTGAGACAAACAATGACCATTGGAGAATTTCTAATGGGAGATTCTATACCAGAGTAAGGAATAGAACGAATTTTTCAGTACTCGTTTGTGATCAATTTCAGAGGGGAGATTTCTTACTACATTTTTTTTCTTTATTTCATTTATACTATAATTGAAACAGAATTTTTGAATTGAAAATGTTTCACAGCAAAAAATTTTCTTGGGGAATAAAATTTACAGTTTCATATTTCCACTTGTTTGTTACATTTTTCTTACAAATTGTATTATGCCTCTAGCTTTTAATTTTCAGTAATTCATAATATTTCAGCAAGATTGAATCTAGATGAATTTATATTATTTTATTCATGGTTGGATGATTCTTGGATGTGGTGATCTATAAGAGTCTTTCTCTTGCAAGCTCGTCTCCCGATGAAGGAGATTAACCTAGTCAATTTTGTGGATATGCTTGCAATAAATTTTCCATGAATGATGAAATAATTATAAACCAACTACTTTAAATTTCCCATGATTTGTCTTATTTTTATTCCCACTTCTCATTTTTATACTTGAATAATCTTATCTCATCTATTTCTAAAATGATACTTCTTACAGTTGTTGTTTTCCATAGATTTTAAAAAATAAAAAATAAAAATCAACCATTGTTGTTTTATATTTTTGTTTTCTTTTCAAATTCTGGAAATGAATGATCATTTTTACCCTTCCCTATGGGTTATACACCCTAAAAATCCCTGCACTAGTAGTTTATAGGATTTATAAATAACAAAATTTGGTTATTTTGATGAGGCATCAATATAAGATGAAAATTTAAAATAGATTACAAATAAGGAATCCCAAATAGGAAATGAAGATGGAGAAATAAGAACCCTTACCTCTCTTGAGCATCTTAGATCAGAACCCAACCATTGATCTAACCAAACTATTCAAGAATGAAGAGAGATCTGTCAGACAAAATATTTGAGAAAATTATGAAGAAGGATCATTGAATTTGTGTGTAAGAAAGAGATGAGGTGGTGGGTATTTATAAGTTTGGTGAGTGGAATTTCTTTGAATAATTTATTAAATATTTCATTATTCCACATTCCTTTAGTTCCCAAATATAACAATTGTGCTCCGCTAACACCCTTAATGCCCCACTATAGTTTTTAGTGCCAGAAATAATGATATAGTACTTCCATGGATGAAACGATTCATGAAAATAGAAATATGATGTCATATATTTTTTATTCCATCATTTTTACCGTATTTTACAATTTTAATAAAAAATTACCATATTTAAACCATTGGATAATTCTGACATCCTAATTCCAACTATGTAATCCATTTTATCAAATCCATTCTCTAATTACTATAATTTTACCTTTTATATTAGTTTGACATATTATTAAAAAATAATTTATATGAGAAACATCCTTTCAATTTATTTAAGAGTTTACATTATAATATAAATAAAAACTTGGATACATAACCTATAACCACACCAAAATATTCCCTATGGTTAATGTGTGAAATGATGGTACTTTCATGGGGTGTTTTATCCAACATTGATCAAGTGGTGATCTTCACTGACTTGAACTTCCCCTGTAGATGATTTCACTCCAACATCACTTGTTGGAGTTCTTCTTGAGATTAGTCAAGGGAGAACCCTAGTGATTTTACATATTTCCCAAGCTCTAATAAATAAATTTCATAAAGGATGCTCCAACTGGTCGAAGCCATATTTCCCACCTTCTCTAAAAATTAACATTCATCATTATCCTTAATATAGACTATCCTAAACCTGTTCTTAATTTCTCTACCACTATCTGTCATAATTTCCAATGGTCATATTTTCTAATGGTTATAATGCCTAATCAGCATATTGACCAATGGTCATAATTACCAACGATCATGTTTCTCTTTATATATACACCAACATCTAAATACCTTCCTAACATTATCTATGTTCTTACACCATGTCAATTCCAATGTTTATTGTTTTCATCTTAATAGAAATGTACCTTGAATATATCTTATTATTTTTCAAGTATATTCCAATAAGGTACAATAATATAGTGTTTTATCACATTTTTTACATTCTTTATGGTACTAGTTTTAGCTTCTATTATAAATTTAATTTCATAGTTTTTTTTGTTTCTTTAATATGTGTTGTACTATTATTATAAAATAATAATGTGTGAATTTTCTAAAAATATAATGAGGAATAGTTTATTTACTATTACAAAATATTGGTTATTACAAAATCCACACCCAAACATCCCCTCAAAGATGATTTGACCAATAAATGGGGTGAATTTGTCACATGTTGATGTTCATAGTGCTGGTACATGATGAATATGAAGGTAGACCATGATTATTCCCAATAATGTAGATGAAAATAAGGATGTGAATCCACTCAACCTACTTGAAATTTGGTCTCAATGAAACTCAAAACCAATTGATGAAAAAAGAGACTTAAATGATGATTTTTTGGGATTAGTCGCATTGAAATAGGATATATGATGTTGATGTTGAATGAAGTTGTTATTGTTAATAATAATAAAATTTGTGATTAGGTAGGATTATTATGCATGTGGAGGATCAATGATGACCAAATTAAGATCAATAGATGTTTTAGATTTGGGTTGTTAGGCCAGGTTGAAGACAAAGCTACATTAATGTTAATGTTGTGCATCCATGGAGAAATCAAAGGGGTGTAAGAGAATCCTTAAATATTGAATAAGGGTTTTCCACCAATTCTAGACTTGTGTAATGATTTTTGATAGGTATAGAGAGACAACATAAGGGTGAAATGGGTAATTAAACACTCACATTATGGTACCACCTAGTTTTTTTGTTACGTAAAGGTGAAACATTACTATGGAAGGGATTGAAGAGTGCTGTAGAGAAAAATTAAATTATTAAATATCTCTTCATTACTTATTCAAAAGATAAGGAAACTAAAGGGGTAAATACAATTACATCAAAGATCATTTTATATATAAATGTTTCATAAAGAGGGATTTATGACAGTTTAATGCTTCGATCACGACTGAAGAATAAAGTTGAATAAGTTTTGAATATGAATTGATGAATGTTGAAGATGGGAGTTTGAGGTCCAAAATCATTTGAGTCTAATTTATGAAACATTTCAATGTTTTTTTGTTTGGAAGACTAGTTGGAGGCATTCCAAAATATATATTGTGTTAAGGTCACAGTGACAGATCAACTGGGATAAGAATTATTTTTGGGATGCATTGCATCTAGGTCCAGATAATAAAATGAAATTATATATTTGGGTTCCCTAAAAGTATGAATTCAAGGAATTGAAAGTGATGAAGTAGAATATCTCAAATATAGGATATGGTTGGAGAATCTTGGGTTTTATTAAAGCCTGATAAAATGTTTTGAGTTGGGAATTTGAGCTTGAAGATATTGTTTCTTACTAGGGAGGCATTCCCATGTGTGAGGAGCACAATTTGTTAAGGTATCTTTACTCCAGTCACACGATAAAGATGTTTCATAGTGAAAGGAACACTATGTAAAATCTAGGAATATTTTTTGGACTATGACGGTTAGCTCAAGGTATGGATTCATAGGAAATTGTTATTAATATAATATTCTAGAAGAAGGAGTTAAAGGAGATTCCCCTAGATCACAGGGGACCCTAAAAACATTCCTTGAGGATCTAACTTGATTTCATGGAGAGAACCATCCCATTTTTTTCTAGATCATCATTCATGAATCTGACATGTGACTGAGAGTGTAGCTAGATCAGAGGGTAGAGAACACACTTGAGGTAGTGTACTTGGAGTTGGAGCTAGAGGAAGAGGCTGATCAAACTATAAAATCATTCTTCTATCTTCTATAATTTTTATAACATTGATTTGATATGATTTTAATGAATTATACTATTGTTTATTTTGTAATGAGTAACTAATTAGTTTATAGGATTGGATCAAATAGATAGAATTGTATTTAATATTTCTGTTCTTGTATTTAGATTGAATATAGAGGGATAATGTGTTTCATTCAGGGATCTTATTTTCTCATCCTCGTGATCATATTTCCACTCTACCCTAAGTAATGATAAGAAAAGGGTAGAGCATATATTTCCTTGGAAACCACAACTGAATCATTAACCAGAAAAGGTTGTGGTCTTCTATTCTCTATGAGGGAGCATCATTTTCATGGGTTCTGTTAGAAATAATATTTCAAATGATGTCATGAACTGACCCTACCCAGGCTCGAGCCGCAACTACCCCAAGCCCGCCTCCATAGGCCAGGGGCTGGCGACAAGCACCAAAGGCTAAACAACTTGGGGAGGCCTTTGCCTAAGTACCTGTACACACACACACAGCCCACTCAATGCAATAGTGTAGAGTAAAAAGAGAAAGTAAAGTAACAACTTCTATATATAAACACAAAGGTGCATCGACCCTTAAATAGTACAAAGTAAAAGCTGAAGGTAAATTGAAAAGAAAAGGGAAAAAACACACGACCAACCAGAAAAGTGGCACAACCCAGAAACAGGTAAACAAAAGTACAACAACTGGGAGAGTCCCACACCTGGAACTCGACTACAAACACCGCACGTGGTCCAAGCTTTCGAACTCCTAAGCTCCTCTAACGTCACGACCAACATGTCTGTCGTCTGCAAGGGCACACCAAGTGCGGGAAAAGCCCAAGTAGGGGTGAGTATAAAAATACTCAGTAGGATTACCCAAAGGCTCGAGGGAGAAACAAAGGAGGTACTGAAGATGTGAGCAGTAGATCGAACATAGAATAGTAAATGAGTACAACAGAGAGTGCAGTAAAGAGTACAGCTCAACCCAACGAGAGGAAGGATGTAGACTCTTCCAAACACAAGGAGCTAAATATGGTGATAAGATGAACTTCTCGTTGATTCTTCTCTACTTATAGAAGGAGAGTAGACTCATACAACCACGAGAAGCTAGACACGGGAAGCACGTGGCATACCCCGCGCGTCTTCACCTCTCCTGGAAGGAGAGTAACCAGAACCCAAGGAGTGGGTACTGGAACAAGGTATATACATATCCATATACTCAATCAAGAAGCCCCAACAAGATTGTAAGGGGATCTCCATCCCGTAGCTCAGCCCAAGAAAGTGAGTCACCAACAGTCCCAGAAGTAAACACCATCGATGCCCAGAATACCACACGTCCACCCTAAACTGCAAGTCAAGGGGCTTAAATCACCGCACCTTGATACTATCTGCTTTTGGAGGTACTGACTCTCCCTCACAGTTTTAGGTCACGTCACAAGGACACATCTCTGTGGGGAAAGCGCCCCCCGTACTTGATAGTTTTGGGGAAAGTAAATCCACACCTCGTCACTACCCCACAGTCGAGAGGTCTTCTCAAAGTCAAAGACGTCACAACACTAACCTGTATACCCAAGGGTCCTGCTCTGGTAGTCACGGAGAAAAGCCACAGACTAGCCTAGTAGAAAGGAATGGGTCTAAAAGAAGTGGTCGGGTAACCCACTGCCCAGCTCCACTGGAGGGTAAACCCTAAAGGTCGTCGGGTGACCCACTGCCCAGTATCTATTGGAGGGTAAACCCTAAGGGGTCGACAGGTGACCCACTACCCAACCCTACCGGAGGGTAGACCTGGAATATGTCGACGGGCGACCCACTGCCCAGTCTCTACTGGAGGGTAGACCCTGAAGAAGTTGACAGGCGACCCACTGCCCAGCCCTACTGGAGGGTAGACCCAAAAGAAGTCGACAGGCGACCCACTGTCCAGCCCTGCTAGAGGGTAGACCCGGAATAAGTCGATAGACGACCCACTACCCAGCCCTACTGGAGGGTAGGCCCGGAAAGAAGTCGACATGCGACCCACTGCCCAGCCCTGCTAGAGGGTAGACCCGGAATAAGTCGACAGGCGACCCACTGCCCATCCCTGCTGGAGGGTAGACCCAGAATTGGTCCGATAACTCAGCACTGTAACCGGCATTACCGGGTGTTATCAACATCGCCACCGTGCGTTGGTTCGGAGTGCGTCAAAGGGACCTCCATCCAACACTCTTTCATGTTTCCACATTTAATAAGATCTCAAACAAGGATCCTCATTCCCAAACAGATCACACCGTTGCAATCCTCATGGAAAAACTTGTGAGATAGACTATTTACTTACCCGAAACGGTCAACTGGTGAATATGGTACTATTCACTATAGCCGGCCCGTGTGGGGCCCACACCAAGATCCCGAAACTGAACAAACGGATCACACCACTGCGATCCCCTCGAAAAAACACACGTAATTGACTACTTAATCGCCCAAAATGGACATCCGGTGAAAAGGTATTATTCACCATAGTCATGTTAGGTGGGACCCACACCACGATCCCAAAAAAGGTTGGGAAAACTGCGCCATCACGATGCTCTCGGAAAAAAAACGTCAAAGCGACTATTCTTATGCCCCATGGACGCCTGATGAAAACGTCGCAGTACGCTGCACTTAGCTCAAAATACGGCCCATGGGTCCCACGCCTCAACTCCGACTTCATTGCCTGAAACCACCCCGGACTACATCGTCTCGATGCCAGGGTCACAACGCTGCTGA
Organism: Viscum album; assembly: GCA_963277665.1. Classification (NCBI taxonomy): domain Eukaryota; kingdom Viridiplantae; phylum Streptophyta; class Magnoliopsida; order Santalales; family Viscaceae; genus Viscum; species Viscum album. The sequence goes on along the minus strand of OY728164.1, from coordinate 627,816,470 downwards.
AGGCGCCTAAAATGGACTCCGGATGCAGAGGCTGCAACTCCCTGCGTTATGCGCAAATAGGGCCTTGTGGGGCCCACACCTCGATCCCGAATTTAGGCGGGTGGATTGTGCCGTTGCAATCCCCTTGAAAAAACACTTAGAAACGAGTACTCAAACACCCCAAATAGATGACAGGTGAAAAGGTTGTGTTTCACCATAAAATGTGCGAACTAGGCCCTGTGGGGGCCGCACCTTGTCTCCAACCCGAACGCTTTAGAAAGCATCTCAAAAATTCTGTATGAGGACTGGGGTCATGCTGCCACTGCCGGCGAGTCAATCGGACATCCTAAGTAGGAGTTAGGTCCGACGCAACAATTAATTAATTATTCACAATTACCGTTTCATGCCACCGAGCAATGAAACCAACCCACAAAGGTTCCAAACCAACTTGGAAGGACCGTCTCAGCTTCAGGACCACAGTTCCTCTGACGACACGTCAAACGGACGACCGGCTCGTGAACCACGTTCGACGCAACTTTAATAACAATTAATATTATTAAAGTAAAAGGTATCGGGGCACTCGCCTTCAAGGGCATAACCCAAAAACCTCTAAACATACTTCGAAAAGTCCTTATGGTTAACACGGACCTGCAGCCGCAGACGGCGCGTCAATCGGACGCGCCGTTTAGAAAATACGCCCCCTTGAACATAGGGGGCCTAGAATGGGCTGGTCCGAACCGGCCGGCCCGGTCCAGATCGCCGGCCCAGCTCGCCGCAGCCCACTCGGAAATCACCGGATCCCTTTGGTCTAGCTTCTTCAAACAGACCGGCTAGATGGATGGTCTTTGTTCCCCGCTACACCGCAGGACCCGCATACCGTGGGTCCTTGTCCGCAGTTTCCTCCCCCCGAGGTCAGCATCTCGGGGGCCTCCTCCTTCGACCGCGACAGGCCGGCGTTGCCCCTCGTCTGCAGTGCTCCGCTATGACACTGCCGCCCACGCCTCCTGAAGCCGACGTCACTGGTCCTCTGTGCTCCGCCTGACGACCGACGCACCGCGCTGTCGCCCCCGCTCGCGCCCCAGCTGCCCGATCTCCCCATCCGCCTCTGGCCTCGCCTTCCCGCTGAGCCGCACAGCCAACCGCCGCTTCACTGCCTCGGTACGCCAGCCGCTTTGCAACTCCACTCCGGCACCCAGCCTCCTCTGCCCAGCGCACCGGCCAACCGCTTCGAACAAACCCCATCCGCGCCGGCCACCTCGTCCAAACCCCCGCTGCGCCACCCCGAGCTCCGGCCACCGCCCTTTCCGGAGCCGGGTCTTCCGACGGTCGCTGCCACCGCTTCGGTGGCCCATTTCCAAAACCGAATGCAGGTTCAGGTTCCTCGGGACAAGGCCTTCGCACCGCCTGCCACTGACCGTTGATCCGACACGATTTGGCGCGTCTGAAAAGTTGGATGAAGAATTCCCAAGAATGATAAACAAAACGGGGCTCGGGCATTGGCCGTGTTCATTCGGCCAAAGCCCCAATTTCTAAAATTAAAGAATTTAAAATGACGGAATTGAAAAAGGGGCGGAAAACCCAACAAAACGCCTACCTCGATCTGGCCGTTCGACGTTGTCGACACGCCCGCTCGATCCCACCCTGATCTGCCAGAGTCCGCTCCTCAATCCGGTGAAGAATAGCGAAGAACGTCGAAGGATGGCGAAGGAAGCTAGATAGAGAGGGAGAGGGGAAGAGAGAGAGGGAGAGAGAAGAAATGGGTTCTCCCTTCCAACACTTGAATTTATAGAAATTCACTAAAACTCTCCCAACGGGCGCGGATTACGAAACCTCTGCACCCGCCTATTTTATATCACGCCTTGGCAAAACACCCCATTTCAAACTCAACAGAAGTCTCAGATTTCCATTCCAAGACTCGGTTTAAAAGTTATTTAAAAGGAATTCCAGTGATAAAAATCACTAAGTGGTCATTTTGAAATGACCATTTTTCCCCTGGGTGCCATCTCTCACAGCAGGCCTGCGCCCGCAACTTTTACACCCTGCTTAGGGTAAATGGCACGTTCCGGACTCAACGGTGCCCTTGAGTTTCCCATCCAAGAAACCGTTTAGGAGTTACTCAGGTTTATGCTATTAAATGATTAATTTAATTCAATTTATCCATTTAACACTCCGCTAATGAGCGAGGGGTCCGAACATCCCGCGCCGACTTATTTTATGTTGTTCATAGGGTAAAAACCCCATTTCAGATCAATTCATATACTCATATTTTTAATCCGAAGCACCGTTTAGGAGTTATACCATTTATTTGGCGTGCCAAGTGTGAACTCACTGAAAATTTAATTCCGGCCACACCGGGGCTCAGAATCGCACGTTGTCTGAAGTCACTGCTTTGGAATAACATCAAGAATATTCCAAAGTCTTTTATAGAAAAAACTAGATTCTTACATCATTCCATCCTTCAAGATTTTTTCCACGAAAAGCAAAACTAGGGAACAACTCAGGGTACTAAGCCCACATCTGGCTCTCCCGTACCCAGAAGAACTCTTGCACAGTCCCGCGTCACCGTACATAGACCAAAGGATTTGATCTGTTCATGCGAGGTCTGCCCTTGACGATGAAGTGCATAGGAGCATGCACACTTCTTCTTGGGTGAGTCACACGGGAGACACTATGCACCCAAACCAGCCTTTGGGGTTAGGGAAAGGCGTTATGGAACCTCTCCATCCCTTCGCATGGCCTCAAACGACCCGAAGGTCCTCGGGGGTAGCTCACCACCCCGACCAAACCCCTACGTCGCACGCCGTGACTGGAATCACCGTTTGGACTTGAGACAAATACCGGTGATTCCCTCCTTCAGAATATCCATATGGCGAAACACCTAAGGATATCTGATCACGCAAGGTTTCACAGTTGATGTCCCACAACCCAGACTCTCTTATACACTCGAAGAGAGAAGGAGTCGACACCATCGACTAAAGAAAAAGGTCTATCGCCTTTTACCTCACCAACACAGGGTTACACCAACACCCCACACCACCCTGGTAACAACTCAAAAAAGGAGTAGGGAGAAAAGCATTTCACGCACAGAGCCTAACAATTCTACTGCAAAAAGTAGAAGAGATATAGAGCGTACCTCTTGCCACCTCATGCTCTGCAGGATCGTAGACATCCAAAGCTCGCGGTTGTCCGTGGTCCCAACTGTCAGCTCCCGAAGCCTAACGTGGACCGCCTGGTGGTGATGGGAAGACCTCGTAAGGTCTTCCTCCACTTCCATATCCTCCCACTCCTCTAAAAGCACCACCTCTCTAGGCACTACTCTGATCATGGCGCTGAATCTGACGTGGTGGTGCACTTACTGCCTGCCCGATATTCTCAGTGTGCCTGGTCGGGCAGTCCCGTGACAAGTGACCTCGACCATCGCAAGCATAGCACTGGCACTCTCTGGGCTACCCTGGTGCCCTCCAGCGCCACTGTGTTATACGAACACAGCCCAGAGTCCACTCACAGAAGGTTATCCTTAGATGAGGCCCTGAACTTCACTGCCACAGTGATGCACGACCACGTCTACGAAACTAGTGGTTGGAAGGTCTCTTACGTCGAGGTTCTGTCTGCTGACGCCTACTATCTACGGCAGACGTCTTGGCTCCATTGTGCCTACTTCCACCATCAATTGTAAAGCGTGACAGGAAGTTCTCTGTCACCAGCACCTGCTCTAGCACCCCGACATATATGGAAATGCCCAAGGGTACTATGATAGCACGAATCTCTCTGAAGAGACCCTGCTCGAACTTTCGTGCTTGGAAGCTGCCGTCATGGACCAAGTCTGGGTAAAAACATGCACGGTCCGCGAACCTAGTCACATACTCAGTTACCATCATCCCTCCTTGCTGAAACTGTAGGAGTTCTTAGATCCGAACAGAGCGTAAGTAGGAGGGGTAAAACTCCTCACAGAACAGCAGCTTAAAGTTGTCCCATGAAAGTGATGACTCATCAAGAAACTGAGTCACCAGACTCCACCAACGTCCAGCTACTCCGTGGAAAAAGGCTGGCGGCCAAAGCCACCATCAGATCTGCCAGGGTCTGCACAAGCCTGAAGAGGCGAACCACTGCCTCCAGCCAAACCTCTACTGCTTGGGGGTTTGGCTCACCACTAAACCTTAGTGGTCTCTGTCACTGGAACTCACGGAGCGCACTCAACCTGCGCTCAATCTCAGCCTTCTCTACTGAAGCTATCTATTGCTCACCAGGTGGGGGTGCTGCTACCAGACCACCCAGAGAAAGGGACTTGCATGGTGGGTCCTAGAATAAGGCCTCATAGCTCACAGGGTTGTCGTCACGAACCAAAGTTGGTATCCTGGCCGGCTGTCTTCGCGGAAACATCCTGAATATTATCAAGGAGTGTCATGGTCAGATGAGCATATGTGTGTATAACAATAACGAAAATGGGGAGCTGACTCAAGAAAGACAGTCAGAGACTCAGTCCTATGTGATGCACAGATCAATTTCCCTACAACGAGTGTCTCAGCATGATGAGTCGACAAGTAGGTTATCAGGGTCTTGGTGAATGGATATGTCGGCCGCCACACCATCACTGGACTCCCTGGCCTGAGAGCCGCTCTCGAGACACGTCGACATTGCTGCCCTAAATCCCAACCAATTCCTTTTTAGGAACGTCTGCACAACATCCCAAGGAACGAACCACCTTTGATACCACTTTTTCATGACCCGACCCTACCCAGGATCGAGCCGCAACTACCCCAAGCCCGCCTATATAGGCCAGGGGATCAAGACAAGCACTGAAGGCTAAACAACTTGGGGAGGACTTTTCCTAAGTACATGTACACACACACACAACCCACTCAATGCAATAGTGCAGAGTAAAAAGAGAAAATAAAGTACCAACTGCTATATATAACCATAAAGGTGCATCGACCTCTAAATAGTATAAAGTAAAAGCTGAAGGTAAACTGAAAAGAAAAGGGAAAAAACACACGCCCAACCAGAAAAGTGCCACAACCCGGCAACAGGTAAACAAAAGTACAACAGCTGGGAGAGTCCCACGCCTGGAACCTGACTACAACCACTGCACACGGCCCAAGATCCCTAACTCCTAAGCTCCTCTAACGTCATGACCAACCTATCCGTTGACTGCAAGGGCACACCAAGTGCGGGCAATGCCCAAGAAGGGGTGAGTATAAAAGTACTCAGTAGGATGCCCTGAAGGCTCGAGGGAGCAACAAAGGAGGTACTGAAGAGGTGAGCAGTATATCAAATAGAAAATAGTAAAGGAGTACAACAGAGAGTGCAGTAAAGAGTACAACTCAGCCCAATGAGAGGAAGGAAGTAGACTCTTCCAAACACAAGGAGATAAATACGGTGATAAGATGAAATTCTCGTCAAGTCTTAGCTACCTATGGCGGGAGAGTAGACTCGTCTAACCACGAGAAGCTAGACACGGGAAGCACGTGGCATACCCCACACATCTTCACCTATCCTAGAAGGAGAGTAACCAAAACCCAAGGAGTGTGTACTGGAGCAAGGTATATACATATCCATATGCTCAATCAAGAAGCCCGAACAAGATCGTAAGGGGATCTCCATCCCGTATCTCAGCCCAAGAAAGTGAGTCGCCAACAGTCCCAGAAGTAAACACCATCGATGCCCAGCATCCCATACGTCTGCCCTGAACTGCAAGTCAAGGGGCTCAAATCACCGCACCTTGATACTATCCGCTTTGGGCGGCACTGACTCGCCCTCACAGTTTTAGATCGCATCACAAGGACGCGTCTCAGTGGGGAAAGCACCCCTCGTACTTGAGAGTTATGGGGAAAGTCAATCCACACCTCATCACGACCCCGCAGTCGATAGGTCTTCTTAAATTCAAAGACGTCACAACACTAACCCGTACAACCAAGGGTCCCATTCCGGTAGTCACAGAGAAAAGCCACAGTCTATCCTAGTAAAAAGGAATGAGTCTGAAAGAAGTCATCGGGTAACCCACTACCCAGCTCCACTGGAGGGTAAACCCTAAAGGTCGTCGGGTGACCCACTGCCCAGTCTCTGCTGGAGGGTAAACCCTAAGGGGTCGACAGGCGACCCACTGCCCAGCCCAGCTGAAGGGTAGACCTGGAATACATTGACGGGCGACCCACTACCCAGTCTCTACTGGAGGGTAGACCCTGAAGAAGTCGACATGCGACCCACTTCCCAGCCTTGCTGGAGGGTAGACCCAGAAGAAGTTGACAGGCAACCCACTACCCAGCCCTTCTGGAGGGTAGACCTGGAATAAGTCGACATGTGACCCACTGCCCATCCCTACTGGAGGGTAGACTCGGAAAAAGTCGACAGGCGACCCACTGCCCAGCCCTGCTGGAGGGTAGACCCGGAATAAGTCGATAGGTGACCCACTGCCCAACCCTGCTGGAGGGTAGACCCAGAATAGGTCTGATAACTCAGCACTACAACTGACATTACCGGGTGTTATCAACATCGCCACCATGTGTTGGTTCAGAGTGCATCAAAGGGACCTCCATCCAACACTCTTTCTTGTTTCCACATTTAATAAGATCTCAAACGAGGTCCCTCATGCCAAAACGGATCACACCATTGCAATAATTGCGAAAAAACTCACGAGATAGACTATTTACTCACCTGAAACGGTCAACCGGTGAATATGGTACTACTCACTGTAGCCAGCCCATGTGGGGCCCACACGAAGATCCCGAAACTGAACAAACAGATCACACCACTACGATCCCCTCAGAGAAACACACGGTATTAACTACTCAATTTCCCAAAATGGACATTCGGTAAAAAAGGTACTATTCACCGTAGCCAGGTCGGGTGGGACCCACACCACGATCTCGAAAAAGGCCGGGTGAACTGTGCCATCGCGATGCTCTCGGAAAAACATGTCAAAGCGACTATTCATATGCCCCAAACAGACGCTAGATGAAAAAGTTGCAGTACGCTGCACTTAGGTCAAAAGACGGCCCGTGGGGCCCACGCCTCAACTCCTACTTCATCGCCTGAAACCACCCCGGACCACATCGTCTCGATGCCAGGGTCACAACGCCACTGACGACACCTAAAACAGACTCCAGATGCAGAAGCCGCAACTCCCCGCATTATACGCAAACAGGGTCCTGTGGGTCCCACACCTCGAGCCTGAATTTAAACAGACGGATTGCGCCATTGCAATCCCCTCGAAAAACACTTAGAAATGATTACTCAAACACCCTAAACGGATGACAGGTGAAAAGGTTGTGTTTCACCGTAAAACGTGTGAACGAGGCCCTTTGGGGGCCGCACCTTGTATCCAACCCGAACTCTTCAGAAAGCATCTCAAAAAGTCCACACGAGGACTGGGGTCACGCTGCCGTTGATGGCGCGTCAATCGAACATCTTAAGTAGGAGTTAGGACCGACGCAACAATTAATTAATTAATTTGATAATTAATTAATCATTCACAATTAGCGTTTCGTGCCACCGAGCAACAAAACCAACCCGCAAAGGTTCCAAACCAACTTGGAAGGACCGTCTCAGCTTCAGGGCCATAGTGCCTCTGACGACGCGTCAAACGGACGACCGGCTCGTGAACCACGTCCAATGCAACTTTAATAACAATTAATATTATTAAAGTAAAAGTTTTCGGGGCACCCGCCTTTGGGTGCAGGACCCAAAAACCCCGAAACATACTTCAAAGAGTCCGTCTAGTTAACACGGACCTGCAGCCACAGACGGTACATCAATCGGACGCGCCGTTTAGAAAATACGGCCCCTTGAACACAAGGGGCCCAGAATGGGCCGGTCCAGACCGGCCGACCCGGTCCCGACCACCGGCCCAGCTTGCCGCGGCCCACTGGCCACCGACCACCCAGAAATCGCCAGACCCCTCAGGTCTCGCTTCTTCAAACAGACTGGCCAACTGGCCGGTCTTCTTTCTGCGCTGCACCGCAGGTCCTTTTCCGCGGTTTCCTCCCCCTGAGGTCAGCGCCTCGGGGGCCTCCTCCTTCGACCTCGATGGGCCAGCATCACCCCTCGCCTGTAGCGCTCCGCTGCGACACTGCCGCCTGCGCCGCCTGAAGCCAGCGTTGCTGGTCCTCCGCGCTCTGCCTGACGCCCAACGCACCGCGCTATCTCCACCGCTTGCGCCCCGGCCGCCCAATCTCCCTGTCCGCCTCCGGCCTCACCTTCCCGCTGAGCCGCGCGATCAACCGCCGATTCGCTGCCTCGGTACGCCATCCACTTTGTAGCTTCAATCCGGCACCCGACCTCCTCTGCCCAGCACACCGGCCAACCGCTTCGACCGAACCCCATCCGCGCCGGCCACCTCGTCCGAACCCTCGCTGCGCCACCTCGAGCTCCGACCACCACCCTTGCCGGAGCCGGGTCTTCCGACGGTCGCCGCCACCGCTCTGGTGGCCCGTTTCCAAAACCGAACGCGGGTTCGGGTTCCTCAGGATGAGGCCTTCGCACCGCCTGCCACTGACCGTTGATCCGACACGATTTGGCACGTCCGAATAGTTGGATGAAGAACGCCCAAGAACGATGGACAAAACGGGGCTCGGCCGTTGGCCGTGTTCATTCGACCAACGCCCCAAATTATAAAATTAAATAATTTAATACGACGGAATTGACAAAGGGGCGGAACAACCAACAAAACGCCTATCTCGATCTGGTCGTTCGACATTGTCGACACGCCCGCCCGATACCGCCCCGATCCACCGGAGTCCGCTCCTCAATCCGGTGAAGAAAAACGAAGAACGTTGAAGGATAGCAAAGGAAAATAGAGATAGAGGGAGAGGGGAAGAGTGATAGGGAGAGACAAGAAATGGGTTCTCCCTTCCAACACTTGAATTTATAGAAATTCACTAAAACTCTCCCAACGGGCGCGGATTCTGAAACCTCCGCGCCCGCTTATTTTATATCATGCCTAGGAAAAAAACCCCATTTCAAACTCAACGGAAGTCTCAGATTTCCATTCCGAGATTCAGTTTAAAAGTTATTTGAATGGAACGCCAGTGATAAAAATCACTTAGTGGTCATTTCAAAATGACCATTTTGCCCCTGGGTGCCATCTCTCATAGCAGACCTACGCCCGCAACTTTTACACCCCACCTAGGGTAAACGACACGCTCCGGACTCAACGGTACCCTAAGTTTTCCCATCTGAGAAATTGTTTAGGAGTTACTCAGGATTATTCTATTAAATGAATAATTTAATTCAATTTATCCATTTAACACTCCGCTAACGAGAGAGGGGTTCGAACATCCCACGCCGACTTATTTTATGTTGTTCCTAGGGTAAAAACCCCATTTTAGATACATAAGTACACTCAGATTTCTGATCCAAAGCACCGTTTAGGAGTTATCCCATTTATTTGGCATGCCCAGTGTGAACGCACTGAAAATTTAATTCCGGGCACACCGGGGCTCGGAATCGCATGCCGTCTAAAGGCGCTGCTCTGGAATAACATCAAGAATATTCCAAAGTCTTTTATAGAAAAAACCGGGTTCTTACACATGACATATCTCCAGTTAGGTTATTTTATCTAATAAAAATTAGGTATTGTGGTCCTATGAACATATCTTTAGTACCTCCATGATTAATTCCAAGAAATATCAGATTTCATTTTTATCAATTACATTTGTTTTAGTTCCCCTAAATAAGAAAATTTATGGTCTAAATCTCTTTTGATGCTTCACCTTTATCCCCAAAAATTCCTACATCACTCTACATTCACTTAACAAATTAACCTCCCACTATGTTCAAGTTTTTTTTTTTGTTATGTTTTTTATGATTTTTTGATTTGACTTGGTCACAAAACTTCAGCCTTCATTGTCGTTCAACCCTTCTTACCACATTAGTAGTGTAAGTATCTATATAAATAATTAATCTGACCATCCACATGAAAAGGATGTTGTTAGTAATCTCTATCATACTTTACTTCACATTTATCAATTTTCTTATACACTACATTTTCAATTATTATGTTAGTTTAAGATATTCTTATTAAAGTGAGATTATTCTACCTTTTTCAAGGATCTCTTCATAGCCCAAATGAAACCACAAGTTGAAATATGAAATTATATTTTATTTTTCAACCGTTTGAAATATATCTTTAAAATCATTAGGAATAATTTTCTACCTTCACTTATATTGGATCTATCTTCCATATTTTGGATAGAATAGATCCATATTTCTTTTTCATTTTACCTCCAAGACACATTCTTTTAAACACAAATATACTTTACTCACAGATTTCAACAAGTGAAATTACCACTTGGAATTTGTTTCATCAGTAAATAATCTAAGACTAATGAGTTGAGAAATGGTGTATAAAAAAAGATTCTAAGCTAACAATATCCAAGATATCAATATCACTAACTTTCAATAAATAATAGCAGATAGACAACCTCACTATCTTCATCACATTCACATATTGAATCAATTGGTACCTCTAGTTTGTGATAAAATTTTGATACCACTTGATATTCATGATCTAAAAAATTCCCAAGGATTAATATCTATCTTTGAAGTGTCTAATCATGCTTTTATTTCTCCACATAAACTCCCCATAAATGTCTTCAATTTTACATTGATACCATTTATTGAAAAAGTCTTAATAATGATGATACACTTGATGATAAACAATTTCTATTTAAAAACTCCTAGATATACATAAAATAGTCAGTTGATACCAAATTTTTTATAAAATAACAAATAATCATGAAAAATTCAATGTTACAACTTATCCTACAATTTTTATTCTTCCTTACTTTGGAATTATTCCACTAGATGCATGTATTTGTGTCATTTATTGAACATCAATGGTAATTTTATACCATAGGAACTATCATATATAGCTTTGAAACCTATCCATCTTCATATTAGGCTTTTAAAATTTTAACTTTCACAACATACAGTTTCTAGATTCATCTTTAAAGATTAGAGTTGTTTCATGATACCACTTATTAAGTAGGATATCAATTTTGGACTTGAAAATTATGATCTGCCTTGTTGCATTTATCTTCATTCAACTTAAAAACAAGTTCCTTTTTATCACAACAACATATATGGATCCTTGTATAATATATAACCCCATGGATCATGCTCTCTCTTAAGTCTGCCCCACTTCCAAAAAAATTTAGAAAAATTTATATTCATTAGGATAATGGTACCTCTAGAATCCTCAAGTAGAGGATTTTGGTATGTTATAATGGACTAACCCTTTTTTTCATATTCCCTCCAAGCCTTAAAATTGGTGTCTCTTTGTATGACCCCACTTGTACAAATTTCACTTTAGATGAATTCTTTAAAACATGCTTTTATAATCATAGGATTCATCAAAGTTTAAATTAAAGTTCTTTCATTCCTCTACACTTATTCCATCTTTCTTTTCAATTCTAGGTGACCTACCCATACGATTAAGAATTATTTGCACATATGCCCAATTTTTTTTTATATTTAGGTTTATTAGTTAAATTATTTTCATGGTTGTAAAATTAAAACCATATGTGTAGATCTAATTCACTAATGCCTCACTTGTGCACCCTTTATCATAGTTTTTTCTCCTTATGTGATCAACTCCACTTGTTGTCCTTTGATGATTCTCACCCGATTGGCAGATTTTCCTCTTACCTTCACTTATTTTCTTATAGAATGATTTGTGAAACCAACTAGGAATTATTCATGATTTTCCCTTTAAAAATTCCAAAGATTAAACTTAATGTTTTTAATATTCATTGATTCTTTCCATAAATTCTATTATTTATTCCCTGATATTTGGTAAGCTTCATTCTTTTTCTTCTTGATTATTTTTTCATTATTTATGATATGTATACTATGATTATAACATAATAGGAGATTTTGTAACCTTTTTTGAGCTTCAATTTTCTCCTCCAAATTAGTGAACTCGTTTTCTAGCTTAAAAGAAATTTTTATGGTGTTATTCCTCTCCTTACATGTCATAGGAATGGAGGATTTTATTATGAATTATTTTGTTATCCTCATGCTACAATACCTTGACATATGTATAGGGTTAGTAAAAATAGAAGATATCCCATAAAAATCATACCTCCATTTATCACTTATTGGTTGATATGTTGATATAATAGAATTCTTTCTTAAATTGATCCCTTGTGCTTATCAATGAACACTCATAGTATTCCCCATTATTCCATAAAAGTGGAATTTTAAAATGCCTTACCTTGAGATAATTTTCTACCAAATTTTGCAACAAAATTATTCTTTATTCTATATTTTAGATCTGAACATTCATTCCTATAACTTTTTGAAGTGTCCATGGAAAATTTTTCCATATTTCTTTTTCCTTTGCAGATCTAAGATTTTATTTTCTCTCTTTGATCCCATCATATTTTTCTTCCAACTATAAAAAAATTTATTTTAGACTTGAGAAAAATTTAATTCAAGATTTTCTTATCCCTTCAAGATGTTTCTTTAGAGGAAGAATTATTTATTTTAATTCTTCATTCAATGCAATTATTTAATGATCTCTTGTGAATGTTCTTCGAGTAGATCACTATGGTCCTTCATTCTTGAACCCATATTCAATATATCAAAATTAAAGGTCATAGAAACTCTCTCAATTATTTTATTATCTTTAGTTATATATTTAATGAAATCATAGTCTACCTTATAGATAATATCCCATTTATTCACCTTCTCATTTAGGGGATGGATCATGTCTTTATTTTTTCATGAACATCCTCTAGATTGATGACACGATTTCATTTAATTTACTATATTAATTTATCACACCTTTTCTTCACTGAAATTAAATATTAATTTATGTATGTTCAAATATCATCCAAAACAATATTAGTATCATATTTTGCATTGATATAAATTCCACATACCCCAGTGGGTGTCTCCACCTTCTCTAAATTTATATTCTTTTATTATTATTCTTATTGACTTTAGACAATAATTAGTATTCAGAAAAGTTTTCAATGAATTATCATCTTGATCATTTCTACAAACATATTTTTAAGGGATAACCTCAACCCTATTTACTTATACTAATTTCCCACATTAAACATCAAAATTTTCCATATCTTGAAATAAGTTGCACACTATAATATCTTCTTATAAACCTTATAGAATAACTATCTTGTCATTATATTTTTCATATTTGAATTTTCATTTCTTTCACTATACTTGGTAAGGTTATCATCTCATTGAATGAACTCCATAAACTCCTTACCAAATTCTTATAGTAACCTAATCATTTCTTTTCGCTAACCAAAAAATCAGTTCCTCTGAAAAAATGGAGGCTTCATCAGAACACATATCATAAAAAAATATGAAAACAACTTCTAAGGTTGAACACTAATACTGAACATTTAGGATTGGATACCACTTTTTAAAAGTAGATACACCTTGATATGTGGGGTAAATCAGGGTGTATGCCAATTAAAACTTTTTTTAAATATTAAATTCTTCTAGGATCTTATTACCACATTGATAGGAAATGTGTTCAACATATTTTTTGATTAATATTTCTCAAAACCTTCCCAAAAAAAGACCAGATGTGAAGAAAAGTAAAGAATAAACATAAAAAAATTATTTTTACTTGGTTCACATGCACTAATATTCATCCAAGGAGAACAAATTAACAACGTGTCAATGTTCATGTTGGTGCTGAAATTCCATTTGAATTTGAAAATGATCAATTTTGGGAAAAACAAGAATGCATCCCACCCTAGAAAATAATTATGGAATCAATAATAGTGGTGTGCGCAAGATCTTGCGCCTACGCGTAAGATCAAAATTTTCACAAAAATCTCTTACGCTCTAAGGGAGATGGGATTTTCCATTTCATTGACCAAGGCTGAAAGGGTGGAGAAGTCAAGCACACACAAGGAAAATCTGTTGTGTACAATAAATGAAGGCTTCACGAAAAGGTTTTCATTTCATTCCAAAGGTGACATCAATAATGACATATAACATGCTCAATTACAAGTGCAATATAGCTTCCCATGTGCAAAGGTATTCCATGACTTGAATCTTTTATGCCTATTGCTGAAGATTTCAGCTATAAATAGAGAGCTTAACCCTATTATTTAGGGTGACTCTCCAAAAGATGAAGTGTCACTCTGCTATACCTAAGACCAATCTTACACAATATCACAAAAGCATCTAACACCCAACGTAGAGAATTTTGTGTGATAGCTTCCCTATGAGTCCATGATTGATGGCGCCCAAAGTTGAGTAATCCTCACCCAAACTCTTTCAACTGAAATCAGGTGTGCACAAAGACTCCTCATGCATGAAAACTTGACCTTTAATGAAAAACCAAATCCTACATGAACCCCCTATTTTATATTCCATGGACAACCCTTGTGTTAGATAATCATGCTCGAGTAACCATTGTGCACAAGAACCACACCTTGCACGTGCCTCTTGCGTGCACCCCTCCAAACATGAACACAATAATTTCATGGTCCATCACGTGATGTCCCCTATGCCTCTAGTGAATGAATATAACTACCTATTTTTTCTCATAATAGTTATCATAATCCCTATTTCTTATCAAAAAATGAACTATAACATGGATCTTGTGAGTAACCACTCCTCCTTTCATATCCTCGCATTCCCAAAGACATTCCTTTCCTAGTTGTGCATGATCAATGGTCATGTAAGACTAAGGGGTGAGGTACCACTACAAAATAAGTCTTTAACAACAACATAAAAGTGATTACTACCTATTAAAGATTAAAATCTTGGTCTTTTATCAGTTCTTTAAAAATTTATGAAGAATTTGTCCTTTATCAGTGCTTTTAGCCATACTGTAGTGTGTTGTAATAGCACACTGAAACACTAGTGCAATGTGTTGTAATGGAACACCACATCACCAAAAACACAAAAAATATAAAAAAAAATTCCCAATACATAATTTAAAAGAAATGAAATTTACAAGAAAAATATAAGAAAAAAACACTATATTATAGACAATTCAAATATTGATTTATACAATTACATAAATACACATTATTATATACATTTAAAAACATCGATGTTACTTTGTCTTATAATATTGACCCCGACTCATGTTATTTCTAAAAAACCACCCCTACTCGAGAAAAATAATTCACCTATATAAGAAAAAAATTCTTATGTTAGTAATAATATAAAGAAATAAATTAACATAATGTGTTAATTTTACTAAAATTGATGTCAATTTTAAATTAAACGATGCACTTAGAGTCATACCAGTCACACCGCACATCATATTGAGGTGTGGATGATTCCAACATGTCTCAAATGACTTGTGGATCATTTTCCTTGCGTATCAAAACAATCAGAATGCATTTTCTTGGTTTTGAGGATGTCAGTTTTGTTTTTTACTAAAATGTCATTTTAAACCAGAAACACACACTTTTGACTCATTTTGATCACATAATATATATATTTTACATGAAATAAATTCTTATATTTCACAAATTAATTATGAATCATTTTCCTAATTTATCAAGAAAATAAGAGCGTGTTTGATTGATTTTCAGTGAGTAACATTTTTTGAACTAAAATATCGATTTTAAACTGATAACAGACACTTTAAGTCATAATGGGAACATCATGTATCATATTGAGGTTAGGATGATTCCTACATGTAAAAAATGACTTATGGATCATTTTTGAAAAGTATCAAAATAATCTGAATGTGTTTGCTCAGTTTTGAGTAGGTCAGTTGTCCATTTTACTAAAATTGATATCAATTTTAAATAAAAATGTGCACTTTGAGTCATAGCGGTCGCACCATGGGTTATATTTAAGAGAGGATGATTTATAAACATATAAAATGACTTATGAATCATTTTAATAAAGTATCAAAACAATATTAATTCATTTTATTGGTTTTGAGTACGTTAGTTGTCTTTTTTACTAAAATGACATTTTAAACTAGAACCATGCACTTTTGACTCATTTTGATCACACCGTGTAGCATTTTGACATGAAAATTATACATACATATAAAAAATTAATTATGAATCAATTTCCTAAATTATCATGAAAATTAGAGCACATTTGATTAGTTTTTAGTGAGTGCTACTTTTTGAACTAAAATGTAGATTTTTAACTGATAACAGGCACTTTTAGTCATAATGGGAACATCATGTATCATATTGAGGTGAGGCTGATACCAAAGTGTTAAAAATGACTTTTCATAATTTTAGTAATGTATCAAAATAATATTAAATCTTTTTATCAGTATTGAGTAGGTTAGTTGTCCATTTTACTAAAATTGATGTCAATTTTAAATAAAAATATGCACTTTGAGTCATACCGGTCACACCCTGGTTTAGATTGAGATGCGGCTGATTCATAAAAATATGAAATGACTTATGGATTGTTTTACTGAAGTATCAAAACAATTAAGATGAGTTTGATCAGTTTTGAGTAAGTAAATTTTCTTTTTTACTAAAATGTCATTTTAAAATAGAAATACGTACTTTTGACTCATTTAGAACACATCGTGTATCGGTTTGATGTAAAAATGATTGAAACAAATCAAAAATGACTTTTGTATCATTTTACTAAATTACCGAGAAAATATTAGTGCATTTGATTAGTTTTCAGTGAGTGACACTTTTTGAACTAAAATATCAATTTTAAACTGATATTAGGCACTTTAAGTCGTACAGGGCACATCATGTATCAGATTAAGGTGTGGATGATCTATACACTTCATAAATGACTTATGAATAATTTTAGTAATTTATAAAAACAATACAAATGCATTTTCTTGTTTTTTAGTAGGTTGGTTTTCCATTTTACTAAAATTGATACCAATTTTAAATAAAAACACACATTTTGAGTCATACCGGTCACATCGTGGGTCGGATGGAGGTGAAGATGATTCCTATATGTCTCAAATGACTTATGGATATTTTTACTAATGTATAAAAACAATTCGAATGTGTTTTTTTTATTTTTGAGTATGTTATCTTTCCTTTTTACTAAAATGTCATTTTAAACTAGAATCATGCACTTTTGACTCATTCTGATCACATCATATATTAGTTTCACATGAAACTAATTCATGCATGCAAAAAATTAATTATGAATCATTATCCTAAATTATCAAGAAAATTGTAGCACATTTGATCAGCTTTTAGTGAGTGACACTTCTTGAACTAAAATGTCAATTTCAAACTAATAACGGACACATTGAGTCATACTGGGCACATCGTGTATCAAATTGAGGTGCGGTTGATTTCTACACATCACAAATTAATTATATATCATTTTATTAATGTTTTAAATAAGTATTAATATGTTTTGTTGGTTTTGAGTATGTCATTTGTTTATTTTACTAAAATTAATGTCAATTTTAAATAAAAAGAGTACCTGAAATCAAATCAGTCGCACAATGTGTCAGATTAAGGTAAGAATGATTCTTACACATCCCAAAGTCTCAAAAAAATCATAACTATCATTTTTACCATGATATAAATTTAATTTATATTTCAAACTGTCAATATTACATGAGAAGCTTTGAACAAACCACATCTTCTCTAAAAAAATCACTTTTATAAGAAAAAAATTATTATATGAGTAATACTAAAAATAATACAATGAAACATAAAATGAAACAATAAATTAATTCAATGGAGAATGATTTTACCATGAAAACATCAAGATTACCTCTTTAATTTAGTATTAGAGGGAAATTGAAGGAAATAGATAAATGTCAACATTATAGGAGTGAAAGGTTATGAGGGAGAATAAGTCTGTAG
Organism: Viscum album; assembly: GCA_963277665.1. Classification (NCBI taxonomy): domain Eukaryota; kingdom Viridiplantae; phylum Streptophyta; class Magnoliopsida; order Santalales; family Viscaceae; genus Viscum; species Viscum album. The sequence continues at coordinate 627,798,726 of OY728164.1, read as the reverse complement.
AAGTTTTGGTGCACAAAGGCTTAAAAGATGGATAGATCACCCCAAATCAAACAAAATAATCCACCTGTATAAGAAAAAAATTATTATGTGATTAATACTAAAAATAATTAAATTAAACATAAATATGAAAAAATACATTAATTATATGGATAATGATTTTACTATTAAAACATCAAGATTACCTATGTGATTGAGTAGAGGTATCATCATTTATCTTCCTATAATGTTAGTAGATGGAATTTGAAGGAAAGTGATAAATGAATAACTATAGGGTTGAAAAGGTTTTGAGGGAGAATAAGTCTATGGAAGTTTTGTTATAGAAAGACATGAAAGATGGAAAAACCACACCAAATCGAACAAAAGAATCCACCTGTATGAGAAAAAAATTATTATGTGAGTAATAATAAAAATAAATAAATTAAAAATAAATATTAAACAATAAATTAATTCTATAGACAATGATTTTACTATGAAAACATCAATATTGCATCTGTGATTGAGTAGAGACAGCGTCATTTCCCTTCATGAAAAGACATGAAATATGGGTAGGAATCTTATAAAATAAATGAACTCGGTAAGGAATAATGAAAATTAAATCAATGTTCCATTATATAAATTTTTGATAAAATAGAGAAAGTATATCATAAAATTACCATTACATATTTCCAAAGGGTTAAATTCATTATACTTTGTTCTTATGAGGTATTGGTTACATCATCATGTGTAGAAGACATTGTCTTCAAGATTATTCAAACATTTAATTTATATTATGTTAATGTATTCAATAACATATAATATTCCGAGGAAAAACATAGTATATTAAAAAATAATTTTACCTTCTCATTGAACTATTTTTTTAAGGTTTCAGGGATTTGGTTCCTATATCAAGAATCCAAATCCCATCACTGTAGTCCCCTTTAATGTACAAGACATTTTCTAAATTTGGACCTACATGAAGTGATTGTTATCTACCAATAAAAGGGTCATCCTCAATTGAATTTTCATTTGACCCAACATTTGTTTTAGTCACCAGCAGGAAAATCAACCAATTCTAGTTTATTGGCTCAAAGACATAAAATACTAGCACTACTTGTGATTCCATTATGAACAGATCATCTTTTCCCCTTCCAGGCTGAAATTCACCTTCATGAAGCCCATTTCATCAACCTTTATTACAATGATATTTTCAACCCATTTGAAATGGAAAATAGGAACTTGAAATATTTTATAATACAACTCATATATCTATTCGATAATGACAAAATATGACATATTTTCATAAATTAGATTTCTATACTTGGAAACAGATATGTACATCGCTTCAACCTCAAGTGTAACATCACTATTTTTCATTGTACTAAATTCATCATGTTCTTTTTTATAGAACGTATAACAATTGATTAAAAAACTAGTGTAATATATAACATTTTCATTTTGTCCTATGGCTATCCATTGAAGTCTTTAGAAATTTGAATTTGTATTTTCAGATTACTCCTTAAAAATTTGATCTCGGAACCATCCTATCAACTATTGATTATGTGTATTTGATATCCATACTTCATCCATTGATGGATTCAAATCTCAAAGAATTTATTTGAGGGCTTCAGTGTATGGATCAATATCTTTACTATTATGTAAAATGTAAAGGTGTTCTTTCTCCCACCCTATCAAGTTAATTGTAACAACATCTCTTTTAGAAATCTCTTCCCCCATAAGGATTTCGTTGGGATGAGACTTTAGGAGACTAATGATGTAAACATATGATAGGTAATCGGTATAGAATTAAATATCTTCTTCAACAATATAACATTATATAATACAACCTTCTAGCCAACTTCAATTATTAACACACCCTTTCAAAATCTTTATATACCGTTCAATGGGGTACATCGATCTATAATGGAAATGACCACATATTTGGAACTCTCTAACCAAGTGAACCATCTGGTGTACCATTATATCAAAGAATGATGGTGGAAAGAACATTTCTAATTCATATAATATGACTACAACTTCCTTATTCATGATGGGAAACTTCACCGGGTCCATAAATTTACTATATATGGCTTTGAGAAAGAAGCAGAGTCTGGTTAATGTATATCATACATTTTGAGGCAGAATGCTACGGAAAAAATGGCATTAAATCTTTCATCAAAACATGACATTATTGTGATTTTAGTCCTTATAAATTCAAATTAGTCATTGACACAACATTATTGATATTTTATGAATACCCCTATGAAACTATTACAATAGTAAAGAAAAGAAAAAATTGAAATTTTTTCTATCTGGATAGAGTGTAAGCTGATGGAGGAATAAAATTTCACCTTTTTCCCCCTTCACTAGTTCAAAAATCTTCCCTTATCTCCATTTTAATAAAGTACAATCTAGCCTTGATTCTATCATTCATTTTTCTAGGAATATTTAGTAATGTTACAATAATACTATCAAATACATTTTTTATACATGCATGACATCAATAAAATTTCTAACATACAAAAAATTCCAATATGGTAATTCAAAGAAAATTGATCTATTCTTCCTACCTGATTTTGTAATTTTTCTCAAAAATGGTTTACCAAAAATAGTTTCAATATATTTTACTTTATTGTACAGTTTATTGCTTGTTACTAGAGATGGTGTTGTATCTTGTTTGATATTCCCATAGAATGATATTTTCTAGGATTAGTATTTATGTTGCCGAGGTAATAATTTTTGATGTCCTAAAAACACAGTCTCTGAGGAATGTTTCAACCAATATGAGTATGTGTGTTTTTCACAAATGGGACGTCCCAAAATTCCTTTAATGCTATAGCATGATAAATTTACATAGGCGGTGAAGTCATTTATAATTCCATAAAACATGGACCTCATTGTGAATTCTTCACTTCTATGAGAATCACAAATTGTATCACCTGTATCCAACATCAATTGCAAATCTTTGATTAATGGAGCTAAATAGACATCAATATCATCACTAAGTTTCTTTGGTCCAGATATAAGAAAATATAACATAATGTATTTGAAATTCATGCATATCCACATAAACAACTTATAATTTACCAACATGATGGCCCATGTACTATGAGAACTACTCAGTACACCAAAATGATTTATTCTATTTGTAGATAACACAAGACGAAAGTTTCTCAGATCATTTCCAAATTCAGGATACTCATAATCAATTTTCTTCCACTGAGGTGAATCTGCTGGATGATGTAGGTTCCCATGTAAAATTATTGTATCAGTATGCAATATAAATTTCATCATGATTTCCTAACACATTTATAGTCTTCTAAACCATTCAATTATAGGAAAGTACCATTCATATTTTTAAAGACTTGATTCATTTTTCTTGTATCAATCTGCACCACACTTAGGGAATTTTTTGAGTGATTCTTGGTCTTTGTGAAACAATTAGCAATAATTTGTACAAGAAAGATTTTTTATAGATCATTACCATTGAAATTAACATTCATTTAACATCATATGTTTGATATGGTAGTTTATTTTCTTCTGGCAGCATATCATTCAGAAGACCAAGTAGTTCAAAAAAGATGGAGTCACCCCATCTTCTGCCTGCTTTCAAATTATATAATTTCAATACAACTTAAAATGTTGTGTATTTAGTACCACTGGTATACAATGGTTTCTTTCCAAAACTATTTAAATCCTCAAATAGATTTAGAAAATCATGAAGGTCATCTTCAATTTCCATTGTCATTTCTTCCATGTGATCTCCATCATCACACTGGTATTCGAATCAAATGATCCATAAACCGCAATATCATCCCAATCAGTGTACACATTTAGTTTTCCCCTGTGTTTAATCCAAAATTTATTGCTCTTATCTATTCCATGAAAAATAAAATGTTCTTTCAACTCTTACAAACTAATTTTTCTTGAATAACAACAAAGTAAACACAGACATAGGATATGAGAAGGTTCGTATGCATTCTCTCTTGCAAACTTGATAAAATCTTTAACTCTATCTTCATACTCTTTTGTCAAATGATTAATGTGAATCAATTTTTTATTCATATCCATATGATTAGATTCATAAAAGATTAATTTTATATAATAAATAAATAAATACACATAATATATTCACTATCAAAGGTGAAAGTTATAGACAATTCTGGGAAACTCAACATTTGAGTTTTTCAACGACTTTTAGTATGTTGAAGAAAATGGGTAATTGAATATAAGAAAAGAATTACTCCACTATAGTAGGTGTTATCATATAAATTCATTAAAAGGTGAAAGTTAGAGATAACTAATCTCCTAGACATTTATCATTGCATTTTTTTGTTTGACACATCATTCATCTCTTGTGGACATGAACCTATATTGCTTGAAAAACTCTAAGCAGTAATCATCTATGAGATGACTAATGCTCAGAGTAGTAAAAGAAACATAAAAGATATGGGGTATGAGTTTCAAGAAACCAATTTCAATAATGGCTATTTGGTAGATGAAGTTGATGAGGATGAATGTTGTCTATAAAAGGGATGGGGGATGAGTATCAAGAAACAAATTAAAACAATAACCGTTGTTTGACACACATAAAGTCTTTCTTAAATCCCTTAAAAATGAAAATATAATATAGGAAATTAAATATTAATAATAAACCTAAATATGATAATGAAGAATAATAAACTCTTATTAAATAAACTAAAAGATATAAAAATGTATTGATAATAAATTTTAATAAATAAAGAGGTATTTCATATACATGGATAGTAAAAAGATATTCCTATGGATGAAACCAATACATGTAGACATAAAATGATGAATACCTATTTTTTCTAATTCAATTTGATACCTTCCATTATATTTTTTTGGAACAAGTGATATAGAAACCTAAAGAATTATTATATTTAAAATTAATGGTATATCAAATATTTGAGAACATCTCAAGACTCTTAAGATGTCATATCACTACACTGACCCATCCAAAGGATTCTATGGAGGATGTAACATCATATCTACCCATATAAAGGATTATAGGGAGGCCATATAATACACATTGAACTATCCTTGATATTCTAGGGAGGTCTATAAATAAGATGGAATAAAACAATAATACACATTAACAAGATATATCACAAACAACGGAAAAAAATGCACCAACCATTTCAACATCTATCCCATACACATTTAAACACACACACACACACACACACAACATGTAATTTATAATATAAATAATTTCAAAAAAATGCACATTTAAACATTATTTTTAATGAAAATAAATATAACCCCTTCGTAATTTGGAAATCCATAACCATAATTTGAAAATAAATAATTATAAAATCACATTGACATTATAAGTTCTAAAAACACATATAAATCGATATAAAAATATATATTTACACACACACACACACACATATATATATGCATATATATTTTTATAATATAAACTTAAATTGATAAAAATATATGTAACCCTATAGAATAATATCACAACATAGTAAAATAAATACAACCCCATGCTAATTTTGAAAATAGAGATCCATTGAAAATAAATAAACATGGTATCAACCTTACTAAGATTTATCTTAAAATAAAATGACACAATTCTGAGCAAATAAATTTCTAAGGAAAACCCTGACACTAGAATATTAAAACAAAATTTAAATAAATAAATTTCCTTCCATGAATTGCCTAAAATTAACTTATGTTACTGCTTCGCACCATCACCAGACTGAGAATTGGTCAGCTAAATATATTTTCTCGTTTATTTAAGGTTTTTATATCCAATACCTATACTGTTTATATATTGTAATAAATATTTATTTGATTAGTTTATCTACGGAACAAAGGTGATTCTCTAAGATTTAAAAACAACAACAAAATTAAGCTTGTGGAGCAAGCTAGGGTATATATGTAGACAATGAAGCAAATCGATTCAAAAATACAATTTAAAAAGGCAAAAACTAGATATCAAAATCATTAGTCAACTACTCATTCAATATTAATGCTGGTCAGATGAAGATTCTTATTTAAATTAGAGATGCTACCTCGATTTAGAAAGATTATTGTGATAACACTGTTGGATATTTTATGATCCTTCATTGACTTAGGATTGAAGGACTCTACGGACATCCGAGGTGCACCTTTGAGGTGTTTTGGAAAGCTCCTCTCCTAGGATGGATCAAAGTAAATGTTGATGGAGCCTCTAAGGAAAATCTAGGTCCTTTAGGCTGGAGTTCTATCTTTAGAGACTTTCTTGGTCATTATCATGGATGCTTCTTTGGTAGCTGCAATATGACCTCCTTTATGGAAGTGGAAATGATGACTGTGATACATGATATTGATTTTTCTAAGAAAAAGGGCTAGAACAACATTTGGATTGAAAGTGATACAACCGCCATTGTCCAAGCTATTTGGAATGGTGTGGTGCACCTTGCTTGGCCGCTTACCACCCATTGTATGAGCTTCCTCGCTTCACTTCTGGAGATCAGATATATTTCCACTCATGCCTTTTGTGAAGCGAACATGGTTGCAGACGATCTTTCCAATAAGGGAATCAACCAGGGCATTTCTTGGCTAGATGATCTGCATGTTGATCTTCTCCCTCTTTATGAAAAAAGATTGTAATAAGACCCCATCCTTCAAACTCTTGTAGTTCCTTTATTTATATTTAAAAAATTGTGACTTTTAAAAAAATATCATAAAGAAAATAAAAATAGTATACAACAACAGGAGCACAAATAACTCATGACATCATTGAAAAAGAAATAAAAAACGAAACAAAAAATACAGAAAGAAAATCGGAACCTACAAAGGAAAACACAGGCCTACCGCACTAGTTGGAAGAAAATTTGAGACCCTCAGATCTAGATCTCATTGTTTTCTTTGGAAATCCTAACTGAAACCGAATATCAGATGTCAGATGATGTTGAGGCAATTAGAGGTAGTGGGTTTTTGTGATTTAAGTGGGTTTGTGTGATTCGAGTTTTGATTCACCGAGGAGCAGTGTTAATAGTCAGTGGCTTCGGCAGAAAGCTTCTGACATCGCAACAAGTTCACAACTAGTTATATTTTTTTTAAATAGATTAGGACTCTTTTATCAGTACTTTTAAAAAAGTGCTTATAAAGAGTTCGTTTATCAGCACTTAAGTAATTAGCACTGATAAAGGATTTATAATTATAATTATAAATAAAAAATTTTATAATATATATATACATAATAAATATATATTAATATAAATATAGAAAATATATTACTTAATTAGATATATTTATTATAATTTTATAATTATTTAAATATATAATTAGTTATTTATAATTATATAAATATTTTAAGAAAATAATATTTATATCATTATATATTTTATATAATTATATATATATGATAAATATATATAAATATTAATATAGTATATAGATTCATTTTTTAAGTAAATTTATTATAAATTTAATAATTATTTAAATATAAATAGTTATTTAAAAAACATAATTATTTATTTATAATTATTTAAATACTTTAATTTTTTTTATTTTTTTTATAATTATAAAAATACAATTTTATAAATATAGTATGTATATTTATAAATATAGTATGTACATTTATAAATATATTTATTTATAAATATTTTTTTACAAATATTTTTTTAACATTATTAATGAATATCTAATTTTAAGTGCATGCATGTTAAAAATGAGTGAAATTGAATAAATTAAAAATAAATACACTTTAATAATATTGAAAAAATGGACAAGTTTTGTGTTTGTATTGTATATAAAAATTCATTAATTACGTATATGTAAAATCAATATAACACCCATTTGATCTATGTTAAATTGAAAAATCAAACGAAATTCAATTATATGTCCAATACTCTATGCAATTAGTCAGTATTTTAAATTAATATTAATTTTTAATTATAAACCATTATTCACTAAATATATAACTATTTAATATAAAGCGCATAAATATTTTTTAATATATAAATCATATTTATATGCATTAATATATATCTATATATTTAATATATACTATTTATTAACATTATCAATAATAATATAATTAATAAAATGTTTAATATTTATCTCAATTTATTTAATTGTAATTTTAATTTGTTTATATATTTAATACATTCAAGCCCATTGGGTGTTAGCCGAGTGGTACCCGCTGGTTGTACCCCTAGCTCTCCGTGGGAACTGACCCAAGCTCGAGTCCCGCCAGACTCAGACACTGTGCATATTATGCACAGGGCGATTCAAAGCCATTTGCCTAGTCGGGGAACGTGAGGTGCATTCTGGGCATGGCGGGGCCCCCCATTGGGAGGCGAGTGTTACCCTTACACACATTTTTCCCATGGGGTGTTAGTCGAGTGGTACCCGCTGGTTGTACCCCTCGCTCTCCGTGGGAACTGACCCAGGCTCAAGTCCCGCCAGACTCGGACACTGTGCATATTATGCACAAGGCGATTCAAAGCCATTTGCCTTGTCGGGGAATGTGCGGCATGCTCTAGGCATGGCGGGGCCCCCCAGTGGGAGGCGAGCGTTACCCTTACACACGTTTTTCCAACGAGCCTGTACCCTAGTGGTTTAGGCTCTTGCTTGGCATCCAAAAGACCTAGGATCAAATCCGAGCAGGGTAGAATTCCCGAGTTACTGTAGTAGGGTATAGTAGGAGCACTGTAGCAGTACTGTAGCAGCGGCGGACTGTAGCAGTGGTAGCACTGTAGCAGCGGAGGGACTGTAGCAGGGTACTATAGCAGTGGTGGTACTGTAACAGTGCAGGTACTGTAGCAGGACTGTTCACCGAGGGGTCCTTTGGGCCAAAAAATGGGCTTTCTAGCCATGTATGCAAGCCACTTGGCCTTGGGCCTTCGGGCTATGTAATGGGTCACCCTATACCCAGTCTAAAGAGGTATTTGGTTTAATAATAAATTGAGGCTTCAACCCCAACCTTTAAATATATATATATATATTTAATACATTCAATTTATTAGTATTTATAATTTATATATATAATATAATCAATTTATTAATTTTTATCAATAATTATTTAATTAATAAATTTTTTAATATTTTTTTAATAAACTCATTTTTTATTATTTATTTATTTCATTTTATTTATTCGGACCTTTATCAATGCTAAAAAAGTGCTGATAAAGGATTTCTTTATGAGTGCTAAAAAACATAGCGTTGATAAAGGGTACATTTTATCAGTGCTAAAAACAATCCCCTGATAAAGGGTAGCCTTTATTATCACTCAATATAAAGCACTGATAATGGATACCCTTTATTAGTGCTAAAAATACAGTGCTAATAAATAGTTAAATTTATCAATGCTTTCTTTATAACTGATAATGATGTCATTTATTAGCACTTTTTTCTAGCAGTGATAAATAATACCAGTGCTGTTACTAGCCTATTTTGTAGTAGTGAGGAGCGAGTCCCCCATGTCTGAGCTGCATGGAGTAAAACTGCCTAGTCCCACGTCCTAGTCATATGACGTTAAACTACATGACAACTTCCTAATCACATGAAACAAATTTTTATCCTTACCCTATTGCACAAGAACAGGATGCTCCATGTGTGAGTGACAGGGAATGAGATCCACCTCACACAGAATTAGTTCCTCCTAGGGAAGTATTCATGCACAATCCTCACATAATATCTTGTTGAATCTTCTTTTTAGACACAAGGGTCAGGTCTACTGCTTCCTCTTATTTCTCACACCGATCATGACTCACATGGGATTAGAGGGTAGCAAAGATCACGACATCTGAATGACCGTAAACCTACATGGTCCTTGTATACTATATTGGACTCAATCATATCAAAACTCAATGGGACTCCTACTAGGTGTAATCCCCAACCCATACTGTAGTATGTGGGATTTGATTCTCAACCAATTAGAATATGTAGGAATGTCCCTAAGGACCAACCCCAACAACCAAATGCTTCACTTCAATGGGGCTCCAACTAGGTGTCAGCCCCAACCCATACTGAACTACACAAGATTTGATTCCCAACCAATTTAGATATGTATAAAACACACCTAAGGTCAAAACTTGACATTCACATCCACCATGATTTTCTACAATCCATATTCTTGATAAGATCATTCCCTTCACCTGAGAGACCATGTCTTCTCTATGTCCCTCAAACAGCTCAATGCATAATCCCTACACCAAATACAACCAAGGTAAATCCTTTTGTGAAGGGAAGATTCAACACATAAGCCCCAAACCATCACTCATCAATTATCCTTTTGTGACATGATCATCCTTACCACATGATGTTAAACAGAATAGATCTGTTCTATCACATAAGATCTTCTAAATAGGGTATGTAGGACACCTCCATAAGATTTAATCCCAACCATTGGTAAACGTAGGTGATCTCTCCTAAGGGTGAACCTCCCTAATCCATCTCAAGGGATTTTCCAGTCAATATTTATAGTGTGACATATTCCCTTTATCGAGAAAACCTCTAGGATCCTCCCCCACAAGGTGTTCTGATCCATCCATCGGTAAACCTTTATAGTGTGACATATTCCATTTATGGGAAACACCGCCAAGATCTGACTCCATTAGGTGTTATAATTCATCCATCGATAAACCATTATAGTGTAACATATTCCCTTTATGGGACACACATCCTGGATTTTCCTCCAAGAGGTGTTCTACACCATCCATCTGTAAAAATTCACAGTGTGACATATTCCATTTAGGGGACACACCTACTAGATCCACCTATGTGAGATGTTCCGATCCATCCATCAGTAAACATTATTGCATTCCATTATAGGGATAAACCTTCTTGATCCATCTCTATGGGGCATTCTAATCAACTGATCTTATATCCAAAACACACATAACTCGTGCCCCCATCCATCTCAACCAAACATTCTGATCTGTCTCCATAGGACGTAGAGCTTATGATTACCCAAAACACATACCCTATTCCTATGAAAGGTATTCCTAAGCTGAAATACTTGGAAGATATTCACCCCCAGTATAGCTACCTCATGAAAAACATGGGATTCCTGAGATGAAAATCCTTATAAGATATACACCCCTGGCGTTAGATACCTTATGATTGAAACATGCTGCCTTGGGTTCCATGCCTGAGATGCCCACCTAAGATGAATAATATAAGGGGAAAATGTGCCTAGTGTCCAGACATTCCAGTGATAACAAATGTGACTACTCTCCTAACCGAAGGATAATACCTATCCAAGATAGAAACAATGTCAAGATATAAGGAATGTAATTATCTAGCATCCACAAAGATATTTCACTAGGAATGAGTTCTATGAGCATGACTTAACTCTATTAAGTAGAACCAGACTAGATGATGAGTTCCAAGGAGGAATCCATGGAAATAAGATCCAATATTCAATCATACCATTCCAATCAAGGAGTATACATCATTGTTCAAAGTAATGAAAGCTGTCTACCTTTGATAATAGGGAATGTGGGGTAATAAGCATGCCAATTCACATTAACATGTATGGGATGTCCCTGAAAAAAGTATAAGAAATAGAAATGGTGAACCCGATGCGAAACTATTCTCCTTAACATGGGGATTAGTAGCGTTCAAGAAATCATCATATTAGAATTTCACCAGATTCAAACATCCGGTGCTAGGCCCCACCAAGAAAATGGTGATCCTAGAATAGAAGTCACTAGAAATTGGGATAATTAGGAATTGATTATTCTAAGTTTTTATTATTATTAGCACATATATCTCTATCCATTTTTAGAAGACTGGATGATGCTGGGGAACAATACATCAATTTACTTATACATGTAATGATAGTTGAATCCACCTTCCATGTAGGACCCCAACTACCAAAGATTAGCCACTCAATTCCTACAGACATTGGGACAGGAAAAATTTTAATATGGAAATCCTGAATGACACTACATCTACCATGAATTCCACCATGACATCAGCTACTAGGAACCCACATTCCATCTCAACCTATGAAATTATCCAAAAAAGGGTGAAGGAAACCATCATATGTTGGTACGAATAGGTGGGAGTCATTACCACAAGGGATATGAATCAAAAATATCTGTAGGAATCAATGCCTCACTGAAAATGCTTCCCCCAAGGTCCTCATAGGGATAAATCCCTCCCTATTCCAATAGTGAATCGTTTATGGAGATTCTCCCTAGAGAAATCCTATAACTCGTTCCCCTACGCTGAGGTGGTAGGGAAATCCTGAGTCACCCTAGTTGTGACAACTATTTAGGAGCCTCCAAAGAGGACTCCCACTAGGCCCCATCAACACCAGAAATGACTGGTCTTTTAGGTTGAAGAATAAGTATACTATACACCCACTTCTCCAGCCCTGATCTGAATGAATCGATACAAACATTGGGCACAAAATTATAAGACTTCTTGAAAAGGGGAATTTTCATACATGAAATTAGTGTCCCCTTCCACTATAATTATATTCCTCTAGGACCCTATAATGGAAAAGCATGGATCCATATTTTTTTGTTGGAACTGTGACCTCAACCACCCCACAGGAAGGCTGGGTTGACTCTATTAATCACTGACGCCACTGATATCCATTACAAGCCGACCCATGATGAAGAGTTTCAATGTGGAGGTCCTCTATGAACCATAAGAAGTAGAAGAATAGGTACTCACTACTCTCACAATTAGTTAAAAGGTCCTTCTTGTTCCATTCCCAGCTCAAGCAGAGGTCCTCCCTAATCTAGCACTGATCAAACCAGATGTCCTCCCCACATCATAAAAAACCAGCATGGTGGACCTCCCCATACTCATGCATCTCAACATGGAGTTCCTCCACACTCCTTCAAGTGTTAACATAAAGGTCATCCCCAAGTTTCCATCGATCAAATATGAGTTCCTCCCCTTGAATTCAATAACCAGTATGGAGGTCTTCTTCGTATTCCATCTCATCAACACAAAGGTCCACCCTGTGTCCATTTCAACCAGTATGGAGGTCCTCCCCATGCTATAACCACCTGTAAACAAAAAGTTCCCCCCATTACCTTAACAAGAAATTAGGAGGTCCTCCCCACTTTATCACCAACCATCATGGAGGTCCTCACCATGCCAAAAAATTACCCTACCCTGAAGAACTGCTCTGGGGTAGAAGGGTGAACCGCTACCGCCAAAGGAAAAATCTTGGGAAGCACTAAGTCATGGTCAATCCCATCAACCTATAATATTCTGAGAGGGAATTCGAATCAATTATGGATCCTTCACCATAGTATACAACATCAAAGTCTGGTAAGGAACCTTAAAGGTTAGGTTCTCCATCCTAGAATGTGGAATCCATAAGATCCCCAAATCCCTCTGAAGGTACATATAGGTGGAGGATGATTTGGCCCCCTTAAAGGGGATCACGGTGTAGTCATCCCCATCATCTATAGTTTCCTTATCCACTTCCACTAATGATTATAAAGAACTATTCTATAATGGGATAGATGACGAGTATCCAGTTGATCCACCAATGAGTGTTGTTAACCTTTCACATGAGTCAGTGGTGAACACCTAGTCCTATAAGGACATGATGATGTAGTTGGAGCCACCCCTAAGAGATGTTCCAAATTATAGAAAATAGTTGACTCATGCAGTGACTCCACCACTGGACAACCTACGACCTCATCGATCTACATCAGTTCCACTGATTTTTTCTCATCATGTTACAAATGAAACTTGGGCCGACTAAGAGTAGGGCCCTACCTCTGAGTAAGAAAGCCTATGGGAGAATCTAGTTTCTAATTAGTCATCAGTGTTATTCTATAAAAATGTGACTTCCAATGATAATATTATAGAGTTCATAATAGAGGACCAACACATGTGTTTCCATTAGACAATCTAGTTGATGCTTCATTGCCTACATGACCATCAGTTGGTCTATCCAAGAAGTCATGATCATTTCAATGACAGTGATCAGCAGTTCCTAATGGTTTAGTTTACAACACTCCTAGTGTCTCATCACCTTGCATCACCCAGATACCACAAGAAACTCCAATATAGATGATTTAAGAGCCTCATAGTGATCCACATGATCATGGAAGTGGTTTCTACACAAGTGAATATTATAGGGTGGGGTACTATGCTTCTCTCCGCTTTATCCCTATCCAGTGAAAACATTACCTACCTATAAACAATGAGGATTCACCTTCTGGTATCATCATGATATACATGGTTTTCCATAAGTTTTCCAAGGATAAGGACTATGTCATAGGTTTTGAAAAGGAACCCCTTGGGGTAGAACAATATCAAACATACCATCAAATAGGTGTCTTCACTCACATTCAAAGGTAGAAAATCGGCCTCAGGGATCCCTCTATATCATTGCCTACTCATTAGAACATCAAAATGGGAAAAGGAAATCTCAATCCCTCTGATATGTATGATATTACATAGAAGATAGAGTCGAGTCCCATGGTTTCTACCTTACTTTAATAGTCCATAGAAAAAAATAGGATCATTGATGAGATCCATACTAAATAGCACTTGGAAAATGGTTTTTCCTGAAAGGATCCTATTACTCCTCCATTAGGGTACTAGAAAGACCTCCTTGTACAGTTATCCATAGTTTATCCAGGTGATCCTGTGCATCTAGATAGATAAGAGGTGGGATTTTATGTCAAGAGACCATGATATGTGTCTCCATACCTACCTAGGCAGCATAACCACCCTCCTTGGGATCCAGGACACACTACTCCACATGCAGCTGAGGCCACCTATCCAGTTGATGAGCCTATTGATGCATTAATGGTTAGAGATCCTCATATAAATATAGGTACCCTCACTAGGATGATTTGGTATATTCTTTCACCTCTCCCCTAGAGTCCTTGTAAATGCAATAGATAGAAATCCCACCTGATGGAAATCCATACCTATCATGGGAAGACAACATGTGAACACCTATAGATTTTGGGAACCCCATATTCTCCCTATTTAATGGGATGGGTGACCCAATGTAGCATTTATTCCACTTCATATTTATGTGAATGATAATGTTGAGAACCCCATAGTAGTAAGAGGTTTCCAAGATCCAGTGTTTCATCTATATATTGAAAGGAATTGCATTTTTCTAGTACAGTCAGTTTCCCATTATGTCCATCACCAGTTGGGAAGATCTTTATAGGCTTTTCCTATACTAGTTGATCTCCACCAGGCACAATAAAACCATTTCGTACCTCTTCAAGAATAAAAAATCTTGATCCGAATGTCGTAGACTTAATAACCTAGTGGAAATGACTCACATATTCACTTGATATGCTATTGACTCAAGAAAATCTACTAATGATGTTTATGGGGAATTTCAAGATTGAGATGGTCCCTACCGTCATCACTCATAATATCCCAAATGTGTTCCGATATTTTTTTACAAGGCCTGGCGGTTGGAGGAAGATTTATAGTAGGCTAAGTAAGAATGCCCATTTTCTCCTCCAGTTTCCATAAGAATGGATTCCAAAGTAGAAACTAATACCACAATATAGTTAGAGACCCCTAAATGGTTAGAACTATTATTCTACTTGGCTAAGGAGACTCATTGAGTACAATAGCCTTACGAGGCATATCCTCACCCAGAACATAAGAGGCGAGCACCACCCCACCAAGAACATCCTCCTAGGAAAGAGAATATAGCTCTATCCCCCTTTCAGGATCCAACCACTCATCAGGTCTAAGATCCCAGAGTGACCTTCCCAGATAGGAGGAACCGAACCTATTATTTTAAGGATTCATAGGTTCTTTCCTATTTACATAGTTCCCAAGAGTAGTGGATTCTGAAGCTACCAGAGTAAAATAATCCCCATGAAGTCGAGCGTACTAATTTACCTGACCATTGATCTTACCATAAGATGCATGGACATACCATAAAAAACTTCTATGTGTTTAAGAATTGGATTAAGGACCATAAATATACCATTCCCGATAGTGATAACGAGGGTTCAACTGAATGATAGTAAGTTTCCAACCAGGGTAATCTGAATTATGATAATTAGTTGGGCCACATAGTAGTTTCTCATGGCCATGGAATCATTTATGCCTATTTAGGTAGGTAATAACCTATTGAAGTTACTTCTCATTATCTAATCACTGCTTCTAATTCTACATCACACCCCCCCAGATCTCAGAAGAGTAGGTGTCAATGGAACAAGGGAAAATAGAGTCCCCCATCGACGCCAAGTCCACCCCACACTATTATTGATTTAATCACTCTATAGATGGGAACTGAACATAGGGTATGTCCATAATTGGAAGGATCCTCTGATGATGAATAGAATTATTCCTCTATAAACACCATTGAGTTATTGGATCCCTTCATGATCACCGATGATGAGGAATGCTCTAAAAACCCCTAGAGTGGCTCAATCCGATTCCATTTTAGGCAAGGAAGAGGACATGAAAACTACCAGAATACTCATGCTAATGTCTTAAAACAAGTTGTTCATGATATTGTTACCATACATTAGGTTTTTCATAGAGATCACAAGGCATAGTAATTCCAACCAACATTTTTAGATACACTTCCACAATTGACCATGTTAACAGGTAGGCAAAAAAAAACACAGTCGCATCGTGATCGGTTGTCTTTAGCTAAATCTAGGGCTTATCCAGCCAGCAATCAGCCAATAGTAGTTTTGTAAGATTTATCTAATGAGAAACATGATATTTCCACCATTAGCCAAAACCCTATGGTACAAATTACAACACTCATTTTCCCCCATCCAAAGAGCGATCCCCTATGGAAATAAATGTACATTTTTCAAGAAATAACTACATATTCAAGCACCTCCCTATAATACCTACATAGATATCAATTTTTGAGGCCCTCCACTTTTCAAAAGAAATTTATGAGGTCCTTAAAGAATCCTTGAAAATACCCCTCCAGTTTGAAGCATAAGTAGATGTTGTAGAAGTCTATTATGTTGGGGAGGTCAAACAAGCAGTATGAAAATCCATCATCTCATTATTCAGAGTGGATGATGGAGCTCTTGTGCCAGGGAAAATTTTCCCATTGTACGTCATAGGCTGGTTCAATGGCATGGAGATTCACCCCTAAATAGTGTACATATGTTCTGGGATTAATCTCATATCGACCCGAATGCTCTGAAAGGTGGGATTGACCAAAGAAGATCTAGATCCCTTCGATCTAAGGATTCATTGATATTAAAGGACTAAACATAATCTATGTGGTAGGATTCATTTTAAGGCCCAATTCAAAGGATTGATGGCATGTTCATAATTCATGTTATCTTCATAACATACCGCCTACAATGCACCGCTGGGTAGGTCCTAGATTCATCTGCATATAGAATTCAGCTTCTCATATCACTAGTGCCACAAGTACTCCCTTAATAGTAATGTAGGGATTCTTCAGGGAGATGTTTCCCCCATCAACTACTATGAATCCCATTACCTAGATTCCAACTATTACAAAAGGGAGGAGAAAGAAGTTTAAACCGTTGATGTTGATCGCACAACTATCACAACCAGTCCATGGGTAGACTTGGATGATGGTTTCACCCTATTGATTCAGTGTCAAGAACCCACAACACCATATCTGGTGAGTTGTTTTTTTATCTATGATAGGAGGGGACATCTTTTTTCCCAAATTCAAGTAAATTTAGAATATTACCTCGTACTCCTATATAGGGTAGGATCGAGTGGTACCAAAATCCCCTACCCCTATAAGGTATCGAAATGTTTTCCCTATGGACACTATTTCATGAAATTTACTCTAGTTTATTAGGGTGGTGTTGAATCTTTGGAAGCTAAATCACCTCCATTTTTTTGATATCAAGCATGGAACCAATGGTCTATGTCCATAAGGGATTGGTTTGACAACTTCTTTCACCATGGTTTCAATTGATTAGTAACTCCCCAGAGGAGATTTTTTATCCACCCAAGCAGGCAATAGTGTTTCCCTATAATTAAGTGGACTGGATGAACCTCCTCCCACTGATTCACCAAACTAATATGATGAATAGGACTTTGAATAATATCCTCCCTCATTTGAAGAGGGTGTGTCCACCACTATTTATTAGTTGATTCAGGTGAACCTTGACACTAAGGAAGATACAAGGCCAATGATGATCAGTGCATCCATGCCTCTAGCGGGAAAGAAATAATATATGGATTTCCTAAATCAAAATTATGATGTATTTTCTTGGATTAATAAAAAAATGTTAGGATTAGACCCTTAGGTCATCATCCACCATCTTTGTCTCCCAGTAAGTCACCACAGATTCAAGCATCCTCATAGTAAAATGCACCCTTGTCATGGTGCCATGGTCGAGGCCAAAGTTGATAAGATATTCAAGACTAACTTCATCAGGGATGTTTAGTACCCCAAATGGATTGAAAAAAATATTATCATTAGTAATAAGAATGGGAATATCAGAGTCTTCATTGACTTATGTGATCTCAACTACAATTGCTTGAAGGATTATTTCCCCTTCTAGTGATATAAATGTTGATTGATTCCATAGCTGGGTTCTAGAATATCTCGTTCATGGATGGAAACTCTATATATAATTAGATCTATATAGACCCCTAGGACGAGGGGTATACCCCCTTCATAGCACCTAAAGGGATATTTTTCTATCAGGTAATGTCTTTTAGTTTGAATAATATTGGTGCCACTTATTAGTAGGCCATTCACCACATCTAGAAACTGATCCCAGGGATTCTAGTTGAGTTATATGTGGAAAATTTGGTGGTCAAATCCTACCAAAATATAGAATATATTTGAGATATTGAAAATTTGTTTGTATTTTTTCACTCCTGAATTTTGAAGATAAAACCCTTGAAATGTGAATTCGGGGTTACCTCTTGGATGTTACTCATATTTTTCATCAGATATAGAGGCATTTAGATTTACATAGATAAGATCAAGTCCATCATCCATATGCCTCTTTCAATAAATCTATGGGACCTCTGAGGCCTTCAAGGAAAATTATCCCACATATGCCTATTCATCACGAATTTGGCCGACAAGTGTAAGACATTCTCTAGGACCATGATAAAGGAACCACATACTGTTGGGATGAAGAGTTCTAGACCCCCTTCGAGGAAATCATCTAGTATCCGCTACAAACAGCAGTCTTGATGCCATACATCTTGGGGAAGCCTTTGGGAATCTATGTTGACACCTTGGAATAGTCCCTTGACCCCATTTTATACCAAAAGAATAATGAGGGAATAGATAATATTTTTTACTATCTCAGTACCATGTTCCTCAACACGGAGGCCAAGTTCTCCCCTATTGAGAAGAAATGCCTAGTGCTGGTTTTTCAGTGCATAAGTTGCGACATTATTTGTAGAATCATGAGATAAAACTTGTGTATTGAATAAACCATTTGAAGTATATCATCAATCACCCCATGTTTATGGGATGGTTGGAATAATGGGTAGTGATCCTTCAGTAGTTTGAAATCAGGTTTGTTCTATAGAAATCCATCAATGGCCAGGCTTTGATAGACTTCCTGGATACCCATCTGTCCTCAAGAGAACTAACTCTAGATGTTTATTTCTATGATGAGGGAATCCTTACAGTGGATCAGGCTATTCTTTTATGTAAAATTCATTTAGACAGTGATTCCTAAATACCAACCAGTAGAATGATCAATGATCCCAAGATCAACAGAGTAGGAATAGGGATCATCTTCATCACCTTAACACAGTTCACTATGCAATATTTGTTCCTACTATCAGAAGGTTACACTAACAATGAGGTGTGGTATCAAGATCTAATTATAGGTCTCGAGTTGTCCCTCAAGTTTGATGTCCCTCACTTTCATGTGAAGGTAGACTCTGAGATAGTTGTCAAATAAATCAATGTTGATTACACTGTTAGAATATCAGAGATCATTCCCCTATTTGAGTGCACTCTCTAGCTAATTTCCATATTCCTATCTCATCCATAAGTGACTCATATCCCTCTATCATAGAATGGTCAAGCTGGTGCATCAAGAATTTTGTCCATTTCTATTGAAGAGCCTAACTAGGATGATTTTTTCATTCATGTTTCACATATATGAGTCATCACTCATATCATTCGTGGCAATGATGAGAGAAAACATGTAAACCAACTAACCACTGGTGATTCTATGTTAGGACCTCTAGATTACACCACAGTAAATGAAACCTCTAATTGGACAACTCCTTTTATTGAGTACCTCTAGTGTGGAAGTATCCCATTTAATAAAGTCAAACATGAGCGAATCCATCAGTGCGCAACACATTTCACCTTATAGAGAGGGCCTATCCTTGTGTGGATTCTCTATATACGTGGTTTTAATGGAATTACCCTCTAACACATTTAGGGAGATGGAATTTATTATGTTATGTAGGAAGTTAATGTTAGGTCCTATAGTTCCCATCAAGAAGGATTGAATCTCTCCCACTAGATTTAGAGGATGGTCTAGTTCTGACCCTCCACGGTCTATGATTGCATCGAGTATGACTAGAGGTGTCATATGTGTTAAATCCATACCAAATTTGTGCATTGACCACTAGAGATCCTCCAAACCACCATTTATTATTGTCACTTCTCAATATGGGGACATGATTCCATAGGGCTATATCTAATAGTGATAGATTTATAGGGCTGGTTCATTATGTCTGTGACAGATTTCTTCTCTAAGTGGTCAAAAGTGATTCCTATTAAGGATGTCAAGGACCAATCCAAGACCAAATTCATGATCTCACATATCATCCACCAATTCAGAGTCCCTCACACTATTCTCACTGAAAATGACACCAACTTATGGGCTGATGAGATGAAAAATTTGCATGGAAAGTATAACATCCACTCCAACCATACTTCTTGCTACAATGAGCAAGAAAATATAAATATTGAGGTGTTCAAAAAGACCATATCTAGCATTTTTTAGAATATAGTGGTTCAAAAAAAGAAAATTTGGCTGGAAATGATCCCCAATTCCCTCTGGGATTATCAACCAATGACTCAAGATTCCACCAAGGTGACTTCATATTTCCTAGTGTATAGAACAGAGGTAGTCCTACCCATTAAGATTCAGCTACCATCACCCCGAACAGTTTTATATGATCAGTAGACTCTATATAAAATGGAATAATTTAATCTAACTAAGCTAGAGTCCCTTAGATATAATAGGGTCAAGGCCTTGCACAATCTATAGAGGCACCAAAATAAGATAGCAAGAGCATTCAATAAGAAGGTTTGCCTATGATCCTTTCTCTAGGTTGACACAGTACTAACTTTCAAAATTCCAATGATACCTAGAAATAATCCACCAATGCTGGATCCCAAGTGGTAAATACCTTACATCATTTATAAGGTCTATTCTAATGAAGCATACTCTTTGATCACCATTTATAGAGAGTGTATTAATCCTCCCACCAATTCCAAGTTCCTCAAGAAGTACCTCACATGAAGGGAATCTAAATAGGTCCGAACTATACCTCATTAATCTAGAAGTTTAATTTAAAGAATTTTGACTTTAAAATGCATGTGAATAATCCTATGAATGTTTGGTGTGTCATTGAGAATCTTTGGTTCTCATTAACATCAGGTTTTTCAAATCATTGTGCTACATATCTCCATTCATAGCATACTATGGTTCCAACTCTATGACTGTAAACTAAGAGACAATAGTACATGTAACATGAACATAAATTGTTTTTAAAAATGTATGAACTACATGAACATAAAATGAGTTTTTAAGTCCCATTATCATGACTTTAAATTGTGTTCGAGTCTCCCCGAGAATGTGTTTTCCAGCACAGACCTCTTTAGTCCTCATTTATATTTGTTTAATTCTATCGTTCCCCACATATATTTTTTGGTTGAGAATCCCCCTCACTAGTCTCCCCGTGTTATTGTCTTTGAAGAAGATCCAATGATTGAAAATTCCAGCACTGTGGGTCCAGAGCAAGTTAGAAAGGATCGGAGATGTAGTTCTGTGGAAGTGGTAACCACGACCAGACCGAAGGAGGATAAAGGCCTGGATCCCCTGGATAAACCTTTCATGGCTTTGAATAATAGGTTTGAAGTTCATACAGAGAAAAATGTGGTTGAGGGTCTGGAAGAGGAGACCATTACAGGGGGTGAGGGTGATGAGGTGCTTGTAGAGAACAGGCAAGAGGACCACTTGGGGCAGGAACAGGTTGTAGGTCCTATGGAAGAGAATGCTGAGCAGGGTCATTCTGTGAATTTAGTTGGGAGGGATAAGACTCATGAGGTAATTATTCTTGAGGGTAAGGGGAAAGAGGTTTCTTTTATGGCTGGGGAGGATTTTCCCCTACAGGAGGGGCGATGACCCTTGTTGGAATGCAATTCCCCTGAACAGAGGCTGGAAAATTTGACTGGAGTTCATGAAGCTGGGTTGAAGGATCAGTCCGGGGAGGGAAAGGAGTGCTCTAGGGGAGGGAAGGAGAACTGGAGTACCCCTGACGGCCATTCATTTAGAGATATTTTTCAAGATGGAAATCAGAAGGGGTCTACAGGTATTAGAACTTTATCTGCGACCTCAACAAGGAGGCCAAGAAAAGACTACACATATCTCCCGAGTCCAATGCGGACAAGGTCTGCTACTAAGAGGAATAATCAGGTGGTCCTTGCAGTAAAAAATGGTAGTGGGATTAATATGGCAGCATCATTTATGACTAATCTGGACCTGCTTAGCAATCGGGTTCAAACAGCCAATTTTTGGAGAAATCCGGAATGGAAATCAGTTACAGGAGAAGACGAATCCTGTATGGGATATGGGGAAGACTATAGTTATTATGATATTTAAATTGGTGTTGTTTTATGTTGTGTGTTGTTCTAGTTATTTTGTACTTGTTTGGAATTGTATGTTGGGTACTTAACACACTTAAACCGGCTTTTATTATATTAAAAAAATGATTCGTCATTGTAGCAGTCAGAACTATTCATCCATCTGGGCCTTCGGGCCACCGGTTTGGTCCTCCGGTCCTGCAAGGCTTTCGGGCCACCCAAGGCCTTCAGTCCAATTGATTCTCAAGGACTTTGGGCCACCTTAAGGCCTTAGGGCCACCCCAAGGCCTTCGGGCCACATGAATGCAGGCCCCAGACACACTAAAAAAAAAGAAGCAGCCCTAGAAGAGGATTCAGAGCAGGTGCACTCGCCAGAGCAGAGCCAAATGGATTGTCAGAATGAGAGGGTATGGCTATGCCATCAGTACTAGCCTCTTCTTGCACGGGAATCCTAGCCAGATGGTCATGCAAAGGTGGAGAGATATTATCAGGATGCAGATACTGGGGAGGGGAAATTCATTTTAGATAGTCTGGTTGAATTCCCTAAGACCTTTGGGTCATGTAATCTCCTAAGCCTACGAGCCATGTAATATCTAAGCCTATGGACCTTGTAAGGGTTCCCCCTCATCCCTTGAAAGGGGGGTTATCAAAAATCAATAAAAATGAAGGCCTTCGGGCCATTCAGGCCTAAAAAAGAGACTATGCTTCACGTAACATGACGATAAACTATTTTCAAAAGGTCCAGACTCCATGAACTTAAAATGAGATTAAAAGTGTAACAATCATGATCTTAAAATATATGTGGCTCCACCAAGGGAATTTGTTATGAAGCATGGTACTCCTTGGCCCTCATTCACATACAATTGTCCCTTTAACATCACACATACCCTTTCTAGTCAGAGTGCTAATCCCTTAGTCTAAACTACATGAACTAAACTAAGAGTTTTATTCTAATCATTATGAATTTAAACTGTATGAAATACTTCTCATAAATGTGTGGTGTGCAGAATGGGACTCCTAGGCCCTCATTTATGTTGGGTTCTTCATTATGTTTCACTACACAAATCTCTTTCAGGAGACCCCTATCTATGGTATAATCTCTATGACCTTAAACTAAGAGCCTCATTGGTCTGATCTTTAAGAAATTAAAATAGTAGCCACTTCGAGTCCAAGAATCATAAATTTAAACTATATGTGGGTTTTATCTTGGATGTTTTATATGGTGCATGTTTCTTCTTGGTCCTCCTTAATGTAGGGTCTGTGATGACAACACACCACCCTTACCCATTTTATATGACCCCCCTTATCATGGTCCGAACTCCACAACCTTATACTAGAAGTAAATGTCTGAAATACATGATGCTACACTGTGGTATTTCCCTAAACAAGTCTAGGATGCCTCTTAATCAAATAATATATGATGATTAACCTATTTTAAATCATGATTCCTTGTACGAAAAGTATGGGATGGTCTACAAAGCTTACCCCATGTCTAAAACATGGGATGCCTCATGATAATCACGGGATGCCTCAATTCCCTTTCTAGAGAGGATCATTTTCACCAAAAATTGTCTTATACCATTCAATGATCTAAAACTACATGTGGCTTGATTCCAATCCTTATGGGATATATAGCGACACCCAAACTTCTCATCTCTAGGCCCATCCATAAATTCATCAACCATTTGGACCCTATTATAGTCCGGACATTATGTCCTTGAACCCTATGTAGGTCACCTTAAGGTATGTATGTGGTACATGAGCCTCCTTAGCCTCATTCACATTGGGTTTTACCTCTTTAATTCCACATACATACCCTTGGAGTGAAGGCTTCCCCGATATTTCAAGCAACACAACTCTAAACATTCTTCCACGGTCTATACCATAAAAACATAACCTAGGTGTATCACCTTTCAAAACTATGTGTGTCTTTATTACTATCCTTATAGAATTAATAGGGATGATCATACATCTCTTATTTGGTCCTAGTCATAAATTCATCAAATCCCTTAGCCTCTAACCTGTTATGGTCCAAGAATCATGACCTTAAACTATGTGCATGTCATCTCAGGGATGCTGTTTTTTGACATCGGCTTCATTGGTCCTAATTCATGTCAGGTTTAAAACTCCACCACTTAAATTCACCCACTTAATGTTCACCGCTATTCCATGAAATATGACCTTAAACTATTTGAAATACCTAAGTTTTAATCCTACATTATGATAGACCCCATTGGCATTATCAAATGCATTGTGACATGGAACCTAGAGTGCTGAATCCAACACAGAAATTCTATAAATCCATCTCCACACTTGGAGTATTTATTTTTTTGGATTTCCATAATCATTAAAATAAATATGGTCCCCCTAATGGTGATGGTTTATGGACAAGGATCACCTCCCATTCTAGGCCAATGCCTTGGTGGATCTCTAATAATAAACAAAAAATCTTGTGTTTTGAACATGGTCAATAGTGGATCTTTCATTTTCAATCTCCATTCCTGGCTGGTGTTGTTGAGGTACCTGTGTTTAAAACATGGTAAACGGTCGATCCCTACACATCAGTCATCCCTTATCAATATATTTTATGTCTTGACATTCCTCCTTCCCACTTCCCTATATCTCAGTGGAATTTCAACACCCTTGGTGTCCCCCTTCCATGAATTTACAAGCGTCGAGTAGGTGGGTCAGTGTCACTAGGAAATTCTTAACCTAGTATCTCCTTTCCCCTAATGTGCACTTCCAAATGTCAAGAAAACCCCCATACCACTCCTTATTTCCCACACTGATCATGAATCATATGGGATTATGAGTTCTATATGGTGTTAAACGATGCGGTCGAGATGCACAAAGGTTCCCATTGTCTAAAATCTATGAGCTTAAACTAGGAGCACAAGTCTAAGCATCATGAATCTAAACCATATGATAATCCTCTTAGGAATTCATGGTGTGGTGCTTGGCCACCTAGGCCCTCATTCACATTGGGTCTATTTCCATCATGACACACAAGTACCCTTGGAACAAATACTTATATAGTCCATGAAACACGACTTTTAAGTGATTTACCATAGTCCATGAAACATGACTTTAAAAAATCTTCAATAGTCTATTCCATATGAATGTAAGCTGTGTGCAATATCCCAATCATATGACTTTAAACTATGGGATACATCCTGATCACATAATGTTAAAATGTTCAATTCCCCATCATCACCATATGATGTTAAACTGCATGCCCAAAATCCTTACTCTACGATGTTAAAAAATGTGTCTTTCATCATCATTTTCATGAAGTAAAACTAAAAAACATCACAGGAACTTACCTAAGAGGTACTCTCCTCCGATATTTTTCATCGACCACATCATTCTCATTTGTATCTATCTATCAGCATCAGGGATGATGCTTTTCCTAGAATATGAGTTTGGATTTTTTTTTCTTAGACTGATACGCCCACAAAAATGTTCTCTAATCCACAGTAGTATAATTCTAAGAGTGTTAGAATCCATTCAAACATTCAATTACATGCTTATCATTCCCCCTATTTGAATCCTCATCCTCCTCTATGTCTGAAGGGCCCCCTAACAGAATGGTATCATGCCATACTACCTCACCTACCATCTTGGGACAATGTCTCAAAATATTTTGGATGACATTATGATATAGCTTCTGTGTTTCGAACATAGTTAGTGGTTAAACCTCATTTGTTTTTCCCCATTCCAGGATAATGGTATAGATGTTGTTTTTCGAATACAATTAGCAGTTATCATGTATTTCCATGCCACTCTCCCAATGTTCCATATTTTGGGCATTGTTATTTCTCACTTTCCATTTCCCTTTATCTGGGTAGAATTCAACTCCCTTGAAATTACCCCATTCATGCACTATAGCACACTTGAAAAAAAAGTTGGATGTTATGAGAGCCCTGCTCTCCAGCCTTAGCCTCTCTCATCATGAACACTCTTGGTGGTTAGTCAACAATAGTGTACCCCAATTGTTCAATGGTTATCTGAAATACTCATAAAAATGATAAATCATATGGTTGTCCCTTACTTCTTACATCGAGAATGACTCACATGATATTCGGAACCAACATTGGTTGTTTCAAAAATATGATCGGAGTGCAATAATTAACATGAAAAAATAAGTGTTTCCATTAATTCAAAAAGGTTTTCAAACAAAAAAGTCAAGTTTTTACAATTACCAAGGGTCATCCACATGTTATATCCTCTATTGAGTCTTGGAAAAAATTTTCTATATGGCTCTAATCCAGTAATTGAGCATTGTAGATACACCAACCTCTGGCGTGCGGTATCGAGAACTTGTTTCTTCCACCCGAGATCTACTTCCTCCTCATATTCCATATGGTTCAGATTACCTTATCTAATATATGCTCAGTTCCACTCAGTAATGAAATTGGCTATTTGAAGTGTCGCCTGCCTCATCTGCCTCTCAACCTCCACCAACTGATCTCTTAGTCGGCTAATGACCTCTGATTGAGTGCAGAGGAAATAAGTACATTCATTTGTTTCCTCATCCAGATTATGGATTTCTTGATTGAATTATTGGATCTTCCAAATGATTCTAGACCTATGATAGTGAAAAAAACCCGCTAAATGAAAAATTTATTCACACACCCACTCGATAAAGAATTCATGAACCAGTACATGAATAACTCAAGAGTCCACCCCTTTGGTGCACATATTACACTGCTAATGGAGACAAGACACCATCTACCCCACCGATTTTGGTTCTGGAGTCTGGGTGATGAAGTGTTTTATGTAATTTCATTCCCTACACTTGATTATATGATTCTATCCATCAATGTTAACATCAGAGTCTTCCATATCTTTAGGTGGTACTGGTTAATATTTGGGTAAATTTGTAAGAATGGTGGCATCAGGTCTCTCCTTGGGAATTATCTCTGATAGGTTGGGCTCAAGATCACAAGCTAGTTGTCCTCAATTGATTCTAGATCAAAAACACCATCTCATCCATCCATGATCTCCACCCCTCCAGTGGTTTCACTCAAAGTCATAGAAGGATATTCGTCTAGGGCCAAGATCAAATTAGATTGGATGATCGAATCCTTGAGAAACAACATCAACATCAGAGAAGGTACCCTATAAGTTTATTACTCATCTTGTTTTCAATAATTCAACCTTTCAATCAATTCATGAAATGAAAATGAATCAGTAAATCTGATCAAAAAATGACCAGTTGAATTTAGGTGATAATGAGAAACTTATGGGTACTGAGCATTAAAAAATTGAGTCCCTGAGGGAGATCCACCACTAGATACCCCTCTATTCCAGTTGGTACTTCAACATCCAACACTGAATCCTATTACTTTTATTGAGGAGATCTACATAGAATAGATAAACACATTTATGGAATGATTATGTGAATATCTGAATAGGGTTAAGAGACTCAATATTTGTTATTACCATTAGGAAGATGAATTTTGATGATGAGACACCTCGGCCGCACCGCTTTTTGCAGTGGGTTCCACTATTTAAATTCTAGGGCATGGTCCCCCATAGATAACTAGGAGGACCTAGGGATTTGAGGCCATAAACCTAAACTCCTCATATGGCCCACTAAATACTTCAGACTCATGCGTAGTATCCCGAGCATGCTCTCTAGAAATCATTAGTGCACCTTCACCTCCTCTTGTAGGCCCCCCTTTCCCATTATGAAGACTATCCTATACAAGAATTTTTTCATTTTTAACTTTTAAAAAATGAAAGGTAAGAGATCAAGGTAGGTAACTAAGTTAAGACTTACCTCGAGGAACTTAGATAATTATTCTTTAGAGGTTGCGATTTTACCACTTTCCCAGGGAATCCCTTGATGAGAAGCTTATCCCTTTGATTCTATATTACTGAAATCCTATGATTCCTTGTTAATCAATTCCTCTTCAGATGAATCATCAAAATGTGGTGTATTCTCCTTCCCAGGCTCTTCTTAAAGCATCACTTGCACCGGGGTGGAGGGAGGTTCTTAATTCACTTGCTGGAATGCGTAGGAATCCATGGAAATCAGATATACATACCTTTGATGGAGGATCACCCTGGGCATGATCTGAATGGGCTTGACAAATAGAAACTCGATTCCATCTCAGATTGTCTTTCACCATTGGTCCTCCATTGAAAATGACATTTGAAGCGTTCTCTAAGACATCCAATGAGAGGGTAAGATAACATCATCATCCAATTATATTAGGTACATTAGATTTTTCCCACGAGCCTCGCTGTATCTTCTTGTCTTTCCATAGAAGCCACTTGCTTGTCCACCTCAACTCCCGCTTGACCTACCCTAGATGCCTAGTTGGCCCATCTGAGAGTATCTTTCTTGATTCCTCACTGTTCTGGATCTTCTCTTGCTATCTTTACCACTTGAATATTCTTCCGTAATATTTCCTCCATATATATTTCCACCCAGTTGCTATTATAATACTCCAATAGGCCAATGTCAACATTGGTTGGTGGAAAAAAATTGTTTCACTTGAGCCTACATTCACCAGCATACACCATATCCAATGAAAGATAAAGGGGTTCCACTCCTCACAAACCCCCACGTAGACTCTCTTTGTCGCTCACTAGAGGCACCAAAACTTCATGGAAAAGTGGGATGATGTATATGGATCACTGTACATATGGTCATTGATCCTGGCCACCAGCACCCACCTCTAAAACTTTGTAGGTACTCCTTCTATTACCATGTTCTATATAGGTTTTCCACCATTGAACCATTCAAAGTTGATAAGGGGTGGAAGTTGAAGTTCACATGGTTTGCGATATGAATCATAATCTTGGACTCATCAAATTCCTCTGGAAATACCCCAAAAATATTCAATAGATATGGTCACAAACTGGTGTTTGGAGGGATTATGGCATTCATAAATTCATAACAACCAAGGTGCACTATGATCCATTCATATAAGAACTGGAACAATCCATAGATCCTCCTCCATGTACTTCCCCTCACAACATGGCCTAATATGTTATAGATCTAGGTCAGTTAGGGTACCCCCAAGTTGACTCTATTACCAACTTCCATAATCACCACTATCACCAGAATCCCTAGGAATAGTCTCATCAATGTGTCCCTCACTAGAAGTAGTCAACCTCTCAAAAGCATAGTGATAAAAAAAGTGTAGTGAACCAGTGGGTCCAAACTCCCTCTATGTTGTACCCCCATTTCTCAAACTATCCTTCTTATAAGATCAATCAGTATGATCCTCACCTCCTCCTCTATAGAATCATTGGAAATTGTTTTATCCAACCTTCCAACCTCACTATCAGGTCCTTCAAAAGCATGTCAAACCATGACATGAACATGAAATCCCTCTAAAGAATGAGATCATGAATAATATTCTTCTTCAATGCCTCTAGAAGGTGTTGCGTTGAGAGATGAGTCTGCTTTTTATTATTCTAGGTGTTCTCTAATAGAAGGAACTCATCATACTGAAATCCTTCTAGTGGAACACTACTGATGTGGTGGATTTCTTACTAACTAATTCTAACTTCCCAATGATAAAGATAGAATATGTTTGTGTCTAGGGACTATCACCTAAGGAGCTCTATAACTATCTACCATTGCTGGTAAAAGTGGGACTACGTCTTCCAAACCACTTCATAGAACCCGATATGACGTAGCTCTAGCCCGTACTCTAAGTAGGTGTAGCGTAACTAGTATTCCCACACCCATTCACTAGTAAGGTTTATACCTGATCATAGGTCCCAAACCTTGTTTCATACCATGTTATTTTCCCCCTACTACTCTAAAAAATGGTGGCATAATGGGAGGATAATTCTTCTACCCTTGGATCCCCCCATGACCATCATGGTACACTTTTTCAATGCATAGATAGTGATATCCCCATTATCTCTAGAAGGATGGACTTGAATAGTTATGTTATAGTGATTGAGATCATCTTTGTGTATGAATCACAATCACGGTGTGTTAATAGTGACATCTGGGATGGTGACCTCATCCAATAACCCGAAATTCCATAACGGGATATAGTTTCTTAGTATATAGATCTTTTTCCCTTCTTTTAGAATGTACATGAGAAATTGATTGTCTTATACGACTCTCCTAGATTGAAGGATATAATTATTTCTAGCCATTTCATCTATCTGATCAGTAGCAAAAACTTCAATCTCATCTAGGTTCTATTGGGTTTCCATTTCAGATGAGTCTAAACAATATAAGGAAGGTGAATGTAAGAAGGAAGATTCAGTGCAAAAAATGAATTGTTTCATGAATTTATAGAAGTAGGAATGAAAGATCAAGTGTTGGTCTTAGAATCATATGTGTGAAAGAGAGATTTTTCCAGAAAGAAGCAGTCAAAGATGGGTTTTGGTACAAAAGGAGACTTAGATGCATGATAAAAAGAATCCTATCATGCAAAAAGTCAAGGTGTCGTACAAGGGCACCCCATAACCTATTTATAGGTGTGGACCAGAAACTTCTCTGTGTGTGTAAGATCCTTATAAACTAGACCATATATTTTTCAAGCTCATGAGGATGTGAATCCATCTCTTTGGTGTTTCCCTTGAAAACCGACCTTCTGGACTCCTTTCAGCTTGAATTATGAGGGGGTATTTTTTTGGTGCCAAAATTCAATCTGAATTCACAAACGATTAGTTTTGGGAAACCCAAGCATGAATACAGCCTCAAAAAATCATTCCAAAATCAACAAGGATGGTCCAAGAAAGATTTGAAACCTACAACTAAGATCATATTCTATATGAAAATCTCTTAATCACTAAAGGTGATAGGATTTTCCACTTATTTTTCCATGTCTAAAAAGGCGGTGAAGTCAAGCGTGTAAAAGAAAAGTACACAACACATAAGAAATGAGGTTTTGTGAAATGGTCCTCCTTGCGTGCCAAAGGCAACGTCAACAGAGACATCTAGAATGATTGATATCGAGTTTCAAAGGATCTGTTTGTGCACAAAGGTCTTGCATAACTAGAATATTATGCGCCCATCACCAAAGATTTCAGCTATAAATAGAAGCATACCCCTATTC
This sequence comes from Viscum album, assembly GCA_963277665.1. NCBI lineage: Eukaryota > Viridiplantae > Streptophyta > Magnoliopsida > Santalales > Viscaceae > Viscum > Viscum album. The sequence goes on along the minus strand of OY728164.1, from coordinate 627,766,947 downwards.
TTTAAGGAGAATCTTAGGAACACAAAGAATTATTATACTGTGTATAAGACCTATAGTCTATGATATCACAAAATAATAGAACACTCAAGGTAGATACTCTTGAGCTACAAGTTCCCTATAGGTCCACAATTGATTGGGAACACATTTGAGAAATCCTCATACAACATATTTCAAGCCAAGTCGGGTGCATGCAAGGACTCCTTCTATGCACATCCATGACCATATGTGAAAACCCCAATCTTACATGCAACACCAGTTTAAGACTCCATGGTTTTCTCTTGCATTAGAGAACCATGACCGAGAAACCTTTGCGTGAAACACCCTTAACTTGCATGCACCTCATGCATGAACCCCGTCAAACTTTTATGCAATAATTTCATGGTCCCTCACATGATATAACCTATGAATCTAGTGCATGAATTTCCACACCTCTTATTTTTTAGCACAAGTATCATAATACCTATTTCTTCTCAGTGCAGGGACTATAACGCAGACCTTATGAGTGACCACTCCTCCCATAATACCATGTAATTTCCAAATACATTCCCTACCTATAGGCACATGAGTGGTGGTCTCGTAATCCCAAGGGGTTAGGAGTGAGTTCCCCACATTTGAGATGCATGATGTAAAATTTCCTAGTACCAAATCCTAGTCATATAATGTTAAAATTCACAAAAACATCCTCAGAAAATGATGTAAAACCGTAGACTTAACATATTCCACAATCACAAGATTCTTTATGTGTGAGTGACAGGGAATGAGATCCTTCTCACATATAATGAGATCCTCCTAGGGTATCTTTCATGTATACGCCCCACATCATATATTGTTCATTATTCTTTCATGACATGGGCATCAGTTCTACTACTTACTCTTCTTTCCCACACTGATCACAACTCATGTGGTCTTAGGGGGTAGTTGTGATCATGACATTCGCATGATCCCAAACCCCCATGGGACACCTATATGGTATAATACCCAATAATACCAAACCTCCATGGGCCTCCTAGTAATTTTAAGTCCCACCCCATAATGAACTACATGTTATTTGATTCCCAACCAACCTAGATAAGTAGGAAGCATCCCCAATGTATAATCCCAATAAACACATGCTCCACTTCAATGGGCCTCCTACTCAGTGTAATCCCCAACCCATACTGAACTACATGGTCTTTTATTCCCAACCAACTAGGATACCAAGGAATCCTCTCTAAGATCCGAACCCAACATCCAAATCTACCTTGATTTTATCTGGGCCACATTATCAGTAAGATCATTCCCTTCACCTAAGATACCACATCTTCTCCAGGTCCTTTGAGAATCTCAATGTGTAATCCCCATGCCAACTCAAACCAAGAGAAATCCTATTGCGAAGGGAAACTTTCATGCGTTATCCCCACAACATCCCTCGTTGATGCTCCTTTCATGACATGAACATCCTTACCACATGATATCAAACTACATGGATTAGTCTTGTAACATGACCTCAAACTGTGACATTAAACTATGTGGATTTTGATCCCTATCTTCTAAATAGGGTATGTAGGAAGCCTCCATAAAGTTCAATTCCAACCAATGGTAAACCTAGTTTCTCCCTCCTAGGGGTTCACCTCCCTGATCCACCTCAAGGGGTGTTCCAATAAATCTTCACAGTGTGACATAATCCATTTATGGGACACACCTCCCAAATATATGTCCATGTAAAATTATTATCTATCCATTGGTAAACCTTAATGGTGTGAAATCTTCCCTTTATAGGACATCCCTCCTGGATCCACATCTAGGAGGCATTCTGATCCATCCATTAGTATACCTTCATAGTATGAAATCTTCCTTTTATGGGACACACCTCTTAGATATACCTTGAATAGGTGTTCTGATCCATCCATCTATAAACCTTTATGCTGTGACATATTCCCTTTATGGGACACACCTCCGAATCCACCTCCATGAGGTGTTCTAATCCAGACTTTGGTAAACATTATTTATTTCCCTCTTTTGGATACACCATCTTGATCCAACTCTATGGGGAATTATGATCAACTGATCTCATCTCCAAAAGATGTTAAATTCATACTCTGATCCATCTCAACCATACGTCACGATCTATCTCCACATGATGCAGAACTTATGATAACCACAAACACATACCCTATGCTGAATCATGGGATGCCTGAGGTGAAATCCTTGGATGATATGTTCCCCTAGAATCTGTTACCTCATAAAAAACATGGTATTCTAGAGGTTAAAAGTCTTGGAAGATATACACCCTTGGAATTTGATACCTCGTGAATTCCATGAGATGCATTGGGTTCCACACCTGAGATACCTCATATGAGATGCTTTCTTAAGAGGAAGAATATAGGTGACCAATTCACCCATAGTCCATACATGTCAGCAATTCCCAATGTGACTACTCTCCCAACCGAAGGTTTCTTCCCTCCCAGAAAAAAGCAATGCAATTAACCAATATTAAAAAAGATATGGCATCGAGAATGAGTTCCATTTACATGACTTAAATCTAGGAGGGAGACTTAAACTAGGTGAAAAGTTATAAAGAGGAATCCATTTAAGGAGGATCCAAAATCCCAAAATCCCATTTCAATCACGGAGAATACATCATCATTTATAGTGATAAAATCTTATCACCTTTGGAAAGAGGGAATCCAGTGTAACAAACATGCTAGCACACATTAACATGCCTCCAATGGACCCAGTGAAAGCATCTGAAAAAGTTCCACACCTATTAATCTTCACTAGTTTAGTGGAAGAAGTTTTTTTCATGGTTAATTTATGCTAGGCTCATTAACTTTATAATTGAGTCAAGGAAAACACACTTCCTCCACTAGATCACTTCCATTGACCTCTCCTTTCCCACTGCTTTAGAATAAGTGTTCCCTGATTTAATGACTTGAAGGTCACTTCAATGGATCATGTAAGTGATTGGATTTCTCTATAAAGTGTGATACTCTAATTATATCATTTATACTGATTTTATGCTTCATTTTGATACAATTTGATGGGATATTACTCTTTAATGTTAAGTGACGTCAACTTTAAAGTGTGATAGTTTTATCTTTGTCTTGCATAATATCACTGTAAAAATACTTCTTCTCCAGAAGAGATCAATTCCACACTAGAATTATCCTATTTCACTCTTACTTCATCTAGAATTAAATATCAATGTAACATATTATTCTCACATACAATCCTCTATGTATTTCCTCACACAACTTATATTCATAGACTATAGTTCTTTATACTAATCCTTCATGATCTACCTTATGAGACTCTTATGTGGAACAATGTACACCACATACCATTATTTTCAATGTACCTTGTATACTATTCAAACTATCTGGAGGTCCATGGTTCATCACTTCATGAAATTTCTTCATGGAATCTAATTCATGTACTCCTTTGTGAGATTGTTTGTAGAACCCATTTCTTAATTAACCAATTGGATTTTTGAATTAAACTTTCTATTTGGTTTGGATTATACTTCATAAACTAGATTTTATATGCGAACATCCTGAATTCTCTTATTTTTATAACTAATATCTAAATGTTCTCTAAACTCCTCTATTATTTTTATAATTCTGTGAGTAGTGGTGTATTTATATTCAAATTCCTTAAAAAATATTAGTTAATTGAAAAATTAAAAATTCCCTTTAAATACACATCTTCACATATGATACATTTCCCACGTAAATGTTATGCATACGATACTTATTTGCGGGTTATACAATAACAATTCATTCCAAATAAAAACAACACATGTTATGTGGGTTCAATAATGATCCATGCCATGTAAATGTTTTGAATTTGTAGTGCTTCAGAAATCCAATCCCCCCATCACAAATGACCCTCATTTTCAATCTCAATGAACAATCCATGATATATGGTATAAAAAACTCCTTCATGTCTTGTATACTCCTTATGCATCTTTTCATACTCCCTATGTGTTCATGTACTTGTTACATGGACCACCTTCCCTTTCCTCAAATCCATCACAAATATTCACCAAAAACTCTATAATTTCATACTAATTTTTTTTGGAAAACACTATAAAACTTTTCTATTTTTTAAAATCATCAATTTTTTAATCATCATTCTTATGAGTTTATCCATTTCAAATTCTCAAATTATTTCATATCCTTCAAACCACTTCTAGCCACATATCCTCCTATATGATGAGTTGAACTCATTCCATATCCAATTTCATGCATGCATCCACTCTTCCATCTCTTATTATATTAATTTCCTAGCTCCTAAAAACCCAATACAAAATCTTCAAGAGATTACCATGAACTCCTTTTAGAAATAAATTCAAATATATGGAAATATAATAACTAGTTCTATCTTCATCCCCAAAACATAACATTAAGATCTATAAGCTTTCACATCATCAATGTATCTCCCATATATTCACCAACACCAATAAATATTGTTAAAAAATCCAAAATACATCTTATTGGATGCAAAAATTCTCAAGGAATAAATTAAGGTGGATAAAAAAATTTAGTGTGATATTATAAAATCAAAAAAGGTATAAAAAAAGGTAGATGATAAGAAAATGGTACCTCAAACAATATCTATCCCCTTTAGCACTGTCATAGCCTTAGCATGAAATTTTCCATGCCCCACTCCCCTACCTTACTACTAAATACCACCTCAATAACCATGCTCAATGCTATGTTACTAAGGGAGAGTTAAATCATGAGGTTTACCTCTACAAACCTTGTACCCCCTTAGAGGAACATAATATTGTTTCATTGGTTTCTAGTACATCCATAGGGGAAAATGTTTCTATAGGTACTGATAAGGAATCTAACTTACTCCACTATACTAACCTCCCTAAATGGGCAAGCATCATATTTGACTATTCCCATGACCTCCACAATAATTTTTATATATAAATAAAAATAATTTTTATAACATGGTAGAAGTCATCACTAAATGATGATCCCAAGTCCTGGGTTTGAAACATGGTATAATTTTTATTTTATGTATGCTTACTATATATATACAATGCTATAAACATATATAAAAAATGGCTCATATAAAAGTGGAGGTTCTTGTTATATGAATGTAACATGGCATGAGTTAAACCCCTCCCCACACATGTTAATTTTTAAATATACTATAGCCATATATAGAATGATCATGGAAATAGGCTATCCTTGTAGAAGTGGCTATCGACATGGTCCAAATTCAATGTCAAATTGTATATAGAAATAGGATATATTCACAATATATGCCCATGGATATATCCTTTAGGGTTTTTCCCTCACCACTAAGTGCCATGGTGTACATGACCATGGATATAGGATATATCCACATGCATCATATCTATAACCATGAACATGGCCCCTGACTATAGCCTTTTTTATACTTGTAGATCAAAGATAGTGTTGTCCATCTTGGTCGTCAAAATCTCCCAAGAAACCTGAAATATATATATATATATACACACACAAGGGTGAGAATAACATGTATACTAAGTTGAATCATACTCAAGACCCCTCATACAATTATGTAATAATCATACTAATACATCAATAAAAAACAACATAACCAGCAAGCACCTAACAAGTCAAATACCACCCAACCTCACTAAGGAACACTGTCAAAGTATCTCATTCAAGGGTAATAACATAATATCATGGATATATGTAAATAGGTTCCTTGAAATCACTTTCGCACAAATTTTATACTCTCATTCACCAATATCAAACGTCTTGTCCTTAGCCCCTTATATATCCACATACCATTATAACAGACAAGCTCAACTCCCATCCAGTGTCAATCACCACATCAACAAAATAGGAAAGAAAAAATATGAACCTATGTCAATTAACTAATCATAATTTCATTGGAATCCATCACATAACATGTCATATTAATTAGGATATCCTAAACATGAAGGATATCAACCTTATTCCCTCCTCATACCATTCATGGCCCCACCATATCCTATCTCATTTGTATAAATCAAAATAGTGTATCATTAACATGAATGACATTAATATAATGTTATAGTCCTACCATGCATGACCCCCACCATGTTCCAATACCACAATATACTATGCCCTAAGAGAGAATGGGGAATAAGGAGTTTCCATCCATCCGCCCTCACCAACTTGGATGTTGGGGAATCACCCATAACCTTAAACATTTGGGTGTTATTAAGGTTATATTAGTAAGGTAATATTCATATAGAAATCATGAAAAAATACATTGTATTATATAATATCCACACACACTCTTAACATATAAATTATTCTCTAAAACAACAGCATCACGACCCTCCATCATCATTACACTACCTTCACTACACACCACCACCATTTCTAACTATCACAAAATAACCAACCAAATTTGTCACACAAAACAACCACTAAATAGTCACAATAGACCAATTAATCATAAAATTATTCTATTTACAAATTCATCAGTAATAACCATGCTGTTTCCATTAAACAATTTAATTTAATATTTAATGAAAAACCATTCCCATCTATTTACCCATTCTGTTACATCATTACTAGTTACATTATATTCCATAACTACTATGAAATTACAACAAACCAAAAAACAACTAACAATTCCATCATCTCATAAAAAACTATACATCCCCACTTTCTATCCAAATCAAGGCTATTATAGTCCCACCACACAACCCATACAAATGACCTATCCATTATAAACTGACCACCAAAAAACTAACCTACAATGAATCTCATGACAACCAACATACCTTTTCTCCCCCACACATGCAAACCATCCCAACCCCACTTCCCCAAAAATTCCAACCAATGCATCTAATCCCAATGATATAAATCATTGATAAAAATCATACAAACACAGCCATAATAACAAAATCTATCATAATACACAAAAAATATTATGACATCAAGTATTGATACTTTCTTCCATATAAAAACATACTTTTATATCAGTTTCATTTCTTATAATCAACCAATTAATTATCATATTCACGTGATTAACATTTTTTGAGTGGATATTCCAATAAACAACTTGTAGCATCGACACAGAAGGCTTAATAACAATGATGTTTTTCAGTAACAATTTTAAAAATCATAAATCTTATGAGAAATATCATGAAATAAAATAAAAATATGTGGTTCATCCCATCCACATCATTTTAATTTAGTTATGGTTCATTATCTTCATTATATCAATCTATATTACCAACCCAAATATAAATAAACCATGTTAATCCCATAATTTAGAAAAATATAATAGAATTTTCAAATTTCCTACCTTTTCAAATATTTAATGCATATGAAAGAATAACTGAGATCAAAGCTTAAAATTTTCAATGGAAACACACTTGAAAATATCTACAACAACCATCAACAACCACACTAACATTAATCAAACTAGAAGAAACCTCACTGCCACATTCACTAGAAATTGGGATAAAGATAGGGGGATAAAGGAAAAGGGAGAAAAATAAGGATGGAATGCATCAAATCAAGATATCCCAATTCTAGAGAAACCAGTAGGTTTAAATCCTTAAGAGAGAAAAATGGATAACCTTAATGGGGTTTGGGGTATGGTATAGTTTAAAGGGATATAAAGAGTAAAATCAAGCGGTTAGGACGTGGGGGGATGGATCTTAGGCAGGTTGCAGATTCAAGCGACGACGGTAAGGGTTTGTGTATGGGTGAAGGTAGTGGAAAAACCTTGTAAGTTGTACCAGTGTGCACCAATAGTGTCTCTGAATTTGGTAAGAAACAGGAGATGGAGGAGCCAGGACTCAGCTCTGGTCTTACAACACATGACTATATGAGGAAAGTAATGACCCCCTCTGCAAACCCGAAAGTTGCTATGGTTTATGACAGATTTAAGAGAGACCTGGGGGTGTGCAGCCCAAGGGCAATGGTGTGAAAAGGAACTTCATCCGATGTGGGTACTAAGGTGGTACCCCAGGATAAAGAAGTTTCAGGTTGTAGTAATGGGGTAGGGAAAGACTTGCACTTGCTTTTGGAAGGCGGATCAATTGGAGGTAATAATAAAGGAGTTATGGAGGCCCAACTAGAGGTAACAACAATCCAGACTGTTCTAAAAAATGTAGCCAATGTTACAGAGGTGATTGAGGGCCTTTGTGCGGACCATGAATCCGGTGGTCATTCCCAGTGTTTGGCTCCGAAGGACACCTCAATTAAATTTCAATATATGGGTCGAGGGTACCAAAATGCAGGAGCCTCTAATGTGACAAGGTAGGCCATTTAGGCCCCCCTTTCTTATGTAGAGAAGGTTATAGCTGGGAGACCAAACATGGACCTTCAATACAGGTATGCATTGTTGGGTGATGATTACTGTCAAGCTAGTGGGGATCAAAATAGGAAGGAGGCTACACATGGGGAGGACCACTTGGTATATGTGGGTGAGTCCCAAGAGGAGATGGATGATGCTATGGATGCCTCTACTAAGCCCAAGGAAGTGACCATTGCAAAGGAATACCTTAGATCATCCTCATGGAAGGGAAAGTTCACTACTACTGATTCTGATGGCTTTATCAAGAACAACCATAAGGGGAGACGTAGGAAGGAGTATTCTAACCTACCTATTTCTCCTATCACGAGGTCAAAAAGTAAGGGGAAGAAACTCCCAAAGAATCCTATTACTGTGATCAATTCATATGAAGTAGTCAACACATATAGCGACCTGGTGTCTGCAGGTGGTGAGGTTGGAGTCCCTGCCACTCCCTCGACGAAGACGAGGGATCCTGGACAGCAACATGAGACTAGCTCCACTAGAGACTTTCAATGACAGATATTATTGATGATGGAACATATGGATCTACTTTTTCACTCAAATGAAGAAATAGGAGAAGAAGATATGGATATGAATGCATTGAAGAATATAGGAAGAACGATTCATGTGATCACTACTAAGGAACAAGGTGAGTGGATTGATAAGGAGTCCCGTATTTTTCCCAGAGGCTTCAATTTGGGGAAGATTAACATGGAGGAATTCATGAAATTTTGGGACAACATTACACATCATTATGAAGAGATCTTGAAGGGATACCCTGAATCCCAGGTAAATTCTATTCCCTGGATATTGTTTAGAGAAATTGATTCCAATCGGCTCAAACTATTTTTCAACAAATCTGTTGTTTCTTTTGGTGTTTAATGCTATGAGGGTTCTCACTATCCCCTTAAAAGTGTTTGGAAAATAAAAAAGTAACATTGATGATGATGAATACCCTATTTATAGAGAAGATCAAACAAATATCCTATAAAACATGGTGTTCCCCAAAATAGTCATAATTTCCCCAAGTCAAAGGAGACTTGATTTCCAACATTTGATCCCCTAAAATTAATATTACTTAAATTTTTCTTTAAATAGGTTTGATCAATACCATGTCCTTCCCCATGATGTGGAAAACACCATTTCAATTCCCCCAGACAACCACCATATTTTCCCACCATGTTAAAGGGATAAATCCATCACCATTTCAAAGCACCACACCTAATACCACAACATAATGAGACGCAACTCAATATTTCCCATTATCTTCAGGAAAATCGAATCTTACTTGACTTAGAACCACCACACTTATCGCCCTGGGAATTTAAAGGGTGATTATTTCTAACTTGGAAACTTTCTAGGAACCCTGTTCATAACCACATCCACCACTTCAACATTATAAACTCCACCAAACTCAAAATAAAAATCCCAAGATCTTTACCAATACTACACCTTCAACTATGGGTGTGGACATCTCCCCATTTACCATAGGAAAACCAACCATAAAAAAATCCTTCCAAAATGACCACCTTGAGAGTTTCACTCTATGTGATTATCCAAGAACTAATACAGCCAAATCACCATGCTCAAGGCCTCAAAATAATAAACAAAAAATTCCCATCCACATGGAAAAAACTCTACCATGACATATAGTACAAAAAAACCATGGTATGTTTTCTCTCCAAGTTCATCATCTCCCAAAATGGTGGATTTCCACAACCACAACTCAAAAAAAAAAACATCACCACACCTAACACCATGGCATGATAGACCTCAAGTTGGCCAAAAACCCAACTCCCACCTCAGGAACACCTCCAACACCCAAAACTCACAAAGGAATGGGTTATAAAGGTCTATAATATTAAATGCATCATAAATATTAGGGTTTATAAGTTAATTATAACCTAAAGAAAACACCAATAATAGGTTTAGAGAAGAACATCCATGGGTACCCAACTATGGTATGAAACAACATAATTGGTAATTCTTTGGATACCTTTTACTTGCTTTCCTTACACAAGATAATTGAAGGAAACCCAACTATGGCCAAAAACTACCTTTTTGGATGATTGAGGTCTTGAAAAGTGATACTTTGGAAGGAATATAGAACTAAATATTTATATGGGGATTAAATCTCATCATATTATCACTTTTTATTCAATTTATATATTCACAACTCTAATGATTTATTTTGGAGTCTTATTCCCTCCACCAAATCAATATGTTCAAACCATATTAAAGTGAAACTCTCTACATTTTGTGTTACTTGGAAAAAAATAAAAGCCTATAATATTTAAACATATCCAAATGTACCTCATGCATAATGTACATGAACTCTCCATGAAATGTTTTATAATTATATGAGATTTAAAATCTTCACATGAGTGATATCAGAACCATAAATAGTCAACTCCCACCTTTGTAGAACAAGGAACGTGCCTCTAGGATAGTGGGAAGTCAAAACTATATTCCCTCTACCCATGAATACTTTAATTAATAGAAAATATAATTCATGATAATTATAACACCTAATATGTATAAAATATATTAAATAACTATATTCAATATAATAACAATAACTATAAACCAAGGTCATGATAGTCAAAAAATATATCTTATTTGATTGTACCTAACATGTAACTCTTGAATGCTTGTATGATAACTAATAAGTAGTTTAAACAATTTAAATGTAAGTATGCACACATTCATAATATAAAATATTTATAATTATAAATAAAAAAGGGAAAAATATTCAAATAAATTACCACATCATATATTTAGACCTGAGATAATTATAGTGACCCATGCTTAACATACCTTGATATTACATCATTTTAGATTAATATTTATCATATTACAAAAGTTCATGGACAAGGACCATAATATTTTAATGTATTTGAAAACATGGAAACATAATTCTATAAATTTCCTAAATATACTCAACATATCCCATGAATATCTTCCCCATTTAGTACTCCTACTTAAAGAATTTTTTCATAACATGGGGAAAGGAAACATAATAAAGGGGTGAGCTCAGATGCTTAGTAAGGGTAAATAAGGGAGATATGTAAGAATAACATAAGAATAAGGGTATGATAACATGATCATAACATTAGAAGATCATACCCATCATATCGAAGATCCTAATAAAGAGTCATAACATAAATATTGACAATTAATAAGACATAAATCATAACAAAATCATGAGGATAATCCATGAGAGAATAACATAGGAATACTACAAATAATTTGTGGCATACAAAAAATAATATAAAATCATACGTCAACGATACCTACCAAGACCTTCATAACATGATAGGATTGAGCTAATCACCCGTGATATCCTTTTTACCCTCTTGTTTTGGGATTGGGATGACCTATTACGCACCCTCTTGTTTCAGGCTTGAGATTACCTCATGTGTACCATCTTGTTTTGGGATTGGGATTCCCTCCTTTTTAACCTCTTGTTTTGGGCTTGTGATTCCCTCATGTGTACCCTCTTGTTTCAGGCTTGGGATGCCCTACCGTGTACCCTCTTTTTTCAGGCTTAGGATGCCCTCCCATGCACCCTCTTGTTGCGAGCTTGGGTTATAAATTGGTTACCCTATGAGGTCATATAACATTTATCATTACCCAATTAATTGGAGGGAGATATAGGTCCTACCCATCACATAATTAAATCAAACATGCATATTTCACAAGGTAAAAAAACACTCATTGAATCGTGACATGTAAAAATAGATGGGTTTCATAAATATCATATCATAATCCATGAAATGAAATGGGTATTATAAACATTTAATCATATCATAACTTATGGAAAAGAGATAGGTTTCATAATCATTTCATCAAATAATAAACCATGAAAAGAAGCCGGTTTCATAAGAATCTGACCTATGTAAGAGAAATAGGTGTCGTAGACATAATTCCATCAAAACACAAAACCATTAAATAAATTATATTAATGGTGTTATTGGATAACATACTTAATATAGCATAAACTATATCAAAGTATGGCACCTTATATGGAGAAGGATTTTTGTACAATCACTTGGAACATTTTTAAAGGAAAATAATATTTCTTTGAAAATTACTATTTTAAAACATAAATCATTTTAAAAATCAATTTCTTTAAAAACCACATATATAAACATATAATGAAATATTTTAAAAACCTATAATTTTTTTGAGGAAAATATCCTTTCTTCTTTGAAAATCCCCTTTTAAAATATTAAACCTTTTGAAAACCATTTTATTTGAAAATAAAATTGAAAAATTATAAAGAATGATTTAAAACATTTTTAAAACCTTATCTTTCAAAATAATTTTGAAAACTTATAAAGGAATATTGAAAGCATTTTTAAAACCTTTTATTTAAAAATAACATTGAAAAATTATAAAGGAAGGTTGAAAAACGTTTTGAAAACAATATATTTTAAAGTAAATTTGAAAACTTATAAACAAATCTTTAAAAGGTTTTGAAAACCATTTTTTAAAAAATAATATTTAAATATTATAAAGGAAGAATGAAAATATTTTGAAAACCCTTTTCCTTAAAAAAATATTAAAGAAGCTTGATGAAATTTTGAAAACCATTTTACATGAAATATTATATATTTTTTTGAGAACATTAAAAAACTTTTTTAAAATAAAACATTTTTGAGAACCTTTTTAGACAACATGGTCTTGAAAAAATATAGATTTTGACCGAAGAGAGATATAAAGTCAGATTTTCATAAAAACACTTTATTAATTATCTTAAGTACCGAAGAGTGAAAAAATGGTACCAATACAAGAATATACCATGGATAAATAGAGTATAAGGAAACTAATGAGTGTTATTGAGAGATTTAGAATAATATTTCATCAAAGGAAGAATAATCATAAATAATTCTGATAAATGATGAGATTGTAAGAATAAACTATTTCCACTTGGGAAACTTTGACTCATAATACACATGAGATAATAAAATTAAATGAATATTAAAATACAATCAAACAAGTATATTTTTGATATAAAATTTAAAAGTTTATTATATACACCTGATAGAAAAAATATAGGTGCATAACATGGCATGTATCTAAAAGAAGGAAAATTGAGGCAAAAATTACTTTACCGATTTCATAATTTTTGAACTGTAAATACCATGAAATAGAGATAATAACATGAATATGAAATAAAAATAAATTTAATGATAATAATAATATAATATATTCATGGGTATTATACACACCACACAAAAGAGATGAGTGGTGAATAAGTCATAAATCTCCCAGAAATAAATGTGAGATGAGAAAACCCTTACCTTAAGTCTTGACTTTATTCATACATATTTAAACCATTGGTATAATAAATATATTTTTATTATAAATTAACCAAAAATCCATATTTATATATATAATAACATAAAATATTTTATTATAACTTTATATTTCCCATTTATTAACAATTCTATATTGATGTTACATTCTAGGTAATATCGCCTTTGTTTTCCATATATGTTTTGACTTATTATTTTTGATCATCTTAATTAGATCATGATTTAATTAATTAAAGAATTTAATAAATGATGTAAATATAATATATATTCAGTATAAAAATATTTAAAATTATCTATAGAATATAGGAATATGAAAATTACTACACCATTAATGGAGACGGTAGGCCGTTCGTACGCATGAACATTGTTTTAATTTATTGCCGTATTGAATGAAATAAAGTAAATGAAATATATATATATATATATATTATTACATTATAATTATACTTTCATATATATCATATATGTATATTAAACACATCTTTAATCCATTCCATGTAAAGTGTGAATGAATCACGTTGTTTTGAGTAGACAATAGTCCACACATCCATAAATGAAGATATCGTATTTCCAAAAAATTAAAAGTATGAAGGTATGTTTTATATAAAAATTAAATAAGAATAAATAAATAATAAATAACACATATATTATATATAAATATTATTTCCATCATAATTACCAACCCTATGAGTTATTAAAGGAAAAATGAACAACATCATTTCGCAATGTGGTAGTCTGCCGTACACACGAACAGTGAGTTATTTACCCATTTGATGAAAGTGTGTATAGGTGTTAGTATATACCTTATAATAACATAATATAAGTATATTTGGTACACTTAGGTTATTATATAATCATGAAATAATAATTATTTAGAGAGTTTATAATTAAAATAAAACAAAATATCTTGTGGAAAGATGTTACCTCTTCTTTGGGTAACTCCTTTTGGTTTGCACCAAAGGGATTCCATGGTTGAATTTCTGCCCAAAGTGAGACCTATATTATAAATATATATAATTTGGGAGTATAATTGGGATGGTTGTTTCTGAGAAAAATTATCTTTAGTTTTGTGAGGGTTTGGGGGGGGGGGGTGAGTGCCCTATTATAGTGGGGGAGGAGTGATATTCTTGTAAATATAAAAAGGTAAACACTATTGAGAGGTCTACCTTAAAACATGTGCATCAAATAATTAAATTTTTTTTATATAAGATAGGAATTGGTCTAAATATGTCCTGAAAATGGGTTTTGGACATGTTTATATTTTATTTGGAACCTTAAATTAATGCTTAACCACTAAGTAATCTTATTTTACCTTAATCGTTGTAATTAATTTTAATTAATTTCACTAATAGTTTTAGCCAAAAATCAAGTAAAAATTATTAGAAATTAGAAATTATTGTGATTTAAAGTAATTAATACATTTTTATAAATTATAATCATATAATTTTTAGAAATTAATTTAAAGTTAATCTCGTAAATGGGATGAGATGTTGTGTTTTTAAAGCGAAAAGGCCCAGAAGTTTGAAATGATTTTATATCCAATTTAAATTTGAAATTGGTTGAAATGAACTTAATTTTACTAATATATGTATAATTTATATAATTATACTTTAAAAATAAATTAAAATATAATTTAAATAAATAAATAAATTAGTTGAAAAAGCAGTTTTGAATTAAAATTCAGTGTTTTCACTATTCACCAAAAAATGAAACTTCTCAAAAAATACCAAAAATTAACCCAAAGTAAATTTTGATATTAAAATTTCAAAAAATGAAGTTTTTCCCCAAATATAAATTATAAAAGTTTCAAAAATTAAATTTAAAAGAGGTTCTCCATTAAAATACGGTAAAATTACCTTTTAGAAAAATACATCTTTTTATTCATGAAATTGGATTTATTATTATCTCTTGTCTAAAAAACACATAAGATAAAGGTTAAATAGTTATATTAATAATATATATATCATTAAAATAATTTATCAAAATAATTTTAATTAATTTATTGATGTAAAACGTATTTGATTCCATAAATACTGTTTTCCAGAAATGATTTCCTATATTTTCGAAAAGGTTTTTATTTTAATTTCTAGTTAATTGGTCACAAAATAATTCTTCTTATATAAATGTGTGAGAAATATTTCATAATTTAATTAATCTTATTTATAACCACCATTCCATCGGCTAGGTGACAACCATAATAATATTCTAACAACAATATTAATGGTATATTGTAGTTCGATAAAACTAGGTCTTTCATATAATGAAAGATATCAAAGGAACACCACATTGTGTGTAACAAAATCCAAACATAATTTTGTGTGTGTTGCAAGATAATATATGTTTTTTTGTAGTGCAAGATTAACTTTGTGTTGCGTGAAACGCAATCCAAACATAGTGATTTCATATAACACAAGGTATATTCAGTGTTGTGTGATATGAAGAATATTGAAAATATTAAATTAATCCAAGAAAAAAATTCAAAAAATATAAGGGTGTTACATTCTGGCCCAATTAAAATGAATCTTTCCCTCAAAATTCATCTTGGTTATCAAATGATTAATACTTGAAAGTTTCTTTCATAGAATCCCACATCGTAAAAAATGAATACTAAAACTTCTTTTAAAAAGGGAAATTATGGATCATAATAGTTACTAAAATTAACTCATAAATAGGTTTCTGAATAGAAGAACATAGGTTGGGAGTGAATATTAGACATGTAAGAAAAGGTTAAATAATTATAAAGCATGATTCAAGACATGGATTAGAATAAAGTTAATTATCAATGGAAACTTAAGGGCCTTGAAACCATAAATCTGCAATGATTTATTTGACCGTCGATTCAAAAAAATAGAAGGTATTAGGATAATCCATTATCAATATCCTTTTATTTATTTGAGGTATTTTTTACCATATAAGAACATAAGTAAATATACATACTTGATTTTACTCATTTTCATATGCACTATCTCAGCTTTTGGTTGTTCCTTTCTCGATTTCCACTTCATCACTTACTCTATGAAATGAAAGTGAAATTTTCATCCCTGAAGTAATAAAAAATAATGAGGTATAATGATAATTAATTACATAAGTATTTATTTAGAATCAAAATAAAATTGTTATCAATGTTATCCAATATTCATAAATCCATATATGAAAAGATAATACTTTAATCTCTAAAACCATATCCGAAGTTTAAATTAAACTATTCCATAAATTGTTAACTATGTAACCCTTCCAAAATATGAAAGTACAAAACATTAAAAATAATTTCACTGAATCAGATTAATATTTCCCCCATATATCATAAGGAAACTCTTGGTTGTCACATTCCAAACATGTGAATACCCTCATCATATATTATCTTGAAATATGGTAATAACCTAAATTACCTAAAATCCCTTAGTAAAACATGGATGATACCTTATTAAAAATATTAATAGATATATTACTTAAATCCAATATGTTTTAAACTTTATCCATTATAACATATACTTCTTTTTCAAAAAATAAATAATCAGTTCCATGGTAATCAGTACTATACAACTTTGTTTATCCATATCAATCATCTCTTTATCCATGATAAACACAATTTTATCAATATAAGAAACATGTTAAAGGTTAAATTCCCTTAATCAAAATATCACCTTCCATTAAATCACTTTTATAACTCATCACAAACATTCAACATATCCTTTTAAATCATTAATAAAAAAATTATACAAAAAATACACATATATTTCAAGATTTGTATAACATAATAATTGAATTACAAACACATAAACTTCAATAATACAAGTTTTTTATTAAACCATTACTCAGTCTTCATCATTTTATTCCTTAATACCCCTTTCCTAGAATATTAAATATGAATCATGTTTTAACGTTCTTAAACCACAATCTAATTATGATTCTTACATTTAATGTAAACAATACTGTTTGAACGTCCCATACCTTTCACATTTAGCGTGCATTCAATTTATCTTCAACATTATAATCAATACTCATACCACCTTTTTTATTCCAATTATATTATTTTCTCTTACGAAATATATTTGTATAATTCCTATACTTTCCACATATGAAACATTCAATGTTAACCAAGTTCCTTCTAGTTCTATATATTAACTAAAACCAGAAAGCATAGGGTGGGAAACACTTATCATAGATGAAAACCACATAATCATGAAAAATTATTTATAGGATGACTAAATCATCTCACCTACTTTTAAATATATGATACCTTAGTCTTATCCTTTGAGACATCCCTATAAATATCCTTAAAAATATCCCTTGGGATTTCGGTAAAGTTTTCTCATTCCAGTTTCCAAAGGATGTCTAAACATTTACTTTGATACTAATTGTAGTGAACCAAGATTAATATACATGAATATTACATAATATTAGATAAATATTCCGAACATTAAAAAGTTCATTCCTAAGCACCTTAATAGTTTAGAGTCTTTGGAAACTTGTAAATATAATATTATATTATAGTTAAAGATCTTCTACATCTGCCTATTAAAGATATTCCCATTTTAGTACTCCTACTTAAAAACATTCTTCATAACTTAGGGAATGGAAATATAATAAAGGGGTGATATCAGATGCTTAGTAAGGGTAAAAAAGGGAGATATATAAACATAACATGGGACTAAGGGTATGCGAACATGATTATAACATTAGAAGATCATAACCTGCATATCAAATATTATAATCAAGATTCATGGCAAAATGATTTGAATTCATAATACACAAATCATAATAGAATAAAGAGCATAAAACATGAGATCATAATAGAGGAATAAGACCTAGAATTTTCGGCATACAAAAAAGAAAAGAAAATCTTATTTCAAGGCTACCTAAAATGATATTCATAACATGTTAGGCTTGGGATAATCACCTGTGTACCTACTTTGAGATTTGGATGACCTCCCATGTGCCCTCTTATTTTGGGCTTGGGATTCCCTCCTATGTACCCTCTTTTTTAAGGCTTGGTATGAACTTCTATGTACCCTCTTCTTTCAGGTTTTGTATTCCATCTTTTGTTCCCTCTTGTTTCAGGCTTCAGACTCCCTCCTGTGTACCCTCTTTTTTCAGACTTAGGATGCCCTCCCATGTAACCTCTTATTACGGTCTTAGGATAGAACACGTGAAACTTCTGATATCATATAACATTTATCACTACCTATTTAATTGGATGAAGATATAGGTCCCACCCTTCACATATTTAAATCAGACATGCATGTACCGTAAGATAACAAAAAATTCATCATATCATGACCTGTAAAAAGATATGGGTTTCATAAACATCATATCATAACCCATAAAATGAAATGGGTATTATAAAAATTCTATCATATCATAACCTATGGAAAATAAAAAGGTTTCATAATCATTTCATCAATGAACAACTCATTCAAAAAGCGGTTGTCATAATAATATAACCCTTGGAAGAGAAATATGTGTCATAAACATCATTCCATCAAAACATAAACCATTGAAAAAAGAATATGAATGTTATTCTTCGATCATATACCCAGATTATCATAAAATATATCAAATTATGAAAACATATATGGAGATTTATTTTCTAATGATCATATAGAAAATTTCTAAACAAAAATATCCATTCATTGAAAATCACATTTTTTGAAACTTGAAACATTTTAAAAATATATTTCTTTGAAAACCACTTTTAAAAACATATAATGGAAGATTTTAAAAACCTCTAAAATATTTCATGATGAAAATATACTTTCTTCTTATAAAAATACTTTTTAGAGCATTACACCTTTTTTAAAACCATTTTAATAGAAGATAACCATGAAAACTTATAAAGTATGCTTGAAAACAGTTTCTTTAAAAATAACTTTGAAAACTTATAAAGGAAGATTGAAAATATTTTGAAAACCTTTTCTTTAAAAATAAGTTTGAAAACTTATAAATGAATATTAATAACGTTTATAAATCCATTTCATTGAAAATAACTTTGAAAACTTATAATTTAATCTTGGAAATATTTTGAAAACTATTTCACTAAAAATAACATTGAAATCTTATAAAGGAAGCTTGAAAACAATTTGAAAAACAAATTCCCTGAAAAATTATAAAAGAAGTTTGAAAACATTTTGAAAACCATTTTCCAGGAAAACATATAAAAAAATATTGAGAGAATTTAAAATAATATTTAAACATAAAAAGTTTTCAAAAACCTTTTTAGAAAATAGGGTTTTGAAAGAACGTAGTTTTTTGACTAAAGAGAGGTAATGTCAAATTTTCTTAAAATATATTTTTAAATTATATTATGTACCAAATAGTGGAAAAATGGTCCCAATAAATTAAGATATCATGAATAACCAAAGGATAAGAAAATTCATGAGTGTTCTTGAGATATAGATCATAATATTTCATCAATGGAAGTATAATCATAAATAATCATGATAAATGATGAGATTGTAGAAATAAACTATTAAAACTTTCGTAACATTGAATCATAATATACATGAGAAAATAATTATTAAAATATCATGAAATAAGGATATTCATGATTTAAAGTTTCAAATGTAAGTATATACACCACATATAAAAAATATAGGTACATAACTTGACATGTATCTCAAAGAATGAAAATTGAGACAAAAATTACTTTACCAATTTAGTAACATTTAAACCATAAACCCCATGAAAGAAAGATAATAAAATGGATATTTAAGTAAACATAAATTTAAGCATAATAATAATATAATATATTAATGGGTATTATACACACCACACAAAATAAACAAGTGGTGAATAAGGCAAAAATCTCATAGAAATAAATGCGAGATAAGAAAAACCTTACCTTAAGTATTGAATTTCTTCATACATGTTCCAAAATCATGTTTAATAAATATAAGTTTATTATTAATATACCATAGAACTATATTATTATATCTAATACCATATAATATTTTATTATAACTTTATATTACCAATTTATTAACAATTCTATGTTAATCTTACATTCTAGGTAATATCAGATTTGTTTTCTGTATGTGTTTTGACTTGTTATTATTGATCCTATTACTTAGATCATGATTTAATTATTTACTGAATTTAATAAATGATGTAAATATAATATATATTTAGTATATAAATATTTATAATAATTTATAAGATATAAATATATGAAATGGAGTTCACTGTTCATAGAGATGGTAGGCCGTATGTATGCATGAACGTTGTTTTCATTTTATTATCATATTGAATGAAAGAAAGTAAATTAAATATATATATATATATATTATAATTAATATAGATTTATAATTTCATATATATCATATAATTTCAATAAACCCATCCTTAATATATTCCATGTAATGTGTGAATGAATCATAGTGCTTTGAGTAGGCAGTAGTCCACACATCCACAAACGAAGATATCGTATTTCCACAAAATGGAAAGTATGAAGGTATGTTTTATATAATAATTAAAAAATCATATAGAAATCATAAATAACACATATATTATAAAAAAATAGTATGTAAATAATTATTCCCTACTAGAATAGCTGGTAAAGGAAAAATGAACAACATTATTTCGTGAGGTGGTAGTCCATCATACACATGAACGGTAAGTTCCTTACCCATTTGATGGAAGTGTGTGTAGATTTAGGTATAACCCTTAAAATAACAACATATAAGTATATTAAGGACTCTGAGGTTATTATATAATAACTAAATAAGAATAAATTATGGAGTGAAGAACAAAAACAAAACAAAAGATCTTGTGGAAGGATTTTACCATTTCTTTTGGCAACTCCTTTTGGTTTGAACCAAAGGGATTCCTTGGTCAGATTTCTGACCAAAGTGGGGACTCTCGTATAAATGGAGGGAATTTGGGAGGAAATATTGGTAGGTTTTTTATGAGAAAAATTGTATTGATATGTGTTATGGTGTGAGGGGTGTGAGTTCCCTTTTATAAGAGAGTATGAGTGGAATTATTGTAAATATAAAAAGGTAATCACTATTGAGAGATATCCCTTACAACATGTGCACCCAATAATTTTCCATTTTTGATAAAATAAGGGACTTGGTAGAAATATTTCCATACAATGGATATTTTAGATTTTTATAGTTTATTTTTTCCCCTTAACTTAAAATTTAACCATTATATAATCTTGTTTTTAACTTAATCATTGTAATTAACTTTAATTAATTTTAATAATATTTTTGGTCAAATGTTAATTTTTCCCTATTAAGAATTATAAAATTATTCTGATTAAAAATATTGAATCCATTTTTACAAATTTTAATTATATAAGTGGCGGAAATTAATTTAATGTTAATCCTGCTGATAGTATGAGATGACAGGTTTTTAAATCCAAAAGGTCGAGAAGTTTGAAATGTTTTTATATCCAATTTAAATGTGAAATTAGTTGAAATGTCATTCATGGGATTAATTGATCTATAATTTATCTAATTATACTTAAAAAATTAAAATATAATTAAAATATATAAATAAATTAGGTAAAAAGTAGTTTTGAATTAAAATTCAGTATTTTTCACTATTCATCAAAAAATAAAACTTCTCAGAAAAATATCAATTGATATTACAATTTCAAAAATGAAGTTTTTTTTTAAATAAAAATTATAAACGTTTCAAAAATTATATTTAAAATGGGTTCTCAATTTAAAGGTGGTAAAATTACCTTTTAGAAAAATACATCTTTTTATTCATAAATTTGGATGTATTATTAACTCTTATCTATAAAACAAATAATATGAAGGTTAAATATTTATATGAATAATATATATATATATATCATTAAAATAATTTATTAAAAGTTATTTTATTAATTTATTGATGTAAAAATTTTTTTATTGCATAAATACAGTTTCCAGCAAATGATTTCTTATATTTTTGAAAGGGGTTTTAATTTCATGTATAGTTAATTGAACACCAAACAATTCTTCTTATAAACATATGTGAGACATATTTTCATAATTTAATTAATCTTATTTATAACTACCATTCCATAAGCTAGGTGATAACTGTAATAATATTTTAATAATAATATTAACGGTATATTTTAGTTTGGTAAAACTCAGCCTTGTATGTAATGCAAGATATGGGAGGAACTAGACATTGTGTGTTACACAAGCCCAACATAGTGTTGCGTGTACTGAAATATAATCTATATGTTGCGTGTAGTGTAAGATCAACTTGGTGTAGCGTGAAACTCAATACAAACTTACTATTTTTATATAACAGAAGCTATATTTAGTGTTGCATGAAGTGTATAATATTGAAAAAATTAAATTAATTTGAGATTTTTTTTTGAAAAACCTCAACATGTTACAATAATAATTTATGAAAATTTTATAAAAATAACTCATTATAAACACTTTATAATTTCTTATTATTCATTATGAAAAATACCACAATTTTTAATAAAAAAATCTATATTCACATAATAATATGAACTCTTTTATATTATTTAAATATATGGAATTTTCTTTAAATATGTCATATTTCTAGAAATTATAAAAAAAAATTATAATCCAATTTATATTATGTAAACTATTTACATAATATAAATATAAAAAACATAATATTATTTAATCCTTTATCAATAATCAAAATAATTTTAATGTGGTTTAAATAATAACCCAAATAAGGCCCTTAAATTTGAATTATTCAAATTAAGATTTATGAACTATTAATATTTTTGAAAATATAAAAACGTTATATTTAATATTTTTTTTAATTTCTAACCTCTATAAATTACCCTTCTAATATTTCATACAAACAATTCATATTTGAACTATAAGGTATTCCACATAAATTTTAAAAAACATATTCTTAATATTAACACTTAATGTTGAAAGAATATTTCTAACAAACATTTCAAAACATTTTATCAATTAATCACAACCATTTTATAAATAATTAAGTTATACATAAACTTATAAACATTTAAATATTATAAAATATCTTTTCACATTATTTGTAAACAATTTATAAATAATTAAATCTAATTCATAATTAAATTTTATGAAAAATTAAATATTTCTCAGTAGTAGAATTTTAAGATGTAATTTATATCGTATGTAGAAGTTCACTGTATTATCTATAATAATTTATGGTAGGTAACATGTGGCTATAATATCACACCCAGTGTTGGTGGGTATCTTATTTGATGGTATGCGTCGTATCTTTTTTTCGATACGATGCTCTAATTTTGTATATGAAAAAGTTATATCAATTTATATGATATCACGTATTTTATGCTATTATATATTTAAAAACTAATTAAGAGCTATAACATCCTAATTTTTGAAAAGTTCATTGGACCCTTTTAGTTATAATTTCTAAGTATTTTATGTGAGAATTTAATAATTTTCAATTTAATTTTTCTCCTATGTAGACCATATTTTGTACATAAAGGAAAATAACTTTCTACCCTTACACATGCTAATATTTGGGAGCTATGTAATGGTAAGTTTAATTTTTAGGTGGTATGTAAAGGTAAACCCTCCTTGAATAATGGTAAGCCTATGTTACATTAAGGTAACTCCTAGTTTTCAAAGGTTACATAAGGTTAAACCAACTACTACGTAAAGATACGCCTAGTTTTTTATGTGTTTTGTAAGGGTCAGTAGAGAAACCCTCTTCTCATGTAGGATAAATTTTTTTATTCCTATACTTTTTAAGGGTAAAACACATTTACCTCATGTGACAACTATGACTATGACCTGTGTATAGGTTATCCAATACATGTTCTTTTCACATAAGGGTAGTTTGAGTTTTCCTATACTTGTGAAGGGTTAAAACACATTACCCTCATGCGACAGTTGTGATATGTGTATGGGTAATACCATATTACCCTTATGTATCACCCATTTTTTAATAATTGTAGTTTTTAACACAGTTTTTAAATTTTCTATTCTTATCTCAAACCTGCCATGCATTTCATGTTTATAAAATCATAAAATCATTGAAAATTAATTCTTTTTACTTTTTTAAAGTTTTTAACTAATATTTTGGAAGATTTTAAATTATCCACATTCCTTATTTTCTTCAAGGATGGAGGGATTTGTGTTTTTAATTTGGGGTTTTCAACACTGCAAACCAGAACACCTTGACACTCTATAAAATACCCATACCTTTTGCTGCCTTCGATTTTGATATGCTCTTCATTTTAGGTATCTCATAAATCCTTTATCCATGATCTTTGATTCATTCTTTGATTAATATGATTTCTTTTTCTTGATTCAATGCATGTAAAAACTCCCGATCTCTTTTATTATTGTGTGCAATATTTTTTAATGATAAATTCTAGGAATTCTCAGTGACTATTTTGAACTAATTAATACACATATGTGATTTGGTTTATGATTCCTTGGAGAAAAGTTGGATTTGAAATCAATAATATTTATGTAGTATTTTACTTAACATATAGAAGACATTTATATGATTTTTAACATGATATTACATTTTTTATTTATATTCTTAGACCATGTTTGACATTTGATCACATGTGTGTGTGTGTGTCTCATGAGTCCAAGTTTGATCATGATTAAATATGTGTGCATATTCCCAATGATACTTATACTTGTTATTAATTTTGTTCCTATATATGATATGTCTTTTGTGTGAGATGTATGGCCATTAGAGTTTTTCTTCTGGAAGAAAGAAATAGTAGGACCGTCATGGATCGTTTATTCCCTAGGAGAGATTATTGAAAACCAATGATGACGATGATGGATTAATACACATACATGGGTGAGATATACTTAAGGCTTTACTCAAGGTAGTCTCAAGATACGAAGACCATGTGGCCAAACCCAAGTTCAAAACATGGTGAGATGACCTTATGGTATGACCTGTAGTTGTGACAGGGCTCAAAGGCTTTGTGGATTGACTCGAAACCCATTATACTTGTGGCCACTGATAGCCACTAACCTTGTTGATACTATGAGATATATGTGGGTACCATATGGTTGAATATAATTCAATACTTCTATTATGTTTGTACTTCTCACATGGAGACATAGTAAGTACAATCAGGGTTCGTGGCAACATGGTCAGCACATGATCGCTCATTACATGATTGATTATTAATTTCATGAAAATTTATTTATTATAATGTTATACATTTCTATACATGTGTATATATGGTAAGTAAATGTTGGTGGTGTCCTACTCGGTTTATACTCACTCCTTGCATGGGAATCTTGGTGTGTGTGTAGTATTCATAACTAGGGATCTAGTGAAGGGAAAGGGATCTATGGTAGGGAGTTGTGGAGATGAAGGATTGAAGTAGGATCTAATGTGAGGGAACTTTTTTTACTATTACCACTATATTTATTTACATTATCATTTATTAATACTTTGTTTGAACCACCAAATTGGGGGTCCATTGATTACTTGTATGTATGACTGGTGTGCTTCTGTTATAGAATCTATTTAGGTTATCTTCTATTATGTTTGGTTTTATTATATTTATATATTTTATCCTATGATGTATATGATTTTCAAGGTTATAATCTCCCCATGTTACTTTAGAACATCACTACTAGTCAACTACCTCTTGCATACAGAGAGGTGTGCATGAAGTTATGTGACACTTCAGACCATACCAAGTGGTTCAGGTCAGGGTGTTACAAAACAGTGTCAAGGGACTAAGGATATTTTCTTTATTTTCATTTGGGGTTATGGTAGAATTTATATCAGGTGTGTCTAATTAGGGCATGGGAGTTATCATGTTCCCTTTCAATACATGTATAATAGCCCTCTGTGTTACCAATTATGGGATTGTTGTTATCGTTTTATAGGATTTTGGTGCATTCATGAATCATGATTTGTCATGTAGGATCAAAATTGATATAAATACCAGTTGTGTGTTTCATACTAGTTCATTAATCTAATCTATTTATTTGAGCCAATTTTTGGGTGATATATCTATTTTCCCTTCTGTTATGATATATCTATAATAGAATTAGTTAGTTAAAATTGATCATTCAATATGTTTATATATATATATATATGATTGTGATGAATGTACACATACAAAGGACTAGGAATGAGCCTTAGGTTGAACTACTAGGGTTATATCTTATGTGAGTATATCTTAGGATATGTTTTCTGATGAAAATCAATTTTTACTCATAACTACCTAAGTTAATTCAGTAAGAAAGTTTCTTAGGAATTTTAAATATTAATTTAGTATTTCAGATAAATATTCCTTGGAAACACTTGAATAGACTACTTAGTGGGGTATAATAGAAAAAATCTACATGGGATGAAGTTTTGGTTCTAACACGAGACATACAAGAAAATTCTCAGTCACCTGATCATGTGGTTTAAGAAGAAGGGACACTTCAGCCTGGAATCTTCCATATATTTCTTGTTCATGGTGGATTAGTTTCCAAGACATGGTTGATTATGATAAGTACTTTAATCTATAACAACCATCAACCTTTAAATTCATTGGATTTACTCAATATATTGAAGACTGGATTAATTCTATTTAGGTAATCTTTGATCTAGTAGAGACTCCCAGGGGCTGTCAAGTGAATTTGGTTTCCTTCATGCTATAGAGTTATAATAGGAGGTGGTGGGGTGTTTTGAATTATGAAGGAATATATGATGATTTGACTTGGATGAACTTCAAATATATTTTATTTGAGGAGTTATTTATGAATATATTGATGTTAGATCATACTCATAAGTTTATAGAGAATTAGTGGGGCTTGATGGCAGTGCCTGATTACATGGATGTTTTCATATAGTTACTTTTTTTTAATCCTCTATTATATAGGAGTAAGGCCCATATGGGATATAATTTTGAGATTGGCCTCCAACCAGAGTTTTTGTGTATACTTAAGAGTTTAAACCTTTCAAAATATATGAAAGTGCTTCAAAAACCCATAATAATCGAGAAGGTTCAGAAAGATGAAAGAGTTTTGGGTTTCCATTCAGCCTTCAGTGAACTTCCTAGTAATACTTATAGTAGTATTAATAGGAAGACATAGGATTCACACAAAAGTGGTGGAATACATTCAGAATAGAGTAGGCGTTCTTCATCACCTTTTATGAGATTAGGGGGTCCTAGGTGTTTCAATAGTGGATAGAGTAAGAATTATCTTACATCTTTTCCAAGGCCTTAGATTAAGTGTCATATATGTAGTAAGATGGGTAATCTTCAGTAGTTTTGTATGAGGTCATTATGGATAGGTTATCACAAGGGTGTATAACATATATGGGTTATGAACCAGGGCTTTATTTTGGGTTCTTAGTAGCAGCTTCAAACCCCACAGGCTTCAGCGACCCAAGCAATTCACACATTGTAGGGGAAAGGTCGTTGTTTAGAAGCAAGCATTATGTATTTAGCAGACCAAGTTCTAACTTATGGTGGTGAGAGAACATTAACTACATGTGATATGATCTTAATTATAGAAACAAATTATACTAACATGTTTGACAAGGGTACTTCCCATTCATTTAAATATACTCAAGTTGTTGTGGTACTTGAATTACTGGTAAATTTATCTTCATAATTGATTTCTCATGATACAATCATAGAGAACAAAGTATACCATCATAAGATATGTACTAAGTGTCCTATATTAGTTTCTATCTATAGATATTTATGAGAATTCACTTCTTTGATATGAATAGATTTGATATAATCTTTGGGATGGACTGGATTACATGTTATTGTGCTCACATCGACTGTTATCAGATATGGATATCCTTCTTTTAAAAAAAGTGATAGAAGTTTTTAATGATTGGTGACTAGAATATCAGAGAAGAAAGTATGGTACTGGTCCTAAGTTATATTAGATCTGTCATGGAATAAGTAGTAGGCTTGAATATTATATAAAAATTGGTTGTATCTGATCTATATTTACTATAGTGGGGTATCATTATTAGGAAGTTTTCCCAAAATAATTCTCTAGACATCCTCTAAATATATGAATTGAGTTTGAAAATAAGCTTTTTCTTAGGGTGAAACTGATATTGATCCCTCCTTATCATATGACACCAAATATGTTGAGTTATTTGAGGGTGAAGATATATTATTTGGAGGAAAAGGGATTTATCATATTTAGAAAATCGCCTTGGGGTGCTCCCATGTTATTTTCCAAAAAATCCATATGGTATTTTATAGATCTATGTGAACTATAAGAATATAAATCCGGTATTAGTGAGGAATTGGTATACTTTACCTAGGATTTTTGATCTGTTTGATCAATTACAGAGAGCCCAGTGGTTCTCTATGATTGATCTTCATTTGGTCTACCATCATTTGTGCGTCCGAGAAGATGATATTCCCAAGATATAATGTAGAAGTATATATGTATTGTATGAGTATCTTTTCATACCTTTTGGGTTAAAAAGTTCTCTAATGGTATTTATGGATCTCATGAATATAATTTTCCATCCATATCTTAACTCTTTAATCATGGTGTTTAAGGAGGATATCCTGATATATTAAATGTCATCACACATGAATGATAAACAACTTGAGATTTTATTGAGTACACTTAAAGTAAATTAGTTATATGAAAAAATGTCAAAGTGTCACTTTTTGATTCCAAATGTGTAGTTCCTTGGACATGTGGTTTTGATGCAGGAATTCTAGTGGACCTGGAGAAGGTAAAATCTATGATTTGTTGGTAATGTCCTAGGAATGTGTTCAATACTAGGAGCTTCCTTGGGATTATGGGGTACTATTGATTTTTCATATAGGACCTCTCATATTTTTCAACCCCAATGATGGAGTTAACCAAAAAGGGGAATAATTTTTAGTGGTCTTATAAGTGTGAATATTCCTTCCAATAACTGAAGATGATACTGATAAAAGCCCCAATTTTGACCCTTATGGAGTTGGGGATTGGATAGACAATGTATTGTGATGCCTCAAGTGTTGGTTTTAGAGTTGTAATGACGGATAGGGATAAAGTAGTTGCTTATGGGTCACGTCATCTATGACCCCACAAGAATAACTACACGGCACATGACTTATATTTGGAAGCTATGGGCCATGACTTGAAGTTTTGACAACACTATCTCATTAATGATAGGTTTTTCATCTACACGGACCAAAATATCTTAGGATACATATTCTTTCAATGGGACCACAATATGATAAAGATGTATTGAGTGGAGTATCTATAGAAATTCTTTTTTGAGATTAATTATGCTCTTGGGTAAGGAAATTTCATTGAGATTATCTAGACAGTAAAATGATGGAGACGCATGAGCTTGGAGAATAGATTTCGTAAGAGTAGTATCATTTGATGAGTTAGATGGTTGAGTGGTGAGTGGATGTATCTGGAAATTTTGGAGTTATAGCATGTGTACCTTTTGTTTTCATGTATTATTTAGTGGAATAGGTTAAGGCCATCCAAGAGTCAGACCCTGAGTGTGTGTTGATGTATGAGTAGTTAGTAGGAGATGATTCGGTCCTAGGGTGGTCCATTGATGATGACGACATGATCTACATTCATGGGAGTTTATTAGTTCCATATTCCTTAAGGGATTGTTTGGTTCATATAGGGTCAATAAAGTTGTAACATGATATTTGACATCAGTTTTGGTGTCCAGGTATGTAGAGAGACATCACATTTTTTGTTTCAAAATGATTTACTTACTAGAGGATTAAGTTCGAACATTAGAATCCCAACGATTTACTCCATACACTTATAATTCAGATATGTATATGGGATTATGTGATTATGGATTTCATGAAAGGTTTACCCAAGACCCTGAGGAGTCATGGTGTTTTTTGGGTGTTGATTGAACAACTGATGAAAGTGGCTCATTTCTTACCAATTCGAGAGATCCTTTATGTGGATGGGTCAGAGAAGTGGTATATACAGGGGATCATATATCTCCATGGTGATCCTTTTAGTATATTATCAGATAGAGATACATGTTAAAAATTTTGGTTTTGGAAGGGATTAAAGAAAGCTATTAGAAATCGGCTAAAACTGAGTACAATGTATCATCCATTGAAAAAACAGAAAATCAGAGAGGATGATCTGAATATTATAGGACATATTGAAAGAATTCATTATATAATTAGGTGGATATTTAGATGATCACATATACTTGGTTATTTTTTATACACAAAATATACTTGGCTTCAATTAAGATAGTAATTTTTTTATTTAGTTATTATTTTTTTTTTTTTTTTTTTTTATTTTTTTTTTTTTTAGGATCTTTATTACCAACCTTGTCATTCTCCGCTATGTTGGTATGAGTAATGTGAGGCAGTTGTTGTGGGGATGATCATAGTTCTAGATACCTATGAGATAGTGTATTCTATTCTGATGTTTTTAGTCACTTCTCAAAGTAGAAATAAATCTTATGCTAGTAGGAGTATGAGACCCTTGGATATCACTAGTAAAAATTGAGTTTTATTGTAGGCGACTCCTCGACTAGGGAATCAACGGTTATGGAAGAAAGGGAAGATAATACTGAGATTCATTGGACCATTTTAGATTACCAAGAATATTGGGATAGTTTCATACCATTTGGATATTTCTTCATGATATAAAGGTATGAAGGTTTTGTTCCATGTGTCTCAGCTTCAGTGGTACATGCCCAATCATGTGTATGTGATCGACTATGGGGATGTTAAGATAGAACCTAACATGTCATTTGTGGACTATTTGGTGTAGATCATAGACTGGAGTGAGACAGTATTACATGGAAATATGGTGCCACTTTTCATATTCCTATAACATCATGGAAATATTCAAGAAGAGATTTGGGAGTGGGAATCTGATGTATGAACTCAATTTTCTGAGATATTTAATTACAACCATGAAATAAACTTCTCATGGAGAAATGTAAAGGTAAGTCAAATTTTTGGGTGTTACATAAAGGTAAACCCTCACTACATATGGGAAAGTCTATGTTGTGTAAAGGTAACTCCAATCTCTAAAATCTTACATAAGGATAGTCTAAACACTACATAAAGGTAAGCCTAGTCTATTTTGTGTTATATATGGGTTAGTAAAGAAGCCTTATTATCACATAAGGGTAAAACCATGTTACATATAAGGACCTAATCCAAAAACAATTCATAAATTTAATATTTATAATAGAATTCACTTTCTTACATTTCAGTTTAGAGTTTTAATGAATTAGGAAAAACTATTATAGATCACACCCTTACAGAAAAAAGTTGACAAATACACTCAATATCCATTTTTCCACAAAAATAGGATACATAAATTTAAACTCCTTTTTTCATTAAAAATTCATTTTCATCATAAAATATTAATCCACATAGTTGAAATTTACACCTTTATACAATTCCTACTCATCCTTATGCCCAGTGAAAAACATTTGAAAACATGGTATTAGCAAAAAAATCTTAGTAACAGACATAGAAAAGAATAAACATGTTAGTTCATTTTAAAAACATGATCTCAAAAAAGAGATTTTACCTTTAACATAATAAAATTTGATCACAAATAATCATTTACTTACACATGAAATCATCTTCACTGCCCAATTTTTTTTCAGAAAACACTTTATAAGTAAACATAAAAGAAAAATTATGACCATGATGGTTTTTTAGAAAAAATGAAAACCCATTATTTTTTTATTAAAAACATAAATTTTACACTAAAATTACATAATCATTCCTTTAAAAACAAATATAATTATCTCACCTTTTGAAATAAAATGGTCCCCATGAAAACTCATTAGCGAGCAAAAAAAGTACATGAAACTACCTCCAAACATCATCTTCATAGAGACCTTAAAATTACCCTTATAATAAATATTACAAGTGGAACAACCAATTTGTTCAACTTGCAACATAATTAATCAGAGAACATAATCATCACTTAATGCATTGGATAGATATATTAGGATCACCCATCATCATGAGCTATATCAGGCTTAACCATCATCATAAACAATGTAAAATTACTATAACATGTATGAAAAACATAAAATATTTCATTTCCATCTTCAAACTCAAAAAAATCCATTTTAACCCATCAATAAATCATTTTCAAATATTAATGCACCCCTTTCCATAAAAAACCATGTTTTCAAAACTAAAACACCCATAACAAAATGGAAGTAGGGTTTTTAGTTAATGAAAACATGTAAGATTATAAAATAAGACCTACATAAAATAAAAGTTATTTATTTGGGAAAATTCAATGTCATTTTCATCATATATGTTAAAATAAAACATTCATTGTTTTCTTTTTATAAAGAAATTCAAAACATTATGTATAAAATACGAAAACAATTTATTTTAAAAATATTTGAAAGAAATTAAAAAGAGGCATAAAATGTATTTTATAATTCATTTATGTCTATATAAATAAATATATAAATGATTTATTTTAATGTGGACATGAAAGAATAAGATTAAGAAAATAAATCTTTAAAATAATTAAAATGATGTTTTATGGTAAAGTGTCCCTTACCTCGAGTCTGACTCATCATGTACATTCATTATATTATATAATTATAAAATTATTTTAATTATTTATATTCTTAAGAAAATTTTTAAATTTTATTATTACTTTTATTTTATTTATTACCATGTTATATATAATTTCTTAATAAATTAAGTCCACGTCAGATGTTTTGATGATATTTGGATCATATGTCCAAAATGAATTTGAAAAGTTGACTGTGTTAAATGATTTTATTATTAAATAATATCTAAAATAATAATTATTACATTATTTTAATGTATATACTTCAATTACACCTTTAAAACCAGCCATTAAATATGGTTATGAAAAATGATCTACATTATAATCATATAGATAATAGGTAGTATGTACGCATGAGTAATGTTTCCATTTTTCAATGAACATGATGGAAAAAAATATAAATTATTTTATCTTTATATAATGATAAATATTTCATGAATATCATATATATACATTATATTCATCATTATAACCATTAATGAGATGATGTGATGGAGAATGAATTATATCGGGTTGTGAGGCGATAGTCCTCCGTACACATGAAAAATGGTTTCATTTCCCATTTGAAAGAAGATGATATGTGTACAGGTTATGAAATTAACATAATAATATTTAATTATATTGAATATACTAATGTTATTATTTCATCTAGGTTGAATAATATTTTAAGGAGGTATAAGAAGAAATAAAACTAAAACATTCAGTTAAAAGCTATACCTATTGTTTAGATAACATCCTTTGATTTACACCTTATTCTATATAAGGTTAATATTATTCCCAAAATAATACCTCTAAAATGTGTTTAGGTATTTTTAGGGACCTGGGTTGGTATTTTAAACTAGAGTTCTCAAAAGGTGAGGAAGCGTGGAGGAGAGGCTCCATTTTATAAGTGAGGGGGGGGGGGAACTCCTGGAATTACATAAAGTATTAAATTGATAAAAATAAATTTTCATAGAAAATTTAAAAAAATTAATATATTTAAAATATAGTCTTAGTATGAGTATAAATAATGTTTTCTAATAAAATTTGGATAATTTTTTGTGATGTTTTCACCCGTATCTCTTTGCTTTAACCCCCAATTAACCATTTCAATTATTAGCATGATATCAAGGTTTTATACTGTTAGGGGTCAAGAAAGTTACTATAAAAAGAAAATTGACCCATAAATTGACCATGGTTGATAAATTAAATCATATCTTATTAAATTGGATAATGATAGTATTTTTATGAATTTTATATTATTTAATAAAATATTATTTATTAGAAAATATCAATAATGTCATTTTTGGAACTATTACTTTAATTTCACATTAAAGTCATAAATAAAACAATTTAATTATAATACAAACCTTTCATACATCCCTAATATGTTATAATTATCTATAAAATTCATGTGATTCTATTACACATCTAAACAATATTATTTCTATAGTTTTTAATATCATTTATATGATTTTTCTACTGCTTTCACAATCATTGTGTTGACATTGTGTGAGAATTTAAGGTAATAATTTCGTCACTAAAAATAAAAATTTAATTAAAATCATAAAAATAATATCATTATAATAAAAATAAATTTTAATATTTTTTAACAATTAATTTTTATTCCTAAGTGAAATTATAAGAGAAAATTGAATGCAAGAGAGTGGCATTTTGTATTATTATTTAATTAAAATAATATATTTAATTTTAAAATAAAAATGGATTAAAAATTACATATATTAAAATATTTAATTATTATGTTACAACCACACTAATAAAACATATTAAATCAATGTTTTAGGGTTATTTTTATATTTTATCATATTATTTTTAACCAAAATTACAAAATTTACCCTTATTGAGGTAACAAATATTTAGTACGATTACTATTATTAATGACCAAGAATAAAAGAGATCTATATAACAAATTTTGAGGTCATGATTAAATATATTCAATCCATTTTATAAAACTATATTCATTGAAGTGGATGAAATTAATTTAAAATTAAACCCACCAAATGCGTTGAAAAGCAATTTTCCATAAAAAATATCTTCTTAAGCATAAAAATTTATTTTACCAAAATCAAGTATATATTAATTATAAATACCACAATTGAATTATTAATAATAAAATTGAACTAATATTTTTTTTAAAAAAATTTAAAAATAAATTGGAACTTTATAAATTATTGAAATAAAAAAGGCATTTTTCCATAAAAATATGTATTTTTCATTACTTATCAATAAATAATTTTTTTAGAAAATTATAAAAAAATATCTAACATAATTTTTCTAATTTGATTAAAAAACGAAGTTAAAATTTTCAATTTAATTTTCCAAAAGTGGATAAAATTAATTATTTTCTCACAAAAAGCAATGAAAATCATTTTTGAATAAAACATATTTTGGAAGCATAAAATGACTATTAAAAATTAAGTACTTATTTAGAACGAATTAATCAATAAATTTTCATTATATACATGATTTATACATATTTTTCATAACGAGTATATCACTATTCATATCTTACAATTTAACATCTTGATTATAATGGTCACATTTAAATAATAACATTTTTATAGTATATACAAATTCACTTAAAGCTCAGTGTTGCGTGTTAGGAAAACTATCGAGAATATAATTCTTCCAAAATATTTAATAAATTTTATCCTCCAATTATTATATTAAACTTTCTAATCAATGTTTTAACAATTGAAAATAACTTTGTTGAAAACCCACATCAAAAAAGGTTTAATAAACCTTTATTTTGAAAATAGGGGAAAATAAATATAAAGTATATATATAATAACACATATCTACGTTTCCAAATTGAAGAAAATTAGTTGTAAATAAAAATATAGATATGAAGGAAAAATTAATCTCTAAATAATTATGGAGAGTGAAAAAATATTATTGATGATACGAACGTGAATGATCAAGAGAAAGTTAATGACTATAAAACCATAAACCAATAAAGTGTGAAAAAGTCCATCAATTAAACAAAAAAGAAGGTAATAGGATATTTTTTTTCAAGATAATTTTACTAGAGTTAATGAATTCATTTAACATCCAAATTGAGAACATAATAAAATATACATACTTGAAATGTATAATTTAATTCTTTAATAAATTTCCAGCACAATCTCATTTTTCCTCCAAATGATTAGTATTCAAGAAAGAATTTCCATTCCTAAAGAAAAAGAATCAAATTATAATTGATCATATAATTATAAAAAAGGACAACAAGATATTCTTATTATCTTTATATATTAACCAAAACAAAAAATGTTCAACACTGGGTTGGATAATATCGAAAATGAATAAACATCAATATGATGAAATATAACATTGATATCCAAATGATCAGTAATAAAAACCAAATTTAAACTTAAATCATTCCATAAATAACTGACCTTACAGCTCTTCAAAATATTTCGAAAACCCATAAATCAAATTAACTTGATCACATATTCTTCCAAGATCAATTTAACATTTATCTGCAAACAAAAATAGTCACTAAAAATGTCATATACCTAAAAAAGTATATTCTCTAATCATATAATTTCCAAAATATGTAAATAATTTCTAGATATAACATAAATCACCAAAACACCACATTAAAATCATATTTTATTCCAAAATATAATTCAACCTTCACTCCTCAAATAAAAACACATTTTATACAAAAGTATTTTGATTCACCTTAATCATATAATGTTTACAAAATTATGAACTTCTCCAAAAATAACTTCAATAACTTATTCAATAAATCACATTTCAATCTCATGGTTATCTATATGATTAATCATATGTTCTCAACATGTAATATCCCTTTTATCCTTATTAACCATTATTACCTCAACACGAAAGAGCGTTTTAACCATGAAGTTTATCAATACCTTTAAACTTAGGTCTATAAATTAAAAAAAAGTATTCCTAAAATAAACTTTTCAATAAAACACATACTAAAATAATGTTTCAAATTACCATAAATATATCAAAAAATAATCTTAATACTTTTAAAATCCAATCACTTACAACCTAAAAATTTGTGTCTATGACTTTAATATTATGATCATACTTAAAATTATAAACCCGTGATGGTATGAATAACACTTAAATTAAGTTAAACTGAAAACATAATAATCTATAAAGTTATCTAAATATTTCATTGGATACCAAATATAATGACCCGATCCATAAACAATCCATAAATTGAATATTTAGAAAAAAATCACTTTCTTTATTTCTAGGGTATTTTTCATTTAGAGCTTTAGAGAATTAGAAAAAACCCATACATATAACACCGTTAAAAAAATAGTGGATAACTCAACTCAATATCCATTTTTTACACAAAAACATGACACTAGAATTTAAACTCCAGATTAACTAAATACATGTTCACTTCTGTAATGTTGAATCTATATAGTGGGTAGTTATAACTTTCTATAGTTCACAATCTTCCATAGAACCTATGAAAAACATTTGAAAACACGGTATGAGAATAAAAAATCACATTATGGATCATACAAAAAAATAAAGAATCTCTTTAGTCTACTTCAAAACCATGAGATCATAAAAGAGAGTTTTTATTTTACATAATAAACTTAGAGCTCAAATATTCATTTACTTACACATGAAATTGGATTTTCTGCCCAATTTTTTTTCATAACACTCCTTATAAAAATATAATGGAATAAAATCAAATTCACTATGGTTTATTATAAAACATGATAACCCATGAAAAACATTTTATTAAAAAAATACCATTTTCCCCTAAAAGGGCATAATCATACCTTTAAAACAAAAGATCATTAGTTTGCCTTATAGAATAAAATTATTTTCATTAAAAATAATTATTCATTATAAAAAATTCATGTATATTACTTAGGATATAATCCTTATATAACCCTTACAATAACCATTACAAGTGTAATAACCAATACAGTCAACTTCTAACATAATTCTCCAGAGAACATAATCATTACCTAATGAATTGAACAACTATATCAGGTTCACCCATCATCATGAGGTATATAAAGCTCACTCATCATCATAAAAAAGTTCCAATGAACATAAAATTCATAAAACATATTAAATATTTCATTTAAATCATCAGACTCACAAAAATATCATTTTTAACCCATAAGTAAAACATTTTTATATATTGATATTTCTCATTCCTTTAAAACATAACTTTCAAAACTAAAATACCAAAAATAGAGGGTTGGAATGTTTTTATTTTATTACAACATGATATATTATAAAATAATCCATTCGTAAAATAATTTTTGTGGTGGTGGGAAACGATTTTTCCACCATATACGTTAAAATAAAGCATTCCTTTTTCTTTTTTGTAAAGAAATTCAAAACATTCAATATAAAATATTTAAAAAACTAATTTTGAAAATAATTAAAAAATGTAAAAATTGACATAAAAATAAATTCATAATTCATTTATTTCTATATAAATAAATATAAAAATTATTTAAAAGAATATGGACTTGGAGTAAAATATTTATAAAGTAAATATTTAAAACATTTGAAATGAGTCTTTTAATGTTGAGTGTCTCTTAACTCGAGTTTGTATCATCATGTACATTATTTATCATCCTGAATAATAAAATTATCTTAATTATTTACTTTCTTAAGAACCATTTTCATGTTCATTATTCCTTTTATTTTATTTATTACCATGTTATATACAATTACTTAACAAATTAATCTCATGTCGTATGTTTTGATGGTATTTTACTCATATGTACAAAATGGATTTTGTATGTATAATGTGGTCAAAGAAGTAATTATTTAATCATCTAAATAACAATAAAAATTTCATAATTGTCATTTTTTACATCAATTATTCTTTATAACCAACCAGTAAATATGGTTAAAATAAATGAACTACGTTACAATCATAGAGACGGTAGGTTATACATTTGCATCAACAACATCTACATTTTTCTATGAACAATATGGAAAGAAGTTAAGTATTAATTTATATTTAAAAAATTATAAATATGTAATGAATATCAAATAAATAAATTAAATCTATAATTATAATAGACTATGATAAGTGGTGGTGGAACACAATTTATATTAGTTTGTGGTAGTCCTACTTACACACGAATGATGGTTTCTTTTCCCATTTGGTGGAAGAGGAGATCGATATAGGTTATGTAATTAATATAATAAAATATATGTTTATGGAAGATATTTACTTTTTTTTATTTCATCATGGTTAAAGAATATTTTAAAGAGGTATAAGAAGAAATAATACTAAAAAACTCAGTTAAAAGCTATATATCTTTTTGGAAAACCTCTTTTTATTTAAAAATTAATCCCTCTAATGATGGTATTATAACCAAACTAAGACCTATAGAACAAGGGTATGTATTTTTTTAACTGATTTGGGTAGGTATTTTCTAAACTAAAATGCTCAAAAGGTGTGAGGAATAGAGGATTGGAGGTTCCCATATATAAGTGATGGGATCAGTACTCTCAAAATTTCAAAGATTATAAAATTAATATAAATTAATTTTCATGTGAACATGTCAAAAAATGATATATTTAGAATATAGTATGAGGATGAGTCAAAAACCTCTCCTCTAATAAAATTTTGACAATTTTAGTTAATTTTTCTGTCATTATATATTTGTTTAACCCCCCATTAACTCTTTTGATGATTACCATGATATCCAACTTTTTTAATTTTAGGGATCAAGAAAGTTACTATAAAAGGAAAAGTGACCCAAAAATAGACCATGGTTAATATATTCAACCACAACCCATTTACTTGAAAAAACATAGTATTTTTATTAATCTTAAATCATTTAATAAAATATTTTTTAATATAAAATATCAGTAATGTCATTTTTAGAACTATTCATTTAATTTCACTTAGAAGTCATTAATATAACAATGGAATTATAATTTAAACACTTCACATATCACTAATATGTTATATTTATCTACGAATTTGTGGGAAACTAAAAATCACTAAATCAATATTACATTAAGAGTTTTTATTCATTTGCATGATTTTTCTACCGCTTTCACAAGAATTATGCCAGCGTTGCTGAAGAAATTAAGGTAATGATTTCATCACTAAAAACTAAAAATAAATTACCATCATAAAAATAATTTCATTATTCTCAAAATAAATATGGGTCAGAGTTAGTAACTCCATTGGGGGGGGGTGAATTATGTGGGCAATAAAATTTCTGTTAAAAAATTAGCCAATTAAAATTAATTCACATAGTAAATCAAAATAATAGTTCAATATATGTTTCATCTTTCAAAATATTTCTCAATGAATTATTTGGTATCTTATAAAAAAATATATGAAATTAATTCAACTTTTTAAATTTATTTACATAATGAAAGACATTATATATACACTAGTTAAGATTAACTAGCAAATTATGTTTTTTTATAGTTAAAAAAATCAGTTTAAGATATAAAAAAAAGAAATAAAAACAAAAATATAAAAAGGAATAAATAGGGTGTTTAGTATCAAGTTGAGAATTAATCCCATCTACATGTAAACCACCCACTCCCAAGAATATTATTATAACTAATAATCTAATCCACGACCTGGAACTAGTATAAAAACAACAACATAATCTTTCCAGGCTAAAATACTCTTCAACAGTTATATGTTGTAAGAAAAAAAACATGCCATATAGGGACCTATTCAAAAATTACAGTGGGTAAATATATAATAAGGACATGAGAGAATATTTGTTATCTTTTAATTTAATCATAAGAGTCAGTAGGTGAATATATATAGAGAAATAAATACACTTCTTGAAATTACAACAAAAAAGATAGAGATTAAATAGAGAAAAAGAAATTATGTGTTCCATAGTTTGTAATCATCCAGAGGCTTTAGATTCCTTTCATTTGGCTTGGTGAGGAGGTCTAACTATATCTCTAAAATTTTCAAGAAAACCTAGTGTCGTGATGTTCTATTCACTATCTATAAGAGTGTATCTAAATTTTTTATGTACTCTAATCCGTTAAAGTCAAATGTATCAGTGTGTAAGTTCTCTCTCTATCAGCATCAATTGACTCTAGAATTTTACACAATGTAGTCTTTCAGAAATATATAGCACTATAGTTTCGAATACCCATTAAAGAATAATCATAAATATTTTATGGATCTTTGAACTGAACTTATGACTTGTCTTCAATGTTTCATGCAATGGTTAAATAATAATAATTAAGAAATCCTAGTCCATGAACTATAATAAACTATACATTGGGATCATTTTATTTAAATTAAATAGAGGATAAATGGTATAATAGGTTGATGGTAGCACGGTTCGATGATAACACAACTGGTGTAGCTCATCTGATGGTAGCTGGTCTAGCAGTAACACATCAGACGACAATAGGACTAGTAGTAACACACCTGACAGTAGAAGTTATGGTGGTAGAATTCCTAATGGAATCATATTCAGGTAGTGGTAGAGATTGGTGATAATAGTGTTTGGGGATAACAGATTCTAGCGGTATCACCCCTCTAATGGTGGAAGAGACTGGCAGTAAGATAAAGGAACCAACGGTGGATCTTTTCATAACATATCCAAATTTCTTAAAATTATGACTTTATAAAATAATATACTATCAAAAAACATTAGTGTTATTATAAATATTATAAAAATGATTTTTGATCATTAAAACAAATAGGTTCCAACAATATCCCCCTTTTTGATGATCACAAATCATGGCATTTTATAAAACATGTGTAAAAAAACATAGTGATAAAAAGATGAATTTGAATAAGTAACAATATATAAAATGAAAAATCTAAATAATTATGGTATCAAATTATATGTATGGTGTCAAATATAAATTTAGTATCAAAGGTAATTATTTTTATTAAAGGTAAATTATTAAAGGATAAGACTTGTTTCGAAAGGTAAAATCCATCCAAAATCTATTCCCCTTTTGGGATTATCAAAAATATAAAATAATAAATATAAATAAAGAAGATATTTATAATAAGAGATAAATTTCATTAAATAAAAAAGACTTTGTATTATAGCCAAAAAGAAAGATTGGGAAAATAAAACAAAGTCCCTATCAAAGAATATGACTAATCTGAATCACTCTTAACTTGTGAGGTAGGATTAGCAGGGGAATTTCCTTTTATAGAGGTAAGAGGCACTGATGTAGAGGCTGGGGGTGATGATGCAGTTTGAGGAAAATCTCAAATGATCACTATTCTGAGATGTCTAGTTGTTTCCACTAAAGACATACTAAATGGATGATACTGAGGTGGTAAAGGATCTGAGGATGGAGCAACTGTGAAGTCTATCATGGGAATATGCTCTGGTGAAACCACTAAAGTACCAAATACATATAAGAATGGATTTATGATTTTAACAAAGTCAATAATAATATTTCTACCTCTGTCTATAGAACTGAATAATTTTTTATTATATCCCATGAGTAAATTGATCAAAGGGGTCATATCCTTCAACTAGTCTACTTGTTACTTGAAATACCTAGTAACAAGTGGCATCCTTATGTTTTCAGCCAAAAAATGAAATTATTATTTAACTCATTCTTATTATATACTCGATAATATTCATATGTAATGGACCTAGTGATGTTTTTCTGATCACTTTGGGATTCATTTAAACACTCCCAAACTAGTTTGTATATGTTATCACTGTGTTGTAAAATTTTCTTCTAGTCCTCATAATGTGAGGTATGAATATCCCCCATAATATCTTTAATCTCCTATCTAACTATAAATATGACCAAATCTGCATAAAAAATGGCAGAAGGAGGTGGATAACTAGATGTAGATGCAAAAAAATTAAATAATCCAATTTCCTTAACAAAACATCTTGACTAGTAGTAAAGGAGTTCCTTATCTTCTACATAATCGATCTTATGGTTTCCATATCAATGGAAAACCTTCTATTATCAATTAAAACTTATTGAATATGAAAATTAATTTTGGATTAATATGGAAAACAACCATCTGAAAAATGTATCCAGAATCATCTTCACTAAGACATATAATAGGAGGTTCATGAGACCTAAAAACTCTATTGAAATCTGAAATAAGTATCTCCTCAAAATACTATAAATTTTCTATGGAAACAAAATCTGAAGGCACTAGGGCAGACTATCTCTCAGTATAAGGCATAGTAGCCTTTGTAGGCTCTGATCTAGCTACCAGAACAACTAAAGGAAGATCCTAAAGCTCGCCTTCATCATCAATCAGATCAACTAAAGATCCCATAGGATCTGTCCCAACTCCAAAAAAACATGTCCACCATTCTTTTGTGGACTATTATGTTCATCACCACTTCCATATTATCCATTTCCATAATCATCATTATTATCATCCTAAAAACCATTTGAGACCTATAAAAATTCTCTATAAGACTTAGAATAACTTCTGTTATTATCATCTCTAGA
The DNA here is from genome assembly GCA_963277665.1 of Viscum album. Taxonomy (NCBI): domain Eukaryota; kingdom Viridiplantae; phylum Streptophyta; class Magnoliopsida; order Santalales; family Viscaceae; genus Viscum; species Viscum album. Next base: position 627,723,449 of record OY728164.1, on the reverse strand, counting down.
TTCTTCATTCTCATCATCATTATCAACTCTTTCACTTAAGATACTCTCTCAGGTAGAGAGAGAAGCAGGTGGGATTGCGGGTCCAAAAGAAACAACTGGGATATTAGGGATATCAGAGCCTCCACCCTCTTCATCATAGGTTTCCACTTCCTCTCCATAAACATCTGCATCAACTTTTCTTCATTATCAGAAGGCATTTCAATCTCATCTATCTCCAACTCCGAATTCACTATGTTCTTTGGTCTAGTAAGGTTGGATTCATGATTTAAATCCTTATTGATTTTATCATTATATTTAACCCACGTTTTCATACATGGATTCCAATTAAATTTCATTATTTTTCATGTAATCTTACTCAATCAGAAACCACCACATCTCACTTTTTCTACCTCCTCCTCATCAAGAAAGAACATGGTTTCCAACATGGCTAAAATCATGTTAGTGTAAATGAGAGAATTGGACCTAGAAGATGACATACTCATTTCCATTATGTGAACCATGAGGTATCTATAAAGGTTTTCTTATCCCCTAATTTCATATGGAATAGAAGATACACATTTTTTTATCTCATAATACTATATTTTGATTTTATGGTAAACAACATATATTGAAGAAACTTGAACAACAATCGGTATTCTCCATCGAACTCAGTAGTTGTAAGCCTTATCAAAGTACCATCAGATGTCTGATCATGCATCACATCCTCATAGGATGATGAATCACTATAAATCAAAATATATTTTAGATAGTCTTCAAAAAAATCATCGGTGAGGCACATTGATATACCTCACCCATTATTTTGAAGAAAATATAAACTCTATAGAAACTATCATGATCTAAATAGAATCTTTATTTTCATTAAAATTAAACTCTACATATTGATTAAATTGATGAATCAACCTAGGATACAAAGTTTTTTTATTTCTTGAGAGTTGGACTATCCATCCTTGCTTCTAGATCACTCTTAAGTACCAAATAATTGCTTGATAACAACCACTAAACATCTATTTATTTTTTAGAAACCATAATGCAGTTTGTATAATGCATGATCTTTGGGTCGAAAATGGCTTAGAACAATTCCCAAATAGATCTTATTGTAGGTTGTGATTCTTCCGGAGACGAAACTAAAGGATGCATGACTTTCCCCATTTCATTGGAATGAATGAGAAGCAAGGGTGTGAGAAGGTTGAAGGTTGGGATAGAAAGGGAAGGTGAAAGAGTTTGAAGGGATCAGGTACAAGTGAGAGAAACATGAATTTAGATTTTAAGAAATATTTATCATTTAGGGATTCGAATTAAAAAATATAATAAAAAACAAACAATTAAATCGAATTCAAAAAATTTTAAACACATAAAATTAGTGATCATAGGAAAAAATGAGTTTTGCATATATAAAAGGAGAAACAAAGACCAATAACATCCCAATGGTGGATCATCCCAATGGTGGATCATTACAATGGTGTATCATTCCAATAGTGTCTTGTTTGAAAGTGTCTTGTCTAATGGTGGCTTATCCAATGGTGTATTTTCCAACAATGGCTTCTCTAATGGTGGCTTTTATAATGGTGGCTTGTCCAATGGTGGCTTGTCTAATGTGTCTTGTCTTAAAATTAAAGACTAACCAAAATTTATCATTCTTAATTCATGTTTTATATAGTTTAATATCTCACAATTCAATGGTTTCATAAAAATATCAGCAAGATGATGTTAAATTTATATGAATTATAGATTTATATCACCCTTCTAAAAATGATCTCTTAAAAAGTAACTTATGATATCAATATGATTTATTCTATAATGATATATAGGATTATTAAAAATATTTATCGCACTTGTGTTGTCACAATTTATAGGGACATGTATTTATTAATATCTATAATCTAATAAAGTGTGTTTCATCCACAAAATTTATACATAGAAACTCCCTGCATCTATATATTAATCTTCAGTAGTAGATAGTGCCACAAATTTTTTCTTTTTACTACACTAAGATACTAGTGAGTTCCCAAATATGATAAGTTCCCTAGGTGATTTTTCTATCTAACATAAAACCACAAATCCACATCAGAATAACTCCATAATTCAAATGTTTATACTCTAGGAAAGAAAAATCATAAATTTGTTGTATATTTGAGATATCTGAAAATCCTTTTTATATAAAGTAACTGAGTCTATTTAGGATTTTCTTGAAAACGGGAACACATACACACACTTAACATAATATCTAGTTGGATAATAGTTAAATATAGAAAGATTCCAATAATTACTATATAACTGGTTTGATCCATTGTCTTTCCAACTTCAAATATGTCCAATTTATAGCTAACTGATAGAAAATTGTCTTTTTTATTTGATTTTCAAAATGGTGGGATACAAAAACGGTGATCCAAATTCAAAATAAAAGATTAAAAAATCTAGCAACACAAAATGAGGTCTGACACATCAGTCATCTCGTCATCTATCATCATCACCGAACACATTGTCATCGTCCTCGATTAATCACCACATCATCATCATTCCATTTAATCACCACATCAGAATACTAGAGGAAACCGATCACCAGAAAACATTATCACCACTAAGAAAAACCATAACTGAACACCACAGAAACAGAGAAAAACCACCCAATCCAAAAAATATCTTCATATAGGGATACCATGATATGAATCAATCTGCTTTTCACCATCAGAAACTTCTCTAAAAACATATTTGAAGCCAAAATAGAACGCCATCGACATCGAAGGACTCACTGTTGGAGCAACGACAACCTTTAATCCCTTCGAAAAAACCAAAAATCCCAAAACCTTGTAGTATCCACTATGCCAGATCTGACTAGGAGAGGCACATAGGAACTTGGGGTCATAGCTGGTTGAGAGACCAAGGATTTCACCAGAACAACCATCCTCAGGCCGAAGAAGATCCATGAAAAAAGTCAGTGGTGAAATGAAAGGGAACCAGAGCGCCATCACTATGCATACATGAGGACCAGGACCAAAAAAGAAAAAAACTAGAACCACCATGGAAAATAAGAACACCGCAGACACTAAAAACCCCGACCCCAAAACATCGAAGCCCCAAACCAATGCACCACTGACACCATCCCAATCTCTAGGATCCTATTTTAAAACATATAAAGATTTTTTTTAATTTGAGAACATGATTTGGAAAATGAGGACTTTCAAATATAATTTCGGGGGGGAGGGGAGGGTTATTGAAGAAAAAAACCCTCAACTATATAACAATTTAAGAATCCACTTTTGAAATCCATTTTATATAGTTTGAAATCCAAATTTTATTCATAGGAATGTAGTATTCCAATGGATTAAAGTATAAAAACCATTAAAAAGGTTTCTTCATAATCAATACCCTCTTCTTGACTATATCCTTGTGAAACTAACCTATATTTATTTATTAATATAGTGCTTGACTCATCAAACTTATTTCTAAAGACCCATTTACTGAAAATAGTTAGAGTGTATTTAGGTATATCTACATGGTCACAAACTCTATCCTTTCAAATTAATTAATTTTTTATTGCATTTTCATCACACAGAATTCATCATTAATTTCATCATTCATGTTTTTAGGTTAATGCTGTGACAATAATGCTTGATGTTTAACCTAATTTCTATGATAAGATCTAGTTTGTGTACCTCTATATGAGTCTCCAACTAATACATCTAAATTTTGTTATCTATGAGTCCTAAAAGTTTTATAAAAATATGGTTTAGTTATCTCATTGTTATACAAAGGTTCATATTTAGGTTCATGATGTTACTTAGAATTAAATGATTTTTATTCTTATTTTATAGAATTGAAATAAGGTTTGGAATTTTTATTTAGAATTGAAAAATCATCCTCAAGATTTTATAAAGGGTTCATAGGATCATGTGGGCCTGCCTCAGCAAAAATGACAAGAACATATTCTTCTATATTCTTGGATCTTTTGTTAAACACACTATATGATTCCCTAGAAGTTTAATAATGAAGTAAAATTCATTAATTGCTCTTAAAATAAAATTTAACATGATTATACTTAGTGTTAATAATAAATACTTTACAACCAAAAACTATAAAGTAATTAAGTTTTATCTTTTTACTATTAAATTATTAATAAAGATTTTTCATTAAGAGATTTCCAATTAAAAATCTTTTGATTATATAACAAGCTATATTCAGAACCCCTTTCCAAAAATAAAGGAAGATCATACTCCTTAATAATAGTCTCATAAATTTATTTAAAGTTATTATTTATCCTTTCTACAACACCATATTGTTGTAGGGTCCTAGCGGAATAATAGTTATGATTATAGCCAGTTTCTGAGAAAAAATATTCAAAGTATTTATTTTCAAACTCACAGCCATGATCACTTATTAATATCTTAATCCTAATTCTACTAATATTTTCTACAGATTTATAATACTTGGTAAAATAAGAGCAAGATTCACTTCTGTGGTATAGAAAGAAAACCCATGTATTCCTAGAAAGTTCATCTACAAGGACATAAACATAGTTCTTAAAATTTTGTCTAGAAACTCCAAAAGGTCTAAATAAGTCCATGTGAACCAATTATAGTGTTTTAGAAGTTTAAACTTCTTTATTTGATTTGAAATATATTTTGTGTTGCTTCCCTTTTTAACATGGGTTATAGACTTTGTCATTTGGGAATTCTAGTTTAGGTAGATCATTGACTGACCCTTTCTTAGTTAGATTTCTATCTGAGTGAATATTGCAATGTCTAAGTCTCCTATTCCAAATCCATCATTCCTTGTGAAAGGAATTATGAAATGAAGCATGTTCAGAAAATAATTAATCTATGATAACTGAAAATACATTTACATTTCACAAAGAAGTAAAAACCAAAGAATTTGTTGAATCAAAAACATTGTAAGAATTATATTCAAATTTCACATGGAAAACATTATTACATAGAAATTATATTCTAAGAAAATTATAATTTAATCCATATACAAACAATACTTTAGAAATTAAAATATTATTATAATTATCAGTTCCACCATGACCATAAATTTTCCATTTTGAATTGTCACCAAAAGTGACATGTCCAATATCACCTTGTATCAAATTATTAAATCTTGAAAAATATATAGTCATGTTTATAGAACAACCACTCCCTAGGTACCATAGGTTATTACTAGAACTCTTCAAGAAGGTTCCCTACAAAAAAAATTTTACACCAAAAATGAATTTGGTATCCAAATCCTATTGGGTAAAAAAATGATTATAATTTATGATTTAGGAACCCATTATTTATTAAGAGGTTTCCTATAAGCTAATTTCAAACATTTAGAAATAAAGTAATTATTAGGCCCAGATGAATAAAAAATAGTAGAATATTTTCTAGAACTAGAATGAGGAATATAACTATTTTTTAACAATTCTACTCTATCTAGTTTGATTCCCTATACCAGTAATGTATTTAGGTTCTATCTAATTTCCAAGTATTTGTGTAAGATTATTTATCCAATTGGTGTATATTTCTAGATATTTCATTAATTTCTAAATATAAAAATTTAATTAATTTTTATCCTTTAATAGTTTAACATCTTTCTCTTTCTCAATAGTAAGGTCAAATTTGAAACTAGCTGTCAAAGGATGCTGTTTTTTAGAATTTTAGATATGTCCTTAAGTTCATTAAATGTATCATAAATCATGTTACGATATTAAAACATAACTTCATTAGAAAATTTTTCATCATTTTTTTCAACTCTAAAGTTATTAGAAATATGTATAGGAGAAGCATGAAAGAAATTGGATACATCATATGTGTTTTCTATAAAACACATGTTTTCTCTGTCATGATTATCCTCTGAGTTGAGTATGAATCACTCAAGATATCTTCATAAGAACTCCAATTTTCTTTCATTTATTTTTTATACCTATTATATTTATCATCATATTTATTTTTTTATTTGACCTTTGGACAATCATCTTTGACATGCCCTTTCCTTTTATACTGATAAAAAATTATTTCATTTGAAGCATAATCCTTCTTCGATTGTTGTATCTAATTTCCTATATTATCATATTTTAATTTATAGATTGGTTTCCTGCTGAACTTCTTCCTCTTGTATAATTTATTAAATCTTCATGGCTAGATGGACCCTTTCATCATCACTATCAATAAGTGACTCTTTATCACTTTAAATATCAACTTAAATTTTCTTATTTTGTTTTGAAGAAGTGGTTTTGAAGGATACATATTTTCTTTTTGGTTAACCCTCCTCTTCTCAATTATTACTGAGTTATTCTTTGTACATTATTAATTTTCTAATCATCGCCTTAACAATTCACTTTCTAACATCACATGATTCTATGATTGATACTGAGGTTCCTCTCCATATTTATGGTAGACACCTTAACACACCCATAACTTGGTCTTTATTTGATACAAGATTCTCCAATGAGTGAATTTTATTCACGATATCATTACAACTAAGATATATTTCATAAATAAGATCATTAGATCTCATATTAGAGTCATCCTATTTAATAGTATATGTATTTATGCACATTTCTTTAACATTTGATGTTCCCTCATGAGAAATAGCTAAAGTGACCAAAATTTCAAATTCAGTTTTATTGAAAGATATTATATTTAATTATTCATCACCCAAATAACAATATAAAGTATTTATGTAATTAAATTTATTATTATATTATTATTTATTAGGATCATCCCAAGTATTTTTATTAGTTTTAGGTATTTCTTATTTTTCTACAATAGCTATCCAGATTTCAAATCCCATGCTCTTAATATACATCTTCATTTTTATTTTCCACTAAGAATAATTAGTGTTGTTAAAATAATTATGTCCATTGTTATAAGAAACCTATCATATATTATCCATATAGAACTAAATTTAGAAATAAATTTTTACATTGTTAAAAGAATAAATAAATTACAATTGAATTTTTTTGATCATTTACCTATGATACAAAATGTTGGTAAGAGTGAGTAACTCAAGAGAGGGGTTAATTTAGTACCCAATTAAATTAAAACTAAAAACAAAATTTCCTAATTGAAATAAAATTTCCTAGTTAATAAAAATATTATTTTAATATACGTTTTTTCTTTCAAAGGATTTTTCAATAATTAATAAGGGCTTAGTTAGAAAAATATTTTAAATTAATTTAACTTTTGAATTTGATTTACTTAATCAAAGACTTTATATATACAATACTTAAGATTAACTATCAAAGTATGCTTTGTTTATAGATTAAAAAAACTAAAGTTTAAGCTTTAAAAAATAAATAAAATACAAAAAATCACAACAAAATAAACAAGGGGTTCATTCTCAAGATGAGACTTAATCCCCTCCACTTGGAAATCACCCACTACCAAGAATATTATTATAACTAATAATTTGATCTACAACCTGGATATAGTATACAAACATCAGTATAAATTTTCCAGGCTAAAATATTTTTCCACCATTATATGTGTGCATAAAAACAACATAGGCCATGTAGGGACCTCTTCCACAATTACTATGGGTAAACAGATGAAAATTATAGGAGTGAATGTTGAATATTATCTGATTTAGGCATAAAAGTCAGTGTGTGTAGATATAATGAGAAATATAGAACACTTATCAAAAGTATATAAAAAATAAAGAGATAAAATAAATAGACATAAAGAAATGAAATTATGCCTGTTTTGTAATTCTACAGATGCTCAAGAGTCCTCTAGTTTGACTTGGTGAGTAGATCAAACTATATCAATGAAAGTTGTGGAAAAAATGTCATGAAGTTCTCTTCTCTATCTATAGGAGATGTTCTATATTTTCCATGTTCTCCAGCCTTTCACAGTCTAATGTATCATTGTGAAACTTCTCTCTATATCAGTATCAAGCGACTCCAATATTTTGAATGAGGGAGTCCTTCATAAATATATATCACTATAGGTTCAAATACCCATTGAAGAATAATCATAATTTTTATGAATACTTGTACTGAATAGATGACTTGTCTTCAATTCATTCATGTAATTATTAAATAATAATCCTTAAATAATCACACTGCATTAACTCCCATAAACTATCCATTGGGATAATTTAATTAAAATTATATATAATTTCAATGGTAGCATAGGATGATGGTAGCATGGTCCAGTGGTAGCCCAACTAGCGGTAGCTCATCTGAGGGTAGCAGGTCTAGCTGTATCATGCCTGATGTTAGATTGTAAGAAGGTAGCATGCCTAATGGTAGTAGGTCTAGGCATAAAACACAATATGGTAGAATATTTTGGTAGTGGTAGAGTTTGGTGGTAGTAGAGTCTGGAGGTCACAGATTTTGGTGGAAGCACCACTCTGACTGTAGAAAAAATGAACTAACGGTGGCTCTTTTCAATACTTACCCAAATTTCTTCAAGTTATTACATTAAAAAATAATATACTATCATAAAGCACTAATCTTATTAGAAACACAATAAACATGATTTGCAATGATTAGAACAAGAAGGTTCCAACAATAATATTGAATATTCATTCACATGTTATTTTTATCGCTATGTGAACAAATAGGATAAATTTAAATAAAAGAGAGTGAAATTTTGTATTTTTATTTACTTAATACATGTAATTTCTAAAGAAAAATTAAAAAACAATTCCCATTAATTTTAATTTATAATGTGTATTGTCAAACCACACTCATAAAATATATTAATGGTTGGTTTTACTATAATTTCAAGTCTTTATCATATTGTTTTTAACCTTAATTAACTAATTTACCCTTACTGAGGGGAAAAATATTTACTATGACTAAAATTCATAATGGAAAAAAATAAAGGTCTATATTTAGAAAATATGGATATACTTATTCTAAAAATAGAATATATTTTATCTAATTACTTTCACAAAATTAATTTAAAATGAACCCCACAAAATGTGATGAAAAGTGGTTTTCCTGAAAAAAAGTCTTTTTATGTACAAGCAATTATTATACAAAAATTATGTTTAAAATCAATTCTAAAGACCATAATTATATTATTAATAATATTGGTGCACTAATTTTATTTTAAAACCATTTAAAAACAAAATTTATCTTTTTATAATCTGAAAACAACGATAGTTTTCATTAAAAATCGATATTTTTCATTATTCATAGAAAAAAAAACTTTTCAGAAAATTATAAAAAATTATTTATAAGATAATTTCGAAATGATGATTTTAAAAATGAAGTTAGTTTTTTTAAAATAAATTTTATTAAGCTGGGAGAAGTTAATTATCTTCTTATAAAAGGGAATTTTTTTTGACTAAAACCTATTTCTGAAGCCTAAAACGACTTTATAGAAAATTGAGTACTTTTTTATTATGTATTAATAAAAAAATTTAATTATATTCAAACTTTATATATATTTATATACTATTTTTATCAGTATTCATACCTTATAATTTCATGATTAGGTTATAATGATCATATTTAAATAAAAATATTTCTGTAGTATATCTTAACTTGCTTAAAGCTTGGTGTTGTTCATTAAGAAATCTGTTGAGAATAATATTATTTTAAAATATAAAGGTGTTACATTACCCTTAAAAACACCCCTTTTTGAATAAATGATGTTTTTAACCCAGTTTTCATTTTAATCATCTCATATCTAACCTATAACATAATTCAAAACATTAAAATCTTTAAATCAAAGGAAATTAATTCATTTGACTTTTTTAAGTTTGTATATTTTATTTTGTGAGATTTTAATTTATAATTTTATTTAAGTAGAAATTAATTGGTGTTTTTAATTTGGGGTATTCATTGCTGAAAACTAGAATACCTTGATACTATTTTTAAGGTACTCAATCATTTTTCCTGTGAATTTGATATCCCCTCAAGTGTACATATCACATTAATCATTTATCCTAACTCATTGAAGTATTATTTGATCAATAAGAGTTCTTTTTATGGTTTCCATGTACAATATAACTCTCTCTCTCTCTCTCTATATCTCCTATGTTCTTTAGTGAAATGTTTATCAAAGGATGAATTCTAGGAAGATTTGATGAGTAGTTTAAACTTATTAATATACAGACGTGATTTGGGAGATGTTTCTTGGAAAACCATTGGATTCAGCATTGAAAATATTGAGGTGTGAAGTTCCTTACCATGTAGAGGCCATATATATGATTGTTTACATAACATGGTATTTTGTGCTTATATGTTTATACCCTATTTGATGTTTGATCACATGTGTTTGTGTATGTCATGAGGCCATGTTTTAGTATGATAACATGTGAATATATATGGATATTGATACCTGTGATTTTTTATGGTTGTTGTGCCTATATGTGTCATGCATGTTGTGTGTGATGTATGGCCTTTAGAAGTTTTACTTCTGGTAGAAAATGATAAGTGGACTACCGTGGCTTGGTTATTACTTTTAAGGTGATCATGTTGACATGCAATGAAGATGATGATGGACCTAGAAAAAAGTTGAGGTTCTAAATACTTAAGTATTGACTCGAGGTAGTGCTGGGATATGATGGTCATTTGGACCGACCTGAGGTAGAAACGAGGTGCGATGACCTAGTGGTTTGACTTATGATTATGACGGAGCTTGATGAGTTTGTGTCTTGACCCAAGAATTGTTAGCCTTGTGGCTATTGAGAGTCACTATAATTGTGTATTTTATGATATATATGGTGACCTTATGGTCAATTCTAGTTTATGACTTTCATTATGTTTTTCCTTATGGAATAGTGTCAAAGGAGGCACTATTGGGGTTTATGGTGGCTTAGTGAGAAAACGATCATTCAGTGCATGATTGATCTTTAATTTCTTGTGAATTTATTTATTATCATTTCATACAATCTTATACATGTGAAAATATGGTAAGGAATCATTGGTATAATCTTGTTGAGTTTATACTCATCCTACACGAGCATCTTGGTGTGGGTGCAGTCTTCATGGTCAGGGATCTAGTGATGTGAAAGGGCCTATGGTAGGGAGTTGAGGATATGGAGGATTGGAGTCGAAGGTGATATCAGGGTACATAAGACTATTGATGCTTCATTTATTTACTTTATCATTTCTTAATACTTGGTTTGAGCTGCAACATTAGGGGTTTGTTGATTACTTTTATGTATCAACGATGTGATAACCATTATATCATCTATTCTTCTTATCCTATACCATATTTTGTTGTATTATATTTATATACTTTATCATGTGATGACTATTATTACCATGGGTATAGTATCACCATTTTATTTTAAACCCTCTTCGCTAATCAGTGGCCTCTTACGTACGAAGAGATGTGCATGAGGTTATGTGGCACTTCAGCCTAGGCCAATAGATTCAGATTGACATGTTACAAATACATTAAACATATTGCTATGATTTATCATACCATAAATATTGATCCAATCCCATATTATGATATTTGATAATGTAAGACAAAACTCTGTGTGGAAATCAAATCATATTCAATGATATTTAATACAAAGATCATTACAGATTTAAAATTTTCATTTTCTAGAATGATTTTAAAAATCCAAGACCATTGATAGATTTGATACCACCATTGGGATTCCTAGGGGTATATTAATACATTATTGATGCATTGGAAGTTATTAGAAACCCCAATACTAGATCACCATGCATAGATAAATGAAAAATACTTAAATTGGAAATGAAAAACATCTATAAGACTATGTACCTTAAAATAAAGTGTTGTTTCTATATATTTGAACAACTTCAAACATGTTTGGTGATGATCATAGTAGAGGAAATATCATCCCTCTGTCATGGTGTGTCCACAAGTTTCACCTAAATCATTCAAAAATTGAGATGGAGTATCCAACCACCATGAAATTATAGTTACTCTTTATGAAAAAGTTTTAGGTGAACAAATGTTTGGGTTTATAAGGGTCTCAGGTGTTCTTGGGGTGATCCCACATTCCTACCATATCATGGAAGTACCCCTTTTTATAGCACTTGAGGGTGATCTTAAACAGTGCATGCATTAACTCCTATATTTTAATGCATGAGTTATTTCCTTGGCTAAAACATACATGTATTAATTCATCTCCCTCATGTTACATCTTATGTAACAATTAGTTTATGATAGTTGAGTTTGTAGGATATCTATCAAATGTTCAGAGTTCAAGAATATTGAAGATAAAGGAATGTATACCACCCTTATAATATAACATGTAATCATAGTTTATGGTTAATGAAGTCTGTTTCATGAAGTTTTCATGAAATATCATTTCAAGAATTATTACATGGCTTAATCATTCCCTTCAACTGGATATTAAAAATAGAATGGAATTGTATTCCATGATTTACGATTTCCCCTCGATCTTAAAATATAGTTTACTTCAAATTCATATACAAAACTCTTTTTCCCCATAAAAATCATATTATACAATTTATGTATATTTTAACATATGATATACCATATATATATATAATATAGGGTTTATAGTATATATATATCCTTCAATAATTCTTTCCAAATCTTTACTAATGAATCTAGTGATAATTGAGCATTTCATCCCTGAGTAGTTTTTTCATGATCTCAATTTATTCAATTGGTATAGTGTAATGACCTCTGAATAAACTATAGAATTTATTCCCCTTACAATTTTTTGAAAGATAAAATTTATCCAACTTAGATTATGGGGGTTATATGGGGGAGTCTCCATATTCATTTGAGATATCCAACTGTCTTATAGATTGAGAATCTTCATGAACCTATGCAATCACCTGTCCCTAAGATGAATCTTTATCTACAAGTTACTTTCCTATAGAGTTCCATATAAAATATACAAATCTAGAATTACCAAATTGAGATTCATCCATTTAAAAACTTATTTCCACCTTGATATCAAATGGTGAGACTTCATGAAGAGGGAGATAATCTTCAACCGCCTCACCCTGCACAGAATCATCAATTTGAGACTAAGTCAATAATATTTGATACTTCTGAACTTCAACCAACCATTTATTCAATGATGGAATATCCTTTCCCTCCTCACCTTCCCATCTAACATTATCCTTCTACAAATCAACACCAACTCAATTTTCTCCATGAGTAACTACAAGTGTTCGATCTAAGAATCATTGATTCGAAGAAAAAGATATTTTTAGTTCCTCACCCTCTTTGTTTCTCCAACTATCACTTGAAATCTCATATATATAAATATATGTGTGTGGGTCAAGTAAAACCTATATATATATATTTATTTTAAACACTTATTTTTTCCAACATGAATTATATATGTTATTCAAATATGTAATTGTTTTTTAATCATGGATAGTGATGACAACGAGTATCCATTAATCAGGTACACAACACTACTCAACCTGATTAAATAGGATTAAGGTATTGATTTAATGAGTATTTAAAGGGTTAGAGTAGTAAATTAAAAATCTAACTAATAAACAGACAGGGTTAGGGTATTACTCTTAGGGTTACAAAAACACAAACTTGATTAGGCATTTTTTATTAATTAAAAAATAATAGATTTCAAAATTACATTAAAATTATAAAAAACATTTATTTATTTTGCATTTAGTTCATATTATATTTATAAGTAAATTTCAAAATTTAATTCATTGAATATATGTTCTTAAATTGAAAAATATATTTACTTAATTTGTTGCTTTTTTTATTCTAAATTTATAAATTAAAATCATATATTTGAATTTATAATTGGGTGATTAAAAGGGATGGAGTATTTAAACGAATAGCTATAAATATAATATGGTATAGTTAAGGTAGTAAATTTTAAAAATGAACAGGTCAAGATTCACTAACACAGATCCGGGCAAGGGATGCACCAATTTTTATCTGCACTAAAGAGAAAGCGCTGATAAAAGGGGGGCCTTTACCAGTGCTAGCTAAAAGCACTGATAAGCACATCATTTATCAGCAGTAAAAGGAGTGTTGATAAAGGTGTACCCTTTGTAATGCTTTTTAGTGCTAATAAAGGGTAGATTTTTCAGTGCTATTATTAGCGATGATAAAAGTTTTTAATAAAAATTATTATTAATTTATATTAAATTATTATATTTATATTCAAAAATAATGTTTATTTGTATACATTAACTTAAAAACACATGTTTATAATTAATATATATTTTAATAATTCATATATATATATATGTGATGTTTTAAGAAAGTATTATTAAAATTAAAATTAAATAAATATATACTTAAATAATTATAATACTATAATAAATTTCATTAAATAATAAATATATTTAGTCAATTTATTATATTTATTAGATTTATAATTATATATAAATACATTTTAAATATAAATAATTATAATTATAATTATAAATAAATAAATATATATTTTCAATGAATTTGGTCAGTAAATATATTAATGCATGAGTATAATGGACGTACATATATGTTATGTATTCATCCTGAATCTTCATTTATACATTACGCCCTTCTTATAATTCATGTTGTCTATACGTGATGACTCGTTTTTTATTATCTATACTTTACTAGTTATACGATTCATTCATGTTATACCCATGAATCTATTATGTTCTAAAAAATACTAATAAAATTACAATAAATATATTTATTATATTTATAATTATAAAATTTTAATTATATATAAATAATTTTTAAATATATTTATTTGTAATTATAATTAAAATTAAAATTATATATATATTTAAATAATTATAAAATTACAATAAATTCATCTATTATAATTATATATATTTATTTATAATTATATGCAAATATTTATAAATATATTTATTTATACTTATAATTTTAAATATATATATAAATATGTAAATAATTATAAAAGTATAATAAATATATTTATTATAAAGTTATAAATATATATAATAAAAAAAATATATTTATAATAATATAAAAAAATTTATAAATAAATAAAAATAGTTATAATTATATTTATAAATAAAAGTAAATACATTTAAATAATTATAAAATTATAATAAATATATTAATTATATATATATACAAATATTTATAAATAAATACAAATAGTTATAATAATTATAATTCTAAATAAATATAGATATATTTAGATAATTATAAAATTATAATAAATATATTTATAAAATTATAAATATATTTTTTATAATTTTATAATTATGTAAATATATATATTTATAACTATAAAAATAAATAAATAAGTATATTTATTATAATTTTTAATTATAAATAAATAAATATTTATTTAAATAATTGTAAATTTATCAAAAATATATTTATTATTCTTAACATTTTATATATAATTAAATAAATATATTTATAAATATATACAAATTTTGATAATTAATACAAATATTTATAATTATAATAATAAATTTATACAGTTATATTTAAAATAATTATAAAAATATAATAAATATATTAATTATATATATTAATAAAATTATAAATATAATAAATATATTTTGATGATATAAGATTAAATTAATAAATTTTCAAATCTTCATGATAGAAAATAACAAGTACTAAAATAAGTGTTCCAGTGTTGTCTACAGTAGTTTGGAAACAAGTCTCAAAGAATCAAACTACTTCTTTTAAAATGATTTAAGTGTTTTGAAATGTTTCTTATAAATTATATGTGTTCAACATACCCATTTTTGGTTTTAAATAGATTTAAAATTATTTAAACACTTAGAATGGACTTAGGTTGCATGCCAAGTGTCTGTCAACTCACCTGATTGGCTTTCATAAATGGATGTGATTGTTTTGAAATCATATTTAATACTAGTTTAATTTTAACAAGGGGTGTGTGAAGTTTCAAATGAAAATTTGTAAAATATAGAGGGTTTTCACTCATTTTAAATGATTAAGACTGTTGAGTCATGAAGTTTCCTTGAATTCTTAAAAAATGGAATTTTGGTTTTGTGAATGAGTGCTTGGAATTTATTAGTTTATTTTAAAAGGGTGTGTTATTTTAAATCAGAATTTGTGTAAATGGTTGTTTTTTAATGGGATTTCAAATGTGATTTTATAAATAGTTTTCAAAGGATATCTAAAATTTATTTTTTCCATAATATTTTATGTTTATATTTTTATAGAATGAGGAAAACCAATACATTATATAGGGAAGACAAGTATATTGATTATAACACCATGGATAAGGAATGTCACTAACTCTATCCAACCCATTGGATATCCATCATGACATCACTACCATAAAATGCGAATTAATGTTTAACCCCATTGCAACTCCTAAACCCACATTGCATCCAACATCACCTGTATGATATAAATCAGGGGCCCCTTGTTTGATATGTCTATTTAGGCCTTTTACCTCAAAGGGATGCGATTGATTATTAATATGAAATTATTGATGCTTATTCATGGATGTGAAAATGGTCACTTTCTTATGAGGGTGTTAGAGTTGACATGTGATTTACTAATTATATTATATTTATTCATGTAGTGATCATTGGCTTGTTGTTTCTCACTTCCACTTATTTGGCAGCATGGGAATCCTATGAATTAAAAAATAGGTCTAGATGCATACTACACTGGTTATCTCACACACTAGCTAGTTTCCACTAGTTTTATGGTTTTCATAGTCTATAAGAGTGTCCCTAATGTGGAATGTGTGGGTAAGTTAAGTGGATTTTATATTTTTTTTATGTTTCAACATAGACATACTATTGGCCTCATTGTAGTGTGAGTACAAAAGGATGGAATAACTAAATTCCCTCTATGATTATTATACATTGTTGATAATAGAATTTGAACCATGAAAGAGGGATATATATAATAATTAGATTTTTCATCTAAAGGAGAAAGTGGATGATAGGAAATAGTGCAAGGTGTCTCTAGTTGTAAATGTATTTCAATTATTAGAAGGATTAGATATTAGTTAGATTTTCTCTCATGGTGTAAAGCATATAATAATTCAAATGGTTCTCTACTTGGTTTCCATTAAAGGTTTATTTCTAGAACAAATGGATTTAATTATTATATTGATTCATGGATATTTAGAGGAATAGATCAACATAGATAAACTAGAAGGTTTCATGCTATATGTAATAGAAGGTTCAGTTCCAGTCTCAAATGGATTTTTTGTGGGCTTAAGTAGGCACCATGATAGTGTAACAAGAATTTAAATGCTTTAATGGTAGAATTGATGTTCATGCAGTGTAATGTAAATAATTTCTACTATATGAAGGTGTATTATGATGAGTGTTTTGTCATTTTACTTCTTTATGTGGATGAATTTATCTTAGTTGGACCAATGAAGGAAAGACTGGAAGAGATACAGATTTATTTATCTAGAAAATCCAAATTGAAGGACCTTGGTTCTGGAAAGTGGATATTGGGGATAAATATTGAAAAATACTTAAAGTATATAACTTTTTTTAGCCTTGGTTAATATTTATATCAATGTTTTGTGTATTTATTTTGTTAAATATTAATATTACCGAATCAAATAGGATCGACATGAATAAATAATGGATGGATTCCAATTGTCTAACACAAGAGTATGAATATAGAGTGAAATAGTTCATTAGGTTTTCAAAAGATCATGCATATGACCATTATCAAATCCTTTGTTCATGTTTATGTTGTTTTTTCTCAAGAAAAATTAGTCCAGAGGAGTCGGAAGAACACTTGATCTTTCAAAGAATAGATCAAAGTTATAAATGATGGAATAAACGTGGGTAAAAAGTGAAGGTAGCTAGTGGCTGGGATAACACATTATTTTATGGATCATCTGATATGATTAAAAATGTGACAATGAAGAAGAACATATTGAGTATGTGATTATATATGTGAATGATGATGAATATGATATTGAGGAAATGAAAATGATAGTTGAATATGAACTTAATGATTATCAAAAATTGTTTTATAAGTTAAAGAGATGTGAAAAGATTTTATTGTATGATGGTTTCACCAAATATACAATATTTTCAGTCGTATTGAAGCTATATAATTTGAAAGTAGGAAACAGATGGAGTGAAACTAGTTTTAAAAAACTACTTTCTATCTTGAATGACATGATCCCAGAATATAATGAGCACTTGATCTGAACATACATTGCCAAATGAATGCTACACTCAATGGGTATGATTTGTGAAAGAATACATGAATGCCTAAATGATTTTATACTATTTATCAAGGACCAAAAATCTCTTAAAGAATACAGAAAGTGTAGTGCTTTTTAATACAAGAAAGATGAATCTATTCCAACTAAATTTATGTGGTACTTTACAATCATTCCAAGGTTTAGGCACCTATATGGAAGTGGGGATACTATAGGGTAATTGACGTGACACACAAATACAATAATTAAATATGGGAAAATACATCACCCAATAGACTGTCCTCAGTGGAAGATAATTGATCAGGAGTATCCTGAATTAGGAAATGATATGAGAATCCTTCATCCTGCATTATATAAAGATGGAGTGAATCCTTTTGTTTTTCAAAGAAGCACTCATAGTACATGACTAGTTATGTTGGTAAATTATAAATTTCCACCATGTTTATGCATAAAATGAAAATACATCATATTATCTATGCTTATATCAGGAAAAAGAACTGGGTAATGATACTGATGTTTATTTGCCTCTATTGATCGAGGGTTTGAAATTATTATGGGATTCTGGTGTTATATTTTATAATGCTTATAGAAATAAATATTTCACATTGAGAGACATGTTTTATGGGCCGATAAATGACTTTCCTATTTATAGAAATTTGTCAGGACATAGAATTATAGGAACTCCTGGGTATCCCATTTACGAACAAGGTACACAGTCAATTATCTTGAAATATTAATAAAAAATGGTGTTTCTAGGAAATCATAGATTTATACCCTGATGACATAAGTATCAATCTTGGAAAACATCATTCGACGGAATTTTAGAAGAATTTACATCACTATCTCCACTAATTGGTGATCAACTTTTTGATAAAGTAAAATATGTGGACACTGATTTTGGTAATCCATTTTCTAAAAACCTTGTGATATTGAATTGGAAAAAGTGATCATTTTTTGGGAATTACCATAATTGAATTATCTGTACGTTAGGTATTTTATTGATGTTATACATGTTGAAAAAAATTTATGTGATAGTGTCATCAAAACATTGCTAAATGCACTTGAAAAAACAAATGATGGAATTAAGGCTAGGTTGGACATGGTTTACATGAGAATACAACAAGAGTTGGTTCCATTGAAGAGTGAAAAATGAAATTTTCTTCCTCTAGCTATTTACACTCTTTCAAGGTAAGATTGATATCACTTTTTCAAAATCTTGAATGATGTAAAGGTTCTAGAGGGGTATTTATCGAATATCAATAGCATCATTTAAATGAAAAATTTAATGTTAAAGGGTCTGAAATCACATGAATTTTATGTTTTGATGTAATATCTAATTCCTATAGCTTTACATTGAATTTTTCTAATGAATTTCCTTCATAAATTAACCACGATCTATTTCTTCTTAAAATCTATATGCAGAAAACTTATAGACTAGGAGAAATTTCCAAATATGGAAAGAGAAATTGCTATCACATTATGTGAATCAGAAATGTTCTTCCCACAAACATTCATTGACATGATGGTTCATTTTATGGTTCACTTGGTGAGAGATATTTGACTGTGTGGTCCAATACACTATTGATGGATATACCCCATTTAACGATATAAAAATATTTTGAAAGGGTATGTCAAAAGTTGAAGTCAGCCAAAGGGTTGTATTGAAGAGTGATATATTATCGAGTAAGCCATTGAATTTTGTACCGAATACCTATCCCATGTGGAAAGAATTGGTCTACCAAAATCTTGTCACACTAGGAGGATTTCAGGTGAAGGAATTTATAGAAGATATATTACAACAATCAATATTATAGATTGGCAATAGGCCCTCCTTTACATTTTGGAAAATATTTTAGAGGTTTCCCCCTATGTGGAAACCCAAAATTAAATTCTTAGGCATTTCAATCCATAAAGGTTTGAATGATAAATATCAAATATACATAATCAACAGTTTATAGAATGGTTTTAGGACCGTATTTTTAATTCTTTAGATGAAAATATAGATTCAATTTCAAAAACACTTCGATGGAAATCCTGAGGACCAATTATGTATGTATTATCTTACAATGGTTTTGTAATTAATGGTTATACTTTCTATAAAAATGTACATGATAAAGATAGTACCATGAAAAATAGAATAGTTACACTTGTGGCTAAAGAGATTCATGTTTCTGGAACTAAGGAAAGAAATCCAAATTACACAAATATGTCATACTTTGTCATCATCAAACAAATGTGGGATTTTTATTATACAATATACCAAGTGCTGATTTTTCAATGAAAGTGGGATGATAACAGGAGTGTTGTTAAAATAGATTAATTGGGATTTTTAAAAGTTGATTCTAGTAAGTAAGGGTACAAATACAAATAGTTTATAATTATATCAAAGATAGTACAAGTATTTTATGCTCCATATCCCATAAAAATGAAGTGGTCAATTGTTTTGTTATCGACCAAAACCAGTGAAGGGTCAGATGAAAATTTAACTGAGGATGAACCTTTCATTTGGACATCACAATCATTTTTTAGTGGTTCCAATGTTTATGGTATTTTCTATTTTCTAGAAGAACATAATGAAGGTATTTGGATATAGATGGGTCAAATTCCTTCAACCTTTAAAAAAGAAAAATAGAGTTCATTAATCATGTTATATTTTTTTTAACATGACTCATGTTACCTCATGTAATTACCCATTCACTACTGAATTTTTGTAATCTAAATTAAATTATAAAGAAATTATAAAGATAATGACTTATGTGCATGTTGGTGCACCCAATATTGAATCAAAACTGGTCTCTCAACCTACCGCTACTCACAGTGTAGAGGAATAATGACCTTCTGCACGTGATGGTGCTCCAAATCCAGAGGAACAATATGTTTCTCAACCTGTTGTTGCTCCTAGTGCTTAGGTAAAATGACCATATGAACATGATGATGCTACCAATCTAGAGGAACATATTGATGATGTTGAATCTATTTAAATGTTATTCGATGAATTCCTGGTGATATAGAAAAAAAGCATCGTAGTTTGATGGTGTTAACAAAAATCATTAAGGTGAAAATCAAAGGAATCAAATATGGTGTTAGATGGTGTAACTCCCCAACCCCAGTTACCCAGAGTTGGTGCATTATTACATAACATTAGCATGATACAATGAATCATGTACCGAAAGTCTTATCAGCTTAGTATCCTTGGAAGTACTAGATACATTCATAAGTTTTACATTACATCATGAAATAAAAACATCAACAACATTTTTTCCTCTTTTTGAAAACACTTATATCCTTAGACTATCCTTGTAGGTCAACCATAAAATACTTCTTCACATCCTGGGAAAAATAAAACATAGAAAGGGGTGAGCTCAGATGCTCAGTAAAGATATCAATATAGTTGAAACTTTCATAAATAAGAATAAACATTTAAGGCAATGTATAAGTAAAAAATAAAAGCATTTTAAACTTAAAATTTAGCATTATATGCAAAAGATAAAATAAAATACTTCCATTTACAAATTCACATGGACATTCTACTAGTCGAATAATCACATGCAATATCAATAGACACTTTCATAATGATTGAATGCATAATGCCAGACTTAATAACCACATAGTCAAGGCCTTGTGCCAAGACTACAAATAAGATTTCATCAAGGAATTGTGCCAAGACACTAGTTTGTCTCATGAGACCTATCGATGCAACGAGGAGCTATAGCGGACTCCACCCGTCACTTACTAAGTCTAATGCATTCCTCATATGAAAAGGTTTAAACATAACCTAAACATTCATATTAAAGCTAGCATACTAAATGTCAATAATTTATCCATATACCATGAATGGTGTAAATATAACACATCCAGAATCAAACAAATCACAAAACTTTCAATACAATATGGAAGATTTGTATCATAATAATCAACTTCAAACAAGCTTAAAATCCACCAAAGGATGTTGACATAGATGAAATCAAAAATTTTTGTAGAGAAATATCTATTTCTATTTTGAAATAATTTAAAAGTTATATAATTATAAAATAATGAATTTATATTGAAAATATTCTTATAAGATTTTATGGGATGCTTCAACGATGATATAATGTTGGAAAATATCCATACCCTCCATATAAGTTAAAAAAATACATTCTTACCTTAAATTTGTCAAAAAGGTCATAAAGTACCTTGTTTGGAAAATGAAAGAAAGATTCCTTTCAATTTTTTTTATAAAAAGTAAAACAAGGGTATAAATGACTTATTCTTGTAAATAGTAATTTTTTTTTCAGTACACTTTTAAGAAACATGGATGTGGATGATAAGGAGGTCCTAATAGATACTTATGTAAAAACAACCTAGGATAATAAAGAAATTGTGAAATTAACCCTTACCTTGTACATTTCCTTAGTCGATGGTATGTTAACCTCACGTATAATAATTAAAACATTGTTATTAAATTATAAAAGAACTATATACATAAATATGATATCATATATGATCCTCTAATATTTCTTTGTTAATAATATTTTAGTAGTATCATCGTTTCAGGTGTTAACTGATTCGCTTTCCTTTATATGCTGGGTTACATAAGCAATGTTTTTATGGATAGGATGTATTTTATTCATATCTATAATGATATTAAGTTATTAAACATTATTTTTAATAATAAAATGAAAATTAATCTTGACTTATTACGATGTGAAATGAATCTCATCACGTTCATGGAGACGACAATCCGTACGTACGCACGAGTGAAAATGTCATTATATTGATGGTGAAATAGTATGTAATTGGATGGTATATCATATATAAATAATAATTAAAATTTTATATTTATTATTTACATTAGTTATACTCATTATTATACCCATCCAAATAATTAAGTGTTTGAATAACAAACTACACCACGACGTGGAGACAGTAAGCCGTACGTACGCACATATGGTGACTTTTTCATTCATATTATGGATAGAATAATGAATATGGTTGTACCATTTTTATAATAACATAACAGTATATAGAAGATATTTGAGTTATTATTTTATAATTGAAACAACAAAGAAAGAGGAAGTGGAGGAAGAAAAGAACTTGAAAGAGTTGAAGAAATATTTACCTATTCTTCAGGTTCTTTCTTTTGATGTGATCAAAAGGCTCCATATGTTGGCTTTATGAACAAATTAAGGCCTCTAGGATGAAGGGAGGAAGGTTGGGAGGATATTTGGGTAGGTTTTGGCCGAGAAAAATGGCTTTGGAGGTGTGAAAGTAAGAGAATGGGAAGTGCCCTTTTATAATAGAGGTGAGGGTCACTTTAGGAAAATCTTGAAATATTATTTCATAATAAATTAATTTTCGTTTTATAATAGATAAATAATGTATTATTTAGAGGATAAGGTGGGTATGGGTCTATAAAAACTCAACCAATAGGTTTTAGATAGGTTTATGTCACCATATTAACCTTATCTTTTATATTTAACATTTAGTTAAATAGTTTGACATTTACTATGTCTCTTTATATTTTTATAATATATGGTTAATAAAATTACTATAACAAGACAAAATAACCCCAAGTGGTTAATTATTAATATATATAACCTTATATAAGTACTTTTTCCTAACCTGATATTTTTAGAAATATTACATTAATTAATAATATATTATTTGTTTTAAAAACTCTATTATGTCAATTTGGACACTATTTAGTATTTGGTATTTGTAAAAATTATAACAACATGATTACTTTGAAAATAATTATTTAATCAACCCTAACATGTAATATTAACCTATATAATTAGTGGAATTCAACAAAAGTCTCAAATTACATTTATTTGGATATTTATGATATCAAATATTTTAATATTTCATTAATAAGGTAATTACTGCATCATCATTGTGTCATAAATAAATTATATTATTTAATGTATAAAAATTATAAATAAAATACCATTATGTATGAAATATTTTTATCTTTATAATTAATATGTATAGTCGAATTTATCTTGTGTATAACCCTATTTTAAAAATGGATTAGTTATTAAACTTTGAATCTAACACTTCTAACTCTTCTTTAAATAAAATAATAATAAATGTCCTAATCTAAACCAAGTGGACCAAAATGATAATATTTTATTCCTAAGGTTGTTTTTTGTCTAATTAAACATATAAAATAGAATTGGTACATGTGATAGGGTAATTATAACATCATTTTTACCCTTAATTACCCTATTTACTTTTAACAGTGGTAAGTAAAAGTCAAAAGTTACTATTCGCCAAAAATTATTTTCGTCTTATTGAACCACATTTTACTTACTGATGTATACTGTGTCTATATTTTTTTTTAAATTCAACTCACAGAAGTGGTAAAATTATGTTTTATGAAAATTTGTAAATGCTCCTAGAGGGTAGGTAAAAGACAGTAAAAAGTTCAATAAAATTTTATATATCTAAAGTTATTATAAATGACTTCAATAAATTATATTGAACATATATAGGTATTATGTATATATTTTTACCTAAAAAAAATTAAAATAATATAGCTAATTATTTAAATAAGAATTCGTTTTTAAACAATAACTCAGTGATTTTAACTGTTCACCAAAAATTGAATGTTTCTAGAAAAATTCCAAAAATTAACCCCTAGATAATTTCAACATTCCAAATTCAAAAATGAAGTCCATTTTGAAAAATAAAAATTATAAAATTTCAAAAAGTGGGTATTACTATTCATAACAGCTAGTTTCATTGGTTGTGGTGTGTTAAAACTCCAAGTTGTGTACAACGCAAGCTACTGCATTATTCAAAGGGAAACGTACCATGGAAGCTTGGGGCTTTACACTATCCTCTCCTGAAAATAATTTCATCCTCAAAATTTCTAGAATATTATTGCATAAAATTATTTGTGTGGTTCATCATTATAATTTCCTAAGTTTCCCATGATGCTTCTTCCATCTTATGGTTTCTCCATAGAACTTTCACCAGATGAGTTGTCTGGTTTCTCAGAACTTGTTCTCTGGTATCAAGAATATTAACAATCTATTCACAATAAGATAGATCAGGTTCTAGTTCAATTTATTCATAGGTGAGTACATGCATTAGGTCAAACATTTATTTTCTCAATAATGATACATGGAACACATCATGAACTTTGGAGAGACTTGGAGGCATTTCCAAATGATAAACTACAACTCCAATTCGTTCTAGAATTTTGAAAGGTCCGATGTACCTGGGACTTAATTTACCCTTATTACTAAATCATATAACTCACTTCCGTGGATATAACTTCAAGAAAACCTGATCTCCTACCTAAAATTCCAAAATACCTCCTTTAGTTATCGACATAGCTCTTCTACCTATTTTGAGATGCTTTGATGTGGGTTTGGATAATCTTCATGTTTTCCATCATTTCCTCAACAAGTTATGGGCCTATGAGTTTTCTTTCACCAACATCATTCCAACAAGTTGGTGTGAAACATCTCTTTCCATATAATGCTTCATATGGTGCTATATGAATACTTGAATGGAAGCTATTGTTATAGGAAAATTCTACCAGAGGTAAATATTGATCCCACATACCTTGAAAGTCATGTGAGAAATATCTCAACATGTCTTATAAGGTTTGAATAGTCTGTTTTGATTGTCCATCGATTTGAGGGTGGTAGGAAATGCTCAAACTAAGTTTAGTATCCAAGGTCTTCTGAAGACTTTTCCAAAATCTTTATGTAAAATGGGGATCGTGATCAGAATCAATCGATAGGGATACACTATGGAGTCTTAAAAATTAAATAATATATAGTCTTTCCAGTCGTTCAAGTGGTAAATCTTCTCTTATAGAAAGAAAATGTGATAACTTGATAAGATGATCAACAATAACCCATATTGCATCATTCCTTCTAGGAGTCTTTGGTAGCCCCATGACAAAGTGCATCGTAATATTATCCTATTTCCACTCAGGTATGGGAAGAGGTTTCATGACTCCTCTAGGCTGTTGCCTTCAAACTTTCACTTGTTGACAAACCATACATCTTGACACAAAATCAGTAATCTCCCTCTTCATGTTGTCCCACAGAAAATGTTCCTTCAAATATCTATACATGTTGTTGCTCCTAGGGTGTATAGAGAATTTGGAGCTATAAGCATCATCCAACAATTACCTCTTTAGATCAGGTATGTTAGGAACACAAAGTCTCTTCCCAAATTTCAAAATTCCATCTTTATATATAAAGTCACCCAATCTCCCATCATTCACAGATTTAATTTTATGTTGAAATTTCTCATCATCAGTCTGAGAACGTTTTATCCTTTCTAGTAAATATGGTTTTACAACCATTTGAAAAATCATTTATGTTTCACCTTCCATGGTTATTACCATATCCATCTTTACTAGATACATGTATATAGGATCCTTTTCAACTCTCATCTTGTTCAAAACTCCATGATCTTTTCTGCTCAAAGCATCTTCCCCCTTATTTTCCTTCTCAGGGTGGTAGTGTATAGTGCAATCATAATCTTTGAGTAGTTCAATCCATCGCCTTTTCCTCATGTTGAGTTCCTTCTATGAGAAATTATACTTCAAACTCTTGTGATCAGTATATATCTCACATTTTTCACCATAGAGATAGTGTATCCATATTTTTAGAGAAACGATTATAGCTAATAACTTAAGATCACGAGTAGGATAGTTTTGCTCATGAATTTTTAGATGTCATGATTTATAGGAAATAACTCTATCATTCTTAATAAGGACACAACCAAGTCCTTTCTTTGAATCATCATTATAAATAACAATCCCATCGTTCCCTGATGGTAGAGTTAAGATAGGAGCATTGACTAATCTTCTCTTAATTTATTAAAAACATTCTACACACTCTTTTTTCCAAAAACATTTAACCCCTTTATGTGTGAACTTGATTAATGGGTTAGCAAACCAGGAAAAATTCTGGATGAAACATCGATAATAACCTGCTAAACCAATAAAACTACATACCTCAGTTATACTCATCAGTGCTGTCCATTCATGGATTGACTTGGTCTTTAAAGGATCAACAAAGATTCCATCCTTAAAGACAATATGGACAAGAAAAGAAATATCTTGATGCCAGAATTCACACTTGCTAAACTTCCCTTATAATTCATTTCTTCTAAGGGGTTTTAGAATAGTTCACAAGTGGTTTCATGATCATAATATATTTTTGAGTATACCAAGATATCATCAATAAATACCACTACAAATTCAAAAATATATTCCTTGAAAATTCTATTAATTAGATCCATGAAGACAAATGGTGAATTAGTCAATCCAAAAGACATTACTGTAAAATCATAATACCCGTACCTGGTTAGAAATGCTATTCTTAGAATGTCTTCCTTCTTCACACACAACTGATGATATCCAGATCGAAGGTCAATCTTTGAAAAATATTGAGCTCCATGAATTTGGTCAAATAAATCATCAATGAGAGGTAGGGGATACTTGTTCTTTATTGTTATAGCATTGATCTCCTTGTAGTCAATGCACAACCTCATAGATCCATCTTTCTTCTTAACAAAAAGGAAAGTGGCTCACCATGGAGCAAATCTAGGGTGAATAAATACCTTATTACTCAATTATTCTAGTTTTTTCTTTAGTTACACTAATTCCACAATGGCCCATCTATAAGGGGTCTTTGATATGGGCCTTGAACCAGGAATTAAATCAATGGAAAACTCAATTTCTCATTTTGGAGGATGTCCAGGTAAATCTTCCGGAAACACATCAAAATATTCTTGCACAATAGGTACATCATATATTCTTACATTCTTTTCATCACCTATATTTATTTCATTATTTTCTTCCTCAATAATTGAATTCAGTAGTGTTACTGGGGGTGGATCTAGATAATAATCATGTGGTGACGTTTCTGCTCTAAAGATAAGGTACTCCTTATCATCATCAAAAATTGTAACCTCCTTCTTCTTACAATAAATATTTGCATCATGGTCTAAAATCCAATCCATTATGAGAATTATATCAAATTAAATCAAGGGTATGACGATGATATCAGTAGATAAAAAACATTTATATGCCCTAATGGGAACTGATTCACAAAACTTTGTTGAGATGATACTTCCCTTGGGAGTTTTTACTAACAACTTCCTTGTTATGTGAAATTGAAAATAACTAATTTTCTTAGAAAACTGGGAAGATATGAAACAATGCTATGATTCAGAATCAAATAAAGAATTGTATAAACATGATTAAACTATTAAATTACCTTCCACCACGTCTTTCGGAGCTTCAACCTCAGTAGTAGTGATAAAATAAGCTTGGCCTTTATCCCTTGGAGTTCTCTGAAGTAAGTTCCCTTGAATCTTAGGACTTTCATTTGCATAATTCCATTTTTCTCTAAAATTGTAGCATTAAACATTGACATCCACTTTCTTCCCCTTGAAATCACGAGCTTGGTGGGATTTTTCACCACACTTGTAACAGACTTATATTCCATTCAAGAAAGTACTAGGGTGTTTCTTTCAACATTTACCTTAGGATGGATATTAAACTTTTCCCTTCTTCCCATTATTTCCATTTCTAGAGTGTTTAACATATCTCTTTTTCTCTTGATTTTCTTTAAAGTCATAAGACTTATAGAATTCTTTTTCTGTATTGATAGCGCATGAGACAATATCTTCTTATGATTAGAAGGACTATGAGACTAATGCTCGATGGATAAATGGTTTTAACCCATCAAATAATAGATCAATATTAATCATTAGGTTACATATATAATCTACTGCATGCCTTTTTTATCCTTGTAAAGTTATCCTAATACTTTGCGACATTCTTATACGCCTTTTTCCTCAAACTCAGAAATTGTCTTTCCATATACGCTCGATGATCATGAGGAATGTGTTTTTCTACAAATATTTCTTTAAACTCCCTCCATTCCATGTTCGATACTTCTTCATATTCCTTTGTGTTTTGGATTAATGACCACCATTGATATGCATCTCCCGTGAGGCGATAAAATGCCACGAAAACTTTTTCCCTTTCGCTACTCCCCAAAGCATGAAATATTTTCTCTATGAAATTAATCCATTTCTCAGATACTAATAGAATTGTACTCCCATTTAATGTTGGTGGTTTTTTCCTCATGAAGTAGTCTAACATTGATCCTCCGCATTGTGGATCGGGGTCCTCCATACGGGTAAGGTTATTATTCATAACCTGAGTGAGTTGTCACAGTTTGGTGATCAGCTGATCAACTCTAGTTGCATCACCAGATCCACTATAATTATCTTGAGTAGAAGGGAAATCCCTAATTTGATTACATGCATTGATAATGTTTCCATTCTTTCCACTAGGCTCTATTTCTAAACAATGGCACACACTAGATTAGTTTATGAATCGCAATACATAATTCCAAACTTGTAAAACACTCAACATAAATTGAACAATTTATGGATATAATACATAATCATAAAAATGTTTTATTTGAGGAAGTATATACTCATAAACCCTTCATAATGGTTTTTATAGAAAATGAGAATTATCCTAAGCATATCCCCCGGGAGTGTCGTAACCAAGAGTGCAACAAGGCCCGTTGTTGTGCACCAGTTCTAGTTCGAGTCTAGATTAAAGAGGTGTTTTTGTGGTTTTACCCCAGGGTACATCTGTGCCAGAGCCGCCTCTGCTTTCTCATATCTATATAGGGATGTATTGCTTGGAAAAATCAAAAAATCTCTATAGTACCAAAATTGTAGTAAGTTCTTCTATACTAATCCTCAAAGTCTATCTTAGGGTAGTGTTCTCTATTCAGAGTTTTTCAAAATCTAGTTTCCATGGTTTGTACTAAACTTCCTCTGATACCAAATGTAACGCCTTGACCCCAGTTACCCAGATTCGGTGCATTATTACATAACATTGACATGATACAAGGAATCATGTCTCAAAATACAGATTAGTTTAGTATCATTGGAAGTACTAGATACATTCAATAGTTTTACATTACATCATGAAATAAAAACATCAAAAACATTTCCCCCCGTTTTTAAACACACTTATATCCTTATCCTATCCATTCCGGTCAACCATAAAATACTTATTCATATTCTGGAAAAAATAAAACATAGAAAGGGGTAAGCTCAGATGCTCAGTAAGGATAAAAATATATTGGAATCTTTCATAAATAAGCATAAATATTTAATGCAATGTATAAGACTAAAATAAAAAACTTTTAAACTTAAAATTCAGCATAATATGACGAAGATAAAATAAAATAGTTTCATTTACTTATTCACATGGATATTCTACTATTCGAATAATCACATACAATATCAATAGCCACTTTCATTATGATGGAATGCATAATTCCAAACATCATAACCACATAGTCAAGGCCTTGTGCCAAGAAAAAACATAATATTTTTTCAAGGCCTTGTGCCAATACACTAGTTTTTCTCATGAGACCTACTGATGAATCTAAGAGCTATAGCGAGCTCCACCCGTCACTTACTATGTCCAATGCATTCCTCATATGAAAATGTTTAAACATAACATAAACATTCGTATTAAAACTAGCATACGGAATATCAATACCTTTTCCTTATACCATGAATGGTGTAAAAATAATACATCCATAGTTAAACATATCAAAAAACCTTCAATACAATATGGAATATTTGTGTCATAATAATCAACTTCAAACAAGATTAAAATCCATCAAAAGATATTGACATAGATGAAATTAAAACTTTTTATAGAGAAATATCTCTTTATATTTTGAAATCATTTAAAAATCATATAATTATAAATGAAATCATTTATTTTGAAAATATTCTTATAATATTGTTTGGGAAGCTTCGACGATGACATAATGGTGGAAAAAGCCACACCCGCTGTATAAGATAAAAAAACATTCTTACCTTAATTTTGTAGAAAATGTCATAAAGTACCTTTTTTGGAAAATGACAGAAAGGTTACTTTCAATTTTTTTTATAAAAAGTAAAAAAAGGGTATAAATTAATTTTACCCATAGTCTAGTAAATAGTAAAAATGTTTTGAAATACATTTTTAAGAAACATGGATGTGGATGATAAGGAGGTCCTAGTAGATACTTACGTAAAAATAACCTCAGATAATAAAGAGATTGTGAAATTAACTCTTACCTTGTACTTTTTCTTAGTCCATGTTATGTTAAACTCATATATAATAGTTAGAAAATTGTTATTAAATTATAAAATAACTATATACATAAATATGATATCATATATGATCCTCTAATAGTGCTTTGTTAATAATATTTCAGTAGTATCATCGTTTCGGGTGTTAACTGATTCATTTTCCATTATATGATTGGTTACATAAGCCATGTTTGTTATGGATAGGATGTATTTTATTCATATACATAATGATATTAAATTCTTAAAAAATACATTTAATCATAAAATGAAAATTATTCTTGAATGTTTACGATGGGAAATGAATCTCATCGTGTTCGTGGAGACGGTAATCCGTACGTACACACGAGCAACAATATCATTATATTGATGGTGAAATTGTATGTAATTGGATGGTATATCATATATATAAAATCATTAACATGTTATATTTATTATTTAAATTAGTTATACTCATTATTATACCCATCCAAATAATTAAGTGTTTGAATAACAAAGTACACCACGATGTGGAAACGGTAAGCCGTACGTATGCACGTATGGTGACTTTGTCATTCATATAATGGATAGAATAATGAATATGGTTTTACCATTTTTATAATAACATAAAATAATATAGAAGATACTGGAGTTATTATTTTAGAATGGAAACAACAAAGAAAGAGGAAGTGGAAGAATAAAAGAACTTGAAAGAGGTGATAAATATTTACCTCATCTTCAGGTTCTTCCTTTTGATTTGATAAAAAAGGATACTTAGGTTGACTTTATGACCATAGGAAAGACTCTAGGATGAATTTAAGAATGTTTGGAGGATATTTGGGCAGGGTTTGGCTGATCCAAATGGATTTTGAGGTGTGAAATTAAGAGAAGGGGAAGTTCCCTTTTATAAGAGAGGTGAGGGTTACTTTAGAAAAAACTTGAAATATTATTTTATAATAAAATAATTTTCGGTTTATAATGGCTCCAAAATGAATTATTTAGAGGATAAGGTAGGAATGGGTTGAAAACATTTCAACCAATAGGTTTTAGATAGGTTTAGGTTACCATATTAACCTTATCTTTTAGATTTAACTCTTAGTTAAATAGTTTGACATTTACCATGTCTCTTTGTATTTTTATATTATATGGTTAATAAAATTTCTATAATAAGACAAAATAAACCCAAGTGGTTAAATATTAATATATATAACCTTATCTATGTCCTTTGGATGAACCATAGATTTTTAGGAATATTATATCAATTAATAATATAGTATTTGTTTTAAAAACTCAATTATGTCAATTTTGACACTATTTTGTATTTGTTTTTTGTAAAAATAATAATAGAATGATTACTTCGAAAAAAATTATTTAATAAACCCTAACATATAATATTAACCTATAAAATTAGTGGAATTCATCAAAAGTCTCAAATTCCATTTATTTGGATATTTATAATATCAAATATTTTAATATTTCATTAATAAGGTAAATACTGCATCATTATTGTGTCATAAATAAAATAAATTATTCATAGTCTAAGAATTATAAATAAAATACTGTTATGTAGTAAATATTTTTATATTTTTAATGAATATTTATAGTCGAATTTATAATATGTATAACCCTATATTAAAAATGGGTTTTTATTAAACTTTGAATTTAACACTTTTAACTCTTCTTTAAATAAAATAATAATAAACGTCTTAATCTAAACCAAGTGGACCAAAAGGATCATATTTTATTCTAAGGTTGTTTTTGGTCGAATTACACATATCTAATATAATTAGGATATGTGTTAGGGTAATTAAAATATCATTTTTACCCTTAATTACCCTATTTACTTTTAACCATGGTAAAGAAGAGTCAAAAGTTACTATTCATCAAAAATTATTTTCTTCTTATTGAACCACATTTTAATTTCTTATTTCACCTGTGTCTCTATGATTTTTGAAATTAAACTCACTGAAGAGGTAAAATTATGTTTTATGCAAATTTGTAAATGCGCCTAGAAGGTGGGTAATAGACGGTAAAAAGTTTAATAAAATTTTATATATCTAAACTTTTTATAAAATGACTGTAATGAATTAAATTGAACATATACAGATATTATGTATCTATTTTGACCTAAAATAAATTACAATAAAATGACTAATTATTTAAATAAAAATCCGTTTTTAAACAATAACGTAGTGTTTTTCACTATTCATAAAAAATTGAAAGTTTTTTGAAAAATACAAAAAATTCACCCCAAGATAATTTCGATATTTCTAATTAAAAAATGAATTCCATTTTGAAAAATAAAATTTATTAAATTTCAAAAAGTGGGTATTACTATTCATAACGGTTAGTTTCATTAGTCGTGGTGTGTTAAAAATCCAAGTTGCATGCAACACAAGCTACTTCATTATTCTAAGGGAAACGTACCGTGGAAGATTGCGGTGTTATAGATGGAATGCACAGGGCCAACATGTTAACCCCAACAAGGCCATGTTCAGTAGTTACATTGGAATTGTCACTCGACAACATGTGCCGATTGATGTAGATTCGTGGCACCATGTTGTGCTTGTACTTAAGACACTGATTTGGGAATATATTATAGTAAAATTATGATATCATATCTTTATTTTACTGAAAAATAAAAAAATGAAACATTGAATTACTCTTCATCATTCATTGCAGAGTGAATTTATAGTGGATTCCTCCCATAAAAAATATGTATTAATACTTTCTAGATGGATTCATATAGGATTTCACAGAATTATAAATAGAAATCATATTAAGGATACTGAAGGGAAAATAAACCTACACCCACCACTTATCTATGCACACCTGATAACACAAGAAGCATGGGATACATTTACTGGCTGTTGTGTATACGTTCTCTTTCAGGTACATTGTGTGTATTAATACATTGTTTGATGATACATGTATTCATCACTTTGATTGAAAATATTTTATTTATGAAACAACAATTTAGTGATGGAAACAATAAACAAGAAGAAAAACCAGCATACCCTTACCATAAATCAAGGATACGGTATACTTCACTTGAAAAAATGGTATTTATTTAAAATCTACTGTAATACTTTAATGTGAAATAAAAAAACACCATAATTATGTTCCTATATTTATATATAGATTGATGAATCCAAATCCAAAACCACTTTCATCCAATGCCATATTCTATGGAAGGAGGCACATGTAAATAGAGATGTGATACTAGTAGATGAAAACACACAAAAGGGTGGGAAACATGCGTAAGTATTACATAATAATTTTTTTTCTTTAAATAATTATTATATAAAAATGATCACTTATTTTAGAATATTTTATATCAGACATAGTCACAAGAATCAATAACACCTGTACTGGATGAACACATACTATTGGTGGCCTTGAAGCGGCCAAAACAATAGGGCCACATCAGAGGTTTAGGTTTTGGGGTGACACCCTTAACATATTTTGAGGAAAAAAAAGAGAAGGATCAAAGTGAAGAAATGAAACAGATGATATAAAGACTAGCTAAACATGATGAACAATTCCAATGGAAGAGAGAGACGATGAAAACATTTATGGGGGGAAGAAAATAGAAAAAAACCCAAGATCAACCACCACGTCAAGATCCAGCCCCACCCCACAAGCTATGAGGCAATCCCTTCCTCTCAAAGAGATGTATTATCCAAGGTAATCA
The DNA here is from genome assembly GCA_963277665.1 of Viscum album. Classification (NCBI taxonomy): domain Eukaryota; kingdom Viridiplantae; phylum Streptophyta; class Magnoliopsida; order Santalales; family Viscaceae; genus Viscum; species Viscum album. The sequence continues at coordinate 627,688,597 of OY728164.1, read as the reverse complement.
ATGTTGTAATAAATTTTTCTATGAAATGTGAATTATAATTACACTGATATATTTATTATAATGATAATCTATAGGGTGATAATTACTAAGACTTATATCTATCAACACACACCCATTTCTTTACAGTGAGGGCTATGGTGTTCAATATAAAAAATGACATTCCACACATAAGAAAACTTCCAACAGATCATGTGATAGTTTCAATTAGCATATCACATGAGACGAGCACCAAGATACCTATTTAAATTAATTAGGAAGATATTCATACGTCTGAAAAAGATGTTAGCACGTTCATCACATGGACGTAACATCTTGTAAAAAAAACATTTCGACCAGGTGTTATTCATTTACAATTTACTTTTCATGATAAACACTTAACAATTAATTAAAAAAGGCCAAAATAGATAAATGTTATTACTGAAGGACAAAGAGAAGTGGGTGAAATTAAATACATAATCAAAACCATATAAGGGATTGACCAAACGATCAAAAAGATGTACCGAATGCACTATCACCCCACCCGTTCTATATCCACATTTACTAGCTTTGAAGGTTCATGTGGATAAAAAGTTAAAAGATGGTAGTAGTCACATAGATGATTATAAAGAAAATATGTATAGAGAGAATGTTCAAGACTTCATTAGTATTTATAATGTATGTGAAATCATCAACTATGATTGGCTAGGTGGCTCAGTTGTAAATGTATACATAAGTCATGTTTTTATGATTTGATTTCCCAAAAGCTGATATACTATGTCAATTATAATTAAATTAGTTTCATATTTTTGGTAGGAATTTATATGAAAAACAATTAAAGGTATTTTACCATAATTTTTTTTGGACTTTTTAGTCCTCACATAACCTTTAGAGAACAAAAAAAAAACACAAAAAAAGTTGAAATAGCGGGTGGTCTGATCAAACTATTTGAAAGAAAAATTTTGGATCATAGACTCTATTAAATACCAATGATATAAGGATAAAACTATAAAATTTAATAATATTAAATATGTTTTCATTTATTTAATTACTTATTCCTTTTTGTGTTTTTAGGCATCATTGGATGCACATTGTTGTAAATTTGGAAATTCTAAATAATTATTTCCTATACTCAATTCATGGAAATCCAAAAAACCATCCACACATGATGGAATTTTTCATTTTTTAATACACTAGATCCAAAATTTTAAAACTAAATGTCAAGTTTTATAATTTATATTATCTTTTAATGAAGATTATTTTATGATAGGGTGGTTCATCAATATCATGAAAAACAAGGAATGAGGGTAGGGGCCAAGCACACAGACTAAGACAAGTTCTATGAATGGACATGTATTGGGGAATATATAATAATATTTCACTACCCAAACACATATCAAAACAAATTACTTTTTCTACTCAATGTTTCTGTATTCTACTAAATGTTTCTGTAGTCTCCTAAAAAACCAATGGAAAATATTATGGTTATTATGTTTCAAAATTTATGGGAGAGATCATATTAGATGAACAAACTAGAATCCCTGAAGATGTATTTTTGAAGATAATTACTATTTTATTTAAAATATTTATTAATCCTTTGTGTATTTATATTATTTCAGAACTAATATAATTGTAGAAAAGACTCATATTCACAATACAATATAGATATGCTTAGAAACGAATGGATATCATATCTGATGTAAGGATGTACAAAAATATCACAAATATGCGACTTCTATTGAATTAGTGGATTATTTCATATTTATGTTCAATTTACTTATTTTTAGTATTAATCTCCTAATAATTTTTTTCTTATATAGGTGGATTCCTTTGCTCGAGTGATGGCAGATTGTTCAAATATGCTCATGCTCGTGAGTGATAGAACCTCGAGGCTGAAACTCAGATAATGACAATAAAGAAAGGGGTCAAGAATTGTTAATGATTAATTCCTAATACTTATATAATTAATTAATATTTTCACCATTTATCTATTATTTTTATGTCAATTTCCTTATCATTTTTATCTAATACTTATTTAGTTTTTTTATAGATCTTTTGGGAATTCATACTTTTCTTTCAATTATCTACAACAAGCCATAAACGAGAGAACATATTACTTTCAGGTGGAAGAGAAAACCCCATGTTGCATGAAATTGGAATCATAATGATGAATCAAAATAGGTATTTTTTAGTATTTGAATTAAAAGTATTATTTAGCAAAAGACCTGTCATGAATGTTTTCCTAAACAATGTAGTAATCAGTCGCAGTTCAATATGACGAACCTCTATCTAATACACATTATGCTTGGTATGACTCAAAGTGTCTGTTTTTAGTTTATAACATTCTTTCATACTTTAAGATTAATGTCTTATGAACTACTAAGTTTTGATCCATGAATAATTATTATGATCTATGATATGAATGGAATGAATTTCTATTGTTAATATCACCTTCTAACATCTTTATGCTCATGTTATCCTTATTTTATCATTGATATCTCCCTTTTTTACACTTATTAAGAATCTATTATCACCCTTTATTATATTTAATATCCTTATTTTATTAATAATGGTTTTAGAAATTATATTTCTAAGAAGTTTTCTAGTAAATAATAACTTAATGAGAGACTCTTATAAACTAGTTTTTTTGTGTTTCCATGTTTCCAAAAGAATTAGACCTAAAAAAATATAGCATGGATCATTATGTAATGTAAGTAATATTAATAAAAAAAATATGTGATATCTATATATGAAATGTGTGGTTAAATATAGTTAGTATTAGAGAAACTGACCAACTCAGAACTGAGCAAAAAGAACAAGTGACCGGTATCACTCAAAGTGTCTCTTTTTATTTAAAATTGATATCAATTTTAGTAAAAAGAACAAGTGACATACTGAAAACTGATAAAATGCATTATGATTATTTATATACTTTATGAAAATGATGTATATATTATTTTTAATGTGTAGGAATCAAATTTACCTCAATCTGATGCATGGTGTGGCCGGTATGAATTTGAGTGTGTATTTTTATATTAAATTGACATTAAATTTTGCAAAAAGAACAAGTGATATACTGAAAACAGAGAAAATGAATTATTTTTGTTTTGATAATTTAAGACAATGATATATGAGTAATTTTAGATTTGTAGGAATCAACCACACCTCAATCCGATGCACTGTGTGATCGATATGACTAAAAGTGTCCATTATCAGTTTAAAACTAACATTTTAGTTCAAAAAGTATCACTCAATGAAAACCAAGAAAACACAGTCTGATTGTATTAATAATTTAAAAAATTGATTAATAAGTCATTTATATGTGTATTAATTTTTCTCACATCAAACTGATACTCAATGAGATCGATATGACATAAAATGTGTGTTTCTAGTTTGAAATGACATTTTAGTAAAAAAACACAACTGCATACTAAAAACTGAACAAACACATTCATATTGTTTGGATAATTTAAGAAAACTATCTATAAGTTATTTGTGACATGTAGGAATAGAAAAAACCTCAATATGATGCACAATGTGACCAGTATAACTCAAAGAGTCTCTTTTTATTTAAAATTGACATTAATTTAAGTAAAAACAACAAGTGAGATATGAAAAAATGAGAAAAGGCAGTCATATTTTTTTTATATTTTAGGAAAATGATCCATAAGTAATTTTTTACATGTATTAGTCAACTGTAGATTTATAAGATGTATGGTGTGACAGGTATGACTCCCAGTTTTTCTTTTTATTATTATTTAAAATTTACATTAAGTTAAGTAAAAATAATAAGTCACATATTGAAAACTATGAAAATGCATTCATATTATTTTAATATTTTAGTTAAATGATCCATAAGTCATTTTTGATGTGGAACAGTCAACCACACCTCAATATAATGCATGATGTGACCTATATGATTCTAAGTGTGTCTTTTTATTTAAAATTTACATTAATTTAAGTAAAAAGCACAAGTGACATACTAAAAATTGAGCAAACACATTCATATTGTTTTGATATTTTGGAAAAAATATCCATGAATCATTTTTGATTTGTATAAATCAACCACACCTCAATATGATGCATGATGTGATCGGTATGACTAAAAGTGTATGTTATTAGTTTAAAATTGACATTTTAGTTCAAAATGCATTACACACTGAAAATCAAGAAAACCTGCTCTGATTGTATTGATAATTTAGGACAATGATTCATAAGTTTTTTATGATGTGTGTGAAGCCATATCATATCAAAAACATCATGATGTGACCAATATGAATCATAATGTGTGTTTCTAGTTTGAAATTACATTTTAGTAAAAAAACACATCTCACATACTGAAAACTCAGAAAATGCATTCATATTATTTTGATAATTTAGGACAATGATCCATCCATAATTTGAAAAAGGTAGGAATCATCCACATATCATTACAATGCATGGTTTGAATGGTATAACTCAAGATGTTTCATTATTTAAAATTGACATTAATTTAGTAAATAAACAAGTGACATACTCAAAATGTGATCAAACACATTCATATTGCTTTGATATTTTAAGATAATGACCCGTCACTCATTTGTGATGTGTTAGAATCAATTCTACCTCAATAAGATGCACAGTGTGACTGGTATAACTCAAAATTTGTCTTTTTATTAAATATTGACATTTTATTACTGTATTCATTAATATTAGTGTTTAATTTATTTCTTTATAGTATTACTATGCACATGAGCCTAATCTCGGTTGATGAGGACTGTTTAAGTGCATCAAGGTGGAGGAATAATTATTGGGATACTGTAGTAGTACGATAGCAGTACTGTAGTAGGAACTATATCAGGCACTGTAGTAGATTCTATTTGGCACTGTAGTAGCTGGGAATATTCCTCCATTTGGGCCTTCAGGACACTGATTTGGTCCCCGAGTCCTTTTATGCCTTCAGGCCTCCCGGGCCTTTGGGTTAGTAAGGCCTTCAGGCCACCTCAAGGCTTTCGGGCCACCTTAAGGCCTTTGGGGCACCTTAAGTGAAAATGAAAACCAGACAACCTACAAATGAACAAGCTCTAGAAGGAGGATGGACAAGGAGCATTCACCCTAGCAGAAGCTAAACAGATTTCAAGAATGAGAGGGTATGACACCTACCATCAGGACAAGACTGTGCATGCATGGAAAATCCTAGCCGAATAGCCATGCGAAGGTGGGGAGCTAATTTCACGATGAAGAAGCTAGGGAGGAGAATTTCCAAGTAGTTAATCTGGGTTGTATGTATGTTTTTAGACTACAGGTAATGATTTTCTCTAAGGCATACGGGCCATGTAATACTTATGCCTTCGAGCCTTGTAAGGGTTCCACCTCACCCCTTCAAAGGTGGTTTATCAAAAAATTAATAAAAAATGAAGTTCTTTGGGCCATTAGAAGAGTATTACTAACATAATATTTGTTTTCTTATATAGGTGGAATATTTTACTTAGGTTGAGTTGATTTGTTCGACAACTGATACCATGTGAGTACATTTTTGAGAGGGGATCACATGCATCAAAAGATGAAATATTAATGTTTTAAAATGCTTGTTGGATAATTGTAAATGTAATTATATTAAACATTGTTTGAAATGTAAATAGTAGTTCCTTTTTTTGTATATACCATGGGTGGACAATTTTGGATTCATGATTTCAATTAAATGTATATTGAATTGTTTGAAATTAGAGGTTTTTGCTGGGTGCATAGGCACCCCTTTATCATTTCTAAAAAATCACTGATAAAGTTGGTCCTTTATCAGCACTTTTTTAGCACTGATAAATGGGAAACCCTATTAAAATTGTGATTAAAAATGCTTTTCTTAGCACTGTGAAAAGCCTATTTACACACTGTTAAAGGACATATGTGTAGCAGTGATTATGGTTAGTGTTAGGGTTTTATACAAATAAACAATTTAGGGTTTGGGTACCCCAAATTTAATGGGATGCCAAAAAGTTTAATCAGTGAACATATGCTTTATAGTTGGTTTTTTTACTTTAATAGAAAAATTTATCAGTTTTTAGTTTTGAAAACACAAATATAACTATATATATCTGAATTAAGGGTGTAATTTTTGACCGACCCAGCTCGGACCGGGACTGGCCGGCTTGATGAACCCCATGAGGCAGCCCCAACCTAGCCTCTAGCCGGCCCAAACTATCAGGTCACCCCCTACGAACCAACCTTTTTGGGATTTTATTATTTAAAAAAAAAATTTAATAAATTAAAAACATATTTTTTCCCTAAATTTTAATTACAAAAAGTTAATTATAATGATTTTTAAAACAATTTTTGTATGTTTTTCTAAAACATTTCTTTAATTTATTTTAAAACATTTTTTAAAACGTTTTTAAAGTGTTTTTAAAACATATTTTTTTAAAACCAATTTTTGTAAACATATTTTTTTGAATGTTTATTAATTTTTTTAGACATTTTATTTAAAAGAGTTTTTAAATGATTTTTAACATTTTTTTCACATCTTTTTTAAAACAACCATTTCTAACATATTTTGTAATGTTGTTTTTTAAATTTTAACATTTTTAAAAAATTTTATTCTCTTTTTTATCAATAGTTACATTTTTTAAATGATATGTTTTCAATTTAATTTTAAATCATTTGACATATTTTAAATTTCTCACTTCATTCATTTCACAAAAACCCTCAACACCAACATCGTATGTCTATTAAAATTATAATATTTTCTTTAATTTAATAAAAATATAAAATTAGACCAATTTAGAAAATAATTAAAGTATAAAAAATTTATTTGAAAACATATGATTAAGAAAATAAATCTGCAGTGATTTTCATGTTTAAATAAATACCATTCACTGTAATAAAAAATATAAAAAATAACATGTGCAAGTTATAAGAATAAAATTAATGGGAGGTTGGGGGTGTGATTTTTTATAAATAGATTTATATATGAGAATATATATTTTTATAATATGTGGAAGTTGTAAAAATAAGTAAAGATGGTTTGGGTGTGTAGGAGTGGGTGAGTGTGTTAATTTTTTTTCTAAATAGATTTATTTTTTTTAAATAAATTTTTTCTAAACATTAATTTTTTAATGTTTATATTGAAATTTTATTTTATAATGTTTTTTAACTTCTTTCTAAACATTTTTTTAAAATTATCTTTTAATGGTTTATAATTTTAAGACATATTTATATATGTTAATATATATATATATATATATAATATGTGCAAGTTATAAAAACAATTAATGAGGGGGTGGTGTTGTGTAGGAGTGGGTGGGTGTGTTAATTTTTTTCTAATTAGATTTAGATATTTGTAAATGTTTTTTTAAAATAATTTTTTTCTAAACATTAATTTTTAAAATTTTATATTAAACGTTTATTTTAAAATGTTTTTTATATTTTTTTAAACATTTTTAAAAACATTTTTTTAATGTTTTAATTTTTTTAAATAGATTTATATGTGGTAATATATATATATATATATATATATATGTGTGTGTGTGTGTGTGTGTGTGTGTGTGTGTTTAAGTTATAAAATAATTAACGAGGGGTTGGGGGTGCGTAGAAGTGGGTATGTATGTTAATTTCAATCCTAAATAGATTTATACATGTGCATATATATATATATATAATATGTGAAAGTTGTAAAAAAATTAATGAGGGGTGTGCAGGAGTGGGTGAGTTAATTTTTTATTTCTAAATTAATTTATATATGTATATATAATATATTCAAGTTTCAACATACATAAAAAATAATAATATGGGGGGTGGGGTGCGCAAATATCAATGGGTGAGTGTTTTTTTGTTACTAAATAATGAGTTATATATATATATATATATTATGTTACAACTTTTATTTTAAAAGGTTTTTTAAATGTTTTAAAAAATATTTATATATATAATATTTTTAATTTTTAAAAAAATATGAATGAGGGGTGCACAAAAATGAGAGTTTTAATTTTTTTTCTAAATATATTTATACATGTGAATATATGTATAATATGTGCAAGTTGTAAAATAAAATTATTGAGTGCTGCATAGGAATGGCTGGGTTAATTTTTTTTTCTAAATAGATTTATACATGTGAATATATATATATATATATGTATGTATGTATTTATGTATGTATATATATAATATGTGCATGTTGTAAAAAAAAATTAATGAGCAGTGCGCAGGAGTGAGTGAGTTAATTTTTTCTATATTGATTTATATATGTATATATAAAATATGCAAGGTTCAACATACATAAAAAATAATAATGTGGGTGGGGGGAAACATCAGTGGGTGAGTGTATTATTTTTTCAATATATAATGAGCTATTATATATATATATATAGTCTGGTAATTCTAAACTAGGCGCACCACCTGAACTAGTTGGTCCAGGCGTAACCTTGGACACATGTGGTAGGGGGTTTACCAACACTTTCCTAGTATTTTTAAGAGAGGGAGGGATTTTATGGGCCAGCCTAGCCTACAAGCCTTCTTGTATAGGCCTGGGCCCGACCTGATGAACCATTGGTCCATGCCCAGCCCAAATGGGGCATTACCGGGTTGGGCTAGGCTGATCGGGCTTTCAGGCCGCTGGGTTGGAATTACACCCTTAATTTGGAGCCAACGAAAGCCATCATGACAACCCCTTCATCAAATCAGAGCGTTCAACATTTCCTAAATCCACACAATGGATTCCACATGTATCCATTGATACTGTAGTCCTCCCAAACTTTTGCCAGCATTAAGGCCACCCTGTCATTGCCAAATGTGTCCATGGAAGCCATGGACACTACCGCCGCTCGCCTTGATGCCTTCTTGCACCGAAGCCTCACCACTGATGTTTCCCAAGACCACACCATCATTTCCACATAATGTCATGGATGGCGCCTCCAACACTATCGACCACGAGTGTTGAATCCATGCCGTTGTCTCCGCTTGATGCAAAGATGCCACTTCCCCCCTTATGTCCCTACACCATGACAATGAATAACTAATTTGAAAACAACACCTAAAATCTAGGGAGGTCAGTGAGAAGAAAGAACAGTATAAATGTCCAGGGAGACATAGGGGAGAAGAAGTAGCTACCGCAGGAAGGGAAACACTAGTTGCGCCTTGAGGAAGGCATGTCAGGCGAGTGCAGATCCATCATCAATTTCATTTAGAGTTTACTATATTAATTTTATATAATTTTGATTAATCGTTATTCCAAAAGTGGTTAATCATATCAGTTGATGTTATCAACCAATAAAATCAGATATGGGTACCTCATAACCCAACTTGAATACCTTTGAACCAGGTCATGTTTTAAAAATATCTTATCACTATTAATTAGATTGGTTTCTAATATTTTTTATAGGGTACCCAAAACCAATATATACAACTATTTTTATTTTTCAAATTTTTTTTAAAAAAAATTTATATTCCGAGTGGAGCTCAAGATTGGATTTTTTTGGGTTAGTTAAAAAAAATTAAAAGGTGATTGAGTTATATTTTTTTAAAAAAAGGATCCTGTGAATCATGAACAATGGTCACACTTTTCTCTTTGGATTGGAAGCGTGAATGACCCTCATGATTCCTGGTAAATGGATAGAAGCATGAGTGTGATACATACCTCCTATACAATATTTGTTTGGAAGCTGAATTATGGTGGTGTGTGTTGTTATTCTTGTAGTAATGCCTTGTGTGAGGTAGGTTGTTGTGCAGTGATGATAGTGACTTAGGTATGGAAAGTGTGGGATAATGATGTAATGTTTTTTGTAAGGGGATTCACCATGGGAGAATGTGAGATGGTTGTGATATGTGATGGTTGTGATGTGCGGTGGTGGTGATGTGTGGTGGAATATATGTATGGTGTTTTGGAGATGGTTGACATGGGATAGAAAAGGTGTTGTGTGGTGTGGTTATGTTAGTTTCCTGGTTAGCCATGGAATGAATTATAAAGACGAAATGAAATTTCATGGGTTGGTAAATAAATAAGAGTTGGATGGAATTGATGTATGGTAATTGGATTAAATGATTTTTATGATAAATTAATGAGTTGTATAAAAGTGAATAAAATGGATTAGTAAATGGTAGTAAGTGGAAACTTGTTAATACAAGAAAATTTTGGAACCTATTTTGTAGGTGGAGTTCTGTGGCTATGTTTGACAGTTGTGTGGCGTGATGCATTTAGTGGTGGTGGTAGTTGTGACAACTAACGTGAGATGTATTTTGGGATTTTGTGGTGTATTGTAGTGAATTTTATGTAAACCCATAGGTTGGGTATTTTTTGGTATCTATCAATCATTTATTTTATGTTATTTCTATACATGTCCCACCCGAGTTGGATAACCTTACTAATGCTCAATGGTTTTTAGTTCAGGGTGTTTTCCCCAATATCCAAGATGGCGGTGATATAGATGGGTGGATAACCCCTCTTCCCCTGTCTTCCTTTCATATTTATGATGATGTGATATATGGTGGGGGTCATTTGTGGTGATAAGAGGGAATAAGGTTGATGTACTTCATGTTCATGATACCCTAATTCTGGGGTTATGTGATGGTTTGGGTGTCTTCAATGAGATGTTATGTGATGAGGATGTGATGTTATGTGATGATAACTAATGTCAACATCAGATGCTAGTCCATGTGAGGGTTGGGTTGGTAGGGATGCACCCCAACCCACATTAGATATGGCCGAAAATGTTATGTGATATATAAGGAAATGGATGAGAATATATGACGTTTGATGTTGGGGTGTGAGAGAATCAAATCAGTGGGGAAGCAGTTGCAGGGAACCTTTTTTATGTTTTTGATACTATGTTATCATATTGGATGTGTGATTTGGTGATAGTTCTATGGTTAGGTTGGTATTGGTTAGTAAACCTGTTTAGGTGCTTGTTGATTCTGTTGTTTATTAAATGGAACATTAGAATGCTCTTTTCACATGAACACCTGACACCTTGGGTATTATCCTACAATGTATACATGTTATGATCAATCTACATATATGAACTATTTTTCAGGTTTCCAGGAGGACTTTGGTGACCAATTTGGACATTACTATCTTGTATTTTGGATTTGTTATTGAGTCTCTTCTACAGGGCATGTCTTTTCGTATATTCTTAGAGATATTTATTTCTTATCATTGACACAGTTCATGATTTTTTGTATGGTTTTGGGTTTACATTTATATTATCTGTTTGGGTTACATGGGTTATGATTATAATAACTCTTGATCCTATATTATTATAGAGGAAAATTCCTTCCATTTGAGATATTTTTATACCCTTGTGTTGGTCACCAACTCGGGGCCTACTAGAGACAGGACACGGGGGTCATTATTTCTCGTCCTTCATTGCAATACTGGGAGGGTTACCTTGGGTGGGGACATAATAGTATGGAATTAGAGGTTTTGGTTGAGGGATAGTGAGGAATTTAGAGTTTGTAACTGTGAGGGTTTCATGGGTTAGAAGGGAAGTGGTGCCAGTTGACCATGGTGCATGACATGGGCCAGGGAGACTAGCTAGGACATAGGATTTTAGCCCACCCTTAATCTGGTTCATAGAATATGATCCAATCAAATATATAAGTGATGTGGAACTATTTTTATGGTAGAGACCTTGTATAGGTACAAGTTTAATTATTGATATAATTTGTGTCAGAATTGGGTGATTTTAGGAAGTTAAAATGAACTAATTAGTTAAGATTTGTTACAATTCCATGCTATCGGGCATAAGATTCCTCTTTATTTTTTAGTAATGGATCCTAGTAATCATCAATGAGTATATTAATATTTTTAGTTTCAGTAGGAAGATCTAGTTGATCATCAAAGGATCAAACCAATAGAGGAGGATGAGGCATGATAATGGACTTTGTGTGCCTTTCAATGGAAGAGTTTGGGGAAGTATGTTGGGAGTATCTCAGATCTGGAGACGGATCACTGGTTGAATGATCTTGAGATAACTTTATTTCTGATTAATTCTCATGATATGTTCTCTTTACCATTAGATGTTAGTTAGATATAGAGAGATGTGCGTTTGTGGTCGGTGTTGTATCTTGGTGAATGCAAGGAGGAAAATGTTTTGTGACTACACTTTTACAAGGAGTTTTAATCATAATTATTTTCATCAATGACATTGGAAGAAATGATACATATGTTTCTCTCCATTGATTAATTGAGTTTGAGCATATAGGATCTTGGGATCAAGTTCAAGGACCTCCTTCCCTTTCCCCTGATGTCCTTTTAGGGAAGGAGTCTAGAGTGCTGTGTTTGGAGGAGGATTTTCACCTAGTAATAAGGTATGTGGTCACCTAGTTTACTCTTTCTACATACCTAGAGGTATAAAAGAAGTTATAGGTTATCAAGCAAATGATTTAATTGGGAGGTTATCCTTGAGAGGTCATCCAATAAATCAATTCCAGGAGGAATGTTTTAGGCAGTGGGTTGTGGGCATTGAGCCCAATGGGGTATCGACCATTGGGAAATTGATAATGGCTAGTCATTTATCATCCTTCTAGGGTAGGTGGATTTAAATAACCCTCTGGGGGGGTAGAGAGTTAAATGTTTCTTTTATTTCAAAAATGGGTATGGCCACCTCCATGCTTAATGTTAAACTGCTTAGGGAGGCCAATTCCAGATGGGTGGTCAAACCCCTTTTCGCTAGCAACAACAGTTTCCTCTAGGGAAGTTTCAGTCGTATGGACCACTGATGGTTGTTCAAAAGTTAAGGATAGATGGTGTTAGAATGGGGGGGGGGATCATTATGGAACACATACCTATGGAAATAGGTTAAAGTGAATTCGTGGAGATTGAAAATAGCGAGAAATATAAATTGTTCGTGGTCAAATGTATATATTGGAGGTGGTTATGCCAATGGGGCCATAGGTTTTCTAAGGTACTATAATTTTATCTTTTACTCTTGTTTATGACTTGTTTGATTCCATATTCTCTCACTACTTTATTAATATTTTTTGTTCTATGCCTTAAGATTTGATATAGAGAGACTTTTCATGAACCTAGTTTAATCAATCCCAGTTGGAGGTCACACTACTTTGCTCGATGTGTGTTGGGGATATAGGCTAGTGATGGGGAAACACTAGTTGGTGAGAGAGGTTTTCAGATGGGTGGTTGGAAGGTGGAGCCTCTTTAGTCTTAGTTGGAGGGTATGTCAATGAAATCTTTGAAAAAGGACATTATATTGGCTATAGAGAAGTTCAAATATGTTTTCCCAGATGAGGTTATGAAACTACACCCACCACCACATGATGTCATGATTGAGATGGAGTTACAAAAAAACCCATATCTAATTTTTATGGATCCTTATCAAATAAAAACTATGGAGCTATGTGAGTTGAGGCTACAGGTTGATGATATGATGTGGAGGTGTTTAATCTAACATAGTGTGTCTCCTTGGGTGATCTATTTTTGTTTTCTAATAAGGTAGATATCAGTATGAGGTTGTGCATATACTATTATAGGTTGAATTAGGTGATAGTCAATAAACATTACCCCATTCCAAGGATTGATTATTTGTTCTAAAAAGTGAAGATAGATTTTTGATTTTTAAGATTGACTTGTGGTTAGGATATCAACATTTGAGGGTGAAAGATGAATATATTTCAAAGACTACCTTCAGGTGAAGGTATAGGTACATAAAATTCAGGGTCTTTCTATTTGGTATTATGAACACACCAACTATATTAATGGGAATCATGAAATCCATATTTTGTGAGTTCTTGGGTATGTTAATTTTTACGTTCATCAATGATATATTTTTCTACTTGAAGTACAAGGAGGAGCATGTTGAATATCTCTGAGCTATCTTGCAGGTCATTCAACACCACCAGTTTCATGAGAAGCTAGCCAAATACATTTTTTGAACATGAGAGGTGAATTTACTTGGGAATGTGGTATCTCATAATGGCCACTACAACAAAAAATGCCTTTAACAAAGCTAGAATAGGCCTTTATCACAACTAAAAAAGTGCTGATAATTTGAGCACAGTTAAAAGCCCAAAACTTTTATCTGCGCTAAATAAGCACTGTTAAAGGGGGCCTTTAACAGTGCTTTTTTATCACTGATAAAGTAGTGTTATTAATGGGGGTAAAAAATATTTTGGATGTCCATGAGCATCTGACCCCTTTATCAGTGCTTCCACAACCCATTTAACAGTGATCCAACCCACCATTTATTAGCACATTCTACCCCCCTTATCAACACTTTGTGAATTTACACCCTCACGTGAACTCGCCTGGATTTGAACCGTTCACCTCTTCTTTAAAGATGGAAGTCCTTTACCACTACACCATGTTGTTTTTCTCTCTATTTAATGATATATTTTATTATTTTTATATATATTTACATGTATATATATATATATATTTTTAAATAAATAAATAAATAATAAATACATAAATTTTAAATATTAAATATTAAATTTTAAATAAATTAATATATAATAAATAAATAATAAATAAATATTAAATAATACTTGATTAAATAATAATTAATCAATAATAAATAATAGATAATAAATAAATAAATAAAATTAATAATAAATAAATAAATAAAAATTTATTAAATAATTAAGAATTAATGAATAAATTTATATTAAATAAATAATAAATAAATATAAATAAATAATAAATAGATAATAAATAAATAAAAATACCCTAAAACTTTAAGAAACTCAGAAAACCCTAAAAAATCTAAAATAACCATAAAACATGATATGGATGTCCTTTTTCAGATCTACAACTAGTCGAATCGAATATCATGAAATGATATTCGATATGATATGTGGTACAGGCTGAATAGACACCTGGATCAAAACTTATAGACGTTTAAATTTTAAGAAATCAAGTTTGATGACTAAAAACATTGTTTCAGAGGCCTTCTGGGTCTTTCTAGTGTAACCAAAGAAGTAAAATGCTCTACTATTTTGTCCCAGACCTACACAATGTATTGATCATCCCAGGATTGGATTTAATATGTGATAGAGCCTAAATGAACACCTGTATCAAAGGTTATGGATTTTTGGAGTTCGAGTTATGTTTTCAACTTATTTTAGATCTTTTTTATAATTTTTTTTATTTTTGTTACCTTTAAATTGGTATGAAATTACTATTAATCGATAATAATAAGAAAATTTTTAATTAATTTTTTAATTATTTTATATGCCCTTTTCACTAAATATCTTATATATTAAGTGTAAATGCCTATTTACCTTATCTAAAACATATTTTGAAAAATATATATTATATTTATATAAGTATAAATATATTTATATATTAATATATTTTTTTTAATGAAATATTTTTTAAAGTATACTTTTATCAGTGCATGTAAATAAGTGCTCATAAAGGGCGGTCTTTATCAATGCTTCTAAAAAGAGATGATAAACCCCCCTTATCAATGCTTATAAAAAATCATAGATAAATTAACCCTTTAATGTTTCTTTTTTAGAACCGTTAAATAACCCCTTTAACTGCACTAAAAAAAGCGCTGTTAAAGACCCCCTTCAATAGTGTTTTTCTACCACTAGAAAAAGGGGTCTGTAATAATATTTTTTTATAGAGTTGTTAGAGACCTAGAACTTGATAAAACTAGTTTTATAGTAGTGAGCGTGGTCATATACTTTTCTAAGATCAAGGCAGTAATTTCTCGAGAATCCCCCAAGAACACAAAAATGGTTCACAATTTCCTTGTATTATTGGCTATTATCAGAGGGTTGTGCCCAATTTATCTTGTATTGAAGCCCTGTTGATAAATTTGTATAAGAAGAACCATGAATTTTTTATGGATTTATCAGTTCTATGATACATTCAAATACCAAAAGGACAAGTTTAACACTGATCCAATACTTTGGTTTCCAGAGTAGGGTGTGATGTTTGAGGTTTTCTATGACACTTCTCACTTGGTATTGGGATGAATCTTGACGTAGAAGAGAGAAGTGGGCTCTTATGGGTCTAGTATGTTATATCCCCATTAGAATAATTATTCTAATCATGATTTGTAGCTATCTACATTTGTGTTTTCACTGAATATGTGGTGGAATCAACTTATTGGTGAGCGTCTTGTGGTTTTCACAAACCAAAAGTGCATAAAGTATATTTTCTTTTAACAAGATTTGAATCTACTCCAAAAGAGGTTGATATAGTTTCTCTAGGATTATTATTTTGAGATATTTTACACATCAATAAAGAGTAATATTTTATCCGATGTGCTGAGTCATAAGTCATGACAAGTTTTTGTTCAATAATCTATAGATATTTGGAAGGGGATAAAGGAGTTTTTTTGTGATACATCCTGACATGGTGGAGATAATTGTATGTGGTTACCTTTATCAAATTATAATGGAGACTTCCTTGATGTAATAGTTTGAGAAGTCTTAGTGTGGATACTCATAGGTAGAGGTGATTTGTGATCATGTTAGCCATGGTGATTCCCTAGAGGTATGTTCACAGTATGGTTAGAACCAGATGTAGTTCCAAGGGAGGATGTTTGTTCCATTGGTAATGAAAAAGTGAGTTATCTATGAGTTTTACATCTCACCTTTATTAGTGCATATCAGTGTGACCAAGATGTATCATAGTTTGAGGAGGCAACATTTTTGGTCGAGGATGAAATGGTCTGGGGTAGTGTTTATAGAAACTTGCCTAGTTTTCCAGCAGGTGAAAGAAGAAAACCATTTTCCCAGAGGTTTGTTTCAACCCTTATATGTTCCTACATGGTAATGGTCGAAAATATTTATTTATTTCATTATTAGGTTACCCTGAAATCATAGAGTATGTAATGAGTTTTGGGTGACAGTGGGATGAATATTGAAGTTGGCTCACGTTTTTGTGATTCATGAGTCAAGTGATGTGGATTTCTTGGCAAGATGGTATTTTGATGATGTGGTTAGGATTTAAGGGATTATGTGGACCATCTTCTGTGATTGAGATCCTTGTTTTACATCATGTTTCTTGAGGGGATTACAACATGCCTTTGGCTCCCAGTTTCACCTCAGTACTGATTTCCACTATCAGAATGATGGGAAGAAAGAGAGGATCATCAAGATGTGAGAGTATATGATATAATCTTGCATCTTGGACCTTCATAGATCATGGGTAAGACACTTACCATAGGTCTATTTTAACTTCAAAAATATCTTTCACTCATCCATTTAAATGGATCCATTTGAGGTGTTGTATGGTTTATCATGTTTTTCTATATTTTATTAGATTGATGTGGGGGTGATATCAGTTATTGGTCCACACATAGTGAAAAGTATGATTGAGAAGGTCCAGTTAGTTTGAGAGAGTATGAGGGAAGCATAATACTGTCATAAGGATTATTATTATCATAAGTGGAGGCCCCTAGAGTTGGAGGTTTGAGACCCAATGTTCTTGAGGGTTTCCGTTCAATGGGGGTAGTAGAGGTTTGGAAGGGGAGAAAGCTATTTCACTAGTTTATCAGGCCCTAAAATGTTTTGTGTCATATTGGAAATGTGGAATATAAGTTGGAACTCCCACTATGGGTGGACATGATCCATGATGTCTTCTATGTGTCCCAACATTGTTTGTGTCATTATGATGACTCCCACATCATTGAATGGATAGAGTTGAATATTAAGGATGGTGCAACATTTTTGGAGTGACCAATAGAGATATAGGATCATCTATATAAGGATCCACAAGGATTAACCATCCCCTTGGTTTAGGTGTTGTGGAGGATTTGTGTCCTGGAGGAGAGTACTTGGGAGTGTGAAACACAAATGCATGCCGAGAACCCAAAGTTGTTTTTAGTTTTTCATTACACTATTTTCATTGATTATATGATGTTTGAACCTTACTAAATTTATGAGATGTAATTACATCTTATTAGTGATGTGTGTTATGGGTTTAAGTGCACAAATATGGGAAACCCCCCTTTCCGATAAATATTTGTTATAATATGACACATTTTAAAAATATTTGGGTGAGTCAGTGCCACCCAAAATAGACTATCTATTGAAATGGAGGGAAGGATTCCTTGACTTATGTTCTCTAAATTGTTTTATGACATTTTAGGTGTCTATTGGTTTGGGTTGTGCATAGTTTACAATGGTAGTGCATATAGTTATATTAAAATAGGTTAACTATGTCTGGTTCTAGATGATATGGTTGTGCACATTGTTTTTGGATGTCTGGGTTTAGCATGTTTTCATGGAGGTAGTTTTTGGGGCATAACAAGATCCCTGAGAGTTATATCATGGGAAATTTTTTTATACTCTCTTTTTTTTGGGTTTTGTTTTTATTATTGAGGATGCGAATTGTTTGATAGGTATCTAATGAAACAATTTGTGCCTTCATGGACTGTTACATTTATGGTTTGAATGATTGAGGTGTTTGGAGGAGGATCAATGAGGCTTCTATAGATGTTGGAGCTATAGTGGTACTTCCGTAGGATGTTCATGACATGAAAAAGGAATTTAGATCAGGAGTTTGTGATTCAAAGATTTTATGGCTCCTGATTTATGACATGTGTTTGGGTGATAAGTTCAATGTTGAAATAAATTATGACATGAAAGTGTAATTCACTATCTAAATTAAATCTTGTTGAATCACCATGAATTTCATCAGAAGTTCTTTGGGTTGTAATTAAGAGTAAATTCACAGCTTAAATAGGTTTTGTAGCATGAATATCTGAGCTGCATGAAAATCTGTGAAGTGAATATGGAATTCCCAGTGTGAATGGAGAATGTTATAAACTTTTTATTAATATAATGGTTCATAAAAATCCTCTCATATAACTCTCATTACACTCAGTTTTTGGAGAAAAACTAGGAATATTTGGATAATCTTCTAGAACATTTCCTTTTAATTTGATTCTTGGGTTCTAGAGGTTCATCATTGGAAATCTGAGGTGAGTTCTTCTCTTTATCTCATGTTTCCCATTGTTCTTCTTTCCTTAATTTATAGCGGTGATGTTTTTACTATTTGAGGTAAGTTTAAGCAACATTTTTGGTGAACCCTTAATGTGATCCAGGTTGATTCATTTTTTCCTTTTGTGTTTTTGATATTCTAATTGTTTCTCCTTCACCTTGTTGTGTGCAGAAAATCAGAAATCTTGTTTGAGTCAGGGGATCCTGATTCTCATTCATTTTGTATGCATGTGTTAGGATTGAATACTTTTCCTTCCTTTTTGTGGATATTAAGGGTCAAACTTATACATATAATGAATTGTATCTATCTTAATTGATGAGAATGGGGATAAATTTCTTGTTTTATTACTTCAATGTTATTTCTTATGATTTTATGCATGTTGTTGCGAGTACTAAAAATCATGATAGTTGGGTGAATTAATTGTGCTTTAGTTTTTATTATAGAGATACCCTTGATGATATTTTTGTTTGGTCACACCCTAAATTAAAATTATTAGAATTAAAATATGTCTAATAAATTCACTTCCCATGGAAATCGTGCTTGCAGATTAAATAAATAATTAAAGTTATGTAAGTTCATGAACCTAAATTATTGATGTTGAGTTGAGGTGGAGGTGTGGTTATTAATGTTGTGTTTCCTTGTGTGAATAGGCTACTGTGTAGTGATAATAGAGACCTAATTTTTTGTGGAAAGTGTGGGTCAATGATGCGATGTTTGATTAACATGAGATGCAATGTGTTGGGATGTGCGATGGTTGTGACGTGCGGTGGTTGTGATGTGTGATGGTTGTGATGCGTGCCGGTGATGATGTGTGGTGGTTGAGACATTTAGTGTTTTAGAACTTTTAAATGTGGGATGGATGAGTTTTTGTGTTTTGGGGTTGTGTTAGTTTCTTGGTTATCCATGGAAAAAAATTGTAATTCTGAAATGATGTCATGTGTAGGTAAATAACTAATAATGGGACAAAATTGATGCATGATAATCAGATTAAATGATTTGAATGATAATTGGTTTTGATATGTAACATCAAATGAAATGTCTTAGTAAATGAGAGTCATTAGATGTTTTTTGAATATAGAAAATCATGGAACCTATTTTTTAAAGTGGATTTGTGAGGATATGTGTGGTGGTAGTGTGGTGTGATGCATCTAGTTGTGATGAAAGTTGTGATAGATGATGTGTGGTGTAGTGGAGGTGTTGTGGTGTACTCTTTTATAGTTTATGTGAATATATATGTTAGTAATTGTATGCTATCTATCTATCATGTATTTTACGTTATTTATATATATGCACCACCTGAGTTGGATAACCTTACCAACACCCAAAGGGTTTGGGTTATGATTGTTTTCCCTAATATCAAGAAATGTGGTGATATGGATGGATGGACACCCCCTCTTCACCACTCTTCCTTCAATAGTAATGATATGGGTTTTTAGAGATTTCCCAGTGGTGATGTTGATTTGATATGTGGCGGGGGTCATGAATGGTGGGAGTAAGGTGTGAGGTTGATGTCCTACAAGTTCATGATAACCTATAGCCTTGGTTATCTGATGAGATGAGATGTGATGTCCCATGTGTCTTCAGGTGATATCTGATGTGATGGACCATGTGTCTTCAGTTGAGATGCAATGTGATGAGGCTATGATGTGATTCATTGATGAATGATTATATCACAAGATGCTAGACCTTGTGAGGATTGGTGTGGGTAGGGATGCGTATTGACCCACACAAGAGAAGGATGAATATGTGATGTGATATGTATGGAAGGGATGCGAAAACATGATGTTTGATGTTGGAGATTGAGAGAGAAAAATAAATGGGAAAGCAACTATGGGCCCTATTGTTATGTTTTTAAGACAATGTTACTATGATGGATGCATAATTTGGTGAGTGAGCCATGATGAGGTTGGGATTGTTTAGTTGAACATTTTTAGGTGATTGTTTGTTTTGTTGTTTATTCACTAGTGCATTAACAGGTTATTTTCACATGTGTATTTAATACCTAGGGTACGATCCAACTGATTATACATGTTATGATCACCCTTTATTTATAAAATATTTTTTAGGTTTCCTGGAGGACTTTGGAGACCGAGATGGACATTGCTAGTTCGGGGTTTGGAGATGTAATTTAGTCTCTTCCAAATGAATTGTCTTTTAGTATTTACTTGGAGAATTTTATTTGTATTACTAACAATGTTCAGGAATTTTAGGATGGTTTTGGGTTTACATTTAACTATGTGTTTGAGTTTATTGGTGGGTTTTTATCCTATCTCCCAATCATATATTATTATAGATTGTAATGACTTTCATATGTGATAATTTTATACACTCGATGCTTGGTACAAAATCAGGGCCTACTTGAGGTGGGATTGGTGGGACATAATATATCTTCCTTTATTTCTATCCCAAGAGGGGAAAATTCGGGGGGGGGGGGGGGGGTTCGTGCTATCTATTCTTTGGCGTACACACCACTTGTGTATCATTTATGGTACCTACCTCTATATCATCATATGTGAAAAGTTGTAGATCTATAGTCTCGTTACCCATAACCTATCATAGATACATGAAAAATGGTTACTGACTGGGACTCTCTCCAATATATGAAGAATATGGATTTTGTGTTGTGGATATCTATAGATTAGAGGAAAAATGATGACAACATAGATCAGTCGACCTCTATCACTGTAGAAAAACCCAACACACTAATAGATTGTATAGAAGAATTAGTAATAGATTATTCAAGGCCCTCTATATTATTATCTTGTACTTGTGGCTATGGATATGCCTATGCCTGTTCCTAGGTCCTAGCCATTAGTTGTGGCTATGGTTGTGGATTGTATGCAATAGGAAGAAGAAGAGCATCTGATTGATCCTTATGAACATCCTCCTCCTATTCCACATCTGTTGGATGTGCACTAATATATATAAGTTTATATTTAATAAATTCATGTGAGTTATTCATTTTATGTATTAAATTAACATGCAATAACAAATAAATAAATATATAAATGATATATATTTATTTCTCCTGAACAATTTAATTATCTGTTACAAACCATTATAAAAGTTTTAATGGAATTATATAAATTTATTGAAAATTTTGAATGAATTAAACCATTAATATGAAACATATATGATGAGAGGAGACTCAATATTTACTTATATATGAGTATAATTTCCTCTTCTATTAGGTGTTTCAAATTCTATCTTCCTCCCATTCTATTGCTCATCATCTACGAGAATTTCACTAACAACCCTTAATCATTTGGGTATCCTCATGATATGGTCTCAGATCCATTAGTTGATATTACCCCCTTAGAGGCAGGGTGATTTTGTTCACTTCTTCATGATTTTTGTCAAGAATTTTATTTTTCCAAGGAATATGAAGACTCCTACTTTTGGTGTTATCCTGGTACTTTGTTTTACAGTTTTGTTTTTTTATTGATTATTAAAGATAGACCTGTCCATGTTTGGGTTGCCTTATGTGGAATATGGGCATATGATGATTGTATGAAACCCATCATTAGTATCCGATGAAAGGCTTATTTAATGAATCAATGTGTTTATTATTTTATGAAAAACACGTTTTACAAAATTTAAAAGGATATTTTTCAAAATGTGGAAATAAATGTGAAAATTCATATTTACTTATTAATTAAATGTTTTATTTATTTATTTATGTTATTAATATTTATTAAATTGATTATAAAATGGTAATAAAATTAATAAGATATTATTAATATTTTTTTTGCATTATCCTCTATCAAATATGAAAAATTCATATTCATTACTATTTTTTATAAAAATAAATAAAGTATTTATTATAATCAAGAGAACTCAATTATTCATTGAATTATATTATTTATAAATTGTTTATAAATAATGAAAAAAATATATTTTTAAATATTTTAAAAAATTTATAAAATCCTTTTAAAGATTAATTAACTATAAAAATTTTATGGTTAAATAGTAATTTTTTTTCAAATATTTATGGTTTATAAAAATTTATTGATCATAAAAAAATGGAATATTGGGAAAATTTAAATTTATAAATGGTTTATGAATTAATTAGTTATAAATTGTTTATGATTAATCATATAAATTTTTATTATTCATTTATTAAAAAAATATTCAAAATATTAAATGTTTATATTTAAAATACCCTTTGACAAATTAAATGGCATTTATTTATTATATAAAAATAAATGGTTTATTTATAAATCATAAATGGTGGGGTTTTAACTCATTATAAAATAAAAAATTTATGATATTTCGATTATAAAAAAATGTTTATATAATATAAATTGAGTTATAACATGTATATAATTCATGAAATATCATATAAATTCAATTTAATATTAAATGTAAAGTGGTTCATATTAAAATGAATATAAACTATTTATAGTATTTCTAATTTATAAAATTTTTTATAATTAGAAAATTATATATGAATAGTTCATTAATGTCACATGTTTTCGGAAAATAAATAATTTATTTGTTTATTTATTTAATTTCCTTGATACTCATGTTTAGTTCATAATTAATTAATTTGAAAATTTTCAATTTTGAGAGGATTTATATAGATATTACTTAAGTCACACAAAAAATGATTTTATAATTGAAATGATAATGTTTTTCATAATAATTAAGTATATGATATTTATATCACCTAAAAGTTTTACATAATAGAAATTGAATTATAAATAGTTTATAATTCATATAATATCATATATTTAAATGGGAAATGAAAGATAATGATAAATATGAAATAGATCATATTGGAAAGAATATAAAGATTCATTATTAAAAATTATTGTGTCCATAATGTTAATGGTGCAATTATAAAAGGGATTATGATTAGATTTTATATATGAAATTATTTATAAATGTTAATCTCATGTTTAAATATTTAAATTATCAATATATTTAAAGGTTATTACCTATTTTAGTTATACTTATAAATTGTTAATATTAGGAATGACTATATTCCAATGTTTATATGATAAATTCCTTTTATGATAGATACTTAAATTACATGTTAGGTTTGATAATGAATTTATTTTATCATCCACCTTGAACCCAGTTTGTAATTGAATTTGTGGACGTTAATTTATTTGTTGAATATATTTTAGGCATATTAGGTGTTAGAGTTTTTATAAACTGAACAATATCTTGATTAATGTCCCCATTAGTAGAGGGACTTAGGTTTAGACCACCTACTTTCCTGGAGTATTTCCTTATCTAAGAGATTAAATGGGGTTGTCTATCTGTTTGTCTAGTCTTACTCATGTGGTATTTTTCTATATAATATAACTATATGAATTGACATAAATCGTTCATGTAACTTATGAATATGATGCATTTGGATATTTATGAATATACTTGAATTTTATTTTTGAGTGATTAACATAGACTTTTGTGTTGTGTAAAGATTTACACATTAATTTTGCGGTTCGAATAGGGATTCCAAAATGAAATCATTAGAAGCATGACTACACATAAAGGGAATAAAACATGAGAAGATTATATAGGATTTAATAATTATGGTTTTAATATCAATACAATATATATTAAATTAGCGAGACCTTAATACTAGAAAACACCTAAAATAGTAAGTGTGATATTCCTCCTAAAGAAAAACATTTCAAGACCATATTAATAATCCAATCGAGTTGTTTCATGCCTACACCGGGTTCCCTAGGATTTTCCTTGGTTAGATTGTTTTTGGCATTGTATTTAGGTTACAATATCAAGTAATAAATAAAGATAGGATACCTAAGGAATAGATTTTAGTATATCAATATGATGGATTTGGATAAGTGGTTATCCACTCAATTATCGAAGAGTCACAACTACTATGACTGGGATGATTACCTACTTAAAAAACTATCCAGTGAGAGAAACACCATAGTGTATTACATAGTAAAATATGGATCTTGGATCACTAAATTGATTCAATGTATCAGGTCATCATTTTTAGTGGGAGAACTATCATTAAATTTACTTAATGAAAATATGTAATACACTAGATTCATAAGATAAAAATATGTATTATAGATAAAAACATCATCATTATCAAACTAAACATTATATCAATCCTTGAAATGAGAAGATTGAAGTAGGAAATTCCTATGACTGGTAGCTTAAGAAAGGTTCTTGAGAAAGAGAAAATAATCCATGCATTAGAGCAATTCCTTCCTCATTAATAGCCTATAGTTGATGTTGTACAACAAGTGAATCTAGATTTTTATGGAAGCATAGAGTGATTTATTTTAGGTTTCAAAGGAAATAGATGCATAAAAACAAAAATAATATTAGTCACTTATCATGAACTCAATATGATTGGGTACATAAATGGTTTAAAGAATATTAGTCCCATATAATCAATATGATATGGTATATAAAATATTATTCAGTATGATTGAATATGTTGATGACTCTATGAGACTACAAGGTCTCCTTAAAAACTTTATTGCTTATAGGAATGTATTCAATTGTTTTGAAAAATATATGACATTAAATGTATGATTTATAAAGTTTTGTAAATATAAAAATGGTTATAAGTTGAGAAATAAATAGACTATGATGGTTATTTCCCAATAAATAGATAAAAAGAGTTGTTTCATTGATAACTTGGATGTTTCAAGCCTAGATGAACTTTTCATAAGATATTTATTATATAATTATTTTCTTGGTAAGAACATGTAAACAATAATTGTTTAAATGTACTGATATGGGTATTTTTTAATACATATGGTTTATGATTTATATAATTTCTATAACATGATTAAGAGGATACTAAAATGGATTTTTCAGTTAGAAAAATTTTCATATTAGCATATATTGAAAATTTATGAAAATATGGATGAATTCAATAAAATTTTACCTAGTATTCTAAAAGTGTTGAGAATTCTTGAATTGGGTATATTAGGTTTGGATTGAAGTACTATATGGATACTAAAAATGGATAAAAGCTCAATCCATAAGAAGAAAAACTGGTAGAAATGTTCAAAAATGTTTCTTCCAGATGAAAATAAAGGTAATTGAATCCTATGGGTTTCAGAAAAGAATTCAATATGATTATATTTTACATAATATTCCTAAAAGAGTTTGTAAAAATCTATGAAATTTACATGTTCAGTATGGATATTACAGAAATTAATTCTTTGATTTTGATGGGTATGTGATATCAAATGTATATTTTATAAGATGTTATAAATATACCAGATTTCAAAATATAGGGAATAATTGATTGATCTTTTATTATGAATTCAAGAGGTGAAGTAAATAGTTACCACAAAGTGGATTTTAATGTAAATGATTTTATTAAGCTTAAATGAATTGAAGTATAGGATGTGTATCTTCATTTCATTTCTCTTATGCGATAAGATAAAATGTTTGATAAAAAAGAGTTATTATGAAAAAAATTCAATGATTAATTTTATACAAATGGTTTATGATTCATCAAATTTCTATAACATGTTTTGAGAAGAATTTATAGCTAAAATTATTTTATTCAGGAAAAAAGTGTTTATCCATGTATTTGATAAAAATATGTGGGAATTTTTTCCACCACCAATTAGTGCGATATTATAATAAAATATTCTTTTCAAAAAGGGAAATCTTAAAAAAACATAGGATACCATATATGATATGGATATAATTTTTTATTTGTTAAATATTCCTACTAAAATTAAATAAGGGTTATTTCCTAAAACAAAAGGTAGTTTGTGCTGTATTAAAAAGATATTATAAAGAGAATATATTATTTAGGAGACCAATGGGAGTATGTTTGGACTTAGAGAAGTTCATATTTAACAAATAAAATATTGTACCAAATTTAGATTAAGTTATTATTAATTTTATATCCTAAAGAGTTATGATATTATATAGTAAATAATGATGTAAAGAGATAAATTTAGTTACTATGATAAAGAGAATATCACTATTAACAAAACGATTACATCAGTCTAAGATTAAAAGTGATTCTTCACTTAATGTCCTAAAATTTTTAGAATATGTGATGATAAAAAAATATAAAGAGTTATATTTAGTTATTATAAGAGATTTAAATACACATGATATCCAAAAATAAGTTTTAGGATATAACAGTACTGAGAAACATAAATAGTTACATTATTTACTGTGAGAAAGTGAAATTCACTTGATATCCTAAAATAGTTTAGGATAAAATTTTAAAGGAAAATTTAAATAGTTATATTTAGTTACCATAAAAAGTGACCATCACTATTACCTAACAGAATATAATGGTTAATACTCAATGTATATCACTTTGTATCCTAAAAAAGGTTAGGACTTCATGGTAAATATAAATGAAAATAGTTACATTAGTTACCATAAGAACATGGATATCACATGAACATAAGAAGAGTTTAAGATATGGTGGAAAAGTGATAATTTAAATAGTTACATTATTTACAAAACATTTCAAAAAGGTTCCATGGATGATGATAATTTACATTGAAGAATTTATAAGTACACAAAAAATATTAATTACAACAATTTATGTTATGAAGACAAGGAGTTTGAATAAAAGTTCAAATAGTTGAACTTAAGGAATATGATTACTATTTATCACCATTATTCAAAACTTTTTCTATGTAAATTTTACTCACTAAGTTGTTTGAGTCTTTTTTCATAAGGTCACATGGGTGTGAGACATGAATTATATATGGATATAATATTTAAAAATCTATTTTCATAGTATCCATATGAGGGTAATATTATATATCTCTGTGTTTAACACATAATAGATTAATTATAATGTTTGTAAACTTATAATGTATTTATAATAAAGAAAATATCCATTTATCATTCATCAATATGTGCTACAATTTATTTTATATGAAATGACAAATGATAAATATCCCCTCAAAGAATAAACATTGAGTAGTAATTAATCGACAATCATCATGGAGTACAATGGGTTGTGATGATATGTAAAGGTTATATTGAATATATTCTTATATAAATTACAAATGGTTGAATATGAGATATTGAAGAATATATTTTTTAGGTAATAAGTAGAGGCTTATTAATTGGGATAATCCACTAAAGTATAACACATGGAATGTCATACAGTTATGGATATACTTAGAGGTGTATACTTATTTTTAGTCCTTATTACCTATGGTTGGTAAGATAACTAGCATGAGAAACTTCATACTTTGATACCCTACTTACCCAAGTAACCATTTGAACTTAGATAATCTAGGGGTGGTTGGGTATGTTGATGATCATGTCATTGGTTGGAATGTAACCAAAATGGGATTTTTCACTAGTTAATATAAGAAAATATATATGACGCTTGATTGAATTAGATTAAGGAAATTCATGTCCATAATTAGTTGTTTGACATATGATGTGTTTAACTACATTGATAAGTGATAAGATATGTGCTTATCTGATAGATGAATTACATATGATATATTCTTCAACTTCGTCAGTCTTTTTTAGAGAGTAAAGACAATCATGAGAGGCCTATACTAGATTAACATGTTCCATGTCTAGTGGTCACTCCATGTCATGAACCGTGAGATTATATATGACACATATGATGTATAAGATAGATCTTATGGTGGACATGTTAATATATGGATATGATTATATTTGATGGAGATCATAGTAGACCCTTTATTAGCATGAGTTGAGATAAAGTTTTTCTCGAGGCCTCGCTTAGTATACATCTATGAAATATAGATTTCATAGTTGTTTTAAATGCTTCCAAGACTCATTGGGTCACATAGTTAGGCCCTTATATAAGGATTAAATTTTAACAAATGTGTCAATTCAAAATAAATATAGGTTGATGAAAAAATTTTATCTAAAAGAGTTTGGGTGGATTCACAAAGAGTTGTGAAGTTATGTGTAATGTCCTTATGGGATTTTAGGGCAAGTGGTGGATTTTTTAAGGCGAACTAAAATATCTAAAATATATTATAATATATAAAAGTCTATTTTTAATATATTCATGTGATGATAGTATTTTATGTATTAAATATACATGAGATAATATATATATATATATATATATGATATATATTTATTTCTCCCGAATGGTTTTATTATCAATTACAGACCATTAGGAATATTTTAATGGAATTATATTACTTCATTAAAAATGTTCAATGAATTAACCAAATGGTATAAAATGAATAGGATGCAGGGAGCCTCAGGCCCTGTATAAATAAAAGAATTGTTCCCTCTTCTATTGGGTGTGGTGAATTCTCTCTTCCTCCTATATTGTTGTTCATTGTCTGAGATGAAGGAACTAACACCCCTTCAACATTTGGGTATCCTCATTATACGATCATGGATCCATTGAATGATGTTCCCTACTCTGAGTGAGGGTGATTTTGTTTACCACTTCATGAATTTTATCAATAATTATCCTTCACCAAGGAAAAATAATAGTATTGTTATTGGTATTTCTAGGTACACTATTTTACAGATTTATATACACGATGAATCTTGAAGATGTATCTGACAGTGTTTAGGTTTTCTTATCTTGAAAATGGTCATATGTTGGTTATCAAAAACCTTTAAACATCATCATATGTAACATACATAAAATTCTCCTCACTCTCTATAAGATCTATATCCGTCTCATCACTTTCATCATCATTTGAAACATCAAATACAATTTAATGATAAATCATTTCCATGGGAAGAATCAGTTTTTTCACTACATTGTGAAAATAATTCTGGTAAAATGCACCTTCTTTTGTATGACCTGATATGTGAATGATTGGTTCATTATGCACATCCTACAAAAAAAATAATTTAGTTAACTAAAGTTAATTAAAAACTATTCAATATTGAAGGAAAAATTAAGACTAACTGATGGTAGCCTATTCCATGTGAGGAAAGTTATATCAATAAATACATGTGGTATTAGGGGGCATAATCCAACTTTTTTAATAGATTCATGCTTACTATGACCACCCCTCATAATCAAGACTCATGAATTCCATCCCACATCTCAATACAATGTGCATGATATCACCTCAATTTGAAGTCTCACTTACCTAAAATCTTCATGGAATGAAGTGAATGTAATTGACCCGGAGGTGTTATAATGGGATAATAGATTTTGAACTTCCTCAAAAGTCTATCTACATGATTACACTAAATAATAAAAATAAATAATATCTGTGATTCTTGAGCTGATAGTATGGCATCCCGTCTTTTTATTACACAACTTTTCGTTACATTTTACAAACAATGGATCTTTAATGTCCAGTGTCTTGGAAATCAGGAACATAAAACATGAAAACATACAAAATTATTCTAATCCATTTGTATGAATTCATAATAAGTTCCTCATAAGTAAAATTATTGAATCTCATAACTTGGATACATACATCAATGTAAAGGGTGAGTAGAAGGACTAGTAAGGAAAGAAAGGGAATCAGTTTACTAGTGATATCAATAAAAACTTGATGATAAACATAAAGACATGGGAAATGGAAGTAGAGGAAAAAAAATAATGAAAATAACTTGAACCATAACTTTAATATATGATTACAATATTTAATTTAGACCTTCACGAACATATCACCAAGGTTTATCCCCAAGTTTTCATAAAAATTACCAAGGTAATTAACCAAGGTAACATGAAACTTGTCATCTCTAGAGATTAAATTATTTACTCAATACATTGGAGCGCTATCAGGTCACACCATTAATATTTAATTTTCATGTGATACAAATATATCATAATCATAAATTCCATAAATAATACAAATAGAATAAAATAAATGGGTTTCATATCAAAATCGTGACGTTTTAAAAAGTTCTTAAAAAATAAGTTCATTATGTCATTTATTACCCATGGAAAGGGAGAGAGAGTTATATGTATGTAAATTACATAATCAAATAGATCAATTTTATGTATTTATGAATACCTCTTGAAATTAAAATATATTTTGGTGTTCACATAAATAAAACATGATAATTTTGTGAGAAAAAGAGATAGATTTTGAGACGAAAATTCTGTAGCATAACGGCTATATAAAATGGTTTTAGAAAACAATAAAAAGAGAGGGGACAAGGGTATCCCATCCATAAATGAATCATTTTAAAGTATAGGGACATAATAAAATTGAAATAATATCATGTTGTGGATATTTTAAAGATATAACACATGAAAAGGAATCCTGAAAGAAAAGAGAAAATGTGATATCTTTTACGAAAATTTGGCAGCCTAACAACATCACTTAAAAATTCAGAAAATAAATTGATGAGAGTGGATAGGGTATCTAATCATTTGGAAATAAAATTTACAGTAATAATGATATATAAGAACAAAACCTAACATAATAATATGGAAACTATAATACATAACATAAAGGAAGTTATAACTTAAAATAGGAGTGTGAAAGGTTCCCTTACCTTGAAGTGTAACTTCAAAAGCTTGAAGGTTGGGACCTTGGGGGGCCTGAGGGAACCTTGGGAGGAATCTCTGGGAGGTAAAAATATAATATATTCGTTTAGGAGGATTTTGGAATGAATGTAATGAGAAAATGGATTGGTATTTATAGCAAAAGTGAGGGAATATTTAATTAATTTTCAAGGGATACCTCATCAGTGGTATTTCAAAAACCAAGGGCTAGACCATGGTATTTTCCCATAGTAATGGCCACTTGGGACACATCATAACATATATTACTATTAAAAATTCTACTAGAATTATTACAACATTATTACATCATTAATGATGTCATTAAACACACCAAAACTCAAACTGTATTTTCAATATTTACCGAAAAACAAAACATTTTATAAATATATCATAAATTCACCCTAACCTAATATCGATGATCTAAATTCAAAAATGAACTCCATTTTATGAAAATAAATGTTTAAATAATTTTAAATTAATTTTTAAATAAAATCATTATTTATTAAAAAAACAACTCTAAAACTATAACTTGTTTTGTAACACCTTGAAAAAGTAATCAAGGTCCCATAAAATTATCGTATAACCATAATACAATAAAGTAAAAATTTATGATTATATTTTATGAAAATAAATTTCCATTTAAAATTATTAAATTAATTATAAAATTGTTAATAAAGTATTTATGGCATACAAAAATACCAAAACTTTTACTATGATCATTTTTTCACTTTTAAGATGTCTAAATTGTATTTATACATTCCTGGGTGAAGTTTCTATTTTTTTGGCCGATTTACTATTCATTACAATTCATAAGGGTATGTTACTATTCATACTTTACTATTCACTAAAAATCAAGTTGATCTTATTAGACTCTAAATTTCTTACTAATTACAACTATAGAAGACCATTATTTGAAAATCATTTAACATTATTAATTATTTAATGTATAAAAATATATATTAAAATATCCTTTTTCTAAAATTCATCAATAATATAGAACTTCTATAAATCCATCCTACATTTATCTGGACATTTGAAATTACCAAATTTAAAATAATAAGAAATAATAATTTTATTTATACAAAAGGATTACAAAACATAACTAAGGTCTTGTTACACAGCCTCTTATAACCCCTTCATAGGACCTAAGTGTAATATATTCTATGGGGATACAATCATGGGGTGGCTCGGACAACATTGGACGAGTGGTGATTTCAATCTGACTAAACTTTTACCTTAGGAAATTTCGTTCAAGCTTCACATGTTGATGTTCGCCTTGGGCTTGGTCCAGAGCAAAGCCCAGTGATGATACCTTCTTCCCAAGCTCTGAAATATGGGTTTCATATGGCTCGAGTCTAGTAGATGATGCCATCAACTCTTCTTTCTATATTAATTAACCAAGATCACTTGTATTTATAAATAATAATCGTAACATTAAGAGTTTAGTTTCTAACGGTCATATTGAACAAAGGTCATATAACAGTCTAAATCCAATGATATCACTTCATTAATTAAAGGATATAGTTTTTTTGAGTATAAAATGAAATAACACCCTAATTTAGGAAACAAAAATTATTCAAAAGTTTGAGTCGTTACAGGTAGCAAGCATCGTCGTATAGTAACATTAGAGACTATGAATAATAGGATCATTACATGGAATCCATGAAACATGAAATATAAAAAAATAAATAATTAATTAATAACTTAATTCATTTATAGTACAAATTAATAATTTAATTGTATATGCAACATCCCGACCTAGGATCCATTGAAAATGGTTCCCCAAGCTGGTTGGTCACACGGCCTCAAACATGTCTCCATGTATTCCAAAGGTTGTAGAATAATAGAGAGGGTATAATGATGGTATTATGGTTGGAATATACCCTCACAATTACAGTATAATAATGTTATAAAATATAACCCACAATGAAAGCAATATAAATTACTAGGAAGTGGAATATAAAAACAATTGACAACCATTTAATAAATTTATGAATAAACATGCATGAACATGATACAATGTATAATAATAGACATATAATAGGTAATATATAAAAAATACACAATAAAAAGAAAAAAAATACCAAAAGGCTATCTCCATGGGAAAACTGAGCTCCAGCTAAGTCATGTTATCCTAATATCCGATTATTACGAGTAACCACACAAAATGAATAACTATAAGCAGGTTTAATCCAGAACCTAATCTTGTAACCATGAGTTCTATACAAGTACCAAATAGAAGCTCGAATAGGGCGTGAGATAAACTCAATAGACCACCATCAATGGTGTCTAGAGTAATCAGTCTGTGAGTGTAAAATACTATAGTGTTTAGGTATATATAAATTAAAATAGTGCATGAAATGTAAATTAAATCAATTTGTTCTTAAGTTCCTCAAGGACACCTGGCCGATTATACCTTCTTTGGCCTATGTCATAAATGTGTCTGAAAAAGTTATATTATGTATATATATATCTATGTGTGTGTATTATATATATTTAGAGACATTATAGATATATATAGATACATAGTACTATCCAAGACACGAGGCATAAGTCTAGCGTCCATGAATAATCATATGGGTCATGTATTTTAAATAAGGGTAACAATTCCCATATTTCTCATGGAACAATGAGGGATTCCATGCTAAAGTATCACATTTATGAGGGATTCCATGTATAGGTATCATAAAATATAAGGATAAGGGTCATACCCAACCTCCTAATCGAGGGGGCACAGAATATTATGTCTTGCAACTCAAGTGATGTGAATCACCATGTCTAACATCCTTGACCAAGGGATTTTTAAACACCATGTACACAACCTTAAACAAGGTCCCTATATAATAATATAGTATGAATTAATCTCAATTTATCTATAACCAATTAACCAAGGTATTCCATAAAAGGGACCTGATATCTCTCAAGGCGTAGTGTACTATAGTAACATATTCCATTCAATATCATAACAATAGTTCATTGGACCATACATTCAAGAATCCGTGAAGTTCAACTAGGAATGAAATAAAACTATTAAATAATAGAAAGGTAAAAATGTAGTTAACTTTTATAAAAATACCCATTCATTTAATATCAACTAACCATTTCATTTGATCTAATTAAATCATTCAATTCTAATTATAAATTAATTTAATAATATGGATGTGTCCAAGTGGGACTCCTTTCTATAGACCACTCATTTAATTATTATAGGTAAATCTACTGGCATGGGGAAACAAAAATCACCCAAGGGATTCTTTAGTAGTAATAAAACTATGACCATTATGAGTGTTTAAGTGGGCCCACCCTAAATGGGTGGTTTGGTTTGAGGTCATGACCTACAACCATGTCAACGGTCTCAAGAACAACCAAACGAAGGTCTATTC
Organism: Viscum album; assembly: GCA_963277665.1. Classification (NCBI taxonomy): domain Eukaryota; kingdom Viridiplantae; phylum Streptophyta; class Magnoliopsida; order Santalales; family Viscaceae; genus Viscum; species Viscum album. The sequence continues at coordinate 627,653,931 of OY728164.1, read as the reverse complement.
ATTTAATTATGTACATTTAGTAATCTAAGGGGAAATTCATAGAAAGTATGGGATGAGAAACAAAAAATATATTATATAAATTATGAATTTTTAAGGGAAAATTCATACACCACCTACCTCATTATTAGGATGAAATACCCATCCTTTATCAAGCGTTGATTCTACCCAGTCTGAGAGAAATCCAATGAATAGAAAAATTTCCTAAAAATAGTTCACATGAGATCATGTTTAAATAACATTATATATAGAAAGAGAAACTAATAAAGGAGGGAGGAATAATTTTAGAATAACTATTACACTTTCAACACAATCGATGGTTCTTGAATTGAAGTTTGAACAAAGGAGATCCATGGAAGCCTAGGAGGAGGAGAAGGGGTGATTGAGAAGATGCCTAGTCTAGGAAAAATAAAAGAGAAAATGGGTGGATTTTTGGTTAAATTAGGTGGAGGAAAAGGTAAATTTAAACTATTTAATGAGGTGCATAGTTTTTCAAAATCATACACTTACCATGCGACTCTATTACCTAAGTGGAATTAAATGTGCTGGCTATGCGTACTATTTTGTAAAACTCTATGCACCCCATGCATCCCCTCTATAGAACCTCTTCATATTTTCCCAGGGTTTCACCTAGGTTGTTTCATGGTTAAAAAAACTATTATCCTATACAAAATTTTCAACAAACTATTATCCTATACAAAATAGGATACATGGTTTAGATTGCACGATTTTTACTGCACGGTTTGGTTTTCACTGATAGTAATAACCATTCACCCCTATATGTTTCTCCCAAAATAGATTTTTCTGAGCATGTTGCTCCTAAAACTCATATAAACCCATGAGACACCTATCAAACCTTAAACACCATCTAAAATAACACTTTTAGGTATTACAATGTTCTAAATTTTATTCTAAATATTAGTTTAACACTTTTACTATACACCAAATTGGAAGTTCAATACTTCTTAAGAATTTACATGGTTCAAAAAAACATGACCTTATAATCTCCCCACCTAAGAACTTATCATCCCCAAGAAACAATGGGAAATAATAAAAAAATCATTTAATATACCTGGGTTGTAGAATCTCGACTTAAACAATTGTAGTTCATTTTGAATTCCCAACACACCTCCAAAAATTACTTTAAGAACATAGTATATAATCCATGAAAACTCGAGCCAATGCCCATATTCAAAACATGAACATCAAAATGATGCTTACCTGAGCCCACCTAACTCAAGACATGATCATATCATTACCTCAATTACCAAGTGGTATATGATACTCCCCACCATAGGTTCTGGCTTGATCAACCAATTTCAATCCACAATATCTCCATAATAAGAATTATCTATTTAAGCTTGTCCTTAGAATTCTAAATATGCTCATAGAATGATTCTAAATTATATAAGATGGATGATTCCCAATTTTCTACATTTATAATGGTTGAGATGATTTTTTAATGAAAAATCTTGTATGACCTTCACTACACTCACCTCACCCAAAATGGAGGCCTAATGTAGTTTCTCACTGAGTACATGCAACTAAAAAAGAGAAGCAAGTCAAGATACTACATGCCAAGTATTTCATAAAATTCTCAGCTTTCATAGATGATGCATTTGAAAAACCAATCTTGAATCCTTTAAACTGAGTTGCATCAAGATATGTTTGATTATATTCATTTAATACCTTAATTGGTTTTTGGATAAGTCACTAGATAAACTAACCATTTTTTTCATTGTGCCACATCATGACCATAGGTACATAACCGATCCAACACCTTTGGACCATTACACTCATAATATATAATCTAATCCTAATTGTAGGTCCTATGTAAAATCGGAATAAAATACTAGAGTCCATGGAGCTCATCTATGGTATCCCATTATTCAGATTTTTCATGTTATATGTTAGTACATATCCAAAAATCAACATAACAAGAACATTTACTGAACCCAATAGTGGTATCATGAAAAGTGATCGAATCAAAGAATCGAATGGTTTCCATGACTCTTCCTAGGTACTTCCTACATGGGAATTATAGTATCACATAGAAAAATCTACGCATCTATGATCATCCATTCTCTAAGAGTTATACTCCGAAAGAGTCTATTTATCAAACCAACAATGTGTTTAATGTCATTATTTATCTTGCATATAACTGAATCTATCTTAGTTTAGTTAGAAATATATCAAGATAGAGAACATCATCATCTCTAAGCCAATATTACACTAAGAGGATATAAATTATTACCAATATGACATAAGAAACTCCCATCATATCTAAAATTAAGTGAACAACACGGTTTCCACCCAACTATATAATCTAAACATATGAAAGAACAATTGAATCGCCACAGGATAACTTCCTTTGAAGGGTTCTACTGCACCTACTAATGCATTTTCATTAACCAACCATGATGACCTCACTACTAAAGAATTATGTGATTGTTTCAAAACCGCCCACAATAGTTCAACCTCAAATCATGGTGTTCTCAAAGGTTTAATTCACATTAATCTATTTTATCATTGTGATACCTATAAAGAATCGATATACCTTAGAAGAGTTACATTCCCTGGGTCAATCATGCTCCCCGATCCTAAATATAGCATCCAAACTCCTTCTAACACATAAATGAGTGTTATCTCAAGCATCATTTCAAGGACTAGATAACCCAAAATTCTATCCCCACAAGCATTCATAAGTTACATTGACCAATCCTAAACAGTGTTTTAGGGATTTACTCCCTCTACTAGGATGGAAATGATTTAACCTGATCGACATGATGCTCCCCACCATAGTGGTATCCTAGTCATTGTTTACTAAGAATGAGAACTCATATTCAGAGAATATGGTCAATCCTCCACCGAACAAGGTTTAAAGATATGGACAACATGATTTTACCATGTTCCAAAACAAATGGAGAGGAAATAAAAATACATAAAAGTGCTAGATCAAATTTTCCCTAGACATACAAAAGAAGATATCCCAATCTGCTCTCATACCTAACATTAGAATCAATCATATAAGCTAAAATCAAACAGATCGGTAATGTTACACCACTCGATCCTTTTGCAACATCACCCCAAGTCTTATGAAATCTCAATTTCTTCAAATTATATATTCAATATACTCTAATGATAACCCAATAATGCAGTGTAACATCGTAAGGATTTAATGATTCCCAAAAAAATCAAATGGTTTGTTGCACCATTTTACTAAATCAACAAATTTTACGTGTATCGATGCAAACTACCTCATGATTTCATCAAATAAATGGAAAATAAATCAATACTATCCATAGTCCTACCATCCATAAACCTTTTCAGTATCTTATGGTACGTAAGGATTTCACCCAAAATCATATTAATCATTATGAATTTTAATCCAGCTCACGAACTCTCAATTCATCTATCACTGAAGAACTAGAAGGGTCTGATGACCTACAAAGTGACCCACCATGCCCAAGGCATGTGTAATTCACTGAATTAGAGAATTACATGATGATAACATCCCTAAACAAGGATCAACATACCAAATGACCACCCATCTATCTTGGTTTCCATATCACCACTAAGAGTTCAACATGGAACAAACAACACATAGAAAAAACCTCACATCTAAAACATTACCTAAATACTAACAATTATTATAAACCTAAGGGTGCTGTAAAAATATGCTAAAAACTCTTTTAGAATGTGAATCTACTTCTAAATAAGATTCATGATAAACAAATCTACTAGGCTCTACATCCTATAATTTAGGTTCAACAAATAGAAGAAGAAGCCCACATGAAATACTCATGTTCCCGTTTAAGGCAGACTTCAGGGAAATATTTAAACTACCCTTACCCAAGGATAAAAACTAAGAACACAATAGGTGTTTAATTTAATCTATTCCATAAATTCACATTTTTTTAAACATTTCAAAGGATCATTTTTAAGAACATCAAGTACCAGTTATAAGGTAATAGTTCTTGGTAACTTATCTAGATAATTCCACAAGGAAATATAGGCAGGTTATATTAAAAATCCTTTCAAGAATTATTTATTTAGATGAAATCTTATCACAATTAAGAAATTTATCTTACAAATTCAGTTTTTTTCACTTTTATTGATCCAAATATTCTCACAATTAGGATTAGTTAAACCATTATTCTATAAATATATGACTATTTAATGTAAAGTATAAATATTTTTTATTTTATAAATAATATTTATATACATTAATATATATCTATATATTTAATATATATTATTTATTAACATTATAAATAATTATCTAATTAATAAATGTTTAATATTTTACTCAATTTACTTATTTTTAATTTTTAGTCATTTAATTTTCAATTTTCACATAAATATATATATTGAATATATAAAATTTAACAGTATTAATAATTTATATATAGTATAATAAATTTATTCATTTTTATCAATAATTGTTTAATTAATAATATTTTTCATATTTTTTAATAAACTCTTTTTTTATATTTATTTAATTATTTCATTTTATCCAGACCTTTATCAGTGCTAAAAAATCCCTAATAAATTATCCCTTAAGAGAACTAAAAATAATGTGCTAATAAAGGGTACCATTTATCAGGGCTAAAAATAAAGCACTGACAAAGGGTATCCTTTATCAGTGAAAAAAGCGTAGATAAAGGGTACCTATTATCAGTTTTGATAAAGGGTACCTATTATCAGTGATAAAACTAAAGCATTGATAAAGTTCCCTTTATCATCACCTTTTTATAGCACTGATAAAGGCTAACACTATTAAAGGCCATCACTATTAAAGGCTTGTTTTTTTGTAGTGAGAGTCAAATTTCTATCTCCATAAGGGTGATATATTTTCCCCAAAGTGAGTGGGAACTTCAGGATAGTTGTGTATGAAAAATTTAGTAAAGATTGGATTGTATAATGGATCTAAGAGCCAATATTTCTCTTGATATTGGTTGAAGTAAGTAGGATTATTTTCATATTATGGTAAACAATTATCGAGATGTTTTCCCTGATGATTTTTAGAAATTAATGCTCAAGATATAAATCGAGTTAACAATTGAGTTAGTGTTGGGAGAAGAGCCAGTTTCCATCCGAACTTATAGAATGAAACCAAAAGTGCTTTGGGGGTTGAATGTTCAGTTAGAAGATATGGAATATAAAGGATTCATACGACCTAGTTCATCTCCTTGGTATTCTCTAGTTCTCTTCATAATGAAGGCTAATGGGTATTTGTTCTTATGTGTCGACAATCAGATATTGAGCCATATGAAGTCCAAGAAGTGATATCCTCTTCCACAAATTATAAACATCTTCAATTAGTTGAGAGGTGATAAGATAATCTCCATGATTTATTTGAGATTAATATACCATCATTTTAGGGTTAGACCATTGGACATAACTCACACTTCTTTTAGTAGTATGTTTGGCTTGTACAAGTACGTAGTGATGATGTTTGGTTTGACTAATATGTCGATGATATTCATGGCCTTGATGAATTGGATCTTTCTTCTTTTTCTAGATCAATTTTTGGTGGTTTTTTTGATGATTTCTTAGTGTAATCTCTCTCAGTTAATGATCATTCCCAACATACTAAAATCATCTTGAGTACATTGAGAGAGTATTGGATTTAAACCAAGCTAACCAAATGCAGTTTCTGAATTGATAAAGTGCGCTTAATGGGCCATGTCATCTCAGAGGTAGGAGTTTCTATAAACCCAGTGAAAGTTACATCCCTGATATCTTGTGATCATCCCAAGAACATCTTCTAGACTCTTATCTTTTTGGTATTAACAAGTTATTATCATCACTTTATCCAGAACTTTTCCCGTATGGATGCATTGATGTTAGCGATGACCAAAAGAGAATGAAGTTTGTTTGGTTAGATACTTGTGTGAATTATTTTTATGAGATGAATGGAAAGATTTCCCCATCCCCTATCCTTACTTTAGCTATGCTAGGTAAAGCATATGTCATTTACTATGATGCATTCAGAGTGGGACTCAAAGTAGATATGATGTAGGAGGATTGAGTGGTTTCTTATGGATATAGGCAACTGTGACCACATGAGAGGAATTATCTTACTCATGATTTTGAGTTAGGAGTAGTGGTATATTCCTTGACATGTTGGATAAATTATCTCATCGGTGAGAGGTTTGTGGTATAAACAGACCAGAAGATCCTTAGGTGCATATTTTCTCATTGGGAAATGAACCTTCAGTAGAGGAGGTGAGTCGATTATCTATATTCTTTCAAATTTGAGTTAGATTATACATTGGGAAAGGGAAACATAATTGATGTTGAATTGAGTAGGAAAAAAATATAGAGGAAGTAAATTAGTCTTACAATGAGTGGTGAATAATGGATCTCTTTGTAGACATGAATCTAGATGTGTAGAAGTCTCATGGGTGAGTAGCTCTGACTTTGAAAACTTTTATACCTATGCTTTTGTGACAAATAAATACCAAGAAGTTATATGATCTAGATGGATTAGTTATAAGAGAAAACTTATATTCTTAGGAGACACCGTCATGATGGTCTTTTGAAATTGGAAATTCTCTTATTTTACGTGGATGAGTATGAGTTATTACGGGCTTGCACAAGAAAATGACAAGGGAGTTTCATGTTTATAGATGGGCGGTACCTTATAGTTTGAAAAATATGTATCGTGATCTATGTTGAAAATACTGGTTGCTAGGAATGAAGAAGTAATTAGCATGATTTGGGGAAATATGTTTCACCTGTTGCAGGTGAAAGCCGATAATTAAGGAAAATGTGTTATTTTCATACTTTTCCAAATCCAGAGTGGAATTGGGATGATGTCACTATTAATTTTTTGAGAGGATTACCCAGGGAAACCTACAAGAATGATGTTTTATGGGAGATTTTGGGATGACTAAATAAGGTATCAAACTTGTTTCCTCTTAGGGATATCTTCACAGTTAATTATCTAGGTAGTATTTACATGAACTGAGTAGTTTGGATACACGATGTTCTCAGGAGTATCATTTCTGATAGAGATCCTCATTTCACACTAATTTTATAGAATAGTATTTATAAGGATCTAGTATCATAGGTTCTTTTTATAATAACCTATGATCCTTATAGAAATGGAAATCTGAGAGTACTATATAGGATACGGTGGATATATTTCAAGCCTATGTTTTAGATTTTAGTGGTTTGTGGGGGCATCATATGGAACTCATGGAGTTTAATATAATAATATATTCTAGGAATATATCTAAATGGAAAATTTTGAGGACTTTTAGGGTAGTCCATCATATTAAACTCTTTATTGGTTAGAGGAAGGTTAGTCAGTGCTTGTGGGGACTAGTCTTGTGTAGGAGATGTCTGAGTAGGTTCAGTTGTTCAAATAATGGTTGGTAACCACACAGAGTAGGATGAAATTTTATGTTGAGCATCATAGATGACCTCTATAATTAAAGGTTCATCATTGTGTTTTATATTAGGTGTTACATAGGCTTGTAAAACACCATATTAGAAAATAGGGAAAGATAGTTACCAAGTCTATTAGGCCGTTTGAGATAGTGGATAAGGTCGGTCTTGTGGTGTTTTGTTTATCCCTTCTACAGTGATACAGTTCCATGAACAATGTGTTCTATGTTACATAGATTCAAATATATTATCCCAACCATTATCATGTGTATACTTAGTAGACATCAGGTTTAGTGGTGATTCTTACCTTGAGGAGATTATGATATGGTTTGTGGACTTTAGTGATATGTATCTCCAGGATAAGATAACTCCTTTGGTATGGGTGTAGTGGAAACATGGACAGGTTCATGAAGAAACTGATGAGAGGGAGTATGATATGTGAGAATAGTGGGAAGACTTGTTGGATGAAAACCCACTGTGATTCTTGGAGAATATCAGGGGTGAGATGTTATATCCTAGGGGTATGTAAGATCCCATCTTTTTCCAGGCATGTCTCTCTATGATTTTTTCATTAATCATCTTTCAGTTGAGTTTTTCATCATATTTAAACATTGGTGGCTATGTTTTAATCATAGATGAATATTTTATTTTTGGATAAATGGATCACATAAAAATAGTTCATTTTTTACCTTGGGTTTTTGGTAAATTGAGAATCCTTAAAGGGGGTTCATGTCTTTTATAAGGGAAATGGGATGAAAAACCATATAAAGAACATTTACACACCATGTAACGTTCAGGTGAATTTAATATTATCTTAAGGTGATGGTTTTTTCAATGAATACCTCTAAAATAATTACATTATGTGTAACTATATAGAAAAACATGTAATTCTGCAACATACATTTTTAAAGTATGTCAAGCAGTTTATTTTCTTTCCAAATCACCTGCAGCTTCCTCCTCTTTACCCAAGGGCATCATTCAGGTGATTTTGAAGAACCTATCATGATTCCAGATGTCCCTTTTGTGAATTTGATCCCTAATAAGTGGTTTTGGTTATGTTTTACCTATTTAGAACATGACGATAAGGTTTATGATCATATTCAAGAATTGTCTTTTGTTTTCATGGATGTTAAAGAAGAAAATAAATCACCTCACTTTTTATTTCGTGAAAATTATATTGACCATAATATTTCAGGTAATCAAACTCAAAATGGTTAATAAAGTCCATCATATTGGTTTTTTTAATTAAAAGGTTCATCAAACTTACCTTGGGTCAAGAGTAGAAGAGATGATTATAATGAGATACTGCCACCGAGTCTACTTGAATCCAATATAAATCTAATGATGATTTTCTATATTGTCATTCAATAAAATCATAAGTTTTAAACCTTGTGATAAAATACTAATGAATGAAATGAGGAGAAATAATTTCATCCAATCGTATTAAGTCTTTTCAAAATCATGTCAATCGTATTCAAGCTAAGAAGGAAAGAAATATATTGATAAAAGATAGGAAAGTCACAATAATTTTCTTGGTAAATAAAATAATGCTAAATATGATATTCAACATATTCAAAGTCACGAAGGAAGTCATGATCTTTGCTAAAAGTTTTAAGAGGATAAAAGCTGGTGAACCTGAAACATTCCTGTATCAAGATCATTGTAATGATATTTATGAATGCATATTTATTTAAAGGTTGAGAAGGATGGTCATAATGAAGGTGCTTGTTTTTGGTCATAACAAAATACAAAATATTTTATTCCTATAAGAAAGAAGTTGATGAACATTGAATTAAAAAAAATAATCCACTGATACTGATCCATCATATTTAGTGGGTCATTGTATTCATCATAGGTAGAATCGTTTGTGCCAGATAATTCATTCGTATCATATTCAAAAGATGAATAAGTTTCTGAGGTTGAAGTTTCTAATATTGATTCATCAGAATCTGTATTCCATCATAACAATCATAGGTAGTTTCTTTGGGAGTTGTTGGGACCATTGATAAATAAAAGAAGTTGAAGCTAATTTCTCAATATGAAAATAAAGTGAGAGATTTATGAAAAATAATGTCGAGGATTTAAAAATGGGTTGAATTACTTTATTTTTCATTTAAATGGTCCAAGAAAAAAATGAAAATAAGAATCTATTATTTTATATTTTCTTTCATCGAAATGAGGTAGATCGTAATGATAATTAGAATAGTGACTTAGAATTAGACTGATGTTTTTAAATGAAGTCTAGGATATAATTTATGTTTTCAGATTATTCGAGAAGGTTAGATAAGGTTTGATAAGATTTGACGATGTCCTGATGCAGCTAAAATTCAAAGGAATATATAAATTTAGACAATTTGATTGAGTGGGAAATTTCTTAGGATTCTCACCCAAACTTTTTTGGGTAAGTATAAAAGGGATAATACCTTTTAATTTATGAAATATGTACTTTTCAAAAAAGGAAGAGAGGATTCTCATATTTGATGAAATTATAGAGAGAATAAGTGGTTTCTAGATTTACTTTCATGAAGAAGTCATATTGGACATGAGAGAAAGGAGAAGAGACAATATAGCAATGTATTTAGCTAGTCATCGTATTCAGGATGATTATCGTAGTCATTTTGTCATTTTATTGAGTTGAATTATCAGACTGGTAAAATTGTATTGGGATTTCCAGACTTAAGGAGAAGTGGTTTAGAATTGTCACAACGATATTTTGATAGAGTTATATTTTACATAGTGTGAAAAAAATGGGGGAAATCAATCAAGGGAAATCATATTTGGAAATTTGGATTAGATTTATTACAAAGTCTAGAAAATTCCTAATTAGTTTTTGGGTAATAAAGTGAATAATTGTTTTAAAAGATCATATTTTTGAAAGTAGGTCAAGGTGAAACATAATTTGTTTGTTGCAAAAACATTTTATTACATTTTCATGCTACTTGATTCACATGATCTATTTTATTGATCATAGAGAAACACGAGTGTAAGGGTACATCATACTCATTGTTTTCTATACAAAAGGATTGTTTTTAGAAGATTTTATGGTATTGGATCATTTCCATACCAAACCAAGGAGTTAACTATTCTTGTTGAATAGTTAATCTTATAAATACTTGTGTTCCTATAGATGTGTTTTTGAATTATATTTAGTAGGGAAAATAATATTTAAAAGGAGGTGAAGGTTGTTTCATAATAAAGGAAATATAAAGGAAAAATATATCACTGATTCAAACCTACCCTTTCAGTGATACAATTATCCTAACTAGGAAATTAAAATTGGTATCAGATCTAGGTTATTGTCATTTTTTCTTTTCTGAAGTTAATAATTTGACGAAGAATCTAAATTTTTTCAACAGTAAGGTATCCTGATTTTTGGTGGTAAAAACTATCATATCAAGAAAGATAAAATACTGCCTTATCTCATGTCTATAGGATATGATGTTATTTATGTTTCAACAGATGGGTTTCCTCATATTGATTATAATATTCCTCTTACATCTATAGATAAAAATAATCTTAAGAATGACGGAGGGGTCAAGAACAATTTTATATCGACACTTCTAAAAGTTAATTTCTAATGGTGAAAGGTGTTGACAAAAAAAGGTATATGGTATAATTAAAAAAACATATACAAATCCAGTACAAAAATAAAGAAGGAAAAATTAAAAATATTAAGGATGAGGTATGAAGATTTGAAAATGGGTGAGTATGAATCAGTTGTTGAAAATTTGGAGGATTATATTTTTGTTGAAAATATCTTAATAATTATTCTTAACATGTTTGATGCTAAATTTTCTTCATTATAAGATAGAGATCCTAAAGCATTATCTCTAGATTATATTCGTAGCACTCCCATCACTTCGGAAATGATAAGGGATAAAACTATAAAAAGAAAAACAAAAGTTGATAAAGAAATGTATTTAAAGGATTCCAAGAAAGGGAAGTCCAATAATATTCTTATTAAAGAATAATCCGGTGATTCTAATTCTAAAAATGAGGTATGTAAAAATATTGATGATATTTTATCCTTTTTTTATCAAAATGTGAGAAGAGGAACAAGTAAATATAAATGGAAACTTCCCTTGAAATTCTTTGAATTTGGAGTTGTTGGGACCTTTATGGCTAATTATCCTCAAAGAAAGAAAGAAGAGGCCAATGATGAAGAATAAATAAGGACAAGAAGATCATGGGATAAAAAGGGTGATAAAGATAAATATTTTTCTAAAGGTAAAGATATAAATTTTTTCTAATCCAAGAAAAGAATTTTCTTTTCTAAATATGAATAATAAGAAGACAAAGATGATGAATATGAAAAATATGATGATTATATTGATGAGAATACTTTTATTGAAAAAATTAATAATGAAGAGTTTGGAAGTAGAAGTTATAAAGAAGAATAAATTTAATTAAAACATCATCTAAAATATGAATTGAAATAATGCTTGAGAAATATTGTAAGACAAGGAAAAATAAATCAGGAATTTAAAAAATGAATGCTCCCTGATAAAAAATAAATTTTCCTAAAGAGAAAGTTTATTTGATTTAAGATATTGATGATTTGAAAAGATCTGTTGAAGAATAAAATAATCATAATGAAAATTTGGAAGTAAAGTTAAAGGAAAAATAAGAAGAGTTAGAACTTGTTAAATAAGAACCTTTTAAAGTTGAACAGAAAGGTACAAGTTTCAAAAACCCTCTCTAAAATTAGTTAAAGCTCTTGAAAGAAGAAACCTGAGAAGGATCAATAAAATTTACCTTTAATGGTTGAGAATAAATATGGAGATTTTTTAGAAAAGAATAAATATGTGAAAGTTATGTAGGTGGACAAGATTAAAAAAGTGGAACATATAGAATTTTCTAAAAATCCAAAGTTTGAAAATGATTCTAAATATTCTGAATACATTAATGGTTCTTTTACTTATGGTTCTTATAAGGCTATAAATAAAAATGAGTTGGAAAATAAGATTCTAGTTGATAACATAAAGGTTGGTAAGAAAGATAAGAAGGTTGAGTATGAAAGTTTCAGAGGAAAATATTCTTTCTATAACTACTTCTAGTATTTTGGGGGATTATATCATGTAAAAAATATGTATTGGTTTAAACAAAAAAATTACTATTGATCTACAAATTATAGAAGTTAAAACATGAGGGGGATGCAATCTCCTTAGAGGAATAAGTTTGAGAAGGTTGAATTGAATAAACCAGATAATGTTGGTGTAAAAGATGAAAATAGTTTCCAACTCCTGGAAACTATTTGTGAAAGGTCTGAACATCCTACAAATCTTTCAAAAGGATGTCTTGTTTTGTTATCACCACAACAAAAGTTTGTTAACTATTCTCCAAAGTTGAAGATGAAGAAATAAGATGATCTTTTTGTAGAAACTGCTCTAAAATCTATAAAAGGAGAACAAACTTGGATTATTGATAGTGGGTGTTCTTATCATATGTTAGGATATTTAAATTTTTTGAAGAATGTGAAATACTTTAAAGAACGAATAGTGAAATTTGGTAATTAAGAATACCTGAGAATCAATGGTGTTGGATCATCGATCCTTGGGAAAGAATATTTGAGATCCAAGAAATATTTATATGTTGATGGGATAAAACAAAACTTGATAAGTGTTTCACAACAATGTAATGAGGTTTAAAAATTTATTTTAAAAAAAGATGTGATTTTTGTTAAAATTGAGTAATATGTAAGGATAGTTACAAGAGTCCAACATACAAAAGGAAACTTATTTCAAGTGGATGAAATAAAAAACTCTTGTTATTTGAGTATACTGGAAGAGAATCAGTTTTGGAATAAAAGGCTAGACACATGACTCAATGAAACATGGTAAAGTTATCATTGTGATATAGTATTTGAGATATTATTGATTTTCCAAAAAAAAGATATTAGTGTCACACTATTTTCTAGAATGGAAAAATTACCAAATCATTGTATAAGAAAGATGATATTTCTTCAAAACAAACCCTTAAACTTATTCATTATAATATTTGTGGTCCGATGAAAAAAAATCAACAAATGTAGAGAAATAATTTATCACTTTAATTGATTATTTTACTCTCATTACTTTTTTTATGTATATGAATCATAGTTCAGATTCTTTAAAAATGAAAAAAAGTTATATGAGGAAAGCTGAGAAGGAATGAGGGTATTCTGTGAAGAAGCTTAGAATTGATAATAGTTGTGAGTATAAGAATGAATAATTTTAATTTTATCTTAATAATCATAGAATTCAGCATGAGTATAGTTCCACATATACTCATCAACAAAATGGGGTTGCTGAAAGGAAGAATAGAAGTTTGGTGGAAATGGAGAGAACTATGTTACTTGAACATGGACTTTATAATTATTATTATAGGCAAGACATGATTACTTCTATATATATTAAAAAATGATATTTCTACAGGAAAATTCCCCTATGAATTCATATGAAATGTTTTATGATAAAAACCCAAGTTTAAAGCACATATTATTTTTTGGGAGTCCATGCATTATAGATAAGAAATATGGAAACCATGGAATGTTTGAGAAGAAAGGTGAGGATGGTATTTATCTTAGCTATGATATGAAAGGAAGATGATATTGATGTTTCAATAATGAAACCAGAATAATTTTTGATTCTGGGGATGTCAAAGTTATTAAAAATTCCGAGCTAAATAAACAGACTCATGTAGATAAGGAAGATGAGAAGGATAAGGAATCTTTTATTAACAAATTTGATAAGGATACAGAAAATTGTAATCCTACTCAAGAAGAAGAATCATAATCATCTATTTCCAGTGATTAGGGAGATACTCAAAAATATAATCCTAGGTTGAGGGAGAAATTTGAATCTCAAAATATTATTGGTGATCAAAATATGGAAGTTAAAACAAGAAGAACATAAAATACAATTACATATACTTATTTGAATTCAGAACATGAGCTGAATGATGTGAAAGAAGATTTTGAGTATCCAAAATGGGTTTAGTCCATGAATGAAGTGCCAGATCAGATAGAAAAGAATGATAAATGGGAACTCATACCTAAAATAGATAAAAAAAATGTAGTTGGTAAAAATTTGGTATTATAGATCAAGATTAATAAAGAAGGTGAAGTGATAGAAAAAAAGAAATATTAGTGTGAAATATTTACTCACAAATTGAAGGCATTGATTTTGATGAAACTTTTTCTCCAGTGGAAAGGTTAGAAATAATCTGAATTTTTCTTTCTATTTTTGCACAAAAAAGTTACAAAATCATTCAAATGGATGTAAAGTCTGTTTTTTTAATAGAGATCTTTATGAGTAATTTTACATTGAACAACCTTCTGGCTTTATTGTTGTTAAATATAAAAATTATGTGTGAAGATTTAAGAAATCCTTATATGGGATGAAACAAGATCAGAGGGAATGTAATTCCAAATTAGACAATTGATTAAATAAGATGTTATTAAATAAAATAGGAGTTGGTATCAATCTTTACACCAAGTAAATTCAAGATTTTCCCCTCATCGTAATTTTTTATGTTGATGGCGTTATCTTCGCATGGAAGTATGAAAGATCTTATGAAATATTTTTTGAAGAAATGATTTTTTTTTGAGATTTCAATATTGGGGGAAATTAAATACTTTCTTGGGTTAAAATTTTTACAAAATAAGTAACAAATTTGTTTTCTAAATAAAATTATACTAAGGAGTTTCTTAAAAAGTTCGGTATGGAAAACATGAAACTTGTTTCCACAATGATTTCTGTTTGAACAAAGTTTTATAATGACAGAGAGGGCAAAGAAGTTAATTTTAAAGTGTTTCAAAAGATTATTAGAAGTTTTTTATATTTGAATTCCCTAATACCCAACATTTTTATGTTTTTACCTTATAAGAAATATTTTAGAGTGCTCCTATAGAATCCAATTTAATTGATAGAAAAATAATTCTTAGATACATCAAAGGAACAAAAAATTTCTGAATCAGGTATGATATTTGAGAATGTATTGATTTGTTTGGGTCTTCAGAAGTTGATTGGGTAAGAAATATTGATGATATATGATGAAAATATGGTGGAGTTATCTTTTTATTGAAAAGTTATGTTATTTTGAATACAAAGAATCAAAATTTATTAACACCTTAGTATGGACAAAGCTGAGTATGTTGCTGCTATTCTAGCCACTACCCAACTAATGTGGATAAAAACCAAGTTAGAAGATTTACTTAT
This sequence comes from Viscum album, assembly GCA_963277665.1. NCBI lineage: Eukaryota > Viridiplantae > Streptophyta > Magnoliopsida > Santalales > Viscaceae > Viscum > Viscum album. The sequence continues at coordinate 627,638,338 of OY728164.1, read as the reverse complement.
TGAAGTGAAGTTACCTTTGCTCTTAGGTTTTGACAGTAAAAGTGAAATCAACCCACTAAGAATCTAGTACAACATTATCATTCAAAACATATTCATATCAAATATCATTTCATCAAAGAGCTAGTATAGAAGAATGATTTGAACCTGGAGTATGCTCCTATATCATAACTAGTTGCTAACATATTAATAAAACCTTAAAAATGGATCCTTTTATAAATTGAGGTTTAACATTGGTTTCCAACCACTTTCACATAAAGGTTGAGGTATGTGTTTTTATACCCTCTCTTATCTTACCTTTGGATAATGTTGTTAAGGTGGATAATTGTTTGATAAATCTATCCTTAAAGAAATCATGTTTAAAGGGGAGTTGTGGGTAAGCTATGAATTCATCATTGTAAGTGTGTGAACTATTTTAAGGGTTTTTTGGAGTGGTTATAGGATTTTTTTTGTATTCCTAGAAATTTTAAAAACTAAGGAAAAAAGATGAGGATGTTTTCATAATCACTAATTATGGAAAACATGGTGTTGCTATTAATAATTCTTGTTTCCTATAATGAGTTATCTCACATAGCCTTATAATTGTTGATAAGTAATCTATAGCTTGAGGTTACAAATATCAGTTATTTATGAACCTTAGTTGACAAAAAAATCGAAAATGGGAGATTGTTAGGACCAAGCCACTAATGTTTATGATCATATTCAGGAATTGTATTTTGTTTTCAATGAAGTTTAATAAAAAAAGAAGTCAACTCACATTATATTGAGTGAAAATTGGAAAGACCATCAGATTCAAGATAATCAGACTCACAGTTTTTAAAGAATTTCTTTGTATTGGGAATTTTTTTTCTAAATGAAAAGGTTTATCATAATTACGTCAGGCTCGTAGTGAAAGAGAAGATCAGAATGAGATGCTGCATTAGAGTCTACCTGACTCCAATATAAATATGATTATAATTTTCTATTTTTTAATTCCCAAAAATTTATATGTAATTTTTAAAACTTATTATTAAATCTTGATGATATAATGGGGGATAAAAAGTTTCTTCCAATCATATTCAGTCTAATCATAATCATTTCAATCATATTCGAGCTGAGAAGGAAATAAAGATGTTTATGAAAGATAAGGAAGTCACAATATTTTTATTGGAAAGTAGGATGATTCTAAATATGATATTCAATGTATTAAAAGTCATAAAGGAAATCATGATAGTTGATTAAAGTTTTCTGAAGATGAATGTTGGTGAAACTGAAGCTTTCTGGTCTCACGATCAACATAATGATCATTCAAAATGAATATTTTTTTAAAGGATGAGGATGATCATAATGAGGGTTCTAGTTTTCAATTATAAAAAAAATCCAAAATATTTTAATCCACTAAGAAATAAGTTGATGAGAATTGTATTCAAGAAGAAAATAAGTCACTAATACAGATCCATCATATTCATTGGGTCATCATATTCATCAGAGGAAGAATTATTTATATAAAAAACATAATTAGTATAATATTTAGAAAATAAAGAAGTTTATGAAGTGAAAGATAATAATACTGGTTTATCAAAATCTGAATGCCATTGTAATCATCAAAGGTAGATTCATTTTCATTCGGAGTTATTGGGACCAATGATAAATAAAATTAGTTGAAGTTGTTATGGAAAATATGAAAATAAAGTCAGATATTAATCAATAATGTAGTAAACCATTTAAAATGGCTTGAATTAATTTGTTTTTTCATTCAAATGGTTCAAGATAAAATGAAGAGAAGAATCTATTGTTTTACATTTTCTTTTATCGTAATGAGGCAGATCATAATGACAATCAGAATGGTAAATCAGAATCATAATTATGTTTTAAAGAAATTATTAAATACTATTAATGTTTTTAAAATATTTGAGAAGGTTTGAGAAGTGTTGATAAGAGTTGATAAAGTCAATATGTACCTGAAATTCAAATTAACATGTAGAGTTGGAAAATGTTATTGAGCGGGAAATTTTTCTGGAATCCCACTGAAACCATTTTTGTTGAGAATATAAAATGGAAATTACTTTGTACTTTCTGACATGTATACTATTAACGAATGGAATAGAGTAAGTGGAGATATGAATAAACTATAGAGAGAAGAATATGTTTTTGTGTCTTATTTCTTGAAGAAGTCATGCCAGACATATGAGAAAGGAGAAGAGGCAATTTTGCAACATATTTAGCTGATAATTGTATTCAATATGATTATCATAGTAAGCTTGTCATCATATTAATATGAATTATAAGATTGAGAAAATTTTATTTGGATTTCCAGATTGAAGAAGAAGTGGTTCATAATTGTCTCAACCATATTTTTATAGAGTTATATTTTCTATATTATGAAAAAAATAGGGAAAATAAAGCTTGGAAATTGGACTGGGAAATCAGACTGAGTTTTATTTAAAATTCAATTTTTTTACCATATTCTAGGTATAAAAGTGAAGAATTTTTTTAAATGATAATATTTTTTAATGTTTTTCAAGAAGCACCATAACAAGTTTTTTACAAAAAATTTGTTTTGTATCTTCATTCTAGTTGAAGAACATGCTCTGTTATTTTAATCATAGAGCTACACGAGTGTAAGGGTATATCATACTCATTGTATTCCACACAAATGGATTTTTTTCTAGAGGATTGTGTGGTATTGGATAATTTAAATAACATACCAAGTACTCAACTATTCTTGTTGATTAGTGAACCTTGTAAATACTTTTATTCCTATGGATGGGTGATTAAATTTTTTTCAGCTGGGAAAGTAATATTTAACAAGAGGCAAAGGTTGTTTTATAAGAAATTAAACATACAATAAAAAAGATATCACTTATTCACCCCTACCCCTCTCAATGATACAATTATCCTGAATGGGAAAATACATTACCTTCTCTCCCTTTGTTCTTTCAACCATTACGGTGTAAGTCTTTTGACTGTGTGCATTATTGGTTTTGATCTAGGATCCTTCTTACGACATTCTACACCTTCTACCTCATTGGAGTTTGCTGTTAGAAGTTTTTTTATTGTCAGTTAATGGTTGATGGTATAAAACTTTACCCTATGGTTTTATTATTGTAAAGTATGTCAAATATTGAAATTGCACCAACATATCATGTTCTGAATGAATTAAAAAGATATATTGGATTTATTCCTCAGAGTCCCTTTGGGTCCAATTGGTTATCAACCTGGAATGTGGCTACCTTCAAGTGAGAGAACCCTTGATTATAAATGAATTACTTAATGACATAAAGTGTATTTTTCATGAAATAGAATTTTCAATGACTGATTGATATAGATTCTCCTTGGCTTGGATTTTTTATTGTGATAAGTGTCATGTTATTGGTTATAACCAATTGAAAATGAAATGTGTAATAGAAATATAATGGTGATTTTCATAACTGACCATAGATGTTGTGATATTGTGACATCCTCATTGTTATGATATTTTTTGTGATTAGTATCCTAATACATATATAGGGTGTTGGAGTAGTTTAAATGTTGTAACTATTATATAGGAAGTTGGCCCAGATGACATGCTGAAATGCTTATACACTGGTATTGAACTTGATAAAATAAAAGAAATCATATATACCAGGATTCTTCTTGATAATTGATGAAATTTAAATATGGCGGGATATGCCCAGTGACAAATGCTGGAATGCTTATGTACCAAGCTTGAACCTGAAACATGTTTAATTTCTTATATACTGGGTCATCCCAAATTAAATTTGTAAATTATTATATAGCAGGTTTGACCCAGATTTTTGTGATTTGTACCTTTGTTATATGGTAATGTTTTTACAATGTTTATATGGTTATTGTTGGCATGATTGAGATACTTTATCAGAGACATTATATCATGGAGCCGATGCAGGTTATTCTTTTACCATGGTTATATGGATATGGTTGTTGTGGTTGTAAGACAAGATCATAGATAATTTGGCATGGAGTCCAAAAAGGTTGGATTTGTATTTATTTAATTTTTTAATTAATTAATACACTTGTTTATTGATTTATTTATTACACTTGTTATCAGATTGGTTATATTTTGACATGGTGGTGTTGACCTACTACGTTATAATCACACCCTACATGGGCCGCTGTTTGGAACCCAAGGATATTATATGGATGTTGGATTATACAAGGGAAATTGACCTTACTGTTGATTTTTTTATTTCAATATGGGTTGGAAATTGTAGGTGGGTCCAACATGGGATTCATGATCGAGGTCTTTTGAGTCTTCTATTCTTTAATTTTTTATTAACTCTAGCAAGAAATTTAGTTACATTTCATCATGTCATTACATTATTACTTTATGGTTTATTGGATTATTCAGTTGGATTTTTCTGTTGGATTTCCACTGTATCATACTGCTTCCATTATTTCTGTACTCCAATATTCATTCATTAATTTATTTTTCTTATTTTTATTGTGTTATAAATTTGTAACAAGGGGGTTATAGTCTCCAAAATATACTTACCACACCCCCTCTACTAGTTAGTAGCCTCTTGTGTATGTGGAGGTGTTCTTGAGGTCTTGTATCCAACCCATTTTAGTCATGTGATAAAGAGTCAGATTGTGGGACATTACACCTAGGTATCATAATATTTAAGGATGAGGTTCATTCCCAACCTACTAATTGATGGGGCATGGAATTTCATGTCCAAAAACCCACGTGATGTGAATCACCATGTCTAACTTCCTCAACCAGGGGGGGTTTGAAATACCATGTCCAGAACCCTAACCAAGGTCCCTCTATAATAATATAGTGGGAAGTAATCTCACATTCCCTATGAACCCTTAACCAAGGAATTCCATAAAAAGGGACCCAATATCACTCAAGGCATATTGTACATCAGTAAAAAAATCTATTTAATATTTTAACAATAGTTCATGGGATCATACATTCCATAATCAATTATGTTTAATCAGGAATGACATTAAACTAGTAAATATTACAAATTTCTAAGTGTAGTCATCTTTCCCTATTATTATTTGTTAAACACATATCAATTCATTTAATCTTAATTATCCATTTCATTTGATCTAATTAAAAAAATTCCATTATGATTATAAATTCACTTAATAATTTGTATGCTGTCAAGTGTGACTCTTTTCCATAGACCACTCAATTAATTAATCTTGGTAATTCTACCAGCGCAGGGAAACTAAAATCACCCATGTGATGATTCGTTCTTAAGAAAATGATGATCATTATGAGTGTTCAAGTGAACCCACCCTAAAGGGGGTAGTTCGGTTTGTGGTCATGACCTCCAACCATGTCAATGGTTTCTAGAAGAACAAAATCAAGGTCTAGGAATTTAATTATGGTAATTTAAAAATTCAATTGGAAATTCATAAAATATGGAATGCATCATAATGAAAATATTATATAAATGATGAAACATTAAGTGAAAATAAGTAGCCCACCCACCATATGATTTGGATGCTTCACCCATCCATATTATTCTTAAATTTGAGTTGGTTCAATAGAAGTTATAAGTATAGAAAAATTCCCTAAAAACTGCATATGAGATCAAATTGAAATAACATTCAAAATAGAATAAAAAACTGAGAAAATAGGACGGAGGAATTATAGACTAAGCATTACACTTTTAATACACCTGATGATGCTTGAATTAGAGTTTGAATGAAAGAGACCCATGGAATCCTAGGAAGATGAGAGGGAGAGATTGAGTGAATTCCTAGTTTGGGATAAATGAGGGGTAAAATGGGTTGATTTTGGCTTAATTATGTTAGGAAAAAATGGTAATTTCACCCAATTAATGAGGTACATTTTTGGATGCATGATTTGGAAAAATCATGCGCCAACCATGTGGCTCAACTACCTAAGTTGAAATAACTATGTGGGATGCACACATTGTTTTGGAAAACTATATACAACCCATTATACCTCTGTACATTCCCTATTTATATTTTCACATTATTTACCCTCGAGTGTTATATGGTTAAAAAAACTGTGGCCCTATAAAAAATAGGTTACATGGTTTGGGATACATTGTTAGTAGTAATAGTGGGCCAACCATGCACCCCAATATTTTTCTTACAAAATTGAGTTTTGAGATATCGATGCTATGAAAACTAATCTAAACCCTTGATACACATCTTAGAATTTAAATTCCATTTAAAAACAACACTTTTATGTGTTACAATGCTAAAAAATATATTCTAAAGATCAGCTTAACACATGACCAATCCACTTAATGGAATGTTCAATACTCCTTTAGAATTTCCATGGTTTAAAAACATAGGACATTATAATGTAATTAATAGTCATGTACATCATCTGGTCAAAGAATATCTATCATGAGTCTATAATCATGTATATCATGTCTATAGGTATCTAAATATCAATGTGCTTGACACCACATGTAGATAAGTTTTGTATACATAGATTTAATAATATAAATTTATACACATTATTTTCACATAAGAATATAAAAAATTACCATCCTCCACATAGGGAATTCCATAAAATATTAATAGTAAATGATATATAGTAATGTAGATCTATATGAGGGATACATTATCATATCCAACTATAGTGACCCATAATTTTCATACATTTATATTATTTCATAATAGATGAATATTAATCACATATTATAATATCCCACACCATAATCATATAGGTTTAGTATCTTTTTAAACTTGGACACATGAATTACTTATTTATAAAAGATCTACATTGTATCCCACTTAGTTCTAGACAACCTTTACCCTTCTTAGGAATATCATACTTAAAACCTTTCTTCATAACCTTGATAAAGGAAACATAAAAAATAGTGAACTCTTATTATCAGGAATGTTATATAAGGTAGATATCAAGGATAACATAAAAATAACATGAGAATAAGGTTATTAGAACATGAGCATAAAATCTGAAAACCATACCCTGGACATCAAAGACCATAATCTTGATTCATTCCATAAAACTTCGCAATTAGTAAGACATGAATCATAAATAAATTAAAGAACATGAGATTTGATAGTATAATATTGGCATAATACATAAGTTTCTGGAATACACATAATCATATAATGTAATTTCATTAGTAGTTAAGGCTCAATACCAATACTGTCAAAGTGGTTTGGTTCACTCCCCATTCTATCATAGTATTAAATGTTTACTACCAAGACTATCTTAGTGGAAAGAGTCCCTTAATGAATTGGGTTCACTCAACATTATAGTCTTGTTTATCTCATGAGATACCAAACTTTATCCAATGCATTGGTGGGATATATAATTATGGGTCCACCCATCACATAATGAAACTCATACATATTTGTTATAGAAGATCATAAAACATTCTTTATATCATAACCCATGAAAATAAAATAAGTTTCATATACATTTAATCCTAGCATAACCAATTTAAAATAAATGAGTTTCATAATCATATCATCATTTTATCATAGTATAACCTTTGAAAAAGTAATGAGTTTCATAATAATATTTTCATCCTAATAATAGAACATCCAGATAAATAATAATGATTGTATCATTGGATATTATCCCCAGTATAAATTTATGTAACAAAAAAGATGCCATCAAAGATGAAAAATTCCTTTATAAGATTACAAGGAACATTTCCTGAGTAAAAACAATTTTCAATTTTAAGTTAATTAATTTAAATATAAAGATTTATTAAATATGAAAGAATGTATTTTATTTGAAAATAAAATTTATAAATTTTAATGGAATCTTCAAATCATTGAGTGTTAATTACTGAAAAAATTTCATTTAAGTCATATAGGTTAAAAGAAAAAACACCTTTCATACATTTATAAAAAATAAAAAATGCACGTCATTCAGAAAATGAAAATAAGATTAATTTTATAAAATTTTGTAAAAGAAAGGGTAAAAATGAATTTAAAAAATCATTTATCTTTTTTAAAAACATTCTTGAAAACATTTTTAGAAATCATGGATACAAAAGAACAATGTTTTTTGACCAAAGAGATAAATAAATCCAGTCTTCCTTAAAAATGTTCTTTTGGTATACAGAGTTCTTAAAATGATTAAAATAAAATTAAAACACATAATATCCATAAATAACCATATTTTAATAAAATTAATTAGTTTCATTAATGTTATTTCATAATATTTCATCATGGGAAACTTAATCATAAACAATCCTGATAAACAATTAGATTTTAACATAAAACCCTTACCCTAAGATTCACATTATTTGAAAGCACTCTAACATCATATAAAATAAAATAAAATTTATTATAATTCTATAAATATTTAACTCACATACTTATAGTATTCTATATAATCTACTTATAACTTTTCAATTCCCTTTTATAAATAAAACCTTATTAAAATATTCGTTTCCGGGCATTAATTGTTTTGTTTTTCATGAGAATTTTACATTTATAGGTTTGGTAATTGTACTTTCATTATGGTTCTATCATATCTACAATGATAATAATAATATAAATTTCATATATATTCAATATATTTACATTTAGAGTCAACCCTAAAAGGTAGAGATAGAAAAATGAATTACATCGTTCAGGGAGATGGTAGGCCACATGTATGCATAAACAATGTTTTCAATTTTAAATATATGAATCAAAGATAAATAATAATTTAAATTTATAGAATAATTATTATGTAAAATATATTCATTTTATCTATCCTTATTACCAATAAATTAAAATGGAAATGAAAAATAAATCACATCTCTTCATGGAGGTGGTAGTCCACACGTATGCATGAGCGACATTATTATTTTTCAACAGATTGGAATGTAAGAAGGTAGATGTTATATTATTATCTAGAAGTATATTTTTTTTCATAAATATTAAATATAATATTTAAAACCATAACCATCTACGAAATATTTTGGTGGAAAATGAATTGTATCACAACGTGGAGGTTGTAGTCCACACGTACCCATGAGCAATACTTTCACATCACATTTGATGGAATAGAGAGTGGAAAATGGTGAGCCCATAATTATAATAAAATTTCAGAATAATTATGATATTTATGTATTTTTATAATAAATTCCATATAATTAGTGGTGGTAGAAGAATAAATAAATTGAAATATATTGAGTATAATGATTACCTCTTATTCAGTAGACCTTCTTTAGACCCTTTCTTAAGGATCCTTGGAATAGCCTTTTAAGAATACCATTACCTCCAATTTATTACTAGGAAAATTGAGAATAGAATTTGGTAGGTTTTGGTCAATCTAATAGGCTCAATGTGGTGTAAATAAGAGAAAGGAGCAGTGCCATTTTAAAAGGGAGGGTGAGGAAACACTTGTAATTTTTTAAAAGATTAAAATATAAAAAATTCATTCCCAAGACAAACACTTTAAAAAGGTCAAGAATTTGAAAACAAATATTATAGGTTCAAAATAATATAATAAAATAAAATTTACACAGGTTTTGGTGTATTTTAAACTATATATTTTTTTATTAATCCCTTCATTAACCATTTTCAACCTTAACCATGGTAAATACTATTTCAATATTGAAGGATTAAGAATGTTACCATAAATGAAAAAGAGACTCATAAATGGACAATGGTTGATATTTTCATCCATATCCTATTTATATTTCTGAATATAAAATTTTTATGATTTTTAAATCATTTAATAAAATATTATTTATTATAAAATATGATTAATTTAATTTTTTAACTATTCATTTAAATCTACTTTAAAAACATGAAGAAATAAATATGGAATTAGAATATAATAATTTTAAAAATCACTAATATGATATATTTTTCTAAAAAATTCTTGTAAGATAATAATTCATCCAAATTGTATTACATTTAATTTTATTTAATTTTATTTATTTTATTATTATATTAATCGATTAAATATTGTGTTGGTGTTTCTTAAGAATTTAGGGTAATTATTCAATAAATAAATATTATAAATAAAATAATATGAAAAATAAATTATTTATATTTCATATAATCATTTATAACTCAACTTATCCTCTTTTTATACTTATGTGAAAGTTTTATATATATTAAAGTGAAGAGAGTGTCATTTTGTATTTATTGTTTTCTTAAATTTATATAAATGTTATAATCATATAAATATGTCACAAAGTGACCATATATTCTATAATTTGATAGAAATTTACAAACTTCACTCATACAATAGGGTAAAGGGAAGTGTTATAGAAAATTTAAAGCCTTATCCCAAAGTTTTTATCCCTATTTGACATATTTTACCATTACCAGGGTGATAAAATTTTACTATTAATTACTATTAATATTGACCATAAATAAAAGGGAACTAATTTAAAAATTTCATCCTCATGATTCCAAATATGGAATCCATTTTTCAAAATTTTATTTATATAAGTGGAAAAAAATTATTTTAAAATAAGCGTTCAAAAATAGATGAAAACTTATTTATAGAAAAATACATTTTATGTATAAAACTAGATTTTTACTTTCTTGAACAACTAGGTTAAATAACTTGATATGAGGGGTTAAAAATGGTATTACTGATTTAAACAGCTGTCCCTTTGGATATTATTTCATCTTAAAAAAACACTCTTCTTTGCCTTTACCATAGCAATGTATGAACATGAATGAAATCATGAATGAGAATAAATAGTTTTACATGGTTCACTATCACTAGGATATGTTCAAGGAGCATAAAACGATAATGTGTTGATGTACCAAATTAATAAAGGCACACTTCCAATTTATAGTTTGGGCTAGACAACATCAATGCCAAGGGTCACTACCCTTACAATGTTTAGGGATATCTCATTGCTTCTCAAGGTTCACTCCCTCAATCTTCCTTATATATCTCACTACTAGTGGAAAGGATCACCTTATTCCAATTCCTTTACGCACTAATCTAGAAAGGATCTATAAATAATTTATGGAAATGTAGGTCCCTTCATTAACAACAATCAATGCATCCTCAAATGTAGGTAGATTCTTAGTTTAAGTCCCACATTCATCCAGCTAATGAATATTACATTACCAAAGATTTAATAGGTAATCCATTATGAACAATTTCTCAATGCTTACTCACTTCATAAAACTCATGCTGTATTAAAAAAATACACAATTCTTCACAATAATATACTGACCTTACGAACCCCACAATGTTCACAAAGCTCACCTCTTTTTCCAAGCTCAACCAACCTTCACAAAGCAACCTACATTCACAAAGCTCAAAAAAATTCACAAAGCTCACTTATCCTTCACAAACCTCACAAATTTGTATCATATTTTTATAGGCTTCGTAAACTTCAATACTTTTATGATGCATACAACTTTTGTTCAGATTTTATAGCCTTCACAAAATTCCTTTTTTTTCAATAACAACCTTCGTGAATAAACTTCACGAATTCATAGACTTAGAATCTTCATTAAGTATTTCTCTGTTTTTTATGGGGCTAGAGACCTTTTTTAGGTGTTTCCTTCTATTCTAGAACTTCCTTCTATATCATAACCTTCTCACAAATCTCCCCAACATTTTTCTCAAAGCTCCATATTTTGGGATGCTTTACGGAAATTTCACCACTCATTAATATTCTCATATTCATGGAGTTTCACCATAAAACATTCATAAATTTTTGATGCTCCACTTCTCTTATTCATAGATATTACCGTCAAACCTTTTTTCATTCACAATACTCCACACCTTGGCGTAACCTAGCCTTTGAGACACCAATTTTTTTTCTAATATCCTTACCTTCATGAAAATTTTATCTTAAAAAAACTCATACCATTTCCATATTTTATGAGGTATTCATAGAAATCAAACTTTCACAGTGATTGATCTAACCTCTATATTTTGGACCCCAAAAATTATGCAAAAACTAGGAAACAACGCCACCTTGTATACACAAATTTATGTAATGCCTCCAGGTTATCCACTAATTTATATTGGATCCCAATCAAAATACCTTGTCAAAAATATCTATGGAACTCTACAAAATACCTAAATTCACCAATAGTGATTTATTTAAAATATTGGGATAAAAAATGTTGTAAATATAATTTTTTTTAGAAAAACAACTTCTTTATTTTCAAATGAATTTTATTTTGATTGTTAATTAAATCATATAAAATGAAATCATTTAATAAATATTTAAACTATATGTTTTTTCATAATTTAGTTAGTTATATTCATTCCCAATAATTCAACATCATGGTGATAACTATTTCATTAAATAATAATATTTAAATAGTATATCTTGGTTAGTTTTAACTCAGTGTTGTGTGTAAAGAAAGCTATCAAAGAAAAAAAATAGAGAAATATATAAAAAAATATTATGATGTTGCATAATACCCAAATAAAAATGAATTTCCCTTGATATTTGATAACTATGATACAAAAAAATGATGAGATCTCTATTTCATCACATACTTAGGTTCCCAAGTAGCTTCTTAATTTTTTTTATTCCTCCAGAAAAATATAACCCGGTGATTAGTCTTATTATATATAACTTTATCTCTAAAACTAAATATTTCTAAAGGTTATTATTCATAGTAAATATCATTATCTAGTAGTATGAACTCATAGTTCAATACATGTCATGGATTAGGTATATAATTCCTCAGGAGAAATACATGTGCACATCATAAACATTAGAGTGGTTTGGTGGAAGCACCAAGTGATAATATTACATCCCTACTCAATCACGAATCATTAAGGGGAAAATATACCTACAGATCAAATTTATGTTCATTCTAAATCTCATAACCCTCTTTAATGGAGAAATTAACAAAAACACATTCTCACCAACATTAAAATATATAACTCTACAACAATTATCAGCACAAATTTTCTTTTGACTTTGAGATTCCTTGATGTGTTATTTAATGAAAATGAACTTCTCTTACATTTCCTCGTATAGATTAGGTCACAATATATTTATTTCTTTAAATTTATCCAAGAACTTTGGAGTTATACACTTCTATCCATATAAGGATTCATAAGGTGCAATCTGAATTCCAAAATGAAATCTATTATTTTAGGAACACTCAACTATAAGAATATGTTGATAAAAATACCTTTAAAACCCATAGAACAATATCTCTACATAACCTCTAGTGTTTTAATGGTTCTATTAGACTAACCACCTATCTAAGGATGATATGATATACTAAATATTCAACTCTATATCCAAAGATTTTTGATTACTTGACCAAAACCTTTAGGTAAACATGAGATCCACATCACATACAATATAATGTTGTACTCCCTATAACCATACAACTTTTTTAATACATATTATGGTAATCTGATAAAGAGATAAAACATCTATTATGTCGAGGACATGTATTGAATTTGTAAGTAAATCAAATACCACCAAAATAGCATTAGATCCTTTAGTCTTTTTGGGGAGTCTAATTCCAAAATCCATGGTGATGTTTTCACATTTCCATTTTGTTATGTGTAGTGGTTATACCGTCTTTTATAATTCCATCTACCAGCCTTATATTTCTAACATACCCAACACTACAATACATACTCTACAATATCTCATTTCATGTTTTCCTATAAAAATTAATATTTTAGATCCTTATAAATCTTCATAATTCTAGGATAAATAGAGAATTATAAACTATGGTAATCATTCAACAAATCCTTCAAATATGGTATGAACATAACACATACACGGTTCCTAAACCTTGTCCTTCCATCACAATCAAGTTTTAACTCATGAACATTTCTAATATTCTTTTATAGTTCCAAATATTCTTTCATCACATCTTTAATCCTCACATGGATATATGGTTGAACACTCATTTGAGAAAGATAAGATATCTCCCATTCCTTCAATATTTCAAGATCCATACGTTTCAAACCTTGAGATATGGGATCTTTTTTGATCCACATATTTGATAATATGACATTATATTTTCAACTTAGATAATCTTTCACCTTATTTTATTTATTGGGGTGGTAATAAATTTAGTATTAATATTCTTTAATCAACTTGAACCATCTTATCTGTTGTATTTTTATATGTTTTTGAGTTAATATATATATATTAAACTCTTATGATCTATATAAATATCATATATTTCTCCATAAATATAATACCTCTATATATTTAATAAAAAAAATTACTGTATCTAACTCCAAACCATGATTTGAGTATTTTTTTCACAACCCTTTAATTTTTGTGAGGTATAAGCTATAATCATATTATTATTCCAAATAACTCACACTGATCCCTTATTTGAGGCATAAATAGAGATTAAAAACCCTTACCCACATTAAGTTAATGTAATCACAAGTGTTCTAACTAACTATCTCTTTGGTTCCATGAAATGTTCCTCAAATTTATCCTTTCAAAAGAAATTGACTCCCTTTCGAGTTAACTTAGTGAGTTTATTAGAAAGTCCTGATAAAATATCCACAAATCATAGATAATAAACATAAAAACATAGAAAAATATGGATCTTAGACAGATTTGTTGGTCTATACTAATGTTCAAAAACTTCTGTCCTTGAATATTGCACTGATATACCCTCTCTTGAGATTATATGACCCCAAAATGAAACTTTCTATAGCCAAAAGTCACAATTTGTGAATTTTTAATACAACTTCTCCTTCATTAGTGTCTTCAAAAAAAAAATCCTCAGATGATTCCCATTATATTCCTTTATCTTTGAATATATAATAATATCATCTATAAATACCACCACCAACTTATAAAGATAATATATAAATACTATATTCATTAAATCCATGAATATAGAGAGGGAATTAATAATACAAAATGGAATCACTATATATTCTTAGTGTCCATAACCATTATGGAATGTTGTCTTGGGTATATCCTCATTATTATTAATTAATTTATGATATATTGAATGAATATAAATCTTGTAAAAGTATTAAACTCTTTAAAGTTGATCAAACAAGTCATCAATTTAAAGTAGATGATACTTTTTCTTAATAGTGATCTTGTTACATTCTCTATAATTTATGTAGAGTTTCATTTATCTATATTTATTTGTAAAAAAAATAATAGTTTTACCCTAAGGTGATTCAATTTTCCAAATAAATACCTTGTAAATATTCTCTGGGATTTTATTCTTTAATCCTTACAACTCAATTGGAGTCATTTTATATATATTTTTTGAAATAGGTGTGGAATAATGTATGAGTCATATTGATAAATCAACATCATTATTTGGTGGAATACTAAGAAAATCATTTTGAAATAAATCAATAAAATCCTACACAATAGGTATATCATCAATGTATATATTCTCCCCAACCATATGTGATAAACACCCATTTTGACTAGGAATTAAGATCCATACAATGGAATAATGTTCCTTTGGAAGTTAATATTTATCAGCACATCAATATATGATCATAGTTTTTTTCAGAATATAAAATATGACTTCCCTTCCTCGAATACTTATATGTGATTTATGTAAAAAATTCAATACATAACCAAAATAACACTTAATTTAACTAGAGGGATAATAACAATATTTATAGGATGTACTTTCCCACAAAGATCAATTTGAAAAGAAAAATAGACTTCTGATGCAATAATTATACCATTAGGGGTTCTCACTACTAATTCAACATCTAATCATTGAGGTGGTACTGTGATACCCTTAGAAAATCATTCAGATATAAATGAGTGTGTAGATATTGAATCAATTAAGACATTAACAGTTCTAGAGTGAATGGTAAGTGTATCTTTTACCCCTTTTTTATTATAATCCACATCGATAATAATTATCATATGTGATTTCCCTTTAGCTTTGGGTTTAAGAGGTTACTAACATAAATTATCATCATTAACCATAGGGATTTATCACTAGTTATTATAATTCTCATAATCATTACATTTATAACAATAGAGTGTGGGTGGTGTAATACCCTAGAATGATAAAGGGTTAAACGACTAAATGACATGACTCAACTCAACTAGGTGTACCATTATTTTTAGAAGCCTTATTTATTAGAAATAAATAGTTAGCATGCTTGGGCTAGAGTTGTGATCAAGACGAGTGACCTTATGTAATGTTTCCCCTAGTGTATGAAAGTGAGGACAAAGCACACTAGAAAGAAATTGTGTTGGCCTATGAGGAATGTCATTAGTTTAATGACCTGTTCGAGAATGTGGTTGGGACCCAGGTAGGGGACCACATTTATTCAGGGAAATTAGTGCTACCTAGTGGGATAGGACATTATTTCCATATTTATGTGGGGGTTTTAGTGATGTCAATGGGGCCTAGTTGTAACGTTGGTATCAGACATAATTGTGGTCACCTCCTTGGGATGATATGTAAGGTCCATAATGATGACATTGTGATATAGGGGGTGGGGGATGAATATAACAACCAAGAATGATAAATGGTTAAATGAAAAAAATTACATGATTCATTTCAACATGGTGAATCTTTATTTTAAGGAGCCTTTCGAATTAGAACTCCATAGTTAAGCATTCTTAGCCTATAGTAGTGATCACGATGGGTGAACTTCGGGGATGTTTCCCATAGTGTGTGTGAGTGTGGAAAAATCACACTATAAAGAACATGTGTTTTCCTATGGGGACATTTATTAGTCTGACAACCCATTCGTGCATATGGGTGAGCCCCAGGGAGGAAACCATATGTCTGTGGGGAAACTAGTCGTACCTGGTAGACCAGGACCCGACAACCATGTTAAGGTAGGGTGTTTGTGTATTAGCACAACCTAATTGTTATAGGTGGTGTATTATGTTGTTATTTTCCTCCATTAACTACTTCCAATCACTATGACATTTTATTTATTGATGACCATTCTCTCCACACTTAAAAACATACTAGTATCATTAATACAACTTCCACCATGTTTCCTTCCACACTTTAAGCATAAAGGAAAGATCATCTTCTTCTCTCCAAGATTTTTAGAATTTACATTGAATTATTGAAATATTTTATATAAACATAATGAGATATATAGGTAAATCTAGTCTCAATTTCCACCACGATATCACATTGAATGATTTATTCATAACTACTGAGGTATCTTATGGTGAATTCTCTTTACTGAATTAGTTTTAAGCCACTAAAGAATATATCAACATTACATTCAGGTTGGATGATAATAACAAAAGCATACATGACAAGTCTTGTGAAATTTTCTTCATAGGTATCAATGGATTCACCATACTTATTTTTTAACTCAAGGAACTATTTCTCCATTTTTGTATAAATAATATGAGGAAGGTAATTATTAAAAAATATGCTCTTGTAATCATCCCACTCCATGGAGCATATTTATTCTGATTACCTTGTACTGTTGATAATATTACACCATTGATCTACTTCACCTTACAAATATTGAATAGATAAAATAACCTTTTCATTATTATAATAATAAAGAATAGAAAATATATTTTTAGTGGAAATGATCCATTTCTCAGTAACTAGTGGATCAATATGCCCACAAAAGAATGTGTCTATTTCCTTATAAATGACTGAACAAAGTGTTATTCCCTAATTTAACCATTTGGAAGCATAGTATGATTTATATATTGAGAAATTTTTGATTTCATAACAACGAGATTTTTCATTCCAGCTCAAATAACATTTGGTTTCTTAGGAGGAACATCATTGCACTATTTTTTTCATTCATAATTAACATGATTCCTTCATGTTCCAACCACTGACTAAAACCAAGGAACATAGTGAATGGAACAATAATTATAGTGGGAATACACATAATGATGAATATAATTTATTATATGTATAAGTCAAGACAAATTATTTTCAATCTATGAAACCTTAGGTTAGGATATCCATAATTATTACCAAAACTCTAGGTTTATATCCTATACTTAGACATATTATGATGGTTCTCACTATAGTTTTTTCATTCTTATTTTCCAAGGTAACAAAACTTTCTCTAATACAAACTATAGAGACCCATATTTTTTATTTATAGATATTATATCATAATAGATGAATATTCAATATATAAAATAGAGATCCATTCTATAATCTTATAGGTTTAGTCTCTTTGGAAAATTTGAAACGTGAATAACTTCTTCATAAAAGATCTACATCATCTCCTAGTAAGTTATTTATAAATATCACCCTTATTAGACACATCATACTTAAATCATTTCTTATTAACCTAGGAAAAGTAAACATAATAAAGGGTAAGATCAGATTCTCAGTAAGAGTAAATAAGGGAGATATCAATGATCACTTAAACATAACATGAGAATGAGTGTATGAGAACATTATACTAACATTTGAAAACCATACCATACATATCAAATATTACAATATTTTTTATGGAATAAATCACTGTATTTAATTAGACCTGAATCCTAAATAATTGAAGAACATTATCCATGAGATAATAACATTAACATAGTATATAAGTTTTTGGCATACACATAATCATATAAAATAATTTCCTTAGTAGTCAAGTATCACTGTTAAGACTATAGATGTAGATTGGGTTCACTCAACCATTCCATCAGAGTAGTCAAAGTTCACCCCTAATAATATCTTAGAAAACATATTCCCTTAATGAACATGGTTTTCTCCCCATTCTCATCCTGTTTATTTGATGAGATATCCATCTTTACCCAATGCATTATTGGGATATATAATTCTTGAACCACCCATCACATAATGAAAATCACACATATTTGCACCAAAAGATCATAAACCTTCATCATATCATAGCTTGTAAAATGTATCTGGGTTACATTAATATTTCATCATAACATTACCCATGAAAAATAAAAAAGTTTAAAAAACATTTCATCATTGTTTCATAGAATAACCCATGTAAATGAAATGTGTTTTATAAATAAATTATCATCATAATAATAAAACATATAGAGAAATAATAAGGATGGTATAATTGGATAATATCCCAAATATAAAATTATGTAACATCAAATTATGTCATCTTATATAAAAAATTCTTTTAAATTATTACATGGAAAGATTCTTGAGGAAACCCCCTTTTCAATTAGAAAGAACTTATTATAATCTAAAAAATTACCAAATATTAAGGAAATAATATTCTTTGAAAAGAAAATTGATTTTTAATTAAATATTGAAATAATTGAGTGGCTATTATGGTGGAAAATAATATTCATGTTGTATAAGTTAAAATAAAATATTCCATTCATTATTTAATAAAAAATTCAAAATGCACCTTGTTTGGAAAATGACAAGAAAATTCATTTTAAATAGTTTTTTAAATATCAAAACACGGGAAAAATTTTCTTTAAAAATTATAGGATAATAATAAATACATTCCTGAAAACATTTTTAGAAATTTTTTATGTGAAAGAATAAGGTTTTTCGACTGAAGAGAGAAATAAAGTTAGTCTTCCTTCAAAATGGTCTTTCTGAATCTTGTCTAATTAAAGTGAGAAAAAATCAAAGAAATTTTTTTAATATCAATAAATAACCATAGTAGAAGTAAATTAGTTAGTTTCTTTATATTCATATCCTAGTATTTCATCATTGTAAATTTTATCATAAAAAATCCTAAAAAAACAATGAGATTGTAGCATAAAACCCTTACCTTGAGTTCCACTTGCTCTGAAAGCACTCTAAACTCATTTATGAAAAATTTAAATTTATTATAATTATATTAAAAACTCATTTAAATAATTATAATATAACCTATGATACAATAATAAAATTTAAACACTGATTTATTAATAACACCTTATTAAAATCGTCGATTTCAGGTGTTAACTGTTTCTTTTTTCATGATAATTTTAGTTCTTTATTTTTGATACATATAATTTTACCATGGTTTCATCATATATAAAATTATAATAATTATATTAATAATATATATATTCATTATATATTTATATATAGTCAACCATAAAAGGTAGAGATAGAAAAATAAATTACAACGTTCATGGAGATGGTAGGTCGTATGTACGCATGAACACTATTTTAACTTTTTGATGGATGAAATAAAGGTAAATAGTAATTGAACTTTTTTCAATAATTTTTATATCATATATATCATATATTTTTATTAAATTTTTCTTTATTACCATCCAATTAAAATATAAATGAACAAAAAAACGCATCGCTTCATGGAGGTGGTAGTCCACGCGTATGCATGAGAAACATTATCGTTTTCCAACAGATTGAAACATAAGAAGGTGGATGTGATATTATAATTACATAAATATAATTATGTCATAAATATCATATATAAAATTTAAAACCATCATAATAACTATCCATGAAATATGGTTGTGGATAATGAATTGTATCATTAAGTGGAGGTGTAGTCAACACATACGCATGAGCGATACTTTCACTTCCAATTTGATGGAATAGAGGGTGCATAAATGTGATAGAATAATAATAATAAATTTACATTATATTTATTTATTATTTTAATATTAATTCAATACATTTATAGGAGGTATAAAAAGAAATTAATTGAAAGAGGTCTAGTAGAATGACCATCTCTTCTTCGATAGACTTCATTTAGACCATTTTTTAAGGAACCATAGAGTGAAATTTTGAGATGGTCAGAATCCCCAATTAATGTATAGGTACGTTAATATGTAAGCGGAAAGTTTTTTTTGAGATATAGTTCTCAACCTAGTGTAAATAAGAGAAATGAGGGTGTCCTTTTATAAGGGAGGGAGAGATTATAATTGGAATTTCTTAAAAGATTTAAATATAATAAGGTCATTATCAATTAAAATAATTCCAAATGGACATGAATATTAATAAAAGTATTATAGTTTCTAAAAAAAATATAAAATTGAATTTAGATTTGTTTTGGGGTCATTTGAAACCTTGAAGTTTCTATTAATCCCTTCGTTAACCATTTTTGATCATAATCGCGGTAACAACTATTTCAATCTTAAAGGGATATGAATGTTAAATTAAATGTTATATTAACTCATAAATGAACTATGGTGGATATTATAAACCATATTCCACTAAATTTTCCTAATATAATATTTTCATAAATTTTAAATAATTTAATAAATTATTATTTTTAATAAAATATCACTAATTTCAATTTTGGAACTATTCATTTAATTTTACTTTAAAGACAGAAAAAAAGATGGAATTAAAATTTAATCATTTTAAAAAACAATAATATGATTAATTTATCTATATAATTCATGGAACACAATAATTCATCCAAATATTATTTATTTTAATAATTTTAATAATATTTATTTACGTTTTCTATTAATTGAATAAATACAATATCGACGTTTTATAAGTATTTAATGTAATTAATCAATTAATAAAAATTAAAAATAAATTAATATGAAAAAAATAATAATTTTTATTTAAAATAATCATTTTAACTAATGTTTTAGTCTTTTATCCTTATGTAAAAATTCTATAGATATTAATGTCAAGAGTTTGACTTTTTTATTTATTATTTTCTTAAATTAATATTAAGTTCATAATCAAAGAAACATAGCACCAAGTGAATCTATATTCAATAAATGTACATTAATGGATTAAATATACTCATCCAATTGGATAAAGGAATGTGTTAGAGAATTTATAAAGCCTTATCCCAAAGTTTTAACAATTTTTACTAGTTTTAGCCTTACCAGAGTGAAAAAAATTTACTACCATTACTATTCAAATTGATAAAAAATAAAAAAGATACATTTTACCAAATTTGATCATCCTGATTTAAAAATATGGAATCTATTTTTAAATATTCAGTTTATATAAGTTTGATTAAATCATTCTTAAATAAACATGAAAAAATGAGATTAAAATCACTTTTAGAAAAATAAAATTTAATCATAAAACATGATTACTTTTTATCACATGCCTAGAAAAAAATTATATGATTGTTAAAATATATAATTGAATATATATTATATATTTCATTCAAACCCTTCACTAATATATATTAATTTAACTAATTAATATTAAAACATATTGCATTAAAAAATAGTTTTTTTTCCAGAAACACCTCATTTATTTAGAAATAATTTATATTTCTCATTTAAAATTAATTGATAACCTATGAATTCATTTTAAACATATTAATACCATATATATTTTCATAATTTAGTTATTACTATTCATACCCACCAATTCAATGGCTAGGTGATAACTTTTATAACAAATAATAATATTTTAATAGTTTAACATGGTTCGTCTAAAATCAGTATTGCATTTAAAAAAAGATATCAAAGAAAAACAATTATAGAGAAATATATCATAAAGTATCAAGTTTTTACACCACAACTGAATAAGAATGAAGAATACTATAATCTACATCTTATCAACATGACATTAAATGCATATAAATCTGTATGTATAAGCATGAAATAAAAACCCCCAGATATACCTCTCTGTCTAGTTCAAACCCTCAAGAAATAATAAATATATTGAGTGTAAAAATATAGTGGAATTATCATTGAAGATCATGTGAGTAATATGTCATAGAGAGCATTCACATGCAAATATAATCATGGTGATCTCATCAACATCATTGGATAGATGGGTGATATGCTCGTCTATCCATGTGATGCATAATTGAATCCCAAAAATGGATTTGAGGTGTCCTATTAATGTCTCTTTGGGAATTCTAAAAAAAATAATTCCATGTTTCATCCTCTAATTGGCATGTTGGGACCATTAAAAAATTTACTCCATGCATCTATAAAATTTCTCTTATACTAACTTTTTGATTGATAGTTTATGAACATCTTTGAAGACCCCATTTATACAATCCATAATATTAGTGGTCATATGGCCATATCTCCTACCACCATCACATGATAATGATCATTCATCTTTTTAAATCCACATAAAATATTCATATATATCATGATTAGACCATCAAATTTTGTCAAGTCTCTGATCAAATGTTCATTTTTGGGACTCGTATGTGAAAACTCGATGGCAACAATGAATTTAAAAGGATATTAATTTTTTTTCCAAAAAATATAAGTTTAAGAAAACCTACCCAACTTGAAGATCTCAATTTTTTTCATCATCTATAAAATTATTATATACATTACTAGCAATATGTTTGATGAAATATCTATGATAATAATTTAGTTCATACCATGTAACCCCATCACCATTGATGACCACTATAATCACTTGATGATGACCATATATTAGAAACAATCCTTGGTTTTACGTAACATGAATGGATATATAGGCCAAAATAAAATCCATGATTCAAAATAATCCTTTTAAGGAATGTATAATGTAAGTGGTAGTGGATCACGATTACCATTATATGTGGAAAAAATAAGTAAAAAACATATATAATTTCTATAAAGTGATGTCCCATCAACATGAATGAATTGTTTTAAATAAGGATCATCAACAATAAAAATACTAAATGCACAAAATATAATATCGAACATCACCTTTTTGATAAAATAAATTATTTGGGGAGACATACTCAATAGGGTATAGATAATAAATAAACTAATTATTTAGAGACAAAAATATCATTAGATACAAAAATAATGCATATTATTCATCTCAATGATCATATAGTCTCACAATTTCCTTTTTTTTGTATTAAAAAATTTTATATAGGATATATTATATTTTAACAACTATTGTATTCACAACTAGACAAGGTACACAGAAACATCTTGGCATATTCATATCATCCCTACAATAACAGTAGATATGAACTCTACATAAAATAAAGAGTGATCTTGAGACAAGCTTGTATGTACACAAGTATGAAGACCTTCCAAATTAGTTATCTTAAAATATAAAAAAATTTAATATATATTGAACGTGTTTAAAATTTATATTCTGGATCATATTTGTCACACCAATGGGGTATTTTTACTTCTTGGTCTCATTAAAAAAAAATGTTTCTTTATGTGGTATTAATATATCATATTTTTTTATTTAATTTTAATTTCAAATCGATATACAACATTTATGGTGTTATCAGTTGAGGAAGATGTGTTACCTATAACTTCAAGGAATTAAGTAGTTGGTGAAATGACACCCAAATAAAAATGTTGTGCATGTGAAATTCACTACACTAAGGATGTTAATAATATAGGATTATCACCAGTAACTGGTTTTTTCATATCTATCAGAGGAACTTTAGAGGTTTCATTCCCACATCATCCTCACCTACATCATCTAATGGCGCATCATTAGATATTTCCTTATTAAATAATGTCTCATTTATTAAATCTGAAGTATTTATGGGGATATCCCCTACATTTTATTCCATTTTTATCATCTTCTTAATAATTCAATTCTCTTACTAGATTCATATGAATTCAATTATTGAGAATGTTTCGAAGGACCAACTTCAATTGATCTTCCATACCATGGTTTTGTAGTAGTAGGTCGTACCTCACGAATAACTGAGATTTCCACATATAATTCCATTAAAATATTATTGCACTATTAACTAAACAATGATGATAACTCCACCCAATCCTCACCATCGAGTAGATGATACTCAATGTGCCATAGACAATCAACATATTAAATATGTTGATTTTTAATTGAATTAATTACTTGATAATCCATAATTTTTAAGTGACTATGAATATTATTATGAATAAAATCTAATTTCACACATTCATGAATATTTTCTACTCTTTCTAGTGGAGAACTATAGGTAAAACCATGAACATAATAAGATACCTCACAATTGAAATATATTGATGCTGTTAAGATTTCCTATATTTTTTTTTAAAAAAAATGTTATATATATTTATAATATATAATCAAATTCTTAACATGTTTTAATTAGTAATGAATAAATAAATGTGACTTGATCTGGAGTCTTTTTTATTGATTTATTATTATTATTTGATTAATCAACCAAAACATATGGGGGACTTCTAGATACTCTAATATATTGTATTTCAGAAACCACAAGACTCTTTTCAATCATGGTGTAAAATACAACATTGAATAGTAATGCCTCCATTTTTGTACAATATTAATCACATGTAAGGGAGGGGGTTTAGAGGTTTGGGATACATAATATTTTTACAAAGACACACAATTCCTTACATACATAGAGAGAGGTATGACATACCAATCATCAAAAAGAAAAAGAAAATACAATTATTAAAAATTATATAACCACATAAAAAAAACCAACATACACTTTTAACTAAACATTGGTTGATAATATCATAATAAAAAAAATAATTAGAAATTAAATAATCACATGTAAAAAATATGACATGTAGTTTCAATCATACATTGTTCGGCTATCTCAAGATTAGCCATCATATAATACTATTCACATGTTTATTTGGGATACTTTTTACGTTCATCATATTATGAAATTACCTATAATTATATCTAACAAATAATAAACATCTTTATATATATAAATTTATTTATATTCAAAAATTCATGAAGATTTTCCACCCTTGTTTGTGGAAAACTATATCTAAAACCTTAATCGATATAAATAACTTCATCATTGAATTATATTGAGGCATATATGATTAACTAGAAATAAAATTTAATAAAACGTTATATATATTTATACAACATCATCAAAATTTTAACATGTTATAATTGAATATGATTAAATAATTGGGACTTGATCTTGAGACTAATTCTATAGATTGGATTATCATTATTTGATAACCCAACCAAAATATAGGGGGAGAACTTTTAGAGCCTCTATTTTCTCAGATTTTAGCAGCCACCAATATTCTTTTGGTCATGGTGTAAAAATCCCACATCAAACAACAACATCTCTTATCGAACAACCTTTTATTATAATGATACATGATAGTGAGGGTCCCTAATGTTTTGGGATATATAACATTTTTTATGTGAACATGTAGGTCCATACATACTTAGAGAGAGGGTCTAAAACCTACTCATCAAGGGAAAAAATATAATTATTACAAATTATATTACAACATACAAAAAATTGGACATACTCTCTTAATCATACCTTTGTGTATCATCTCCATTGAGATTCACCCCATTATTTTATTTTCATGATCACATACACTATTTATTTTTATTAGTTTAATTATTTTATGTCTCGATAATTATATTATAATTTATTTCATAATATCTTTTGGAATAATTACTAATATTATTTTTTTATTTTTAATAATTTTATTTTTCTTTAATTTTTTATGTGATTTTTTACTTTATTTATTTATTTATTATTATTTATTATTTTTAGATAAAATATTTATTTAATTTCAGATGTAATAATTTTTAAATGGATGATGCCCTAGTTTTTTAAATTAAGTTTGTTTAAGTATTTTAAACATAACTGAATCTATAAAACTTAGAACTATGAAATTATTATTATGCAAGATAGATAATTAAGTTGAATATATTTCATTTAAACTAGCACTTCACCCATTCAAATGCATGGGTTTGTTGAATAATTTTTTTGTTTTACATTTTGATGAATAAGATCAAAAAACTGAATATTACTTAGAGAAATAAACTTTTTATACTGAAATTAAAAGCAACGAAGAATAAAATATAGGATATTAGTTCTAATAATCATTATGAAAATAAATAAAATGATAAATTGTATGTGGATTCTAAAATTCATGTCATTTTTTCCAAACATCATTTTAATGATTATTTTTCCTTAACAGCTTTACTTAAAGTCATATAATTTGAACCCATAAGTATATCACATTATAGTGAAACATCATCATCAAAATCATTAAGCTGATTTTTTTATAAAGACAACTATGTTTAAATATAATATAATATATTAATTCAAACTAAAATATCAAACTAAATTTTTAAAGTCCAAAATATGAATATTATAATAAAAGTAACAATTCAAAATCATAATTATAACTATTTGTTGTCACATTCCTTTTCCACTGGTGTTCACAAAATATACCCTGGTAAAAATGGAAAGAATATTACCATATAATAAAGAATTTATGAACTAATATTCAAATCTAAATTAATAAATTAGCTATAATGATTTTGATAACTCATAACTGTAAATTTATTTTTTTATTATAAAAAATTAAAATTTATATCATAATTTTCTACAAAGTTATCATAATGAAAAATTTAAATAATAGATATATACATTTGTATATTATAATAAAGTGTAAAAAATATATTATGTTTAAATATTCCTATAAATTTTTTTTGAAGAATGCCAATCTAATTCACAACAACAAATAAACTTATATTGGATAACCAACTATACATCATTCTCATCCATAATTCTCAATGAAAATCCTATTGGCATCATGTGAAACTCTTATAATCTGAGAAGGTCCTTAGCAAGTCAGCTTCAAAACCTCCTAACAACACCACCTCTCTAATTATCACTCCATGTTGTTTAACATTTGTTTTTTATTCAAGCTTAATTTTAATTTAATGAATCCATAATTCCATGTAAAATTATTTAAGAAGAATTATTTCTTCACTTTAAAGTCAGGGTCATATTTACATAATGTGGATTGATTTTCAAAAGGTAATATAGAATTAATCAATATAACTATTAAACTAACATTACTAAAAGATAAGTTGAATGGTGAATTAAATGTCCTGATATTGATAAGAGAGTATTAAAATAAAAATAAGATTGTTAAGAATCATTATTCATGGAAAAATAATATTAATTGTATATATAAAACATTATATAAATCATAACAACATTACACTAATTGTAAAAGTGAATGTTTAAAATAAAAGAAAGCACTATAACTAATAGCAGTGGGTGATCACTGCAAATTCAAAATGATATATATATATATATATGTTTGTGTGTATGTGGAAATATGAGAAGTTAAATGATACCTCTTATAATGAATTAATTGAATATTAATAAGATATTTTCAGACACCCATTTCCTATATTTTTTTTGAAAAAAAATATAAAATTTATATTTTTGAAAGATAAATGAGGCGTTGAAACCAACCTGAGAGTATTTTAAGATCCTGCTTTATATTGTACTCCAATGTCATTATTTGTAACATTTTTTGTATTGGATGAAACAAATTAGAGGATGAACTGAAATTTTCATTTATCAAATCGTCTAAACATGTATAATAAAAAATAACAATATGTTATGGAAATGATATGGTAAACATTATATGAAAAAAATAATATTTCATTCATTAAATGGGGGTAGAATGTTTTTAAACACGCTTCTTCTTAATTTTTCCAATATTTTAGATGTGAACATCATGAATTATTCATTTTGGAAAGTTGGAAAAAAATTATTACAGAAACACAACCATATCCAACAAGAATAATATAAAAATTAAAAAAAATTATTTTTAGTGAACGTTAATATAAATAATTACAGAAACCATTTAAAAAAACATTATTTAAATAAATAGGTTCACAATTTCTATATTTATGTTAGTATAGAGCATTTTTATCCATTTTTATGTTTTTTTTGAGAATTAGAAGGTATAGTAATTTAGGCAATATATAAACTAGTAAAATAGGTGAATAATTAAATAAAAAATATAGCATACATGTAAGAAAATGAAATAAAATAACATAAATTAAAAATATACAAACCTATAGATGAGAATAATCATATTTTCAACCTTATATCCTTGAATCTTGTTTTATTTTTGGAAGACATGTGTGGCATATTTGTAATCAGATGATATGATATTTCATAATAATAATTTTCATAATGAAGAATATATTTTTAATTAATATAAACTATAAAATAGTATATATTAAATTTGAACTTAATATTAGAAAGATACTATAATTAAATATATATATTATTAGTGATATATTAAAATAAAATAAACATATATAAGTAAAATTATAAAAAATAAAAGTACAAATCATAGAAAAATAAAAATCATGAAACACCTCAGATGAAAACAAATTATGGGTGAATTGAAATTTGTTTAAAAGATATGTTTAGAAGGAAAAAAATCACATATGATCATCACCTTTAAATTGTATTCTTTCACACATAAACAATAAAAGGTAATACAAATTTTTTTGAATATAATAAATACAATCCATATCATAAAATAATAAGTAAATGATGAGCTAAGAAATATTTCCATTTCCTACAAATTATGCTTCAATTGATAATGTTTATAATAAAATGATTATAATAATTTTTCACATTTCACAAAAAATATTAAGTTAAACTGAGAGTATAATTGAAAAAATACATATCAGTGTAGGATATAATAGATTTATGAAATTGAATTAAACCAAAAAAACTCTTATGAAAATTTTATGAGTATTATAAAACATGAATTATATAAAATAACATTAACGAGGAATGAAATCTATTTAAAATAACTAAATTCAATTTAAAAGAGATAATACTAGTCATTTTAGGAAAAAATACATGAATATAGAATAATTAAAAGACTATAAATATTAAAAAAAATACACAAATACAAAAATAAGAAACGAAATAATTACCTAAATACACTTCTTCCCACTGAATAAATGACCAGGCATGTAATTAGAACATAAGAATGACCATAGACTCTAGAAATTAGTTTGGAGTACTTCCTAAGTCACTATGAAAACATGAATAACTAAACATGTGTGTGCATTAATCATACAAGGAAATATATTTATAACTAAATTTTTAAAATCAAAATATTAACATAAACATGAATAACTAAATTTAAAGAAATCAAAAGTTTAGTGGAATCATTATTATTAAAATGAAAAATGAAAATATTTCAAAAACTAACCTTTAAGTGGTGGTACACTTCACCAATTTTCATGAAATCATTGAATAATGAAGCTCTCAAAGAAAAATAAATAATTTTGGTTATTATATATTAGATAAAAAATGAAAAAGTAAGTATACAACATTAATAAAAATTTTAATTTTGGGACATTCTCTTTTTTGGGAAGCATGAATTTGAATTTATGTGTTATGATCAATTTCAATAAATGATGTCAAATTGAACCTTAGTAATGAACACTAAAATCAATAGTTTTTCAATGGATGAATCTAAAATAAACTCTATTTTTAATAGAAGGTGGGTATTAAAAACTGAAAATACAACGAAGATATTCAGAATCATGTAACAATAAATGAGATCAAGTACATAATGTAAAAAACATGAAAAATCATTATAGCTCACCAACATTATTAAATTTTTTGATACTGAATTAAACTTTTCCATTAAAATTATAGGTATAATAATCCATCATTTAAAAATAATTAAATATAAATACTATAAAGATAATTATATGATACTGTGACCATATTTTAAAAAATATAATCTTGAAATATAGATGAATATTAATGAATTCCTAAAATGGAAATAACTCAACTAATAAATTTTTTTTTATTCTAATTGATGAGTGGATACATGTATTTAGAAATAATGTAACACATATCAAAAAAATATAGTCCAAATATTTATATATTTAAAACGTTATAATTAAGTTTATTTTATAAAATCTGAATAATAAAACTGGTTATAATAGTAAATGCTGTTAATGATGTAAAACAAACCTTAGAAACGATTTACTAAGGGTTGAATTTTAAAATAATGCTTATCATTATTCATTTGTAATATTTTCTGTATAAATATTTCAATGAAAATAAAATTATATGATTAGTGATTAATTAACTAATAATTAATTAAAGTCAAGAAATGAATCAGATAATTTTTTTACAAAGAATATGAAACAACGAGTCATGAATTCACAAAAATATAGAGGAATTGAAAAATTTCACTAGTAGGGAATAAATAAACATAAAATTATAAATAATATTGAATTTAAATAAACATATCAATGTACTAAGGATTTAAAATAAGTCTTAAGCTTAACCGGTTGAGATCAAATTGAATTAGGATAAAAGATTCATGTTACTTTGGAAAAGATAAAAAAACCTAACAAATATTCAACAAAAATGTCTGTTAACAATCACATAGATAAAAAACAAGAAATAAATAGTGTTATAAATTAATAAGGTTACAATTTCATATACAATGTAAGAGAAGAAGAACACAAACCAATTATAGCTATGTGACGATTTCTAGTACCTGAATGGTGGAAATGGGTAGTCTCATTGAGGTGAAAGATGGAGGATGATAGGAAATACATAATACCAAAATCCAACATAAAGGTAGATAAATATGAGAAGGTGAATATGGTGGATCTAATAAAGAAAATATGAGAATAAAAATGAAGTAGGAGTAATGTTAGGAGAGATGCGAAGAGATGGAGCACAATTGGCAGTGGTGGGAAACACAATTAACATCAGGAGATATGATAATGAGGATTTTAGAAGGAAGAAATTAGAGGAATAATTACATGGGGAGTTTGATGTGTGAAATAGATCACCATTACTCACTGTGGGATAGGTGAAGGTGGTTAGTCTAAGAGAGTAACAAGAAAAAATAGAAGAATAATTTCAAAGAGCACGATTTGTTGAGGGAGCGATGATCACAGAGTGAAGATAGAGACCATAAGTAACCCTAGCATATAAGTTATGTGAGAATGGATAAACATTAGTAAAATATAGTAAGAATTAAGATTCTTCATGAAAATAATTTTTATAGGGAAAATAAAGCATGAGGTGGTGACATGTGTAAAAAAGAATTCCCAAGTTTAATATAATTGGTAGATTCATTTAAGGCTAATTCACTCATTTGTTTGTTTTAATTTCAATATAAAGCTTCATAATATATTTTTAATGTTATTTTCTTATTGACTATTCTATCTATTTTTAACGATACATTAAGTTAATAAATTTATATTGAGATGATTTTGGATGCATTGGAAATCTTACGAAATTATATAAGTATTTTTAAACTGGAACGATGTCTAAAAAATAATATCTAGAATGTATAATATTGTATCGAACCTAGTGTCATGAAGTTTCTATGAGTTTGGGTTTTATTTTTAATATATTACTTTATTTATTTTTAGAATCCAATGTTTTATTCTTTTATTTTTGTGAAGAAATATTGCATGGATAATTTTATTATAAAACCTTATTTAAAATTCAATTTAGGATTTTCAATTTAAATTTTTTTAAAGTGAATATTATAGTCAAATTATTTTTTGAAAAGTATTAATATAATTTATTATAGATATTATTTTTTTTCTTCATCAACTCTTTTATTTTCTGTTTCAAACTCAAATATTTCATTTTTATTATTTTGAATTGTTTCTTTGAATTTATTATTTTTAAATTCTTGGTTATGATAAATGAATTTATTAAAACCTGTTTCAATGTTCTTTAAAGCTTTATATTTAGAGTTTTATATTATCACATGTTGAAATTTTTAGAGATGTTTCAATTTCAAATTTAAATATTATAAATTGATTTTTTGTGAATATTATGTGATTAATTTTACCGATTATTTTAGAATTGTTTTGAAATTCATAATGAGTGTTTTTAAATTGGTTGGAATTGATTAAATGTTTTTTAAGTGAAAAGATATTAAATTTGATAATCTTACTTTTCCCTTCGATAATTCTAGAATATTGTTATTATATTATAATTTGAATTGTTTAACTATTCCACATGATCATGTGGAGTTATTTATTCATTAAATGGTTCGAGATACTTTATCAATTGAAGATAAAAATTCATTTAACCTAGAATTTAATGACTTAAATTTTAAATTTGATTCTGGAGTATTACCATAGGATGAGAAGTCTATAAATAGAGACCATTAGATTCCTTGGAAATATACACACAAAATTGATATTCTTAAATGATAATTCTATAATATTTAGTGTGATTACTTTTTCTCAAAGTGTATTTATTTCTAATATTCGATTATCCTTCTAGAGAATGAAAAAAATTAAAATATCCAAATAACTAACTTCTTTTATTCTCATTCTCCCATTGTGTTTTTCATATTCCTTAAGAGAATTGAGACCAAGATAAAAAGATTATCTCCATCTAATTTAATTTTATTGGTTCTCACTTCTTTTAAAGTGATATACTATGGTTAACTTACCTATTTCCTTTCAAAAGATAAGGGACTATATTTTTGAGGTTTCAAGATTCAATGTTAAAGAGTTGGGGTCTTTGTATCTAGTTTATTTATATAACCTAAAATGAAAGGGAATTTTTTTCTATTTTGGTTACCATTAAATCCAAGGGAAAAATATATTAAATCCTCAAGGGATTCATATTATGGATATAGAGGTACTTTTTGGTACTATTATCAAACTTCCTTTCCAAATGTTGTTCCCTATTTAATTTCTAAATTTTAATTTATTTATCACTTTGAATAGATTATTTCATAATTTGTATAATCATTCACACACACACAATTTATTTATTATCAAATCTCTGATTAACTTATTCTTCCACTTTTATTTATATATATACATATATATTTTTAAACTTTAAATTATTTGATTCTTTTATATTTTTAATTGGTTTTAATTTCATTAATTTTTTTAAAATATTTGTTTATACTTTTATTTTATTCATTTAATTTTTTTAAAGGGAAATCCACCCCCTCTAATATATTTTTTTTCTTATCTCCTGAAGTTTCCTAATGAAACGAAAGTGACATAGTGTGTATATTAAACATAATGATTTTTTTTCAAATTGATACATCATTCAGAAATTATACATGATGTGAACTTCATGGCCAAAGAATTTTTTTCATTGAATATTTACATATAGAAACCCAAACCCAGAGAGGATATTTCCACATTAAATTTATAATTAATTTATAATATATCTAAAGAAATAATACTTGATCTAAATATCTTTCTATGATGAATATTTTCATTATTCAAACCCCTTTTTCATATTACCATCATTTTTATTATAGGATACATGTGTAGAGTGCATCTAATGGTGATTCACACAAGCTATTTTTGTCTCACAAAAACATTGATAGATTATTGAGTTCTAGTGCTACAGATTGAGCATCTTGTTTTGTTTATTTTAATCACTAAATAATCCTTTGTGATTGAATGATTTTTTCTTAATATTATCATTCTTTATAGGAGAAGAGAATAAGGAATTGGAATGATAATTCCATTTTGCACAATTATTCTCAATTATTGATTAATTGTACACAATATATATAAACATCTATTTACAATGATAGGGGTTTTATTAAAATATTATTTAATTTCATACAAACACATAAATAATATTATATTCCTTAACAAAACCACATTCCATATAATAATAATAATAATATTTTATGGTGTGCACTAACTTGCACAAATATTATTTTACCAGTTTGTAAACAAATATTTATCACTGGATATGATTTTGGTTCACTCGAACTCTTTAGAACTTATTGAATACCCAAATAAATATTTAATTAGATATTTTATTCATAAATAAATATTATATCCACAATCTAATGAAAAATATTTATTAAAAATTCAGTAAATAAAATAAAAAATTTATCCAAAATCCAATGATCATTTTTTTTAAATATTATCATTATTAAATAAATTATTTATTAATGAAAAAATAATTGTTTATTTTTTTGTGAATATTGGGGATAAAAAATAAATGAATAAAATTATTCCTTAATATTGGGAATAATATTTATTTCAATAATTAAATTCAAATATAATTTAATCAAGATCAAATGAAACACTCAGTGTGTGACCCTTGTGGATTCTTTATAATTGGAATTAGATTAGATTTCCTAAAGTCCATTATTAAAATCTAGAAATGGGCCAAGGAACCTAAGAGAAAAAAATTTAAAGTTGAAATGTTGACAACCACATATTAACACTCACTATGATGTATAATATCTTTATCTTAATATGTCATCAATAAGGTTGAACGTCTTTGTGATCAACTATATACTTGACATGTCTTTCATTAAACTAGATTAGATATACATGTCATTACATGATGGATGTGGAATTTAATGAAATGACTCTATTCAAATCAATGGTCCGATATATCAATATTAATAAATATAGAATGGAAAAAATACTTCCTTGAATTAAAATTTAATGGCATGTCCTTCATGATGAACCCAACATACCCTACTTCATGTTGTAATAGTGGGTGACCTAGAATAAACTAAAAAAACTTTTCAATTATTGTATCATGTATAAAGTGAGTTATACATGATTTATTCTTACCATAATAGTATTTATTTTTTTCTTTATCCACATTATAAATGGTAATTTCCATAGATTATTTTTCATATCAAAAAGCTATAATAGTTCCCATACTATAATGGGAACCTAAAGATACTATGAAAATAATATTAAACTTATGTCATATAGTACAAAATGATCATATTGACTGGAAATATAAAATGTGTAACCATTAGGTGTTGGGGTATCATAAGCATTAAGGCTTCTTCTAATGATGTTCTCACTTGGTGATCTCAAGTAGATGAGATCATGAGGACTAACCCAGTAATATAAAAACCACATATTTAAAGTGTCATTTATAGTTCCTATATGTGAAAACATGTAATGATCCTTGAATTGAAATTATTACCTCTTTATACTATTTGATCACATACATTGATGCAAGTAAAATTCTATGACATCGATGTCGTAGTGAAATAACTTTAATTGGGTGCATCTTTGGTGGTATGACATTGATTGAACAATAAGGAAATATTTTTTCACTTCCAAAAGGAAGTGATATCTTAATCCCAGTGGATGAGGTTGGTAATACATTCACTAAATACATGGACATGGTATAAGAAGGAAAGTCTATGCAGTTAGGTCAATGAATAGTAAAGAAAATAATGGATGATGACACAAAGTGTGTGTCCTACTTTATAAGATATCATGAGATAAAGAAATTTTATTACACAACATGTGCTGGTAGAAAAGGGTTTGGTCACAATGACAAAACCATATCTCCTTAGGGGCCTTGATGAGTTGATATAATCAACTTCTAGTTTGTGAGTAAAAATAATTTCTATAAAGAAAATGACCTAGAGTGACACACACTAAGAATATTCAAGAATCTATCTTATTTTTTATGAACAGGAGTTTTGGAGAAGGTGGGATACACTGCATGGTTCGGGTTATATTCAAGTTTGTATGATCCTCAATAACTAAATAAATTTAATATTTTTTTTAAATAATAGTTTATGAATTTATTTACATATTAAATTCAAAATTTATTAAGTGAAGTAAAAGTAAATAATTTTTCAAACATATTCTATTAATCAAGGTTCTTTAATTATTTAATGAGATAAAAAAGTTGATTTAATGAATTTAATTTTATAATGTAAAATATATTTGATGTTACAAGTAAGTGATAAAATTTAAATTACATTTATAACATAATTACTATATTTCTGGTGTTATTTTTGGGATTATATTGGAGGTATAAGTTACACAGGGGACTAGGTGTAATTTATGTGTCTTTAAACCTATTTATATAAGGTTGAGAAAAAAATATTTGATGGACTATTCCTTCCCCCTAATTTGAGAATTTCTCTCTCTTCTCTCGTAAATTTTATAGTGATAAGGAAGAGATATAATCACCTCAATCCATGTTATTCACCCTGAATCAAAGGTACGATGATCATGAGATCACAAAGACATTTAAATAAACTTCTATTCTTCATTCTATCACCCTGAAACCAAAGATCAATGTTTCAAAAGGCTCTTAAAGTGAGTGTGTTTGATCTATAGGGATCCGAAATCATTTTCTTTGAGTGATGATATTTGGAGGTGATAAAAATGTGATTCCAAATGGAATCAGATGTGGTATATTTTCAATTTAATTTTTCATTAATAATTATTCATTTTTAATTAAGTTTCACATGATCCAGGGATGAATACAGGTTTGGGTAAAATGAATTTGATGTTTTGACACAAATTCAACCATAGGAATTTTAATATACCATATATCATGATTCAACCAAATCAAAAAGTTCCATAAAATGGTATCAGAGAGGCATGACTTTAATTAAGTCAAATTAAAAAAATTAAATATTCATTTATTCAAGAAGAGGATGTTCCCATGACACCACTTCCAAAGATAACACATCAATCAAAGATCAGCTGATCATGTTACGATCATATGAAGATCAAAAAAAATAATTGTTTAGGATTAAAACCCAGAACCCATATATTTTTATATATAAATATTTATGGTGTAGGTTTATTTCACTGATGACTGGTGATATGAGATGCAAAGTGACTACCATGACCCTGGCCATGCAGAATCCATATGGTTGAGTTTCAATATTGGGGAAGTCTGAATAAATGTTGACTATTTAAAAAATATATATCAAAACACACATACAAACACATACAAAAACACACACATATATAATATAACATGTATATATATAATATATAACATATATATAGACACTTATAGGTTCTTGGGAGTTTTAATTCCACACTACACTATTTTTTTTCTAAGCCTTGATTTAGGCTTATAAAAATAAGATGGAATCTTTGGGGTGGCTGAAGCCCAATGCGTGGCCTTGGAAAAAATAAACACCACCAATTTTAAAAAAATAAGGGTGACATGGGGAACCACCATGTGTGTGGGTTGGGGATGAATATTTATTCCACAGTTATATCCCAAGCCTATGCCATATGCTTGATATAAAAAAAAGAAGATACATGGGGGCTCACTGTGTGGAAACAAAAACAAATATGGATGCTTTCCCCTATTGCAAGGAGATGAACCCTAATTTGGGAGATCTGTTAGGCAGTTGTTATGTGTGGAACCCCATTAGTGGAAACCTACCATATTTCCACGCACATGGTGTATAAGTGTGTGCACTCCACTGACCCAACACCCCAATAGGGTTGACTCGATCTCGAGTAGGCTGGGAAAGGTTCTACTTGACCCACTTAGCCATTCTAGGTGTCTCCACATAATTTAAAATCCCTATGGGGGGGGGGGTTAATACCCAAAAAGATCGAATAATTATAAAAAATAAAAAAATGGATATTTATATTATTTTCTGAGACCATGAAACATGATTTTGATAAATTAATATTAAATTAAATTTATTTTAATTCATGAAAAAACCATCAAGATGAATTCATCAAAAATTTAGTCTATATAAATAATTTTGAGGCATATGAAGTGATCATGATCCTTAGATTGATAAATGCATGTATTATATTTTATTATTTATTTATTTAACCATTGAAGTCCATGATTTGAAATAATTATTTAATAAATGTTGATTTGTGTATCATCTATTGTGTCATAATATGTATAAGGGGTTTCATGCCCAGATAAAAATTATTTATTTGTATTATACATTCGAAATATATCCTTATATGAATGTGAGTGTTGTTGTATAAGGACAAGGACCAATAAGGACAAGGATCATGTTGAGTTTTGGCAACATACCAGATAAGAGTCTGACACATTGGGCCGGGTGATTATTTCAACCCGAGTCACATGAATAATTACTCAAGGAGTTACCCCTAGAGTCTAGGTTGATACATTTTTCACTCAATAGAACAACCATTATTACCGTATCATGATAATTTCATTTAATTTTATTTATACATGTTTTATTATTTTATTTATGTATAGTTTTACTGGTAGTAAAAAAATTAAATATCTATAAATAAAATGAACCAATGTGGTGAATGTTTTCCTATATAATTCTTTTTTAATATGTGATTGTGGTCACATATAAAAAGATTGTGTAAATATGAATTAATTATATATTATCTTAATAATAAAAACCCTCAAAGAAATATTAAGTTATAATGCCTTTAATCCCTTAAATTTAAACAAAACCGATTGTATGAGGGGTACATCAATCTTAGTTAAGGGTTCCTCCTACTAACAGAGAGTACATTTGAGAGTGTTGAGTAAACATAATTTTTGTTGGTGGAAAATAAGTATCTATATATAGCTTTTTGAAAAATTAGAGAAATTTTTTGAGCAATGAAATGGTATCCTTTATTGGAGATGGGATTCCACTCAACAGATCAAGGAGCCATGAGTTAATGTGGTTGGTCAACCGAAATTTTACCTTTATACCACATGAGTAGTGGAGTATCCATATATTGTACTATGAAGATATTTTTTAAGGATCCTTACCACTAGAATACTCTAGTGTCTAAGTATTGTGAATCTAGTTATTTAAGTATATAGTAATTTTATATAATAGTGGGAGACATTTAAGATAGTAAAATCAATAATGACTATATAAATGGTAATAAAGATAAAATTTCTAATCTACATAACTATTATTTTGTATATTAATGGATGGTAATACCACAAGTTCACATCAATATATATTGGAAAAAGTACATTTCCTAAATAGTATTAATTTCATAGTGTGGTACAAGAGTTTTCACAAAGTGCTATGACATGAATGTAAATTCTTTGTGTTGTAATCCCCACTACCTTGTGAGAAAACTCCGAAAGTGACGGTGAAATGCATGCTTGCAGGATACACATGACTAATGAATTTTATGTTTTCATCATAATGTTATCATCAATGTCCGTTGTGTTATGAAAACAACATCTAGAAACCGATGGTTTCATATGTTTTCACAAATTTGAGAAGTAATCAAGGAAAATGTGAAGTGTGAAATATGTAAGATGATTATTA
This sequence comes from Viscum album, assembly GCA_963277665.1. Taxonomy (NCBI): domain Eukaryota; kingdom Viridiplantae; phylum Streptophyta; class Magnoliopsida; order Santalales; family Viscaceae; genus Viscum; species Viscum album. The sequence goes on along the minus strand of OY728164.1, from coordinate 627,598,877 downwards.
AACTACAAATGTGTAAATTGAAACATGTAACATAATATTTAAATGAATCCTTTTCTAAGATCCTTATAAAATAATTACTCTAGTTTCTTTTAACATTATAAGTTGACCAATATGGAAAAAATATTTTACATTTTTTAATGTTTTTCAAGTAGATAAGAACATAATTAAAGATTAACATTTAGTTATTATGGTAATGAAGTTGAAGGAAATGAAAAAAAGGCCAATGGGAAGTGTGATTACAATGGATCCTTCACAATATATTTTAAGTAGAATAGTTAAAGAATCATACAGTTGTCTATTTTCTTCATATGAAATTAGATAAGTCTGTAGAAGATAAAATACAATAAATTGATGTTTCAGAAAGTAGATTCTTTTACCTTGTGAGTATTGATCATTGTATGTGATGTTTCTTTTTTTACTTATTGGGTATTAAATACTGAATGAGTGCCACTCATTTTTATCCAAATATAGTAACCATGTTAGTATTGAAACATTATAAGAAGTAATGTTATTCTCCAAGAAGGTGAGAAAGGGTGATTCCTAATTCAATAGCGAGGATTACTCAACTTCTAGTTTTCAATATTAATGATTCTAGTTGAAATTTTTTCAAGTATTACCGAGAGAATTATCTATTGTGTTCAATGAAAACAAGAATATGTTATTCAATTATGGAATGAATGTTTTTTAGTACCTCATAATAAACTAATATTTGAGTAATTCTTGAGTCATTTTCAATATATGATGAATATAAAATGTAAGTCCAAAATACCTAGTTATGGAAAGATTATTTGTCTAGTAAAACTGAAAGTAGTTATCAAGGATATACATAGTATGGTATTTATAATACATAGAGATATAAACCATAGGTATTATTAACACATTTTCTTATATAAGTTTTGACATAGAAACCGTTTTAAATAAATTAAAGACACAAATAGTTTATAATTATGTCCACCAGTGAGCATGAACTACCCCAAGGACAAGCTAGATGTAAATTCATTTACATCATGGGGTTCCATTAAGAGTTTTAAGGAATATGAAAATGATGAAATAGATATGTATGGTTAGATGATATGAGTTTTTTTGAACCCATGAACTAATGAATATCTTGAACAATTATTCATTGATATTGAAAATGTATAATGGATTTATTCCTACACTCACACTTCCTTATTCACATTAGATCCATTATGTTAGTAAATGGAAGATCGATGGCGATTCTTCCAAACATGGATTGATTATTTAAATGTATCATGAATTTATTACCAAATATATAATTCCTTATAAACATAAAATACATGATGTTAGTAAAAAGAGGATCGATGATGAGTCTTTTATGTTAAGAAATATTTTTACATTATCTTTTCATGAAATGCTTCACAAATAACGATGTTAATCCATAATTGTATGCCAATTGTAATTGAAAATGGATATTAAAAGATTTGTAGTATTAATTAAATCCATTATTTCATACTTCATGTTTTTATATATAAATAATTTGTTAAGGCTAAGTCATTAAACAAACTATCATTAGGAATAAAACAATGTGCATCTAAGGTAATCATCATAAATGTTTCTATGGACACCAAAAAAATCCCTAAGATAGAAAATTTATAATCATGTCATATACTATATTTCTATAAAAGGGTGAACATATCTATTTCAGATATTAGTATAATTATTGAATTGATTTATGTTAAGGATTTATATTCATAAGTAGTTAGAATAGGAGAAAGTTCAATAATATGTCATGGAAAAGGGATATTTTAGAGACACATACTATGTAAGAAGATTGAATACTACAATGGTGGTTTTATATTCACCATTATAGTTGATATTTCATTTGATGAGAACGATGGATCCTAAAAGGAACCAATAAATGGAAATGAAACATCATTGAAAATATCACATGGATTTATGAAAATTGATTCCATGTACCAAAATCAATTATTTTTTTGGTAGTTTCTCTAATTAATGTAATGTTTTTAATGGGTATTCAAGAGATATTATAAATAGATAGATTAAGAATGGTACCAAAAATTCTACATTTTATACCAAATCATTATGCTCAATCCATTTTAATTATAATTCTCATAGAAATTTACTATGATCGTGTTATTGGGCATTCTATGTCAAGACAACCAATATTGAAAGGTCACTATATGACGCAACCAGAAAGGGTCAGTGACTCCATAGAATACCATTAAGGAGTGAAAGTTGGGGAGAACCATTTTTGGATTAATGAAAACATAAATTTCATAGAATATTCAGTTGGAATGAAAGTTTATAGTTGTATAAAATATATTAGTGGGATAACCATAGTTTCCAAGAATAACATAATGACAACATTGAGAAAACTGTTATTTTTCTTATAGTTAGTTTAGACTAGGTTCAAAGTAAATATATATATATATTTACTTAATGTAGGAACCCATGTTATATGGGAAATGTTTTATTGTGGTAAATCTATGGGTTTCTTGGACCAAGTCCATGCACATATACTGACAGTGCATTAGAACAATTCAAGAGAAAATTGATTCCAATGTCATATGGAATAAATATCTCCAAGAATCCATTTACGTGACATATGAGGATATTAAGATGGTGAGTATAATTCCATACTCATCAGTGATATATTTATCATATATTCCATGTTATGTAAATGATATTGAAAATATTTACTTTATATTGGGAAAATATTAGTCAAATCCATGATAAATACATGGGAAGAAGTTAGTTCTACCCAATTTCACTAAAGATAGTATAAGGGACTTGTTCTTGGTACTTAGAGAGGAGGGAACACAAGTTATCAGGGGACAAAAAATTGTATTTATTTGGATCTATATGATATAATATCACAGTCCAGATAAGATAATGAGTACGAGAACCTCATTCAAACTAGTGGTTTCCATATATATAAATACTGAGTGTAATATAGATTCTAATGCAGCTACTGAAGCATTATAAAATACAGATTTTTTTCTAGTTCTTTGAATCAAAACCTATAAATTTTTTTAATCATAATTTAAACTATGATAGATATACTATTAGTACTTACCTTGATTCCATGCTTTGATAGTGGAGAAAAGGAATTTATTCAAGGATATCATCTCTTAAGGGGTCTTACTCAAAGTGGTGAGGTCATAGATAGCTAAGTATACACCCAACATAGAAATGGAAGAAAAACAACTATATGCATTACTCAATAGAATAATGATCCAATCAAGTGAGAGCTAAAAAGGTTTATTATAAAGTTGGATCTAGTTTATGTGGGGGTTTTGTAATTGTGGGTGACCTAGAACCAACTATACAATACTTTTCAATTACCATATCACGTATACAACGAGTTATTCATGACGTATACTTACCATAACAGTGTTGATTTTTTCATCCACTATTTAAATAGTAATTTCTATAGATTATTTGTTGTATCAAAAGGTTATAGAAGTCCCCTAGATATAATGAGATCCTCAAGATAGTATAACCTTAATCTTAAACATTTGTATTATGGTCTAGAAACATCATGCCAATTAGAAAGAAATCACGTGTGGCCATCACGTTCTAGGGGATCATAAGCATTGAGGCTTCATCTTAGGATGTTCACACTTTGTGATATCGAGTCGATGGGATCTTGAGGGAAAACCCACCAATATTAACACCACATTTTTTAGGAGTTATTAGTATTCTTATATTCAAAAACATGTAATGGACTCTTGACATGACATTATCATTAGTGTATTCTATATGATCATATACTTTGATGCAATAAAAAACAATGGAATTGATGTCATAATGAGTAAAATTGTGTTGGGTGAGTCTTTGGTGGGATGAAATTGATTTAATAATTAATAATTAATTTGTTTATATTGAAAATAAGGGATATATCAGGCCTAGTTTATCAAGATTGTAGTACCTCCATAAAATCTGTGGCCACTAAAACAATCCTATCTTGGAGAATATAAAAAGATATTTTAATTCCATAAGGGATATTTTAGCAATATTAACCAAAATTGTATCCAAGGAGAAATGCATTAATATAGTTTTCATGGTGAATAAATAAATAATAAAACAAGAATTCATGACTATAAAACAATGAAAAATGATTTTAATAATTCAAGATGAGAGAAAAGTAGATTGGATTAGGTTTCGATTCCCTTATTGTAATTATATCATGGTATTTTAAAAATAGATATCTAATAATTTTTAATTGATTAAATGAATATTTCATCAATTTATTACCCATTTTCAACCTTGATTATGTTTCAAAATTAGTCAAAATAATCCTCAAAATTTTGTTTCTCAAAAAATCCTACTGCTAATATGTGAAATGAAAAATGGTTCTTCTTTAAACTACTGAGGAAATACCTAACCAAGTATTGAGATTCCCTGGTTACAAAATTAGATCATCGTTTCTTCTTCACATTTTTAGTAATAAGTATAAAATGTCCACTTTATTCTAAACCAATCAATTGATGTGATTCAAAATCAATTAGAGGGAGAAAAAATTATTATTATCCAAGACGATAAAAAAAATTTAGAATCAATGAAAAACACAATCGAATAGAAATAAATTTCTAAAATTAAAAACTAAAATCTATTTACCTTAGAAAAGAAATCTCTAAATTTAGTTGAAGTTCCTAGACTCAATCATTACAATTTGGGCCACCTCCAATTCCCTTAACCATACAAGTATTATACATATCCATTAGAGAAGAAGTAATGTGAGTATGAGGGGAAAATTGTCTACACCAAGGCTGTTTATTGTTTATAAGGGAGTCTGGTGTCTGGTTGTTCCCTTTTTTATGATTTTAAGGCTATCATTCATGGATAATTCCTTGGTCTCCATCATTTTCTCCCACCTTGAGGGGTGTGTGTCTCAGTCTTGAGTTCTTTTTCTTAAAAAAATTAATGTTAGTAGTAAGGTGGTGTTGTTTCCCAGTGTTTTCCAATTTTTGGGGCCTCAAAATCAGGAATCTATTCATAGAAAAATATTTCATGAAGAACGAATATGGAATTCAGAAAAGGGAGAAAATAACATGGTCTAGGACATGGACTGTGTACCATGTCTGGGAAGAATGAGTATGGATCAGTGGGAATGGTAGGAGGAGCGGTTCGTGGAACCAAAAAATGGTTTGCAGTGATGGTTCAGAATGAAGGCATGTGGAACATAGAAGGATGGAGGCTCACTAGATTACTATGGTTCATGGGACAAGAGAAGTACATGGTGGATGCTATACTGAAATTAATTATTTTGTAAATCTTGGATTAGTGGATTTTATGGATCCATTTGTGTCTATATAAGGAGCATTAATCAACTTAATTAGGGAGTAGTATTAAAGATTAAAATTTTGAGAAGAAATTAGGTAATGTTTGAAGTGGTTCATGGAGGAGAAGAAAATATATAGAGGGAACCATTAGTCAAAGGGAAAACAGTTTGTGAAAGAGAGAGTAGTTTATGGAGGAAGATCTTGCAGTATATAGTGGAGCAAGGTGACAGGCGGAGAAACTAGGGTTCTATGTGGAGCATAGGATGTTTGCAAAGCAGGGGCTATTTGTGGAAGGTAGTTTGTGGAGATAGTACATGGAGTAGGTTAGTACATTGTAGATAAGTGCAGCACGTGGTGGGGATGAATGGTACACAGAAACATTAGTGGTATGTGAAGGAGGTGAGACGTGAACCATACTTCCTACTTCGTATGTGGAGTAGTTATTGTGGTATGGGAAACAACACAAGAAGCCTGAAAATTTACCAAATCAATTTGGTAAATTAATTACCATAACCTATCAATGTGAGTGAAAGTAAATTACATCTATGGTAAATAAAGAGACTCCAACAGAGCATCCTTTTATAGTTGAGTATGCGTGATTTAATGATATATTGAAGATACCTTCAAGTAAATAAAACGAGTGAAGATTATTCCATAAAAGTGAGAAAGGTGGAGTCATCAAAAGTGAGTCAAGGGATGCAGTGTTCGTTACCTAAAACCTTGTAAAGGCAGTGCGCTAGGCATAGAGTGACTATGCTAAACTCTTTTGATCCAAAACTTGTGATGAATAGTGGTTCTTGGGTACAACTGACACACTGTCAGTGTATGCTCCTTGTACATATCCCTTAGTGGTGAACCATGCAAAACTACTGTGTCATTTATTTGAATGTGATTTCTTGTTTTCTACACTTCTTCTTCAGATAGGTTTAACATGTTTCTATCAACGTGGGAACAAGATCCATCAGTTTAAAAGAAAAAGTTGACACCCTGATTTACCCATCCCCTCTCAGGGTGTTCCATGGCCCCTTAAGTGGTATCATAGGGTAAATTTTTCTGGTGTTGAATATGTCTTCTTCTTTCTTGGAGAATCCAGTAAATGTTAGGGTAGTTCCCCTCTTCGATGGATGTAATTTTCAGATATGAAAAAACAAGATGTGATCTCACCTAATATCTCTTGAAATGGAAGTCTTATTTTATACTGTGTAGGAAAAACAAGTCACTGATCCTATTGGATTGTGAATGACTGATACAGATAGAAAATTTATTTATGTTGATGAAAAAACATGGAATGCTCTCACTATATCCCTTTTTGATTAGATTTATCTAAAGTTAATGACTTTCACATATTCCAAGTAAACGTGGGATTACATGGATAATATTTTCAAAGGATATAACAAAGTAATAGAGGTGAAAATTCAATTACTACACAATAGGTTTGATAATATGAAGATGCACCCTGATGAGAATACAGACTCCCTTTTCAATCAATTTATTGAAGTTATAAGAGAAATCCGAGGCATGGGAGAAGAAATCAAAGACCTTGGCATAGTAATGAAAATATTTAGAAGACTTCCACCCATTTACAATGAAAATATGTCAGCCCTTGAAGTAATAGATCTCTCCAAAATCATGATGGAGGATCTACTAAGAAATCTCTCAGTATATGAAATGAGAATAAAACTAAAATAATCTATGTCCTGTGTGAGCAAGGAAATGAAATTCAAAGCCATGGACAAACTAAAAGTTTCAAGAGATAGTAGTGATAAAGATGTTGAGAAAAAATAAACTCTTTATATCATTTCCAAGAAGCTCAAGAAGGGAAAAGTGAAATTTGAAGGCAAGATACCTATGGCTTTTTTCATTGTTAAAGAGTTGGTAACATTGCCTCTCGATTCCGAAGAAAGTTCAATGATGAATAAAGTGAATATGGAGACATTCAAAAGCCTAAGACTTTTTCTTCCAAAAAGAGAGACTTCAAATATGGAAAGAAATATCAATGAGATAGTTTTGTATGTGAAGAAGAAGACGATGACAAAAAATTCTTTGACGAAGATGAAGAATGATTCAAATCTGGGAACCATGCTTCCATGATGGCTACCATTGAAAAATTAGAACCATCAAAATATAAGACTGGCGATAATAAGTTGACCACTAATGTGAATCCCATGTTTCAACTTAAGGATGCTTTTGGTAAGATTATAGATCAATGTAAGAGATGTAATGAGTGAAAAGGAATTGTGGATGATTCTATTAGAATATGTTGATCATATTGAAGTGGAAATTGAATGAAAGGGGGAATTTGTGAAAGTACAGTCATCAATCCTTGAAAGCACAGAAGATATCGTGGAACTAAAACTCAACATTGAAGAACAGGGAAAGGTAATCAATGAACTTACCTCCCTGATTGAAGATAAATCCAATAATGTTGAGGGTCTTGAGGATGAATTTGTTTCTCTTAGGAGTAAATTCAAATGTGAATCAAATTCAAACGAATAAAAGATGAAAATACAATTTGGATGGTTCTTGGATGCTAAGCTACTAGAGAGAGAAAAACACGGTTCTGATGGAGTTTATAAGATCTTGAGTGATCAAATACATTCATGCATGGGAAATAGTGTAATTAGTTGTGATTTTGAAATACCAAATGCTATAAATAAAGTGAACTAGAATAAAGGCAAGTTGAAAGTTTATCATGTTGAAAATCCACCATAAGTGATGAAAAAGATCAAAATGAAAGGATAAATAAGGATTATCCTCAAGTTTCTAGAAATGATTGGCAGTCATACTATTTTCCTGAGGAAGAGGGAATGAGGAGCAATAGAAGTGAGAAGAAATTTCATCTCATGAAGTGACAGTTTTACGACTATTTGGGCCATACCATGTCATACCACGTAGAGGTAAGGAGATATATGAATGGGGAAGTGTTGGGAGTTCTACAAATAAGAACATATTAATATCTTACTTCTTATAAAATAAATTATTTCTATAGATATTGTTTTAAATATTCTAAATTTGTCCATAAAGTTGTGTTTTGCATGTAGAGGTATGAAAGGATAAATTCTTAAAATGATCAGAGATAGGTCAGTACTCATCAACCTAATATCTCATGGAAATAAAAGAAGAAAATTAAAAATTCCAATCTTACAGAAGTATCCCTAAAATCTATAAAGAACAACAACACATAGATTCTTGATAGTGGATGTTCATCCCACATAATGGGTAATGAAAAACTATTAACGAATGTCAAGGAAATGGTCAATGGAATAGTTAGGTTCAGTCATGATAGTGCTTTGAAGATAAAAAACAGTGGATGTACTGAGCTAGCTAATGGAGAGATGATGAAAACTAAAGTCATTTATGTGGATGGTCTATATCACAATCTTCTTAGTGTGACTCAACTCTGTGACTCGGGTCTTATTGTGACATTCAATTAGAATGGATGTACTATAATAGAAAAGTCTGGGAATTATTTAATGAAAGGCTATAAAATAGATGAAAACATATATCAGGTTGAAAACAAAGAGAACATTTTTTACCTAATAGTTGAAGAGGAAAAAAACTTTTGGAATTAGTGATGGGGGCTCATCAATTAGAAAAACATGGAAAAGATATCAACGATAAATATAGTCATGAATATCCCTAATCTGAATCATGAATGAGAAAAGACATGTGATGCTTGCATGCGAGGGATGCTGGTCTGTAGTTCCTACCATCCAAAGAAGAAAAGAGAATCTAATCTCCTTGATCTCATCCATACAGATGAATGTGGCTTAATAAATGTTTCCAGAACACATGGAGAAAGGTACATTGTTCTTTTCATAGATGATTACAGCATAATATCATGTGTGATCATTATACATAGGAAGTTAAGAAATGATTGATTGCATTAAAACCCATCGAGGAATCACCGAGAATGATAATAGATGAAAGATCAAAGTAATATTGTCTGATAATAGAGATGAATACACATCCATTGAGTTTAAAAATTACCTAGAGAAGCATGGGATAAAACATGAGGTGGCTGTTGTGAGAACTCCACAACAAAATGGAGTTATTGAGTTCATGAATTGATAGGTAAAAAATATGGTCAAAACTATGCAAATCGAGAGCCATATTCATCGAAATTACTGGAAACACACATTTCATGCTACAATGTATATTCAAAACTGAATAGGGATATATATGGGTGAGAAAAAGATACCATATGAATTGTGGAATAGAATGAATCCCTCCTTGAAATATTTTTGTGTTTTTGGAAGAAAATGGTTTATTCAAAACATACAATAAAATCAAGGTAAGTATGGTGATAATGCCGATGAAGGAATATTTCATGGATTCTCAATGAACAGCAAAGTCTACCAGTGCTTCAATAAGTGGTTTGGATGAATTGTGGAAAGCAGTGAGGTTAAGATTATTGAAGAGAAAAACACTAATTATTCAAGGATTTCTTATGATGATGTGATATAATATGAGGAAGAATGTGAACATGGAACAGATGCTAATATAGAGGTATAGGAAGATATAAACGACTCTTAGGAGTTACATCTTGATGTTGAATCAGAAGAAGAATCAGAAGAGGAATCCATAGATAGAGAGAATTCAGTAAAACCCTAATGGGAAATTGAAGTGGAGTGATTGATCTGTCAAACATTATCAGGGATTATAATGCACCTACACAGAGAAGGAGAATAAGGAATAATGTACAATCTGCATTTCTATCAGTTGAGGAACTATCCTCATTTTAAGAGACTACAAAGGATGAGTCATGGGTGAAATTAATGAATGAAGAGTTAGATTAGATAGAAAAAAATAAGACATGGGATTTTGTCAAAATACCCAAAGTTCATAATGTTATTGGTACAGAGTGGATTTTAAAGAAAAAAATTAACGAGTTTGGAAATGTGATCATAAATAAGGAACTCTTGGTTTATAAAGGATATTCACAAATCGAAGGTGTTGATATTGAAGAGAAATTTTCTCTAGTCGAGAGAATAGATTCAATCAGACTGTTTCTTACCATGGAAATCCAAAAAGGTTATAAAGTGTATCAAATGGACGTCAAGACAAAATTCGTTAAGGGGGTATTGAAAGAAGAAGTCTATATTGAAAAACCCATGGGGCTCTTGCTTGTTAATGTTGAAATGAAGGTTTTCAAATTAAATAAAGATCTTTATGGCCTGAAATAGGAACCATGGGCATGGTACTTTTGGTTGGACTCTTATATGAGAAATATTGAGTTTAAAATAGAAGCAGTGGTTCAAAATCATTATGTGGAGAATTCTGAAAAGGATCAGTTCATGGTATTAGTATACGAGGATGATATTATTTTTAGTGGAAGAAGTCATGGATCAATGGATGAATTTACCAATCACATGAAATCAGAATTTGAAATGTCCATGATGGGTGAACTCACTTAATTTTTAGGGTTGCAGGTTATTCAGAAGAGGGATTACACTTTCACTCCTCAGAAAAAGTATACAAAAGAGATGCTGAAGAAATTCAATATGCATGATTCCCAATGAATTTCAACTCTTATTATGGTTGTAACAAAGCTCAGGAATTATGAGGAAGGGACTTATGTGGATCCCACCATGTACATAAGAATCATTAGAAGCCTACTGTACTTGATGGTGACATGGACATATATTTTATTTGCAACTTGCCTTGCTACACTATTTTAGAGTAATTATAAGGAAGAACATATGGCGGTGGGGAAAAGAATCCTGAGATACATTCTAGGAACATATAATTATGGGCTATACTTTGATGCAGGATAAGATAGTGAACTATTCACTTTTTTTATGCTGACTGGGCTGTATATGTAGTGGAAATAAAGTCCACCAGTGGTGGAGAATTCTATATTAAGAGGAAATGCATGGGATGGATAATAAATAAATAGTAAAGTACTTATGTTAGTATTGATGAAGCTAAATATATATTTGCTACAAAGGAATGCACGCAGTTACTTTGGATGAAGTAGCAACTAACTGACATTGGTGATGAGGTGAAACAACAAATGGTGATTTATTATGATAATAAGAGTGTAATTGATCTTATGAAGAATGTTATTCATCATTATCATACAAAACATATTCAAATAAGTTATCATTTCATCAAGGATACATTTGAACAAGGTGTGATTAAAATGGATCATGTGGGAATTGATGAACAAATGGATGATATACAGAACAAGCCACTTTTAGCGACTGTGTTTGAAAAACATTGCTTGAACCTCAATGTTCAGCCACCTCCTAGTGTATAAGGATGTCATGAAACTCCACTATCCCCATTTTTTAACTATTTTAATATGGTTTTGGAAGTGATGTAGGTTAATGGGGGAGATACAATCTAGGGGGAGCATGTTTTTGTGCCCTTGAAGTCGAGATTCAGTTCTTTGGGTTTATTGCCAATGGGGGAGACTGAATATATTCAATGGCTCAAGAATGTGAAATGTTTTTTCTTGATAAAGTCTAATTGGAGAATTGTGAAAGTCAACAATGAAATAACGGGGGATAAAAGACAAACATGAGAACTCAATTCATGTCCTCTCTCTTGTTTTCTACACCGAGCATAGCTTACATAGACTTAGAGTGATGACTGAGTTGTTTCTTGAGGTTTTAGTTTTTGATTTTGGTTGGTTCTTTAGTGAATTTATCTAGAGATTTCCAAAAAACCCAAAGGGGAAGATTTTTGGAACCATGGATGTTTATTTTTTATAATGGAGTCTGGTTTTTGTTTTTTTGTCAATCTACACATGGATGATTAGGGAGTTTTCAAGGTATTTGGTCTTACAATAATGGCTGAAAGCATTATTGAAGGTGGAGCTGTTTCCCTTGGTTTTCCAATTTTTGGGGCCTCAAAATCAGGAATCAATTCATAGGTTTTTATGGAATGAAGAACGGAGAAGGAATTTAGCAAAGGGAGAGAATCACATGGCCTAAGACATGGACCACATACCATGTTTGGGAATGGTTCGTGGAATGAGTATCGATTAGTAGGAATGGTATGCAGAGTGGTTCACGGAACATAAAATGGTTTGCTGCAACAATTTTTGGAAAAATAATGTGGTACGTGAAGGGATGAATGTTTGTGACATTGCTTTGATTCGCAGGACAAGAGAGGTATATGGTTGAGGCTGTACCAAAATCCAATATTTGGTAAATCTTGGTTCAGAGGTTTTTTCTGATCAATTTGTTCCTATATAAAGAGCAGTAATCCGCTTCGTTAGGGATCAGGATTTAAGATTATGATTTTGGGAAGATTTCTGGTAATGTATGAAGTGGTTCATAGAGGAGAAGACGATACACGGAGGGAACCATCCACATTAGGGAAAACATTCCATGTAACTGAGCAAGATTTTTAGAGGATGCTCTCACAGTATGTAGTGAAGCAAGGAGATATTCAGAGAAAGTAGGGTTGTACGTAGAGAAGAGGTAGTTTTTAAAGTAGGGGCTGTTTACAAAAGGCAGTTTGTGGAGCTAGTACGTGGTGCAGGGCAGTACACATTAGAGTATGGTAGTGTGCAGTGGGGCTAGATGGTACACAAAAACATTAGTAGTACACGGAGGAGGTGAACCACAAACCATACCCGCTACTTAGTATGCAATGGAGGTAATGTTGTATGAGGAACACCGATGGAATCCTAAAAATTGAACAAATCAGTTTGTGAAATTAATTTCAATAACCTATCAGTGTGTGGGAAAGTAAATTACATATGTGGGAAATAACGAGACTTCAACAGAGCATGCTTTTATAGATTAAGATGCATAGTTCAATGCTACACCATTGATGCGACCATCAAGTTGATAAACTGAGTGAGGACTCTTCCAATATAGTGAGAAATGGGGAGATAGAATAATTGATCCAAGGGAAGTAGTGTACTTTCCCTAAAACATTGTAAAGTTAGTGGACCTGGAACAAAGTGATTGTGCTAGACTCTTGTAATCCACAACTTGTGAACATTAGTGGTTATGGGGTACGATCAACACACAATTGGCGTATGATCTTTGGATGTATCCCTTAGTGGTGAACTAAGTAGAATTACTGTGTCATTGATTTTCATGTGATTGCCTATTTTCAGCACATAATTTTTAGATAGGTTTAAAAGGTTTTTATCAATGTGGGAATGAGATCTATTAGTTTAATAGAAAAATATGACAACCTAATTCACCTATCCCCTCTTAGGGTGTTTTAGGGTCCTTCACAGACTGCATGATAGAATAAAAATAGGGTAGAAATAAAGTTAATAAAAAGTATAATAATTTTCATTAGATTAGTATTGTCCCTCTCATATCTCTATCATCATTCTTTAGGAGCATCATTCAACCTCGTATTTATAGTTATAGGAGTACTTCTATCTCTTTTATTTGAATCTACAATATCTTTCTTTTCAAAATTTTAATTATCCATCAAATTTATATCTCTCATTATTCATATATACATGTTTCCATTATTTATATAAGGTTAGTGACTTTATCAATGATTTAAAGTGTGTGTTTAAAATATCATATCTTGGATTCATATATCTTCTTAAAACTACTGCAAGACCCAAGGCGTATTTCTTTCAAATATCGGTTGTTTTGATATCTATATGCATAGATGCACTGTATTGTCAGGCATTTATTTTTTACATATAGATAATACGATGTTCATGTATCCAATTCATCCATGGGAATCCTGTAACTGATTGGTTCGAAGATAGTTCATTTAGCCCATTATGGTATGTATTAGATATACATTTTATCTCCTGGAATAACGTAGCTGATTTGGTATGGGCTCACATATCTGTTTGTCATCCCCAACCCATGTATCCATTTCTGGTAATTTTTCTTGCATTCATTTTCCATTATTCTTTATGTACTCATTTCTTTCATGTATCAATTTTCATACTCATCTCACATAGCCTATTTCTAATGGAGTGGTGGTATAATGTAATAGAAAAACTCACAAACCTCATCTGTCCTTCATAGTGAAGTCTAAATGGCATAAACTCCTTCCCCAATTTTACCATCATATTGACTGGATGATACTATTGAAATTATACAGGGTGTTATACTCTTCTAAATGAACATCATGGTGATTTATTAAGGTTACAAAGGCAATCAATGGCGGTGTTGGGCCTTGAAAGTGGACCTTTGTTTATGTTATAACTTCTATAATGGTGGAAATGGTATTTTCTAGTATTTAAGGATGGAAGTCTTTGACATCAAGAATGGTAGATGGTGGAGCTCAGGTGAAGGGTGGCAGTGAGTCGTCTCTAAGGTTTACATGATGGATCTTATGAATGGAAGTTTTATTTTTTTAATTATAAACAATACATTTTAAATTTACATACCTCATTAGAGATGAGTACTATCGAGTGCTCACATATATACCAATTAGTAGATTTTACAACTCAGAAACCTTACATGCGGAATATGTCTCATAAAAAATTACACACACACATATGGGCCTGTACAGACATGCATGGGACAGTGTGGGCTATGGCCAACACTATGCTATGTAGATTCCTCTGTATTCATCCCACTCGCCTAACCCTTTGCAGGCCTTCCCATGGGGCTTTTATAGATGAACGACCCTTGTTGGGATCTCTAAATTTCTTTAAGACTTGTTTTTTGAGGCCCTGTCAAGTTGGATTATTTTTTTACCTAAAAATCTTTCAAAACACTTATTAAAATTGTCTATCATACCATAAATTAATTTAAACGTCAATACTGCATCATTTTTATCCATATTTTCTTATATTATTTATTCAATTATAATTAAATTTTTTTTAATAAAACATTGAATTATATGGTAATATCTATTAAAAACCATTCATAATTATTATAAAATGTTTAAAATATTTCATGAAAAAATGTGGGCATAAAATTTCCCCACACATGAAAAATTATTTTCCACAAGCATTGAATCTCAATATTGAATTAAAGAGAGAAAAAATGCTACCAATATTGAAATATCAAATTAATAATCATTATTAAACCAAAAATTCAAGTTCCACATAAAATTTTAAATTAGATTCTCATTTTACAATTAAACCACCAATACAATCATGTAAATTTTCCCATATAAAAATGTTAGAACATATTTTTTCCATTCATTGAAGTATCTAATTTTATTATTATTAAACAAGACATGTCATGATATATGTCATTTTTTAATTATTTTCTCTGATCACTCATGATAAATATTCAAGTAGAGTTATGGTCATATCATGATAACATGTTATTTTTCCATATTCTTGAAAAAGAAATATTTTCTTTAGATTTTAATGAACATAAAATCAAAAACAAATTAATCAAGGTTCTAATTACTCTTAGGATTAAGGTTGGTATTAATTGATGTGAGAATTAATAAATCTAAAAGAGGATAATATCTCTAAAGTATAAATCATGATGTTGAAGGTAAATGTGTAATGAAGACCCCCCCTTAAAAATGACAACACATACTTACCAAATTCCACATGATGACATGATCAATTATAGCTCAATGAATGAATTACTCCTTGAAGTTTATCTATTTTTTTCATTTTTTTTCTTTTTGTTCAAACTAATTTTTTAGAATTTTTTAACTTTTCAAAATTCATTCTTGAAATAAACCTAACATCTACCACTTAACCACATATGATAAAAATCATTGATCTAGTAATAATGATTTTTTATTCTTCCAAGTCAAAAACCATTCTTTTTTTATTTTTTTTTCAAGAAGGGTAAACAATAAAATATAATGAATGAATTATAAACACATCTTAATAACTAAACTAGAACCCCACAATTTTTCCTCATAATGTAGTTCATCATTCCACCATGAATTCCCTCACCCCGACACATCAACTTTAAAATTTCATGAAAATAATAAGAGGTGGGTATGAATGGATATAAGTGGATTGAAATGTATCTTATTCCTAACAAGGCAATTCATGGTCCATATGGGCTAAATTAAGAAAAATTTAAAATGTGGTATCAATAATAAGGTTTTGTTAATACAAAATTACCTAATCATATTAAACATGTTTTTTCATATTCATATCTTTGAAAAGTTCCAATGCATGTTCTAGAGGGTGAGATTCCCCAAGGTCACTCAATAAACATGATCAAGATAAAATAAAAAGTATTTAGTCTAGAAAAACTATCTGGGATGGAACATATAACTTGGGGAATTAATTCATGGTATTAATAATAATAATAAATCAACCCACATGAATTTTAGAAATTTAATTTTTGAAAAAATGGTAGCTAAATTTCATTTACATGAATCAACAAATTCCCTAAAATCATGAGTCATAATTTCAATATCCATGATTCACTCTAATAATTTAATTTTCCACCTTACTTATTCAATACCATTATCATTGAAATATAAAACATGAAATCATAGGGATTCTAATAAACTCATGTCTCCAAGATAAATCAAGTTAAGAAAAGATTATGGGTGTTCAATTTATAGTTTAACATAGCTGCTGTAATTTCTAGATTAATAATGATTTTTAAAAATATTTATAGAGTTTAAAATATTATGAACATATGAATAAACTCCATTTTCTCATGTTGATTCAGTCATATCTTATCCTTAATATTGAGTTGTTATGTAGTGACTTCTTTCCATTTTCCTACCAAAGTAAATCAATCTATTGAGAACAAGGATCATGTAATTAATCATAAAATTATAATGGATTTTGTTTTATTATAAACTAATTCATATAAATTAAATCAAAATCTCTACAAATAATGTAAATTTAAATATTGTTTTAATATCCCAATTTACTTCCTATATTTTTTCTACCTCCAGACAGATAGTACCAACTGTTAATGATATCCAGTTGGTGGGTGGAGTTTTATAGATTTGAACAAGCATGTATGGATTTTCCCTACCTCCAATTTATCTTTATTAGTGAAGAGTACATAGATAGAGAATACTAACTCTACCCCCTATGTATAGTTTTCCCAGTTGAGGTAGGATGAGGTATGGATTATCCTCCTTCATGGTTGTCACTTATGTCACCTCCTCTTGCTTGTACAATTCTTTTTTCAATATGTTTTGTATAAATTGATTGATAAAAGGGATGTTTATAATTTAAATTTAATATGATAGAGTTTATGCATGAAAAATTAAAATCATAATTCTTACTTTCAATGTTTTCATACATTGTCTTGATTTCCATGGAAAAGTTTACTTGGAATTCTTCAAGGACTTACTATAATGAATGTTCAATAATCATTATAATATCTATTCATTCCTTAATAGGTGCATGTTAATATAATTTTTCCTCTTACAAGATAAAAAAAAGTTATCTAAATATGAAAATTCAAAATAGTGGGAGATAATTCTCAATTTAGATTGAATAAAATCAAATAAGAGAGAGTTTAAGTAATATTATGTCTCTGTCTAGGTTCGGTTTCAATAACATTCCTAGTGCTAAGTTTATATTGAAGTTATATTTTAGTGGATAGAGGTAGGTAGTCAGGCTCCTCCAACATTTCTTCAAAATCCACCACATGGGTGGTGTGTTCTTCATCCAATGATAGAGATATATGAAATGGTGTTGGGTGTTTTTCTTTTTAACAAATGGGAAGATAATGTTTACCTCATACTCATTCCATAAATTTTCTCGATATAGTTGATATATCACATGTAACTCACCATACAAGTCTTAATCATCAGTAATCTACTCTAGATCCTCATGGTCGATTTGAATCTAACTCTAAACATGGTTGGGTTGTGGATGCTCCAAAATTAGGGCCTCATCCGTATTTATATCCTTATTAAAATTGGTATTTTTTAATGGTGGTTCCAATTTGTTCTTTAATATTTTAATATCATCCTCAACATGATTTATCAGGACCACTAGTTATTTATGCGAGACAATAGTTTCATACTCACTTAACATATTCTAGGCCATGTAAATGATTTCATCAAGTATTATTTATAATTGGGCTTCCACAAAATTTTTAACCATTTAATTTTGGTATGACACCTATGAGTAATTATTATGTGAATAATAATGTTGTATGTTTTGATGCATCGTGGAAATAGTAACAATATTTTTTTATTCTAGAAATAATGAAAACTATTTACAATGCTAAAATAAAAATGAAACCAAAAACTAGTTGGTTCCATATAAATGATGAGGAGTTTTAACACAAGCCTATCATGGGGTGTGGAAAAATATATTTTAATTCCCTAAGGGATGTAGTATTAATAGTAACCAAAATCGTAACCAAGGAGAAGTTCTATAATCTAGTTTTCATGATTCATAAATATATAATAAAACAATAATGTAGGACTATCTAACAAAGAACAATGATTTTAAAAATTAAAGATAAGAGAAAAGGGATCAAGATTAGGTTTGGATTACCATATTATAATTCTACCATTTTATTTTCATAAACAGATCTCTAATATTTGTTAATTGATTCAATTAATAGTTCAACAATTTCTTCCTTGTTTTCACTCTTGATTAAGTTTGATTATTATTGAAAATAATCTCCATAATTTCCAAGATTATAAAATCCTCCTTCCAAGGTGTGAAAGCCATAATGGTTCATATTTGAATTACCTAGGTAATACTAAATTTTTTATTGAGATTCCAAAGTATCTAAATTAGATCTTTGTTTATTCACCATGTGTTTACTAATAAATAAACACTGAACACTTGATTCTAATAAAATCAATATATATGATTCAAAATCAATCATAGAGAGAAATATTTCTTAACCAAGAAAATAATTAAAATTTATAATTTATCAAAAAAATAATCACATTAAAATAAATTTATAATGTTAAATATTGAAAACCATTTATCTTAGGAAGTAAATCCATAAATTTAATTAAATTTACAAGACACAAGAATTAAAATTTGGGTCACCTCCCCTCCACCCAAAAACATTAGTTTTCTACCCCTATATTAGAGAAGAAGTAATGGGAGAATAAGGGATATATAGAATGATGGAATAAAAATAGAGGAAACATAATAAAATGTAGAAAAATTTTCTTTGGAGAAGAGGGGGTCCTTTAATCCCTCTACCCTCTTCCTTTTTCATTAGTAGGCACACTCTTATTTATAGATAGATGACTTCTACAATCTCCATTATTTGAATTTCAGTATTTTTTTCATAACATTAATTATCCATCAAATACATCTCATTCATTATCCCTATCTACATGTTTATATTATTCATTGAAAGTTACTAATTTTATAAATGATTTATAGATTCAGTTTAAAATTCCATAAACTTGGATTCATATGTCTTATTAAAACACCCATGAGACCTAGGATGTATTTACCATAGATATTGACTATCTGAATATCTCTCCACATGGATGCACTGTAGTGTTTCATGGTTATTGTTTTCAAAATCAAACTTATAATTTGTACATAGATGATTAATCTATGGGAATAACATAAATGGATGGTTCTGGGCCAGTTTATTTCATAATTATAGTACATATAATGTATTAATTTTATCTTATGGTGTCACATATATGATATTGTATGGGTTCACATATCTGTTTGTCATCCTTAAATCACACATTTGTTTCTAGCTGTTTTACACATAATTATTTTACATTATTTTATATGTACCCATTTATTTCATGTAGTCATATTAATCCTTGGATGAAATATCCAATCTCTAGTGGAGTGGTGGTACAAAAAAAGATAATATCACAAACCTCATCCGACCTTCATATTGATGTCTCAATGGCACAACCTCCTTCCCCATTCAAAACTTCAAAGTGGAAAGATGATACTCTTTAAATAATGAAAGGAGTTGTACTCATTCAAATGAACTTAATGGTGATTGAATGTGGTTCCTAAAGTCATCCATCATAGTTTGAGGCATCATCAGTGGAACATGTTCTAGTTTGAAATTCTCTAGTGGTGGCGATGGTGTTTTCTGGTAGTTTCATCCAGTGGTCTTCGACATTAGGGATGGTTGGTGGTGGAGATAGGGTGAAGGGTGGTTGAAAGGTGTTTACAAGGGTTACGGGACAAATCTGAGGCATAAAGCTTCTATTTTTGTTAATTTTGAATAGTACCCAGATATTATCATCCAACATCAGATATAAGCACTGATGAAAGATAACATATATATCAGTCTAAGAATTTCACTACCCAGAAGCATTATGAGAGGACGATCTCCCATAATAGTTTTCAAATATTAATACAAGAATATAACCACACACAAGGTCCCATGCAGGCCTTGACCCACACTCTTCTTCTTGGGCTCCTCCCTACACAACCTACATACATTCCACTTGGTGAGCCTTCCAATGGGGCTTCCTTGGCTAGCTAAACCCTTGTTGGGTTAGCTAAATGGATTCTAGTGTATGTTTGGATCATGCCCAAGTTCTTTAATAGAGGTGATGGTGGATTTAGATGTGTTTTTAGATGATGGAAGGAACTAACAAGCATGGTAGGTGGTGAAGAGGAGTGGAGTAAATGTACGATGCAAGGTCATGTAAATATAGAGAGGGAAAGTAACGATTTGGTTAAATAGTAAATAATGTTGTGTGATTCTTATCCCACATCAAAATTGAGAATTGTAAATTTTCTTATTTATATTACAAT
The DNA here is from genome assembly GCA_963277665.1 of Viscum album. Lineage (NCBI taxonomy): Eukaryota > Viridiplantae > Streptophyta > Magnoliopsida > Santalales > Viscaceae > Viscum > Viscum album. The sequence goes on along the minus strand of OY728164.1, from coordinate 627,578,042 downwards.
TTGTGGATTTGGGGGGTCATAATCCTTCTATGGGGTTGGGCTCCCATAAAAGTATGCACAAACGATCATGGTCCTATGGCAACACACATTGGCCTGCATGGGCCCTGTCCCACACTCTGTGAAATATTCTCTCTATGTGTCACATACTCTCCCCCTATCGCACGAGAAGGCCCTACTCATGGGTTTTATTGGCTAGATAGACCATCCTTGGGCCGTCATAGTGTCTTGAAACCTATGGGTCAATAAAAAATTATATAATGCAACATTTTTACCCATTTAAACCCAATTTAATTATTACCCTATAATTTCCCATATTTTATCAAAACATAAAATTAAATCAGATTATTCATTAATATCCATTAAATATCATGGTGAAAATTATTAAAAACATGCATGAAAAATTAATGCATCAGCCATGGAAAAAGAAGGTAAGTTAATCCAGTTAGGCAAATGAATAATAAATCAAGAAAGGATGATGAAATTAAGTGAATATCCTACTTGACGAGGAAAATATATTATATTACATGGAATATTTTTCTAGGAAAGGTTGTTTTTGGTATGATTAAACCTTATCCTATTAGAGGCCTTGATGGGATACTAGACTCTTCTCCTGGTTTAAGAGAAGTACACATAGCTATCAAGGTTATGACCTAGAGGGTCACACACTTAGCATAATCATGAGTCAGGCCTATTCTGAGTGAATAGGAGTGTAAGACATGGTGTGGCCCACCACAGAGTTAGGGTTATGTCTATGTTTGACTGATAATCAAGAAAACATTATACATTTATTGAGTTTAGAATAATATGTTTTGAATTTACTTACTCAATGTATTCACAATTAATTATGTGGATATAAAATAAATATTTTTTAAATAAATATTATTATTCAAGGTTTATTATGTATTTAATGGGTGATGTGAGATGATTTAATGACTATAATTCTATCACGTAACGTATATTTGTTTTTAATATTATGTGATAAAAGTTAAATGACATTTATGACACAATTATAATGTCGTTTAATATCAATTTGGGCTAATATTGGAGGTTTAAGTTACGCAGGGGCCTAAGTGTAATTTTTATGTCTGTAAACATAACTATATAAGTATTAAGAATCCCAAATTCATGGGAATATTAATTCCCTATAATTTAATATTTTCTATTTAATATCTCCCAAATTCTGTAGTGAGCAGGAAGAGATCCGAGCACCTTGATCCTAGTTCTTCATCCCGAGTCGAAGGTACGATGCTCATGTGATCACAAAAAAATGAAAGCAACATCAATTATCTACCCTAGAACCCAAAAAATGAATATAAACATAATGATAGGATCTCAAAGGATGTATATATGATCTATAAGGATCTGTCATCAGTTCCTTCAAGCAATAATCTCTAACAGTGATCAAAATTCCATTCCAATCGAAATAAAAAATCACACAGTTTTGAATTATTTTGTGTTATTAATTCTTCTTTATTAATTAAATTCAAGATGATCCCTTGATAAATATGGGATGTGGTATACCATATTTTATGTTTCAACACTAATTAACCAACAAATATTATAATATACCATATCTCATGCTTCCTCCAGAACATAGATATCCATTAATTGGTATCAGAGCGAGGTTTTCATTTAATTCATTAAAACTAAAAAATAAATATTAATTTATTATAGAAGAGGGCATCACTATGGTCTTTATTCCATGAAAAAAGTGTCTCTTAGAGATTAGTTGATACAATTATGGATATATGATGATCAAAAAAATTATTGATCAGACTTAAAATAAAGAACCCCCCCCCCCACACACACACACACATATATATATATTACCAATATGGGTTTATTTAACTGATAACAGATGATATCATATCAAAAGTGATGGAAGGATTCCAACCAATGCAGGATCCTTCTGGTCGAGTTTTTGTACTAGGGAAGTCTGAGTTAGTGCATACTAGTTGAAAAAATACATTGAAATACACACACACACATATGCGCACACGTATATTATATAATAAATAACATATATATTAAATATATATTTATTATATATTATATATATTTAAATATATTGGTGTTGGGTTATATATATAATAATACCTATAATATTTATATGAATATTATATATATACACACGTTTAGGGGTTTTAATTACTCACTCTATAATTGTTTTCATAATCCTTAACTTAGGATTTTAAAAATAAAGGTGGAATATTTGAGGTGGATGAAACCCCATTTTTTTAATTGAAAAAAATAGATTCCCACCACTTACAAAACAATAAATAAGAAAATAAGGGTGACATGGGGTGCCTTTAGGAGTGGGGGTTGGAGATAAAGATTCCATGAACTATGTTTTCTAATCCCACATCATAGTCTTAGTTAAAAAATAGGAAGACACCTGAGGGATCACTGTGTGGAAGAAAAAACATTTATGATTCACACTCTCATTGCACGAAGATGAGTTTCATACAGTAATTATTTATATATAATTTATTTTATTTGTGTGTGTAGAACCCCATCAAGGGTACCCAACCACTTTCCAGTGTACATGTCGGGTAGGTGCATTTGTTCCACCAACACAGCACACCTACCAGGTTGGCCTGATCTCGAGTTGGCTGGGATGGGTTCTGCCTGACCCATTCGACGTTTCTGGGTATCTCTCTGCAACCTGAAACCCCTCCAGGGGGGGGGGGTTAAATATACTCACGCAACCCAAATAATTTTATAAAATTTAAAAATATTTGGAATTTATTTAAAATCTTTCAGACCATGAAGAATGTGTTTAGTGAATAAAAATTAAATTAAATTTATTTTAATTTATGAAAAATACCATCAACATACATTTATCAAAAATTTAATTTATAAACATGAGTTTCATGTGTATCGACTGATCATGAGTCTTAAATTGACCAATTCAAGTATGATATATATATATATATATATATATTATAATGCATGGTTCATAATACTTATTTAATAAATGTTTATCTACATATCACCATTTGTGTTGTTATATGTATACCAGTCTATGAACCTAGATAAAAATTATTGATCCATATTTTTCATTCCTAATACCCCCATGTCTACATGGGAGTATTGTAGTATAATGGAAAGGATGATTGGTAACAAAGATAACGTTTGGTTTTGGTGATGTTCTTGAAAGGAGATTGATGCATTGGGTAAGGTGAGAGATAAAACCCAAGTCGCATGTGTAGAGACTCAAGGAGTTACCCCTAGGGTCGAGGATGATCCATTTTTGATCAATGGATCAACCATTACTGTCTTCTCATGATTATCATTTAATTTTATTTATATATTGTTTATTATTTTATGTATATGTATTTTTTATGCGATCAATGAAAATAATAGGAAGGAATATATAGATAAAATAAACTATCATGGTGAATGTTTTCATATTTACAACATTGTAATGATATGAGTGTGGTTAGAGAGATGAAGAATGTCCAAATGGAAATGGATTATATTGAATGATCATAATAAAAACCCTCAAATAAATATTAATTTATAATTAATTCCATCATATAATTTTAAAAAAATCTTATTGTATGACTTTTGTGTCAGCACTAGTTGAATGTATCTCATACTACTGGAGAGTTCTTATGAGAGTGGTGGATTGAATTAAATAGAGTTGGTAGTAAAAAAGTAGTCATATCAATATTTTCCCAAAATTATAGTAAATTATTGATCAATGTAAGATTATCCTTTGTAAGAGATGATAGTCCACTCAAAAAATAAAATAATCATGAGTTAATGAGGTTGGTCAGCTGAAAGCCTACCTTGAGACTCTAGGGGTAGTAGAGTAGCCATATCATGCAATATACAGATAAGTATTAATGATCATTTCCACTAGAATATTTTAGTTACTAATTATTTCGATTCTAGTAATTGAGGGATACTTGAAATCAATGAAATAGTGTGATAGTATAAATATATAAAGTCTATAATTTCTAAATAACAAGAAATCAAGATAAAAGTGATAATTTCATTAAGTGTTATTTTATATATTAATGGATGGTAAGACCAGAAGTTCATTGTAATATATATTGTAAAAAAATACATTTTCTAACCAGTATGATTGTTCATGTGTGGTATTGGATCTTAAAAAAAGTACTATGATGTGAAATGAACTTATATGTGATGGAGTCCCCAATACTTGTTGATCCACGACATGAAGCGTTAGTTAAACAGATTCTTATAGGAGAAACATGTTTTTTTTCATTTTATTTTTACACCATAATGTTATCATCAATGAATAATGTGCTATGAAAACAAAATTAGGACATGGATGGTTTCAAATGTTGTCTCAAATCTAAGATGTCTTTGAGGAGAATGTGAAGTAATAAATTAATGAGATGATTATTGCACTATAAATTTTTAAATTGAATTATGTATCATGATCTTTCAATGAAAACCATTATAATATCCTTATCACATTGTTTTTACAATTATAAAATGACCAATATGTATAAAACGATCCATTACATTTTGGATAATGTTTTCCAAGAAGATAATAACTCAAAGAAAGATTAATCTTCAATTCTCATGGAGAAATATTTAAAAGACACGATGAAAAGGACAATGGAAACTATTATTCCATAGGAACCTTCACAAATTCCTTCAAGGAAAAAAGGAAAATCAATATAGAGGGTGTTATTTTCATCTCATGTCATGAGACATGTCTATAGAAGTTAAAATACATTAAATTATGGTTGAAAAAAGTAGAGTCTTCAACTTAGTGTGTATTCATAATTGTATGTGATGTTTTAGGTTTACTTCTTGGGTATTAGATACTTAATGTTTGTCATACATTTTTGTCAAAATATAGTATGAATTATGTATAGAAACATAACAATAATTATGTTTAATTCTTCTAGTGACCAAGAAAGTGTGATTCCCAAGTTAGCAATGAGATGTACTTAACTTTTAATTTCCAATATTAATTATTATAGTTTCATATTTGTTGAGAATTACCAAAAATAACTATCTAATGTTTCTAAAATAAGCAATAAGACATTATACCTTTATGGAATTAATGTTTTTTGTGGTACCTCATACTCAAAAAATAGTTAAGTAATTATTTAAGCATTTGAAATATGCGATGAATATAAAATGTAAGACCTAAATACCCTATTATGGAATAATTATTATTTTTCTAGAAAAATAAAATTTATTTTCAACTATATAACCATTATGGTGTTTAGAATCATTGGACATATAAACCATTGGCATTATCAATTCATTTTCTTATCTAGTTTTGGAAAAATAAACCTTTTGAAATAAGTATAAACCAAAAATATTTCATAATTAGTTCAACTTGTGAGCATGAACCATCCCTATGAAAATCTAGCGGTAAATTTATTTAGTTAATGAGGTTACATTAAGAGTTTTAATGATTTTGAAAATGAAGTAATAACAATTCATGGTTAAAATATATGAGTTTCTTAAAAAATGTGATTCGAATAAAATATTGACCAAAAATTCATTGATCATGAAAATATAATGTGGATTTATTCCAAAAATAAAATTTCTTTATTCACATTTGAGCCATGATGTTATTAAAAGGAGTATTGATGATGATTATTAAAATCATACATTGATCATTAAAATAAAGCATGGATTTATTCCTAAATTCACATTTCCTTATACACATCAAATCCATGATGTTAGAAAAAGGAGGACCAATGATAATTCTTATATGTAAAGAAAAATTCTCCCATTTTGTTTTTGAGACATTAATTAATAATAATGATTCTAACCCATAATAATATGTGAACTTTAATGAAAAAATTGAGATCATAAGATTTATATTATGAATTTAATCCTTTATTTCAAACTCTATGTGATTATATTAAAAGGGTTTTTTGGGATACATCAATAAAAAAACTCACATCAAGAATAACGCATTGTGTATCTATAGAGATTATCTAAAATCATTATAATGATATTTTAAAAATAAATATGCTATAAAATTTATAGTCAAGTGATAGGCAATATTTTTATAAAAGTGTTAACATATCTATTTGATAAATTAGGATCAAGACTGACCTGAGTTAACTAAAGTATTTTGATGCATAAGTAGTTGGTATAATAAAATGTTCCATAAGATCTCATAGAAAATGAATGTTCTAGAGAGACAGACAGTGTAGGAAGAAAAATGACTATAGTGGTGATTTTATATTCATATTAGTATGTGATATATTATTCAATGAGAATAATGGATCCTATAATGTGGTAGTAAATAGAAATTAATTTTGATTGAAAAGATTATATGGATTCATTAAAATTCTTACCATGTTCCAGAATCAAGTCTATATTTTGGTAGATTGTCTAATAGATGTAAATCTAATGGTGAGTATTCAAGAGAAAATATATAAGGAAGGTATAAGTGTGGTACCAATAAGGCTCATTTTGTAATAATAAAAATTTATTATTAAATACAATTTAATTATAATTTTAATATAAATTTACTATGATCATAAAATTTGGAATTGGATGTCAAGACCATAAGTCTTGGAAGGTTATTATATGATGCAACATGAATGGGTCGGTGAAACCATAAAGTCAAAATAAGGAATTAAAATTGTAGATAACCATTTTTGGATTAATTCAATCATCATGTTCATAGAATATTCATCTATAATGAATGTATTCTGGGAGTATACAATATGTTAGTGAGAGTACCACATTTTCCAAGATGAATATGATGATAACATATAGAAAACTATTATAGTATTATGGTTTTATAGACCATGTACAAAGTAACTATACAATGATTGACTTAAAGTTATAACCCAAGTTATTGGGAACAAAATTTATAGTTGTATCACCCACACCCAATTCACTCCCATGTAACTGAATATGGTTGGCTAGATAGCCTCAAGTGCACCTCCCCATACACCAGAGCCTTTTAACTATCTGTAAGGTCCTAGGGTGTGTTTGGGGGAGGCTATACCCTATGGTTCGATTGGATAACAACTGTAAATAAAAGATAAATCAGAATAAGTAGAAATAGATCATCTAGATAAATATCACTAGTGCCATATTCAAAATAATGACTATGATATGATACTATACACAAAGGTAAAATTCATGTGATATAGTGTAACAAGAATTTAAAACATGCTAAAAAATACTAAAAAATTACCAAACAAAATCTAATAGAATCATGAGAATAATATTGGTCCTCAATCCCTATACTCCATCCTAGGATATAAAATCAAGCATCCATATCCATTCCCTTTCGTAATCCCTATTTGTAACCAAGATGTTGGTTCGGGCAACAACCAATAGCACAAACAGGGCGTGAGATAGATATAATTATAGGACAACACCAATGGTGTCTCATATTATCTATCTAGTGCATATAAAATGACATTGTTTAGATAAAAAATGTAAATCAGAAATGTAAACTGTAAACGAGTTGGCTCTGGTTCCTAAAGGACACTAGGTTGACACCACATGCTTCATCCTAAGCAGGGATACCTCAAAACATGTATCATTGGATATATATATTGATATAAATATGTATGTACATATATATGACCTATATATGTAGTTACACACATATATATATATATACATATATAGATACTAATACAATCTAGGACCTGAGGTGTAACTAACCAATCCATTGATAGACATAAGAGTCTCATGATGTAAATAGGAAACTATACCAAGAATTTGATCAGGTATAGAGTTGTCATCATATCCATCAACCCAATGAGAGAAGTTAAATTTAATTTTTAATAAGATCATGGGGAAAGTGAAGAATCATTTCCACCATTAAATATATGTTGTGAGACATCATCCAAAACATCCAACATCAAGTGGGTGTGAAGCATCATGTTCAAATTTATCCTTAAACATGTCTCAATGCCTATTACACATGGTAAAGATATAATAAAAAAATACACCATTAATATAGTTCTTTAACATAAACCAATGATGGTTTCCAACCATTTCAAATTGAATTATCCTAGGGAGTAATATAGTATTAATATAATGGAATGCGACATGGCTATACCATCCACTCCCATTTAATTAAGATATGAAATTTTACTATAATTATTAGTCCAACCCCACTTGAAGGGTGGGTTGTTCACAAAAGAAAATTCCAAAGTTGAGAATATTTCTTAAGTACACCTCAAGGGGTGGTAGTAGCTAAAAGGAATGTCCTTTGACAAAAAAAGACTATAGGGGTGTTCCTAGAATGACTAATAATTTAGATTAAATAAATTCATAGTTTTTAACAACGTGTATAATGTATGGTGTTGCAGAATCATAGTTCATGGTATATAGTAATGAGACATTAGAGGTAAATACTAGACCACTTACTTTATAGTGGTAGATGATTCCTCATATGGAATTAACATCATATTCAATCTAGAATGGAAGGAATCAATGAAATATAATCATAACATAAAATAGTTTATATTATCTATAATAGAAATAACAATCATGAGGGTGAGATAAATGAAGAAATTAAGGTATAATATTTAATAGCATAATGTTATCTATCCAACATAGTAGACATTGAGAAAATCAGAGTCCAGATAAAAGAGAATGCTCAAATAATAGGAGGAGAGGTATGGAGATCTCTAGTAATGAGACCCACTATGAAAAAGATAATAGGGGAAGATGTTTGAGTTAATGGGGAGACAAGGGAAAAATTAAATTTCACCCTTCATTAGATGGGGAATATGATTTGGTTTCATGGTTTGGATAAACTATTTTCTAACCATGTGCACCCACTAAATAAGTGGAACTAAGATTGTGGGATATGAGAACGCTTCAAGAAAACCATTCATAAACCTTATTCCCCTTTAAAACCCCTCAATAACACCACAAATAGTTCACCCAAACTATGTGGCATTAGGAGAATGGTTTAAACCAACCACGTATCTGGTCTGTTTCCTCCAAAACATAGAGATCCAGGCTCAGAATAAGACTTGGAGAGTCAAATAAACTTCTTTAATCTCTTAGGAACATCTATAAGGATAAAAATAAAGTTTTAAACTAAAATTTAAAAGATATATACCTCATAAGAAAATATGAGACATTAAAAACTTCCCTCCTAAAAATAACTCATCACATAGTTTCCCTTTCAATGGTAGTAAACATCATATAAGAAATGTTTTGAAAACTGAGGACATATGTCTACACTTCTCTAAAAGGTCTCATTCTATACATTAACATTCTTCCAAAACACCCTTATTAAAGGAACTGACCTACTATGGAGAACCTTCATGATCCAATCAACTATAAAAAATAGGATTCTCATCAAAAGAAGTGTCAAACTCATTCTCAGTATCCCCAAGATCAAAATAATAGAATGGTTCATAATAATAATGACTGAGCTATTATAAATGGAATACATCATTCATGGACAAATACCTATGAGGTAAGGCTAATCCATAGGCTATTATAATGACTCTCTCCATGATTTATAAAGTCATAACATATTGAGGTTGTATCTTACCCTATATTTGAATATTTATTTGACCAAACCTAGGAAAAAATTACAGAATGACCCAATGCCCCACCTTAAATCTCCAACGCTAGCAATGATGATCGGTATAATAATTATACATAGACTGATCTATAGTCATACATTTCCTGATAAGTTGTATGTACTCTAAATTATATTGAAATATATGATTTCCTAGTAGCACTACCACACATAAATCTAATGAGAACATGGGTGAATGAAACAAACTACCATACATGGCCTTGTAAGGATTCATTTGAACAGTTTCTTAAGAAAAATATTATACAAAAATTTCAGGGAGGGGAAGGTGTTTCTCCAAATAAACATTAAAATCAAGGATTCAATCTATAATAATTTCCTCCAACACTCATATCATATGATCAGAATGATCATCATTATGAGGGTAATATTTAATACATAGAATCACCAATGAACCTAGTGACTTCTGAAACCCCTTCTATAAACATGATTTAAATCAATCCACCTTGTATGATATGATAGAGTAGGGAACACCATGTGGTTATATTATCTCTAAGATGTAAATCCAACCAATATCATCCTTATAAAAGGCATCTCCTATAAGTAGGAAGTGAGCAACATTAGTCAATCTGTCAATGATCAGCCATACAACATCAATTCCTCGAGGTGATCTTAGAGAAACCATAAAAAATACAAAGTGAAATCAACCCATTTACATCTTGGAATGAAAAAAGGATATGAAATTCCGAAAGGCCATTAGTTCCCCACCTTCAATTTCTAACATGTAGAAAACCATGTAATAAAACCTAAAATTCACCTCTTCAAACCTATAAACCAATATTGGAATTGTATGAAATGATATATCTTCACAACCCCAATATGTATCCCCCAATAATAGGAATGAGAAACTCACATAAATTCCTCTTGGATGTCTGTAGGAACCCAGATGTTTCCATGAGTGCTCAAGACCTCATCCTTGTTAACAATCCAACCAGGTGGCGGTTCCTCCCCTAAGATAGTTTCCCTCAGGAAAAAGAACATGTGAACATAAAGTTGTATAATATTTACTCACTCTATAATAGAGGGTGTCAATTATAATGATACTAAAATAGGCTACTCGTGATACTCTGGAACCCCCTGATGCATCTCAGAAAACAGGTTTGTCAACTATCACTCACTACTAGCCTCTTGAATGGTCTATGTCTGAGTATTTTGGATCAAATCACCAGCCACTACATTTCCCTTACCATACGTATAAGTGACTTCAAAATTAAATGAATTAAGGTATTATACCAATATATTTATTTTAGATTCATTTAATGTTGAGTGGAAATTTATTTGATAATTTTATATTATTTTTAAATGAATAAATATTATAGAAATGTATACTTCCTATAATAGTGTGAGGCATGAACCATAGTTTCCATATTAATGTCGTGCATCTAGTAGTACACTCATGAGGCCTCAAATTACAATTCTAGTATTCCATGAGTCACTCTAACTACATTAGGATAGCTTCTATCTGGATTACTGATGCATCAAAATAAACTTTATAAATCCCCATGGCTTTGGAAGAATTAGGATCGACACTGAAGTCAATCTCCCCTTCATCTCTTGGAAGTATTTCTCATAAAATTAGGACCACACCAACTAAAAACCCTTTTTTCAATCACATTAGAGGTGCCTGAATGTGTGATAAGTCCAAAATAAAGCACATATAATATCCAAAAATCCCTAAGAAACTTTTTGTGTAAACGGATTTCGTATGATACTCCCATGATACCTTGTCACTCACCTTCTATGGGTCAACTAATACTCTTTACTATAAGATAATGTGACCTAGGAAGTGAACCTTATCGATCCAAAAGTGGGATTTTGTGAGATTATAATACAATTGGTTCTCTCTTAGTTTATTCATTATGATCTCAAGATGTATAACATGTTCATGTTTAGTATGAAAACACACAAAGATTTCATCCATGAAGACAACCAAAAATTAATCTAAATATAGGTGGAAAACCAAATTCATTAATGCCATGAAGATTATGGGTTCATTATGGAGACTGAATGGTATGAAAAATAATCATAAATCCAATCTACCATGGAATGTTATACATGGTATATCTAAAGCTATGACTCACACATGATGATAGACTAACCTTATATCAATCTTTAAGAGGACCATATCTCCCCAGAGAAGGCCGAAGAGGTATTCTATGTGAGGTAGAGGATACTATTTCTTGATCACACACTAGTTCAAAAATAGATATTATATATAGATCCAAAGGATCCCATCTAACTTTATAGAAAATAGAACTAGTGAACACTAAAGAGATGTACTAGGTTATATAAAACCCTTATCTTTTAAGTCCTACAACTGTCCCTTGAGTTCTTGAAGCCAAGAAGGTGAAATACAATAAGCAATAATGGAAAAGATAGTTCAAAAACTATATAAATACTAAACTCAACCACTCTCTCAGGTTTCATTCAATAAAATAAATCAAGGAAGACATCCCTAAAACCATCCACTATAGAAGGGGAATCTATACATCGTATTCCATGATTTCTCATAAAAATACTAGAAATCTGGGCTGTCACACTGCTCATCCTATGATTCTCTGGTCTAGCTTGACTCTCCTGTATATACCATTCACCCATATGAATATAAGTACCACACTCATGTTATGTAAAAGATACCTTTCTATGATAGAGTTTTTTATGATCCCGATAAACATCTAACCAGTCTTTTTTGAGTATTACATCAAAACCAATCATCTTGATGATGAATCGGTTCAATAAGAAATTAAAACCACCAAACACAAGGAAAAAAATCCTTATATTGATGCATATTATTTGATCAAATTTCCAATTGAGTATCCAAAGTCATTACACCACAAAATTTCTCAATTTCAAGGCCAAAACATTTTATAATTTTCCTATAAATAAAATAATGTTAAGAGACCATGTAAAAAAGTTCATAAACTAATGTAGAGGTTATTAAAACCGTACCTCGTACTATAAGATTCCAAACACTTGGCTCCTCTAGTATAGACACCACTACATGAATTTGGTCAGTACAATGACCTTGAGTCACAAACCTAGCCATACTTAGTAAGATTACTCTACTTGAGTTTGATCTCATGAGATTGGATCCCACAACCACATACACTTCATCAGCCTGATCAGTAGATAATACTCCAAAATTATATCAAATATGAAGCTTCTTATACCACTCTCGAATGTGGTGTCGGTGAATACCCCTTATCAATAATAACCAAGTGAAGAGTAATGGAAAAATTCTACAGATAGACCATTTTTTCATAGACTAAACATTCAATTAGGTCTCTGTTGCATTAGATATTCATATTAATGAGCTTACCACACTGATGTCATATCACATAAATATTATTTCATATAGTATGACCGATACCACCCCTATGAGAATACTCAAGGAATAAATTATGACTACTAGACAAACCGCTACCCTACCTCAGTGTGAAACTGACCTAGCCCACACCATCAACCTCCCTCAAGTTCAGCTCAGTGATGAGGTCTTGGTTCACTATCTCTAAAGCGGTAGTAAAAAAAATACATTTACCTACGAAAATATGACATATGCATTCCCATACTCCAATATTCTCATTTTCACCATCTCATCATTAGTGATAATATGTGTGAAATTCTATAGTTCTATGAAATGAGTAGAATACTCTATCATGGTCATAACACCCTGATGAAGGTGCATAAATTCCCTATCCCACAATGCTCTCAATGTGTATTAAAAAAATTAATTATAAAATTTCATTTTGAAATCCGTCTAGACTATATTCTGATGCTAACCATATCAGGTGATGACATCCCACCATCGCTTGGAGGAATCATGTATCGTGTAGGTTGTAAGATTGACCCTCCTTTCAAGGGGTGTCTTTATGTTCTTAAATATGTATAGCATGAACTCCATCCATAACTCAATAGCCTGGGGGCCACCATACCCCCAGAGAGTGGGGGGATGATATTATTGAAATTCTCTCATCAACTCTTCAATAATATAGGATTATCATGGAGTTACATACAAATACTTCATAAAATGCAACAAAATATCTCGGAACTCAGAATCGGTTCCTAAATTAGGCATAACAGGTGGTGAAACAAGTGGAATTGTAAGAGGTAATAATGGTGGCTCAAGGACAACCACCTTCATATCATGGTCATAATTTCCTTTCTGATGATCATCCCAAGGTCTTAATGGTTTAATATTTTTACAATTTCAAAATGCACACCTAAAAATAGAATTTTATGACTGAATAAATCACATATAAATAAATAGTAAATGTAAAACACCTTCCTCTAAAAGTTTCAACACACATCAATCTGGACCTAAATCTAGGTCTAGGAAATTCTATAATATCCTTATAGTGATAATAGACACTTCCCACTACATACTACTAATGTTTCTCCCTTACCCAGATTCCACGTTAAACAGTGCTCTGGGTCAGTTGACAACTAGGCCTTAGGCGTGACTCCTCATATGCCAAAAGTTTCTGACTAGTTTCAAGGGTGAAAAAGGTGATAGTGGGGAGGCTATAACCTCATATGGTGATTGCAATAATGTAATATATATATACAATAGTGAAAAAATCCATAAGTTAGGAGAATCAATAACATGAAATAGTGTAAGCATAAAAGACAACATTAAAAGAAATTAATGATTAGTCCCAAGCATACAATTTTATGCTAATAAAAAACATGATACCATAGATATATTCAATCATACAATTAAATTCATACAAAATAGTAAGCATAAATGGTTGAAAATTTCCAACCTCGATACATACATATAATAAGAATACTGAAACAAAAAGGAACTTCAAATGGTGTAAGGACCACTTTGTCTAATATTGTCAATCCCATTCCAAGGTCCAACTGGTCCACTAATACCTAGCTTGTGAGCCTTATACCTTACCAATTCACATAGACATAAAGTCTACACATGTCTCAATGGGCTTGTGTAGGGTGTGAGAATGAATCTCAGTAGGCCACCACCAATTTGTTCCTATATTACTTCAAAAATTATGCAGGTGTACTAAAATTATATTTAAAATCATAGCACATTCACATTTAATAAAATAACCACTTACCATGTCCCCAACAATTAAAAATAAATAATCACTTTCTTTTTCCAACACCAGTATACCACATGAACTTTAATTTATTGGTAGGTAACATAACATGTGTTTTCATGTGATAAATATAGTTGTGAAGATCCTTATCTTAAATCCTGAGTAATCCCCCAACAAGTAACAAGCTGGATATCCCTTAGGAACATTTTATAAAAGTATCACCGACACCTCAAGACAACGGAACCCTCTATCCCAAAACACGTCACTTGCATTCAAACAAAATTACTAATACGTATCTAGTACTACATACCTTAGTTAAGAAAGTAACCATAAAATAGAATCCCAATGTCCTAAGGAACAACATTGTCTATCCTCCCAATATCATGGCCCAATGGCCTAAAATAAAACTACAATACTGAGACCCCAACTGACAGTGTCATCACCATCAACTGATTATCTATCACCATACATGGGGATTTCTATAGAAAGAACCTCCAACCCCATTGAGGACAACACCATCCTAAGATACAAATAATGAAGGCCACTACCCACATGAGCAATCAACCCCAACTCATCAACTAAGTGATATCTGTTTTCACATGACTTTAATAACATGTTGTCAAATCATAATGAGAGGAAATCAACCAAAACATTACCTAAGACACATCATCTTAGAACCTCATGACCCTTTGACCATGTCTCTCATTTGATGGTCAGCACCATCTCAAATCACAAGATCCTTTCCCTCATCCCGACGACCTGGTCATCCCAACCTGTGATCAGCATCACCTATATATATATATATATATATATATATATATATATATATATTGGGCCCCACCCAACCTAATGAATCATATCACCTCAGTCCAGGTGATCAGAAGCACCTCAATCCTTAGGCCAAGCCTGACACAATTCCATATAATCAAGAAATTCATAATAAGAAACTTAATTTAATTAAAATAACACATCGACCATACCTTCTCAAGAGGTATTGTTCCCCCTCACTAGGTTTAACAAATATAAATTGGTTAGGGTGTACCCAATGAAATCCCCCAACCTCAATTCATCAATTCAATAACAAGAATTTAATTATTAGGGGTCTTTCTAGGTCTATCCACAAGAAACATATTTATCCCACCCCCAAAACACTCAAGAAATAAAGAATAAACATAAGAACCACCTACATTATATTTTTATACATTCGTTCATCTGATATCGACCTTTATGTTAATCCAAATTGGAAGAAATAAACATTTTTGATGAAAGCTATAAAAATAGGGTAAAATGGCTTGACCATAGTTAGCAAACCATATGGATAGATAATTGGGAAACAGAATCCAGTGTATTGAAGGAATTATTGAAAAGAATTTATAGCCACCAATAGATTGAATATTAGAGCTCAGATGGAGAGATTATCTCAAATACTATGTGAGACTAAACAGGGAGAACCCCTACTAGCCACATTAAATGAAGGAGAAAGGAGGAGGAATAAGAGAAATAGGGGACGGATTGGTTTTTTATTTCAACTAATTTTAGAGATCTGCATAGTTCAACCACATGATTTGGAAAATAGTGCACCAAAAATTCTGTTCTCTATTCCTAAGAAGGACACCTCAAATGGTCAAGGCACACATTTTTCCAAACCGCAAGGAAGACATGAGAATCCACTCTATTAAAAATTAAAGAGGTATCTCATGGTCGTGAACCCCCTCATAAATGGTTTGAAAAAATATGATCCTCACATCTAGATGGCTAAAAATTTAAGGCTTCACTTTTTCTCATACCGTGCACCTTTTTCTCCCCATTTAAAAAGTTGGGTTTTTGGGATTTGACACACCCAAGATCAATATGAAACCCCGAGGCACATTCTGATCCGTAAAATTTATCTATAAAAAAGGACTAAGTTAAAATAAACTCTTATAATTTGGTTTTGATAAACTAGAAAGGATTTGTACCACTCACCAAACACAAAATTCAAACTTGTTGGGGAAATTTTGACAAGTTAAAAAACATGAGACGTTACAGTCTCCCCACCGTAATGTAGCTCATCTTCGAACTATGATGAAATAACTAAATATGATAGAAAACATACCCATATCTTTTATAACATCCCACTCTACCCCATTCATCATGTTACAGGCCAAATACTCTCAAGGAACTCCCCACCTTAGGAGTTACCTAACCGGTTGCATCCCAACACCAAACAAGCATCTGATGGTTCCACTAACCATACCCCGACTCAGAGGTCCTCCCATGATGTATCTTAATTCCTGAACCTCAATAGTTGATCAAATAGAACCCGTGTCATATCTGAAACATATCACATTCCACATCTTATCTGATTCCCATACCATCTCAGTGCCTACATCTCATATAGAACCCACATCGCTTTGATGCACAGATGCTAACAAAGATCAATTTAAAACCCAAACAACATCAATGCCCATATTAAATCCCTGTGTCAACATGCCTTATGTATATGTATGTATGTATGTATGTAGATCCCACATAAAAATCTCTATTAATATACTAACCTAAACCTATTTAGTCCAAATACCATAAATATAAACCTTGTGCATTAAAACTAGTCAAATACAAAAATGAGAGGTAACCACATCACACCCATGGAGTACCTCTAACTGTAGTCGATGCCCTATCCTGATCTGCACCTGGAAGATCCAGTGTGTGCACTCGGTCTGATTCCCAACTACTTTATTATTTTCCTCCCCATGGAGCGGCACTATCTAATTGCCATGGCCACACTGCCGAGTTCCACTTCCTCTACCACAACCCCTACATGTAGCTGACTCACAGTTACCAGATCCAGGAACCTCTCCCAGTCATACCTTAGTCAACTGAGTCTAACCTAGTCCTTGGATCCTAGATACCTAAGAAGGATTCCTACAGAACCTCTCTAGATGGGCCATTTGTCTATATGCTGGAGACGCCTTTGGAAGTCACTCACACTAAGTCCAGAAAGGTCCTGGATTCCCATACTAGAATAGCAACACCGAATATCCACCCCTTGGTGGCATGCATAAATCTATAGACTAACTTCCCTGAATAGATTCCTCCCAATCCCACTTCCTTAAACATGAATCATCACTGCTAAAATCTCCAGACACTATCACCTGGATAAAATAAGATAGGCCGATTATATTTCCCTTGTCCATCAGATACTGGTTCACCACTTTTGAGAATGAGGATGACTTGATTATATTAACCATCACCCTAATAGAATTTTGTATACCATCCCAAAAACTCCTTACTCTCATGATGTGATCACCCACTATAATATGTGGAAATCACGACAGGTCAGTGAACTTGGCTACATAGTCCAAGACAGAAGTATGCACCAATGAGAGATTTAAGAACTCATGGGCTATCTCCACCATCAGCATCACATTTAATAAATTCTCGAAGAAACTATCTTCAAAGTAATTCCAAGACTATCCCTCATGTCTTCATACCTATATTTGTATATCCCACAAGTTCTTTTACAATCCTATGAGCATGTACATTGCCATCTTCAATCTCTAACCTGGGGGTGTCTCATGCTGGTCGAAGATCGTCTGGGCAGACTCGATCTAGTTTTCAACTTCCTATAGTATAACATCATCCTTAAATTGTGATGGGTGTTATGAATGGAATAAATGGTCTAGGTATTCCATCAAATGATCACCTCCCTGAGATCTCCTATCAATGTCCTATAAAACTCATACCGGGCTCACTCTGAGCTCATCTTCAAGAAATGTCCCAAAAGATACCATATCTTGCAGCTATCCTACATGTACCTAAACTTATTCCTCTACCAATACCCATGGATCATGACCATTATGACCCTTAAGGGAATCGTCCAAGCCATGCTCAGGTGGAACCACATCAACTCCCTCCCAACACTCGACTAGAGCCCATCTAGGTGGATTTCCACTTAATTCCAATACCATGGTTGGAATCTATAATTATATATAGATAAAAATGAAGATAAGTAATGTTATAATAGGAAGCGCATATCCCCACCATTACACCCCCTACCACACCCTTTCACATGAAACCCAACCTCAATGCATCTTACCTACCCATATCAGGGTCAAACATCATGTATAATATGAGGTAGCTGGGTATAATTCTAGTAAAGAATCTATACAAGAAAACACTATTTAACTTATTTATTGACACATTAAATGGACCCCCCATATCATCACCCCTTATTACCCATAAAAGTGTTAGACCCATATGTCACTTGGATTTCACTAAGAGGGGCTGGGTTGTTTAAGGTGTCAGTAACATGTTTCCCTAAATAACGATATATTATTAAAATATTATTATTTAATGGAACATAAACTAGCCGTTATGAATAGTATTAACCACATTTTTAATTTTATAGAGCATTAATATTAATCTTATATATTTTCTAGACATGATATAAGAACAAATTCAATTTCTCGGATAAAAGTAGTATTTTTAAAAAAATGCAGTTTAGCCGCTTTTTGATGGAACACCCATTTTAAATTTAGTTTTTAACACTTTTATTTATTCTATTTGAAAAAATGAACTTCTTATTTGGAATTGTAACAAGAAAAATTTAATTTTTTAGAATTTTTGGGATTTTTCTGATAAAATTTCTATTTTAATGAATAATGAAAAATACTACATTTTAATTCAAAACTGCCTTTTCATTTATACAGTAAGATTATATTTTTAATTGGTTTTAAATTTTAATTGTATTATATTTTTATCATTTAATACAATGTTGGTCATTAGAAGTAATTTCACATTTAAATTGGACATGAAGAGATGACAATCTTTTGATATGTTTTTACTTCTTAAAAACCCGCCTTTTGGTTTTAATAATATGAATTAATTTTAAATTAATTTATGCCAATTATGTGTTTTGAATTATGAAAAATAGATTCCATATTTGGAATCAGTAGGTCACAATTATTTTAATAGACTACTTTTATTTTCGGGAAATATGAATAGTAACTTTGGTAATTATTTTTATTAATATGGTTAATGGTAAACCAAGTAATTAAAGATAAAAATAATATTATAAAATTACCTCAACACCTGTCAAAAACCTATTTGATGAATAATTCAACCCTTATTATCTATGGTTAGAAATAGAATCACTTAATGGACACATTCCCTTTAATATGATATGAATATACGAAAATTAATGAATGTGACAAAATGTCACAATCATTTTATATAAGTATATTAATATTAATTTAGAGATTACCAGGGAATAAAATTGACTATAGGTAGTCTATGGAAATCTAATATAATTACCTACATCATAAAAATTAATTTAAATTTTTTAGATATTAAAAAATATTCATTTATGATGACTCAATAATGATGTAGAAATTATTTTATTAATATAAATATAAAATAAATGACATTAAAAATATGGAAATAAATATAATTTTAGTGAATTAATGTCATAAAATAATTTTAGGGATGACTTTGACATGTTATTTATGGTTTAAAATAGTTATTTTGGAACATATATTTATGTTATGATATTTCTAAAAAGTCAACTAATTAATAGTGTCAAAAATGACAATATTGATATTTTAAATAATTAATATTTTATTAAATAATATAAATTTCATAAAAATATAAAATTCAGACAAGTAATTTTTATGAAGTTTAATATGTCACCAATGGTCCATTTATGTATCCTTTGTCATTTTAGAGTGACTATATTAACCCTTAGTAAATAAAAAGACATGTTACCATGGTAAGAGTTTAAGGAATTAATTCAGGGTAAATCAAAATTATAAGGTTTGAAATAAAACCAAAATATGTAAAAAAATTATTAGATGAATAAAATTCAATAATTAACACAATATTATCTATTTTGTGTTTTTAGTGGACACTTGTATAAGAAAATAAATTATATATTATTTAAATCAAAGATTGTTACAAAACATCACTATCATGTATTTTAATATCTTTTATGTGTCCACATAGAGTTAAAATCAAGATATGAACGAATATAAATGTCTATATTGATATAAATGAAACCATTTTCATTATATGAATTTATTTATAATTTTTATAAGTTATATAATTACCTTAAAAGTCTCTTCAAATTCTAAAACAACATTTATTCAATAAACATAAAAATAAAATAAACGATTCTAATAATATTAATTTTGTACTATTTTAGATTATTTAACATGTTTAAAAAATTTAAAATATTTATAAGATATATTATAGATGCGTGAAATCATTATATTCGAATTAACACTTTGTCTTAGGGTATTTTAAGTCAAATTAAATGAATAGTATTAAATTTGGAAATAATAACATCTTATTAAATTAATTTATTATTAAATTATTCAAAAATAAAAAAATGTTATATAATCACAAGGGGATAATATATGGTCTAAAATGTATTATAAATTTCATAAATGGGCCATTTGTTATTATATAGATCTAGAATAGTCTTATTATATTTTAATATTTTGAGAGTTTCTTAAAGTGCCCCTCTCCTCTCTTATAAAAAGGCATCTCCTCCCACATTTACTAACACCTCCTTGATCATTATATATAGACCAAAACCTTCCCAATTATCCTATAAACATTATTATTTTACTTATTTAGGACCTTTTTTTTTCAAAAAGTCTATCCCTATTGTCCCTAAGAAGAGATCCAAAGGAAGTCTAATGAAGAAGATGTAATTGCTTTACCAATTTAATTCAATTTATTTTCTTCTTATACTTACTATTAATTTTTTGTTTAAATACTAAAGTTATGAATAGAGTATATTATTTATTTTTAGATGTTATTATAGTAATGGGACAACCTTATACCTCAGTTTATCCATCCTACGAATAACAATATCACCATGTGTGCGTACATATGGCTTACCGTTTCCACGCTGTGGTGTAATGTTTTATTGAAAAATACTTTATTAGGATGGGTAAAATGATTATTATAATAGATTTAAATAATTAAAATAAAATTATAATGATTTTTTATGATTAATATACCATCCAATTACATACTATTTAACCATAAAGATAATGATACCGTTGCTCATGCGTATGCATGACCTACCTTCTCCCTGACATGGTAAGATTTGTTCACCACATTAAAAACTAAAGAATTATTATAAAATTTATATTATGAGTTAAAATAATAATTATTAACTTAATTTCATGAATAAAATACATCATATTTATAACAAACATGACACACATGACAAAACATGAATGAGAAAATGAAGCAGTTAACACCCGAAATAATGGTAATTTTGAAATACTATTTAAAAAAAATGATATTATAGGATCATATATGATATAATAAATATGGATATGATCTTTGAATAATTTAATAACATGATTTAACCATTATACAAGAGGTTACCACACCCTCAAATAATGAAAATTACAAGGTAAGGGTTAATTTTTCAATCACATTTTATCCGAGATTGTTTATACGTAAGTATTTACTGGGGATATATTTATCATTCTTGTCCATGATTTCTAAAAATTTGATCATAAAATGTTTAATATTATTCTATTTATGTTCAAATCCATTTTACCCATTTTTTACTTTTACTACACGGTATGGAATGAATCTTTATTTTGTTTACCATATGAGGTACTTTTTGACTTTTTCGGAAAAAGTATGAGGATACTGTTTTTTTAACTTATACAAAATGAATGGATTTTTACGGTTTCATGATGACTTAATTACGTGAATCTTCCTATACACTATTTCAAGTTTATTTTCAACTAAATTATTTTCTTTTAAAATTGAATGACATTTTGAAAAAAGAAATTTTTTTGAAGATTAAAGTCTATTTTCCTCCAGAATTAAGTTCAAGTGTTTTATCCAAATTATTTTCAATATATGATGATGATATTAAATATGATTATGTTTATAACCCTATTATTAATATGATTTTATTTTTTTAATTATTTAATGATCTTTTATATGAATTATGTTATGATAAAATAATGTTTAAGAACCCCATTTTATTTCTGGGGTTATGCTGTGACGAATGATTTAGGTTTTCATAGAAAATGTAAGAATGATTTCATTATGAGATGATTGTGACCCATATCTTCCTCTAATTAATTGGGTAAAAATTTATATATCATGATTTAATCATGGATGGAATGAAAAATAAACCCGGTTCAGTAATACAGGGCTGGAACAGTAAGTAAATCTGGTTCAATAATTCATGGATGGAACGAAAAGTAAACCTGGTTTAGTAAAGGAATTTGTCCACTATGATGGTATTAACATAACTTCCTTGAATACTATGGAAATAATACTATGTGATTATTTATTTTCAATAATTACATGTTTTATGTCAATGCTATTTAATCATGGTCGTGTTCATTTATGATTTATGCCTTATGAACTACCAAGATTTATTTCATGACTCATGATTTTGATATTTAAACTTTATGTTCATGTTTTTGCATTCTTATGTTTGTGGTTTGATTTATTTTCTTCATGTTTACCCTTAATGAACATTTTATCTCACCATTTTTATGTTTTCTTTTCCCCTGGATATAAAAAAAGGTTTTAGGTAGGAAAAAGGAGAAGTTCTTTATTAGAGATGTTGAAGATCTTTCACCAAGTTAGAAGATTATATTCTATGTTACTAAAGGCACTAAACTAATATAGTCTTGGGAATTTGTATATTTCATGCATTAACTATTTTGGAAAATAAATGTAATGTCCATGTATGTCAAGATTGGGTCGTTATACAAATAGTATGAAACGATAATAAGAAGGAAACAAATTTGATATCTTTTGTAGCCAGCTGAATGATGCTACTGATTCCCTATCATGAACTTCTTTAATACCACTTATAACACTCTGACCTAGATTCCACATTAAATAGTGATCTGGGATGGTTGACCAGAGGGAATTAAGAGCAGCTACCCTATACTCCAAATGCTATTGAATATTAGTGAGTTTATAAAGAGATGGTTGTGGGGAAACATTAACCTCAGATGGTGATAATATTACTAGTCTATATATATAAAACAACAAAAAAATACAATAATTAATTAAAATAAATAACATGAAATAGTGGAATAATTAAGGATAACATCATAATTAATAAATGATAAGTCAAGAACACACCATTTTTAGCTACAAAATAAAACAAGATACCATCTATAAAAGCTTGCATACAAGTCAATTCATTCAAAATAATAAAAAGGAATGGTATCCCATTAAAGAACACAATACATATATATAACAATCATGATAAAACAAAAATTAACCCCATCTAACATAAGAAACACTAGGTCCAATTTTATCAATCCAATGTAAACGTCCAACCTCTCCACTAATTCCCATCTCCTAATCCCACCCCTTTCCTATTCAAGGAGACATAATGTCTAAAAATTTACCAAGGGGTCTATGTAGGGTGTGAGAATGAATTTCATTAAGACACCACCAATTTGTGCCTATATTATATCCATAATTATGCAGGTGTACTAAAAGTAAATTAAAAATGGCACACATTCACATTTAATAAAATACGCTCTTCCATTGTTCTCAACAACCACAAGGAAATTACAACCTTCTTTGGCCAAAAATGGTATACCATGTTCCTCCCATTTATATGCAAGGAATAAAATATGTGTTTGGATGTGTATAACTATAGTGGAAAGGATCCATAGCTTAATCCCAAGACATCCCCCATCATGTAACAAGCTGGAGAGACCATATGAACCTCCTTTAAAAGTATCACTGCTACCTCATGCCAATTGACACCTCGTGTCACCAAACATTTCACTGGTGTTCAAATGGAATACCCAACATGTACCTAGTCCCATAGAAATTAGTCCAAAATGTCACTTTCAGATAAAATCATAATGTATTGAGGCACAATGATGTATGCCATCCTTGTTTCCTAGACTAACGACCTCATATAATACTGCCATCCTCATCCCCCAACCAATGGTATCATCACCATCAACTAATGGTCCATCACCATTCATGTGAATTTATACGACAACCTCCTCATACACTAATGATGGTCAAATCCATCATATGCGACAACTAATGAAGGTATATTCCCTCACTAGTGTTCAACACCACCTCATCATAATAGTCCTATCGGTGTGCAAAGGAACCCAATGGTGATTAAAAAAATCACAGTGATTTTCAATTACCCAAAAAAGTAAAGAAGGCACATAATATTGAACCTCATGCCCCCATGACCATGTCTCTCATCCTAATGGTCAAACCATCTCAAATCACACATGCCATGTCCTCATCCTGATGAATTTATCACTCCAACCCATAATCAACAACACAAATATATATATATATATATATCCCAATCCTCACCCAACCTGACCAATCACATCACCTCAGTCATGATGATAAAAATCACCTCAATCCTTGGGTAAAGCCTAGTTGTTTCCCATATAACCAAGAAAATCAAAATAAGAAATTTAATTTAATTAAAATAGCTGACCAGACTAACCTACCCAAGAAGTCTCAAGCCCACTCAATATGCTTAACAATTATATATTGGTTAGGGAATATTGAATAGAATACTCAACCTCAATCCATCAATTTAATAACAACCATTTAATTATTAGGGGACTTACTTAGTCTATCCACACAACACATATGGACCTCACCCCCAAAACACTCACAAAATCAAGGAGAAAGATAAGAACCACCTACATCATACTTGTAAATGTTTTATCATCTGATATCAACCTCTAACTCAATCCAAATTTAATGAAATCATCATTTTATATGAACAGTTATGGAGAGAGAAAAGAGAGATATAAGCTTGCAGATTGAAGGCCTTACTAATAAGAATCTGTATCCACCAATGGATTGAAGATTTGAACTCACATGGAGATATTGGATCAAATCCTAGGTGAGTCCAAAATGGGAGAACCCCCTACTATCCTTTTGTAATGAAATAGAAAAGAGGAAGAGAAAGAGAAATAAGGATAAGGGTAGTTTGGTAATTTCACCCAATTTAATAACCCGAATGGTTTGGCTAACTGTGTTTTAACCATGTGGTTCCCTCTACCTAAACACCACACCTCATATGCTAAAGGTTAATTTTTTTCCAAAACATGTGCATGCCATGAAAATCCCCTCTGTTAAGAATTGAAGAGGTCTTACATAATCATGTTTCTCCTCCTAAATAGTTTGACAAAACATGTTGAACACATCTGGAGGGTAACACAAGTACTCTTGGGAGGTCACATGGTTTGTTCAAACTATGATCCTCTATCTACAACTTTTGAAAAGTTGTTATTTTAGGCATCGACACACACTTAACCCATTTGAAACATTGAGGAACTTTTCAAGCCTTAAAAACCATCTAAAAACAAGGCATTGTGTCAAAGAAACATTCCTGATTTATTTAATATAAACTACAAAAGAGTTGGCCTACTCACAAAACAAAAAATTGAAATTGGTTAGGGAAATTATATCCTGATAAAAAACCCATGAAATTACAACTAAGTTCATATCATGGTCAAGTTATAATATCAAATAGTAATGTTCCTTCTATATGTAGTGTTAATTTCAAGGTATAAAGGAAAACACCCTTTACATTTCATTGGGAATCCCCATTTAACAGAAAACATTTTATTTTATAGGATCAATCTAGTGTGTTCATTTTCATATATATATTTCTTCTAGTATAATTAGATGTGTCTTCCATTCCCATGTTATAAAGTCATACACTCTATATGTTGTGATTTGGTACGACATGTAACTTCTTTCATCCTTTGTAATGATTTAATTATCTAAATCACCATTCCGAATTTATAAAGTCCCATGTACTTTATAAATTGAAATTGGAATCCACTTAATTTCAACAATAAACATTTCAACCCATTTGAATAATGGTCTATTGAAAATAATTCCATAATTGGTTAATTAGAGTCCCAATATCAAGATATATGAAAAAAACCATTTAGGTTGATGTAGAACCTTTAAATAACCAAGTATTTATCTCTGTGTATTAAATTTTATATTAATTTGAATATAACGATCATGATAGTTATAGTAAAAATTGGTAATATAGGCAATACTTGAAATGAGATGCACCTATATGGCATGGTATGATTCATGACATGTGAACCTCAACATGCCTATGATGATGCATGTACAATACTTCATTTCCTTACTATGAAAAGGGTAAACAAGAAGTAAACAAATACCACACCACAAAACAAGTTCATCTCCCAATTTTGAAATCATTATAACTATAATAATAAAAATGAAGACTAAAAATTCACATCCCAGGAATTTTTGATTTTCTATGTATGCATTTTAGGTACCCCAATGAACCTATTCATTACTAAATTCCATCACTTGTAGCATCTTAGTCTTGGTTTACTCCCAATTAACTAGATCTAGTTGGCCACATGTCCTCAAGCACACCTCCCCATATGAAAAATGTTACCAACTAGCAGTAAGGGCTGAGGGTGTTTCCATGAAGAGAATATGCACTCTGGAGCATAATGGTGAATAACATATATATCGATATTGGAATAAATATATCATCTAGATAAGGATCAATAATGTGGTTTACAAAATTATGATTATGACATGATACTTTACTAAAAGGGAAAATGCATGGGATATAGAGGAACCTTCATATACAACATGATGTACAAAAAGATAATAAAATTACTAATAGAACTCTAATAGAATCACGATAATAAGATCAGTCCTCTACCCCTTTACTCTATCATAGAACAGACAATAAGTCATACATATATGAACCCTTTCCTTAATCCCTACATGTGACCTTGAAGTCTAATCGGATACTAATCAGTGGATGAAATAGGATGTGAGATATTATCAGTATTCCACCACCAATAATGTCTAGTATGATCCAACAAATTCATATAAAATGACAGTGTGTAAACAAAACAATGTTATGTGGAAATGTTAAATGTAAATGATACCACTCTAGTTCCTAAAGGAAACCTGGATGACACCACCCACTTCTGCCTAAGACAGGATACCTCAGTACATGTATCACCATATATATATATATATATATGTAAGTATGTATATATGTATATATGTATATAGATATGTATGTATACATATGAACTATATATTTAGTGAAATATATACCTATATATATATACTAATACTAGCCATGATCTAAGGTGTAACTCAAGTGTCCATGCATAGTCATAAGAGTATTATGCTGTAAATTGGTAACTAGCCCAAGAATTCAATTGGGGATACATATGTAATCATATATGTAAACCCAATGAGTGAAGTGAAATTTCATGTCTAATAACACCTAGTGGAACATGAATCATCATGTCCACAATTCATTAAATAATGTGGGATATCATGATCAACATCAGATATTAAGGGAACGTGAAGCATCATGTCTAACACAAGCCCTAATTGTGTCTCAAAATTCACTATACATGGGTGAGATATAATAGTTTTAATCCACCACGTATGTTGTGTTTTAAAATAAAACAAACATGGTTTCCAACCATTTGACATTTAATTATCCAAGGGCAGAATCTACTATTTATATAAGAGCACATGGTATAGTTTTTTCATTTACTTATCATCATTATCATGTAAATTTTTATTCAAATATAGGCAGTAATAAAAACAAGGACCTGACAAGCCAGGACGAGAAAAAACTAGACGACATGGGTCTAAAGTTATGAAGACCTAAGGCATACCATCTAATTATATTAACCCCAGTTGACTTTAGGATTTGAAGGTTGTGAAAAAATAGTTTATCCACACTGGGAGTATATAATGATGCTAGTTAATATGCTTTTTTATTCTCCTCTTTCCAAGTGTGAGAAACTTTAGTGTTTGAGTCAAGTATTCCATGACACTTATTAATGATATAATAAATAGACCTATGAGACCTTTCTAGGATCATGGAGTGCATTATGAACCAACAAGGAGTCCATTTCCGCTTCCACAATTACAAAGATTTTCTGGCTACAAACCATGTGGCCAGCCAGCATGGTCTTAGGGTCAACCAATAATGACATGCCATGTCCCTACAGGATGAAAATTGCCAGGATGAATAATCTAGAGCTATCACAAATAATCCCTCCATTGGACATGATACCTGAGATACATGAGCCATCTATGTTGATCTTCAAGCCCCGCTGTGGAGGATTCCATCAAACTTAGGAGTCGATAAATGGACTAACAATGGATTAGGAACCATTAGAAACTGTTTTGAAACATTGTAGTGTGGGATCCTCTCTCCAAGAGTCGAATGACCTGACCATATAAATAATAATGTTCCCGATTCTTGTAATAATTACGTATCTAGATGAGGCCAACCCTTCATGGATCCATTTTTTCTACGCTTTCCATAAACACCAACAACCCACATTCAAAACCAAGGAATGCACCATTCTCTCTGAACCCTTCTCCCCTGATCCATGAAACCAACGAATGAGAAATTGTTGCTTAGCCATGTCGAAAACAGAAAAGGTAGTACAGTCGCTAAAATGTGACCAGACCTCCTTCAGCCACTCGCTCTCAAAAAAATGGTGAACCGAGATCTCCTCTACATGCCTTTTACAACTGACACACCTAGAAACTAAATTCACTCCACAAATCTTAATGTTATTGTTAGTTGGTATAGAATTATGGATAATTCTCCAGGTGAAGAAGTTGTACTTTGCAGGAATTATCTAGTCCCAGAACAACTTGTTTAATTATTCCTCAGTGTCTGACATGAACATGACCTGTTGGTAATCTTTAGAAGCGAATAAGACATAGGAAGATGGAGTGAACACACATAGAGGGTGGGTTGGTCACATAAGAAAATTCCATGGTTGAGAGAATTTCTTAAGAACACCTCAAGGGATGGAACTAGCAAACAAAAACATCAATCGATAATCATTCCTATTAATACAAAAAATTTAGATCATGGAAATTCAATGATTAAGGTAATGTGTGGAAGGTCCATCATTATAGCATCAAAACATATGCTATATAGTTTTGAGACATTATGTTTAAATACTAGACCACCTACCTTATGGTGGTAGATGATTCGTCATCCGATATCATTTTTATATTTGTTCTAAAATAGAACAGATCAGAGAAGTAGACATATGACTAGAAAATAGGGAATATTAGCTCACCTAAATATATCATTATTGTGGGAGAGATAAATGAGGAATATATAGAAAGATATTAAATAGATTTCCATTTTCTATATTGTGCAACGTATGGGAAAAACATCTGATTATAAATGAAATAGGAGGATCAATTCCAATGAGGAGAGGTAAAAAGTTACCTAGGTGTGTGTTCCATTGTGAAAATGATAATAGAGGAATATGTCTAAGTTTAAGAGGTGGTGGTGGAAAAATGACATTTCAATCATCATTTAAATGGGAACGATGTTTGGCAGCATGGTTTGGCCAAACCATGTACTAACAATAAACACCTATTTTCTAAGGGGCATTATGTGTGCTAGATATGTTCACAGAATATCCCATGTCCCCCTATACAACACCTCACATTATTTACCCATACCGAGTGGCCTCAGGTGAATGGTTTAATCAAAATGTGTGCCTGGTCATTTTTCTCCAAAACCCAGTGATTCGGGCTTTGAATGACCCTTAGACTCTCCCAAAAACTCTATTAATGTCTTAGTTACTTTCACAAGGATAAACATAAAGGTTTAAAAAATTTAAAAGATAGACACTTGATAAGAAAAGTCAAGAAACTATATATGTGGTACATATATGGGATACTTCAACCATGTTATTGTACATATACTGACAGTGTATTGGAATAATTTGAGAGAGAACTGTTTCCAGTATCACATGAAATAAATCTCACCAATATAAAATTTATGAGACATAGTAGGAGATTAAAATGGTGATTATAATTCCACATACATTTTTGATAGATGTATCACATATTCCATTTTATATACAAGATATTTCAATAATTTAAGTTATGTCATAAAATATTCATTAAATATAGGGGAACTACACGAGAAGTAGTACATACTACCCAATTGTACTTGATATAGTACAATGCACATGTTCCTGGTACATGGATAGAAAGGGACACAAGTTATAAAGGGAAACAAACTAGTATTACTTTGGATCAGTATGATCTAATATCATAGTCAGAATATGGTAATGAGTTGGAGAAGATCATTCAATCTACTAGAAGACATATCTATAAATACCGAGTTCAATGTGGATTCTAATATAGAATAAAAATAAGTTTAAAATATGTAATGATTTGATCTAGTTTTTGGAATCACACATAGTAAGTAATGTTTTATAATTATATAAATTATTATACTCCTTCAACTAACAGTAGAAACGATTTCATGTTTTGATTCTGAACGGAAAGAATTTACTCAAAAATATCATCTCTTGAGGAGTCTTACTCAAGGTGGTGAGGTCATAAAAAGCATAATAACCCTGTAGTAGAGATGAGGAGGGAACAATGATTAAATCCATAACCTAGAATAAGCCTGATCTTATCATTTATGAGATAACAAGGTTCGTTAGCAAGTTGTCTCATGTGAAAGTGGGGGTGTTGTAATATTTAGTTTCCTAGACCCAACAAAACTGTAATTTTCGACTACCATCTCATGTATATAGTGAGTTATGCATGATGCATACTTATCATAATTGTTTTTATTTTTTATACATCCATTTTTAAATAGTAAATTTTAGAGATTATTTTTAATATAAAAAGTTTAAATTAGTTTATATACTATATTGAGAACCCCAAGATAATATGAAATTTTTCATAAAAATATGTAGTACGGTCTGGAAACATCATGTTGATAGAAAATGGATGATTTGTGACTATCAGGTTTTTAGGGATCATAATCATTGAGACTTATTTTCATGAAGTTCAAACTCAGTGATCTCGATAAGATGATAACATGAGGAATGACCCTACAATAGGAATGCCACATGTTTTTGGTGTCATTGGTAGTTCCTATATAAAACAATGTAATGGTCTCTTGAATTGAGATTATTATTAGGGGATAATATTTGATCATACAATTTTTATACAAGGAAAATACCTTGTAATTGATTTTTTAGTGATGTATATTTCATTGGGTATGTCTTTAGTTGTATGACATTGATTGAACAATCAAGAAAGAATTTGTCTCTTCTGAAATTAATTCATATCTCAGGCCTAGTAGATAAAGATGGTAGTACTTTCAATACATTCATAGACATGGTATAAGAAGGAACATTTTTCTAGTTAGGTTAAAAAAATAAATCAAAAAAGGATGATGAAATGAAGTGTGCATCCCTCGTTATGCGATTTCATGAGAAAAAAAGATTATATTGAATTGCAAGTGTTCATCAAAAATGTTATCATTGATATGGCTAAAAATTATCTCCATATGGGTCTTTATGGGTTTCACGACTCTAATCTTTGTTGATGAGTAGTTTTCACTACTATCATGGTAGGGACCCAGAGGGTCACACACTAAGAGTATTCAAGAGTTTGGCCTATTTAGAATGAATTGAAGTTTAAGGCATAGTGGGACCCATGATAGGGTTTGAGTTATGCATGAGTTTGACTGATCTATAAGAAATAAATAAATTAAATATTAATAAAGTTTTTAATAATTAGTTTATAATTTATTTACTCACTATATTCACAAATAATAAAGTGAATACAAAAATAAATATTTTTCTAACGAATATTATTATTCAAGGTTTTTTATGAAATTAATGAGATAAATGAGTCAATTTACATTCTAAAATTTTATTACATAGAATATATTTAATGTTACAAGTATGTGATAAAAATTAAATTAAATTTCTTACATGATTACTAGGAAATTTAGTGTCATTTATTGATTATATTGGAGGTTTGAGTGATATGGGGGTGTGAGTGAAATTTCCAAGACTTTAAACCTACCAATATATGTCC
Organism: Viscum album; assembly: GCA_963277665.1. Classification (NCBI taxonomy): domain Eukaryota; kingdom Viridiplantae; phylum Streptophyta; class Magnoliopsida; order Santalales; family Viscaceae; genus Viscum; species Viscum album. The sequence goes on along the minus strand of OY728164.1, from coordinate 627,545,522 downwards.
TAAGAAGCTCAAATTCATTAGACTATTCATTCCTACGAATTTGAGAGCCAATCTATCTTCTCCCACTAATTATAGAGTGATAAAAAAGAGATCTAACTCTCAGATCCAAGTTCTTCATCTCGGATCGAAGGTACAATGCTCATGAGATCACAATGACATCGAAAGAAACTTTGATTCTCTACAATAGCACCCACAAAATGATGAACTACATACTAAAACAATCCTAAAGCATGTGTGGATGACCAATAGGTATCCTTTTAATAGTTTTATATACTGGATGGTTCCTACCAAATTTCTCAAAGGGGGTAGGTAGTGGATATGTGGTGGGTGGAAAACCCCACCAAACCATCAGATGGAGAATGCAGCATGAGAGACAACCATTAAAAGGGGATATCTCACAATGGTTTTCTCATTAACTTCACCAAAAACAACATCTTTTACCATCAAAATTTATATAGTATTTTATTTTATGTTTCCTATAATATTTAAGAGATATTTATGATATTTTCATCTTATAATAGTGATGGAGTGTGTACCCACTTTTTCCCATATTGAACCTTCTATTTTCCCATGGGATTTCACACCTTTCATTTTTAGGGGTTTTAAATGTTATATATAGTGTCCATTTATTTTTACATATTTCACTTTATTTTATTTAAATATTACGGTTGCACAAGTGGGATAATCATTTTTGGTCCCAACAAGTGGAATCAGAGGAATGTTCCGGTCCAGTTTCATTCATTTTTCAGGTATTAAAAATTCTTATTAATATATGTTTGTTATGTGACTGTTACTCCCATTGATCATTCACATTAAAAAAAATTTATTGAGATTATTAAATATACCATTGTAAAATTGTGGAGCTTCTATAGTGAAGTGTGTAATATCCCGAGTTATCCTATGAGGCACATATCTTTTTAATTTCAGTTCAACTCCTTGGTTTTGATGAAATGTGAGGGCCTAATGAGATCATGGGAGCTTATAAAGTGTCCAGAACATGTTTAGATCCCAAATGCTCATTTTTTTTGGAAAATTAAACTGGGACACATGTTTATTAGAAACAGTGCAATGCAGATCACATGACTAGTATAAAAAGTTCAGGGTTGGACAAAGTCCATAGAAGGGCCACACGATTTGAGGAAGAGGTGCCTCCAGGTGTGGACACTTTTGTGTGAGCTCTTAAATTTTTAGTATAAGTTTAATTTATATTCAACACATAGTTTTCATAACCCTACAACATGATAATGAAATGTGTGATAGGGGGAGTGGATTGTGGCATAATTTTCCCACAGTTTTCTAAACTATGCTCATGAATATTGTGATTCCACCATTGAGGTAGATAAGGTCACACATTTAGCACATAGTTTGAACTATCATGAAACCAAACCATGCGACCCTGAGTTTTGGGTGAAACTCCCCAATTACCCTTAAAAATCCTTGAAACCAATTTATTTTCCACATTTAATTTAAGCATATAGATATGAATCTTAGCATCTCTTTTGAATATCAATTGCTAGTATTCTGTTCTAATTCTCCATCCAAACTCAAATTATAACACAGTTTGTCTCTTAGGATCCACACTGATAAGTTATTCATTCATCTTTTCCCTTTCTTAGTTTTTATTCGTATCAATATATTTATTTAGGTATAATCTAATATTCCCTATTTCCATGATTCTCGTTCATTATTTATTTTTCTCTTTATTAGGATTGAATCATAGATCGACACTGGATGAGTATTCTAACACATGTATATGGTTTGTTGTCTATAATTTTCCCTCTAGTTTTGATGTTTTAGATACCTTGTTTTAGTATACAACATTCTAGACTTTTCATAGATTCCCCAAAAATTAAGTGAATTATTTGATTGATTCATTTTTAACATGTTAGGTTTCTTATTGAGTACCATTTTGATCTTTAGAAGTTTTTATCCCCAACCTAGGCCACCCATGGGGTGTGTATTCATATATACTTTATTTTATACCACCCCGCTAGGTGAGTATGAGCTCTCCACTTATTTTTGGAGCCCAAAAAATTGAATGGGAGATGAATGAATAATTAAAAAAATGTTATGGATCCTTTCTGTGTGATTACATGATGTGAATTGATTTATTTTTTAAATGGAAAATGTGGAAATGTGTTGGATGAACTCATGGAATGTTAATGATTGTGAAATAATGAACGAATAGATTGATGAATTGATAATGGTAGTGGATTCCTTGGATGAACTCATTTGATCCTGATTCCATTGGATGCAAAAAAAATTTAAACTCTATGGATCCATATTTATTATGGCAGTGGATTACTTTTACATTTATACTACGTAGATCCTAATTATTTATAATGCCACAGGCCATGAAACCCCTAGGATTCGGATTTCTTGGACTCACAATGGACATGCTCTTTTGACATGCTCATTAGAATCCAACCAAGTCTTTATAGATATTCCATTTAGATTCTTCTATGACTCGATGAGGTTGCCTTGTCCTCATATACTTTGGATCTATCCCTATGTTCTCTAATAATGGTTTAAAAATCATGGACGTTGTAGATGTTATAAATTTTATCACACAACATGGACATTATAGATATTTTTCTATTCTTATAGATATTCCTAGTATGAGTATTAGTTTATTATTGTCAGACTAGACATTATCTCATTTTTTTGTTTATGATTTAGAACTACCCTTTCTTATGAGATCTTAAATATTGTTTCATAGGGGGCCATGTTTAGATCGATAGGATTACATCAACTTATGACACTTTACTTTTATTATTGTCACATCTATTATATATTGTACATTATTTTTTTTATATTACACAGACTATACATGTTACAGATCCTGATGGTGGTGTCCTACTGAGTGTGATCTCACACCCTATCCAGTCCATTGTTGGGTACCAAGATAGACATCACCGATACAGGTATGGATCCTGGTAAGCACTCAATTTATTTTTCTTGATTTGATCGCTGCAAATGATAAGAGGAGTACATGACTGAGATAAGGTCTTGGTGTTATCCTAAGATAGTTATTTTTTTGGTATTTTTTGGTATTTTGATGCTTGTAGTGTACTGGTTTCTTGTTCCATATATTTCCTGCCACTTTTTATAGATACATGACATGATCATAATATTGTATATGATCAATTATGTATTTTTATTATTACAATATTTCAAATGTTTTATCTTCTATATAATGTTCAATTATTGTTTCTAATTCTGATACATGATTGTTACAGTTATTACTATTGTACTATACTCTTACATGAGGGAATAGTCTCCCCATAAATGCACCATAGGATATCATTGCTAGTTGGAAGCCACTAACATACATGGAGGCATGCTTCAGGCATGTGTATTGATAACTCATGGTTCCAGTTGGATCTAGAATCATAACATGGATTGAAATGTGGTGATTACTTATGGATATATACTAGTCAGTGAAGCGAAGAATACTACTATAAGTAGGTAGTATCTAAAAAATTCATGGATAATTGACTCGTGAGAAACATGGAACATGACGTCTCGACAAGAATGGTTTGATCAGTATGAAACTATCAAAGATGGACTTATGTTTATGGGTAACGATCACACATTTAACATAATTGGATTCAGTAACATGAAATTGGAGATTCGTGATGGCATGGTATGAACAATACAAGGAGTATTCCGTGTGAGGGTATTGAATGATAACATATTGTCTTTGGGACAATCTGATGATATCGGATGCAAGACTCGCACTGAGAATTAATTAATGATAATTATGAAGGGTGTGCTTGTGGTGATGAAGGAACAAAAGATCTAAAAGATCCTATATGTTCTTATGGGTGAAACGTAAAATGAGATAGATATATTTGTTGCATAAAATACCTAGAATGAAGTGCTGGAGATGTCATGGAATCAAAATCTTAACCACATTTCCAAACAAGGAATAAAGAATCTTGATGGTCAGAAGTTTCTTCCTGGGATTAAAAAGTTATCTTTACCATTTTGTGATAATTATTTTTTTAGAAAGCAACAATGGTTATTTGGGAAATCAATGACAAGAAGAAAATAAATATTAGAGTTGATCCATTATGACATTAAAAAGCACCAATTATATCCCTGGGAGGAGCAAGGTAAATTTTATCCTTCATTGATTATTTTTACAAGATACTTTTGGTGTATTCAATCTAGAGGAATAAAGATGTCTTTGAAGTCATAAAAACATTCAAAACATGGAAGGAACATGAATCTGGAAAGAGAATCACATGTTTAAGGATTGAAAATGATGGATAATATACTAGTGGTGGGTTTGAAATTTTTGGTGAACCAAAATGAATCAAGATACATCTCATGCTGGAATACACACCTTAGTTGAATGGAGTGGCATAATGTATGAACATAATCGTATTGGATATAACATAGATGATGTTAAATACTACATGAATTTCTAAAAAATTATAGAAATAAATAGTGAATACCACTTATTATGTTTTCAACAAATCTACTTTGGTGATTGATTTAAAGACACCAATGGACATGTGGACTGGTAAACCTACTGACTATTCTTCGTAACATACGCTTGGATGTGTTGTATATGATTTTTTTAATGAAAAATAGTGATCAATGTTGGATTCAATATACAGGAAATGAATCTTATTATGATACATTGATGGTGTGAAGGGGTATAGTTTGTGGGACACCATTTCCCGTAAACTAATCATCAGAAGATATGTCATTTTTAGAAGACTAGTGGAAAATGAAAATTTATGGAGACATGGATAAGGAGAATTAAAAAACTACAATAGTCGAGGTGGTGGGATCATACAAGGAATAAGGAGTTTCCTGTAAGGAATTACCATAGAATTACTATCAAGTACTGATTGAGTCTAGACCATGATGGTCAAATTGAAAGAAAGAGAAATAGTGTGGAACTTAGAATACATAACTGAAAAAATATTTCTAATTTATTATTGATAAATGATAGAGAACCATATTATTTTCTAGAGGATACCTAGAGTCCTGATGTATCCTCATGGATTTTAGTGATTCATGAGGAACGTGAATCCCTTCATAAGAACATAATATGGGATATAGTTCCCTTAAATCATTGAAGGAAGGCTATCAGAAATAAATAACTCTTTAATATCTAGTGGTTTGGGAAGGACTAGGTGGAATGATATCATACAATAATGGAGGTAAAAGGATATGATCATAAGGAATGAATTTATTTCAATGGAATATTTTATCCTACTGTTAGTCTAACGACTCTTAGGGTAGTTCTTGTGATGTTTTCTATATACAGTTTACGTCTACTGTAGATAGATGTAGATAATGATTTTCTCCATGTAAATATTTTTGAAGATATATGTATACTCCAATAAAAATATTTTTTAGAAGAAAGAAAAGAGAAAAAGGTTTGTGGGTTGAAAAAAGCTCTATACATTCTAAAGTAGGTTCCAAGGTGTTGGTGTATAATATTTTATTCCTCTATAATTATCCTAGGATATAATAGAATTCATTCATATCCCTTTTAATATTTTAGGGGATCATATGGTAATGATTTCTTCATTCTTCTATTGTTTGTGGATGACATGTTGGTTACAGACCCCGAAAATGACAAGATATAGGAGGCAAAGGCATCGTTGGTTAGGGAGCTTGATATGAGGGACATGGGACTAGAAAACAAGATTCATAGTATGTATAGTTCCTGATAAATAAAAAATGGGAATATTTGGATATCATAGAATTATTAATTACATAATGTCTTGAAATAATTAAACATGAAATAATATAATGCAATATCTACCCATATTACCATTAATTTCATGTAATCCTCTATGATGATCCCTAACAGTTATGTAGAGAGGATGGAGATGTCTTGGGTACCATATGTGTCAATAGTGGGAAGCCTGATGTTCTCTCTGATTTGTACTAGACCAGAAATTTGACATGTTTTGGGTGAAGTAGTTCGATACATGGAGAATCTAGGATGGGATCATTGGAGCCTAATAAATAGGATCTTGAAAGACATTAAAGAGACAACAGATACTGCATTAAGTTATGGAGGATTGGATTTCACTATGAGAGGCTATGCTGATTCATATTTTTAGGTGATTATACTTAGATTAAATCCATTACTGGTTATGTTTTTACTATGGAAGGAGGATCTATGACCTAGATTTCAATGTCACAGTCATTTGTGGCTTCATCCATAATGGAGACAGAGTACATGAATGATACACAAGATTCCATAGACAATGTGAATGATAAGGTTATTGAAGGATATTGAACAGAAACAGGGATATATTCCAATATTTTGTGATAGTAAAAATACATTTTATATTATAAGTAATACATATTTTCATTCTAGAACAATGAACATTGGGGAACATCTTCAATTTGTTATAGATGTTTTGGAGGAAGGAAGTGTGGATATGAAAAATATTCACACTAAATAATATCTATAAGATTTCCAAAAGAAGGTGATTGACTTCGATAAGTTCATATCATGTAGATCAATGAGTGGTCTCGCAGATACGTGAGTAGTATGTTTGGAAGATAGAATGGATGTGTGGAGATTTCATTAGTTCTCAATAAATATCCAAGTGGGTGATATGTCTGAATTTTTTTATATTTTTTATGGTGACGCCCCCTAATTTTTCAAAGGTGTCAGGAAGTGGTCGTGTGGTGGGTAGACAACCCCACCAACTTATCAGACGATGAAGACAATAAGAGATATAACCTATAAAAGGGGATCCCTCTAATGGTTTTATCATTAGCTTCACTAGTAATCACATCTTCCCCGATCATAATTCTAATAAATATTTTGTGTTGTAGTTTCCCTATATATTTAAAAGAGATTTATGAGGGTTTTCTCTTTGTAACAGTGAGGATGTGTGTACCCAATTTTATCCATAATGATCCTTCTATTTTCTAATAGGGGTTTTCCCTTTCATTATGGGGGTTTTTCTAGGCTACATCCCGTGTCTATTTATTTTTTCATTGTTCACATTATTTTATGGTACTATTATTGTTTCCTTAGAGGGCTACTTATTTTCGGTCACAACAGATCTGACATCGGTTCCTTCAAGTGATGATCTCTAATAGTTAGTGAAATGAAATTCCAATCGAAATCAAAAGTGGTATGATTTAGATTTAATTTTTCATTCTTAATTATCCATGCTTAATTAAATTGCACGTGATCTATAGAGTAGTTCAGGCTTTAGTTTATAGAATTTTATCATTCAACATAAATCCATGCTTCGAAAATTTTATTATATCATATCTCACACTTCTATCAAATCCAGAAGTTCCTTCACTTCCGTAAAACATATGACGTGATGCTTTTGGTTAGAAAATATATATTTTCAAGTCATGACATGCATTAATGATAATAATAAAGTCTATGAACAATAACATGCACTTATAGATAGAAATATTTGATGACCCCAAAACATGTGAAATTCCCACTGACACGTGTTTTTTCATAATCTGTCATCTTGGAGATTACCAAGTGTGAACTTCATGACAAGAAGACTCATCCGCTTATGAGTAGTCACACCTGATCATCTTTACACCATGTGCCCCATCATATAATATTATCGAACTATAGAACTAGTTTTAGGAATGTCATCATAGTATTTCGAGGTTCTCATTATAGTGGGTAACAACTATTCTCTTTCGAAAGCAATAGATACTTTATGAAATTATCTAATCAATGCTATGGAAAAGAACAGTCAATACATGAGAAGGCATTTAAATTAATATTTTCATCTTTAAATAAACATGTAATATTAAAGTATAAGGTATAATGTAGTTGGTTCTAGGGAACTGACTCTAACATCGCTGACCTATAATATCAATTTTAGTCATTACATAATAATTTTAACATGTTTTTTTGGATACTTATTATGTTATAAAAAGTTTAATGTCACCTTTATCAATATCTAATACATAATAAATATCTTTCTCTCTATATATCTATTTATACTAATTTTTTTAATGTATATATATATATATGCATTTTTTAATGTTTTATTTTACATATTCCTCATATTATTTTTCAAATTTTATATTCAAATAACGTAATATATTTTATATTCGTAGTGATATGTATTTTTGAATTTAATTTTTGATATAAATGCTTGTATGTAATAATTATTACTATATTATTTTTTAAAAATAAATAATAAGAATAGTTATATTTATCTATGAATCCAATAACATATTATACGTTTATTTAATCTCAAATATACTATATATACACATACACATTTAAATATATTCAACTGCATTTAATAATATTTTAAAATATCATTATAGATATTTCTATATGAAACTGTAGTCTTAAAAATAAAAAACACTATTATTTTATATATAACTAACAGATATTATTAATAGTAATTTTTTAAAATTCAATTTAGAGTAATTTAATTTTGGCTCAAATGACCAATAAAATTTTGTAAGCTTATGTTACTTTCAAAATAATAAAATTATGTTAATATATATATGTTTTTTTAAAGTAATTCAACTTTCCAAAATTTAAATAATTATATTTAAAACATAATTACTCAACATTATAATTATTTATAATTAATATAATATAATAATTATTATTAATCATAATTTTATTTTGGTTTTATTAAAAAAATAATTATATATATATATATATATATCAATAATATATTTCATATTTAAATAAATTTAAATACGATAAATAATATGAAATAAAAATAATTATATTCAAATAAATTTAATAATATTGTTTTATAAGTAATTATAAATTTTATAAATTTTATTAAATATTTCGATAGAATCACTTTATATATATTTGCATTGAATGGGGAGTGACCTATATTTTATATTTTTGGATGGTGGGAGGTGTGAAACCCCACTTTTTCTCAACATCTCACCTCTCTCAGCCTCATTCACCATAGTTTCATATTTTGATTCTTCCATCTTGACCCTATCCATTTTTGGATTCAGTTTTGTTTGATCTAGATTGGAGTACTGTGAAAAAAATCAGTGGTCTGGATTTCATTTATGACAATTGCTATGGAAAATAGACTCATTTATATAAAAATGAACTTAAGTTTCTAGGAATTGTAGTTGGATCTGATAAAAACTATCATCTAGTTATAGATCATTTGATATCACTACTTTACATAAACCATTTTACAACCAAATTTTTTTATTATTATGAAATTCATTCAAAAATTTTGGATATCAAATAATATTGCTGTAGTGATTGAGAATAAGAAATTATTGAAGATGGACAATGGTGACCATTCCCCAAGTGAATTTTTTTGATTGATCATTAATGGGATATCTTTTGTAGGGTTTTGATTAGTTTTTCCTTTGTATATGAGAACTTCTATTTGAACTACATAGCCTCTTTCAAACATATATTGATGAAAATTTGTGTGCCCATTGATTTTGTGGATTCATCCTTATGATTATTTTTAGGTTTCATCCAGCATGTGGTTTCCTTTTTTATTTGAAAGGAATATGTTATTTTTTTTGTATTATTTCAGATGTCTTAAGGAAATGTATAAATTTCCCAAATATCTTATGGAATTCATCTAATAGGAGAAATTTCTTAGGAATTAGACCAAACAACATCAGTATCCCATGTGTTGTATACTCTTCAGATCAGTTTGGGGATTGATTTCACCAATTACTTCCCTTCCATTCATAGATGATAAATATTAAGTAAAATACATACATGAATAAAAGGAAGTGTTATTGAGTTTTGTAGTTATCCAATTATTTAATGATCTTTTATATTTTGTGTGGAATGGACTTTGTATCCTTGAAAAAACAACTAGCATATCTCTTGAAAGTGTTATATCTATGTTGAAATCCATCCAAATGTTGCATAAAATATGGTTAGGCTCATTGACTTTGGATTTAATTTCCAAGATATCCATGAAATGGATGAAAACCCATTTGCGGTATGTGACTCCAAATAAGGAACTACTATTTAGAGAGAAGTGGGAAGAATTTTTGCGGCATACAGATAACCATTTCATCGATGAAGGTTTTTATAGCTCATCCATTGGATCATTGAATTGGGATATCCATAGCATTGGAGTAATTATTTATGTTATAAATGGTTATCAATTTCTCATAAAATCCCATAGAACACATTTAGAATATAAAACCATATCATAGTTCAATAATTTTCTCTAAAAATTCAGGTGGAAACCAAATCAGACGGCTGAAGTAATGATTAAAATCCCACATGGATGTGAGAATGGGGAGTGGGTTGGTCATGAGAACTGTGTTTTCCATGATTTGGAAGGTATTTTTCTTCAAATTTTAACATTTTAGAAAAATAATATGATACAAATTTACTTTCATTTTTCTCTATGGGGTTTGAAGTTCTATCCAGGCCCCTATTTCAAAATTACCTCAGTTGGTGGAAGGAGTGGGAAAATTCAGGTGACCAACACTTTTGAATTGAAATTTTTTATTCTTTCTAGATTCATGTTACTGGTAATTGGGAGATCATGGGTTCAATGGAGAATAAATCCATCATTGATTCAATGAAAAAACTTATGACTGATTCTGGTTCTAGGTAGATGATTTGGTTGGGTGACAAGAATGACGTGTTTCTTACCAGTGACCTGCAACTGGAAAATCTGTTCACTAGGTTTTTTCTATACCCCATATTTTTTTGTAACACTCATGTGGATGTGTTGTTCCTCATCCACTCAGTCCTTCTTGACTTGTATGAATAGATCGAGGTCCATTATATTTCTGAGGTTATTCGAGTGGAAGAACTATTCCTGAACTCTACTGTTGAGTTCGATTATACAAAGAATAAATTAGAAGATGTAAAAAATCATTCTCATATACCTCACCATTACTCCATTGAGAATGAAAGATAATAGGAGTCTTGATATTGTGAGACGACTCCTCAACCTCTATGTCTTTGAGACATCATAGAAGATTCTATGGGATGATGGGTGTCTTGTTGCAGACTGTGTGAGTTGATCAAGGTGGCATCCCTTGTAGAATTTTAGGGGGATGCAATGGGGTTATTTATGACTGAAAAAACATGGAGATATATGATAATTATATAGAGTCCTTGGATTATGCCTTCCCTTCCCCAAGGTATGTAACAATCCTTCATGGTGGGTGGTGTGTATGATGTTCCACTCATGTAGAATGTTTTACTTGTGTGCACATGTTTTGTGCTCCATTATCTGTTATTCTATATAGTCACATGCATCATGAATATTTAAAAACATTAAATGGGTGTAGTAATATAATGAAAAGTGAATATGTGATGGTAATATTATAGGGATGGTGGTGTGTGTGTGTGGGATGAGACCATCACAGGGATTCCGGAAAGTAAGTACACCTCAAAATATCTTGAGGGAATGCCTGATCTTCAATATAGACCATATAGTGGACATGAAATTGATATTCCTCTCCTAAACAACACCATTTTTCTATGGATTACATAGTAAAGTGGGTTTTATCTGGATACCCATTCCTCATATAGTTTCATGAACTCTTTTGAGAATAATTCACCATTAGATATTTTTCTAAATGTCCTTGCCAAATGACTGAATAAATTCCTCAGCATGTTTGACTCTTTTTCTATAAAATTTAAATCCATATCCAATGACTATAGTCATTAACAAATATAAGGAAGTATTAATTCCCAAAAATAGTGTAAGCTATGATTTTTCCACACAAATCACCATGCAGAAGCTCTAATGGCTTATCCGCTATAAAGTATCCTGAAGTTAGGAATGGACTCCTTGTCTTCTTGGTAATTAGACACCCTTCACACTACTTTTTTGTTGATTAAAATTGAGTTGAAATATAACCATATTCTTCTCACCCATTGACTTAAAGTCATGGAAGTTGACATGTCTATGCCTTACATTCCAGAGACATGTTGGGCTACCAAGGCTCAACATAAAGAATACAAATTTGAAAGTTTCCAGCCATATCTTTTACAGTCAACTTAGGGAAAGCCTAACCATCATTAGAAGTATGATGCTTTATTCATACACATTCATGAAATTAATATCCATCACCTCCTTGTTCCCATTTTCTTTTATATTCCCAACACACAGAATATTAGAATATGGTATGAGTATGCATCCTACCTTTAAGAAGATGTGTTGGTTACCATCTTTTCAATGAAAAAAGATAGACCCTTTCCCATGACCTGAATAGTTGATCCATCCAAAAATTTTAAATATTCAATTATCTTCTCATATAACTCCCATAACATCACTTAGTGTCCCATCATGTGATTGTTAGATATATTTTCTAGATACCATACATCAATGTGGATATGGTCCTTCATGTCCCCATTCAATTATGTCTCCACCACATCCTCATTGTGTACCACAAACATGCTGTTGGTATTTACTATCTTGTGACTCATCCTGAGTCACCACCATCATTAGCGCAAGTTTCTTATCATGGGATAATGTGATATTTTACTCCTCATCATGATTATTTCTTTATCACTTAGAGGTATAATTCTCCATTTTATCATAATTGAATCACTTTATGTTTCTATTGTCTCTTTTATTGATACAAAAAATTAATTTATGGCATAAATTTTTAGTACCGCCACGATCATGCGTACTGTGACCATACCACACACCACACTCTTTTACTTGAAAAACATATCTAGAGGATAAGTTCCAAGATTTTATGACTTCCCATCAACTATTTTTATGGACATAATCCACTCTTTTTGAGTGAATAAGAGATGGACTCCATGATTGTAAATTTTTTTTATCTCCTTATATGCCTTTAGTCTACCAATTTCTACCGAGAAAACATAGAATCCAAATTGAAGAGTTGATTAAGTGTGGTAAAAGCCTTCATGTTATAATAAAAATAATTATAAAATAATTTCTTGACATGTGTGGATTTTTTTAGTGGATCTGAAATACATTCTTTTATTTTCCAATTAACAGAACCTCATGATAAACTCATCTGGGATTTTGCCTCCCTTATCCTCAAAGAATCAAACTCTCTCTTAAATTATTTTTCTATTATCTTCTTGACCCGATCGATACCATGATAATGAGTTTTTAAGCCATCCATTGCATATTTCACCCTCTAATTCATGGAAGGTTTTAGTAGCATATCCTCTAGTATGGATTAAAAAATGTATGCATGTGTTGTCTTGTCCTTTTTTTCTTCCACAGACACTTTGAAAGTAGTTTTTATGGCTTCCAAAATTCCAAATGTATCCATATTTACTTCCATCTTGATTATATAAATGGTATAGATTTTTGGATGTGAGAAACTGGTAATGAAATGTCACTACACCCTTATTAGTCGCTTGATGTAAATTGATTTTCATTGCCTAAAACCAGATGAATTTTGTCATAAAAAATTTCTCCAATACCAGAATGTTTCTTCAATATACTTGGGATTACACCCCTATGACTATCTGTAGAAAAAGTGAATGTACAGAGTAATGAAAAAAAGGAATCCATGCACATATGAGGCATAAGAAAATACGGATAACAGTGCAAGGGAAAAACAAATAAAATCAATTTTTTATACTCTATTTTTACTACTGTTAATAAGGGAAACTCAAAATATATTAAACTATTAAAAATGAAATAAAAAACTTATTTTATCATGTCAGAACATGATCTAAGACATGACTAAAATAAAATAATCCATAGTTACCTCATATATGAGATAACCCCCAATAGAAAACTACCAACAACCCGCATCTTATGAATCTTCCATCCCCCCAAATTTAAATTATAAAAACATAATAGACACTTATTTATCATTATTTTAAATGTTATTATTTTTGAGTCACGTGATGGAACTCACTATATAGCGTTGACCACCTTTTTCTCCCCCCTCCTCGTGCTCTATTAAAAGTTCACTAAAACTATAACCATATGATGCATAAGACTAGAGGATATGTTGGTGAAAATGTATCATTAAGCCTGATCCCAAGAAAATTATTAATCCAATGTGGTATCATATTCATGAGATGGAGACTGAGGCTACTTTACACCCAATATAGTGAGATATGTCAACTTACACTTTATTCACATAATTATCACACATTCTTAATAAATTATAATACATTATCAATGTATTATATATGTCTTTTATTCGCATTGAATGGATTTAGTGAATGTTTTCTAGTGGGAATTAATGGATGTGTTGTGTTATGTTTTGAAAATATTTTATAAGAAGTGTTGGTAATTGCATATATAGATGGAACAGTTTCCCTACAATGGGTATTGGTTAGCATGGTGATATGATCATTAGTTTCATGCAAATGTTTTTATACTTATATTCCTCCTGATATAAATTTTACATGAAAGTGATGGCATTATCACACATTTGGTGTACCCAAATATAATGATTATGAATAATAATCCTTTAGCTAATGTAACACCATCGGAGGAAATAGGATTTCATCTACATATCCAGTGATCATCATCGTGAAAAATACATGAAGGTGGAGGGTATTTCATTGACTATCTAGGTATGAATACTGTACCAAACTGGCTTGAGATGACCATAAACATCATGCAACCCAGCTCTTCACTATGCCCGAAGGGCATTCTTAATCCCCATATCCTATCAACTAGTTCTTAAGTCTGAAGAAAATTCATAAGGGAATGGTTTCAAACTCAAAATAAATTGGAATAACATTCCATAAATTGGATGTACACACCAACAAATAAATAGATCCAACACAAATAAAAGGAATAAAATTAGAGTAACATGTGAAACCAATAATCAAAATCGATCATTACGATAATAAAATGCATGCTCAACCAATATAGATAAATAAGGAATAGAGAAAAATCCATATATTTGTGAATGGGACAATACATAACCATCCAAAAAATGGAAAAATTATACTAACCCAAACCCCAAACCAACCATAACCGTGTTACCCATAGTCTCTTACCACATCACAACTCCATCCATCGTTAGACTACCTGAAAATAAACCCAAAAGAAGAGATCAAGGCCAACAAAGGTAGAAAAACTAGGCACATGAAATTAAACGTAAGAGCTACATACACCCAAGGGTGTATGACTGGTGTGAGATAAAAATTACTAGTAGTATTTCACTAATGATTTTGTGTCATTTATTTTCAAAAATAATTTCATTAATTCTAGTTTGAAATATTAATAATGGAAAAATAGGTTTTTTCACACACATGAGATGAAAGTAATTAATTTTCCAAAACACTTTTAAAGAAAACTTCCCATCATTTAATAAATTTTATAAAATATCAAAAACTATTTACTAAATACCATTAAGACAACAGAGAGAAAATTTCATATTCAATTTCTGAAAAAAGTTAATAACCATTTCCCCTTTCCAAAAACACATTCAAAAAACCTTTTTATAACGCACAAAACTTTCCCATTTCAAATTAAATTTTACAAATAAGTTCATAAATTTTTTTTAATCTAAAACAAATTCACAACTAGAATAAAAAAACACAAGAAAGACCCAAATATATCCATGAGTTACCACAAAATAAAATATCTACAATGGTTTCATGTAATCAATCATGGAAAAGGGTTACAAAAAATTCAAATAATCCCCTAAATATGTCTTAAATGAATAAAAATATAATAGGAAGCAAAATAGGTTTATAATTAATGATATTGGACCTAGTTCATTGGTTCAGTCCTCTCTATGCCCCCCCTAAACCGAACCATACCTCTCAGCACCCTTTCAGGTCACTTAGTACACAACATACTCCCATAAGGTAAAAAATATCCCAGGGAACAAGATTGTGTGCATAAATCACACTAATGTAACAAGAATCCATAAAATATATTAGATACCCAAATTCCCATGATAAAACATGATGGTGGTTAGTAACAATAATTCTAATGAATCATCACATGAACAATGATAAATTACAATAAATAAATCCCCAACATCACCTCCAATACTCTCACATGAAACAAACACTTTCTATATTAATTAGAATCAATAACTACTATAAAGTAAAACTCCCCTCTTGGGGTCCACAATTTATATCAATTAAAATGAATAAATGGGCTTAATTGAGGGTATCACCTATTTTAAAAATAAATCCCATTAAAGTTATTACTAAGCCTTTATTTAAAAATAGACTCAGGGTGCCAAACTACTTCCCACACTTAAAATATCATTTCAAACATCCATTGAAAACACTTTGAAACATTATTTGACATAAAAGTGGATGACCACATACAAAACCATTTAATACCAAAGAACAATTTTATTTTAAAACCATTAACGTAGTTCAATCAATCCCTTCCTTTCCATGAGTTCTATATAAAACTATAATTTTGTTTTAATCTAGTCCCAAATAGTATCAAATTACTTTAATTATTAAATTGAATTTTCAAAATTCTCTCAAACATCCTCTTAATCACTTCTAATTTTAAAAAAAATCTTTAAAAATGATGAAAAATCATTGAAGAACTGTATTCCATGTGATAAAACCCTTGAAACATTTATAAAATCCTTGGAAACTATCAAATATAGGCTTAAATTAATAAAAAAGTATTAATATATCATAAATATTTCAATTAAATTACTTATAAAATAAATGCAAAAAAACTTTCATTCCAAATTGAGATCCATCGTGATAACTCACAACATGTCACCTTCGATAGATAATGACCAAATAGGAAAAGAGTCGCCCTTCTCAAGACTTAACAACCATAACCTCTAAGTTTTACCAACCATAATCCCTAAATTTCAACTACACAGTGACTAGGGTTTGTAGGAGGAGACTAACTTAAGGAGAAATGAGAGAGAGGAGATGTAGAAGGGGAAGGAAAGAGAAATAGATGAATTCCTATGGAGTTTCCCCTTGAAGTTAGGAGAAAGGATCCACAAAATGAATATGGGAGGAGATGAGGATATACCTCATGTTCAATGGGGGTTAACCAAATGAGGTGGTAATGAAAAGAAGTCCAAGGCCTTAAAATAAAAGATGGAAACCTTAGAAATTTCAAATTTTAGTAAATTAGGAAGCTTGGATATTTAGGCTATATAGTTTGGTAAAAATTGTTCCAACCATACTAGATCCACTAGAAATCAAAAACACACTATCACAGTTTGACTATATGGTTACCAAACCATGAATTAACCATGAAAAAACACTTTATTAAAACATTAGAGCCTCTTTCATTCTCATTTCATGGTTTCTACTAATCATGAAAAAATTAGGCACCAGTATCCCTATGAAAAAGAATTAAAAATATTTCTAATGGGATTTTCATAGTTTAGACCCAATCATGTTCTATCTATGCAAAAAACCATTCAATATCAATATAAACTGATAAAATCCTTATGTAAGGGTAACCACATGGTTTACTCCAAACTGTGCATGAAAAACTCACATAAATAAAAAATTTACATAATTATAAATTTTCAAATTAAGCTCTTGAAATGATTAAATTACTCTGAAAGGTGAATAATATAAAATATCAATCAATACTGACATGGAGGTGTCTGAATTCTCTCTATTATGCTAATTTCCACCCTTAGAAGGTCCCTGGTCTAAGAAAAAGAGAAGGATAATTGAAAATATCAACTCATACTCAAGAGATGGGAGATTTGGGGAAGTCTAAAGTGGTCCAACGATAATATAACACCATAAAAATGTACAACCCTCCAAATACTTGGGCTAAATCATCAAACACCATGAAATACCTCCAAACATAAGTAGCTCACAACCCTTGAACATAAATCAACAAGAATATGGGGTCCTAATATATATATATATACATCCCCTCAATTTAGAATTTTTTTAAGGTACTGAAAATAGTTGGAAACATATATAGTCATCCAAGCCTCTTATACATATTATCACATGATTTTTAACATAAATATCCACAAAACACACCCCAATGAAATTAAGGCCTAATGTACTTATGAGACTAGGTTCATATTACATCAACATTGAAATAAAATAAAACATTCCTATTTTAATATCCATAATGTTATCCTATATCCCATTGATATTATAAAACATTATGAGATAACCCATGGAATACATAAAGAATATTAGTGTGTAGTAAATCCTTATGAGTGAATAATCATGATAACGAAACATAATATATGAGTCCAAAGACATAAAATTATATCATAAAATAAAAGGCTCATGAATAGTCATATTGGAACATGATATAATGAATATGAAATCAAAAGATCTGGAAAAGATATTAATGCAAAAAAATATAATACACAACATTATAAGAATAAGTCAAGGATCACTATCGAGGAATTGTAACATAGTTGGCATATTCCCATAATTTATTAGGTTTACTTATTAATCCCATACATATCATAGCATGACATATAAACACAACCTAATAAATTTAATCACTATCTGGGCACACCAACCATGTGTCATACATGCATATATGTGTAACAAAAGGAAATCAAATATATGGAATATGAAAAATATTTACCCCTGGAATGAAATGAGTTACATAATCTCCCCTCAAATCATAATCAAATAATATCTCACAATGGTTGAATAAAAAAGAAGGGTTTAAATATTTTGAATGCTAAAATTTGGAGAAATAATTAAAGTTATAAAATACAGAGTTTATTTGAATAAAGTTTCATGATGAAGGGTGAAGAAATAATATCATAATAGAATATCTTTAGAGTGGTTTTAAGAAAATGGTATGGAATTTTTAAAGATGGTAAGAACATCATATTTTTCATAAAACCATAACTGAACCAATAGGGTTCTCAAAAAATAACCAATGTTTATATAAAACCTTTTATGATTAAAAAAATTTCATGGGGTGGTTCATAACATGAAATAAAAATTACGAAGTTCCTCTAATCGGGTTTACTTAAAAGAAATATTTGGGAAGAGAACATAAAAATTTGTATATCCACAAAAAATAAAACAAATAATACATAGGGGTATATAAAAGGTACATATATAAATAAATATACAATGTTTTCATCAAAAAATTAAATTGATAAGGTGATTTAGATAGAGGTAAGTCACGACCAAAAGAAAAGAGGGTGGTTCGGAAGTTTCCTTTCCCCGAGTCTTGATTCAACCTCCACTTTCACTCAATATAATGAATAACAAAATTAGATTTATTAAATATATTATTGATAACATTATTATAATATGTTTGATTTATTTTCTATAATTTATGTTTATTTAGAGTCATTTAATTGAGATATCTTTTCTGTTTCCATTATCCCAAGGTCGTTTGATTCATGATTCCATGCCCACTTTAGTTTGTGGATAATTATGTATGTTCTTGTCAAAAGGAAATAAAAAACCATAAGTGAAATTAAATGACATTAATTTCATTCCATAATTATAAATGTTCCCATATATCCATATTTTACTTCATATAGGAATGATTCATTTATTATAAAGGTTATTTTTATTTGGTTTATTCATTTAGGCAGTTTTACCGACCATCATGATCCAAATTAATTTAATTACATTCAATGTTTTTTAAAACATTACATAAAAATAATTAAGTTATAATATATTTATTACCATAATATTTAACCATAATATAATTTGAATAACCATCTATGAATGTGGTGGAAAAAAATGAAGTATGTTGTTCATGGTGTTGGGAAAGGCATCAAAATACAAACAACCCTATTGTTTTAGAATGAAACGAGAAGAGTTTGGATAATGGATATTGTAGAGACCCGAAGCTTGAATTACATGGACATTACATTACTTTTGCGGAATACTTAGTACATAACAAACACACACACACAAGGATCGTAATAGTTTAGTGTCTTTGGAAACTCGGAACGTAATCTTCTAATCCTGGTGAAAGATCTTCAATATCTCCCATAAAGATCTTCCCTTTTTTTTCTTACCTAAAAACTTTCTTTATATCCTGGGGAAAAGAAAACATAAAAGGGTGAGCTCAAATTCTCATTAAGGGTAAACAAAAGAAAAATCAATAACTTCATATTCATAAGAACATAACTTTTGGAAATCTTAACCTGCAAAAGAGATCATAATTTCATAACCTGGGATAACTCATGGTAGTGAAATGTATTCACAATAATCATAACTTAAAACATTAAACTTTGTGGCATACACACATAATCATAGAGAATCATTTCTTGTTAGTCAAGACTCATTGCCAAGACTATCTTAGTGGACAAAGTCCATTTCTGAATCGAGTGACCCTCGTTTCAGTCCTGTTTCACTGAACCGGTATAACCTACCATTCCAGACATGTCTATCTCATGAGATATAAAATCATTACCCAATGCATTGGAGGGAGATATAGGTCCCACCCATCTTATAATGAATCCTTTCTTATGTGTGCCACATCATCATAAATCATACATCATCGCATAACACATGTAACAAAAATGGGATTCTTGAAACATCATGACATCATAAAACAAATCATGACAACATAATCAAATCAATGTAATAATAGGGATAAAAACAGAACCCTTTATTATCTTAGATGGAAAATAATTTTTTTAAAACACTTGAACTCCATTCTTGAGGAAAATATCCTTTCTTCTTTAAAACATTTTTTCCTTTCATAACATGTCATACAACTTTAAACTAAATGAAGTTGATTAAAAATAAACTTGAAATCTTGTAAAGGAAGTTTCTTGGAAATAATGTTTTAAAAATCCATTCATGCCGTATAAGTTAAAAAAAACATTTTTCTTGTACTTTTGTCGGAAAAGTCAAAAAGTACCTTGTATGAAAAAAAACGACAAAAGATTCCTTTCATATTCTTTACTAAAAACTCACCGAAGGGTAAAATTGGATTTAAACTATTGTAAGTGGATGGAAACAATATTACATATTGAGGTAACATGGATGTGGATGATGAAATACACCCCAGTAAATACTTACGAATAAACAATCTCGGATAAAAATGAGATTGTGATATTTCCCTTACCTTAGGTCCGACTTGCTTTGTACATGTCCGAACCTCCTGTATAATGATTTAAATCATGTTATTGACTTATTCCAGAATCATATTCATTGTTATTATATCATATATGGTCCACTTATGACTTTATATTACCCGTTCTTTTGTAAATTCATGTTAAAGAAGCGTTTTGGGTAAAATCGTCTCATTTGTCGTTCGTGTTTTTAACTTGTAATTATTAATATGATTACTTGGATCATGATTACTTATATCCAGAATGTAAAACATGATTTATATATAATATATATTCAGAGTATATATATATATATATAATATATCGATAAATGGAATGAAATACACCGTTCATGGAGACGATAGTCCGTACGTACGCATGAATGCTGTTTTCGTTTCCTTATTGAATTGAATGGAATTAAGTAGATGACATACATATAAATATAACTAATTCCAGTATCATTATTAGGTCATATATTTCATTAGTACTTATTATATATACTTTATAATCATTCATGAATGGTTAATCATTGAGAATGAATCTCATCGCGTCGTGGAGACGGTAGTCCGTACGTACGCACGAGCGATGATATCATTCCCATGGTCGTGGAATTGTGTTGAAGTGTATGTATACTATTTCAGTATCAATATCACTTTATAATAATCATATATAGTTACTCATTACACCATTATAACCATCCAATTAAGGTGGTGACTGAAAATAGATTACAGCACGGCGTGGAGACGGTATTCCGTACGTACGCACGCGCGGTGACTTCCTTTTTCCGTAGGATGGATAGAAGGTTAATTAGAGTTGGTTCATATTTATAATAACATATAAGTATATAAGAAATACTGATGTTATTAATTTATAATGAAACAACTAAATAAGAAGAAGTTGAAAAAGAAAGAAATTGAAAAAGATCGGTAATGGATATTACCTCTTTTTGACGCGCCTTCACTTAACCTCCACTTAAAGAACTAAGGATGGTCTTTGAAGAAGACCAGGACCTCTAGGATGATACTAGGGAAGTGGAGAAGAGATTTTGTCAGGGGTTGGCCGAGCTTGAAGGCTCAAAGTTGTGTGAGGAAGAGAGGGAGGAGGTGCCCTTTTACAAGGGAGGAGAGGGGCACCTTTGGAATTCTTAAAAATATTAATTTATAATAAATCTAACCCCACATAAAAACCTCCAAAAATGACTCATATTAGAATATTAGATAAGATAAGGTTTTAATATCATCAACCAATAGAATTTAGACATGTTAGGAATTTTCTTTAAACATTATCAACATGATTTATCCTTATTTAATCAATTTAATTTTATTTGTGGTAATAACATTCTAATTTTTAAATTTTAACAAATAATTACTTATTTGTTGTGAATTGTCAATAATTGGATTCTTAATAACATTTTAGATCATATATATTTAAATTTATAATTTTGAAATATTTTGTGATTTTTAATCAATTTTATAATATGTTTGTTTTTATAAAATAACAATAGTGTCAATTTTGACACTATTAATTTATTTGAATTTAAATAAAATAAATACAGAAGATATGTTCGAACTAAAAGTTTTAATAGATTCCTAAAATGTCATATGTATCTTAAAAATTATTGGAGCACATTAAATAGTTCATATAATATTTATTTTATTATTTTTGATACCATTTATTTGGTTTATCTCTTAATAAAATAAATACTACAACATTTTTGTATAATTATTTCATATACTTATTTGTTGCATAAAAATTAAAAATAAAATCCTATTATGAAACTAAATCTATTACCTTTCACAATAATACTTTTACTCGAATTTATCATCTTAAAATCACAATATTTAAATTGTTATATTTATTAAATTATGAAGGTGACAACTTTGGCATCATTTAAAATAAAATAATATAAGTGTCATAATCGCTTTTATAAGGATCCAAATGGTCAAATATTATACCATTGGATGATTATGGTTTACATTTACATGTAAAATAAGTTTTGGTTAGGTATTTGTGCATTTTATGGTCACTATTAGTTTAATAAAAACAATATTCTTGATTTTTCACTAGATAAACAATTTCTGCATCACTATTGTGTCATAATTAATGATAATTATTTAATCCCTAAAAATTATAAATAAATTTATAGGATGTAGATAATTTCATTAGATTTCTGGAGACTATTCATGTTCGAAGTTTCATGAAGTTTATCACTAAATTAAAATTAATATACTTATAAGATTTAAGAGTGTGACATGTTGTCACTTTCTTTGGTTTTAATAATAATTAAGTTATTTTCATGGACAAATGTCCATTAAAGGATTATAATCCGACCCTTAGGTGATATGGGTATACTTTTAGTCATCCAATAGGATTTTGACATTTGTTAGGGTAATTTTAAAATATTATATTTACCCTTAATTACCCGATTTACCTTTAACTATGGTAAATAAAATTTACCGTAGTTACTATTCATAATTCCCAAAAATAAAAAGTAGCTTATTAACATAATTTGGACCCACTAATTCCAAATATGGAATCCATTTTTCCAAATTCAATACACAAAAGATGCAGAAATTAAATTAAAATTAATCCCGTTTTCGAAAGAAAACGAGTTTTTCTTTAAAACATTGCAAAAGATTGAATTGATTTAACCTACGAATTCAAGGTAAAATCAATGCTAATGACATACATTTTATTAAATGGTAAAAATATATTCTATTTATACTTTAAAACCATTCAATATTATAATTTAACCACATAAGATATTACGATGAAAAAAGTTGTTTTTAATTAAAATATAGCATGTTTTTACTATTCATTAAAATATGAAAGTTATCAGAAAAATATCAAAACTTTATCTAATGTAAATTTTTATATCCTGATTCAAAAGAAGAATATTATTTTGTCAAATTGAACATATAAACATGTCAAAAACTATATTTAAAGTGGGTGCGCCATCAAAAGGCGGTAAAACTGCATTTTTTGAAAAATACTTATTTTACCCGAAAAATTTATTTTGTTCTAATAACATGTTCTAGAAATGTGTAAGATGAATAATAATATTATAAAATTCAAAATTTAGTTAATACTATTCATAACGGCTAGTTCGTGAAAATATTATAATAATATAACATTGTTTATTAAAACCCGGTATTGCGTACAACACACGCTATCGAGGAAGGTCGCGATTGCGTGTAATGCAAGCCAAGTCAGGGTTGCGTGTTGTGAAAGAATCCTTCGTTGTTTCGTATAACAGAATCCAATAATATTTCATTTATACATTTAATATATATATATATATATATATACTCAATGTTGCGTAGAATAACTATTATCAAAATTGTGTGTAACACGGTCCAAGAATAGTGTTGCGTATACTGCAAGCTAATACGGTGTTGCGTATAGCGCAGGGTAATCTTGGTGTAGAATACTACATAATACATTAATGAAATTAAAATAATATTTTTCATAAAATCTCGGGGTGTTACATTCTACCCCCCTTAAAATGAATTTCGCCCTCGAAATTCGTCGGGGTTATAAATGGTTTACTATTTGAAAGTTTCTTTGATAGAAACCCACATCGTAAAAAGGAATACCAAAACTTATCTTTAAAAACAAAAGTATGAAACGTAACGGTTACCCAAATAAACTAATCACTGGGTTTCCACATAGGTGAAAATATGGATATGGAAGAGAAATCTAACCATCATGTTCTGATAGAGAGTGGTAGAGAACATGGCTATGGAAAAGCCAGCAATCACAAAGCCATAAATTTGTGAAGATCTAGGGTACCATCAGATTCATCGGATATAAGGGCACTAGGACAACATTTTTGGTTTTCAAGATCATTTCCTTAAAGTTGAAGAGTTTGAATTAGAATAAATACTTACTTTATTTTGGTACAATCTCACTGTTGTTTGTGCCTTGAACAATTTCCACTTCATCTCTTAAATAAATGAAGTTGAATTTGTTATTCGTGAAGTGTTAGCAGATCATGTGATAGAATGACGGTTCATTCCATCTGTATCAAAAAAAAGGTTAGCATTAGTCATTCCATAGTGAGATTAATCATATATGGTTCCTAAAATGGATTTATACTTCATATATCATACTGATTAATATAATAAAACTAGTTTCTACTAAACAGGGACTTCTTGTAGGCCAGTGGTAGGCGATAAAGGCCAGTCACACTTCGGTTGTGGGTTCGATTCCCACAGCCTCGTCCGAAGTGATGGGTTGTCACCCGTCCTGCAGGTTGTCCTTTTTCTAAAGCTATATTAATATAACATCCCTTCAATAATATCGAAAAACGTTTTATCCTAACTTATATCCAACATAATCCATTCTAATCTTTAGGCTTATCCATAATATTGTAGTCCACTCTCATAACATAGTGAAAACGATTACCAGAGATTTAATACCATCGTTGATCCCCATATATCATAAGATATGTTTTGTTGGTCACATTCCAAACATTCAAAGTCCTTAATCATGTATTCTTTTGAATACCCATTGAACCTTAGTGAAAACATGAATGTAGTTAAAAGTTAACACTTTCCACATACCAAAATCCTCAACATTCTATATACTCAAACCATGATATCACTTAGTCCTTATATCAATCATGAGCTCATGCATACAATCAAACATCTCATTATCGTCTTATCCCTTCATTATGCGCATATCATCTACTTTCCAAAAATACTGGTACCATTCATCACATACTTTCAAAACTTAAGGAAAGACAACAATGTAACAATCCTTAGATGTCTCTTTATCCCATAGTACCATAAGATTACTTATACAACATTACACTTGATAAACATGTAATCATTCCACTACATTCTTAAACCATTGACCGAGCTTCAACAATTCTTTCATCTCACATATCATTTGTAGTCTCATCATCATCATCAACATAAATACTACCCATACGACCATACTGATTCTCTTCATGAGACTTTCCCTTAGGGAATTGGTTTTCATAATTCCCGTACATTCCACATTTAAAACATTTAACCATTGTTGATGTCGTAGCAATACCATTAACCTCATCCATGGTGTTAACAGAACCTTTTCCTTTGCACTTACTTGCTTTGTGTCCTTCTTTTCCACACCCAAAGCATCTTCCAGTTCCTTTGAAACATTCTCCTTGATGCCTCTTCCCACATGATTTACATAGGGGAAATTGAACTTTCATTCCCCTATGATCATCATGAAACTCCATCTTTCTCTTATTAGCCGAGTCAGGAAACTTACCAAATTTTACTTTATTGATCATATTATGAGATTGTTGATTCGGCATAATAATGATGTTTGGACTTCCAAATCCCATTTCATTTGATTTCTTAAGAAGAATATCATTCCATTGTCCATCATATTCTCCATTATCGTGAATCATCTTGTTTCCAGCCATTTTCTAAAACCCAAAAAGAATAGTGTGAGAGGCAAAAATCATAATAAAGGGGGAGTAACTTAAATATCTAACATCTTTGGTTTAATCTAATATCGTTACCATAGTTCTAGGACTATATCCTATACGTATACTTATCCTTAGGGGCATCCCTAGACATACGTTAGAAATATCTCTAGGGATCTCACTAACGTTTTCGCATCCTAGTTTCCAAAGGTTGACTAAACCTTTCCTCTGATACCAACTGTAGAGACCCAAATCTTGACTTACATAGACATTAGATTACTTTTGCGGAATACTTAGTACATAGCAAAAACACACACACAAGGATTGTAATAGTTTAGTGTCTTTGGAAACTCGGAACGTAATCTTCTAATCCTGGTGAAATATCTTCAATATCTCCCATAAAGATCTTCCCTTTTTTTTCTTACCTAAAACCTTTCTTTATATCCTGGGGAAAAGAAAACATAAAAGGGTGAGCTCAAATGCTCATTACGGGGAAACAAAAGAAAAATCAATAACTTCATATTCATAAGAACATAACTTTTGGAAATCTTAACCTACAAAAGAGATCATAATTTCATAACATGGGATAACTCATGGTAGTGAAATGTATTCACAATAATCATAACTTAAAACATTAAACTTTGTGGCATACACACATAATCATAGAGAATCATTTCTTTTTAGTCAAGACTCATTTCCAAGACTATCTTAGTGGACAAAGTCCATTTCTGAATCGAGTGACCCTCGTTTCAGTCCTGTTTCACTGAACCGATATAACCTACCATTCCAGACATGTGTATCTCATGAGATATAAAATCTTTACCCAATGCATTGGAGGGAGATATAGGTCCCACCCATCTTATAATGAATCCTTTCTTATGTGTGCCACATCATCATAAATCATACATCATCGCATAACACATGTAACAAAAATGGGATTCTTGAAACATCATGACATCATAAAACAAATCATGACAACATAATCAAATCAATGTAATAATAGGGATAAAAATAGAACCCTTTATTATCTTATATGGAAAATAATTTTGTTAAAACACTTGAACTCCATTCTTGAGGAAAATATCCTTTCTTCTTAAAAACATTTTTTCCTTTCTTAACATGTCATACAACTTTAAACTAAAAGAAGTTGATTAAAAATAAACTTGAAAACTTGTAAAGGAAGCTTCTTGGAAATAATGTTTTAAAAATCCATTCATGCTGTATAAGTTAAAAAAAACATTCTTCTCGTACTTTTGTCAGAAAAGTCCAAAAGTACCTCGTACGAAAAAAAAACGACAAAAGATTCCTTTCATATTCTTTACTAAAAACTCACCGAAGGGTAAAATTGGATTTAAACTATTGAAAGTGGATGGAAACAATATTACATATTGAGGTAACATGGACGTGGATGATAAAATACACCCCAGTAAATACTTATGAATAAACAATCTCGGATAAAAATGAGATTGTGATATTTCCCTTACCTTAGGTCCGACTTGCTTTGTACGTGTCCGAACCTCCTGTATAATGATTTAAATCATGTTATTGACTTATTCCAGAATCATATTCATTGTTATTATATCATATATGGTCCACTTATGACTTTATATTACCCGCTCTTTTGTAAATTCATGTTAAAGTAGCGTTTTGGGTAAAATCGTCTCATTTGTCGTTCGTGTTTTTAACTTGTAATTATTAATATGATTACTTGGATCTTGATTACTTATATCCAGAATGTAAAACATGATTTATATATAATATATATTCAGAGTATATATATATATATAATATATCGATAAATGGAATGAAATACACCGTTCATGGAGACGGTAGTCCGTACGTACGCATGAACGCTGTTTTCGTTTCCTTATTGAGTTGAGTGGAATTAAGTAGATGACATACATATAAATATAAATAATTCCAGTATCATTATTAGGTCATATATTTCATTAGTAATTATTATATATACTTTATAATCATTCATGAATGGTTAATCATTGAGAATGAATCTCATCGCGTCGTGGAGACGGTAGTCTGTACGTACGCACGAGCGATTGTATCGTTCCCATGGTCGTGGAATTGTGTTGAAGTGTATGTATACTATTTCAGTATCAATATCACTTTATAATAATCATATATAGTTACTCATTACACCATTATACCCATCCAATTAAGGTGGTGACGGAAAATAGATTACACCACGGCGTGGAGACGGTATTCCGTACGTACGCACGCGCAGTGATTTCCTTTTTCTGTAGGATGGATAGAAGGTTAATTAGAGTTGGTTCATATTTATAATAACATATCAGTATATAAGAAATACTGATGTTATTAATTTATCATGAAACAACTAAATAAGAAAAAGTTGAAAAAGAAAGAAATTGAAAAAGATCGGTAATGGATATTACCTCTTTTTGACGTGCCTTCACTTAACCTCCACTTAAAGAACTAAGGATGGTATTTGAAGAATACCAGGACCTCTATGATGATACTAGGGAAGTGGAGAAGAGATTTTGGCAGGGGTTGGCAGAGCATGAAGGCTCAAAGTTGTGTGAGGAAGAGAGGGAGGAGGTTCCCTTTTATAAGGGAGGAGAGGGGCACCTTTGGAATTCTTAAACATATTAATTTATAATAAATATAACCCCACATAAAAACCTCCAAAAATGACTCATATTAGAATATTAGATAAGATAAGGTTGTAATATCATCAACCAATAGAATTTAGACATGTTAGGAATTTACTTTAAACATTATCAACATGATTTATCCTTATTTAATCAATTTAATTTTATTTGTGGTAATAACATTCTAATTTTTAAATTATAACAAATAATTACTTATTTGTAGTGAATTGTCCATAATTGGATTCTTAATAACATTTTAGATCATATATATTTAAATTTATAATTTTGAAATATTTTGTGATTTTTAATCAATTTTATAATATGTTTTTTTTATAAAATAACAATAGTGTCAATTTTGACAATATTAATTTATTTGAATTTAAATAAAATAAATAAAGAATATATGTTCGAACTAAAAGTTTTAATAGATTCCTAAAATGTCATATGTATCTTAAAAATTATTGGAGAACATTAAATAGTTCATATAATATTTATTTTATTATTTTTGAAACCATTTTTTGGTTTATCTCTTAATAAAATAAATACTACAACATTTTTGTATAATTATTTCATATACTTATTTGTTGCATAAAAATTAAAAATAAAATCCTATGATGAAAATAAATATATTACCTTTCACAATAATACTTTTACTCGAATTTATCATCTTAAAATCACAATATTTAAATTGTTATATTTATTAAATTATGAAGGTGACAACTTTGGCATCATTTAAAATAAAATAATATAAGTGTCATAATCGCTTTTATAAGGCTCCAAATGGTCAAATATTCGACCATTGGATTCTTATGGTTTACCTTTACATGTCCAATAAGTTTTGGTTAGGTATTTGTGCATTTTATGGTCACTATTAGTTTAATAAAAACAATATTCTTGATTTTTCACTAGATAAAAAATTTCTGCATCACTATTGTGTCATAATTAATGATAATTATTTAATCCCTAAAAATTATAAATAAATTTATATGATGTAGATAATTTCATTAGATTTCTGGATACTATTCATGTTCGAAGTTTCATGAAGTTTATAACTAAATTAAAATTAATATACTTATAATATTTAAGAGAGTGACATGTTGTCACTTTCTTTGGTTTTAATAATAATTAAGTTATTTTCATGGAAAAATGTCCATTAAAGGATTCTAATCCGACCCTTAGGTGATATGGGTCGTCTTTTAGTCATCCAATAGGATTTTGACATTTGTTAGGGTAATTTTAAAATATTATATTTACCCTTAATTACCCGATTTACCTTTAACTATGGTAAATAAAATTTACCGTAGTTACTATTCATAATTCCCAAAAATAAAAAGTAGCATATTAACATAATTTGGACCCACTAATTCCAAATATGGAATCCATTTTTCCAAATTTAATACACAAAAGATGCAGAAATTAAATTAAAATTAATCCTGTTGTCGAAAGAAAACGAGTTTTTCTTTAAAACATTGCAAAAGATTGAATTGATTTAACCTACGAATTCAAGGTAAAATCAATGATAATGACATAAATTATATTAAATGGTAAAAATATATTCTATTTATACTTTAAAACCATTAAATATTATAATTTAACCACATAAGATATTACGATGAAAAAAGTTGTTTTTAATTAAAATATAGCGTGTTTTTACTATTCAATAAAATATGAAAGTTATCGGAAAAATATCAAAACTTTATCTAATGTAAATTTTTATATCCTGATTCAAAAGAAGAATATTATTTTGTCAAATTGAACATATAAACATGTCAAAAACTATATTTAAAGTGGGTGCGCCATCAAAAGGCGGTAAAACGGCATTTTTTGAAAAATACTTATTTTACCTGAAAAATTTATTTTGTTCTTATACCATGCTCTAGAAATGTGTAAGATGAATAATAATATTATAAAATTCAAAATTTAGTTAATACTATTCATAACGGCTAGTTCATGACAATATTATAATAATATAACATTGTTTATTAAAACCCGGTATTGCGTACAACACACGCTATCGAGGAAGGTCGCGATTGCGTGTAATGCAAGCCAAGTCAGGGTTGCGGGTTGTGAAAGAATCCTTCGTTGTTTCGTTTAATAGAATCCCACCATATTTCATTTATACATTTAATATATATATATATATACTCAATGTTGCGTAGAATAACTATTATCAAAATTTTGTGTAACACGGTCCAAGAATAGTGTTGCGTATACTGCAAGCTAATACGGTGTTGCTTATAGCGCAGGGTAATCTTGGTGTAGAATACAACATAAGACATTAATGAAATTAAAATAATATTTTTCATAAAATCTCGGGGTGTTACAGATATTATATTAAAAAAATTACTTAATTTATATTTATGATTTTGGAGTCACTTTTACTTGTTGGATGGAATTTTTTTAGAGTGTGATGATGAAGAATGATTAAAAAATATTATTTGAGTGTATTACCATCTAATTTTGATGTCTCCTCTTTGGGCGCCCCTTATGGATCCTTGAAATGGTCTCTTGGTAATACCAGAACACCTTGGACGTGAGGTGGAGGGTTGGATAAATATATGGGTATATTTTTTTCTATATCCAAATCTAATAAAGTGAGAGGAGAATGGGTTGTGAAGAGTGATATTTATAAGGGGATGAGAGAAGTGTTTCTTGAATATATGATTCATTAGATCATTTTTTCTAATGGTTGTAAATAGTGATGAATATTATGACTAAATATATTAATTAGTGCATGTGAGTTTTAAATAATAGACAATTACATCATATAAGACTCATTCCTATATGTTTTAAACTTATAATGGTAAATACCATATTTTTTCGTATTTTATTGTTCATAAAAATTCAACTATTTTGAAAAATATATAAAAATTCATTATAACCATTTTTAAAATTACCATTAATTTTATAATAATTTTAAAAATTACTCATGGTATCATAAATATATATTATCAATATCATGAAACATAATATTATTTTATAAACCCTTTTTATGAAAGTAAACTTTCTTTTAAATTTTTACATCTATTATAAAAATTTAAATAAAAAATATTTGTTTTACAAAAATATAAACACATTTTTTTAAAAAATTATTTATGATAATCAAGATATAAAATTTCTATATTTTCTTTTTTTAAGATAAATAAATTTTTTCAAAAATAAATAGGAGTGTTCAATATTTTAATGTTCTTGTTTTTATTTCTAATGTTCATATTACTATTTCGATGGTCAAATTACTATTTAAATGAATAGATTTGTAATGGTTGTATATGTTCCATACCTTCTATAAATACCTCATATGTCATTACTTCTTTATTCATTTATATTTCATTTCAATATTATATGTACTCTCATTGTTAAAAAGAATATTGCAATACTAATATCCTATTTTATTTGTAAAAAAAATTTCGGTAGTGCGATCATTCTAGTGGATTGAGTATATCTAAATTTATATATTATAGTTATCTATTTTTTTGTGTCCCATTGTATCACTTTCAAATAACATAGTTGTACTTATTCTCTAAATTTAATATTCAAGTCAAAATAATAAACTTTTGTTCATTCTATCATTTGGTTAATGTGATTTTTACAATACTACATTACTAAACATGACACAATTATATAATAAGAAGGAAAATTTCATTGATAAAATTCACGGTCATTAAATTCTTCCACCCTTAATAAAATTTTCCATCAAAATTTTTTTTACCTACTAAAATGAAAGTAGAAAAGTGTACTTTGGTTTGATTTCTTCCTCTACTTCCCATGTCACCTCCTCATACTTATGATTCCACCATTGTTATTTAACTTTATGAGTAGTCTTATTGTATAGAAATTTATCTCCACAGTCCAAGATCTTTACTGAATGATCATCACAAGAGAGGTCAAGCTCCAACTATACCACCTTTAGATTTAGTACATGTGAGGGATTTGATATTTACTTCCTTAAGATGGATATGTGGAATGTATCATGTACTTGAGATTGGGTTGGTGGGAGTCTAATTTGATAGGCCACAACAACAATCTGATTAAGAATTTAAAAGGAAATGACATAACTAGGACATAAATTTCCCTTATCCCCAAACCTCATGAATCTTCTTAGGGAGATATATAAAGGAGAACTTTATCTCTAACCTCAAACTAAAGCTATCTCCAATGATTATAAAAAAATATCTTTTGTCTAATTTGAGATATCCAAATTTGTTGTTGAATGACCTTGAACTTCTTAGTCATTTATTTCACCATTTCATGTCCCAAAATCATTCATTCTCAAACATCATCCGAACATGTTGGATTTTCTCAATTCATTTCATTCCAGATAGGGAATCATAAGGAGTTATCTGAATGATTAAATGGAATCTATTATTATTTGAGAACTCAACCAAAGGAAGATGTTGATTCCATCCTCCTTCAATATCTATTGAAAAAACTCCCAATATATCCTTAATTTACTATATTCTCTTCTCATATTAGCCAACAATATGAGGGTAATATCTCATAAAAATGTTCAACTTCATGTTTAGGTCAATTTGGATACTTTTCAAGCATTTGGAGGTAAATATTGGATCTCAATCAAATATAATCAATAATGGTGTTCCATACAATATCACCACTTCCCTGATGTATATACTTGCAAGTAGATCAAGTTATAATTCCTCTCAAATTTAAATAAACTGAGAATAATTTGTAAGATAATCCAATATAACCCTTATGTCATTATTCCCTCTGAATGTCTTTAAAATACCTATGATAAGGACCATGGTATTGTTTTTCGATTACCATATTGGTATGGGTAATGGATGCATCATCCACTTAGACCTTTTCATTTTTTCCTTAACTTTCTATCATACCATAAATTTTTATGTATATTACTTCATGTCATTATTCATATTTTCCCACCAATAGTTCTCTCCAAGA
Organism: Viscum album; assembly: GCA_963277665.1. Lineage (NCBI taxonomy): Eukaryota > Viridiplantae > Streptophyta > Magnoliopsida > Santalales > Viscaceae > Viscum > Viscum album. The sequence continues at coordinate 627,511,664 of OY728164.1, read as the reverse complement.
TCTCAATACATCTTCATCATCCCTGAGAGGATGAAGAATTTTGAGTTATGTGGGTCATTCAAATTTTTTTTATTATTATTAAGAGTTTTTTCACACATAGTCATATACCAGATTATAAAACTCATTCTTCAATGTTGGGAAAAAATCCCTCAAATCATCATTGATGCATTTTTGAGGTGATTGTGTTTATTGACAAAGCGGGCCTCCATGTTGTGATAGTTCACAAAGAAGACCAATATATATAATTTGTTGAAAAAGAGGTTTACATGGTCATTTTTCGGGTTCAAGAGACGGTGTTGGCTATTTATTCTTGACGGAAGAACCTCAACAATGGAATAGATGATCTGGATGTGGTAAAAAAAGAGCAGATATAAGGTGGCACCATTTTCCAGTGTTTGCCAAAATTTTGGGCCTGAAAATCAGAAAATTGAAAAATGTAATTTATGGAAAGGTATGTGAGCGTAAAATTTGAGTGGTGTGTGAAAAATAAACTATTGAGCAAAATATCAGCGTGGTGCGTGAAAAAGGAAATTGGTGTGCAAAATATTTTCACGATGCGTGAAAAAATAAGTGTTGCGTGAAATATCAGCGTGGTTCGTGAAAAAGGAATGTGGTGCGCCAAATATTTTCACAGTGTGCGAAATAGAAACTGGTGCATGAAATATTAGCGGGTGCGTGAAATAAAGAATTGGTGTTTTTCACACAAAAGGTGTTTTGAGATCAGAATCTCAAAAATTGGAAAAGGCATGAGGTGCACGAAAAATTGGAGCAGTGCGTGAAAAACTATGTTGTGAGGAAGAAGTGTTTTTTGCACTTAATGAGGATTACGCGCGGAAGAAGGGTTTTTCTCACGGGGTCGATTTTTCCTATAAATATGAAGTTACCCCCACCCCCCTTCATTTGGTGAAGCTCAAGACTTAGAGAGTATCCGAGCTCTGGCACGTGAAAGTGGAGGGTGAAAAAGAGTTGCGTGTAAACAAAAAGTTTGCGCATAAAAAGGTGGTTGTGTGTAAAGATCAGGCTGCACGTAAAAAGGTTGTTGCATGTAAATAAGGAAACGTGTAAAAGAAGGTGGTTGCACCTAAAATTTTTAGTTGTGCAAAAAGTGGATTTAAAGAAATAGTAGAGAATTTCGCGCCAAGTAGTGTAGAGGCTACGCGTAAAAAGAACAAGTTGCACGAAAAAGAGATGTTGTGAGAAAATTGTATTTTGCGCAAGTCAAGGTAATTACGTGCATGATGTAGTAAGGGCTATGCGTAAAAATTGGGGTTTCCCAGTACACCCGGTGCAAAGTGAGATTCATCTACTGGTGAAAGTTGAACATCAAAAGAGTGTATATCAACAGTTAAGGATGCATAATTCATTATAGATAATGAAAAGACCTACAGTTCTATAAACTGTGAGTGGTTATTCCAATAAAGTAGTGATCTCACTTCAGTTGAGAGAGTTGTTAGTTCTCAAATTGTGAGTTGTTGTAAACTAGGAGGGATAGTGAGTCTGCTCTGAACTTGTAAACAACAGTGTGCTTATAGTGGAATTGGTACATCAGCACTCCACTGGTGTATGCTCCTTGGACATATCCTAGTGAGGGTGAAAGAAGTAAAAATTTATATTCCCTATGCATGCTTTACGGTTTATTCATACTCTGTAATGGGAAGGAGAGAGAAGAGAGTTTTGTCTAATAGAAAAACAAGATCAAAAGAGGCAGTTGTTTTAATCTGTCATACCATAATTCACCCCCTTCTCAAGGTATCTAGCATAGTGGACCTAACAATCAATTTTTAACTTCAAGGATTTCCATTATATTATAGTTTCCAACTTCTTATGTTTTTCCTCATAAACCCTTTAAAAATTCGTTATCTTCTTCAGAATGGATAGTGGAACATTCATTTAAGTAATGTAGTATAATGTCCATTCCTTTATGACTTATGTGTCCAATTTTTTCACATCTAAGAAGATTGTATCATTATCAATTATCATCATTGATAAGGTTTCAAGGTCCTTTCTACTTAGTGAATCATCCACTTAATGTGACTTCACAGGATGGTAATGGATTGAGTAATCATAATCCATGATTATATCCAACCATCTTCATTGGAGAATATTAAACCCATTCTATGTGAGTATAAATTTTACGGTCTTATGATTTGTATACATTTCACACTTATCCCCATAGAGATAATACTTCCAAACTATTTAATGCTAAGATCACTACAACAAACTTTAGATCATGTGTTGGATAGTTTTTCTCATTAAATTTAAACTACCATTAGGTGTAGTATTTCACTTTATCATTTTTCATTAGAGCATAACCCATTCCAATTTTAAATAATCACTATATAACATGAAAATTTCAGTTCTTGAGGGTAGTGTAAGTACTAGTGCTGCAATAAGCCTCTTTTTCAATTCCTTGATTCTCTCTTCACATTCATTGATTCATAAAAATTCACTCCCTTTCAAGGTATCTTATTCAGTGGAGTTGAAAATCATAAGATGTTCCTCAGAAATTATTTATAGTACCCAGAAAAACTAAAAAAATTATGAATTTTTATTATGGATGTTTTTCTAGGTCACCCCTCGGTCATATTTTTCTTAGAAGGTTCCATAAATATCTATTATTTTAGAAATAACATGCCCTAAGAAAAAATTCAAATATCAAATTTACTGTACTTTTCAAATAGATTCTCTTTTCAAAATGTTTTTTACACAATACTAAAGTAATCCTCATACCCATACCTGGTTTTGGATTATATCAAAATATAATATATAAATATACCCAATTTTTTTTTGAGTTATCTCAAAAGACTCTATTGATTAAGTACATGGATATTGTTGGAGCATTAGTGATTTCATATGGAAAAACTGTAAACTAATAGTGTCTATACCATATTAAAAAGGTATTATTTGGGTTATATTCCTTATTCATATTCAATTTGTGACATCTTGACCAGAAATCTACCTTGGGGAAGTACTGGTACACATGTAGCTGATTGAAAAAGTCATTGATCCGTGATAAGGGATATTTTTTTATCAGTATTCTATTTATTTCACAGTAATAAATACAAATGCACATTGACCCATCTTTATCCATGATGAAGATAACTAGCATTCCCCATGGTGATGCAATCAGTTATATAAAACCCTTTTACATTTTCTCTTATAATTGATTATTCATTTTTTATAAATAAAAGGCGAGTATTATTGTAGTACTCTTGACTATAGGTAGAGATATATGTGTAAAATCAATTGATAACATAACCTCTTTGTGATAAGGAGTACTAAAAAACTCTTTAAAGAATACATTATTATAGTCCCTAACAATGGGAATGTCTTCAAGAATTATTATATCTATTGTCTCAACCATTTAGGAAAAATATTCTTTCTCATAAAGAAATAACAACCAATATTGAGAAGAATATTCAAAGGAGATTCATCCTCCTCCTTACACTTGTATATTATATAAGGATGATTTGAAATATAGAGAGTGATTTATATCTACTATAACTTTATGTTTGATTTATATTAGGACAAAAATTCATTCCAATTATAACATCAGATTCCACCAAAGGGAGTATGACAAGATTTTCTAGGACATTTAGTCAATAAAAATTGACTGGGGAGGAGTTATATACATGGGATGGAATAGTTTCCCCATTTTTTATTCTGATAGATAACTCAACCTCAATGTTTTGAGGTGGCATTTGAATATTTTTATTTAAATTTCCTTATATGGAAGAATGAATAGAAATAGAGTCAAATTATACACTTAACATTACTGAATGAAAAACTATTTTACGTGTCACCACTTCATTATGAGGGTCCACATCAATAGTAGTGATAACACAATAACCTTTATTCCCTCTAGGACTTAGTTGTTGTTGTTACATATTATCTCCAATAACCTTTGGCCCCGATAATTTTCTTTCATAATTTCCATGTATCATGCATTTTAAAAAATTGACCATTGGCCGAATTTTGATCATAACATTCATTTATTCTATCATAGTAGTGGGATTATTTCCCCCCATTGACAGTTATTATCCTGATGACCCTCTATGCTACACTTGAATCATTTTCCCATTCCCTAGATATAGTTTCCAGGATACTTATTACCACAATTTTGACATGTTGGTTGTTGTGCTTTCTTCCCACCATAGGATTTATCCATTAATCCTACAGAATTATACACCATTTCCCACTTTTTATCTCTATCCCATCAAGAATATCGAGAATCAAAAATCTCCCACACTAAATTAAGGGAATATAAAACAATCTATTCATATACATCTATATCTCAGATCATCAATGATTTTCATAGACTTGTATTTAATCCACTAAATAAACATTCCAACTTACCCTTAGTGTCCATGATAAAGCTAAAGGAATACTGGGAAAACCTTGTGAAGTTTTTCTCATATTCCCTGATATACTCATATTCCTTTTTCTTCACTCTAATGATCTCCATATCAATTTTAATATAGTGTATTAAGGGAAAATGTTTAATAAAAATTATTTTTATTTAATACATCCCATTCCTTGGATTCGATTTCATCATTGGGTTTTTTTCTTGATCAGTTTCCATCACTGATCTAATTCTCCCTCCAAGTGATAAATAGACAATACAACTTACTATTATTCAGAGTATAGGAGGAAATATAATATCTTCTCAATGGAGTTAATTTATTGTTCCATGATTAGGGGATCAAATGATCCAATAAATTTTGGAGACCTTTTTCACATAAAGGGACCAATCATAACATTCTCTTTTTGAGAAGGAGGGAATTCCACACAATTAAAATTATTATTCCTTTCTTGAGTCACATGAGAAATTACTTCCGTGATGTTATCATCAACCAATCCCATCAGGTTTGGCATCTAATGAAGGAAATCATCACATTTCCCAACACATTAGTTATTTATACGATTCCTCATATTTCCCACTATTAACTGAAATAAAGGAAATATTATGAATGAAAATAAATAAAATAATATGAATATAAACAAGAAGACTATGAACTTAGAAGTAATATCGTATAAACAAAATTTATATCCTAAATTATGAGTATCTAGGTTTAAATAAAGGTTATCCATGATAATTTTTCATTTTTTGGGTTTTTAAACCAACAATCAATTAATGTCCTTCATAATGATTTATAACGAGTTTAGAAATTTACCATGGAATACCCCCAAGAGTGTCAAAACAAGTAGGGAATAAGGCCACATATTAGTGTAGAAAGTACAGGTGGAGTTAATTCCTAATTTCCCCTCTCAAGGTTATTACCCCTAAGTACATCTATGTTAAATGTCCATACACTCATAGTATCTATACAAGGACTTAACTATTTTTAAACCACCCATTCTATACTTTACCAAAATTTTCTGATTTTTTTAATAGGTTTCAGGTGTAGTGGAAGTATCCTTTTAGGGTATGAAAAAACATAGATTTTAGTCTTAAATAATGTGTTGTAATTTATTTACATAATCATGAGATCATTTCCATTGAAAAATATTAGATTAATACACTATATTAATATGTTAGAATCATTGGGATATGATATTCACATGTAATTTATAATTAATTTATGAGTTGATATATAATTACCTCAACATGTAATTACACATCCATTTATAATCCAATGGAATATAATTAGTAACAATTTCTTTAAGCTACATGATTAAAGGGTTGAATCCCTATAATGGGGATCCACACATTCACCACAATCCCTGATCAACACGGTAGGATCACTAGGTTCTAGCATAGAAAATCCTAACTACTTGCATTGTTTTTGGTTGATCATAACAATATTCTTAATGAATTATGATGAACCATTAGGGTTCTCTTGAAGTCTTGAGAGAGGAGGAAGATATATCACACTGTAGGGATTGATATAATCTCTCCTTATCTGTTGTGTACACCAAAAGTTAATTAGAAAAGTGATAAAATTATATTTTTATTATATCTGCTTTAGGGTTGGGAAATTACACACAAGTCCCCAACCATATTTAATATTCTTAATTGAACCTATGTATAATAATAATAATAATAACATTATTATTATTAATCACTTGACATGCACAAAAAATTAATAATATAAATAAACATTAATTATTTCTAATTTGACCATTAAACTTGGTCTTATTTCCTATATTAGAATTTATGGATAAAAAATAATGACTATATTATTAAATAAGTGTCATTGTATTATTCTATGATAAATATAATAAATATTATTTTCACCAAAACTTAAATCCAGTAATTATTATTATTATTTAACTCACTTTATAATTTCAAATAACTTATGATTAAATTATGACGATCAACTAAAAATAGAATAAATATTATTTATTATATCTTGTTAAATTCAATACCTAAATATAACTGAGATTATATATACACATAGTGAGTGAACCTCTAAGATAATTAATTAGTGGCACTAGGAATAACTGATTAAATTTCATGTTTAGTATCTGACAATATGTCGAGGTATACATAGAGAAATAATTTAACATAAAAATGGATTCCATTATCCTATGAATGTTTACCATGTGATATAATCCTTTTATCAAAATATCTCAAATCAATCTATTTTCATGCGGGTACCAACTTATATGCTAGATGAATATTTCTTTGACTTTATGAAAATTTACATGCCCATCAAACATAATGTCCTTGGATTTATTTAGGTAGTTCTATTACCATCAAAGGGTATGGGATGTTAACTTCCATCAATTGAAAGAAGGGATAAATAATTTCGTGCATTATCCATTAATTTAATATCAGTCATGATGAAACCTACATATCCTACTTCACTATGGACATATGTTGTTATTATTTTCATCCATACATCCATGTACATGAGTAATTATATCCCTTAATGATAATCTTAATGTATAAAGGTCAATACACATATATGTAGATCGAAACATCTAATAAAACAAGTAAATTTTCATTTCCCATTGATGGAACTTTTCTCATTACCTCATATCTTAGATATTACCAGGGGAGAATACCAGGAGTAGGTTTCTCAATGTATTATAATACTCATACCCTAGATAGTTTATATTGTTTTTATCATTTTGGTAAGTATTATCTATCCATATAACAAGATTTATTAATAATGTTGTGGGACCTCTAGGTTCCCATTATAGTGGGGAACTACTATGACCTTTCAATGTGACATATATTATATGGAAATTATCACATATGAATATTATGTAGAAGAATAGTCAATCTGTGACAAAAAAAATGTAATCAAGAACTAAACAAGTTGGTTATAGGGTTCCAAGTCTAATATAATCCCACCTACACTCTCTGCACACTAGATCTAAGATGATACTCTCGATTTTGTTTAGATAAATCCTTTTTAAAGGGGTCTTCCACATTTTCCTACTCAGATAATTTACTCATCACAACTTCACATCATTGATAAAACCCCATAATGAGATGAGACTTTCAAAGTATGTGCCTTTTATCCTTTAGTGTGACCTTGGATCTTTGGAGAGATCCACCAATTCAGTGTTATGATAGTAAACTATAACAGGGTCTTCATAGAAAAGAACCACATAAAGCCCGTAGAAAGTGTTGTGAATCCAAACTACTTCCTTGGCTACATTATAATCCATAATAGACATGAAATATCCTATAGAATCGGTGGAAACTGACTTATTTGAACACTTTCAACTCACAACTCCTCTATTGATACAATGAACATATCTACACTGTGACTTCAAATTATTTTGATCTGTATGAAATTTAGTATCTATATGACCATTGATAACTAACTTTTCATCTCTTCAATACACTAGAAACATATCCTTAGTTCACCTTAGTTACTTAAGGATAGTCTTATGAGAAGTCCAATGTTTTTCACCTCGATCAACATGATATCTACCTACCATGCTCAAATCATAGGAAACATTATTCCTCGTACAGAACATGACAGACATGATGGATACTACCACATAAGTGTATGAGATCTTACCCATTATATTTATTTACTTTTTTGTATAAGTAAATATTTTCATGGAATTATGTATACCTTGTGACATTGGAAGTAATACCCCATTATATTTTTCAATAATAAACCTCTTTAGTATCTTATTAATGTATGTACCTTGATTTAGTCCAAGAATCCTCTTAGATTTATTATGCATGATCATGATCCATAGAATATGGGCCACTCCACCTATTTACTTCATGAATAAGCACTTGTTCAATTATTCCTTAACAACTTATAATGTTAGTTTACGTTTTTAATTAGTAATATTTCATCAACATATACTACTATGATAATAACCATACACCCACAAAACTGTTTGTAATTATATGGATCATATTAATTTTTAATGAAAGTGGATTACTTTTTAGCTTCATCAAATCAAATTTTCCATGGAATAAATTCTTTCTTTAATTAATAAATTTATCTATGAAAATTGGAAACATTTTTGAAATTTCTTAGAGTCACAAACTTTTCTAGTTGTGTCATGTACACATATTCTTGAAGGATCACATTAATGAAAGTAGTTTTTATATCCATGTTCCAAATCTCATAGTCATGGTAAGTTGTTATGGTATGTAAGATTTTGATGGATTTAAACATGTAAACTAGATAAAAGGAATAATCGTAGTAAATTCATTGATTTTGTATAAAACCTTTATCCACAATCAATTATTTGTCGGTATTAACTTTACCTTCCATTCCCATATTTCTCTTTACTTACCATTTACACCAAATAGTTTTTACATCAACTAGATGTTTGACCAAAACCCAAATATGGTTTTAATACATGGATTCCATCTTAGAATTCATGGATTCTTACCATCTTGCAACTTCTAAGCTCTCTGCTACCACCTTGTGTGATAGAGTATCATTATTTTCAACCAATAATGATTCTACATTACTAGTGAATAGAAGACCATACCTCTCTGGTTCTCTTACCTATATAGTAATCATATGAATAAAATGTTTTTTAATAACTTCTTCCAAGATGACCTATGGAATCAATTCCTATACCAACTCATATGTATAATGAGAATAAACTTCATAAAAGGAAATATTTATCTCACTATACTTCTTGAGGATGTCCTCCCTCTCAGAAAAGATGGTTTGTCTTACAAAAGTTACATTCTTATTAGAGGGTTGTACAGATAGTATCCCCTTGTTTCCTTAGGATTCCATATAATGATAAAATTCATGTTTCATGGTTCTAGTTTTTTCCTAGATCTATATTTAACAAATTCCTCACAACCCCATGGACATATATGTGACAAAATAGGTTTCTTTAAATTCCAATAAGTTAAGATTCATCCTTTTGCTAACATTATTCCACTTTGTTGTATAAGGTGAAGTGAGTTGATAAAAATTATAAAACTCTAATAGAAATTTGATAAGGTCTTGGTTAATATATTCACCCCTATATTTGATCGATGTTTATTTATCTTATTAGAATGTTGATTCTCAGCCTCATTCTTGAACTGTTTGAACATATAAATTTATTCATACTTGTACCTCATTGATTATATATAACTATACCAATTGAAGTTATCAATAATATTAATAAAGTTGTATAATCTATCTCTAGATTCTAATTGAAATGGTTCACACACATCAATGTGTATTAATTCTATAAGATCTACGACCCTTTCAGCCAAAACAATGAATGGTGATTTGACTATCTTTAATTATTGAAAAGTATAAAATCTTTTAGGTGGATTTAGATCAAAAGTGTATATAAAAATATCTTGATAGATCTTTTTCATACACATCCCATTTATGTGACTGATATGGTGACACCACAACTGGGTTTCAAATGATTCATTCATATTAGTTTTATTATCAATTAACAATATTTTTTTTCATAAATAAATACATAAATACCATTTTTTAGTTGTGTCATACCATAACAGATGATTTATTTTTAAAGGAAGAAAAATTTATTTCCAAATCTAAAAATAAATCCATCCATATATAGGAAAGAAATGAAAATTATTTTCTTGGTAATATTAGACACGAAATTAAAGTTATTTTAAACCATAATCAATCATGTTGGCAATGTGGGATGGTAGTATCTAAGGGATAGAGTAGCCAACCTCACTCCATTGGTAGCCCGTATATCTACCTCACTTCATAAAACCTAATTAAATATACTATGTTCCTATATTTTGGAAGAAATGTGGGACCCACATGAAATATCTAATACCCAACATGTTCATATATAAAATTAATTTAGATAATGAACACACCTGAAGCTTCACCTTATATATTTTTCTGGGTTAAATTCCTCTTTAAGTGGACTTTCTTGCCACATGAAAAAGCATACTGCATCTTATTCCATTCCTTACATCTGGATCTTAATCGACCTGAATTATTCTTCTTCATCCTCATTCTAAATTGACCTCACTACACTTTCATCCTACTCTACTATGTAATAATTTACAAAAACCAAAAAATATATTTGACAATACACAATATAGTTATGTATTTATCCTTGATATTTTTATGATGTTAAAAGCTTTAATATGAATGAATCTATGTGTTTTGTGTGTTTTATGAAGAATTCTGAAGATAATGAGTACCTATATGGGGTTTCCACATCCCCTGAGTTTGTGGTGATGTCTCACGATAAAATAGACACATGATCTTCCTCTACTCTTCTAGTATTCAACAAAGAGAAAGGTTTTTTGTCTTCAAAAATCATCTAAATATGTTTTTTGGTAGTTTGAAAAAAAAGGAAATTGAATGAGTTGTAACATTGGAGAGATAAGTATGAAAAAAATCATTTTTTGGATAATTGTGTTCATTTAAGATATTAATGTGGATCTATAAATAGAAAAAATATGAAGATATTGTATAGATGTTCTTTATGTAGTTTCTTGTTTGGATCGTAGATAAGTTGATCTCAAGGATGATATTTTATTCATTTTTATCTTTTCCCCTCTTCAGGAATTTTTTTCAATAGTTTATACCTCATGTCATCAATTAATTACATTTTCATTAATGTTTATCATATATTATTCATCGTGGAGACATGAAATCACTGTAATATTGGGCATATTATTCCTGAATTTTTTAAAGATTCTTTCATTTCATCTGGATTGCATGTTGTTCAGTCTCTTCATATACCCTTCAAATGGAAACATTGGTCCACCCTTTCAAACCTGAGAATTTTGACCAAATAAATAACTAAATATCATCTATTAATTCATAGATCCTACTATTTATTACAACGATCAATCCATTATCAGTCACGGTGGACACAGAGGACCCAATGGACAATAGTACTTTGACTGTTATTTCTATTTCAAGTGAAATAGAATTTTTTATGAGAAAAAATATTGATCCCGAATCTTTCACATTTCACCTCTCAGCTAGTTATATGGTTGAAACTTTTGACAATGAATGAAAATATTAAATATAGAGGGAGAAGTTCCCTATCAAGCCTAAATACATAGATGAAAATAGAATTGAGGCAGAGGAGTGGTCAATAATGTTTGTTTTTCCATTCAATGAGTACTTTACAAGTGAAATCAAACCTCCTTTCCTCTATACATATCACCCTAGAATGATGATTTCAATTTTTTTACTTTATTATCCATTTATATTTATTTTAGAAATCATCCTTTGAAATAGTTCTTTTTGCTGACATGTGGAACAAAGGGATTCTTTGGTATATCCCTACTACGTTTATCAATAAATTCATATCATTGGTTTTCAAGATGGAAAATATACTAATCCACCTTAATATTTTCATATTTTACAAATAATAAACTCTTATTATCCAGAGTTGTATGTTTTTAGAGATACGATTAAATCTATGTTGAAGAAAGGGGATCTCATTACTTGTCAATTGTACATAGATCAAAGGTTTGTCCATAGTCCTTACAAAGTGGGTCAACTAAGTCTAGAAGTATTTAATATCCAGAGTAAATACCATAGGAAAAGAATATATATTCCCAGTATTTCATTACATGGAATTAGAATTTCAGAATCCACATTTGATAAAAAAGAATTTGATAGTGTGGTTAATTATTTTGACATTTGATTTGATAGTGGTTAGTGGTATGATAAGTGAATCAGAAGTTCAAACATTCCACTTGGTTTGTATTAAAGTGTTTATTTAGATCTTATAGCCTTTCATGTGGTGAATTGGTCCATCACGGGGAACATACCACTGTTTAATTATGTAGATATAAATTTTAAAGATTCACTTTGTATCATAAATTATGTTTCTCAAGAAGGGGGTGTAATACATATATTTATGGATCAATACATATATTACATTTCATGGTTCATTGAATTAAATCAAGAATTCATGTATGTATCAGTTAATTTTTATTTACCCAAGGAAATATAAGAAGTTTTTATTCTCAGAAGTATGTACTTTCGAGTTGGTTCTTATCAACGAAGAGGGTTTTAATCATAAAGTATTCAATTTTGATGATATTATAGGTAACCTACAAAACAATTATCCATTTTTTTTTGTGAACACTCCCTTTTTGTATCATTCTTACAAGAATAAATTTTTGAATGAGAATGAGGTTGGTGTTTTGTGTTTTAAAATGCACATTGTTGATGTACATGACAATGAAAATATCCCAAGAAGTGGGTTATTCTACCTTAAAATAGATGTAAATGGGTATAATTTTATTATTTTAATCCATGGGAACATGAAGGATATGTAGAACTTATAAATGAATACCAGAAACCTGCTAATTTTAGAGGCATGAATATTTTTTGGGAAGATGTGATAGATTTAATTTTAAGGTATGTCGAGGCATTAGATATTCCCAATACCCCTATCCATAATGTTGTAATTACCACATCATCTTCTTAACATATGAATAAATATTCAGTGGTTATTTTGGGATTAATTAATATGAAAATTTATAGAAAAATTCTAGACATACTTCTATCTTGTGTAAATGAGGGGAACCAGTTGAATCTTTCTTTGAACAAATGCCCTCCATAGAAGAGACTATCTCAAATATTTGTATGTTCCTCACAACGGGGTGGATTTATTCAAGAAGGATCTACTATTTATAATTTTTTTAATTAATGAGTGATTTTGTGATAATCAAATCCTTCAATTCATGGAGGCATTTCGTAAATTAGAGTTAGGATTGAATTTGGAGAATCATATTGGTATATTGGAGAACATCTTAGGAAAATTGATTCTTCCTCTTTCTTTACAATTGCGAATTTCTTTTCAATAGTTAATTTTATTATATTTTTAAAATCCATGATGTCTCATGTTAGTGATTTCATCAGTAGTATCTAAAAATGGTGATGGGTGGAACTACACTGGATGAAAAGTCCACTAAATATTCAGTGTTGTTTGATCAGGTATGGAGAATTGCTGAATAAATCATTAACATGGATTTTATTACTAATAATTACTATAGAAAAAGATTTTTTTATATAAATATGAACTTATGTTACTTGGTTTTATAGTTGGATTTTATGAAAACTATTATCTAGATATTGATCATTTAAAATCATCACCTTACCTAAACCATTGTAAAACAAAAAAATTTTTTGTTCTAAAATTCATTCAAAATTTTGGGACATCTAAAAGGTTTTCTATGGTGATTCAAAATAATTAATTCTTGAAGATAAACTATGGACACCATTCCTTATGTTAATTTTTTTATGTTTAATATAGAATGGGGATTCTTTATGGAGGTGTTTGATGGATTTTCCTTGTTATGTGGGAGCTTCAATTTGAACATAACTTCCTCTTTCAAAAATTAATTGAAGAAATATAGTGTGATCAAAGATTTGGGGGATTCATCCTTATGATTATCTTCACATTTCAGGAAACATGTAGTTTTCTATTCCATTAGAAAGGAACATGTTCTCTCTATTTTGTCTTGTTACTTACAATTTAAAGAAAATCATGATCTTGCAAAATATCCTATGAAATGAATCAAAGAGGTTCAATGGCCTAGGATTTAGATCAGTCAACATCAATATTCCAAGGATTTCATACTCTCCAGATCAGATTTGGGATCGATTTTCCCAATTTCTTACATTACATTAGAAGATGATAGATATTATGTTAAGGAAATACATGGATATATGGTGTATATGGTAAGCTTTATTATTATCCAAGACATGATGGATGGACTGTATTTTGTGTGGAAGGGCCTTTGTATCCCTTCAGAACCGACCATTATATCTCCTAAAAGTAATTTTTTATTTTTGGAATGCATTAGAATGTTGCACAAAAGTTTTTTTATCATTGGTTCCTTCTAATGTATTGGAGAAAAGATATCCAAGTAATGGGTGAAAAACTATTTGGTGTATGTGACCCCAAACAAGGCATTGATAGGAAGTGAGAAGTGTGAATGGGTTTTGCAATGCATAGATGGCCATTTCATAAATTAGTGAATTTATAGATCATCAATAAGCTCATTAAATCAAGATATCCTTGCCATTAGAGTGATAGTTCGTGTTTAATATGGATATCAGTTACACACCAACTTTGTAAAATCTCATTAAAAAGTGAAAACTATATCACAAATCTATAATTACATATAAGAATTCAAGTGGAAACTGAATCAAGCAACTGAAATAACATTTGGATCCCTCATGTAAGTGTGAATGGGGAGTGGGTTGTACCTAAAAACTATGTTTCCGATGAAAAATGTTGTATTTTCTCTATATATTCAAAATTTTTAGAGAAATACTATGATAAAAAATTATTTTTCTTCTTCTACATGGAATTTAAAGTTTGATATAGGACCAAGAATCAAAATTAACTTCGGTTTTGGAAGGATTGGGAAAAGATAGGCAACCAAAACTTGTTAATGGGAAAATTTTGTTCGTTCTAGGTTTATGTTACTGGTAATTGGGAGATCACGTGTTCAATGGAGAAGAAATCATTCATTGATGTAGTAAAAAACTTCTGGCTGATTCTAGATCAAGGCTGTTGATTTGTTTAGTTGACAAGAATGATGTGTTCCATTCTAATTAATTACACCTGAAAAGTATATTTACATGGTTTTCCCCTAACCCATATTTTTTTGGAACCTTCCTGTAGACATGACATCCTTTAACTTCTCAAAGATTCTCAATGTGTGAAATTATATTGGGGTCTATCATATTTCCGAGGCTATTCAATGGGATGTACTGTCACTGGGCTCTGGTTTGGAGTTCGATGATTCAAAGAATACATTTATGAATTATTTTAATATAATCATGATCAGATTAATCTCCATTACTTCTTTGGAGATGAATTATGAGGGGAGGCATGAGATGGAAAGATGACTCCTCAGCCTCAATGTCTCAAAGATAGTGAAGTTGATTCTGGTGAGCAATAGACTATCACTATATTCTGAAGAGGTGATGATATTGAAGGAGATCCAGATGATATAGTGGTACATGAATGTTTTTTATAGTGTTCTTGTAGAAGATGGATATGCAGAGTAAGAGGAGTTCCATGTGATTTTCCATGATGTTTTTCGAAACAATATTGGCTCGACAATGGTGGGATGGGGGGGTCTTATTGGGGGCTTGTGTGAGATGATCAAAGTGGCTTACCTGGTACAATTTGAGAGGGAAATGATTGATTTATTTTTGATTCACAAAAAATTATAGATGTAATAGGAGGATATAGGGTTCCTGGATGATTCCTTCCCTTTCCCAAGGTATGTATCAATCGTTCTTGGTGGGTGGTGTGTGTGATGTTCCACTCATTTAGCATGTTTTAATTTTGTACACAAGTTTTGTGTTCCATTTTCTGTTATATAGTGAAGCATCAATTATCAAGGATCTATACAAGTAGTAAATGGGTACAAGGGGAGAAGGAAAACTGAATTCTAATATGATAGATATGTCGATGATAATTTGTGTGATTAGAGCATCATAGGGGTTCTAGGTAGTATGTTCACCTCAAAATCTATGATAAGTTGTAGTTAACAAATATTAGTGAAATTCACGGGAAATAATTGTTTTTTTAAAAGTGATGTGATGTGAAAAATATGTACCATATTGAACTATAATGGTATTTGTAGATATTTTACCAGATCCACCTTTATTTTTTCTTTGACCTGAGAAAATATTATAATAATAGTTCTTTTGGGGGAGAAGCTACTTTTTTTCCAAAATATACATGTTTCACTAAAGAATGCATTCTATATGTGATGATTTGTCTGTATATCCACATTCCCCATAGAATATCGAGATCTCGTTTGACATGAATTTACCACTATATTTTGTTATTAATGTACTCACATTATGCTTGAATGAATTATCGAGCAAGTTTAACACTTTATCTATAAAATTTAATCCCATATCGAATGACTAGTCATCAATAATGAGAAATAAGTTGTTCTTATAGTCAAGATTGAAAGTTGTGATTGGTCTATACAGATCATCATGCAGAAGATCTAGTGGTTTCTTCACTAAGAAAATTTCTAAGGTTGGGGATGGACACCTTGTCTTCTTGTTATTCATAAACCCCTCACACAACTTGTTTAGTTGAGTAATCACCAAAAGACATATAACCATAATCTTCTCACCCGTCATCTTCAAGGAATGGAAGTTGAAATTTAAAATCCTTTTATTATAGATCAATGTTGTTACCACAAGGATCAACATTATGCATACCGATTTGAATGTTTCTAACCATATCGTTTATAGTAAACCTTGTGAACACCTCACCATCATTTTGAGTGTGCTACTTTTGTAATATAACTTCATGGAATTAAAATTAATCTCCTATTTATCATATTTTATCATATTTACAAGACAAATAAAATTACTATAGAGAATTAGTATGAAATGTACCTTCAATAGAATGCATTGGTATAACGACCCAAACCTTTTACATATAACATAACATGATTTTAAGCATAGTTAATTATCAGAGTACAAGACAAGAATCGTTATGTCTGGTGTCTTAGAAGAATAGGTACATAAAACATAAAAAATGGGGCTAAAAAAACTTTCTTTATTTAATCTCCATAAAGATATCCTAACATCATTTGAGCCCTTACATCTATATACGGTACCCTAGGGAACACATAAACAAAGGGATGAGCTAAAAATCCCAGTAAGTGAATGAACATAAGGATATATCTTATGCACATGAGTCAGGAGGCATGACAGAATTATATCCAAAGCATGAAACATATGAAATGATATCATATAAATATGGGATCATATAAACATGGAATCATATATATGTGGAACAATCATAAAACATTTCTTTAGTACGGGTCAATGCTAACTTCCAATCCCGTTTCCCATTTTAGTACGGGTCAAGGCTAACCGCCAATCCCGTTTCACATCACATCTCATGAGACTTAACTTTACCCAATGCATTGGAGCACTATCTCGGCGCACCCGTCTCAAAATTTTCATGAATATTTTTTCCATATAAATATTCTTTTCACATAAATAATCATATATAATCAGTCGTTCATAAACATAAGGATTCCTATGGAGAGAATTGGGTATCACAATCATGACATAAAGAATAACCAATGAGTGTATCATGAAAGTATCCATGAAATAAAGGGATTATAAAATACATGGACGTTAATAAGGTAATATAGTCATATAAGATGGTAGGTGGTTACAAATATAAGTTACAACATATAAGAAATGTATTTGAGAAACATTAGCATTAAAACATTTTTGTGCGTTTTAAGGAAAATACTATAGAGATTTTAAAATAGAAAATGGAAAAATATTTTATATAACACCATAATTAAACCAAAAATGATATCATAATAAAAATACTGATTTTATAAAGACAATGGGGTCTTAAAACAGAGGATAGACTTCACTTGAAATCGAGTAAGAATTCGAGAAGTTCCAATAAAATGAGTGTGCGTATTGGGAAGTATCGAGGAGGGATTCACTTAAAAGCATGTATATCCCGAAAAGAGAATGAAATATAGATCTTGAAACATGATTTTAAAGAACATAAACCGAATTTATATGTTTTAAGTAAAAATAAAAGACAACTATATTTTGGTAAAAAGAAAGATAGAGCAACCCAGAGGAATAAAGGAAGTTTGGGTAGAATCCATTACGGTTTATCAACATGATATTAGGTGTAACTAAGAGGGCTTGATGAGAGAGATAAGGGGTTTCCCATCACTTATAAATTATTAGTGTAGTATTAGTGAGGTGTATAAACATACCCCATCATGTGGTATTACACAAAAAAAGTTATAGAATAGAGACCAATCTTGATTAAGAGTGAAAAGGAGAGGATCCCTTACCTTAAATCCATTGGTGTTCTCCACTTGTTATTAAAGTCATGAATTAAAAAATCAGCTTATTAATTAATAATTACAGAAAATATTATATTTTTAATTGATTTATTATATCCCTTTTTAGTTCCTTAAAGTACTTCTTGATTAGTTATAAGGATCAATTTCTTTGTTCGGGCTCGTTTTTAACATGGTTTTAAAAGAATGGTTCACTTATATTCAAGTTTATAAAAACATGAAAGATGGAAGTGATTTTTACAGAATTATAGTTATATGATATTAGTGGACATACAGGAGATTATATGGTTTTAGATTTAATTTGGTTACATAGAGTGAAGTCAAATTATTATATAAAACCAAAGTGACAACCGTTTTTGTTAATTGGTTGGTTTGATTACAAAGAACATACTTTGCTTTATAACTTCATAACATTTGAACAAAAAAAATTAGAGAATCAAAATAGGATATATTATATATATACATTCTAGTTCAACCATAAAAAATGATTTTATGACCAGATTAGATTATGATAATATAAATTGATAATCCGTTGTCCATGAATGTGCTAAATTAGCACATCTCAAACGGTGCTTTCATTTCTTTCAAATAAAAGGTTAGGAAAAGAGATAAGATAATGAACTTTTCCATTATAATAATATAATTCAATTACATGTATGATACTGGATTTATCATACCATTTGGGTGAAGGGAGGTGAGGAAAGAATCAAAAAGGAAAGAACTTAAATGAAAAGAAGGAATTGGAAAGAGGAATTTACCTCTTGAGACTTCCTCCTTTGAGAACCTCTTAAGGGGATAGGTTTTTGTATTTTGAAGAGGATAGAAGATTTTTGACATGGGTGAGGATCATGGTGAGATATTTTTGCAGAATATTGATAAGGCACAAGGATTTAGAGGAGTGAAGAGAAGTGGTAAGAATGGGTGGTATTTATATTGGAGGAGAGGAGGGTTCTCATAATTTTTAAATCATTATTTTATTATTTCCTCACAAGAAAAGGAATAGTAAGTATTCCATGAAAAAGAATAGTAATAAATTCATGTGACTTCTAACCAAATGGGCTTATATCAGTAGATCATCATCAATGACTCAATTAATCCATTATTTATCATTTATTATGAATTATCAGATTCTAGTATTCATAAAAAAATCAATTATTTCAGAAAAATCCCAAAATTTCACCCTAACAAATTTTCAATGTGTAGAATTCAAAAATAAATTCCATTTTTCAAAAATAATTTTATAAATAATTTTAAAATAATATTTAATTAAAATCATAATTTATTAGTAAAAACCAGTTTTAAAACATTCATTTACTTATTCTAAAATATAGGTACATCATAATTTCACATAAATATTATTTTATGACTATAATAGGTAAGGTTAATATTAATTAGGGGATTTTATTGTTCATAAGGGTATGCTACTATTCATAAGGGTAGGTTACTATTCACTAAATATTATTTTTTTCTTATTGGACTCCAAATAACTTACTAATTGCAACCATGTATATCAGGTTTTACGAAACTCTAAACATAGATGTGACAAACTTAAGTTTAAAGGACACTTAGCACTTAGTAGTTCATTATGATTTTTTTTCATGTTATTTTATGAAATTTTTATAAGAAGGGAAATTTCCACTGAAAACATTGGGTCATTACAATCTTCCCTCCTTATGAAATTTTTCCCTTGAAATTTCATTTTACATTATAGAACATAAACAGGTGAGGGTATTTGTCCTTCACCGCCTTCTCAGGTTCCCAAGTAGCTTATTAAATCCTTTGGTTCCTCCACAAAACTTTGACAAGGTGGGTTGTCTTGTTGCGTAGAACCATATCTCTTCGGTCCAGAATCCTCATTGGTTGCTCCTCATAAGAGAGATCATCTTCCAGCTTCACCACCTCTAAGTTCAGTACATGTGAGGGATCAGGTATGTACTTCTTCAGGATTGATACGTGAAACACATCATTAACTCAAGTTATATTCAGAGGATGTGTGAGCTGATAGTCTACGAATCCTATGTGATCAAGGATCTCAAAGGTTCTAATGTACCCTGGGATTAGCTTCCCTTTTTTCCAAAAAGCATGACTCTCTTCCATGGTGATATTAGAAGGAATACTTTATTCCCAATGTCGAACTCCATGTCCCTTCGACGGTTGTCAGTGTATCTCTTTTGCTAACTTTGAGAAGCTTTGAAGTTTTTCTATATGACTTTAACCTTCTTTTTCATCTCTTTCACAATATTGGGTCCAAGTATATTTTGTTCTCCAACTTCATCCAAATAGGTTGGAGTTATATATCACTTTCTATAAATAGCTTCATACAGATCCATCTGAATACTCGAGTGGAAGCTATGGTTGTATGAGAACTAAACCAATGGAAAATGCTAATCCCATTCACCTTTGAATTCTAGAGAGCATGCTCTTAGAATATCTTCAAGAGTCTGAATAGTCCTTTCATATTGGCCATTAGTTTGGGGGTGATAGGACGTGCTAAAATTTAATTCAGTACTTAAAGCGTGTTGAAGACTCCTCCAGAATTTAGATGTGAACCTTGGATCATGATCAGAGACAATTGAGAGTGGAATACCATGCAATCTCACCACATCCTTCACATATAATTTTTCAAGTAGTTCAAGTGAGAGGTCATCCCAAAGAGCGATAAAATGGGAAGTCTTGGCTAGTCGATCAACCACAACCCATATCACAATATTTCCCTTCGGCGTATTCGGGAGACCCATATCAAAGTCCATTGTGACATTTTCCAATTTCCACATGGGTATATCCAATGGTTGCATCATCCCTTTGGACTTTTTTTGCTCTACATTAACTTACTGACATACCCAGCACCTTGATATATATTCTTCAATCTCCATCTTCATGTTATCCCACCAGAAGTGTTCTCGGAGATCATGATACATCTTGGTACTCCCATGATGGATAGAGAATGTTGAGCTATGTGCATTGGCCAATAGCTCTTTATTTATCCAGGTGATGAAGTCACACAAACACGCATTCCAAACAAAATCACACCATCATCATTGATATGAAACTCTAGTATATTCCCTTCCTTTACTACATTGACCATCTTTTGTAACTCCACATCATCCCTTTGTGCTTCCTTAATCATGTCTTGAATGGATGGTTGCACAATAATTTGTGCAAGGTAGGATGTATCCCCCACCCTTATGTTTTATAAATACATCCTTTTCATATCAGAGAAGATAGGGTCTTTCTTAATCCATAACATTGATAGAGTATAAGGTTCTTTTATTCTTAGAGCATCAGCTACCTTGTTTGCCTTTCCAGGATGATAGTGAATCAAGAAATCACAATCCTTGATTAGATCTAACCATATCTTTTGACGCATGTTGATCTCATTTTTTTTAATATATACTTTTGGCTCTTGTGGTCAGTGTATATGTCACACTTGTCACCATAAATGTTGTGCCACCAGCTTTTCAAAGGAAAAACCAGGGCTTCCAGCTCTAGATCATGCGTCAGGTAGTTCTGCTCATGGATCTTCAACTGCCGTGAGGCATAGGCTATCACATTATAATTTTTCATGAGTAAACAACCCAATCATTTCTTTGAATCATCGATGTATATCACAAAACTTTATCCACTTTTTGGTAATGTGAGTACATGTATAGTGATCAGCCTTCTCTTTAGCTCCTTGACGCTTACCTCACATTCATCAGTCCAGACAAAATTTACCCCCTTCCATGTCAGCTTGGTAATTGGGTTTGACAATTGTGAAAAGTTCTTCCTGAATCGTCGATAATACCCAGCTAGACCAAAAAAGTTACGGATCTCCATTACAGAAGTTGGATTGGGCCACTCTTCAATTTCCTTCATCTTGGAAGGGTCCACAGATATCCCTTTTTTGGTGATAACATACCCAAGCAATGATACTTCCTCCATCTAGAGAACACATTTATTATACTTTTCATACAACTTTACCCTTCACAAAGTATTTAACATATTTTTTAAATGCTCCTCATGTTCCTCAATGCTCTTGGAGTGTATCAAAATATCATCAATAAAGACTAACAAAAATTTGTCAAGGTAATCTATAAAGACTCAATTCATTAAATCCATGAAAATTTCTAGAGCATTAGGGAGTCCAAATGGAATCACTATGAACTCATAGTGTCCATACCTCATTCGTAAGGCTGCCTTTGGTATATCTTCCTTCCTCACCTTTAGATGGTGATATTCTGACCAAAGGACCAACTAAGAGAAATAACTAGCCCCACAAGGTTGATCGAACCATTCATCTATCCATGTAAGGGGATACTTTTTCTTTATAGTTATTTTATTGAGTTCATGATATTTAATGCAGAGGCGCATTGATCCATCCTTCTTCTTGATGAAGAGGATTGACAGTCCCCACGGTGAAGCACTCAGGTGTATAAAACACTTATCCATATTCTCCTGTAACTGCTTCTTCATCTCCTATAGCACTATAATGTCCATTCTATAAGGTGTCTTTGATATAAGTAGAGATCCAGGGTTATGTTTAATTGATAACTCAACCTCTCGGTCAAGAGGAAGACCAAAAAACTATTCTGAGAATACATCAGTGTAATCCCTCACGAGGGGAATATCTTCAAGCATGATTCTCTATTTTGTCTCAATCATTTGAGCTAGATATGCTTGCTCATAAGGCAACAATATCCACTCTTGAGATGAAGATTCTAAAGGAGACTCATGTTCCTCCTTACACTTGTAAAGAATCGGAGGACGCTTCAGGATGTGAAAAGTGATCACCCTTTCCCAAAGGTTTATGTTGGATTTGTACAAATATAGCCAGTAAATTCCCACTATTTGGTCAAACTCCATTAAAGGAAGTATGACAAGATTTTCTAGGAATCTCAGTCCACAAACATTAATTGGAGGGGAGTTATAAACCATGGATTCCGCGATTTCCCTATTTTCTGTTCTCACAGATAACTTTTCCTAGAAATTTTGAGGTGGTGTTTGAATAGTTCTACTAAACATATAGGATATGAAAGAATGTGTAGAAATAGAATCAAATAGTATGTCTGCTATTATTGAATGAATAACTAGTTTACCTGTCACCACATCGCTATCCGGCTCTACCTTAGCACTAGTGATAACATAAGAACTTCCTTGTTTCCTTGGAGGTTGTTGTTGATTGAATCTTAAAACCCTCGTCTTATAGAAATTGTTTGCATAATTCCCATTCTCCCTGTAGTTGTAACACTACACTATAGGCTGAGTTTTGATATGAACCTTCCTTTCTTCTTCAACATTAGTGGGATTTTTCATATCCCTTCAATAGTTCTTGGCCAGATGACCAAACTTTCTGCATTTGAAGCAATTCTTGGTTCCCTTAATATAGTTACCATAATGCTTCTCCCCATAATCTTTGAAAATGGGAAAGTGATGCTTCTTTCCATCATGGTATTTTTCTGATGAACCACCCACATTTTTCTCCATTTTCTGCTTCTTTTCACTGGGCCCATGAGACCACTGAGAGTCTCCAATATCCATTTCATACTTGAGGTCACAAAGAACAATCTCTTATAACTGTTCAAGTCCTGAGTTTCCAACACTTTTCATAGACTCGGATTTAGTCTGTTAAAGAAGTGATCCACCTTTATTTTGGTGTTTATGACAAATCCAGATGCGTACCATGAAAGACTTAGAAAGTCTGCTTCATACACCCTAATGAACTCATCTTCCTTTTTCTTGAGTCTGAGGAACTCTCTTTCCATATTGAGACAGATGGATCAAGGAAAATATTTATTGAAAAACATCCTCTTAAATTCCTCCCAATCCATGGAATCAATTTCTTCTTGGGACTTTGTATTCTTGATCAGTGTCCACCACTGATCAGCTTCCCCATCAAAATGAAATACTTCCAGTACAACCTTCTCTTCTTCCGAGCACTGGAGAATGAATAATATCTTTTCAATAGAGTTATTCCATTATTCCTCGAGGAGGGGATCATAATATCCTCTAAACATGGGAGGCATTTTTCGCATGATGGATTCTATGGAATCTTTCTCTTTCCATGGAATTAGAGGGAATTCCACATTTTTTATGTTATTATTCCTAACTCGAGCCAGCTGGGAAAGTACTATCACGATGTTTTGAGCTCCCGTTCCAGTCATATCAGGCATATCATTTGAGAAATCATAACACTACCTATCACATTGGTTGTTGACCATGTTCTTCTATTTCCCGCCATTAACTAAGAAAATTAACGTATAATTAGAGTTCTTGAATACTTATTTATTGAGAATATAAAGAGAAACTTTCAACATAAAAGGATAAACTTATAAAGAAGAATTATATACTAACTTGTGATTCCTTAGGTTAAAAACCTAGCTTATCCTCGATTTATTTATTGAATGATATTCTTATGGGATTTTTTATCCCTTAATAATGGTTAGTACTAAGCTCATGAATCTACCAAAGCATATACTCCGGGAGTTTCGTAACCCAGAGTGCAACAAGGCCTGTTGTTGTGTACCAGGATACCCTAGGTCGAGTCCAAAACTCTATGTTGGAGTTTTCACTCCTAAGTACATCAGTGCCAAAGCCGACTATACCTGCTCTTATCCATACATGGATGTATTATTTTGATAAACCACTTACTCTATACTTACCAAAATTTAGGGATGTTTTATTATACTTCGTATCATCATTAAGTTTCTCACTAAGGTGCTATATTCCTAATCTCCAAAACTAAGTATTCCATCCTCTGATACCAACTATAGTGACCCAAGACCTTTTACATATAACATTACATTATTTTAAGAATATTTAAGTATCAGAGTACAATCCAAGGATCGTTAAGTCTAGTGTCTTGGAAGACTAGGTACATAAAACATAAAACAAGGGGATAAAAAATATTTCTTTATTTAATCTCCATAAAGAGATCCTAACATCTTTTTAGCCCTTATATCTGCATAGGGTACCCTAGGGAACACATTAACAAATTGATGTGCTAAAAAGCCCAGTAAGGGAATGAACATAAGGATACTTCTTAAGCACATGAGTTAGGAGGCACAAAATAATGAAATCCAAAGCATCGAAACATATGAAATGATATCATATAAGCATGGGATCTAATAAACATGGAATCATATAGATGTGGAGGAATCATAAAAAATTTCATTAGTATGGTTCAAATCTAACCGCCAATCCCGTTTCCCATTTTAGTACGGGTCAAGGATAACCTCCAAACCCATTTCACATCGCTTCTCATGAGACTTAACTTTACCCAATGAATTGGAGAGCTATCTGAGTGCACCCATGTC
The DNA here is from genome assembly GCA_963277665.1 of Viscum album. Taxonomy (NCBI): domain Eukaryota; kingdom Viridiplantae; phylum Streptophyta; class Magnoliopsida; order Santalales; family Viscaceae; genus Viscum; species Viscum album. The sequence continues at coordinate 627,486,128 of OY728164.1, read as the reverse complement.
AAAATTTTCATGAATATTCTTTCCACATAAATATTCCTTCCACATAAATATTCTATCCACATAAATAATCATACATAATCAATCATTCATAAATATAAGGATACCCATGGAGAGAATTGGTTACCACAATCATGACATAAAGCATAACGAATGAGTGTATCATAAAAGTGTCCATGAAAGAAAGGGATTAGAACATACATGAATGTTAATAAGGTAATATAGGAATATAACATTGTAGGTGGTTACAAATATAAGTGACAATATATAATAAATTTACTTGAGAAACATTAGCATTAAAACATTTTTGTGCGGTTTTAAGGATAATACTATAGAGATTTTAAAATAGAAAAGTGAAAAATCTTTTATATAAAACCATAAGTGAAACAATATGGTTATAATAATAAAAATACTGATTTTATAAAGGAAATGGTGTCTTAAAATAGAGGATAGAGTGAACTTGAAATTGGGTAATAATTCGATAATTTCCCTTAAAATGAGTGTGCTTATTAGAAAGTATCAAGGAGGGATTCACTTAAAAGCATGTATATCCCTAAAAGATAATTAATGATGGATCTTGAAACATTATTTTGGATAATATATACATAATTTATAAGTTTTACATAAAAATAAAATACAACTACATTTTGCTAAAAAGAAAAATAGAGCAACCCGAAGGAATAAAGGAAGTTCGGGTAGAATCCATTACAGTTTATCGACATGGTATCAGGTGTAACTAAGAGAGATTGATGAGTGAGATAAGTGGTTTCTCATCAATTATAAAAAACTAGGGTAGTATGGGGGAGTTTTATAAACATACCCCATCCCTTGGTATTACACAAAAAAGGCATATCATAGAGAACAATCTTGATTAAGAGTGAAAAGAAGAGGATCCCTTACCTTAAATCCGTTGGTGTTATCCACTTGTTATTAAAGACCTGAATAAAGAAGGTAGGCTTATTAATTAATAATTCAAGAACCTATTATTTATTTAATTTATTTATTATAACCCTTTTTAGTTCATTAAATGCCTTATTGATTAGTAATAAGGATCAATTTCTTTGTTTGGGCACGTTTGTTTACTTGGTTTTAAAAGATTGGTTCACTAACATTCATGTTTAGATAAACATGAAAGGTGGAAGTTATTTTCTAAAATTGAAGTTTTATGATATTATTGAACATAAAATAGATTATATGGATTTAGATTTAATTTGGTTACTTATAGTGAAGTCGAATTATTATATAAAACCAAAGTGACAACCATTTTTTTAATTGGTTGGTTTGATTACAAAGAACATATTTTTCTTTATAAATTATTACCATTTGTACAAAAAAAATTAAAGAATCAAAATAAGATATATTAAATATATATATAATTATTAAACAATAACAAAAAAAATTTCATGACCGTATTTTATGATGATAATAGAAATTGATAAACCGTTGTCTTTGAATGTGCTAAATTAGCACATCTCAAACGGTGTTTTCATTTCTTTCAAATAAAAGGCGAGGAAATGAGAGAAGATAATGAAGTATCCCATTAGTTTAATATAATTCCATTAAATGTATTCTACTATAGTTATCATACCATTTGGGTGAAGGGAGGTGAGGAAAGAAACAAAAAGAAAATAACTTAAAAGAAAACAAGGAATTGAAAAGAGGAATTTACCACTTGAGACTTCCTCCTTTGAGAACCTCTTAAGGGGAGAGGTTTTTGTATTTTGAAGAGGCTAGAAGATTTTTGACTTGGCAGAGGATATTGGGGAAATATTTGTGAATAATATTGACAAGGCACAAGGCTTGAGAGGAGTGAAGAGAAGAGGTAAGAATGGGTGGTATTTATAGTGGAGGAGAGGAGGGTTTTCATAATTTTTTTATCATTAGTTTATTATTTCTTCACAATACAAGGAATAGTAAGTGTTCCATGAAAAAGAATAGTAATAAATGAATGTGACTTCGAACCAAATGGTCTTACATCAGAAAATAGTCATCAATGACTCAATTAATTTAAAACCATAATTTATTATTAAAATACCAGTTTTAAAACATTCATTTACTTATTTTAAAATATAGCTACATCATAATTTCAAAAAAATCCCTAAACATTACCCTATCCATTTTTCAATGTGTAGAATCCAAAAATAAATTCCATTTTTCAAAAATAATTTTCTAAATATTATTAATTTAATATTTAATTAAAATCATAATTTATTATTAAATACTAGTTTTAAAACATTCATTTACTTATTCTAAAATATAGGTACATCATAATTTCACTTGCATATTATTTTATGACTATCATAGTTAATGTTACTATTCACTAGGGGATTTCACTATTCATAAGGGTATGTTACTATTCATATGGGTAGGTTACTATTTACCAAAAATTATGTTTTTCTTATCGGAATCCAAATAACTTACTGATTACAACCATGTATATGAGTTTTTTTTGAAAATCCAAACACAGACGTGACAATATTATGTTTTAAGGCCACTTAGCACTTATTAGTTAATTATGTTGTGTTTTCATGTTATTTTATGACATATTTATAAGAAGGGAAATTTCCATTGAAAACTTTGGGTCATTACAATTGGATACAAATTTTTCACTGGAAAATAATGGACCCCTTTCCCATGATTTGAATAGTGGATCCATCTAAAAATTACAAAAGTTTAGTGATATTCTTATCTATCTCCTATAAATTTACTTGGTAGCCCATCATGTTTTTTCTTTCCCTATTTTACAAATACTATTCATTATTGTGGGCAAGGTCCTGCTCATTAGCATTAAATTTTATCTCCACCATATCTTCACTATGCAGCACTACACGTTGTTATTCTTTCCTATTTTATGAGTCCTCTCGAGACACCCCCATAATTATTGTAGGTTCCTTATCATGGGAGTGTATTATATTAGAATCTTCTTCATGACAAATTATCTAGAAATCAAAGGCATAATTCCCCATGTTATTACAATTGGAATAAATTTATGTGTATCTTGTATCTATTATTTCTGGTGATATCACCGAAAAATACATGGAATGTATTTTTTGTACCACCATGATCACCATTTCCATGATTACGCCACTTGAAAAACTATCTTCCTTGACTACATTTATTAGGAATACTAGTTCCATGCTTTGAAAATCACCTGTCATCTTTCTTCATGCGTGCAATTCAGTCTCCTTGAGTGAGTAGGAAATGGTGTCCAGGACTATCAACTCTACGTATGATATCCTTATATGCCATCATTCAACTGATTTATTCCTCAAACAACCTATAATCCACATCAAAGAGTTTATCAAGTGAAGAAAAAACTTTTAGTTACTTTTCAATAATAGAATCAAAAAGTTTCTTAAAAAGTGTGGAATTTGTTGTTTGAGATTTGATTTCACTAAACATATTTTCTAATCCAATGATATTCTTGAAAAAATAATTTTTGATTTGGTCTCCCATATCCTAAATGCTTAAAAATATCGCTTCAATTATTGTTATCCTATATTCTTCACTCGATCAATCCCCAAATATAGAGTTTTTAGGATATCCCATGTCTCCTTCAACCTCTTTTTCTCGGAATTTTCAATATAATATCATGGAGTATGACTTAAAAAATGTATGCATGTGTTGTCTTGTACTTACTTTATTCAGTCTACACTATAGAAGTATGTTTGATGGCTACCTAAACTTTGATTTTCTCCATATTTTCTACCATCTAGATTGAACAAATATAAAAGTTTTTAGATGTGTGCATCTGGTAATTCTATGATGCCACACCCTCCTATATTTATTGATATAGTTTGATCACCATTTCCTTAAACTAGATGTATTTAGTCAATAAATTTTTCTATAATACCATATTTTGGCTTTAATCTACCTGGGATTACTACCCTCCAATTTTCAATAAACAATGTGAATTCATAATAGAAATATAGTTAAGGAATCCCTGTAAAAAAGATGTGTAGGAAAATATGGATAATATAGAAACCAAAAAACTAGGAAACTTATCCATTTAATTATATTATATTTTTTGAGAATCTAATAGGGAAATGTTAAAATACATTTGAACCAAAAAATTGAAAGAAAAACTAATGGTATCATGTCAAACCATGTTTCAAGAAATGACTAAGGTAACACCCCAACCCATCTAGACCAGAGCCAGTGCATTACTTGTTATATTTGCATGGGTAGAAAGAATGAAAATCCCAAATGAACGATTGTTTTAGTAGTCCTGAAGAAACTATATAAATAAATGTAGCAAAAATTACATTGGAAAAGGTTACAAAATACAATAAGTAACAAAAACTAAAAACTTCATCCATAGGAACTCAATAAATGACCTCTGCTTCATCACCTGTTGTAGGTAAACAGTGAGAGGGGTGAGGTAAAATTCTTATTAAGGGATAAAAATGGAGGAATAATGAATCAATAATAACTGAATTGTAAAAAATTTGACAAAATAAACATGGCATGGTGAATAAATGAAAAACTCACACCATTAATAAACTGAGAATGAAACTGCATCCATAGATTTTTCCACAGTGAAAACCTCAAGAATAGTAATAAATAATAATGAATAAAGAGAATTATTATTAATCGGATGTTATGTATCTATAAAATGAAACCATAATACCATTAAAATTGTTTAATTTGGTGGGTAGAAACCCATCTGATTATTGGAAAAAAACTTGAAGGGTTTGTCGCCAAACTGATTTGTCTCATGAGACCTACCGATTCATCGAGGGGATATAGAAGGCCCCACATGCCACTACATGTCCAAATAATTCTTTATAAACTTATTCAATACAATCGAATTATTACTTTTCAATATCCTTATAGGGTAGTGTATACATATTCATCAATATTTCCATAGTTAAAATAACATTCCAAATAAACACCATATGTAAAATGGTATATGGTTTAGAAAACAAACATATCCATGATATGAGATTATGGATATTTAATATAAATATAATTTCATATGAAAATTGATCTCAAATGGGAAATAGGTACACCACATAAGGATTTTTAGGTTCACCACACAAAGTTAGTCACAACAAAATAGTAGTTGAGACAAAGTATCTTACCACAATGTAATCGGTCGAACCATATGACCAGAACTTAATAACCCTAAAATGAATCATTGAATAACATGAATATAAATACAATCTTGTTATTATATATCAAATGATAGTACACATATACCACATACAATAAATAAGTGGAGAACAATGAAAATCTCACAGAAATGAAAGTGAGATGAGAAACCCCTTACCTTATGCTCGAGTGGGTTCTTCGTTTGTTTTAATGACCTGAATAGTCAAATTTATATTCATTAATTCATAATTACAGAAACTCATATACATTTAATTTATTTATTATAACCTTATTAGGTTCATCTATGGCCTTTTAATGGGGTTTGGAGGTTCAATTTTAATGTTTTGGAAACATTTTTTCCTTTGTTTTCATGATTCGTTTACTTGCATTCATGTATGGAAGTTTGCTTGAAATGTGGTTAAACATTCAGATTTTTAACATATATTATTAGTGAAATTAAATAGATATAAATGATCTTATAATTATTCTAGGATATATACTTGAATATGAATCATTAGTTAAATGTTTTTGATAAACGCTTGGATTTAGCTTGACAGTTTTGTATACAATGAACATGTTTTGTATTATTATTCCATATTATGAGTGTGTAAAGATTACATAACATTAATTAGATTAATAATATATATTACGATCTGGTTCAACCATTAAAATGGTTTCATGACCAGTTATAAATGAGAAAGTGAAGAACAAAACTCCGCTGTCCACAAAGGTTATAAATTGGAACTTCATGGACGTTGATTTCATTTATAAAAATAAAAAGAGGGGAGTAATAATATTGATCATGGTTATTCCATTAAAAAAATATAATTATAGTATATATATTATACTGGAGTTTATCATGGTCATTTGGATAGAGGAGGTTAGAAGAGAAAAAGAAAAGAGATGAACTTGAAAATAAAAGAAAAGTTGAGAGATCCCTTATGAAAATTCGGAAGCCTAACAACATCGCTTAAAATTTCATAAAATGAAACGATGAGAAAAAAATGGTATCTCATAATATTAAAATGAAATGGAAATTAATAATAATACATAAAATCAAACCCCAACAGATGATAATGGAAATTCAAATAGATAACATAAAAGTAGTGTCTACAAAAAGAAGAGAATAGAGGATTCCCTTACCTTGTAGAGTAACTCCTAGATCTTGATGGATGTGACATGGGAGCTTAAGGATACCTTATAAGAACTCATATAGAGGTAAAACTATGAGATCCTAGAGAATGAGGGATTTGGAATTAAATAAAACGAATGGATGAGTGGGAATTTATAGAAAAAGAGTTGTAGTTTTTTAATAATTTCAAAGGGACACCTCATTAGTGGTTTTTGACAAAACATGGGCTTACCCAGTGTACTTTCCCATGGTTTAAGCCACTTGGGACACCTCATGTTATATTTTACTATAAAAAAGTTGACCATACTTTTATATTAATTAATTTCATCATTATTAAGTCATTAAACTACCGAAAACTCAAAACCGTATTTTTACTATTCATGAAAAATTCATGTATTTTAGAAAAATCCAAAAAATTCACCATAACCATTTCTTGATGTTTAGAATTAAAAAATGAACTCTGTTTTTAGAAAATAATTTTCTATGTATTTTTAATTTAATTTTTATATAAAATCATAATTAATTCGAAAAATAACAATTTTAAAGGTATAATTAGTTTTATATCATTTTAGAAAATTAATTAAGATCTAATTATCTTATTACCTTAGGAAAATAAAATATTATCATTATATACTATTCATAAAGGTCATATTACTATTCATATTACTATTCATAATGGTATGCTACTATTCATCACAAAATCATGTTGGTTCTATTAGACTCTAAATGACTTACTAGTCACAACTCTAGATGATTGTTTTTTGAAATTCAAAACATAAAAGTGAAAATTGTATATTTAATGGATTGGTTTTGACTATCTCCTAAACAACCAAGTGTTGTTTCAAAGGAACACAATGCTTTATGAAATATAGGCTATGAATAGAATGTACTTAATTGAAGAATACCATAAAATGTTTCGGGTGTTATATTATTCCCTCCTCCAGAAATTTCATTCTAGAAATTTTATATATAAATCCCACCAAAAATATGTGGGTGGTTCTTCTTCATAACATCCTCAGGTTCCCATGTTGCTTACTCCATATTCTGGGTTTTCCAAAAAAACAGTTACTAGATGAGTTGTTCGATTTCTCAATACCTTCTCCCTTGTGTCAAGAATCCCAATAGGCTCTTCAGAGTATGACAAATCAGGTTCAAGTTCTATTTCTTCATAGGTGAGTACATGCATTGGTTCTAGCATGTATTTATTCAATAATGACACATGGAATATATCGTGGACTTTGGAGAGACTTAGAGGCATTTCGAAATAGTAAGCCACATATCCAATTATTTCTAGAATTTCAAATGGTCTAATTTACCTAGGTCTTAGTTTCCCTTTCTTACCAAACCTTAAGACACCCTTCCATGGAGATACTTTCAGAAAGAAAAGATGTACCACATAGAATTCCAAATCCTTTCTCTGGTTGTCATTATAAATCTTCTTCCTACTTTGGGATTCTTTAATATGGGCTTGAATTTTCATTACCTTTGTCATGGTCTCTTCAATAAGTTCTGGTCTTATAAGTTTCCTCTCACAAACTTTATCCCAACAAGTTGGAGATCAAGATATCTTTCCATATAATGCTTCACATGGAGCCATTTTAATTCTATAATGGAAACTAATGTTGTATAAAAACTCCACCAAAGGAATGTATTGATCTAACATACCTTGTAAGTTAAAAGAGCATGACCTCAACATGTCTTCTAGAGTTTGAATAGTCTTTTCAGACTGTCTATCAGTTTGGGGGTGAAAAGAAGTACTCCTACAAAGGTCAATATTCAAAGCCTTTTGGAGACTTTTCCAAAATTTTGATGTGAACCAGCGATCTCGATCGGTCACAATCGATAGAGGTTCACCATAAAGTCATATAAATTCGTTAATATAAAGTATTTCCAGGAACTCAAGCGTTAAATCCTCTCTTATAGGAAGGATATTTGCTGATTTTGTGAGATGATCAACAATTACCAATATTTCATCATTACTTCTAGATGTACTTGGTAGTCTGGTGAAAAAATAAATTGGAATGTTATCTCAATTCCACATAGGAATAGGTAGAGGTTTCATCACTCCTCTAGGATGTTGTCTCTCTGCCTTCACTTGTTGAAAAACTAGACACCTTGATACATAGTGAGAAAATTCCCACTTCAAATTTTCCCACAAAATATATTCCTTTAGATCTCTATAAATCTTTGTGCTACCCATGTGTATAGATAAATTTGAGCTATGAGCATCGTATAATAGTTCCCTTTTTAGATCAGGTACTGATGAAACGCATAACCTCTTCCCAAACTTCAGAACTCCTTCCTCATAAACAAAGTCTTACAATCTTTCTTCTTTAACAAAAATAATTTTCTTGTGTAGATTTTCATCATCAGATTGAGAGCTTTTTATCTTCTCTAGTAAATATATTTTAGAAATTATTTGAAAGAGGAAAGATGTTTCCCCTTCCTTAACAATTACAATATCCATATTTAGTAGATCCATGAATATAAGATCTCTCTCTATCCCCATTTGAGTGAGAAGTCCATGATCCTTTCTGTTTAATGCATATTCCCCCATATTCTCCTTTCCTTGGTGGTAGTGTATTGAACAATCATTAACTTTGAGTAACTCGAGCCATCTACTTTGCCTCATGTTGAGTTCTTTTTGTGTAAAAATGTATTTTGAACTTTTGTGATTTGTGTATATCACACATTTTTCACCGTAAAGATAATTTATCCATATCTTCAAAGAAAATATTAAAGCTACTAACTCCAGATCATGTGTTGGATAATTTTTCTCATGATTCTTCAACTTCCTTGATGAAAAAGCAATTACATTACAATTTTGCATAAGGACGCCACACATACCATTTTTTGATGCATCACTGTATATTACAAATCCATCAATTCCATATGGAAGAGTAAAAATTGGGTCATTGACCGATCTTATTATCAATTCCTCAAAGAATTAGGTACATTCTCTCATCCATACAAACTTATCCCCTTTACGTGTGAGCTTGGTTAGCGGGTTAACCAGTCAGGTGAAATTTTGAATGAAATGACGATAGAAACCTGCAAAGCCAATAAAACGGCATACCTTAGTTATGTTCATCGACATGGGCCACTCTTTGATTTCCTTTGTCTTCACAGGATCAACTAAGATTTCATCCTTAGAGAAAATATGGCCAAGAAAAGAAACTGTTTGAAGCCAGAATTCACACTTGCTAAACTTCCCATATAATTCATTTCCTCTAAGATTTTTCAGAATATTTCGTAAATTATTTTTATGGTCTTCATATCTTTTTGAGTATACTAGGATATCATCAATGTATAACACAAAAAAGTTATCAAGACATTCCTTTAAAACTCCATTCATTAAATCAATGAAAATAGAGGGTTCAACAGTTAGTCCAAAAGGCATCACTGTAAACTCGTAATGCCTATACCTAGATCGAAATGATGTCTTAGAAATATATTCCTTGTTCACACACATATGATGATATCTGGATCGAAGGTCAATATTCAAAAAGTATTTTGATCCATGAAGTTGATAAAATAAATCATCAATCTGAGGCAAAGAATACATATTCGTTATTGTAATAGCATTGATTTCCCTGTAATCAATTCATAGCCTCAGGGATCCATTTTCTTCTTGACAATCAAGATTGAGGCTCCCCATGGAGAAACACTAGGTCAAATAAATCCTTTGTCACTTGACTCCTCTAGTTGTTTCTTTAAATCCACTAACTCCATAGTGGACATTCTATAGGTATTCTTTGATATAGGTCTTGCACCTGGAATTAAATATATAGAGAACTCAACTTCCCGCTCTGGAGGATTTCTAGGTAAATCCACTAGAAATACATGAACTTACACTTGCACTATACATACATATTCAATTTGAATATTTCATTCCTCACCCATAGATATTGGGTTCTCTTCCACTCCAAGAATTTCATTAAATAGAGGTACTGTGGGTGGGTCTAGATAAGAATCATATAGAGGGGGATCCTCTCTTAAGATAAGAGTTTATACATCATTTTCAAAAATTGTAACTTCCTTTTTCTAGTAATAAATCTTCTCATCATAATTTGACAACCAATACATACTAAGAATTATATCAAATTCAGTCATTGGTATGATGATAAGGTTAGCAACTAAAAAAAATTTATGTGTCACAAGGGGGACTAGTCAGCATTCCTTTGTTGCAATGATGCATCCCCTAGGAGTTTTGACTAATAACTCCTTTATTAAATCAAATTGTACATGTCCAATTTTCGTGGAAAACTGGGAAGATATAAATGAATGCGATTATCCAGAATCAAATAAAGTGTTCACTAAGTTTGAGGAAACAATTAAAGTACCTTCCACCACACCATTAGGAACTTCAACTTCCACGGTTGTAATCGAATAATCTCTCCCTTGTTCTCTTGGATTTTTTTAGGCATGTTTTCTTGTTGATTAGGACACACATTTTCATAGTGTCCAATCCCTCAACAATTGTAGCATTGAACATCATCAAATTGTTTCCTACCCTTTCATTCATGAGATTGATGACCCTTTTCTCCACACTTATAGCAGACTCCCATGCCTTTCATGAATTTCCCAATATGATTATTTCCACAGTTCTCACACAATGGGAAATTATTCATTCCCTTGTTCTTCTTTGGTGCTTCACCATTCCCTTTGTTATATGAGTACTCCATTTTATCTTGGTTTCCTTTGAACAAATTTTATCTAGAAAATTACTTCTTTGTTTTTATAGAATTTGATACAATTTCATCAAATGATGAAAATTTTTAAGAAGTCGGTACCCTTTGAAGACATAGCTTAAGACCTTCAAAGAAATGATCAATCTTGTATGCCAAGTCATGTACATAATATATGGAATAACTAGCTAGCGTTGTGAAGGTATCCTCATACTCTACAACACCGTATTCTTCCCTTTGCTTTAAGCCAAGGAATTTCCTCTTCATTTCAGTTCGTTTCTCATGAGGGAAATATTTTTTGAAGAATATTTCCTTCAAATTCCTTCATTCCATATATTCTATTTCTTCTTCCTCTATGGTATTTTGAATCAAGGACCACCATTGATCAACTTCACCCTTGAAAAAGTATACCTCACTACTACAAATCCCGCTTTTATCAGCGCTAAAAATGGCCTTTAACAGCGCTAGAAAAGCGCTGTTAAAGCCGGTGTAGATAGGGGGGGGGGTCCCCTTTATCAGCACTCCAAAAAGCGTTGATAAAGACCCCTTTTATCAGGTCTTAAAAAGTGATGATAAAATGGGTCTTTTATCAACTCTAAAATGAAGTGCTGGTAAAAGGGTCCTTTATCAGTGCTTTATTTTTAGCATTGATAAAAGACCCCTTTTATCAACACTATTTTTAGCGCTGATAAAAGTTAAAAAAAGTTAATTTTTTTTTAAAAATCCTGGCAATCTCAGGGGGCTTGTTACAGTGCTTGAGCCCCCCCTTTATCAGTGCCTTCCTGCACCTCTAGTGCCCCCACGCACCCCCTCCACCCTTTATCAGCGCTATCCCCCACTAATTTATTAGCGCTAGCTCCCATATTCCCCCATGTACATGAGCCCCTACATTCACCAGGTTTTGAACTCAAGACCTCTCCCCCCCGTGCCAAAGCCCTTACCACTCCTCAATTTTGATTTGTTTTCCATTTAATGATATATATATATATATCTCTATATATAGGTATATTTAGTCGTATAGTAATATATATTTATATTAATATATATATATATAGTTATATTAATATAGATATGTAGTTATATTAATATATATATATAGTTATATTAATATATAGGTATATAAATATTCATATATTTGTATTTAAAATAAAATGGATATTAGTTATTATTTAGATAAATCTAATATATTTTATATGTAAATATATTTTATTATTTATATTTATAATTAAATTTTTATGTGTGAATATATAAAAAATATGGATATATTGTTATATATTTGATTATAAATAGTAGTGCATTATAAAAAACAGTAAACTTTTAAATACATACTATCAATATGAATGTAATAACTTGGAATAAATTCAGTGCCCTCCAAAAAAATCCAATAATACCCCCTTAAACGAGGCATAAAATCCACAAAATGTTAAACAATTGGGGTATCCAGACTAAAAACCCAGTTTTGGAGGAAGAATGGGCCTGTTTTGGCCTCGAAAAAACATCGACCAAGGTGCCCCCCCCAAGTTATAAGGGCGTAGAGCTCGTCACAGGCTTCGATTTGATATATGGTAGAGCTCAAACAGACACTCAGATCAAAAGTTATGGCCGTTTGAAGTTCGAGTTGCGTTTTCAACATATTTTGGATCGTTTTTTTATTTTTTTTAATTCTTTAGTCTTCAAATTGTTATTAAATTACTATTACTCCATAATAATTAGGAAATTCTTAATTAAAAAAATTTTTTTTAATTTTTTTATAAGCCATTTTCACTAAATATCTTATATATGAAGTGTAACTGTATATTTATACTTATCTAAAATATATTTAAAATTATATTTAAAAAATATATAATATATTTATAACAATATATCAATATCTATATATTTAAATATTAATATATTTTTTTAATAAATTATTTTTGGATGTAGACCCTTTATCAGAGCTTTTAAAAAAAGCGCTGATAAACACCCCCCTTTATCAGCGCTAATAACAAAAGCACTGGTAAAGGGGTGCCCTTTAACAACCCAAAATAATGCACTATTAAAGGGGGTACCTTTATCAGCCATAAAAAAAGCACTGATAAAGGGATACTTTTATTAGCACTGATAAAAGCACCCCCTTTTATCAGCGCTTTTTCGTTAGCGCTGATAAAGGGTGGCACTGGCCATGGCCCGTTTTGTGGTAGTGCCTCTAGTACAACCTTTTCATTTTTATTGCATCTTAATGCCATGAATATCTTTTAAAAAGAAATTTATCTATTTCCCATCAACCATTGGATTAGTTTTCATGTATAAATATGGGGTCTTATGCCGCATGAAACGATCCAACAGAAGTGTGGAATGATTATTCGTTACATCTTGAGTAATTTGTCCCAATATGGTCATGATATGATCTACTCCAACATTGACTATGTTGACTTGCTCAGTGGAGAGATCCCTACCTTTCCCATGAGTATTGATTACCCTCTTTCCATTTGACACCATTTCTAAATAATGGAACACACTAGATTATGGTATGAATCATAATGTATAATCTTAACTTAACAAAATACTTAACATAAATTTAGATCCAATGCATGGCTAATCCCATTATCAAAAAAATGTTTTATTTGAGGAATAATTTACATTTCAATCCTTCATAATGTCTTGTAAAAAATGAATTATCTTAAGCATATCCCATGGGAGTGTCGTAACCAAGAGTGCAGAAATGCTAGTTGTCGTGTACCAGGATACCTCGGGTCAAGCTTGAAACACCTTATCGAAACCTTTACTTCTAGGTACATTTGTGCCAGAGCCACCTCTATCTTCTTGTATCCAGACAGGGATGTATTTTCTATAAGTATTAACATAATATATACTTTACCAAAATTATAGGATATTTTTGTATGTTTATCCTCAAATACTACCTTAGGGCTTTGTTTCCAACTATACATTTCCTACTCTAGTTTCCATGTTTTCTACTAAACTTCCTCTAATACCAACTATAACACCCCAACCCCTCTGGACCGGAGCTAGTGCATTACATGTTATATTTTCATGGTTATAGAGAATGAAAATCCCATAATAATGATCAATTTAGTTGTCTTGAATAAACTAGATACATAAATGTAACTCAAATTACATTGGAAGAGGTTACAAAAAACAATACATAACAAAAACTAAAAACTACATCCATAACAACTCAATAAATGATCTCCGATTATTCACCTGTTGAAGGTAAACAGTGAATGGGGTGAGCTCAAATGCTCAATAAGGGATAAAAATAGTGGAAGCATGAATAAATAAAAACTGAATTGTAAACAATTTGACATAATCAACATGGAATGGTGAATAACTGAAAAACTCAAACCATTAATAAACTGATAATGAAACTACATCCATAGATTTTTCCATAGTGAAAACCTCATGAATAGTAATGACTGATAATGATAAAAGATAATTCTTATTAATTGGATTTCATGCATCTGGAACATGAAACCATAATACCGTAAAAACAGTTTAGTTCTCTGGGTAGAAACTCGTCTGATTTTTGGAACCAAACTTGAAGGGTTTATCGCCAAACTGATTGGTCTCATGAGACCTACCGCTGCATCGAGGGGCTATAACGGGCGCCACCCGCCACTGAATGTCCAAATCATTCTTTATACATTTATTTAATACAAGAGCATTATGCCTTTTCAATATTTGCATTGAGTAGGGTATACAGATTCATTAATATTTCCATAGTTAAAATAACTTTCCAAATAAACACTGTATATAAAATGGTATATGGGTTAGAAAAAAAACATATATATGGTATGAAATTTTGGATATTTAATATAAATATAATATCAAATGAAAATTGATCTCAAATGGGAAGAAGGTACACCATATAAGGATTATTAGGTGCACTATACAATGTTAGTCACAACAAAATAGTAGTTGAGACAAAGTCTCTTACCACAATGTAATCAGTCGAACAATATGACCAGAACATAATAACCACAAATGAATAATTTAATAACATGAATATAAATATAAAAATGTTATTATATATCAAATGGCAGTACAAATATACCACATACAAGAAATAAGTTGTGAACAATGAAAATCTCAAAGAAATGAAAGTGAGATGAGAAACCCCTTACCTTATGCTCGAGTGTGTTCTTCGTTTGTTTTATTGACCTGAATAATCAAATTTAGATTCATTAATTAATAATTCCAGAACCTCCTATACATGTAATTAATTATGTATAACCTTATTAGGTTCATTCATGGCCCTTTTAATGGGGTCAATAGGTTCAATTTTATTGTTTTGGAAGCATTTTCTTCCTTGGTTTTCATGATTCGTTTACTTTCATTCAAGAATGGAAGATTGTTTGAAATGTGGTTAAACATCCAGAATTTTTAATATATATTATTAGTAAAATTAAATAGATATAAATTATCTTATAATGTATCTATGTTATATAATTGAGGATGAATCATAAGTTAATTTTTTTTGATAAACGCTTGGACTTAGCTTGGCAGATTTGTATACGATGAACTTGTTTTGTATTGTTATTCCATATTACGAGTGCATAAATATTACAGAACATTAATGAGATGAAATACATATATTCTTATCTGGTTCAACCATTAAAATGGATTCATGACCAGTAATGAAGGAGAAAGTGAAGAACAAAACTCCGCCGTCCACAAAGGTTATAAATTGGAACCCCATTGACGTTGATTTCATTTATAAAAATAAAAAGGGGGAGTAAGAATATTGATGATGGTTATTAAATTCATATGATATAATTTCAGTATATATATGATAATGTAGTTTATCATGGTCATTTGGATAGGAGAGGTGAGGAGAGAAAAAGAAAAGAGATGAACTTGAAAATAAAATAAAAGTTGAGATACCCCTTATGAAAATTCGGCAGACTAACAGCATCGCTTAAAATTTCATAAAATAAAATGATGAGAAAAAAGGTTATCTAATCATATTTAAATAAAAATTCATTTAAGAAGAATTCATAAAATCAAACCCCAAAATATGATAATGGAAATTCAAATAGAAAACATAAAAGAAGTGTTGACTAAAAGAAGAGAATGAAGGATTCCCTTACCTTGTAGAGTAACTCCTTGATTGTGAATGATGGGACCTTGGGAGCTTAATGAAACCTTGGGAGGAATCATAGAGAAGTAAAGCCACCATATATTCGAGGATGAGGGATTTGGAATGAAGAAAAAAGAATGGATGAGTGGTTATTTATAGAAAAAGAGAGGCAGTTTTTTAATAATTTCAAAGGGGCACCTCATTAGTGGTTTTTTCCAAACCATGGGCTTTCTCCTGGAATTTGCCCATGGTTTAAGCCACATGGGACAACTCATATCATAGGTTACTGTACACAATTTGACCATACTTTTATATTCATTTATACATAATTAGGATGTCATTAAACTACAGAAAACTCAAAACTATATTTTTACTATTCATGAAAAATTCATGTATTTTAGAAAAATACCAAAAATTCACAATAACCTCTTTTTGGCGTGAATAATTCAAAAATGAACTCCATTTTTAGAAAATAATTTTCTACGTATTTTTATTTAATTTAAATAAAATTATAATTAATTCTAAAAATAACAATTTTAAAGGTATAATTGGTTTTATATCATATTGGAAAACTAATTAAGATATCATTATCTTATTACCTTAAGAAAATAAAATATTGTCATTATTTACAATTCAGAAGGGTCATATTACTATTCATATCACTATTCTTAAGGGTATGTTACTATTAATCAAAAAATCAAGTTGGTTCTATCAGACTCCAAATGAATTAATGGTCACAACTCTAGATGACTGTTTTTCAAAATTCAAAACATAGAAGTGAAAAATTTATGTTTAATGGATTGGTTTTGACTATCTTCTAAATAACCAAGTTTTGTTTCAAAGGAACATAATGCTTTACGAAAGAAATATTGGCTATGAATAGAATGTATTTAATAAAAGCATACCATAAAATTTTTGGGATGTAATAACTAAAATAAACAAATCATCTATTAACTCATGAATGAGACAAAAACCTATTAAAAAAACTGAAAACAACCAATATCTCAAGAAAAATACATTCTTCAAAATTTGAATTACGCAAACAAAAAAGACTCGTATTTATCATTATTTTACATGTTATTTTTTTGATTCATATGATGGAACTCACTCCCTAACATTGACTAACATTTTTACGTTCCTCCAGGTTGTTTTTAGACCCTTTCCATGTTGAATTTAAACTCCTTAAATATGTATTTATATGAGTTGTTCATTTTATATTTAGGGTTTTAAATTTTCATGGGCTTATATGTTTTGCATGGGGGTTTTTCATGGTGAATGGGCACCGTTCACATGGGATGTTATTTATGTTTTAGGATTATTGTATACCACATATATGGTTTTCCTTATTATTATTAGTGGCTCTTTATGGTCCATTGATAATATGAGATCCAATGGTCTATATTTTCTAGGGGTGTGTTTATTTTACTCGTTTTGGATCCACTATGCTATTGCCATGCCTATCCTGCCGTGTCACTTGTCTTGTGTGATGCCCCACATTCAATTATACAAACCACTGAGTTCATCTAATCCATCCATGTAGCTGCGATCCTATGTTTCCTTCTGACGCTTATGGATTTTCATCATTTCTCTGCCCATGGTTTTATTTGGGTGGGAAGTTATCTCAAAAAAGATGCTCTCGATCTGGTTCGCTTAGTGATTTTTTGAGTAATTTTTTTTTGTGGAATTGAAGTGATGTTGCAGGTTGAATAAGGAGGTGGACTAGGGGATTCCAGCCACCCACACTCCCCTCTACCAATTTTGTGCCACCTACTGAAATGGAGTACTTATCTATTTGAGATTCAGTTGATATTCGACTTGGTTCTAGGTTCAGGATGACTGCGCTTTAAGGAGTTTATAGATCTTGACCTATCTGTCATCATAACCAATCTTCAGTATCGGTTCTTGGATTTACAGTGATTCAATTAATTTTGTTCATGTATTTTTTCTATATCCTTTTTGGGTGTGTACTTGAGTCCATCTAGGAGTGGATGACACTGAATATACATGACATGCTCATCATTTCCACCTAGTTTAGTAGGGCTAACCTCTTAAGATAGTTTCTATGGTCATTTCTTGTTTTTTTCGACTTTGTATTCCGTTTATCATGATTTTATTATTTAATAATAAATTGATTACCTGAGTGGTGTTATTTCCATTCATGTATGTTCTAAATGGACCTAATCACAATATATATACAATCCCTTTCCATTTACGTATGTCTGATTCTGTAATTCCAGTATCTTAATTCAGGTTTGGAACCTATCTATCCATTTATCACAAACTGTTTAATCAAAATTATTATATAATTAATCCATCATATGAGATTATGCATCCTGGATGATTTAAGGATTATGTTTTTATCCTCAACAAGTGGTATCAGAGCCTACTGTAATGTTAGTTATGGGTTATACAAAATTCGATATTTATAAGTTTTATGGTTTTAATATTTGGAGAATTAAAATGACATACTTAATAGATCACAATGATTTAGTTGATTCCATTTGTGGTTCTAAAAATAAAACCACCAACACTACCCTGGATGGGCAGAATACCTCTACTTACCTTGATGTCCCTGGAAAAACCCTTAGAAAACCCTGTAGCTTAGTTCTATTATATGTAGAAGCTAATATTCTTAAAGACGTTTCATATGAGTCCTATACACTAGTGTATGATCAAGGATTGAATCCTTTTACATGACTATGTATCTTGTTGGTAGTTTATATAATAAAATGAGATTATATGACTCAAAAATTACTCCAGGAACTATAGTCAATATGAATATTTATGAATTTAATAAAATTTTCATAGATCTAGAAAACATAGATATTAAATTGGATGATGAAAACCATACCATTATAATTCTAACATATTTAGATGATAACTTTAATTCTATTAAATACTATATGATGTATGGAAAAGATACACTTACCCATGAAGAAGATAAATAATACTTACTCTCCAAATACGTTCAAAGGAAGGGAAGTGTTAAGACTAAGGCTAGGGGTTTAAATATTTGGGACAAAAGTGAGTCTAAATGAAGAAGTGAATCAAGGGGTAGAATAAAAGAAATGTGTCTATCCAAGAAGCATAAATATAAGTCAAAAAACAAATTCATTAAGTGTTTTCAGTGCAATAAACCAAGACATATTAAGAGGAACTTCCCTAATAAGAATCGTTACTATAGAGACAATAGTAATGGACATTCATTATTAGTTGAGAAAGAATTTGACACGGCTGATGTGTTAAATTTTTCCGACTTTTCCATCCTTGATGAACGGATCTTGGATTCTGGATTCTCATTCCACATGTGTCCTAGGAATAATTTCTTTACTGAATTAAGGAAAATTAAATATGGTGAGGTTTTTCTTGGGAAGAACAGGAGCTGTCACATTATGGGAATATGATCTGTTTTAATAGAGCATCATAATTGGACTGTTATGTCGTTTGAGGAAGTTAGGTGGACACTTGACTTAAAATGAAACCAAATATCTCTAGAAATCCTTGATTATAATGGGTAAAGATATAATTAAGATTTTGTAAGACTTATAATTTCCCAAGTAACTCTTATTGTTATGAAAGTAACCCTTTGTAATGAACTGTATGTGTAATATGGTAAGGTTCATAGAATTTAGTGGAACACCTCTTGTAGTTTAGAACTCGATCCCACCACTATTTGGCATTGTTGGTTAGGCAAAGTCAGTTCCAAAGGCCCTAGTGAACTCAAAAAAGGGTATTTTGAGAAATATCACTAATATATGTATATTTTTCTATGAGGATTGTGTGTATTGAATATATAGAAGAGTCATCATCAGTAGGTCAATGTATAAGTCTAAAGAACCCCTTGAATATGTCTATTTTGACTTTTTGGGTCCTTCTAGGGTAACCTACCGTGGTGGAGGGTTATAATTCATGACATTAATTGATGAATTCTCTAGGAAATTCTTGATTTATATACTCAAGAATAATTCTGATACCTTTATGACCTTTAAAAAATGTAAAGTTGGGGTAGAGAATGATTATAATATGAAACATAAAGACCTATGAACTAATAATGGTTTACAGTATCTATCCATAGAATTAATTGAATTCCATGAATCTGAGGTAATAAAGTGATACCATACTTTTTTGGAAACTCCACAAAAAAAGTGATTAACATAGAGAATTAACAGTAGTATTCTTGATAGGGTGAGGTGTATGTTGTCCCACTCAAAACTCCTCAGGTCCTTCTGAGTTGAGGTTGATTTAATAGTAATCTACCAAATAAACTAATTTACATCATCTTCTAATTCCTTTAGGACACCCAAATAACTATAGAATGTTTCACCACTGAGTGTTGCATACCTTAGTACTTTTTGATCAATATTTTATACTCATACACACACTGATAAGCTAGCTCCTGGGGATATTAAGTGTATATTCATGGGTTACCCAGAGGGGGTAAAGGGGTATCATCTATGGGTAGAAAAACCATGTTATTACAATTGTATTATTAGCTGATATTTTTGGTTTCCTGAGTCTAGTCTGACTAATGAAAAGGGGATTGAACCTGTCAAGACCTCTGGTGATTCTGCAGGACCCCCTAGGGTGCCAACACCCATAGGTGTTGAGGTCCCATTTGAATCAAGTGGCCACACCCATTACTTAACTATCTATACACCACCTAGTGCCCATGACCAAGAGAAATCCAATTCATTTTGGTATTCTGTATCAGAAACAGAGGAAATCAATGATTAGAGAAATAATCACCTCACATGGGATAGAGAAACGAGAGTCATAAGGCCTCTATCCTGTTTCAATCAGGACGACATTTCTTCTTATGCGTTTAATGTAGCACATGATTTTCTTAATGATAAACCTCAAACTTATAAGAAATCTATCATGTCCAATGAAGACACTAGGTGTTTGAGTGGAATGAAAAAAGATATGAATTCACTTCTTAAAAACAATAATTGGGTTTTAGTTTCTAACTTAGTAACTAGAATTTCATAGTTTCTAAATGGATTTATAAGAATAAAGAGAAAAATATTGGAGAAACTAAAATAAAATTTAAATAATTAATGGTTGTTAATAGATTTATTCAACACAAAAGCATTGATTATAGTGAAATTTTCTCCCCTGTAGTTAAACATTAATCGATTGGAGTTTTTCATTATTTTGGTACCATGTTTGATTTTCATTTTGAATAATTTGATTTAAAAACTAATTTTTACATAGTACTCTTGATGAAATAATTTATGTGAATCCTTCTAAAGTATTTTCAAAACTGTTCAAACCTAATCATGTTTTTCTTGTTAATAAGTATTTATATGGTCTTAAGAAATCATGAAGACAATGGTATAAAATATTTGATTCATTTATGATTGAAACAAATTTTTCTAGAAGTAAATATCATTCATGTATATATTATAAAATATTTAAACATGAATTTATTTACCTATTATTGTATATTGATGACAAGATTTTAATCTATAAAAACATGAGGATTATAAATTATTTCAAGCACCAATTGAATTTTGTCTTTCAAATTAAAGAGTTAAGGAATTATAATTAAATTTTATGCATGGAAATAATAATATATATAAACTCCATGATCTTGTACTTATTTCAATCAGCTTACATTAAGAATGTATTAAGAAAATACCAATTTAATCATATTAAACCTATTATTATTCTTTTAGGACAACATTTTAAGTTGTACTTGGAATGATCTATGAGAAATGGTGATGATCCTTCCTTCATGAACTAGATTCCTTATGATAATGTAGTTGGAAGTCTTATGTTTTCTATGGTGTGTTCTAGGTCAAATATTGAATTTGTTGTTTCTACTATGAGCATGTTCAATAAGAATCTTGTTATTCCTCATTGGAAAGAATTAAAGTGTATATTTAGGAATGTATTTATGTATGATAAATTGTTAATTCAATTTGGATTAAATATTATTTTTGACCGTGATGTAGTTGGATTTGTTGACTCTAATTATGTTGTGAATGTTGACTATCAAAAGTCCATCACTGGATTTGTATTTCTCGCATATGGATGAATGGTCTCCTGGAAGTGAAATATAATGTTAGTGGTTGCAGTCTCCACTACCAAATTAGTGTATATTTCTTTGATAGAAGCCATAAAAGAGGCTATATAGATGAATGGTTTTCATTCTAAGTTGTTATTATCTTCTTATATAATTTTAGTCCCCAATGATAGTCAATATGCATTGCATTTATCTAAATACTTTTTAAGGAATGGTAGATCAAAGAACATGACATTAGACTTCATTTTTAATGGATGTTATAAAATCCGGGATGGTGAGTGTCACTAAGATACACACTAGAGACAATCATGCTAATAGTCTAACTAAGGTCATGTCATTGTCTAAATTCATTTACTGGCTTAAATTATTGAATTTAGTCCCAATTCTATAACTTTAGTAGTGATAACAACATACTTAAATTTACTTTAATTGAATGGTGGTGATTTTTTATTTTTTTACCCTTTTCATGTGGCATTTATATTTATTTAATATGGATTTATATGACTTGTTCATAATATATTTAGGGTATTTAATTATGCATGGGATTATATGTTTTTCATAGGGCACTACTACAAAAACAGGCAAGGGAAGTGTCACCTTTTATCAGCGCTAAGAAAAAAGTGCTAAAAAAGGCTTCCTTTATCAGTGCTAAAGTTTTAGTGCTCATAAAGAGTATGCTTTATAAGCACTAAAAAAGCACTGATAAAGGGATTCTTTATCAGTGAAAAAATTTTAGCGCTCATAAAGGAAGCCTTTATCAGAGATTTTTTAGCATTGATAAAACCATAGTCCCATATTTTATAAAATAGGGTGCAAAATATCCTCTATTTATCATGCCCTCAATCCCTCGCGGTGCTGTACCCCTACGGGAACCCCCCTCCCCCAATCTTTTCTTTTCTAGAACTCCGCCGATATCCCTACTTCTTATCCTCCCCCTTGAACCACTTCCGCAGATACTCCTCCCCACAAACCCTACTTCTCCCCATCTCTACTGTACCTTACTCACCACAAACCCTTATCCTCTATTTCTCAACGGAAGTGGCTCCTCCCGTGCACCTCCACCTCTGGAGTTCAGGCCTTCACCACCCTACGTAGCGCAGAAGGCTCCCTGACTACTCGACGCTTCTTCTCTCCCTCCATAGCGGGTGCTGATTAGTCACTTAAAGTGGCTAATATTCATTGTTAAGTTCTTAATATTAATGTTTTTAAAAGTTCATAAACATCAATTTTAGTCCAATTCAGAAATTGAACTTCATTTCCCATCATTGTGCAGTTCATGCTTAAAATGTCAATTTGGGCCCACTCAATAATTTTCTTGTGGAAATTACAATATTCATCATTTTAATTTGTAATTTTGGGATATGATTGATCACTTTGTTTGGAACATTTTATCTTTTAGGTCCGATGGATGAATCCGAAAGGAAGATGGAGAATTTTTCGCCTGAAGGCAGAAACTTGCTGGAAAAAGCATAATGGGCCTAAGGCCCATCAAACAAATGTGGGGCCCAGAAACCAATCCCAATGAAGCTCAAATTTATACAGTATAAAGATAAAAATATTAGGATCATTTTATTCAACTGTGGCCAGAGCTAATTCTGATGTTATCATGATGATAAAGGGATCTGAAGTTGAGATTTAAATGGTGGACATGACATTAATGCTCAAAAATCCGTCCCACCATTTAGACTATAACTTCCAAACGGCTAAGCGAAATTTCCTAAAATTTTTACAGATCATAGAGGACAGATGGATGAAGATAGTTCTCTTCTACAGCCCCTCCGGATTCTGCTTTTTTCAATTTCGAATTTACACGTCAATGTGGTGGACGAATCTAGACAGTTTTCCGGGTCAAATTCGAAACATCAATTTCCTTTTGATTATTCACCCTCCATTTGACTCTATTAATTGTTGGGGGTGAATTAATTGTTGGGGGATGTACCTAAGGCTCCTAATATGCCTATATAAGGAGCTAGAGGTGAATTTAATGGGGGTGAAAATTTTTCTTATCATCTTGGATGCTTTGTTTCATTGTAATGTTTTGCTTCCAAATTTCCTTTGTAATGTTTTCCATTTCCATGTAAGTTTCTTTTTTGTATCTTTATGTTCTTAATCAACTTATTTCTCTTATATATTTTCCATTTCATTTATTAAAACTTTATAATCACAAAGCACAGTGATATATCTGTGTTGTTGTGAATTAGTTCACACATAGGTGTGAATTTCATTCACACACACGGAGGAGTGCTCGTTACTTCCACGGTTTTAATTTCTTCAATCCAATTCTTGTTAGCCATCTTCTGCCCACCATTGAGAGTATATCATCAATGGAGGGATAAACCCTTAATGGGTTGATCTTAGGAGGATGCGAAGGCTGGATTGAATGTTATTTTATGAACAAATTGTTGTTAATTGGATAATTAATTTAAGACATCCATTCTTCAGTTATTTCTACTCTTCATCTTTACTGTGTTTGAGCAAAATAAATTCAATTACTAAATGACCATATACCTTGGAGAGATCATGAATTTGGTTCTCTACGTGTATAGGGGATTAGTAATTGTGTTTAGTAAGCACCAAACCAGAAAATGATGAAGGTAGTGTTATTTTTGAAGAATGGATTCATCAAGAATTAATAAAACCAAAATTGTTTAAAGAAGTAAAATTCATTCAATCCACCCCGAGCATAATCCTAGATCAACCCATTTTCATTGAATTGAATTCACGTAGGTTTCTTAGTGTTATTTAAAACCATCCAAAATAAAAACCAAAGTTGGCTACTTCATAGCCCATCCTTCACCAAATCATAGCATCTCAAGGTTACTTCTTCGGTCCCTGTGGACTCGACCCCTACATGTACTACATCGATCGCTTTTACCCGTAGGGTAAATTTGGGCGCAACCAAATTTTTGTGCCGTTTCCGGGGACCAAGTAAGTTCCTTAGACCAAAAAATCCTCTTTTCTCACCCCAAAGTCTCTATTCTCACCCTAATTCCTCTTCTCTTTTCCCCTTTCTATTTCTGTGTGTCCTAAAAAACCCCAAAACTAATTTTCAATCAATTCCAATGGATTATCCTCCAAAATAACCCTTCATAAATCAATGCTGTAATCAAGTCGGAAATCAATATTGGGAAACCCCTCACGTAGGGAATTTCATTGACCAATCCTTAATTGAATACACCACACCAGATGAGATGTACAATCAATGGGATGCTGAATGTTTACAAGATCAATTTCCATACCTATCAAGAATGATTGAAAAGATAAATAATGAGGAAGTCCATGATGTACAAACATATATCAACCCTAATCCTGAAAAAATTCTTGAACAATTGTGTGAACAAATGGATAAAATGAATTCAGAAGTTTCATCTTTCAGATTAGAACTACAAAGCTTTAAGACTTTTGAGGAACCCGTTCCCACTCAAGATGTTCTTTCCTCATCATTGATAGATGAATCTTTTATCCCAAAAACCTCCCATGAATTGAAAAAAGAACTAACCATTGGATATGGGATAACCGAAAAAGATCATAGAAATGTTGAAGGGTATTTAAATCGGGAAGAAATTAATTCACAAGGGGAGAATTTGTCTTCATGGATTGAGTGTTCGGAATATTTCTCCGATAATAATTTTTTAGAATCACCGATCATTGAACCATTGGGAGATATAAAGAATATTGTGTCTATACCCACTCATGAAATTCAAATGGAAAATTTTGTGGATGAATCATCTTTTCAAAAGGAACCAATTCTTTCAAATGTTTTTAAAGAAGAAACAATTTTTGATTCAAATTATCATTCTTCTTTAGGAAAATTCAATCAAACTGAACTTGATGTTTTAATACTTCCTTCCCTACTCAATAATCCCTCTATTTATTATAACCAAGACCATTCAATTATCATCAATTTTCATCAAGAATCCCACCATGTAGGAATGAACCTTGAAATCATAGGAAATAATCCGGATAAAACACGATCAACCATTTTAGATATTCCTTGTATTTTACCAATCATTGTAGAAAATAGGATTTCATACGAAACAAATTTCAAAAAAACAATCAATCTCAATCTCGTTGAAGTGGAGAAAGATGGGTTAATTAAAATTTTGAAAGTTGGAAGTGGATATGTTGGGGGGTACAAGTCGAGCTAACGACGTTAAACAAAAGCGCTGCATGGGAGGCAACCCATGGTTTTCTTGTTTCCAATCATTTTGAATCATTCTATTTTTCATATAATAAATTACCATAAGCTGTTGACCAGTTCTTCTTTTATGAGTAAGGATGGGTATGAAAAGGGAGCACCGTATTCATCCGTGTCACGCGGTGTGATCCCTGAGTAATACCTTACCTAGAAATTTAAAGAAGACAATGTATCATCAGTTTATTTTATTTATGTTTTTTTAGGTTCTTAAAAAAAATTAATAATTTAGACTCTTGACATGTTCTTCTTTTATGAGTATGGATGGGTATGAAAGGGGAGCACCGTATTCATCCGTGTCACGCGGTGTGATCCCTGAGTAATACCTTACCCAGAAATTAAAAAGAAGACAATGTATCATTAGTTTGATTTAAAAAAAAATAAGAAAATGATGATACTTGGAATTAAATAAATCATTGTGTTGTTTGTTTTGTCTACTTTTTCCTTCTTTTTATGGTTCATGAACTATTTTGGGTGATACATGTTCAATCAAGGACGTGCCTGCATCCCCAAAGAGATCAAAGGAGTAATTTGGAGCATCATGAACCTAAACTTTAAAAACCAGGTGAATTTGTTCCATGTTTGTCATTCTCAATTTCATCTTTGAACTCCTCTCCTACCCACTTCTAACTTTTTTTTTCTTTAAATACTGGGGACAGTGTCATTCTAAGTTGGGGGGAGATAAAAAATGATTTATTTATTTTGTGAATAAAAACATGCATGAAAAGAAAAATTCCATTAACCATAAACATGATAAAAACACATTGAAAACTCTAAAATTGAATATCAAATAATTTTTTCATGCCTTGATTCTGATTTTAATGCAAGTTTAAGTTCATGAGCATAATTTTTGGAAAGTGCGGTTGTCCGATGTGATTTTTCAATGTTTTCAATTTCATCCTCTTAATAAAAATGCCACAATGCACGTCTACTGGATCGTGGGTGTAAATTTGAGTTCTTGGGTCCCTTTCATTATAGCATAGGGTTCTTGGGTCACTTTTAGTTTAATTTGAGTATCCAAAAAAAAAAAACAAAAAAAAAACAAAAAAAAAACAAAAAACAAATTGAAAAAAATAATAATGACCACATAGAGCAATGTTTTGTCCAAATGTGTGGCGTCCGGTACTTGGGGATCGTGAATCCATAGTTGTCTTGCCTAGAGT
The DNA here is from genome assembly GCA_963277665.1 of Viscum album. NCBI lineage: Eukaryota > Viridiplantae > Streptophyta > Magnoliopsida > Santalales > Viscaceae > Viscum > Viscum album. The sequence continues at coordinate 627,458,754 of OY728164.1, read as the reverse complement.
TAGGATTTATATCTCTATTGTAGAGCATGAAATTGACAATATGTGTGGCGTCCGGCACTTGGGGATCGTGACTCCATAGTTGTCTTCCCCAGAGTTAGTCTTTTCATATATATTGTGGTCAAAAAAATAAAAAAATAATAAATAAAAAAAGGGATACTCATCTTAAGGTTTATTGTGATTCCCACCTAGCGCTTCCATTTTTTTCCCCTTGAACAATAAAATGGGCCCCATATCTTTTATGATGCACAACACTTTATCATGCTTAATTGGAATTGGATGAAATGTGGCAATGAATTTGAACAAAAGAATGGGCTTGGGCTTGGGATATGCTTATGGACCAAGCATGTTTTAAATTATTTTTATGGGTTCCATAATTTTTTTGGTATGAGGTCTTTTGGGTGAGCAATGTGTATTTAAAATGTTTTTGGAAAAGGGGATTTCAATTTCATATTTGTAATTTATTTTGCTCGGGACTAGCAAAACTCAAGTTGGGGGGTGTGATTAGTCACATAAAGTGGCTAATATTAATTGTTAAGTTCTTAATATTATTGTGTTTAAAATTTCATAAACATCAATTTTAGTCCAATTCAGAAATTGAACTTCATTTCCCATCATTGTGCAATTCATGCTTAAAATGTCGATTTGGGCCCACTCAATAATTTGCTTGTGGAAATTACAATATTCATCATTTTAATTTGAAATTTTGGGATATGATTGATCACTTTGTTTGGAACATTTTATCTTTTAGGTCCGATGGATGAATCCCAAAGGAAGATGGAGAATTTTGCACCTGAAGGAAGAAACGTGCTGGAAAAAGCATAATGGGCCTAAGGCCCATCAAACAAATGTTGGGCCCAGAAACCAAGCCCAATGAAGCTCAAATTTATACAGTAGAAAGATAAAAATATGAGGATCATTTTATTCAACTTTGTCCAGAGCTAATTCTGATGTTATCATGATGATAAAGGGATCTGAATTTGAGATTTAAATGGTGGACATGACATTAATGCTCAAATATCCGTCCCACCATTTAGACTATAACATCCAAACGGAAGAGCTAAATTTCCTGAAATTTTTACAGATCATAGATAACAGATGGGTGAAGATATATCTCTTCTACAGCCCCTCCGGATTCGGCCTTCGTCAATTTCGAATTCACACGTCAATGTGGTGGACGAATCTGGACAGTTTTCCGGGTCAAATTCGAAACATCAATTTCCTTTTGATTATTCACCCTCCATTTGACTCTATTAATTGTTGGGGGGTGAATTAATTGTTGGGGGATGTACCTAAGGCTCCTAATATTCCTATATAAGGAGCTAGAGGTGAAGTTAATGGGGGTGAAAAATTTTCTTATCATCTTGGATGCTTTGTTTCATTGTAATGTTTTGCTTCCAAATTTCCTTTGTAATGTTTTCCATTTCCATGTAAATTTCTTTTTTGTATCTTTATGTTCTTAATAAACTTATTTCTCTTATATATTTTCCATTTCATTTATTAAAACTTTATAATGACAAATCACAGTGATATCTCTGTGTTGTTGTGAATTAGTTCACACATAGGTGTGAATTTCATTCACACACACGGAGGAGTGCTCGTTATTTCTGCGGTTTTAATTTCTTCAATCCAATTCTTGTTAGCCATCTTCCGCCCACCATTGATAGTATATCATCAATGGAGGGATAAACCATTAATGGGTTGATCTTAGGAGGATGCGAAGGCTGGATTGAATGTTATTTTATGAACGAATTGTTGTTAATTGGATAATTAATTTAAGACATCCATTCTTCAGTTATTTCTACTCTTCATCTTTACTGTGTTTGAGAAAAATAAATTCAATTACTAAATGACCATATACCTCGGAGAGATCATTAATTTGGTTCTCTAAGTGTATAGGGGATTATTAATTGTGTTTAGTAAGCACCAAACCAGAAAATGATGAAGGTAGTGTTATTTTTGAAGAATGGATTCATCAAGAATTAATAAAACCAAAATTGTTTAAAGAAGTAAAATTCATTCAATCCACCCTAAGCATAATCCTAGATCAACCCATTTTCATTGAATTGAATTCACGTAGGTTTCTTAGTGTTATTTAAAACCATCCAAAATCAAAACCAAAGTTGGCTACTTCATAGCCCATCCTTCACCAAATCATAGCGTCTCAAGGTTACTTCTTCGGTCCCTGTAGACTCGACCCCTACATGTACTACATCGATCGCTTTTACCCATAGGGTAAATTTGGGCGCAACCAGGTGCGATATACTCTAGGTAAGTCTTCCTCTTCTTCTTTTAGGTTTATTTTTGGTGGATAGGTTTTGTGAGAGTAGTTTTCATTAGGGCGATGTTTGGATTCTTCCCCATGATCACCACCCATGGATTAGATGCTAACTAATATAGAGTTCTAACAATATATGTTACGAAATAACACACATAGTGGATTCATATACTTGGTTAGTAGATGATTTTAACTAAAGTATTACTTTTTTATGATTCCCTATGGGTCCTTATGATGTTTGGAACTTGAATTTATTTTTCACCAACTATCATAAGTATGAGGTTTTGATATTCTCATAAAAAATCAAGTTATACCTTGTTATACATGAATATTCTATTAATGTTGAGTGTTTTTTCCTCATCCTTCTGGTGGATTGGGTTTATCTATTCTAGGTAAAGTGGTCTTTTTGTGAACCCCTTCATGAAAAAGAAGAGTTTTGATAGTACCCACCTCATTATTAATTGGTTACACTTTGTGGGTGTCATGATCTACAGATGATTGTGTTTATGGGGAAGGTTCTATTTATTATAGTGATTAGGACCCCTCAAATATAGAAAGTGTATCCAACCCTGTGGATGTTAAGTTATATTTTCCTTAGTTGGTGAGCATGGTTTTATGTGATGTGAGAAAGAATAATTCTTTTCTTCCCTATGGATGTTGAGGAATTCTGGAATGCTTCATAAGGGAGTATTATGGTTAACTCTTGGTAATGATATGGTGTATGCATCAACCCATATACCAGAGATGATGAGTGTCTTTGTGAATTTATAGTGTTCAAAATTGAATCTCTCCTTGATACGGTTCATAGTAGAGACTATAATCCATTTATGTTCATTTATTATTAAACCAAGATTCATGGAGTGGCCTCCAGTCGTCATGCACTAGGGCCACAGAAGATTAAAAGATCAGATTATCCCATCGATGGAAAGGTGAATGGTATTCTTTGGAAAAGGACTTTGGGTTTAGATATTGGAATGAACATGTGAGCAGTTGTATTTGGGTGGTTACACATATTTCTTTTATGTCAAGGATAATTTAAGGGAGGTGTCAACATAGTGAACCTCTATGACTAGTTTTTCCTAGGTTCTAGTCTTGAAGGGTTTTTTTAAAAAATAGAGAGACACCATGCACTTCATTGGGTAGATAGTGATTCTTCCTTGATACGTATTATGTGTATCAAGATTGTTATTTTGAATGGAGAATGCTCTAGTAATAAATACCCTTGGTGTGTCAGGCCAAGCGATTTTGGTTAAGTACACCTACACTATGGAGAACCCGATTATGTGATGAGGGATGAATGTATTCTCAAGAGATTGTAAATGTCTTTCACTTTGTTGGATTGTATTTCAGCTCTTTTATTAGATCCATTAATTTATGTTTATCAATTCATAGACAGACCTCTAGTGGTTTGGGAGAATTCAACATGTAATACTAAGCTTTGGATGGATATATCAGTGTTCTATGATTATGCCTATGGTTTGAGTTGATATCATAATCTTTTAAGGTAGTGATCTTCTAGGATGTAGGGTTAGCAGCACCCACCAATAGTAGGTGTGTGATTCATGTCTCATCTTAGGAGGAACTGTCATTCATAGGTACCTCAAGGATATCCCATTACTCCAAGGAATTTAATATGATTGTGATGGGTATAGAGATATCACATTGCATTTTTTAACATTCATGCTACTGTTAGAGAGTCAGTTGGCAAATAGCCAAGGCAAAGGAAGGAACTAGAGAAAGGATGTTTGTACAACACTAAAGTGATGGAGGATATTAGGGAGCAACATGAGGTGGATGGAACTTTGGTTTGATTTTACTAATACTACCCCTAAGTTTACTACTCCTATATTGGGAAGTTAGTGGTTAGAATCTCAGATAGTTGTTGTCACTAGAGTCTTTTTACTAGGAGGCTCTAGAAGTGTTTCGAGGTACGATCTATGCTTGTTATACTTTTCTTGTAGTACTATTAGAAATAGGTACAAGAAACAATTTTTCATAATTATTTCAATTATTTTCTAGGTATATGGTAAGAGTTGGTAGAGCCCCATGTTAATGAGGGAGAGTTATTGTAGTTTCATTATATGTTAATGAAAGAATTTATGTTCACTAACCTTAATTGTCTATTTCTTATGTTAATTTGGGTAACAAAAACAATGATATTCCATATTAATTTTGGATAAACCTAGGTTATTTGTTTCCCCTACGAACCCCAGGTTTTCATTTTATTTGAGTTTGGTCACTAGTTTTGGGCTATTTAATGTGGTTATTTTATAATGAATGAGGTGGCTAGTAGGAGTGGTTAAAAGGATATTTAATGTTTTTCTGTAAGGGTGGTGGGTTCTAGATTTATTGGTAAGGGGTTTGGAAAGTGTGTTTATTTTGATGGGGGGTCTATCCTGGTTCTATTGATTTATAAATATTTATTAGAAATGGTTAGGCTCTATTAATCTCTATTTTTACAAGGAAGTGGTTCTGTTATCTTGTATTTTGATGTCTTGTTTTGTGTATTTGAATAATAAATACTAATATTTGTGATTCAAATAGGATGGAGTTGAATTAAGATTGGATGGGTGCTAATCATTTGACAATAGAGTATGAGAACTGAGTGAAAGAGTTCATCAAGTTTTCAAAGGATCACTCAAAATATTCCTCTCAAATCCATTTTATGTGTTTACATTGTTTTTATTATATACTAATTACTCCAGAGGAGTTGGAAGAACATTTTATATGTCACAGAATAGATTAGAGTAATAAATGTCGAAATAAACACAGAGAAAAAGTAAATGTTGCTACCGACTGGGATAAAATTTCATTTTATGGATCCTCAGATACGAATACAAATATGGATAATGAAGAAGACCATATGGACAATACGATTAAATATTTAAATGATGATGAATATCATATTGAGTAAATGATAAGGATGGTTAAAGATGAACTCTGTGATTTCCCAAAATTGTTTGAGAAGTTAAAGCGTTGTGCAAAGATGTCATTGTATGTTGGTTGCACTAAATATACATCATTTTCAGGTGTACTGAAGCTGTATAAATTGAAATAAGGAAATATATGGAGTGATGTAAGTTTTGTAGAACTACTTTCTCTCTTGAATGGCACACTCCCCGAAGATAATGAGCTCCCAAACTAGACATATGAAGCTAAATGAATGCTATGCTCGATGGGTATGATTTCTAAAAGAATAAATGCTTTCCCAAAAGACTGTATACTGTTTCACAAGGAGAACAAATCACTTACAAAATTTCCAAAGTTTGATGCTTCTCGATACAAGAAAGATGAATCCAATCCTACAAATGTTTTATGGTACTTTCCAATAATTCCAAGGTTTAGGTGTCTATATGTAAGTGAAGAAACTGCAAGACAATTGTTGTGGCATACAGATAAAAGAAATAAAGATTGGAATTTTCATCACCTGATCAACTCTCTTCAATGGAAGATAATTGAGCATGTGTATCCTGAATTTGGAAAAGAGCCGAGAAACCTTCATCTTGAGTTATCTACAGATGGAGTGAATCCTTTTGGTTTTCAAACCAAAAATCACAGAACATGGCCTATTATGTTGGTAAATTATAACTTTCCACCCTGGTTATGCATGAAGAGGAAATTCATCATGTTATATATGCTTATATCAGGACCAAAACAACTAGGTAATGATATTGATGTTTATTTGTCTCCTTTTATTAAGGATTTGAAGTTATTGTGGGATTCATGTGTTATGTTGTATGATGCTTATAAAAGTGAATACCTCAAATTGAGAGCGATGTTGTATAAGATGATAAATGATTTCCCAGATTATGGAAATTTTTCATGCTATAACATTAAAGGAAATCAAGGGTGTCCTGTGTGTGAAGAATATATAGAATCAATTAGGTTGAAACATTCATCAAAATATATGTTTCTAGGAAATCGCAAATTTCTAACTCGTTGGAATAAGTACCTATTTGGATGGAATCATTCAATGGATGTTCAAAACAATGCATAACACTGCCTCGACTAACTGGTGATCAACTGTTTGAGAAAGTAAAACATGTGAACACTGTTTTTGGTAAACCATTTTCGAAAATCCTTACAAAAATCGGTTGGAAAACGAGATCAGTTTTTTTTGAATTACCATACTGGAATTGTTTGTACGTCAGAAATTTTCTAGATGTGATGCATATAGAAAAAAATATATGTGACAATGTTATCAGAATGTTTCAAAATTCCCTTGAAAAAACAAAGGATGTAATTAAGTCAAGGTTGTACATGGTTGACATGGGAATACAAGAAGAGTTGGCTCCTATGAAGGGTGAAAATTGAATGTTTCTTCCTACAGCTACTTACACTCTTTCTAGTGAGGAGAGATATTAGTTTTGCAACATCTTCAATGATGTAAAGGTTCCGGAGGGGTATTCATAAAATATCAAGAACATTGTGTCAATGAATTATTTGAATTTAAAAGGTTTGAAATCAGATGACTGCCATGTTTTGATTCAAAATTTAATTCCTATATCTTTACGTTGCATTTTTCCCAAGAATGATCGTCATACTTTAACCAAACGTTGTTTGTTTTTCAAAGCTATATGTAGAAAAGTTTTAGACCCGACGAAATCACCAGCTATGGAAAGAGAAATTGTCATCATATTATGTTAATTAGAAGTGTTCTTCCCCCCAACATTCTTTGATATGATGGTTCATTTGATGCTTCACTTGGTGAGAGAGATTCAACTTTGTGTTCTTATGCACTATAGAAGGATGTACCTTGTTGAACAGTATATGATGATTTTGAAAGGTTACATCAAAATTGAATTCGTCCAGAGGGTTATATAGAAGAGCGATATATTGTTGAGGAAGCCATTGAGTTCTGTACCAAATACCTATCTGATGTGGAAAGTGTTGGTCTCTTGAAATCTCATCACACTGGACGCATTGAGGGTGAAGGAATTTCTGGAAGAGATGTTGTGACAATCAATATTACAGATCGAGAGTTGGACCACCTTTACGTTTTTCATAAAAGTTGGGAGGTTTCCCCAGATATTGAAACCCAAAAATAATTTCTTAGGAAGGTGAATCCATCAAGGGGTAAAAAATGGATATTAAATACACATAATCACCAGTTTATAGAATGGCTTGAGGACAATATCTTTAATGAGTTAGATGAAAATCCGATTTCAATTTTAGAACGACTTAGATGGATATCTATCGGCCCTACTGTGTATTATTTATCTTACAATGGTTATGTAATTAATGGTTATACATTCTATACATATTAATATGATAAAGATAGTACCATGAAAAATAGTAGAGTTATACTTGTGGTTGAAGCGATGCATGTTTCTGGCAGTAAGGACAAAAATCTAATTTATTCAAATATGTCATACTTTGGCATTATCAAACAAATATGGGAGTTGGATTATATGACATTCCAATTGCTGATTTTTCAATGAAAATGGGTTGATCATAATAGTGGTGTTAAAATAAATGAATTGGGATTTGTGAAAGTTGATTTTAGTAAAGAAGGGTACAAAGACGAACAATTTATAATGGCATCACAAGCAGTACAAGTATTATATGTTCCAGATCCTGCAAACCGAAAGTTGTCAATTTTTCTGTTATCATCCAAAACTACTGAAGGGTCCAATGAAAATTTAGTTGAGGATGATCCTCTTCGTGGTAAGTCATAATCATTTTGCAGCGGTCCCAATGTAGATGATGTTTTATATATTAGATAAGACCACAATAAAGGAATATGGATAATCGATAGAGGTGTCAAATCCCTTCATCCTTTGAAAACAATAAAGAGAGTTCAATAAACAGGTTATATTTTTTTTATAATATATATCTTGTTATCTCGTGTTATTACCTTACAATTACTGAATTTATGTAATCTAAATTATATGTTCAACCACTTTTGTAGATAATGACTTCTGCTTGTTCTGGTGCTCCTAACCTCGAGGCTGAACAAGTCTCTCAAGCTGTTGCTGCTGCTGCTACGACTGCTCACAGTGGAGAGCAACAACAAGTTTCTGAATCTGTTGCCACTCCTAGTGTTGAGGTCCAACAACCAACATCACATGTCGTTGAAATCATTTCATATGAACATATAGATGATGTTGATATCAATGAAATGGTCATGGATGAAGGAACAACGTCACAGAAAAAATAGGTGCGTCATAGTTTGATGGTGTTAGCCCAAGTTCTTAAGGCCAAAAACGAAGGCATAAAATTTGATGTCAGATGGAATGCCTGAGGCAAAAATGTGAATACCAACAAGGTTATGTTTAGTAGTTACATTGTAATTGTCACTTGGAAACAAGTGCCAATTTTCATAGATTCATGGTACCATGTTGTGTCCGGGATGAAGGTTGTGACCTGGGAAATATTATGATAACACTCTGATATCATTTCTTTAATTTACTAGAAAATAAAATAATGAAACAATGTCTTAATCTTCCCAATATCATTCAAATTACATTTATAGTAGATGATTCACACAAGAATTATGTACTAAGGCTTGCAGGAAGGATTCATCGATGTTTTCACACTATTTTAACAAAATGTCACATGAAAGATTCCAAAGGTAATATAAACCCACACCCACCCCTTGTCTACGATCACCTGATATCCCAAGAAGCATGGGATGCATTTATTTTCCACAGTGGGGATGAGAAGTCTTAGGTACATTGTGGATAATAATACGTTGTTTGAGGATATGTGTATTCATCACTTTGATTTTCAATATTTCATTTATGAAATAGAAACTCAATACTAAAAATAAGGAACGTGTATCAAGACCAAAATACCACAATTGTAATGCAAGGATGAGGTATGCTTAATTAGAAAAGAAAATGGTACATATTTTGAATTTACAGTAATATTTTTAGGTGCCAAGAAACAACATCATAATTATCTTTCTATATTTATATGTATATTGATGAGTCTAAAACTAAAGACACATCCATCCCACATCATGTGCTATGAAAGGAGATACGTGTGAATAAGGAACAAAAGCTAGTAGATTAAAACACACAAAAAGTGTGGGAAATATGTGTAAGTATGACACGATAAAAAGATTTGATTTAAATTTCTATTACATAAAAATAATTAGTTATTTTCCTATATCCGAAAGTCACCAGAATCAGCTACTCCTGTAGCAGATGTAGACCTATTATCAACGGATTTGAAGTAGCCAGAACAATACATTCATTTCAGAGGTGTGGGGTTTGGGGTGACACCTTGAGTATATTATGAGAAAAAAATAAACTAATGACAGAGATGAAAAAATGAAACAAATTAGAGAAATACTAGCAACTCTTGAAGAACTATTTCAATGGAAGGGAGATTTGATTGAAAATTTTATGGGTGGGAAGCACGGAGAAGACACAACTCCGGATTAACCAGTGCATGAAGATCCCGCCCCACCCCCACCAGCATGGAGGTGAGTCATTACCCTCAAAAACCCATCTTAGTTGTGGTAATAAGTATTCTAATAATTGTTCCCATGAAATGTGAATAAAAAAACACTGATATATTTCCTATACTAATCTTCTATAGGGTGATAATGACTATGATTTATATCTTTCAACACCCACCTATCACCTTGTAGAGAGTTCTACGGTGTTCAACATCCCATAGGACAAGCTACATAATAGACCACTTTCGAAAGATCATCTGAAAGTGACGATTACTGTAGCTCATTATCCAAATGCAATGATACCTATTACACTTGTTGAAAATGATATTTATATGGTCAAAAAGGCTATTGGGACATTCATTACATGGTTATCACAACTTGTAAGAGCACATGTGGAAAAAGAGGTATTTATTTAAAATGTTTTCAAGATAAACCTTTAACAATTAATGAAAAAAGGGTAAGAACCAATTAATGTTATTATAAATGGTGAAAGAGAAGGGGATGACAAGAAACATCAGCTCAAAAGCATCTAAAGGTTCGAACAACCGATACCAAAGAGCTAATGAAAGAACAATAACTCCACCGGTTCTCTATCCACATTTACTAGAATTGAAGACTCATGTGGATACAAAGCTAAGTGGTGGTAGTAGTCATATAGTGGTTTTTGAAAAGAATATATATGGAGAAGAAATTCAAGATTTCGTTGCTGTTGAAAATGTAAATGAGATCCTTGAATACGGTTGAATAGGCGTCACCGTTGTAAATTTATATATGAGGTATGTTTTCATGAATTGATTTTCTAAAATTGGATATAATGTGAAAATTATGACTAAATGAATTTTATATTATTGATAGACATATATATGAAAAAACAGTTGAAGGAATTTTACCATGATCCAAAATTCAAACTCGTTAGTCCTCATACCACATAAACAGACCTAACCAAATAATATCCATCAAAAAAGGATTAAATAGTGAATGACTTGCTGAAAACATTTGAAAGCAAGATTACAGATGACAGACTCTTCATAATACCAACCATGCAGGGGTAAAACTATACGATTAAAGCATATAAATTATATTTTCAATTTTTAATTACTTATTTTTTTTTTGTTTTTAGGCAACATTGGCTGATAATTGCGGTGAACTTGGATACTCCAAGGATTTATTTTCCGGATTCAATGCAAGGATATCAAACAAAATGACCACACAAGATCGAGTTTGTGAATCTCTAAGACACTACATCCTAAATTGTTGGTCTAAAAATCTAGTAATATAATTTATATTATCTTTTACTAAGGGGTTTTTATAACAGGGTGGTGTATCATTATCATCTAAAAAAGAAATGGGAAGAGGACGTAAACATAAGGAGGCGAGAAAGTACTACGTATGGAAAAATTTCATCATAAATATAATAAAATTTCACTATACAAACACATATCAACACAAGTTACTTATTATACTAATGATAATTTTTTAAGTGTATAAAACAAACAATTGATAATGATTGTGGTTATTATGTTTGTAAACTTATGAAAGATATCGCTTTTCATTTACAAACTATAATCCCTAAAGAGGTATTTTCATAAACAACGACTATTAAATTTAAATTATTTATTAATTATTTATTTATATATTTTGTAGTACTACTATGATAGTCGAAAATCCTCAAACTGAAAAGACCATATAGATTTGTTCAGAAACGATAGGACCACATTCCATATGGAAGATTGTACACAAATTTCATGAAGATCTGACTTGGGGACATGTACAATTGGCGGTAATTTTTGAGAGGGGTCAAGGGGATGAAAAGAAGAAATATTATTTTATGTAAATGTTCATAGGAAAATTATTATTGTATTAAATAAAACATCCTTTCTCCAATGAGACATTTTCCTATTTTAATAGATGGAATGCACCAGCAACATGCAAGAATGATGAACCACTTTTCTTTGAGATTTGGATAAGAAAAACCAGTAAAATCTCCAAAATACCTTCATATCTGACCAAACACATTCATATCGTGTTGATACTTTAGGGGAACTATCCATGGATAATTTTTGATGTGTAGGAGTCAACCCCACCTCAATCTGAGGTACAGTTTGGCCAGTATCACTCAAAGTGTCTCTCTTTATTTAAAATGGACAAAATTTTATGTGGAAACAATAACTGACGTACAAAAATCTGAACAAATGCATTCGTATTGTGTTGATAATTTATATTAATGATCCATGGGTCATTTTTAATGTGTAAGAGTCAACCCCGCCTCAATTTGAGACACGGTGTGGCCGATATCACTCAAAGTTTATCTCTTTTATTTAAAATGGACAAACTTTTAAGTGAAAACAAAAACGGAAGTATGAAAATCTGACCAAACACATTAGTATTTTGTTTATACTTTAGAATAATTATCCATGTTTCATTTTGGGTGTGTATAAGTCAACCTCGCCTTAATCCGAAGCACATTGTGGCCGGTATCACTCAAAGTGTCTCTCTTTTGTTTAAAATGGACATAATTTTTAGTTAAAACAATAACTGACATATGGAAATCCAACCAAATGCATTAGGATTGTGTTGATACTTTAGTGTAATGATAAATGGGTCATTTTTGACGTTTATGAGTCAACATCGCCTCAATCCGAGGCACGGTGTACCCGATATCACTCAAAGTGTCTCTCTTTTGGTTAAAATGGACATAATTTTAAGTGAAAACAAAAACTGACATAATAAAATCTGACCAAACACATTATTATTGTGTTTATACTTAAGGAGAACGATACATGAGTCATTTTTTACATATAAGAGTCAACCTCGGCTCAATCCATGTCATGGTGTGGCCGGTATCACTCAAAGTGTCTCTCTTTTGTTTAAAATGGACATAATTTCAAGTGAAAACAACAACAGGCATATGGAAATCAAACCAAACACATTATGATTGTGTTTATACTTTATGGGAACGATCCATGGGTAATTAGTGACATGTGGGAGTAATCCCCATCTCAATCTGAAGCATTATGTGGCCGATATCACTCAAAGTGTCTCTCTTTTGTTTAAAATGGACAGAATTTTAAGTGAAAACATAAACTGACATACGTAAATCCATCCAAAATCATTTAGACTGTGTTTATACTTTATAATAATGATCTATGGGTCATTTTTTATGTGTACGAGTCAACCCCGCCTTAATTTGAGGCACAATGTGGTCGGTATCACTCAAAGTGTCTCTCTTTTGTTTAAAATGGACATAATTTTAAGTGAAAACAACAACTGACATACAAAAATCCAACCAAACACATTTTTATTGTGTTTATAATTTAGGGTAATGATACATGGGATATTTTTGACATGTACGTATCAACCCCACCTCAACTTGAGGCACGGTGTGGCCGTTATCACTCAAAGTGTGTCTCTTTTGTTTAAAATGGACATAATTTTAAGTGAAAACAAAAACCGACGTAAGGAAATCCGAACAAACACATTAAAATTATGTTTATACATTTCGGAAACGATCCATGGTTTATTTTTGATGTGTACGAGTCAACCCCGCCTCAATACAAGGCACAATGTGGCCGGTATCACTCAAACTGTCTGTCTTTTGTTTAAAATGGACTAAATTTTAAGTGAAAACAACAACTGACATACAGAATCCAACCAAAAGAATTTGGATTGTTTTAATTCTTTATAATAACAATACATGGGAAATTGTTGATATTTATGATTCAACCCCTTCCCAATCTGAGGCATAGTGTGGCTGATATTACAAAAAGTGTCTCTCTTTGGTTTAAAATGGACATAATTTTAAGTGAAAACAACAACTGATGTACATAAATCTGAACAAACGAATTTTTATTGTGTTGTTAATTTAGGATAACAATCCATGGGTCATTTGTGATGTGTAAGAGTCAACACCTCCTCAATTTGAGGCATAGTGTGGCCAGTATCACTCAAAGTGTCTCTCTTTTGTCTAAAATGGACAAAATTTTAAGTGAAAACAACAACTGACTTAAGGAAATCCTACCAAAAGAATTTAGAAGGTGTTTATACTTTTGGGTAATGAAACATGGCTCATTTATGACGTGTAAGAGTCAACCCTTCCTCAATCCAAGGCATGATGCTGCTGGTATCACTCAAAGTGTCTCTCTTTTGTTTAAAATGGACATAATTTTAAGTGAAAACAACAACTGATGTACAGAAATCTGACCAAACCCATTTGGATTGTGTTGATAGTTTAGGTTAATGATCCATGGGTCATTTTTGACAAGTAAGAGTCAACCCCGCCTCAATATGAGGCACGATGTGGCTGGTATCACTCAAAGTGTCTCTCTTTTGTTTAAAATGGACAAAATTTTAAGTGAAAACAACAACTGACTTACGGAAATCCAAAAAAATGCATTTAGATTATGTTGATACGATAGTGGACGGATGCATGGGTCATTTGTGACGTGTACGAGTCAACCTGCTTGGACACCACCTCACCCCCTGGACACTCCTATGGACGCCCACCACCCTTGACAACCCCCCACCCCCTGGACACCCACCAACCCCCTAGACGACACCCCCACACCTCCTAGACACCACCCCACCACTTAGACACCCCCACCCCCTAGAAAACTCCACCCCCATGGAATACCACCCCCACTCTCCCTGGACACCTCCCTGGATAACCCCCACCCCCTGGACACCCACCAACCCCCTAGATGGCACCCCCACCCATCCTAGACACCACCCCACCACCTGGACACCCACACCCCCCTGGACACCGCCACCCCCATAGACAGCCACCCCTACCCCTTAGACACCACCCCACCCCCCTTGGATAACCCCACCAACCCCCAGGACACCACCCCACCCCCTTTTACAACCCCATCACCCCCTAGACAACCCCCACCCCCTGGGAAGCCACCAACCCCCTGGACAACACCCCCTCCCCTCCTAGACACCACCCCACTACCTGGAAAACCCCATTCCCCTAGACACCCCACCCCCATGGACAACCACCCCCACCCTCTGGACAACATACCACCACCTTGGACAACCCCACCAACCCCCTAGACACCACCCCACCCTGCTTGGACAACACCACCAACCCCCTGGACCGCACCCACCCCCCAGACACCACCCCACCCCTTGGACACCCCACACCTCTGGACACCCCCACAACCTGGAAACCCCACCCCTTAGAAGGACCCCCTAACCCTTGTAGACCACCGCACCCCCTAGACACTCCCAACCCCTAGACGCCCCACTCCCTAGACGCTCCCATCCCTCATAGACACCACCCCACCACCTGGACACCCCCACCCCTAGACACCCCCACCCCCATGGACACCCACCCCCACCCCCTAAACACCACCCCAACCCCCTTGGACAGCCCCAAATGCCCCCTGGACCCCCACCCCTAGACACCATCCCATCCCCTGGACACCCCCACCCCTCTGGACACCCCACACCATAGAAAGCCCCAAGCCCCTGGACACCCCCATGGACACCCCCCACCCTGGACTACCCCCACTCCCATAAACACCAACCACCCCCCTAGATGGAAACCCACCCCTCCTAGACACCACCCCACCACCAGGACACCCCCACCCCATTGCATAGACACCCCCACACCCTGGACCCTACCCCACCTGCCCCTAGACCTCCCCCACCACCTGGACACCACCCCACCCCTTAGACACCCCACCCCCTAGAAAGCCCCCCAACACCCTGGACACCACTCCACCCCCCGGACACCCCCATTGACAGCCCCCCACCCTAGACAGCCCCCTCCTCCACTTGGGATACCCCACCTTCTCCCTGGACGGCCCCCACCCCTCCTCGACACCACCCCCAACCTGGACACCCCCACCCCCTAGAAACCCCCACCCCCATGGACAGCCACCCCCACCCCTGGACACCACCCCACCCCCTTGGACAACCCCACCACCCCCTGGACACCACCCCAACCCTTGGACACACCCACCCCTCTAGCCAAACTCACCCCTAGACACCCCACACCATATAAATCCCCCAACCCCCCTAAACACCACCCCACCCCCTACAAACCCCCATGGACAGCCCCCCCCCCCTCACCACCTTGGATATCCCCCACCCCCTAGACACCCCAAATCCCCTGGACACCCCCACCCCTGGACACCCCACACCCATGGACATCCACCCCCACCCCCTGGACACCACCCCGCCCCCCTTGGATAGCCCCACCAACCCCGTAGACTGCCCCCACCCTTGGACACCACCCCACCCCTGGACACCCCCATGGACAGTCCCCAACCATGGACAACCCCCCCCCCCACTCCCAAGGACACCCACCAACCCCCTAGATGGAAACCCACAACTCATAGACACCACCCCACCACCTAGATACCCCCACCCCCTAGGCACCCTACCCCTTGGATAGCCACCCCAACCCCCAGTACACCACCCCACCCCCTTGGACAACCCCACCAACCCCCTAGACTGCCCCACCCCCTGGACACCACCCCACCCCCTAAACACCCCCACCCCTGGAAATCCCCCAACACCCTCGACACCACCCCACCCCCTGGACATCCCCTGGATAGACACCTACCCCCACCACCACCCTAGACAACCCCCACCTCCATAGACACCCCACCATCCCCTGGACGGCCCCACCCCTTGGATGGCCCCCACCCCTCCTCGACAGCACCCCACCACCTAGACACCCCCACCCCCTGGACAACCCCACCCCCATGGATAGCCCCCCCCACCCACCTGGACACCACCCCATCCCCCTTGGAAAGCCCCCAACCTCCTGGACCACCCCCATCCCCTGGACACCCCTTACCCCGCTTGAACAGCCACCCCAGACCCCTGAAAAACCCCAACCCCTTGAATTATGAATTGAATTATTTATGTATTTAATTAATTTATGAATTATGTGTTAATGGTGTATGATTATAGTTGTTGTATGGGTTACTTGAAGTAATTAACTTATGAATTGTGTGTTAATTTTTTATGGGTATACTTGTTGATATGCTGATTTTTTGCAGGTCTTGTTTGGGTGTACTGATGCAGAATATTATGTTACAGTAGGTAGGGAATTTATCATCTCTTTTTTAGTGATGATAAAGGGAGACTTTATGAGTGCTAAAAAGGTGCTGATAAATAATCCATTTATCAGTTCTTTTTTAGCGCTGATAAAGGTATCCTTTATCAGCACCTTTTTAATATTGATAAATGATACCTTTATCAGTGCTCTTTTAGCGTAGATAAAGGATACCTTTATCAGCACTTTTTGAGTGCTGATAAATGGGACCCCCCTTTATCAGTTCTGAGCTTTATAGTGATTTTTAGCGCTGTTAAAGCCCGTTTTGAGCGCTGATGAAGCCCGTTTTTGTAGTAGTGGGGTTTTTTCATGATACATGATCACTGTTCACATGGGATGTCATTTATGTTTTTGGATCATTGTTTACTGCCTATATGGTTTTAATTATTGTTAATAGTGGATCTTTTTGAACCATTAATAAACCAAGATCCAATAGTCTAGATGTTCTCTGGGTGTGTTTCTTTCACTCGAATTGTATCTGCTATGCCACCACCATTCATATCCCACCTTTCCACATATCCCACCTTCAGTTACTCAAATTGTCAAGTTGATCCAAGCCATACACATGGGCGAGATCCCATGTTTCTTCCTAATGCCTATATCTTTCCATCATTTATCTACCCATGGTTTTCTTTGGGTGGGGAGTTCACTTGAATCTGAATCTCTTGATCTGGTTATCTCAGTGAGTCACCCGAGAGAAGTAGTTTTCATGGAATAGAAGGTATCATAATGGTTGAAGAAGGAGGAGGACTAGGGGATTCTATCCACCTGCACTCCCTTCTTCTGAGTTCAAGCCACCTCCTAAACTGAAGAATTTCACCATTGGAGATTCAGTGGGGAATTGACTTGGTTCTGGGTTCTGGACCATTGCGCTTCAAGTAGGTTATATATATTTACCCATATTTCATCGTAACCAAGATTTGGTATGGATTCTTGGATTTTATGTGATTCATTTTATTTTTCATGTATTGTTTAATATTATTTTTGGGTGTGTGCGTGAGTCTTTCTAGGAGTGGATGATGCTGAATATATGTGACAGAATTCATTGGAGACACCTAGTTCAGCAAGGTAGACCTCCTTGCATAGTTTATATGGTCCTTTCTTGTTTTTTTCTTCATGTATGTATTAAATTTTTCTTTCATTTATTGTTTTATAATAATGTGATTACCTGGGTGGTGTTCTGACCATATACGTAGGTCCCAAAGGGACTGAAGTACATTATATATGATATCTCTTTACTTTTCTATATTTTTGATTCTGTTATTCCAGTAGCTCAATTAATGTTTCCAACTGGTCTCTTCATTTATCACAAAATGGTTAATCAATTTTATTACCTAATTAATTCATCATATGTGATAGTAGATCTTGGATGTTTTAGGGTTTAAGAATTTAACCCCAAAACTCCACATTCTCTATTGGAATTTCACTAAATCAATATGCATGTGATGCATAAGATTTTAGGATACATTGGTGATAAAGATTTCTTAAGCCCGATCCCAAGAAAATGTTCAAGATAATGTAAAATCATTTGCATTTGATGAAAATTGAGAAAATGCTGCACCCAATATAGCGAGATATCTCGGCTGGAACTTTCACCACATCATACTCACACATTTTTCATAAATTATAATCCATTATTAATGGATTAAATATAGATTTAATTATAACTGAATGGATTCAATGAATGTTTCTGAGAAGTAATTAATACATGTGATGCATTTTGTATTTACTCTCATTGACAGAGAGTGTTTGAAATTTCCTATAAAAAAGTAAAAGGTTCCCTTCATTGGGTATGGGTTATTAGGGTGATATGATCATTAGTTTATTGAAAATATTTCTATATTCTTATTCTACATAGTACACAATTTATATGATAGTGAATGTGTTAGCACACCTTCGGTGTATCCAGATATTATCATTATAAATGAGGATCCTTTGGCCAGTGTACAACCCTTAGAGGCATGGGGATTTCATCTAATGATCCGGGGATCAGCATCAAGAAAAATCCTTGAGGGTGAAGGAAACTACATAGATTATCTAGGTATGAATATTGTAATAATCTTTCCCAAGAAGACCTGACAGTTCTCCCAACCTAAATCTCCACTATTCTTGAGCAGTTGTCTTAACCCCCATAGGATGTCAACTAGTGATAGGGTTTGTAGAACATGAAATTGGAAATTGTTTCACTATAAAATAAATAATAACCATAGACTATAAATTATATATCCATGCCAATAAATAAATAAGTCTAATGTAAAAGAAAAAAAAAAATCAGAGTAACACGAGACATCAATAATAAAAACAAATCATCACATTAAAAAAATTCACACTAAAAAAATATAGATATAGAGGGAAAAGAAAAAACCCAACATGAAAAAAAGTTACTAATACATAACCATCCCTACGAACGAAAATTTTACTAAACCAAAACCAAATGAAACCCTCTCTAGGAACACCATATTCACTGACCACATCACAACTCTATCCATCTTGAGACAACACAAATATAAACCCCAAAGAATAGATCAAGGAAATCAAAGGAATAAAAACTAGTCACTTGAAACAAAACATAAGATCCAAAAAAAAACTTGGGAGTATTCAAGGTGTGAGAAAGCATTTTAGAATTGGGAGCTCTCTTGTTGACGTGGAGGCATTAGCGACTTCCCTCTTTCCCTACTGGTGATGGCCACGAAGTCATTCCCTCCTCTTATGGGGGGGGACCTCTACCATCCTGCGAGGAATCCCATGGTCATTCATTCATTACCTTATCAAAACATAATTTTATTTCCCCCTTCCCTCCGATCCAATTTTACCTAAAGTTATGGATCTGTTCAACAGATTCGCAGAACTCTCACTCTCTCTCTTAGAGTAAACTGATGCCTCTTCTCTTCTAAATTTGACTATGATTTCCCACATCAAACAACATCGACAATCAGTGGATTCTTTAGACCGGTATATCTTTAGTGCACGGGGATTACAGGAGAATGCATTGGTAGGCATTATAAATAACAATAATATTATGATTCATTTTTTCTTCAGAGAGGGACTTGATTCAAGCCTAGGAGAGATCCCCCTGGAGTTGAAATGAATCCAGATTCATCCTCTTCTAGGGGAACTTTGACTTTCACCTGAATTATGACACCCTAAAAATGGTGGTTTGGGTAAGGTTTCCTAAACTTTCCTACACTTTCATAATCCTTCAATTATTTAGATTCTTAGGAACTTGGTTGGCTATTATTTATGTTCTGGTAACAAAACCAGATCTCTATGTCACCCAATTTCTCATAAATATTTTTGAGGTTGATGTCTCAAGACTAGTGACTGAATTTGTTTGGATCACAATATGGAAGGAGATCATCTATAAGTAGGATATGGTGTTTGAATCATGGAGTGACTTCTGTTTATCTTGAAACAAACTAGGCCATATGGTGTAAGAATGTAGTTGTGGGATTATCAATAACTCAAAGATGGCTATGGGGATTATCTCTAGGGACAGATAAATAGATTCTTATCCTATTAGAACATTGAATAAACAAGCCCATATTGTCCTCTATAGTGTTTTGGAGTCATTGGTCACTGGGGTCAAGGAGGGTGATCTCTTTATTGGGCATATAGTGGATAAACTATAGTTTTTTTGTTTGCGAGACCATAATAATCTCAATCATATAGAGGGAACTGACCAGGAGGGGGTTTAAGGAGAATATGTAGATGCTCTTTCTTTGACAATAGTATTCCATATGGATCATAATTCAGTGGTTTTAGATGTATTTAGAAGAAAACAACATGATCTTTTTAAGAGGGAGGTATAAGGCCCGGCTGAGTAAGGAGATGATGATGGGGTTTATAAGTCTGGGATGTTGGATCAATGCCACATTGATCCCAAGACTGCTTCATATGAAGATTCTGTGTATTTAGGGACCTGAAATATGTAAATGAGGGGCTATAGGATATTTTTCCTAGGCATCATGGTCTTTCTAAGGTGTATCATGATATAAGAATGTGAGGTGAAGCTTGTGTCAACATTTTGATGATACAAGAAATAGTTAATAGAGTGTGGAACATGCCAAGCCCTAGATGGGTGGTGTAAACTATTACGTTAGACAACCGATTTGAATGGTTGGTGAATGAAGATCTGGATCAGGATCATGATGTAGCTTGGGAAAAGAACCTACATGAAGAGGAAGATTTCCAAATGGGAGAATATAGTAATGATTTTTCTTATCTTTTTTCCGATGATATTGTAGATGAATTCCGGTGCTGAGGGCCACCCAGCCCAAGGAGCAGGAAGGGACAAAGAGACTGTAACACACCATGCTTCTACGGTACACTTCTATTTAAATAATACAATAGCTTGCGTTGCATGCAACTTCGAGTTTTAACACACCATGACCAACCAAACTAGCCGTTATAAATAGTAATACCCACTTTTGAAATTTTATAAATTTTATTTACCAAAATGGATTTCATTTTTGGATTTGGAATATCAAAATTATCTTTGGGGGGATTTTTGGTATTTTTCTAAAAACATTCAATTTTTGATGAATAGTGAAAAACACTACGTTATTGTTTAAAAACTACTTTTTATTTAAATAATTATTTATTTTATTTAAATTTATTTTATGTCAAAATAGATACATAATACCTAAATTAGTTCAATGTAATTCATTGAAATCATTTTATAATAAAATTAGATGAATAAAATTTTCTTTAATTTTTTAACATCTTTTGCCCACCTTCTAGGCACGTTAGTAAATTTGCATAAAACATAATTTTACTGCTTCAATGAATTGAATTTAAAAAATACAATATACATGGTAATCATTAAGTAATATGTGGTTCAATAAAATGAACATAATTTATGGTGAATAATAACTATTGAATTTTATTTACCAATGTTAAAAGTAAATAGGGTAATTGAAAATGAAAATTATATTATAATTACCCTAAAACATGTAATTATTCTATTGGATAAGTGTTTTTTGACCAAAATAAACTTTAGTAAAAAAAATAACCATTTTGGTCCACTTGAAGTTTATTAGAACATTTTTTATTTTTTAATTTAAAGAAGAATTAAAAGTGTTGAATTCAATGTTTAATAACTAAAGAATTTTTAATATAGGGTAATACATAAGATAAATTAATATATAAATATTAATTAGAAAGATAAAAATATTTCATACATAATTGTATTTTATTTATAAATTTTAGACATTAAATAATTAAATTTATTTATGACATAATAATGATGCAGTAATTACATTATTAATGGAATATTAAAATAATTGATGTTATAAATATCCAAATAAATTTAAATTGATAATTTTGATGAATTAAATTAATTTTAATGGTTAATATGACTTTTTAGGGTTGATAAAATAATTTTTTTGAAGTGATAAAGTTGTTATGACTTTCACAAAAACAAAATACTAAATAGTGTCAAAATTCACATAAATGAATTTTTAAAACAAATACTATATTATTGATTTATATAATATTCCTAAAATTATAAGATACTAAAAAAGGAATTATATAAGTTTATATATGTCAATAATTAACCACTTGGGGTTCTCTTTCCTTTTTATAGTATGTTTATTAACCATTTATTATAATAATACAATAATACATGGTAAAAGCTAAACTATTTCACTAAGAGTTAAATCTACAAGATATGGTTAATATGGTGACGTAAACCTGTCTAAAACCTATTGGTTGAGATGTTTTCTACCCATAACAACCTTATCCTAGAAATAAACCCTTTTATATCCATTATAAACCTAATATGAATGTATAATAAATTAATATTTCAAGCTTTTCCAAAAGTGACCCTCACCTCTTTTATAAAAGGGTACTTCAGCTTCTCTTAATTTCGCACCTCTAAATCCATTTTTCACAGACACAACCTACTCAAATGACCTCCAAACTACCCCCAATTCAACCTTGAGGCCTTAATTAGATCACAATCAAACCTAATGAGCCCTTTTTATCAAATCAAAAGGAAGAACCCGAAGAAGAAGTAATAATTTCATCACCTCTTTCAAAGTTCTTTTCTTCTTCCACTTCCTATTTCATTGTTATTTCCATACCAAAATAATAAATCCAGAAACTTATACATATTGAGATTTTATTATTAATATGTTACAACCATATTCATTATTCTATCAATCCTATGAATGGCAATGTCACCA
Source organism: Viscum album (assembly GCA_963277665.1). NCBI lineage: Eukaryota > Viridiplantae > Streptophyta > Magnoliopsida > Santalales > Viscaceae > Viscum > Viscum album. Next base: position 627,435,817 of record OY728164.1, on the reverse strand, counting down.
TACGTGCGTACACGCGACTTATAGTCTCCACGTCCTGGTGTAGTTTGTTATTCAGCAATTCATTATTTGGATGGGTATAATAATGAGTATAATTGATTTAAATAATAAATATAACATTTTAATGATTCATTATATATTATATATCATCAAATTACATATTATTTTACCATCAATAGAATGATATTGCCGCTCGTGGGTACGTTCGTATTACCGTCTCCACGAATGCGATGAGATTCATTCCCCATCGCAACAATTCAAGAATAATTTTCATTTTAAGATTAAAAATAATGTTTAAATAACTTAATATCATTCTTTATATGAATCAAATGCATCCTATCAATGGAAAACATGACTTACATAACAAAACATATAAATGAAAATGAATCAGTTAACTATCTAAACAATGATACTATTAAAATATTATTAACAAATAAATATTAAAAGATCATTTATGATATCATATTTATGTATGTGGTTTTTGTATAATTTAATAATAATGATTAAAATATTATACATGAGGTTAAATTACCATCAACCAAGGGAAAGTACAAGTTATGGTTTAATTTTACAATCTATTTATTATCCAAGGTTGTTTAAATGTGAGTATCTACTGGGAACTCTTATCATCCACATATGTGTTTCTTAAAAATGTATTTCATAGAATTTTTACTATTTACTAGACATGGGTTAAATTCATTTCTACCATTGTTTGAATTTTTATAAAATGGTTTGAAAGGAATATTTCTGTTTCTTTCCAAATAAGGTACTTTATAACCTTTTTGACAAATTAACATAAAAATGTTTTTTAACTTATACAGTGGGTGAAAATATTTTATGCCATTATAAAACCTTCGAAGATTCCCATACATGATTATAAGAATATTTTCAAAATAAATATTTTCTTTTATAATTATGATACTTTTAAATGATTTCAAAATATAAAGATACATTTCTCTCAAATGGTTTTGATTTAATATATGTAAACATCCTTTGATGGATTTTATAGTTCTTTGATGTTTATTTATTATGATAAAATATTCCATATTGTATTGAAGGATTTGTGATATGTTTGACTATGGATGTGTTATTTTTATACCATCAATGGTTTATGGTTAAAGTATTAAAATTTCTTATTCTAGTTTTAATACAAATGTTTATGTTATGTTTCAACCTTTACATATCACGAATGCAATGGTCTTAGTAAGTGATTGGTGGATCCCACTATAACATCTCGATGAATCGGTAGGTCTCATGAGACAAACTAGTGTCTTGGCATAAGGCCTTGAAAAAATCTTATTTTTATTCTTGGCACAAGGCCTTGACTATGTGGTTATGATGTCTGAAATTATGCATTCCATCATTATGAAATTGGATAATGATATTAAATGAGATTATTCGACAAGTAGAATATCCATGTGAATAAGTAAATGAAATTATTTGATTTATCTTTTCCATATTATGCTGAAGTTTTTATTTATAAGTCTTGTGTTTTAGTCATATAAATTTCCTTAAATGTTTATGCTTATTTATGATAGTTTCCACTATATTGTTATCCTTACTGAGCATCTGAGCTCAACCCTTTCTATGTTTTATTTTTCCCAGGATGCGAAGATGTATATTATTATTAACCTGTAGGAATAGGATAAGGGATATAGATGTGTTAAAAGGGGACACAATTTTGTTTTTTTTCTATTTCATAATATAATAGAAAACTTATATATGTATCCAGTAATTATTAGACTATTAAACTGATCGGTCTTTCAAGACATGATTACTTGTTTCATGCCAATGTTATGTAATAATCTACTGACTCTAGGTAACTGGGGTCAGGGAATTATTGTTGGTATCAGAGGATGTTTAGTAAAAATCATGGAAACTTGATTTAGGAAATATTTGATTAGAGAACATTTCCCAAAGATAGAATTTGAAGATTAGTATAGAAGAACTTCCTAGAATTTTGGTAATGTAGAGATTTTTTTTTGTATTTTCCATGAAATACATCCCTGTCTGGATACGAGCAGGTAGAGGCAGCTCTGGAACAAATGTTCCTAGGAGTGAAAACTCAGACAATGAATTTTGGTCTTGATCTAGGGTATCCTATTACACAACAATGGGTCTTGCTACACTCTTGGTTATGACACTCCCAGGGGATATGATTAGGATAATTCACATTTTATGTAAAAATAATTATGAAGGATTTATGAGTAATACATCCTCAAAGAATTTTTTCTATGATTATGGATTATATAAATAAACTATTCAATTTATGTTAGGTATTTTACTAATTTGTAATTATGTATTGCGATTCATAAACTAATATAGTGTCTGCTATTATTTAGAAATGGATCCTAGTGGAAGGAATGGAAACCGTATCAATGAACATAATCCATGTACTAATTTCCCTCCTACTCAAGATAATTATAGTAGAGCTGCTGATGCAACTAGTATTGAAAAACTTATATCCATACTATAATAACTCACGCATGTTTTGAATAATAACCTTACATGTATAGAGCACCCTAATCCAAAACGTGGAGGATCAATGTTAGACCGCTTCATGAGGCAACCAAAACCAACATTCAATGGGAATACAAATCCATTTTTAGATGAGCAATGGATAAGTTCCTTAGAGAAAATATTTCATGCTTTGGGGAGTATTGAAAGAGAAAAAAATTTCATGGAAATTTATCACCTAACAGAAGATGTAGATTTATTATGATCATTGATTCAAAACACTAAGGAATATGAAGAAGTATCAAATATGGAATGGAGGGAGTTTAAAGATATTTTAATAGAAAAATACTTTCCTCGTGACCATCGAGCGGATATGGAAAGGCAATTCTGAGTCATAGGAAAAATGATTATGAGAATTTCAGAAAGTATGTGGATAACATTATAAGGTTAACAAGGCATGAATTAGATTATATACATAACCCATGGAGTAAGATTAATATATTATTTTATGTGTTAAAACCATTTCTTCATCGAGCATTAGTATAACAATCCTTCTCATCGTATGAAGATATTGTCTCATGTTCTATGAAGATGGAAAAGGAAATATCTAAGTATTATAACATTAAAGAAAGGCAGGAGAAGAAGAGATCTGCTGAACACTATGGAAATGGAAATAAGCGGAAGAAGGGAAAATTTTAATTTCAATATTGCAGTAAATGTGGGAAGAAACACCCCAGTACTTGCCTGAATGGAATGGGAGTATGTTACAAGTGTGTTAAAAAAGGCCACCAAGCTCATGATTATAAGGGAAAGAAAGAGGTTGTCAATGTTGAATGCTAAAATTGTAGAGAAATAGGGAATTATGAAAATAAATGTCCTAAACACCAATAAAACTTACCTCAGAAAAGTCCAAGGGAGAAAGGCCGCACATAGGGGATCACTACTGCTGAGGTTGAAGCTCTGAATGATATAGTGGTTGGTAATTTAATGGTTTCATCAAATTTATACAGTGCTTTATTTGATTCTTGATCATTGAATTGTTTCATATCTTCCTAGATTGTTAAGAAAATTAGATGTTTTCAATTTGATTTAAAAAAGGACTTGTCAGTTAAAACTCTTAAAGGATGTATCATTGCAAAAAGTTTTGTAATTCAGTTCCCATTAAGGATTATAAAAATTCTTTATCTGCTGATCTCATCATCATAACCATGATTGAATTTGATATAATCCTCAGTATGGATTGTATTTTAGAACATGCTGCGAAAATTTAGTGTAATAAGAAGGAGTTTACAATTTTTTATGATGATAAGGGATACCTTATCTTTAGAGAAGAAAAATCACCATCTAATTCTTATCTAGATCCACCCCAGTAGCTCTAATGAATTAAATTATTGGGGAGGAAGATAATGAAATAACGATGGGTGAGGAAAGGAATGTCCAAATAGAGGATGTACCTATTGTGCAAGAATATGTTGATGTGTTTCAATAGGATTTACCTAGGCATCCTCTAGAACGAGAAATTGAGTTTTCCACTGATTTAACTCCTAGTTCAAGGCCCATATCGAAGACCCCTTATAGAATGGACATTGTGGAATTAGTTTAACTAAAGAAACAACTACATTAATTTAGTAATAAAGGATTTATTCTCCCTAGTGTTTCTCCATGGGGAGACACTATTATTTTGGTTAAGAAGAATGATGGATCTTTGAGGTTGTGAATTGACTACAGGGAGATCAATGCTATAAAAATAAAGAAAAATTATCCCCTACCTCTCATTGATGATTTATTTGATCAACTTCATGGAACTAAATATTTTTCAAAGATTGACCTTCGAACTGGGTATCATCAGCTGTGTGTGTTGAAGGAAGACATTCTGAAGATAACATTTTGTTCCAGGTATGGCCATTATGAGTTTATGGTAATGCCTTTTGGACTGACTAATGCACCCTTTGTCTTCATGGATATAATGAATATTGTTTTTAAGGAATATATTGATGACTCTGTAGTTTTATTTACTTAGAATATATTGTTTTAATAAAAAGCTATGAAGATCATGAAAATCAATTGTGCACTATTCTAAAGACACTTAGAAGAAATGAATTATATGGGATGTTTAGAAAGTTTGAATTTTGGCTTTAAGAGATTTATTTTTTTGGCCATAGTGTCTCTAAGGATGGAATATATATTTATACATCAGAGAAAAAGGAAATCCAAGAATGGAAAACACTGAAGAATATAATTGAGGTACACTGTTTTATTGGTTTAGTAGGTTATTATTGGTGCTTCGTTCAGAATTTTGCCCGATTGGCTAACCCATTAACCAAGATCACACATAAAGGGGTTAAATTTTTTGGACAAAATAGTGTGAAGAATGTTTTGAATAATTGACGAAAAGAATAGTAAATGTTTATATATTGACTCTAAAATCTGGGAATGATGTGTTTGTTATTTATAGTGAGCTTCAAAGAAAGGACTGAGTTTTTTCCTTATACAGAATGATAAGGTTATTTCCTATGCATCACGATAGCTAAAAATTCATGAACAAAACCATCCTGCTCATGATATTGAGTTAGAAGCTATAATTTTTGCTTTGAATATATAGAGACACTATCTATATGATGAAAAAAGTGAGATATGTACTGATCATAAGAGTTTGAAGTATATTTCTTCACAGAAAGAACACCACATAAGGTAAAGACGATGGATTGAACTACCCAAGGATTATGATTTCACTATACACTACAACTCAGGGAAGGAAAATAAGGTGGCAGATGCTTTGAGAAGCAAGGATCATGAAGTTTTGAACAATATGATAGTTAAAAGGGATCCTATGTTCATGGATATAGTAAATATGGAAATGGTAATAGTCATGGAAAGTGAAATATCAATAATTTTTCAAATGGGTTCCAAAACATTGTTACTAAAAATGATAAAATGTTCTCTGACTGATGATGAAGTGTTTCAAAATAAAATTAAAGATGTGAATGATGAGCGATTGGTTGGATTTGTATATGAATATGGAATTTTGAAATTTGGGAGGAGGCTTTGTGTTCTTGATATACCTGATCTAAAAAGGGAATTGTTGGACGATGCTCATAGCTCCAATTTCTCTATACACCATGGTATCACAATGATGTATAGAGATTTAAAGGATCATTTTTGGTGGGACAACATAAAGGGATAGATTGGAAATTATGTGTCAAGATGTATGGTTTTTCATCAAGTAAAGGTTGGAAGACAACATCCTGGAGGAGTCATGCAACCACTTCCCATACCTGAGTTGTAATGGGATGATATTACAAAGGACATTGTCATAGGACTACCAAATACTCCTAAAAGGAATGGTTAAATATGGGTCATTGTTTATTGTCTTACCAAGTCATCACATTTTCTAGCTTTAAGAGAATATTTACCACTTGAACGTTTAGCCAGAATATATATTAATGATGTTTTATGACTTCCTAAAGTACCCATATCGATTGTTTCTGATCATGATCCCCATTTTACTTCAAGATTATATAAAAGTATTTAAAAGGACCTGGATACTGAACTTCATTTGAGCACTGACAAACACCCTCAAACAAATGGACAATAAGAATGAACTATTCAAACCTTATAAGACATGTTGATATGTTATCACTTGACATTCATGGTATGTGGGATCAATATTTATCTTTGGTAGAATTTTCCTATGACAATATCCTTCATTCAAGTATTCTAATGGAACCATATGAAGTGTTATATGGAAAGTGATGTTGCACACCAACTTATTGTTATGATGTAGATGAAAGAAAATTCTTCGGCCTATAACCTATTGAGGAAACAATGGAAAAGGTTAAGATTATCCAAACTCAAATAAAAGTAGCTCAAAGTAAGAAAAATAGCTATGCTGATAACCGAAGGAAGGATTTGGAATTTAAAGTAGGAGATCATGTTTTCTTAAAGGTATCTCTATAGAAGGGTGTTTTACGATTCTGTAAGAAGGGTAAATTATGTCCCAGGTACATCATAAATTTTGAAATTATATAATGAATTGGAGTTCTAGCTTATCGTTTGGAAATGACTCCAAGTCTCTCCAAAGATCATGATGTGTTCCACGTATCACTGTTGAGAAAATACATGCCTGACCCAATGCATGTACTCACCTATGAATAAATAGAACAGAAACCTGATATGAATTATTGTGAAGATCCTTTCATGATTCTTGATACCATAGTACAAATGTTGAGAAACCGGATGACTCGTCTGGTAAAAGTTCTATGGAGAAACCATAAGATGGAAGAGGCAATGTGGGAACCTGAGGAACTTATGATGAAGAACCACCCAAGTATTTTTCTGCATTAGTATTCTATAAATTTTGAGGACAATATTATTTTAAGGAGAAAAGAATATAACACCACAAGCTTCCACAACACGCATCTCTTTAAATAATACAATAGCTTGCGTTGTACACAACATCGAGTTCTAACACACCATGACCAACCAAACTAGCCATTATGAATAGTAATACCCATGTTTTGAAATTTTATAAATTTTATTTATCAAAATGCACTTCATATTGGGATTTGGAATATCAAAATTATCTTAGGGTGAATTTTTGTATTTTTCTAAATACTTTCAATTTTTGATGAATAGTGAAAAACAATGCATTATTGTTTAAAACCTACTTTTTATTTAAATAATTATTTATTTTTTTTAAATTTATTTTATTTCAAAATAGATACGTAATACCTATATTTGTATAATTTAATTCATTGAATTCATTTTATAATAAAATTATATGTATAAAATTTTATTGAATTTTTTAACGTATTTTACCTACCTTCTAGGCACGCTAGAAAATATCCATAAAAGAAAATTTTACCGCATATGTGAATTCAATTTAAAAAATTATAGATACATAGTTGAAATCAGTAATTAAAATGTTGTTCAATAAGATGAATTTTTTTTGTGAATAATATCTTTTAAATTTTATTTAACATAGTTAAAAGTAAATAAGGTAATTAAAGGTAAAAATGATATTATAATTAATATAACACATGTTCAAATTGTATTGGATAAATATTTTGGGTCCAAAATAATGCTTTGGAATAAAATATGATCATTTGGTCCACTTGGATTTGATAAGGACATTTATTATTATTTTATTTAAAGAAGAGTTAAAAGTGTTAAATTCATTGTTTCATAACTAAACCAATTTTAATACAGGTCTATACATAAGATAAATTCTACTATAAATATTAATTAGAGATATAAAAATATTTACTACATAATGGTAATTTATTAATAAATTTTAGGCATTAAACCATTAAATTTATTTATGACACAATGATGAAGCAGTAATTACTTTATTAATGAAAGATTAAAATAATTGATATTATAAATATCCAAATAAAAGTAAAATGAGACTTTTAATAATTCAGATAATTTTCTAGGTTATTATGAAATGTTAGGGTTTATTAAATATTTTTTTTGAAGTGATAAATTTGTTATGCCTTTAAAAAAAACTAAATAGTGTCAAAATTGACATAAATGAGTTTTAAAAACAAATACTATATTACTTATTGATATAATATTAAAAAAATATAATGTTCTTACAAAGTTATTAGATAAAAATATATATGTGAATAATGAACCACTTGGGGTTCTCTTTTCTTTTTATTGTATGTTTATTTACTATTTATTATAATAATACAAGAATACATGGTAAAAGTTAAACTCTTTAACTAAGAGTCAAATCTAAAATATATGGTTGATACGGTGGCCTAAACCGGTCTAAAATCTATTGGTTGAGAGTATTTATACCTATACCCACCATATACTCAAATAAAATCCATTTGGAGCCATTATAAACTGAATATGATTGTATAATAAATTAATATTTCAGGCTTTTCCGAAAGTGACCCTCACCTCTCTTATAAAAGGGTACTTCACCCTCTCTTAATTTCACACCTCAAAATCCATTTGGATTGGAGAAAACCAACTCAAATATCCTCTTAAATAACCCAAATTAAACATATAGGCCTTACCTCTATCATAATCAAACTTAAGGATCCCTTTTGACTAAATGAAAATAAAGATCACAAAGAAGATGTAATAATTTCATCACCAATTTCAAAGTTATTTTCTTCTTCCACTTCCTCTTTATTATTTGTCTCCATACCAAAATAATAAATACAGTACCTTATAAATAATAAGCTGTTATTATAAATATGGTACAACCATATTCATTATTCTATCCATCCTATGAATGACAAAGTCACCATACGTGCGTACGTACGCCTTACAATCTCTACACCGTGGTGTTGTTTATTAATCAACACTTCATTATTTTGATGGGTATAATATTGAGAAAAATTGATGTAAATAATAAATATAAAAATTTAATGATTTTTTATATATGAAATACCATCCAATTACATATTATTTTACCATAAATAGAATGATATTGTCGCTTGTGGTTATGTACAGATTACCGTCTCCACGAACGCGATGAGATTCATTCCCCATCGTAACCATTCAATAATAATTTTCATTTTATTATTAAGAATAATGTTTAAAAAACATAATATCCTTCTATACGTGAATCAAATACATCCTATCCATTAAAAACATGACTTACATAAAAAACATATAATGTAAAATGAATCTGTTATCTCCCAAAATAATGATACTACTGAAATATTATTAACAATGCAATATTAGAAGATCATATATTATATAATATTTATGTATTTGGTTTTTGTATAATTTTATAACAATTATTTAAATAATATACAATAGTTTAAAATACCCTTGACCAAGAAAAATTACAAGGTAATGGTTAATTTTACAATCTTTTTATTATCCGAGGTTGTTTATACGTGAGTATCTACTCGGAACTCTTTATCATCCATATCCTTGTTTCATAAAAATGTATTTCAAATCGTTTTTAATATTTATTGGATTACGTGTTAGAGTAGTTTATACACTTGTTTTAATTTTTATAAAATGGTTTGAAAGGAATATTTCCCTCTATTTACAAATATGGTACTTTATGAACATTTCGACAAATTAATGTTACAATGTTTTTTTAACTTATACGGCGGGTGTGACTATTTTCCACCGTTACAACATATTCAAAGCTTCCCTTACAATCTTATAATAATATTGTAAAAATAAATTTTTTATTATATACTTATATGACTTTTAAATTATTTAAAAATAGAAATAGACATTTCTATCAAATGGTTTTGATTTCTTCTATATCAACATCATTTGATGGATTTTACACTTGTTTGAAATTGATTTGTTATGATACAATATTCCATATTGTATTGAAGGTTTTGTGATATGTTTGACTGTGGATGTGTTATTATTATACCATTGAAGGATTATTGTTAAAGTATGAACATTTTGTATGCAAGTTTTAATATGAATGTTTATGTAATGTTTCAACCTTTTCATCTGAAGAATGCATTGGAATTAGTACGTAACGAGTGGAGCCTGCAACAGATCCTCGATGCATCGATAGGTATCATGAAAAAAACTAGTGTCTTGGAATAAGTCCTTGAAAAAAATCTTATGTTTAGTCTTGGAACGATGCCTTGAATATTTGGTCATGATGTCTAGCATTATGAATTCCATCATTATGAAATTGGTTGTTGATATTACAGGTGATTATTCGACTAGTAGAGTATCCATGGTAATAAGTAAATGGAATTATTTTATTTATATTTTAAATATTATGCTTATGTTTATGTATAAAAAGCTTTTGTTTTAGTCTTATAAATTTCCTTAAATGTTTATTCTTATTTATGATAGTTTTCTCTACATTGTAATCCTTACTGAGCATTTGAACTCACCCCTTTCTATGTTTTATTTTTTCAAGGATGCGAAGAAGTATATTATGAGGAACCTTCAGGAATTTGATAAGGGATATGTGTGTGTTCAAATGGTACACATTATTGTTGTTTTTTATTTCATAATGTAATGTAAAACTTATGTATGTATCTAGTACATCCAAGGATACTAAACTGATCAATCATTCAGGACATGATTTCTTGTATCATGAAAATGTTATGTAATAATGCTCCGACTCTGGGTAACTGGGGTTAGGGCGTTACAGAGACATTTGGGAATCAAGGAGATATACCCTAATTATAGGGAAAAAAGGAAAAGGGTGCAAGGACTATTCCTATTTACCAAACCCAAATGAGACAATATCCACAAAAAATAAAAGGCTATGTGTAACGTCCCCACACCAGTTTCCTATAGAAATTACATTATTTCATTTCATTGGCATGATTTCAAGAAAGTTGTATCCTAAAGGACTGAGTAGTTTAGTAGTTCTGGAAAACCAGAAATATAATTAGGTTCAACATCAATACTTAAAATGAAATAGAACATATAAGTTTTATTGGGAATATCCACAACTCTATGTTTATCCCTGAAGGTCATTCATAATAAACTTCTTCATGTCATAAGAAAATGAAACTTAAGAAATGGGTGAGATCAGATGATCAGTAAGGTTATGAAATACAATGTAAGATATCATAAACATAAAAAATATGCATGGTGAATAATTGAATACACAAGCCTTTAAAAACAATACTCTTGAACACTTTACGGTAGGAATATGAGCTAAGTAAAAATTTCCATAATAAAACATAATCATGGGTATTATAATAGTTGAATAAACACATGAACTAAGAATACCGAGATTCATAATGAGGGAAATGCATATGATGCATATGCTGACACATACTATCAAGGATTTGGCCAAGACATCTAAAAATTATTAAGGCCTCAGTGAAAACCATATCTAAAAAAATGGGCAAGGCCTCATCCAAGTCCATATCTCTTTGTTTCATTAGACCTACCGATGCATCGAGGGGCTATATCAGGCCCCACCCATCACATAATAAGTCCAATGAGTTCCTCATATGAAAGGGGTGAACATAATCAACATATACATTCATATTGAAACCAACATATGAAATGTAAATAACATTCCCCAACCATTGAAAAAAAACATTAACCATTCAGAATAATATTGTGAATGGTATCAAGATAGAACATCCATAGTCAAATGAATCTGAAATCCTTAAAAATCATATTTTATATTATATCATTATTGATAAACCTCAATGAAGTACATGATTCAAAAAACAATGTTGACATAGATGAAGATATTTTTAAATGAGACCATAGACAAATTATTAAGGAAATAATCCTTAAACGTTCCAAAGTGTCCCACGCCACCTTGAAAAATTCAAATCACAATCTCTTAGAATATCATGAGAATAAGGATAATCTTGATATCATATATCAAAGGTCAGTACATACACCACATGCATGGAATAAGTGGTTAACAAGGCATATACCATATAAAAATTAAAGCGAGATGAGAAAAATCTTATTTACATTTGAAATATGTGTTCTTTTAGAAAAATATTTTTATAATACAAGAAATTAGATAATAAAAATGTCTATCCAATTTTTTTTAAGAAAATCAAAATTATATTTTAGGCATAAATGTTTTCCTGTCAGTTTAAAAGATTTTATAAATAATATTTAAAAATAAAACATTTTAGTGCCGTTTAAGGAAAATATATACGAGATTTTAAAGCGGAATGGAATGTTTTATTACATAAAACAATAAATGAACCAAGGTAGTTTTTAAATAAAGTTTTTTAGAATGATAATTATTTCTTAAAATATATTATAGATTATACTTTGAAATTTGTAGGAAATCAAAAATTTCCCTTAAATGTGACTTGTATTTCAGGAAGAATTTTTGAATGATCATTTAAAACCATGTACTCCCCATAAAATAAAGAATATTATTGCTGGTAAAAATATTTATAATAGTAACCTAGAATTTATGAGGAGTAAATAATAATACATAATAATTTAATTGATCTACGTATACAATAAATGTAACCGGAATAAAAATGGATGTTTGGGTGGAAAAACCTAACCACTTTGTAATCAATCGATTCTTATGCCGCAAAATTAATTATATGCAAAGGATAAATTGAATATCATAAATATAAATATATTCATGATATTTTAAATCAAATTTCAGTATACATACACCATACACATGTAACAGTATTGAATAAGAAAGATCTCACAAAAAATGGATGTGAGATGAGGAAACCCTTACCTTAAGTCCAAAGGTGTTCTACACATGATATTAGGGACCCAAATTATCAAATTTAGGTTCATTAATTAATACTTCAATATCCTAATATTCATCTAATTGATTTATTATAACCTTATTATGTTCATTCCTGGCCTTTTTGATGGGTTAATAGGTTTAGTTTCATTGTTCGGTCCGTTTGTTTCATGATAGGTATACTTATATACATGAATGGAGAATTGTGTAAAATGTGGATGGTTGTATAGAAAATAATTTATATATTATTAATGAAAATACATAAGGTTAAATGTTTTTAAACTTCATTCTTTTTACTTGGAGTGAACATGAATCCCTATATAAATTATTTGATGATAACTTTTTGGGTTAATTAGTGATTTTTTAACACAACAAACTCATTTTGATTTATAAATAAACAACATGTTCCCAAAAACATAAAAAAACCATAGATAAATCATAATACATATATTATATTCTATTTCAAACATAATAATGGTTTCATGACCTGAAATGAAGATGGTAATTGGAATTGAAAACCCATCCTCCTTGAATGCGGTAAATTAACACATCTAAGATAGTGTTTTTTACTACTGGCATGAAAGAAGGGTAAAAGATATATGATAATAAATTATTCCATAATCATAATAAAATTAAAATACATGTCAGGTAATGGAGTTTTCATGAAATTTGGATGAGTAGAGTTGAGGATAGAAAATAAAAAAAGGAACTTGAAAATAAAGTCAAACATTTGAAAATAGGAATTTTCCTCTTGGATTAATCTTCTTAGAGGGCCTCTTTTCAGAAGGGGATTTGGTCTTTTTATGAGACCAAGGGCTGATGGATGTGGTGGAGGATCTTCAGAGGATATTTGGGTATAATTTAGACAATGCACACGGCTTGAGAGGAGTGAAGAGAAGAGGGAGTGGGGGGGGGGTTATAGTGGAGGAGAGGAGGGTTTTTATAATATTTCAATCATTTGATTATTATTTTTCCAAAAGATAAGAAATAGTGATGATTCCATTAACAAAAATAGTAATTAGTGCATGTGAGTTATAACCAATGGTTAATACATCAGCAATGATGCTAGGAGTAGTATATTTAAGTCATAATGTATATATACAGTAAATTACCATATTTCACTATTAATAAGAAATTCATGTATTTAGAAAAATCCCAAAAATTCACCCAAACCATTTTTGATGTGTACAATCCAAATATGAACTCAATTATATCAAAAGAATTTTCTAAATATGAAAAATTTAATTTTTAAATAATATCATCATTTACATGTAATGTACAATTTTTAAACTAAAACTGATTCTTATAATGCCCTGAAAAATTAACTAAGGTTTTATTAAATTACCCCAAAATCCAAGGATAAAAAAATATTGATTTAGGAATACAGTTTCTGAAAAAAAAAATTTCTTTTAAATCAATTTATTAATTATAAAATTGTAATTAAACATTTATTGCTCACAAAAATACCAATACTTAATTATTAATTTTTAAAATATTCACTCTCATCTATAAGGCACCTAAATTTTATTTAAACTTACAAGGGTGATGTTACTTTTAATAAGGGTACATTAAAATTCATAAGGGCATGATACTATTAATAAGGGTACACTACTATTCATAAGGGTACATTACTTTTCATAAGAGTAAACATATTATTCATAAGGGTACATTACTATTCATAAGGTTAAACATACTATTCATAAAGGTACATTTCTATTCATAAGGGCCAAGTTACTATTCATAAGGGTATGTTTATATTCATAAGGCTATGTTACTATTCATAAAAAATTATGTTTGTTCTATCAGACTCTAAAAATCACACTGAACAACCATATATGTAAGATTTTTGAATTCCAAAATACAGAAGTAGAAAAATTATTTTCATTGGAAAGGTTATAACAAAGAATTATTTTTTAGAGACTCAGTGTTTCATGAATTCAAGGTTAAATTTATTTTCAAATCCTTGTGGTTTTATACTAAGGAACATAGAGGAGACCTGTTGGAGGTTTCCAAGGTGATGAACCTCTATTCCAACACTATTAACACTGACCAGGTTGAGGTTGTAGGTGAAAGGGTGTTTTGGGAAATTATTATTCAATTTGAGGAAGAAATATTGGAGGAATTTCTTCCAATCAATTCCTTGAAATAGGATGGTGATATGATGATGGAGTAATTGCTACATGTGGACCCCAATAAGGTATAGAAAGATGGGATCAAAAAGATATATTGTATTTTTGTAAGAGGATTCAATATAGGGAAGTTAAACATTGGGAGTTCATACAAACGTGGGACATGATAGCTGATTGGTTCGAAGAACTTGTCAAGGATGATCCAGATTTAGTGGTAAATGGAATTATTTGTAAATTATATATGAATACTATGTCTAATAGACTTAAATTATATTTCAATGGATCATATATCTCTTATGATGTTTAAAACATAGTAGTTTGTACTTGCATGGGTTCTCACATTCCCTTAAAAGTGATTGCAAAATAAAAAAGTAAATTTTAGGTCAGGTATGAAAGGTGTGAGATAAACATGCCTAGTATTATTTCACTAAAGAGTTTATGTCATTTATTTTCGAAACTCATTTCATTAATGATAGTTTAAAATAATAATAAGGGAAACACTTTTTATTCAAACACATGAGATAAAACCAATTACTTGGACAAAACACTTAAAAAATATTTCCCTTCATTTAATAAATAAGGGAAACGATTAAAACTTATATACAACATACCTTTAAAACCATGGAGATAAAATTTCTTATTAAATATAAGATAATAAGCTTGAAACCATTTACACTTTCCAAAAACATTTTCCAAATAACATTTTTCTTAACACAAATAGAACTCCTCTTCCAAATACTATTTTACAAAACATTTCATAAATTTACCTGAATGTAAACCAAATATATTATTGGAATAAAAAAAACACAATCAATATACCAGGACATCCATGAGGTATAAAAAAAATAAAATATGAAAAATGGTTCTACACATTCAATAAAGGCCAAGGGATATAAACAAGGTATAAATAATCCACTAAATTGCTTCTTAGAAAAATCAATATATCTTGGAAAAAAACTATGTTTTTTACATGAATGATATTGGAATTATTTTATTATTTTACTTATCTATAGCCCACCCAAAACTGAAAGATCCCTCTTAGATTCCTTTCTGGTCACATAGAACAAAACATACCCCCATGAGGGTTCACCTCTCCCATGAAATTGGTTAGTGTGCATAAATTTCTCCAGTGTAGGATGAATCTAGACCTCATATTTTCTACTCATGTTCCCATGAGAAAACATGATGGAGGTGAGTAATAATAAAGCTAATGAATCATCAAATTAACAATGATATATCATAATAAAAAAATCCCACACTTCATCTCTACAAACCTTATATGAAACAACCCCTTTTTTCATGCATAATCATCAATAATTTTCATGAAGTAAAACACCCCTCTTGGGATCCATTATATATATCAATTAATATGAAAAAAGGGGTTCAATAGAGGGTGTCACATAATTTTAAAACATCTTCCTTTAATGTTCCAGAAAATACTTCATTTAAAAATTGACCCGGGGATCCATGAAACTTCCACCACCTAAAATTTCATTTCAAACATCCCATGAAAAAAAATTGAAACATTATTTTAATTTAAAGGGGAGAACCACATATAAAACCATTTAAAACTAAATTTACCTTTTATTTTAAAACCATTGAAGAAATACAATCAATTTATTCATTTCCATGAATTCTCATATAAATATATAATTTTATTTTAGACCTATCCCAAATAGGGTAACATGCCTTTAATTATCAAATTTAATTTGAAAATTCTTCTTATTAACATTTTGAAACAATTTGTATTCAAAAAAATACTTCAATTACGGGTAAAATCATTAAAAACCTTAATTCCAAGTGATGAAACCCTTAAAAAATTTCTAAAATCAATGTAAACTACCACATATAGGTTTACAGTAACAACATAACATTTATATATCCTTATGAATTAAATAAGATACCTTATAAAGGAAATTAACAAAAAACCTACCTCAATCCAAATTGAATAAAAAGTTGAAAAATGTTGCCTTCGAAGATGAACAACCAAATTGGAAAAGAGTCACCCTTATCAGGACATAACAATCAATACCCATATGTTAGACCAAATGTAAGATCCCAGTTTTTAGAAAGGTTTGTTTTGTGGTGTTTTGGGTTGAACCCTTTGCTTTTGGGGATTTAAAAGGTTTCTTGGAAGTGTGAGAGGCCTTGGGGGTGTTCCGGGGGCTCGGGGCACGGAAGAAGGGAGGTATGAGAAAAGCATACCAAGGGGCACGACCTGCGCACGGTCATCCAAACCATGTGGCCTGCCCAGACTAAGTCGTGCGACCCTCCCTCCTCTGGACAGAAGCGAGCACATGGTTTGCGTACGACTTTCCAAACCGTGCAGCTAAATCGTGTGACCCCCCCCCCCTCCGGGTAGTGGCGTGCACACTTTTTGTGCACAATTTTCCAAACTGTGCGGCTAAATCATGCGACCACTAAAAGTTGGAAAATTTACAAAATTTCCACACCAGGATTTAAAACCCCAACTCAAGATTTTCCTCCATTTCCCCCCTCTTCACCCTTGGAACGAACCGATTTGCCCAAGATCTCCAAGAGATCGATCTCCCTCATTTCTAAGGCATTTTTGGTGCCCTTAGTTGTAGATTAAAGCTCCGGGTAAGGCTAATCTCATCCTTGGTTATTTTCTTGGTTTAGGGTTTGTGTCTTCTCTCCCTCTTGTTCCGAAACCCTAAAACCACATCTTTTGGGTGAGTTCTAGGTTAAAGCTCCAAGGGTTGGTCGAATCGAGGTCTAAGGACTCGATTGAGGGTGCGTTCAACCACAGATTCGAGGTAGGTGGTCCACAATTTATATCCCATGGTAATTTGGGTATTTTTGTGCATGTTAAATTGTGTTCTATATTTCCCTTGGTTATGTTGTGAATATCCTTGGCATTTTTGAGAATAATGATGTTTTAAATAGCTAATGGGAACCCTCACGATCCCCGTGAGATGTGATGGGAAGGAATTGACCTAATTGGGTCCATCCATGGGATGTGCCGACTTATCCTGGGTTTAGGGATTGTCATTAAACGAGCAACATTGTTGTAATGAATTATAGAACCCTTGATAAACATGTTGGAATGAATGGTTGATTCATGGAGATGATGAACGGGTTAAATGGGTTAATGTGAAAAATGATTAAAGACCATAATGGGATAGAATATGGGTCTAGGATGGAATGCTTAGTGAGATAGGCATAACACATGGGAATTGGGTGAATCGTTAAATGATGTGAAATGGTAAGGTGTTAATGGGTTAAGGCATGATGTGGTTTCCCATGTGGGTTGTTGTGAATGATGGTTGCCGATGGGAAATGGTTGTAATGTTGATTGTTACTTATATATAAGCATGTGCACATGGATTGGTAGAGTGGGGTATGACTTGAGGATCTACACCCACAGGTTGAGTGATGACTGAGGCTCTAAACTCCACCTTAAATGCACGGGTTAGGAAAGGGGACTAGGGGTCTATTCTCCTAATGGTTGCATCCACCCAGACCGAGGCTTCGAGGTGAGGTTATGGTTGCTATGATGGGTTAGTCCTAGTGAGATAGGATAATGATGTGCTTACCCTCTAGCATGTGATTGTTGGCCTTAGACCCATGTAACAAAATGTTTGTGATTAACCCATGGAAATGGAATGGAATGGTAAATGGTGATAATTGGCACAAATGGATAGTTAGGGAAGTGGTAATGGATTTGGATCAGAATTGGTTAATGGAATATTAACTAATTAATATTCATTTATCATTCATTTTTCTTATTGCATGCTCTACCTGTTTATACTGGATATTTTGTAGACACCGTTGGTGGTGGCCTACTGAGTTGTACTCACACCCTGCACTGGATTCCATTGGGTACCCGAGCATATTTCATGTTTGCAGTTCAGGAAAAAGTCAAGGGTCCTTGCTAGATAGTTGAGTGGACATGGGTAGCACTTGGTGGAGGATTCGTACTTAGAGTCGGGACCATTTTTTGGATTTTGGTCGTTGTCCTTATTTTGGGTTTTGTTCACTCCTGCACTTGTAGTATGGAATGTCATATTTATTGTTGGATATGATTGTTATACTTGTTCCGTGTTTACTAGTTATTGTTTCCACTATTTGGTTTATTTCTGTTGTGTCTTAATCTGATAAGAAAGGGGTATAGTCTCCCCACTCGACTTTATATAACCCCACTGCTAGTCATCAGCCTTTGGTGTATGGGGAGGCATGCTTAAGGTCATGTAACCACCCGGCTCAGAGCACTGGTTTAGTGGATTCCAGGTCGGGGATGTTACAAAGTGGTATCAGAGTAGTTCATTCTTCTCCTTCTCTGAGGTCTTGTTTTTTGGGATTGATAGCCAAGGGTTAGGATGTGTCGGGCCTTGGAAATGAGCTCGTGCTTGGGAGTAGCTAACCCAAGTACGAGGGAAAACCCAAGTCACCCTGGGTGGGAAATGTGTTCTTGGTTGTGTGTTGTTAAAGTTGATGATATTTCACTGTTGGGTGATGCACATGTGGTTTGATGTGATTGTTTTATGATATTTGGCTTGTGGCATTAATAGCATGAGGATTAACATTTATGCATAATTATAGGCACCTAGGGAGATAGGTGACATGCATTGTATGAGACACATGGACGAGGTTGGTGTGTGAGGAAGGAAAGTAGGGTGTATTATGCCTTTCATGAAACCAATAAATAATGAGAAAAATGAAATAAAACAAGTGGGTAAAGGATGTTTAATGAAACCTAAGGGTTTTAAATGAAGTAGAAAATGTATTGTAAAATGTTTTGTGAGTTGTTGGTAGTGCATGGTTGTTTTACCCATTTGGACCATGGCCACGGTAGGGATGGTTGGGGTGGTTGTAGCTAGTGAAGAGCTTTTGATGTAGTTGTGAAGTTTTATGGTATGCGTTCCAAATATCGTGCTTGGAATTGTAGAGAGATGCCACCGCGACGTCGATTACCAGTTGGGAAATGAGAGGATGTTGCTGAGAATACTCCTCCAGTAGAGGGGCAAGAAAATGCGGTAATCAATGAAGGTAGAGAATACCAGTTCCGAGAGAACTTGGCTCGCCTTATGTAGATGATGGATCGGGACCCAAGGTGGGTTGCACCGAGTATGTTTGAGCTGACCAGGGAATTCCAGATGTAGCACCCTCCGACTTTCACCAGAGAGGGTGGGCCAGAGGCAGTGGAGTTCTGGTTAGAGTCTGTCTAGACGATACTGGATCATCTGGAGACCCCTGTCGAGAAGCGAGTAAATATGGATGCTTATATGTTGCGAGGCCAGGCTAGGCGTTGGTCGGACTTTCAATCTCAAATCAAGCAGGCTGAGGGAATGTCATGGAAATTTTTTCAGGAAATGTTTCTGGAGCATTTCTACCCCGAGCCTTTGAGGCAGGAGCATGCTGCAAAGTTTATGAGCCTGACTCAGGGATCGTTGTCGGTGATGGACTATGCTAGTCTCTTCACGGATTTGAGACGCTTCGTTCCAGTGTTAGCAGGGGATGAGGCATTGGTGGAATGGCGCTTCCAGGATGGGTTGAGACATGAGACCAGGTCTGAAGTAAATATCTTCCACTTGAAGAGGTTCGCATAGGTTTTAGATCATGAATTGATATTGGAAGGAAACCTGAAGGGAGCTTCAGGTAGTGGGCTTGTGGTGCCGGTGGGGCAGAAGAATGGTGAAACTTATGTGGGTCGAAAGCGACTCCATGAGGGCTCACAACATGGCGATAGCATGCAAAGTGGATGGAAGAGAGGGTCATCCTCTCATAGTGGGAACGAGGTGTTCTTCTATCTGTGCGGTAGGCCAGGGCATGTGTGTGGTCAGTGTACTTGACCTATAATTGAGTGTCGTTCGTGTGGAAGGATGGGGCAAGTTCTAGGGTTCTACAGAAACCCACGGCAGGTGGGGCGAGTTTGACGGTGGGAAGCAGGTACCAGATAAAGGAAGGGGATCAGTTGCCCCGTATCAGGCAGGAAATTGGAGCTCCACTGGCCGTACTGGAAGGGACGGTGGACATGGAACTGTAGGGCAAGATCTCTCACACCAGCAGTGCAGTGTGGCGCAGAGTATTCAGACTGGAGCCCAGGGCAGAGGGGCAGTTCAGCTTCAGGAAGTTCAGTTTGCACCCGGTGATGGTGAAGCTGGACCATCGACTGTTTTAGGTACAATTCTTGTAGCTTCCACTTTTTCTAGTGTGTTGTTTGACACAAGTTCCGCACACTCTTTTATCTCTGCTCAACTTATGGTAGTGCTGGGTTTACATGTGGAAGGGGTGTGTGGATTTATGTCAATTGACACTCCGTTGGGGGTGCGGGTTGAGGATATCAAGCAGTGCAAGGGATGCGCCTTGGATGTTGGTGGGTATTGTTTTCTGCGGGACTTGTTCATCCTCGAGATGTCTTGGTTCGATATAATCTTGGGAATGGATTGGTTGGTGTTGTACCGAGAACACATAGACTGTTATCGTCGCAGAGTATCGTTCAGGTTGCTTGAGGGTGACACTTACATTCACCATGTCGAATGGGATGTTCAAGCAGGGTGAGCTGGGCCGTTTTGTCAACAGATGAGTTGACTTATGGCCCAAGTGGCATGTCTCATGCTCGATGATGATGAAAGAGGGGAACAACATGTTTTTTCTCCTATGGTGGAAGGGTTCCGGGACGTGTTTCTTGAGGATTTCTCGGGGTTTCCACCCGAGAGGGATGTTGAGTTCACGATCGAGTTACTGCCAGGAGAGGACCCAGTTTCTATTCCTCCATACCAAATGGCACCGACAGAACTCCAAGAACAGAAGGTTAATCTTGTGGATTTGGATTATAAGGGGTTTATCTGCCCTAGTATGTCTCTTTGGGGATCTCCTTTGCTTTTTTCAAAGAATGCCGATGGGTCGTTGAGGCTGTGTGTTGACTATCGAAAGTTGAATCAGAGGACGGTGAAAAATTGGTACCCTCTTCCTAGAATTGATGACCTTTTTGATCAGTTGAAGGGTGCATCAGTGTTTTCTAAGACTGATATGAGGTCTGTTTATCACTAGTTGAGGGTGAGGTCTTTTGACATACCACGAACTGCTTTCCGAAGTTGGTATGGGTTCTTTGAGTTTGTGGTAATGCCTTTCGGCTTGACCAATGCACCGACTGTGTTTATGGATTTGATGAACCAGATCTTTCATCCCTATCTTGATCAGTTTGTGGTTGTCTTTTTTGAGGATATCTTAGTGTACTCTAAAACTCACGACGATCATTCCCAACATCTTGACATCGACTTCGGTACGCTAAGAGAGCATTGACTATACACCAAGCTATCCAAGTGTCAATTCTGTATAGGTGAGGTGAATTTTCATGGCCACAAAATCTCAGAGGCAGGTGTGACAGTGGATCCAGATAAAGTGCAGGTAGTTGTGCCTTGTGAGTATCCCAAGAGTGTTTCTGATGTTCGGAGTTTTCTAGGTCTGGCCGGGTATTACCGATGGTTAATTCAGGATTTCTCTCACTTGGCAGCACCACTCTCGGGCTTGACCAAGAGGGGAATCAGGTTCGAGTGGTCGGGGGCTTGTGAAAATGCCTTCCAAGAGTTGAAGAAGCGGTTGACGACCGCACCTATCCTGATCTTAACTGAACCGGGTAAGAAATACGTCGTGTTTTGTGATGCGTCTAGAATTGGAAATGGGGTAGTGTTGATGCAGGATGAGTGGGTAGTGGATTATGGGTCAAGGTAGTTGAGACCCCATGAGCAGAACTATCCCATTCATGATCTTGAGTTGGCTGCAGTGGTGTACGGCTTGAAGTGCTGGGGGCACTATCTGTTGGGAGAACAGTTTACAGTGTTTACTGACCATAAGAGTTTGAAGTACATCTTCTCGCAGCGGGATCTGAATCTTCAGTAGAAAAGATGGGTTGAATATCTCCAGTCTTTTGACTTTGAGTTGGTGTACAGTCCGGGAAAGGGAAATAGTGTTGTTGATGCTCTGACCAGGAAGATTCAGAACCAGGCAGTTCAGGGGTCCAGCACCGAGTGGAGGGTGATGGATTTTTTTGCAGAGATGCACCTGGAGGTGCAGGAGGAAAGTGGTCAGGTCACTCTTGCTTCCTTAAAAATGGATTTGACAATTTTGGGTCGAGTTAATGAAGGTCAACTTGATGATCCTGAGTGTTTGTCCATGAGGGAAAAGATTAAAGGTGGGTAGCTACCTTCCGTTTGGGCCATCGACATGAAAGGTGTTGTTTGCGTTCGTGATTGAATGGTTGTGCCATAGTCTGTGTAGGAAGAGTTGATGCACGAGTTGCATGCATCGAATTGGGAAGTGCATCCTGGTTTGACCATGATGTACCGTGATCTTCGAGGTCAGTTTTGGTGTCCTAGAATGAAGAAGGATGTTGTGAGCTTTGTGGCATGGTGTCTGACCTGTCAGCAGGTGAAGGCCGAGCATCAACTCCCAGGTGGTTTATTGCATCCATTTCCCATTCCGGAATGGAATTGGGACGATGTAATGATTGATTTTGTCGTGGGTCTTCCAAGGATGCCATGGAAGAATGATGCAATCTAGGTGGTCGTGGATCGGTTAACGAAAGTGGCTCATTTCTTACCGATTCAGGAGACCTTTACAGTCGACCAGTTGGGTGAGCTGTATGTTCGATAAGTAGTGTGGTTTCATGGAGTACCGCAGACCATAGTTTTGGACCGAGATCCGCATTTCACATCGCGCTTCTAGAAAGGGTTGTAGAAGGCAGTTGGTACGCAGGTGTTTTTGATTATGTATTTCCACCCGCAAATGGATGGGCTGTCGGAGCGTACGATCCAAGTGTTGGAAGACAAGTTGACAATTTGTGTCATGGACTTTGGTGGTTCTTGGGAAAGGCACCTATTGTTGGTTGAGTTGTCCTACAACAATAGTTTTCAGGATATAATTAAGATGGCACCATTTGAGGTGCTTTATGGGAGACCATGTAGATCTCTTTTGTGTTGGATAGAGGCCGGTGAACCTGAGTTGTTGGGGCCGAGTCTCGTGCAGGAGACTTCAGAGAGAGTTTAGTTGATCAGGAAGCGAATGGCTATGGCTCAGAGTAGGCAGAAGTCATATGCAGATCATAGGAGTAGACCTCTTGAGTTTGGGTAGGGTGATAAAGAATTCCTCCTGGTGTCGCCAAGGTTGGGTCACCGTTGGATTCAGAAGCAGGGTAAGTTGGCACCCAGATATGTGGGACCTTTTGAGATTGTGGAGAGGATCAGACCAGTGTCTTACCGATTGTCTCTTCCACAACAGTATGGAGGGATGCATGATGTGTTTCATGCGTCACATATTCGATGTTATCACCCTGACCCATCTCATGTTGTTGATGATGAGGATGTGGAGCTTGAGGTTGATGCGTCCTTTGAGGAGCACCCGGTTCGTGTGGTGGATCATAATGAAAAGGTCTTGCGAGGAAAGCTTGTTCCATTAGTGCAAGTAATATGGAAGCATGAGAAACTTCAAGAAGAAACATGGGAGCGGGAATCAGATATGTGGTCTCAGTGGACCAAAATCTTCTCTTCAGTGGAGCAATGAGGCTTGGAAGCCCGGCTCGAGGACGAGCCGTTATAAGGTGGGGAGGTTGTAAGATCCCACTTTTTGGAAAGGTATGTTTTGTTGTGTTTTGGGTTGAACCCTTTTGTTCTATGATTTAAAAGGTTTCTTGGAAGTGTGAGAGGCATTGGGGGTGTTCCGGGGGCTCATGGCACAAAATAAGGGAAGTCTGGGCAAAGCAGACCAAGGCGCACGACCTGCGCACAGTCAGCCAAACCGTGCGGCCTGCCCAGACTAAGCCTTGCGACCCTCCCTCCTCTGGACAGAAGAGAGCGCACAGTTTGTGCATGGTTTTCCAAGCCGTGTGGCTAAATCATGTGACTCCCCCTCATCCGGGCAGTGGTGTGCGCATGGTTTTCCAAACCGTGCGGCTAAACCATGCTGCCACTTAAAGTTGGAAAATTTACAAAATTTCCACTCTGATCTTTATAACCCCAACTCGGGATTTTTCTCCATTTCCTCCCTCTTCACCCTAGGAATGAACCGATTCACCCAAGAAATCCAACAGATCAATCTCCTTCATTTATAAGGAGTTTTTGGTGTCGTTGGTTGTGGATTGAAGCTCCAGTTAAGGCAAATCTCTGCTTTGGTTCTTTTCTTGGTTTAGGGTTTGTGTCTTCTATCCATCTTGTTCCGAAACCCTAAAACCCTATCTTTTGGGTGAGTTCTTAGTTGAACCTCTAATGGTTGGTCGAATCGAGGTCTAAGGACTCGGTTGAGAGTGCGTTCAACCTCAGATTCAAGGTAGGTGGTCTACAATTTATATCCCATAGTTATTTGTGTATTTTTGTGCATGTTATTTTGTGTTCTAGATTTCCCTTGGTTATGTTGTGAATAGACTTGGCATGTTTGAGAATAATGATGTTTTAAATGTCTAATGGGAACCCTCATGATCCCCGTGGGACATGATGGGAAGGACTTGACCTAATTGGGGCCATCCATGGGATGTGACGGCTTATCCTGGGTTTAGGGATTTTCATTAAATGAGCGACCTTGTTGTAATGAAATGTAGAACCCTTGATAAACATATTGGAATGAATGGTTGATTCATGGAAATGATGAACAGGTTAAATGGGTTAATGTGAAAATTGATTAAGGACCATAATGGGACATATTATGGGTCTAGGATGGAATGCTTTGTGAGATAGACATAACACAAAAGAATTGGGAGAATGGTTAAATGATGTGAAATGGTAAGGTGTTAATGGGTTAAGGAATGATGTGGTTTCCCATATGGGTTGTTGTGAATGATGGTTGCCGATGAGAAATGGTTGGAAGGTTTATGGTTACTTATATATAAGCATGTGCACATGGCTTGGTAGAGTGGGGTATGACTTGAGGATCTATGCCCATGGGTCGAGTGAAGACTGAGGCTCTAAACTCCACCCTAAATGCATGGGTTAGGAAAGGGGACTGAGGGTCTATTCTCCTAATGGTTGCATCAACCCGAACTGAGGCTTCGAGGTGAGGTTATGGTTTCTATGAGGGGTTAGTCCTAGTGAGATAGGATAATGATGTTCTTACCCTCTAGCATGTGATTTTTGGCCTTAGACCCATGTAACACAATGTTTATGATTAACCCATGGAAATGGGATGGAATGGTAAATGGTGATAATTGGCACAAATGGATAGTTAGGGAAGTGGTAATGGCTTTGGATCAGAATTTGTTAATGGAATCTTAACTAATTAATTTTCATTTATCATTCATTTTCCTTGTTTCATGCACTACCTGTTTATACTGGATATTTTGTAGACACCATTGGTGGTGGCCTACTGAGTTTTACTCACACCCTCCTTGGTCCGCCGTTGGGTACCTGGGCAGATTTCATGTTTGCAGGTCAGGAAAAGGGAAAGGGTCCTTGATAGATAGTTGAGTGGACATGGGTAGCACTTGGTGGAGGATCTGGGCTTGGAGTCGGGACCATTTTGTGGATTTTGGTCATTGTCCTTATTTTGGGTTTTGTTCACTCTTGCACTTGTAGTATGGCATGGAATATTTATTGTTGGATATGATTGTTATACTTGTTCCGTGTTTACCAGTTATTGTTTCCGATATTTGGTTTATTTATGTTGTGGTTTACCCTGATAAAGAGGGGGTATCGTCTCTCCACTTGACTTTATAGACCCCCGCTGCTAGTCGGCAGCCTTTGGAATATGGGGATGGGTGCTTAAGGTCATGTAACCACCCTGCTCGGAGCACCGGTTTAGTGGCTTCCGAGTCGGGGGCGTTACAGCAACCCTAATTCATAAATTTTTACTATACTATGATTAGGGTTCATAGGAGGAGACCAAGCCAAGGATAAATGAAAGAGGGGATATTAAGAAAGGAAAAAAAGAGAAATAGAGAAATTACCACGGAGTTTCCACTTGAATTCTGGAGAAAGGATCCGCAAGATAAGTATTAGAGGAGAGTAGGATATCCATCATGTGATATAGGGATTGGAAAAACGAGGATGGAATGATAATAATCCCAAAGGCCTTAAAATCACACAGGGAAAGTTCAAGAATTTTTCTTTTTAGGTAAACTTGTATGCTAGAATGGTTAAATTGCATAGTTTTATAAACCATGTTCCAACTAAGAGGGATTTTGTAGATAAGAAAAATAAAGTCACATGTGTTTGGTTATATGGTTACCAAACCACGTGTAAGAACCCTATTTTTAAATCAGTTTTGGATCCTTAATTTTCTGCATAAATCTTTAATTTGGACCCATTATAGATGCCTAATGAGTTAGAAAAGGTTATGATGGGGTCTGGGGATTGTTTGGATCTCAGAACACCTATTTTTGGGAAAACAATCAAAGTATCATGGTGTGCACACAATTTTCCTAACCATGCGGTTTGTGTTTTTTCAGACAGTCGTATCCCGTATGGTATGCGCGTGGCCATGTATCCTAACCATACAAACCCATTTTTTCCAGGATCAGGTAGAACCATATCGCATGGTTTGCGCACAATTTGAAAAACTATGCGGACAAACCGTACGCATGATAAAAGCCTATGTAAAATATTTAAAATCCCTTTAATGATCTATTTAGACAACCCCTACCTCCCTAATCCTAGTTTATGAAGAATTGACCTAGTTTTCTATCATTTTGGAGCATTTTAAAGATCCAAACATGGAATCAAGATATCTCCTTCATCCAACATTCGATCAAGATTCCTCTCATCATGTTGGATGTGGAACAATAAGTACTCGAGTCCTCTTTAGCTGTTATTCTTCTCTTTCACTCTTGACCTCATTATCTCCATGTGAGTGTGTTTCATGTTTTCTTAGATCTACTCTGATTTGAGACAAATCAGGGGCCGATACTGGAGGATAAGGCTCGTACAGCCCTAATGTGGGTGGTCTATTACTCATCCATAAAGTTTGTTGATTTTTGGATATTTGTGTGGGACCCTTCAGTTTTTCTGGAAACCATTTCTTAAATTAACATGCGATGATTATACTTGTTAGAATTTTATGGTTATGATATTCAAAATTATGTGACTAGTTGTTAGTGGTTTATCCCACAACTCAACCCACCTCTTGTCAAAGGTTTGGCCTTAATTGGGGTTTTCGTGTTTTGACATGTCTAATCCACTGTTCAGGTGTGGCTTTACATGACCTTTATAAAGGTGATTATTTTATCATAAATGGCTGGTTATTAATGAGAATTGCATTATGGCATGTACCATATATTCTCACCACTTGTCCCACCTATGGAAAGTTCTTACAAATGTTTATTAAATGGAAAATATGAAATGTGAAATGGAAAGTATACTAAGTATATAACTTGGCCTTATTAAAAGAGATTGAATAAAGGTTACATGTCTGTAGCATCCCTTTCCATGTCGATGGGTGTTAGTAGAGTGAACCTTAATAATTTATTATTCCTTAATGGCTAACTAATAGTTGATAAAATGGTTGCAACGATACTTGGCCTATCCACACTAATGGAATGCAAGGATTGATCCAATGGTTTCAACTATACTTTACCAATCCACACAAATGGAAGGAAATACATGAACCAAATTAATTATTACATGATTACAACATCAAATAGGAATGGAATAACTTGAGCTCGCCTAGTATTCTGGGAGGAGAATAAATTGGGTCTCAAGAACCGCATTCCAATTCAAGGATAAGGTTTTCTTAGGTTGATACCCACCAAGACTCTGGTTCATTTCTATTCCTTGGATCCCCAGTATACTACAGTTGGGTCCCTTTCTTTATTACAGGATACCTCAGATACACTCCTTGGATCCAACATTGACTAGTAGGTTCCATGGTGAATGCCTATACTGGCCTATATTTTTTTAGCCCCGTTTTACCTTGGTCAATCACCTTGGATTCAGTAGGCACCTTATTGTGGAATTCCTTGTATTTCTCTCCTTGTATTACACTCTAACACCTTAGATAGACTAAGATACTTCTATGTTATATTTCCGTGAGTTTACATTACCTTGGTTTTTATCCTGGAACTCCCTCACTTGATATCATTGTTTGGTTTTTTTATTACATCATGGGACCTTCACTACATATACTATCACGAGGTGAAGTCAGTGTTGGTTATGCCTCATGTGACCTATTAATATTAAATGGAATTGATTAATTAATGAACTGGTTATATGTTCATACACCAATTAAGTGCTGCAGAAGGTACCTGTGTATTTATTTATTTTGTACTAATTTCTTTACATTACATATATGACCACAAAATTCTATATTCCATTACATGGGACAAATGTTATAGACACCGTTGGTGGTGGCCCACTGAGATTTATCTCAAACCCTCTCTAGGAACTGTTTGGTATCCGTAGTAGATTACATGGTTGTAGGTATTGAGAAAGGGAAGCATGCAAATTTCAAAACTTAATTGTGCGCTAATAGGATGGTGCTTGACAACAGATGACCGAGTAGGATATCAGGATGCTTGGAGTAGACATTGTATTCTTTTACCTTGTGGAACACATGATGTTTATTTTCTTGTATCCATTCATTAAAGTTTTCTAATGACATGACATTACATCATCACGATTCTAGTGGATATATTTATTGTTATTCTTGTTTATCTATTGCATCAGTTTTCTTTCGCTATTTATTTATATTGCTTCCGCAGTTTATTTATATTATTTATGCTGTATACTATTCATTTATATCTCTTCCACATTGCTACAATCTGATAACAAGGGCATAGTCTTCCCACGAACACATGCTAGGCCCTTGCTGCTAGTCGGTAGCCTCTAGTATTCGAGAAGATGCGCTTGAGGCCATGTGGCCCACTAGGCTCGGGGCACCGTTAAGTGGAATCCGGGTCCAAGAAATCATAATGGGGTATTAGAAGAGGTTTATTTTCATTATTGACTATTTGGAGACAATAGATTAATGAATAGGAATTCTTTGGACATTCTCATCAGCTGTTCTTGGGCGTTGCGAACCCATGTTCGGGGTAAAAGCCTAGTTACCCATAATGAAATTGTTGTTCTATTTTCATATTATAGTTGATATTATTTCACCATTGGGTGACCCACATGTTGTGTGGTGTTGTTGATTATTACTCTTTGGGAATTTATTTCATCCTTGGCCCAATGATATGAGGGAAATGAGTATTTCTACATTCATCATTATAGGATCCTAGAGTTCACATGTCATGCATATTTCCATGTCATTCAAGTGCATTTCACTGCTTGATATGCCTATGATTATTGAGTGATGTTGTTATAGTATATTGTACTTGTATTAAATTGGCTTTGATTGAGGGATTTACCGTCTCAATTCATGAGTTGTATGTGCCCTCATGGGTTTTAATCTGTAATTTACTGGGACACGCCGTTATTATATAAGTAAATGGGTGTCGTTTTTGGTGATAGGAGTATGGGAACTGATTCATCAGAAATGAATAACCATTATAATGAAAATCCTGAAATATAAAATGAATTGGTTGTACATCCTTAACTCGAATTCTCATGTTTATGAAAGTTAAAGGAGTGAACCTATGAATTAACTGCAAAATGACATAAAACTTATACTTGAAAACATACCGACACCTGGATGTCTATGTGGGTATTTTGGGTAGTATGCCTTGCTTAGTGAGTTTTAATAAGATATTGTTCTTCTAGTGATTCTATCTCGTTGTTTATAATCTTGTTTTATGGTGTGTTCTTTGCATTTGTTGACCAATTTTCCCACAAAATCCTCGTGTCATTTTCTAGGAGGGTGGTGATGACCATACTCCATACATGGTAGGCCCTGATCCACCAGTCTTACTTATAGGAGTGCCACATGAGGAACCACTTTTTGTACCTAATTCAGGCACTGATGCCCAGGTCCATGATGTTTTCTCACATATGATGCAGTCCATGATTGGTACTCCATGGGTTGCACCTACGATGGCTAATCTGACCCACGAGTTCCAGCAGCAACATTCTCTTACTTTTTTAGGGGATGATGGATCTTAGACCGCTGAGCCTTGGCTAGAATCCATGCAATTCGTCTTTTACCATCTGGAAATGTCTCTATAGTGGAGAGTCAATCTTAAAACATACATGCTACAGGATTCGACCAAGTATTGGTGGGATGCCATTACCCAGGCCGGACGTCATCAGGGCATGTTATGGGTTGACTACCATACTACCTTTTATGATCATTTCTTTCCTCAATCATTGAGATATGAAGGATCCATATGGTTCATGCATCTTGAGAAGGGTTCTATGTCAATTATGGAATATTCATCACGTTTCAATGATTTACAACGTTTTTCACCACTTATTTCCGGTGATGAGCTTTTGAGTGCTAGACATTTTGAGGTTGGGCTCTATTACTCCATCTAAACATAAGAGAATGTATTTATCCTTACTGCCTCCTCTAAAATACATGATCAAGCAATAATCACTAAGAATAACCTGAGGGATGGAATGAGTACCAGGTTTAAAGGATCAGTGTTGTGTTAGGCCCGTAGTTCTTCCGGTGGCAGGAAATGTTCCCTTGATGTTTATGTTTAGGGAAGTGGCATCCAGAGTATCTAGTTTGATATCTCTATAATGTGTCATCAGTGTAGAAAACCAGGTTATAAGAATCCCCATTGTGATAGAGACCCTATGGAGTGTCAGGATAGTGGCTGTATGGGTCATATTTAGTGATTTTACATGACCTTTCCACCAACATTGAGTGAAAAAGGATCAGCTTCTAATCTACCTTTAAAAGTGAGTTCATTTGCACTGCATTAGGTAGGGAGTTGGAGTAGCACAGGCAGGTCTGGCTAAGGAGGAGTTCGTGGCCATGGTAGTCCTATCCCTGATCACCAACAGCACTAGAAAAACAATCATGATCATGGTAGTCCATCTATTGCACAAGGCCATAGATTAGGTCAGTTTCATGCCTTACAACCAATACCTGAGTATTAGGCTACGATACCATCTACAGTACAAGGTAATATTCTAGTAGCCTCTACTATTGTCTCTTCTTTGTTTGATACAGGTTCTTCAAATTCATTTATTTCGGTATCTATTGTGGAGAGTCCCGGACAAGAGATACAATATCTCTGTGGTGTAATGACCCTCGATACACCATTGGGAATACAGAAAGAGGGAATACGCCAGGGCATGGACTACCCCCTTGAGGTTGGAAGTTACACCTTCATGTGGAGTCTCGTTGTTCTCAAGATGACGAGCTTCAATGTCATTCTCAAGATGGACTGGTTAGTCCACTATCACGCATTTTTAAACTATTATTGTCGAAGGGTTTTTTTTACATCACCAACTGGAAGTAGTTTTCTTTTCAAAGGTGAGTGGGATGTCCAAGCTAGGAGAGAGGGATCAAAGAATCATGGGTTAGGAAGAGTGAAAACCCAAATTACATATATTTTCATGGAGGATCAGGGTTTTCTTGAATCTTATTTACCTCCAGTAGTTGATTGTTTCAGGGAAGTATTTCCGGATGACTTTTCTAGATTACCTCCTAAGAGAGAGGTAGAGTTTACAATTGAGCTTGTTTTAGGAGCAACTCCAGTGTCCATTCCTCTGTACATAATACCACCAAATAAGATTCAAGAGCTTACATGATAGATATTAGACATAGAGGCCAATGTATTTATATAGACTACTGCATCCTCTTGGGGCTCACCATGATTTTTTCTAAGAAGGTTGATGGAACTCTTAGTTTTTGAAAGGACTAGAGAAGGTAGAACCAGCTTACGAACAAGAACCGATATACACTTCCTCGAATTGATGTTCTCTTTGACCAGCTCTGAGGAGAAAAGGTGTTAACTAAGATTGACCCGAGATCAGGTTATCCTCAGGTGTGATTCAGACCCTCAAATATACCTCAAATTAGATTTCCGTAGCCGGTATAGTCTGTATGATTATCTTGTTAATCAGTTTGGTCTTAAGAAAACACCTTCCATTTTCATGTCTTTGATGAATAGGGTTTTCCATGCCTATTTGGACTCTTTTTTCTTGGTGTTTGTGGACAACATGTTGGTGTATTCACGCACTCGTAACGACCATGCCAAACACATTGATATCGTTCTGAGTACACTGAAAGACCATTAGATTTACGCCATGATTTCTAAATGTGACTTCTGTATTGACAAGGTCCACTTTTTGGGCCAAATTATTTTAGAATCAGAAGTATCTATTGACCCTAAAAAGGTTCGTTCTATAGTCTTCTAGGATAATCCTAAGAACATGTTTAATATTAGGAGTTTCTTAGGGATTGATGGATATTATAGGTGTTTCTTAGAAGAATTTTCACATCTTTATTCTCCTCTTACTAGGATTACAATTAAAGGTGTTAAGTTCTTATTGTGAGAAGAATGCGAGAAATCCTTTCAGGAGATTAAAAGGGGGCTTGTCTCGGCACCTATTCTAATTATTCTAAAACCCGGTAAAGGTTATATTGTCTTATTTGATGCATCAAGAATTTTCCTAGGAGTAGTGTTGATGTAGGAAGAAAAATTCATTGCGTATGGATATTGGTATTTGAGGCCTCCCAAGAGAAATTACCCGACGCATGACCTCGAGCTAGTAGCAGTTCTCTATGACTTACGTTGCTGGAGACATTATCTCTTAGGTGAGAGATTTATGGTTTATATAGATCACA